>JAKSZU010000018.1:6552319-7837319 GCA_026018925.1 Tupaia tana
GGGAAGCGAGTGGCAGCCACTGCGTGGAGGTGGGACATCCCTGGTTGCTGTGGTCTCAGGTCTTGCTGGGGGCTGCAGACACAGGGACAGGGGTGCAGCCATGGGTTCCAGCCCAGCCTGCTGCTCAGGTACAGCTATGCTGCCCGGGGGCTGGGCTGGGGGCTGGGCTGCAGGGCCACGGAGATCCCCGAGATCCCCCGGGGGGGGGGGGGGGGCTCCACAGGTGCCCTATAATCACCATTTAAAGCCTGCTCCTCTAAGGCCAGGAAGGAGGGAAACACAGGCTTAGTCACTGCGGGAAGCCAGGTGGAGGGAGAGGAGGAACATTCTGGAATGTGGATTCACTGCCTGACCCCAGCCCAGCTCTGTGGCTCACCTGTTGGCCCAGAGGCTGCTTTGCCTGCGAGAGCTTCATTTCTGTCACTGGTAAAATGGGAACAAGAACTGGGTTACCCAGCGGGTCCTTAAGACGGCTATGGTGCTCCAGGATGCAGCCCGGGGTTGCACGGGGGAACTGCGCTCCGACGCGTGCACACCCGACAGGACCCAGGTGGGCCCCGCCCATCCTACACACGCCGTTCCACCTGCAAGAGTCTGCCGACCAAACACACTGCAGTACGTGGAGGTAACATTAGGGTATCCGACAGCTGACGACAGGACGAGGGCAATCGGAGCGGATGCCAGCGGGGAAGCTGGTCCACAGCTGGGGTGCACTGCCCCCCAGGGCCGCCCCGCACCGTGTCACAGTGCGCTTTCCCACCTGCAGAAGACCCTCCCTCCCTGCCACTGCCTTTCAGAGTCGCTCTGGGGCCACTGCTCACTCCAAGGGGATGGACCAGATGTCACCAGTCCCTCGCACTTTCCGAAACTGGGAAAGCAGCTCCCGGTCCATCGGACTACTGAGTCCAGCCCCCACCCACCCGCAACCGTGCCTTCCGACGCGTCATGGCCTCCAGTCAGCACAGTGAGGTACTGAGAGAGAGAACGAGACCACGTTCACAGAACTGTCATGACAGTGTCGGAGTGCGATAATGCTTCTGTCTTGTTACTATGTTATTAACTGCTATTAATCTCTTCCTGTGCCAGAACTGTAAGCTCTACCGTGAGCACGCGTGCCCGGGAGACCCACGGCGGACACGGGGACGGCACTGTGCACAACTCCAGGAAGCCACGGGCAGCCTTGCAACTTATCTTCCACGGTAAGGGGCCGTGACTGTGCCTTGGGTTCTGGGGTGCCCAAATTTCAGTCCAACGACCTCTCTTCTTTGCATTCTCTACCTTCTTATCTCCTTCGCCCACTTTCAGCACCCACACTGATGTCCCCACAGTCCCTCCCCAAGCATTCGCATCAAGAAAAAACAAAGTCCGGAATCCTTTCCCTGGAAGACCAGGCAGTGGAGGGGGAGAGTCAGACGCGCCTAGATGATCAGACTTCCGGGAGTCTGATGTGTGCAGGCGTGGCAGCAGGGCGGGGCAGGTGGGCCCAGCCAAGCTGTGGAATCATCCAAGCAGCCTTCCGAGAGAATGTGACGCTTGAGTTGGGTTTTGAAGGGTGAATAGGAGTTTATCAGATAGAAACAGCGGTTGACGGAAATGTGTCAGGAAGACTGGGTAGATGCAGGTCCTGGCAAGCCTTGACTGGCAGGTGGCAGAGTCAGGCTTCTCGATAACGGAAGGCTGCGTGGGCTCGCGGGGCTTTGGCTCCCCTAGTGCATGAGGCATGGAGCAAACCCGTGTGGGCCCTAACGACCACCCCTGGCTAGGACCAAGGCCGCTACCACAGCAAGAGCAGCAAGCCTTGCCCTTGACGGCGAGGAAACGCATCACGCCACTACCCGTCTTCCCTCCGGAGGACGCAGGCTGAGGCGTGATCTCTGACACGTCCATAACAAGCACTGCAAACCCGTGTTACCCAGGCAGTGGCGTCAAAGTTGCCTTTCCACTTCAGCCCCCCGTGAACGCTCCAAAATCCCATCTCTGAACGAGCCCGCGTGAGTCAGGCCCGGTGGTGAGAAGGCAAGGTGTTGGGCACCGCCATTCTCTACGAGAGCCGTTTCAACCCAAGCACACCCCTAGTCCTTCCTGGAAAAGAGGAGCACGAGTGGATGACAACATGGAGTCACAGGAGCCAGTGTGGGGGGCGGGACAGTCTGAATGTGAGATGCCATTTGTTTGCTTGCTGGGTCACACTCATTCATTCAACAAACGCTCACGGGCAGGCAGCTCCCAGGAGCTCACAGAGCGGTGGGGCTGGTCAGACGGCATAGGGGGCACTGACACTCCAGGGGCGGAGAGGGGATGCCACTCGCGAAGTTGCTCACAGCTGAACCATGAGAAAGGAGCAGGCTTCTGCGGGACCAGGAGACATCAGACACTGGGCAGAGGAACCTGCCTGGGGACTGGGGGGCGGGCCTGGGTAACGGAACCAGAGGGGCTGGGCTGGCAGGGTGGGAGGGCTGAGTTCCAGGGGTGGCCTGGCCAGGCCTAGAGGCAGCCAGGAAGTCTGGGTGCAGGAGGAGGACAGGTGGGATTCTCAGCCAACCCAGGCCTCGTGCTGATGGCAAGGGACTCCCCAGGTGTGGGTGGGAGGTGCTCCGTCCAGAGTGCGGGGGGCGTAGGAGGGTCTACCCTCAAATCCTGGGGTGTGCATGAACTTCTGATGCGTCTGTACTGACCCACGACAGCACGGATGAACCTCAAAAAGACGATACTAACTGAACACGGCAAAGGCGCAGGCCTGCAGTGTGGGGAAGTATGTCGTGTCTACATGGAACGCCCAGGACAGGCAAACCCAGAGAGAGCAGACGGTGGCTGAGGGTGTGGTGGGGCGGCAGGGCCTGACCATGGCGGACACAGGGTTCCCTCCAGAGTGAGGGCGGGTCAGAACCAGGCAGAGAAGGTGGCTGCTCACGAAAACATGAGCACTGAACTAGGCAAAGGGTTTTTACAGGATTTCACCTTTAAAAAATTAGTCCAGGGGCCAGCAGGCACTGGCTAAGTGGCTAAGGCACTGGACTCCCACATGACCGTCTGCAGTTCGAGTTCCAGACCCAGAAGCCTGAAAATCATGCCAGGAGCGTGTGTGCCCAGAATCCTGAGAGCAGACTAGGAAAGAAGGGACTGCAACGTGGCCACCCTTCCTGTGGGTGGTTTCTCACTCTCTCTGTCTCTGTCTCTGGTCAGCACACATGCCCTATGGCCAAAAATCTTTTAAAAAGCCCAGGAGCCTGCAGGTGGCATGGTGGCTAAGGTGCTGGGCTCTCACATGGCCAGCCACGGTTAAACCTCGGACCTGGCGGCTTGCTTTCTCCTTCTCCTTCTCCCTCTTTCTCTTTCTCTCTCTCTGCTATACACAGACACCCTATAGCAAATTAAAAACTAATAATAATAAACAAAATTAAAATAATTCTGTAAGGAAAATAGTCCTAAATAAATACAACGAAGTCCGAGAACTCCCCAGGGGGAGGGTGGCGATGAAGGGTCTGGTTCAAAGCCTCTGGTCTCCTGCCTTCTGAGGAGCAGCACACATGTGGCTTCTAGGCCCAGCAGGTCACCCAAGGCCACCAGGACCCTCCCTGGGAGAAGCATCTCTTACCTGACAGACACGTCAAGAACTAGGGCCCTGGGGCTCCTTGGAAGCTCTCGGCCAACTCAAGAACAGAAAACCATCTCCTGACATCGAACGACATGTCTAATGACACGATGACAGGTAAGTAACAGATGACACAGGCCCAACGAGCACAGGATCAAACAGCGTTTGCCACCCTCCTCCCGTCACCCGTGGGCTGGGCACGGCAAGGCCCACTGTGTGGGCTACAGTGACGGCTTTGTCCGCAGGCTTCTTCAGAGCTCAGCCACTTCCACGGAACACCCCACGACCACGCCTCGAGGGAAGGGGAGTTCACACACGGAAGCACAAACACACACGCTGTCTTTCACTCTGCTCGACAGAATTACCAAAAACGGGACTAAGGGCTGGTTTCCTGAGCGTCAGACTCGGTTTATGCATTCATCGAATATTTATGGAGTGTTTCCTGTGTGACATGGGAGTGCCTCCGGCGTGTTCCAGGTGCTGGGACCCATCCTTACACAAAGCTTCCCCCAGCTCGGGGAGCTGCTGTCCTGGGGTGTGTGTGTGTGTTACACCCTCAGGATTGTTAGGCACACTGCACCCACTCCCGTCCCTACCAACTTCCAGGCCTGCTCTGTGGCACCCCCGTAACGGGCTGCCACCCTGTGACGTGTCGTCTCACTGTACTCAAAGTGCCCGCCTCGATGCTCACTAGCGCAGGGTCAGACCCGTCACAGCCACACTTTCTGCCACCCTTCATCCCAGCTGTTTCCCGCCTGGATTTCCTGCTTCCGGTCTTGCCCACTATACCCTTCTCTACCCAAAACTGTCGCTGAAGTTTTCCTCCTGAAACAACACCTTGCACCGTTCCTCTGCTCCGTGAAAAACGTGGGGCTGGCAGGTGTGGTGGTTGGGGCACTGGACTCCTACACGGCCGATCACGGTTCGGGTCCCAGACCTGGTGGCTTGCTTTCTCTTTGCTTCTCTTTGTCTCTCTCTGTTCAAATTAAGTAATAATAATAATGATGATGATGATAGTGGGTGAAATTACATGAATACCTTTTTCAAAAAGAAAGACGTCTATCTCTTCCACGGGTGGGGGCAGTCACGCAGGCCTGAAGAACGGGGCGGCCACCAGGACAGAGCTACCTGAGAGGCCCACAGCCAGCCCTCAGGGGAGTCCTGGTGACATGGGGACATTCACACAGACATGGGCCCAGACTTTCCCAGCACCGCCACCATCGACGGGCAAGGGCGCGAGGCAGGCCCGATGTGGCAGGAAGCACTGCGGCCCACGGACAATCTCCTCACCGCCTGGCCAAGGGCCAAAGTCAGAGCTCGCCCTGAGGGCCAGGCCCCTCCGAAGTTTCAGCACTTTAGACAGGAACACCGCTTCTCCCTGTTTAAGACAGAGCGGTTTCCTCGCCTACAGACCGTCGCCCGGGGCACCGAGAGCAGCCGGTCTGAGCCGCGGCCCTGACTGCCTGCCCCTGCGCTGCCCCCTGCCTTCTCTTTCTCTTATTCAAGACAGAGAACGTGTGCAGGAGAGAAGCCTCCCCGCCAGGTTCGTCAGACCTCAATGTCCTCTCCCCGGCCCTCCAGGCTCCTGGGCAGGTGTGCGTGCACCTGGCATGTTCACGTCCCACCCAGGGATCTGAACCCACGGTCGACGTGGGCCTTCCAGCACTGCAGTTCATTTTGCGACCAACTGTGCCACCAGGCTGGGCCTCTGGGTCCCTTCTGGCCGTCCCTTTCCCCCGCAGACGCCAGGATGGCAGGCTTCCTGCTCTGTATGGACAAGTTGGTTCCCTGTCTCATCTTAACTCGCTGCCTCTGCTGTCCTGGTCTCGGACACACAAGCAGAACGCTGGCAGGACCATGGCCAGAGGGACAGAGGGGCCTCCTGGGAGCAACCTGGGAGCTGTGGGGCAGCTCTGCGACACTTTTCCCCAGGGGTCTGGCGGGCAGTGTGTGCTGGAAAGTGGTCTCAGAATAAGGGGGGAGGCCGGCTGATTCCCTCACCTCACTCGCTGACTCACAGGACATCAGACAGCAGTGACGGCCCTGCCCACAACCTAGGGAAGGCCAGTGACCCCCCAGCCGCCGGCCCTCCTCAGCCCCAGTCACATGAGCGGCTTTTGTAAGCACAGCCTTGACCCTGCCAGGCTCAGAGAGACTCGAACAAATTGGCAAGTTGGCAAATAAACATTCCAAGAAGGAATTCCCAGGGCACCAGGCTCAGCTCCGGGGCATCTGGGAGCATTCCCAGGGAGGAAGGAAGAGCAGGGACTCCAGGGCCCCGGGGACCAGAGTGGCAGGTCCAGGCCCAGCTCTGCCTCTCTGGAGCTGGAGGCAAGGGTTCTGTCAACGAGGGGCTCCCCGGGCATCTGAGCCTCGGTCTCTCCACTTGGCTCTACGCAGGGCATTAGAAGTGCTGTCCCTAAGACGCCAGGCTCAGCAGCTACCCTCGTGGGCCTACGCACACCCCGAAGAACTGAACACGGGGGCACAGATACTCATACGAGAATAGTCACGCCAGCTTACCCACGAGAGCCAAGGTGGAAGCGACCCAAGCGCCCACCAGCCGATGAGAGGATAAAGGCGGCCCGCAGACGGGACCGGGGTCGGCAGAAGAAATGGATGGCGAAGGAACCAGCAGTTAGCATAATGGCTATGTCGCTGGACTCCCACGTGGTCGACCAGGGTTCGCGTCCCGAACCCGGTGGCTTAAAACTCACGCCAGGCACATGTGTGTGCGTGCCCAAGATCCCGAGAGGAGAATGGAGGAGAAGGGATTGCGGCATGACCATCCCCCCTGGGGGGGTGATTTCTCACTTTCTGTCTCTATGTCTCTCTCTGTCTGTCTGGCAAGCGCACGTGCCCTGTAGCAAAAACCTCTCCAAAAAAAGAAAGAGAAATGGATGGCAAGCTGGTTCAGACTGCAGCCTGGGCGAGCCTTGCCGACACCACACCAAGTCAAAGGAGCCAGCTAAGGAGATACGTCCCATGTGACTCTATTTCTTTCTCCCTCCGGGGGCTGTTTGGGCCAGGAGAGGGGCAGAGGAGTAGGAGGAATGACGCTCAATGGGCACATCTCGAAGCCACGCAGCTAGTAAGACACAGGCGTGGGACCCACAGCCAGATCTCAGTCTAGACCCGGGGCCCCTACCACCCTCTGCGTGTGTGCTTGGCACAGCCCTGTCACTCCCTGGCCGCTGCAGTGGTTAAGACCCCAGGATCTGTTAACGGGGTGCCTGAGTTCAGATCCTGGCTCTGCCTCTCACTGGCTATGCATCAGAGACCTCTCCATGTGCCTCGATTTCCCCGTGCATGAAGTGCACAGCTGAGGAGCAGATGCCAGCATGGTGGCTGCAGTGGCTGGATCCCACACAGCCTGCGGGTCTGGGTCCTGGACCCGGCAGCTTGAAAAACAAGTTGGGGGCATGTGGGTCCATGTCCCAAATCCCAAGAGGAGAATGGAGAAGGGACTATGGTGTGCCCATCCCCCCAGAGGTGCTTTCTCACTTTCCCTCTCTCTCTTTTCAGCAAGTGCACGTGCTCTATAGCCAATTTAAAAAAAAAAAAAGAAAAGAAAAAAAGCACAACTGAACCTCTCCTAAAATTGATGTAAAGCTGTCAGGGCCAGCCAGTCAACAAATGTCGATCGGATTCAAATGTTCGTTAAGGGACTCACAGTCAGACTCTGAGCAATGCCCCTTCCCTGAGAGACTGTGGCTGACGCCCGCCCTGCCCACCCTGGTCAGACTGAGCTCACAGGACTGGGAAGGGCAGGAGCAGGGCTGGGACGCAGACCTCCTCACTGTACAGTGCACGCCACCCAGCACCCATGCCTGGCCCTGCATGGTAGCCTCTCTGGCTCAGGGCTTCACGGTTGTCACGCCGGCAGAACTTGGAGCATCCCCTGGAGGAGCCAACAGGCGGGGGGTGGGGGGGGGGTGGCGAGGGAGGGAGAGGTGCAGGGGGGAGGAGCTGTCCCCTGGGCTTGGCGGCGGCCTCCCGGGCCCGCGTCCGCGTCCTGTTTACTCCACACTAATGGATGAAGTCACTCTCCGCGTGGAGACTTCTCTCCTGGGGCCCCGTCATGGCTCCGCAGACCCACCAGCAGGATGTAGGGAAATGTTTCTGTTTCCTGCAGCCACGTGGAGCCCTTGCTAGAAAAGATGGGCCGGGGCAGCTCTGCGGCTAATCTCTGTTGGGGGGCAGAGGGGTGGGGGCTGAAGGGGAGGGTCACTGCACAGTCCGGTCGGCTTATTGGGCATGTCCTGAGCCTGTCCCAGCTCAGTGGAGGCCCAGGCTGGCCGGTCCCACCGCCATGTGACTTGGGCTCCCTTCCCAACCTCTCTGTGCCTCGGGCTGCTCCTCTGCACCCAGGGATGACGAGGACACGTCTGTGTGCATTTGTGTGAAGGGTAAGCGAGGTGATCTGGGTAAAGCCCGTGGCACGTAGAGCGTGCGCAGTCAATCAGTTACCACCTATCAGGCACCTCTCCTCACGCTGCTGGGGTATTTCTTAGAACGTACCACCTCTGCTGTCCAGTGGGGGCAACGCGTGTCCCCTCCTAGAGGGCCAGACAACATGGAATGAGCGCAGCACAGGGCTACGCCCCCCGGCCACGTCCTGCTGTGCACCTGCTTGTCCTGGGACCTGCGTGGCCCAGCCCTGTGCCATGTGGTCCCATAGGGCGACCGTTCAACGCTCGGATCCATGTGCACGCTCACCCAGTTAAGTGTGACCTGTGTACTCAACCACCAGCCTGCCCTGCCAGCCTGCAGTCCCCCCCCCGAGCAAAGACGGCACCCTGTCCTGAGGCCACCACCAAAACCCGGCACCCACAGAGCAACCAGCACATCAAACCTGCTCACGAATGGGTGAAAACACCGGGCAAAGCCGAGGGCAAAGCCCCTCTGTACAGAATGGCCCACGGCCTTCCCTCCTGCCTTCGTAGTGACCGACTACATTTCCCAGCCTGTCTGTTACTAAAGACGCCACCGGCTTCCTGATGTTGGCCAAAGCGGCACCTCAGCCCACTGGTTACACAGGCACCGACTCCAAACCAGGGCAGGGCCGAGCTGGGCCAGGATCTCAGGCTTTGCTGGTCCCACTGGGCCAACGGCACCAGTTGCCAAGCCTGGAAACCCGCCACATTCTCCTGCCAGCCAGCCGGGTGGCTCCTGGGGCTGCAGAGGTTGCTGGTGCCAAGATGGACACAGAGGTGGCAGGTGGCAGTGAAGGGTGACAGGGAGGCGGCAGTCTGGGTGAAGTGGCCGTGGGGCTACCAGGAGCCCTGCCACTGAAGGCGATTCAGAGCCCGTACAGGGCGAGTGTGGAGGGAGCGCCCTGGCTCTCTGCGGGGCATCCATCTGGACGGCACTGCCCAATGGAACCTTCTGCGGAGACGAAAGCGGCAACACCTTCTCCGGCCAGTGGACACAGACGGGTTCTTAGCGTCACTGATTTCCACGTGACCCTGCACATGTGCCCAGCAGCTGCCGTAATGCAGCACATGTGTGGGCCCTCAAGGACAAGCCCAGGACTTCGGGTTGCACTACAGCCCAGAAGGTGGCCAGGATGGAGGGGAGACGACGGGAAGCAAGCCAGATCCCTGTTCTCAGACATCTGCCGCAGAGAGGGCTCAGGTACCCACAGCTCACGGACGCAGACCAGCAACCCAACCACGCACGTGTGAGCATTACACGTCCAACTCACCGACGCGGCCCCATGCCACTTTACAGATGAAGAAGCTGAGGTTCGGACAGCTTGGGCCACTCGGTGGAGGGACTCAGGGCCTGAACTCGGGTCTGACCATTCCAGAGCTTCGACCACTTCCGTAGGCCCTACCCTCCCACCCCACGGGCTCTCCGGGCTGGCTCCCTGCCTGCCCCCTCGCTTCCCAGACGTGCAGGTGAGGGGCACAGCAAAGGCCTCCAGGCCCCCCCAGTCCTCTCCACAGCAGGAAACGGAGAGTCTGCCAGGGCAATACAGGAATTAACCGCGGGCACAGCTGGAGTCCTTCAATCAAACAGTCCATTCCTGGCTCCTCCTCTCCTCTAGGCTCGGTCCTTACTCTCGCAGGGTTACAGTCACCAAAGCACTCAACCAGAAGGGAGCCTCACCCCTCACCGCGAGGAGCTGGGGGCTTCCTTTCCCTGACTCTCCTCTCAGAGACACCCGCAGGGTAGGGGCTGCCCTGCTGGCAGACCCCTGTCCTCCCACCCAGAACCCCAGCCTGCAAAGTTACTCTTAATAAAATATAGTACACCTAACACACGCGCAAATGGAAACACGCGTGCGCACACACACACGCACGCATGGCCGGCTGGGAGTGCCGTGGTAATGCCAGCTCTGGGAGGCTGATCTGGGTGGGAAGGTTCTGGGCGCTGCTGATGCAGAAGTGCTATGGCTGGGGCCCTCTCTCTCCGGGGTGGGGGTGCCGGTTCTTTCTCATTAGGAAAGGAAGCCTTTAAGCAGGCACCCTCTTGTCAACTCTAAAATCTGAGCCCTGGTGTCATCAATCTACCCCCAGGGCCCAGGTCACACAAAGGCCTCTCCCCTTCCTTTCCGACCCTTGCAGGGTGCATCTTTCTTAAGAGGCCCCCCCACCCGCGGCTCCATCTGAAATCCTGGCCGTCCCTACCTAGAAAGGATGCTCTTCACTTCACTATCTCGGCTTTGGTAGCGGGCGGGGACCACGTACTGTATCACCTGATATTCACATTTCTCTCACTCTGAAACTCGCTGACACTCGAACCGTGGGTGGCAGATCACGCTGGCGTGTCCGGGACTTGCAGTGCTAACGCCAGGCTGGGACGACTGGTCACCAGCAGTGATCACGGGAAGCACTGCTGTCCCCACCGCTGCCTCCGGGGCCGTGTGCACCAAGCCAGAGCGCCAACCCGACGGAACAAGAGCGACAGGCGTCCCCACCTCACCGCGTGCGGCTGGGCACCCTGAACGGGGAGCTGCTCTGGCCCTGGAGAAAGGTCCCCAGGGCCCAGCTGCAGCGGCGAGGCTTTCCTTCCCATGGCTGTCGAGCCCAGGGTGTACCCTAATGGGGCGGTCCAGTTACAGCCCGCTGGGACAGGAACGGAGTAGAGCCAGCACAAAGGATGAAGGACACAGGCTCCTGCCCCACAGCAGGGCAGGGACGCTCAAACAACTGCCAGAGAGAAGCCTAGCCCCTGCCTGAGGGAGCACCGCACCCCACCCCCCAGCAGCACTGCAGGGGAGGAGGGGGCTCTACTCTAGACCGACCCGCGCTCAGAAGGAGCCGGGGTGAAGGCTGTGCCATAAGGGCCAGGGCGAGTGCCATAGTCCTGCAAGGGGCAGCTACTTCTGTGGACAGAGGTGGGACTGGAGTTCAGGGTGGCTGCCAGAAATCTCTGCCTCGCAGATGCCAGCGAGATAGCCTCTTCAGATGGAGACTCAAGGCTAGGGGGCGCCTCGGGGAGACCACAGGAAAAAGCCCCATGCAGAGGCGGAGAGAAACGGGCCCAAGGACCAGTCAGAACACGACATTGTCATTGTGGGCTAGCGCCAGGGCTGAGGCCAAGACCCCAAGGCCGTCCTGGTGAGTGAGTCTACCAAGGGTCTGTGGTGCTGTCCCCTCCCAGACGCCCTCTCCCAGCAGGACTGAAAGCCGAGGGAGAGGGCTGGGAGGGCGGGGCAAGACAGGTAAGAGGTACCATGGGCACCGGCTGGGCAGGCTCTCGCCCAGTCCACGCCGGGCTCGCTAAGCCACGGGCCATGGCTGAGGACGGGCCTTCCGCTCTTTGCACAAAGCTGCCATGTGTGCCCATGCACCTTGGACACCCTTTTCTTCTTTAATAGATATTTTAAATTATTTAATTAGTTTTTGGTATAGAGCACATATGCTCGCCAGAGAGAAATCACCCCCCAAGGTGGATGGCCACAGCAGAGTCCCTTGTCCTCTCTTCTCAGGATTTGGGGCACACACACGCACACCAGCATGTTTCCCAAACCGCCGGGTCTGGGACTTGAACCACACAGTCGACCATGTGGGATCCAGCTGCCTTAACCTCCATACCACCTGCTGGACACCAGTGGAATTTTTTTTAGAACAATTTCAGATTTACGGAAAAACTGTAGACAGTGAGGAGTTCCCAGATTCACCCCACCCAGCTCCCAGCTCTGCGCACCCGTTAGTGTCGCGTGTTTGTTTGGCAAGAGCCAGCTGAGTAACACAGACATGGCGTTGCTCAAAATCCAGTGTCCAAGTGTCTCCGCGTCCCTTTCCTGGCCCCGGAGCCACCTTTCTCGGCCTCTCCCTGTTCTCGATGACCTCGGCAGTTTGGAGGCCCTCAGATCCTGTGCAGGAGACCCTCCGTCAGACCTGACATCCGCGCAAGTAGACAGGGTTACAGGTGCCTGGGAAGACCCCAGGGCGAGTGGACTTCTTGTCACACCACACCGAGGGTGCTGACCGGCACCACGGCTGTCACTGTGGAGCTGACCCTGCCCACCTGGCCGGGGTGGC
The DNA here is from genome assembly GCA_026018925.1 of Tupaia tana. NCBI lineage: Eukaryota > Metazoa > Chordata > Mammalia > Scandentia > Tupaiidae > Tupaia > Tupaia tana. Next base: position 6,564,407 of record JAKSZU010000018.1, read on the forward strand.
ATCTGCCAGGAGTCCCCACTGCAGGCTCCGCTTCCTCACCCACTCATGTCTCGTGGAAGGGTCAGTGCGAGGGTCTCTGTGGCCACAGCCGGTGTTCCTGCCACATGGAAGGCCACACCGCTCCAAGGCTGTGCCAACAGGTCACCGTTGCTGGGCCCTGCTGGGCTCTGGAGTGAGTCAGATCAGCCTGTCCCTTGTTTGGGGACATCAGCATCCTCACCTTTTCAATGCCACACTGCAGGTGGCCACAGGGCCACGCCAAGTGCCTGGGGCCAGGGAGGGCTCGGGAAACGAAGGTCCTGATTACTCGAGACCAAGGTGGGGGACTGACACCTTGAGGCCGGCAGGTGGGACGGAAAGGCGGCCAGGAGCCAGGAGCCTCCGGAGACGGAGAGCGGGTTCTTCCAGAGAATGCGTTCAAACCGGGTGGTGTCTCCCAGCTCTCCACCCAGAGCCCGGCTGCAGTCTGAAGAAGACGGATCCATCTGGATCCCGCAGTCCCAGGCGGGTATGACAGGGACATGTGCCCGTGTCACCTGTGTCTGTGTGTGCACGTGCAAGGCTCTGCCCTTCAGGCCTCCCGGGCTCCATGAGAAGCCCGCCCTCCCACACGGAGGACTCGGGCATCTACAGGATGACTGCCCGGGGAGCGGGAGCACCACGGCGCCCGGCCCGCGCGCCTCCTCACAGGACTGTCCCGTCCCATTGGCCCCTGCCGCTCACGGCTGCTGGCAGGGAAAATGGAAGGCAAGAGTTGCCAGGACCACTCAGGCCAGGTGTGTCACCTCCTCTGAGAGCCAGGGACCAAACAGCGGCAGAAAGAGGCAAAGGAGCGCGCGGGCTGCGGGCTGGCCCTCTCTGGGTTCCAGTTTCAACTCCCCCGCCTGCAGTGGACCTTGGCCCGCGGCTTCACCACTCAGCCTCAGTTTCTCACGTGCGAAGTGGAGTGCGACACCCAGAATGCAGCAATATGCGGACTGCCGGAGCGCGGGCACTCGGAGCGGCTGCCACCAGCACCCTGGGCGGGCCTGGCCACGCCGGGAGAAGTGCAGGGTGAGGTCACCTGCGGGGGAATCAATTTAGAGGACGGGATGGGGACCCCCTGCCGGAATGGAGCAGCCCACAGGAGGCGGCTGTCTTCCCAGTAACCTGCCTCATCCGTGAAACCTCTGCTGGCTTTCCAGGTGAAAATCTGCACCCCCTTTTTCTCCTCGAGGGGAGCACCGTTTACTGATGCATGCTCCTCTCTGGGTGTTGGGGTCCCTCAGCCCCTCATGTGTCCGCAGTGCCCAATGCCTTCCTTCTCCAGGTCAGCAGCCGCCTTTCCGACTGGTTTACGACGAGGCTCTTTCACTGCTGCCACGTTTAAGGGTCACTTCTTACGCAGCCACACCCAGCTCTCTTTTCCAATAGGAAACCGTGGATCCTGTCTCCCAGGACTGGGGAGGTCGCTGATCTGTGAGGCCCATCCTTGCAAACCGGCTTGAAAGCCAGAAACAAGGGTCCAGGTCTCTGTTCTCTGCCCTCCTCCCCCACGAGCCTTCACTGCATGGGGCCACCCCTGCCCGAGCTCCTGCCTGCCAAGGGGACACAGTGACTCACCCCTGGGGCACAGCACCCTCGCCCTGGGCCTCGGCCACACTGAGATGAGAAACACGCGGGCTGTGGGGCTTGGCTGGGTGGCCCCTCGCATGGGCTGGGGCACAGCGCCCTGCTGGTGGCCCTCCTTGTGGTGGGCAGAGGCAGCAGGAGTGGGGAAGCTGGAAGTCAGAGGGTCAGGCGGACTCTGCTGCCCACACAGCCTACGGCAGGGCTCAAGGCTGGGCCAGACAACCCCCTCCAGCCCTGGAGCTGCAAAAACCCAAAGGACCTCACAGCCAGGCCTAGGGTTCTCCCATCAAAGCTGCCCTAGAAGGCAGGGCCCTAAGCTCTCCGCACCTCGCTCTCTGTGTCTGTGAAATGAGCCTCGTCTATACCGTTACATCCAGCTTAAAAAAACCTAGCACTGAACTACTCCCGGTCATTCGGCATAGACAGCTCCCAGCACCCCCGGGCTGAGCACACTGAGGTTTTCTGGCCTCGGTTCCACCCAAGAGAAAGTCTGGGCATAAGAGTGTGAGGGAGGGACCAGCGAGGCCACAAGGGTTAGGTCGCTGGACTCCCACGTAATAGAGCGCAATCTTAGTGGTTTAAACTCACGCCAGGTGCGTGTGCGAGCCCAAGATCCTGAGAGGAGAAGGGACTTCAGTGTGGCCATCCCCCAGGTGGTGATTTCTCGCTTTCTGTCTCTAGTGAGTGAGCACATGCGCCCTACAGCAAAAATCTCCCCCAAAAAATGGGTGAGAGGAGTCTGCCAGCACCAAGTCAAGTGCATTCCACTAATCGCCTACTATTCGCACTCCACTAAGCGACCACTATGTGCACTCCACTAACCACCTACTATGTGCACTCCACTAACCGCCTAATATATGCACTCCACTAACCACCTACTATGTGCACTCCACCTAGTATGCGCACTCCACTAAGCGCCCACTACGTGCACTCTACTAAGCGCCCACTATGTGCACTCCACTAAGCGCCTACTATGTGCACTCCACTAAGCGCCCACTATGTGGACTCCACTAAGCGCCTACTGTGTGCACTCCACTAAGCGCCTACTGTGTGCACTCCACTAAGCGCCCACTATGTGCACTCCACTAAGCGCCTACTATGTGCACTCCACTAAGCGCCCACTATGTGCACTCCACTAAGCGCCTACTGTGTGCACTCCACTAAGTGCCTATTATGTGCCGGGGCGGGGACACAGCAGCAAATGCCATGGCGATTGCTCCCTCTGGCAGGGATGTGGAGGCCGAGGACTCGGCAGAAGCACCCTCGTACAGAAAGCAGCTCTGGGGACGGGACTGCAAAGCAGTAGAACAGGGAGAGCAGGGCCTTCAGCTCAGCTCCAAGCCTGGCGCGGGTCTCAGGCAATCTTTTTTTTTTTTTTTTTTTTTTAGAAGTTTTTCCTATAGGGCGCGTGCGCTCGCCAGACAGAGAGATAGAAAGCAAGAAATCACCCCCCGGGGAGATGGCCACGCCACAATCCCTTCTCCTCCATTCTCCTCTCGGGATCTTGGGCACACATGCACACACGCCCGGTGTGAGTTTTAAGCCATCGGGTCCAGGATGCGAACCCTGGTCAGCTATGTGGGAGTCCAGCGACATAGCCATTACGATAACTGCTGGTCCCTCAGACAATCTTCACAGCACCCCTTCAACACCCTGGTGTTTAGAGAGGCAGAGACCGAGGCCTGGAGAGTGACGTCCCTGGCCCAGTGGTGCTGACAGGACGTCCCGTGTGCATCTGCATCCTTCCAGGCCACGCTGTCTCCTTGAGGCCTGCAACTGCCTGCCCCCGACCTCTGGGGCCCCGGGAAGGGAGGCACATGTGCCCAGGCCAGCCTGCACCAGCCACAGGTGCCACGTCTGGGGACGGTGAGCATGGGTCCTGCCCTGTGGCCCCCGTGCCCTGCCAGGTACAGCATGCTCCTAAGACAGGCAAGTCCCCCTAGTCCAGCATGCTCCTATGACAGGCAAGTCCCCCTAGTCCACCGTCTGAGACCCTGGAAGGTTCCTTCGTGTCCCTTTCTGCAGCCCCGAGAAGTAACGGCCGCGCTGACCACTAGCTCCGCAGGCTCGGCCTGCCCTCGAGTGTGAGTCCATCAGTCCATGCCCTGTCAGCTCATCTGTGTTCACCTAACTTTGCTCAACAGGACGTCTGTGAGATAGGACTATGGTGTTCCGTTTTCACTGCTGTATAGTACTTCACCATGTGGTTGTTGTTGGTTTTTTTTTTTTTTCCCCTCCCTTTTTCTTTTTGCCACAATCTCCTAATCTGCCCTGCTACTGCTGGGCAGTTGCTGGGGCAGTGTCCAGTTCTGGCTAGTGTAACTACAGCTGCTCTGAATACCCTGTGATATCTCTTGGTGACAGAAGCACTCGATTCTGGGAACTGTGACTGGGAGGAGAACCGCTGAGACCTGGGAGGGCAGGAACGAATGTATTAGACCCTGTCAAGACCTGGTGGCAGGTAGTATGAGCCTCATTGCACACGAGGAAACAGAGAGGTCGAGTAACATGCCCAGATCACACAGCAAAGCTGTGGAACCCAAAGCAACCTGCACGTGGTCTGGCCCTACAAACTCCTCACCCAGCCTCATGTGGGTGGGCCCTGAGAATGGGACCTGCCTAAGAAAGAGGACAGACAAGGAGAGAGCGGAGGAGGAGAAGGCGCCTCCTCTCCCTGGAATGAGGCGAGGCCCTCTGTGTCCCCAGGAGGCTGGGGGACCAGGTAGGGGCCTGGCAGGCTGAGCAAACAGACACGATGAATGAGGTCTAAGTCCACCAAACCCCAAGCGTGTAATTTCATCTGGAAGCAAGCGCATCCAGCCGCCCGCGCGCCGGCTTCGGGAGGAGAGGGCAGCCTCTGATCTGAAGCACCTTTGTCCCCCGACTGTCTGAGACAGAGTGGCAGAAGCCTCGCTTATCCAAACAAATGACAGTCCACCGTCTGAGGTCACCCGCCGTCCGGTTTCAGCCTCAAAGAGCCACCTACTGATTGGCCTGTTCCCGGGTTTCTCACCAGAGTTCTCCGGTGGCTTCGCGTGCCCGGGGAGGGCTCTGGCTCCTGAAACCTGGAGGAGGGGTAGGTGACACCCGTGTCACCACCCTGGGACATGTGTGCCTGCTCCTCCTGCACCTGCCCTACATGGACTGTGGGAAAATGGGTGAGCCCCGATGTCCTGAAGGAGGCCACGCTGAGTTCCACGGGAGGCCCCGGGAATGGCTGGTGTGTGCTGGGGGGGCGGGACGAGCGAGGGTGGCGGGGGGTGGCGGGGGTTCCGGAGCAGAGACAGGAGGGGACTCAGCTCTGTCTGGGGCAGAGAGCGGAGGGTCACAGCCTGTCTGCATGTCACCTTTTCCCTTAGGAATGGCCCCTTTACGTCTCTCCTGCCCCAGAGCCTGTGGGGACACTGTGGGGACCGAGGACGCTGCCATCCGTACATCCGGATCCTGCCTGCGGGCTGCAGTGGTCGGCCTGGATGCTGGCATCTGCCCTGAGCCTGGTCAGAGCAGCGACCCCCTCAGGGACATGGAGCCTGGGGTAAGAGCACAGACGGTCCCCTTCCGACGCTGACCTGCCGTGCCTCAGCCAGGGCACGCCAAAGGCCACATTTCCACATGAGGGGACGGAGGACAGCCACGGACGTGCAGGGAGCAGCGGAGATGCAGTACCAGGTTGCAGCCCCTGCCCCGCTGCCCACCGCTGACGAGCTGGGCTGTGAGCTGCGCCTGAAGCGGGACGTCACCAGGATCTCAGTGGGTCTTGCAGGATGAGGAGGAGTTCACAGAGCAAGGGCGAGTGGGCTCCTCTTCTCTGAGAAAACCCGCGAAGACCAAGGGGCAACTTGCCCTTTGGTGCCTTAGTCACCCCTGCTATCGTCCGGGGGCTGGGGGCCCAGGGCCTGGGGTCAGGTTCGCAGGCTATCTGTCCATACCAGGCACCGCCCCATTTCCCCTAACGGAGCGCCGCTGTCAGCAAAGTACCTTGAGTTCCCTCCCGAGTGTCCTGGCCTTTGCCAGGCACAGCAGGGGCCGGCCTGCACCAAGCCCCCTCTGGTGACCCCTCCTGCCCTCAACAGCGACCCCCCCCCAGGCACTCATTCCCCAGACCCACACACACGCCCCCGCACATGCACACGCTGCTTCGAGGCCGCCTTCCTGCGAGCACGTTCCCGTCTGTGACCTCGTTCTCCCAACGCTCACCGTTACCCACGCGTGTCCTTCATCCCTCCGAGCGCTCTCCCGCTCTCCACCGTTCACCGAGCACCTCGTGTCCCTGACACACTGACTCTCCCCAGCCCGTTTCCATGGGTGACCTGCGGGGTCATCAGCATCGGAATCACCGGCCTGCTTGTTTACCACCCAGAGCAGCCAACGCACGCGCCCACCGCTCCCGTAACAAGCACCCCGCACGCGCTCGGTTCCAGAACCTCTGGCCAGCTCCGCGCCTGCTCCTTGTCCTCCCCGGTGCCGTCCCACCCACAGCCCCATCAACCCTGGGGCACTGCAGGCTGGATTCCTCTCCATAGCTGCGTGGTTGGCTTTCTGCTCCCAGAGCACTGAACATGCAACATGTACACGTCCAGACACGTGTGCGCCCTCCACGGGGTCTCCGGAGGCCCTCCTAAACACATGCCAGGGGTGCTCCCTGAGGAACGGCAACTTACAGGTGTGGCGTGGGGGTGGGGACGAGGTCTCCAGTGGGAAGCTGTCTTCTCACTCTGGCCTCCCTGCCTGGGCGAGGGCTGCGTTTATTTCTACCTTGGGAGATGCACTTGCGCAGTGAACATCTGGGCCCCACCGTGATGGCCCAGTCTCCGGCTTCTCTCCTGCCCACCCCAGCCCCTGGGCTTCCTCAGACCACATACTTCGATCTGTCCTAAACTGCAAGGAGACTGAGAGGCGGGAACCACCGAGGGCTAGCCTGTGGTCTGGGTTCTGCAGCCCTTTTTGCAGTGCATCCGGGCCCTACGGGCAGGCCCAGCCCATCACCGGAGGCCACGGAGTGGGAAGGGCCAGGGTGGTGTGGGCCGCAGCAGGTACAGGCAGAGCTTTCCTGGGTATCCATCTCTCTTCCAGGCACTTCCTCTGTCCCTGAAGCCTTGTCACGGCCAGAGTTCGGAGCCTGAGAGAGGCAGACCATGAAGGCACCGACAGTGAGAACGTGCCTACCGAGAGCAGCAGCACTCCCCGTGGAGCCCAACTCCCTCGCTCCGTCTACACCAGAGCTCCTCGCCGCACAATCGCCTGATGTACCCCGTGAAAATGCAGATCCTGCGGCCTAGGCGTGGGCAGGGTCTGAGCCTCCCAGGTGAGGCTGTCAGGGCGGTCAGGGGACCACAGCTTGGGTGGAAAGCATGGCCGCCATCATTCCCCCGTAATGGCCAGGAAGCTGGGGCAGCTTGTGGACACGATGACTCGCATGGAGTCCACAAGCAAGAAGAGGCAGAGTAGAGGTTTCAACCCAGGACGCTGGTTCCAAGGCAGGAGTGCAAAACCACAGAGCAGAGAAGCCTCTCGCAGACAGCTGCAGGACCTGCCACATTCTGAAACCCATCTGCCCTCCAGGCCAGTGGGCTGTGGCTAGCCGGCAGACAGCTCTCCAAAAACAAAGCCCGACCCTCAGCTCGGCAGCAGCACAGGGCAGGGCCAGTGAGCTGGGGGAGCCATCGTGCAAAGCAGACGCCCTGGCCTCTGGCAGGACTTGAACTCACTGGACCCCTGGCTAGGACCAGGGCCCAAGTGAAAACTGCCCAGCTCTTTCACGCCCTGCTCGCCCACTCAGTGCCACGTTCTGCTCAGCTCCAGGAGGCAGTGTCCCAGTAATGAAAAGCAGGAGCTCTGGATTCCAACAGCCCTGAGTTCAAATCCCGTGCTTGTCTGCTTACATGTTTCCTCACTCTGTCCTCACCAGAGGCCTGTCCTTACAGAGATTGGCCTGTCGTGTTCGCCACTGTGTCTCTTGAGCCTAGAGCAGTACGGAGCAGGCCCTCGATAAAAGGTGGTGACAGGATCATGAGTCAAATGCCCAGTACATAGTAGGTGCTCAGTAAATGACCACGCGGCTGCTGTAAAAACAACTTCCCATCATAGTTCCTACCCAGACCCCAGCCAGGCCAGGTGTTCTCCGAAGTGACGACATGGAAAAGCCACCCTCTCCTTGCCCAGCAGCCTGTGCCCACGGGTGCCAAGGAGCTGGAAGCCCCACACAGGAGGAAGTCCTGGCAGCACTGGGGCAGCAGGAGGGACTCTTGTCTGGTTGCCAGGTAACCCCCGTCATTCACAAACAGGAGGCGACACAGGTCCCACTGGGGAGGAACTCTGTGTTTACATGGCCACCCTATCTGCCTGGCTAGACGGCCCGTGTTTGTGCCTGGCTTTCAAAGGGACAAAGTGCAGGGGGTGGGGAGTGAACACTGAGGGGAGTCGAGTGAGGCTCTACATCTGGGCAAAGGCAGGCGGGCCTACTGTGTGCTCCCAGGACACTGCCAGTCACGTTTCCAGTGACAGCACACGTGGCGTAGTGAGGACACTAGGAAAGATGCCCCTGGGACGCACTCGGAACGTCACAGCACTGCCCACGGCCACATCCTGAGTCTCAGCCTCAGCCCTTCGTTCTCACGACCACCCTTGGCACCGCTAACAGCTGGGACTGGACCCTTCCTTGTTCTGCAGCTGTGCTGGCTCTGCCAGGTGCTGAGCAGCCCCCCGGTACCCCCGCCCCCCGCCACCACTGGTGAGGACACGGGCAGGCCTCTCTGCTGTGGAAGGTAACGTGGCAGGGCCTGCAAACCTGCATGCGATCCAGCGACCACACTTCTGGTGTGTGGTCCCCATGGCAGGGACAGCACGGTCTGGCAGACCCTCCAGTTCACAGCAGCGTCATCCCTGAGGCCCAAAGCGGGAAGCATCAAAGTGGCCCCCGATGGAGGGACAAGACACGGTCGTCCACGCGGTGGCCATTAGGCCGTGCTAAAAAGGAAGGAAACAGGCCAGCTGGTGGCACGGGGGTTTAGGTGGCTGGATCCCAGACGGCCAACTGTGCAGTTCGAGTTCCAAATCCGGGGCTCGAAAACCGCTCCAGGTGAGCGTGCACATGTGCCCAAAATCCCAAAAGGAGGGAGAAAAGAAGGGCCTGTGGCGTGGTAATCCCCAGGGGATGCTTTCTAGCTTGCGCACTCTCTCTGGCAAGCACGTGTGCCCCTAGCAAATCAAAAAAAAAAAAAAAAAAAGGCAGGAAATTCGACACGTGCCGTGACATGGAGGAAGCCTGAGGACATCACACTCGGGGAGATAAGCCAGTCACAAAGGACGGCCGAACAATTCTACCGGGAAGCCCGTGGTAGACCAAGTCAGAGAAAGAAGGTGGATGGTGGTTGCCAAGGGCAACCCGGGGCTGGGGGAGTCTGTTGAGCGTGAACAGTCCGACAGTCTCAGCGCTGTCCGCCAGGGCCCAGGGATGGACCCCGGAGATGGCAGGCCCACGGAGGGAACAGGGAACGTCAGCGAAGCCACACAGCAGCCCTGACACGCGCCTACGCCTGGTGAACGTGATGTGACGTCACAATTTCTGTACAGGTCACTGTCAAATGTCCCCAGGGCACACTCATTCAGGTGAGGTCCACGGCCAGGCTCTGAGCCCCTTCTCCCAGGGAGCAGGCGGGTGCCTCAGCCCTCAGCAGCGCCCCGCTCAACAGCCACTCAGCGTACCCCAACCCCATGTCCACGGTCAGCACCAGCCCTGTGGGGGCTGCTTCCGGGGTACCACAGCAGGGCCTCCCAGCCCACAGCTGCCACCAGTCGCCTGCACTTCGGCACCAGGAAAGTGAGTGGAATCTCCAGGGGGACAGGAGGGGTGAAAGGGGGAAAATGTCTGGAAAGATATCCTCGGAATATTCGGGGTCCTCGCTGGGATTTTGGAGTCCAAAAATTTCCATTTGCTTTGTTTTGCTTTATTCCCTACAAGCAGATATCGTTTGCCTTTTGTTTTGTTATTTTGCTGTTAAAAAATTGAACTTTTAAAAAGTAAATTAAGGCATTTTACTCACGAAGAAAAGGTGACAATTCACAGTAGCATTCCTAAGAGCCTTGCGAGGTCCCTAACAGGTGCGGCAGCTGGAAAAGGAGCTCCGGGCATGGAGACTGTCCTCTCCGGTGGACAGTGAGGGAGGCAATGGGGATTCGGTGCTGTCAGGACCTCACATGTGCCAGGACTGAACTCGGAGCAGTCTCACCTGCCATTCTTTCTGTCTAGCACATGTGTCACACGGCAGGTCCCGCCATCCCCCGAACCTCAGATTAATCATTGCTTCCTCTTAGAAGCCCTCTCTGGCCACTCCCACCTATCAATAGATCTGCCATCCTCCCTCCCGCCCCCGCTTCTTAAAATAAACTTTTAATTTTAAATGTGTGGATTTACAGAAAAGTTGCAAAGACAGCACAGAGAATCTGGTCTCTCCCTGGCCTCGTTTCCCCCGCTATCACCTCTTCCACAACCGTGAGACGTTGTCACCACCCGGGAACCAGTGTTGGTACAGGACGAGCAACTGAGCTGGACCTTCACGTGGACGTCACCACTCCCCCCAGCCCCATCCCTTTCCTGTCCCAGGGTCCCCTCAGCCCACCACATGACATTGGGTCATCATGGCTCCCTAGCTCTTCTGGGCCATGGCAACTTCTGGTACTTTATTTTAGTCCTTGGGGACCCTGGCGTCTTGAAGACGACAGGCCAGGTGTTTGCAGTGTCCCTCCTCTGGGGTTCTCCCTCACAGCATCTCTTTGCTGAGTGCGGTAAAGCACACAGGAACACGCGGCTGGCCATCGTAACCGTTCTCACGTCCAATCCGGGCAGTCGGCGCGCTCACACCGCTGGCCATCCCCACCATCCGTCTCCAGGACCCACACCTTCCCAAACTGAAACTGTCTCCCCGAACAAAGTCCGCATTCCCTGCCCGTCTGCAGCCACCACAATCCCATCTTCTGTCTCTATGCATGCAAATCAAGACCACGATGAGATGTCACCTCACACTGTGAAGGAGAGCCACCATGAAAAATGAACAAATGGGCCGGCTAGGGGCCTGGTGGTTAAGGTTGGCTGGATCCCAATGACCAACTGCATGGTTTGAATCCCAGGACCTGGTCAAACACCATTAAAACATTTTTTAATTAAAAAAAAAAAAAAGAGAGAGAGAGACACTAACAAGTGTTGGCAAGGAGGTGGAGAAACTGGAACTCTTGTACACTGCTGATGGGAATGTAGCGTGATGCAGCTGCTGTGAAAGAGTCTGGCAGTTCTTCAAAAAACTAAACACAGTTAACCTATGACCTGGCTGTGCCATTTCTAGGTGTACACGGCAAAGAACCGAAAGCAGGAACTCAGACGGATGTCACCGCCCATGTGCAGAGGAGTGTGACTCACAGCAGCCACACGGTGGAAGCAGCCCCAGAGTCGCCCGGCACCTGCTTTTACGACAGACGCTCCCACACGGTAACCAGCTCACTGCCTGTCTCCCACCCCACCAGGGAACGGGCTGTAAAACACTCCGAGGCGACCTGTGGTCAGGAGTGGCCTGCGCAGACCTGAGATCTCCCACAGACCAGTTTGCCAGGTCTGGATTTTGGGAGAGAAATGATGGCTTCAGGCAGAGGAGGAGGTGATTCTCTGGGCCTGGGACTCTCCTCAGGCTGTACGGAGGCGTCCCTGTAACCAGGCGCTCCCTGGACAAACCACCCAGGTCTGCCCCAGCTGCCCTTACACAGCTCTCCCACGGGAGGGATCATTACTGCCCCATCTCAGAGATGAAGAGACTGAGATTCGGGGGAACAATCTCTTGGCAGGAGTCGGGCTCCCTCAGTGGGACAGACTATAAGCAACGGTTCCCATGGCAACGGCTGGCACCCGGGGCTACTTCTTTTTTTTTTTTTTTTGGAGAGGTTTTTGCTATAGGGCGCGTGCGCTCGCCAGACAGACAGAGAGAGACAGAGAGATAGAAAGCAAGAAATCACCCCCCCAGGGGGGATGGCCACGCCGCAATCCCTTCTCCTCCATTCTCCTCTCGGGATCTTGGGCACGCACGCACACGCGCCCGGCGTGAGTCTAAGTCACTGGGTCCGGGACTCGAACCGCGGTCAACTACGTGGGAGTCCAGCGACAGAGCCATTACGCTAACTGCCGATCCCACCTGGGGCTACGTCTACTCTGGCGCTCCATCCAGATGCATCAGGGCAAGAGGCACGGGGTGTGAGCAGAGACGGTTGGCTGAGCCCGCGGGCTGGAGGGCAGGCAGCCCCCCCAACTCTGGCCCACAGCAAAACTACCGCCCACACCTCACAGCTCTTGCCTCTCCATTTCTCAGTGTCTTCCCTACACCCACTTTTTATTTATTCATCTGAGAAAAGTTCCAGCAAAGATCCAGCATGAGTCCAAAGGAGACAGCCCAGCCCCTCGGCACATGATGTAAATGGGGGAGCCAGCTTCACGTCCCGGCTCTGCCACTGGGCAGCTGCGTGACCGTGGGTAAAGGCGTCTCTGAGTGTCAATCTCCGGGGTGTAAAGTGGGACACGCCATAAGGGATTCTGGGGTGCTCCTTAAATGACCCGTGGCTATGGGAGCCAATGTCACACACACACGGAGCTACGCAGAGATCTGGGGAGACCTTGAACCCAAAGACAAGACGCAGACAAGGGTTCGTGCTATCACAGGGCAGGGAAGGTGAGCCACGCCTGCCAGGTGACACACCCAATGCACTGCAGGCCAACCCAGAGTGAGCCACAGAAGGGCCCAGGGCCTGGTTACCAGCTCAGTGCCCACTCCATCCACTCCCTGTCCAGCCACCCTCTCCTCCGGGCAGTCTAGGGCCTGCAAGGTCCCTTCCAGAACCGCCCAGGTCCCTGCTTCCCCCAGAGGCTCAGCAATATTACCAAGTGTGTGGGAACAGTGTGCCCCACCAGGCTTTACTCTGCTCCGTGAACTAAATGAGGAATGAGAAAAGTTCCCACTGAGCCGGGGGTGGGAGTGGGGGGTCCTGACTTCCCCAGAGCCACAGTGACCCCTGGGAGAAAGAAGAGCCAGGGTGCTGTGCCTTCCCATGCTCCTCCGCCACGCCCTCCCGGGTGATGCCTGCAGCTTGGCTCGCCGCCACGCCGCCGAAGTGTCTTGTGGGTTCCGCAGCACGGGCGATGACAGGCTCTCTCCCCACTCCGGCTTTTCGCGGGGAGCTACAGATGAAGGCGGCCTTGGGAGTGAGAGGGTTAGGTTAGCCTGCGGCGTCTGCGCACGTCCCGAGCAGCTGGCGGGGCTTCCTGAGAAGGGCTGTGACGGAGTCTGCAGCTGAATCTGGGCGCTACAGCTGTGGCAGATGACGGATCGTGACGTCCGCCCGGGCCGCTCGTGGGAAGTGGGAGAACTTCCATCGCGTCTACTAAGCCCTCCTGAAGCGAGGAGGCTCTGCGGCGCGCCCTGCAGAGGACAGAGCACGGCGGCTGCAGCTGTTCGCGTCTCCGCGCCACCCTCCGCCATCGGTGAGCTCGGAGAGAGGAACAGAATGGCTTCCTGAAGGGAGAACGTTCCCTCCGCTCGCTCACACACCTGGCATTTGTTAACAGAGGAAAAACTAGTTCTTGCAGAAAATGAAGCTTCCATTCAGTGTACACTAACTAGGCACCGATTGTGTACCCAGGTCTCCCATGGCACTTAGCAGAGAAGACAAGAACTAGCATAATACTTCATTAGTAATTATCGCTGGTCTAAATGTCCTGAATGGCAAGTCCAGCAGGCCGCATCGAGCCCACCACGGGGCAGTGGAGCCTCCCACATGAGGCCTGATCCTGGCAAAGAGCGTCACTGTTGTGTCCGGCCTGCTGCAAACACTCACACTGGGGCCGGGGCCGAGGAGGTGCTGGACGCCGAGGAATGTGGGCACCAGAAGCAAAGGCGTGGCGGGGAGGCCACAGGAGCCTCCAAGCTGAGGGTGGTCTCTCCACCAGCGATCTGTCTATCTTTGCTAATTAGAGGTTCAGGTCCCGTTCTTTGATTTTCCTACCCTGAAGAGGATTCTTGGCCATGCTGCCTATAGCTGTTGGCAGGGGCGAGGGCACGGAAAGGGAAACCACGAACGGCATCTCGCAGAGTGAGAGGGAAGGTGTGTTTGGCACTGGCACGGCGGCAGCTTTTCTCTCCAGGTTGCAGTTAGAGGTTGCACCCCCCCGGGCCCGAGCAACCTCACCGCCGCCAGTGGGGAGTGCAGCACCCCGGTCGTCTCTCCTGCTGGAAGCTGGCAGCGGGGCGGACAGGGGTTGTTTGGGTGCATGTGCTCCATCAGAGAAGTCGGGAACAATTCCCCTTTCTGGCCAGAGAAGGAGAAAGGCATCTCTGAGGCCAGAGCCTCCCCTAGTGCAAACAGGCAGGCCAGCTGCCGGGCTCTCAGCTCGGCTGCTTTTGCAAATGTCCCGGGTCCTGTTTCCCACATCCCTGCAGCCAAGCCCGCTGCCCCTGGAGGCCTGTCGCCCGGGGCTCAGCCCGGGCGAGGAGGAGTCACCCTCTGTCGTCCTGAAGAGCAGTGGCAGGGCAGGCCACAGCAGCGTGTCCAAACCAGGAGGGCCTTCGGGCAGTCTCCGGTGAGGCCCAAGTCAATGGGACGCTGCCCGGGCAGCGCGACAGTCTCCAGTCATCAGCCACCGACCCCTGGCCCTTGGGCAGCAGCTGGGAGCCGACCTAACGGCAGCCTTTCCTGAGAGCCCTCCTGAAGGACAGCCCAGCCCGAGAACTCTGCCCGTGACATCTCCGTGGGGGCCGGTCTTCCCAGGCAGGCAGCTCCGTGTGGGCGGCAGCCCTGTCTGTCTTTCCGACTCCACCCCGGCCCCCCAAGTTCCCTGTGCCCTGGAAGCCAATGGAGGCTGGTCCTGGCCCATCGCAAATGACAAGTGGATGGTCTGCGCTGCGGGCACTGGGCTGCTCACCTCCCTGGCCTCTGCACAACCGGCCGAGGCTTCCTGGCCAAGTAGAAAACCTCCCCCACTGGCCCCCATGTGGGTATGACGGAAGACGGCTCTGTCCACCTCATCTGAAGACACACTGGCGCTGTCATGGACACGACACCGTCACCACCTGCAGCCAGTGGAGCTGTCCACGGACAACACCTCTGGAAGCAGACATCCCAGTCCCCTGAGTACTTCCGCCTTGCATGGGAGGGTTCGCCCTAGTCCTGGGATGACTGAGAGAGACTGCTCCCAGACAGAGTGGAGGAAGAAGGGACAGCGTACTTCCAGCCACCCCCTCACCACCCCCGTGCCCCACGTGCACCTGTGGGCACGAACCGCAGCCACACGAGCCCAGCACCCGGAGCCACCTGGTCCTCTGCGCTTCTTCTCGTGGGGCCCACACATCTTCACTTCTCTGCTTCTCGGTCAGGCCTGTCTGCCATGTTTGGGGCCAGGACTCTGGAAAGTCACTGGTATTTTCAAGGCTTTGTTGTCCCATTTGTCACTCACTAATTAGTGAGAAGTGACTAATCAGAACGCAGCGCGAGGCAGAGAAAACACTCCCATTTCCTTGGCTTTTGGTTGCCTATGGTTACTCAGAACCCTCGGATGGAACCGATGGAACTGGGGAGTGGACAAAGCAGGGTAGATTTTCTTTGTCCTTGCCTGGGCAGAGATGAGAGCCCCAGAGGCTGTCACCAGGTAACCAGGGAGAAGGGCAGCAGCCCCAGGCACAGTCGAAAAGAGCCAGGGCCCCCAGAGCCCCCGACTTCGCCTCTTTGTAATCCCTGCCTCCGACCATGGGCCTGGAGGACAGCAGCGCTGACTCCGGCCTCTCGTGGCAATGGTGCAGGGGCTCAGGACCAGGCGGGGAGCACTGACGGCCAGGGCCACACAGACGTTCCGGGATGCGGTGAGGCCCGTCTCAGGGCAAAGGGCCGGAGGGGAGGTCAGCATGGAGGCCGCTACCCCACCCCACACAGCCGTCCCGTAGTCCCAGCGGACAAGATGCACTTTCCCAAGGCTGAGAGGACGTGCCATCCTCAGCCCTCTCGGAGCCAGGCCCCAGCCCCACACACAAGGTGACATGTGATTGTCATGACTCCCCACCTTGCTGGGCTTATTTTCCCACTTCACAGATGAGAACACAGAGGCTCAGAGAGCGCCCATGACCAGTCCCTGGGCCCATGACAAGCCAAGGGCAGAGCTGGCTGTGAATGCAGGTCAGCCTATCCCGGCCCACAGGAGGACCAGGGAGTTAGAACCTTTC
The DNA here is from genome assembly GCA_026018925.1 of Tupaia tana. Taxonomy (NCBI): domain Eukaryota; kingdom Metazoa; phylum Chordata; class Mammalia; order Scandentia; family Tupaiidae; genus Tupaia; species Tupaia tana. The sequence continues at coordinate 6,580,261 of JAKSZU010000018.1, forward strand.
CCAGGGCTGGAGGACCAGGGAGGAGGAGCCTGTCAGGGGTGGGAGGTCTGGGGAGGAGGAGCCTGTCAGGGGGTGGGAGGTCCGGGGAGGAGGAGCCTGTCAGGGGGTGGGAGGTCCGGGGAGGAGGAGCCTGTCAGGGGGTGGGAGGTCCAGGGAGGAGGGAACTTTCCAGGAGTGGGAGGATCAGGGAGGAGGAGCCTGTCCAGAGGAGGAGCCTGTCCAGGGCAGGAGGACTAGGGAGGAGGAGCCCGTCAGGGGTGGGAGGTCTGGGGAGGAGAAGCCCGTCAGGGGTGGGAGGTCTGGAGAGGAGAAGCCCGTAAGGGGTGGGAAGTCTGGGGAGGAGAAGCCCTTCAGGGGTGGGAGGTCCGGGGAGGAGGGAACTTTCCAGGAGTGGGAGGATCAGGGAGGAGGAGCCGGTCCAGGGCAGGAGGATGAAGAGGAAGAGGAGTCTGTCCGGGGCGGGAGGACGGAGAAGAGAAGTGCCATACCACATGAGCCAGGCACTCAGCAAGAACCTCAGCCCTGCACTGGCACATGCTGGCACACGGGAGTTGTATGTCTGCACACAACGAGCAGCACTGATGCCTGTGACACACACGTATAAACACTCATGTGCTGGCGCACTCGCATATGCACTTGCATACACACTTGCACACAGATGTGGTTTCTAAGGCAGAGGGGGACGAGGACACACAGCCACCTTTGAGGGCTGCAGCGGCACCCACGCCCTGCTGGGGTGGCCAGGCCCTTCTGGGGCTCTGCCCAGGCGCCAGGGTGAGCAGAGGCCAGCGGTTGCCACCCGCCCTTTGAGGGTGACTTCACCCCAATGGTGCAATTTCCCGAGACAAATAAACAAGCAGGAACCTTGGCCCAGCCTCTCAGGACCCCTGGGGTTGCTTCTTCAACAGCCCCCCACCACACGTCGTACATCATGAAATCCAGCCCTGGAAGAGCCTCTGCACCTAGGACAGGTCCCCGGGGGGCACGCGGCAGCCAGGCTGGCAAGGAGGCATGGGAGGCCTCGGCCCCGGGAGGATTTCCCAGCGGCCCTCAGCACTGCTGGCTCCTGACCCTGCAGCAATAAAAGTCCGGTGAAGAAAGAGCAGATGTGAAACCAACGGCCCGCATGTGCAAGGCTGGCATTTTCCAGGGTAAAGTTCCGCCTGGTTACCAGCTCAGCCAGGTTAATCATTGCCTAAGAAGCGCAGAGGGCTCCTCGACCCTCGGCCGGCCGCCGGGAGCTATGGCAGGTTGAGCGAGTCAGGGACCAGGTCACAGTCCCAGTCAGGCTGCACCCTCCTTACCCCACCCCTGCGCGCTGGGTCCATTGACTAAGCCAGAGCTCGATCACCGAGCGCACCCGTGCCTGCCCACCCACCATGCGCCAGGCTGGGCTGTTCCCATCTTGGCCAACAGGAAAGCAGCCGGCGCTGGGAGGACAGGGCGTAGTGGACAGACCTGGGTTCAAACCCAGACCAACAGTGAAGCTCTGATACCAGCCAGATCCCCATCTACGAATGGGTTGCCAGAGGAAGGAAAGAATCGGGGCCAGTAGACAACGTGGCGGTCAAGGCATCAGTCCACGTGGCCCCCTGCAGAGCATGAGTCCTAGACCCAGCAGCCTGAGAAACCTGAGTGTGTGTTCGAAATCCCACGAGGAGAATGGAGGAGAAGGAACTGAGGCATGGCCTTCCCCGGGGGGTGCTTGGTCACTCTCTCTTTCCAGCAAGCAAACGCAAGCAGATTAAAAATAACAGAAACAAAGGAGGGGGTGGATATGGCTGGGTGTGGAGCAGGCTGTGGGGCACCTTGCTGTCCCACAAGGCGGGGCTGTGAGCTAGGGTGCACAGGATGGCCTCCCAAGAGCCCCCAGCCCCCAGGGTCAGCGGCACCATGGCCGAGAAACCTGGTGTGAGGTGGGGGTCGGGGCCTGGCCCGCGGTGAGCCCTGCTACACGGCCGCTCTGACTGCTGGCAGGAAAGGGCGCCAGCAGCCCCACGGCGCGTCATCTGTGCCAGCTGCTGAGGCTGGGATCAGAGGGCAAGCAGGCCCGGGATGGGCCTCACGCCCCTCAGGCCCCAGGGCTGCCTGCCAGCCTCCCAAGCGCTCCTCCATTTTGCTGCTCCCCAAAGGGAAGAGGAGTCACTTCCCGAACATGACTGGAGGACACCGTGCCCGGACCTGCGGACAGCTCTGAGCGACCACTTCCTCTTTCCTCTGCCCTCCCCCCACCCTGCCCCACACCAGCCACCCCCAGCTTCTGCCTGCAGGGGTCAGTCTGTCTCCAACACCCAGCTTCCCTGCTGAGTAGAAAGTTCTCACCCTGCAAAATCAACCCTCCTCCAAGCTGGCTGCCCCTGGCTACGGGACCCTCCGCCTGGCACACCCAGGTTCCAGGTGGCCCATCTGCCCAATAGTGCGGGGGTCTGTCTCCAGAGGTGGCAGTGGGTACTACGAGGGTCCGGCCCAGGCACCCGCAGCCCCGTCCACTCGCACACCCCTGACCTCGCAACATGGACAGACCAGCTACACCGAGCACCTCCATCCCTCCAGGCTCTTGTAGATGCCAGGCCTCGACACTTGTTCTCCATGAGATGCGGTCCTGCCTCCTCTGCCCCGACCCTGCAGGTCCCTGTGCCCGGAAGTCCAAGCCTGTACGTGCACATCCTGTAGGTCCTTTCTGGTTCTGGATCGAAGTGTGCGCTGGTCTCTACCGCGTGCTCCCCCAGGGCAGGGGCTGGGTCAGCCTGGCTCGCAGAACTTCCCGATGTCCCATTCGAGAGCCACCAGCCACGTGTGGCTATGGAGCACCTGAAATCCGGCCAGCACACCAGAAAAGCGGAACTTTCAATCTTGTTTAATTTTAATGAAACTTTGGCCATGCCCAGTTCGCAGCAGGTTCCATGAACGAGAGGACGCCGAGTAGGCAGAGCCGCCACGACCACCGACAGCGGCCGCCTCCCGTATCTGTCAGTGTCCTGAGCGCAGGTCACTACTAGGGTCCCTGGCCCAGTGAATGGCACTGAGTGGGCAAGCCCATGACTGAGCGGCCTGAGACTCACACCTGCTCCCTCCCCACCAGGACAACCATGATGAGCTACAGACGGCAAACGACAGCAATCGAACAGGAGAACAGTTCCTCTGCGCCTACTCCTCCTAACCCTCCCTCCTGCTGAATAGGCCCTCACCCCCGCACCCCGGCAGTGGGCGCCTGCCGCCAGGGGAGAGGCCCTTTCCCGCCTCTTCTCCCCTCTCCCCCCAGGACGGAGACAGGACAGGGAAGAAGCGGGGCGAGTCTGTCTGCTCCAGACCTGGAGAGGATCAGGGCTCCTCGTCCCCACTGCTGCTCCTGCCTCCCAGCTCTGGCAGCAGGGTCTCCGCGGGAGGTTCAGGAAAAATTATAACTCAGAAGAGCGAGGACGGATTGGCGAGTCTATTATAAATCAGCCTTTCATCCGGGCTGCGAGGATCTCTGGCTCTGTCATTCACCGCGGGCACCACCGGTGCGCCTCCCGCCACCGCTGTCCCACTTCCACCCAATGTAGGTCACGGCGGGATCTCCCCGCACCAGCCCTGCCCGGGGTGGGGAGTGACACCACTTGAAACAAATGCAGAATTCTCTCAAGTGCACGCAGGGTCCCCGTGCTCTCATCCAGCCGAGACGCAGACCTGCAACCACACGTAAAATCCCTATGCAGACAGCCTGGGGCACGTGGGCGTGCAGGACACTCCTGTGCCCAAGGAAGTCGGGCGTCTGCAGCTCAAAAGCCAGGATCACACGGAAGCGATGCCAAGGGGGCTGGTTCAAGAACAAGAGCAGGTCTATCAAGTGGCAACCCGCCCTAATTTTACGGGAGGCGTCCTAGACCCACAGGCTGTGGGATTTTGAGCAGCCTCCTCTCTGAGCCCCATTTCTGCATCTGTAAACGGGGAGACGGCCAGCACTGGCCCCCCAGAGTTGCACAGACTCAGTGCACTCGTAAAGGTCCGATGTGCAAACACCACTGCTGAGGCCACCGCCGTCCTTTGCCGAGTCTCTCAGCTACACAACGTGGTACATCACGGCAGGACCGTCAACACCACCCGGGCTCAGTGCTTGGTGCAGGGCGGCGAGGAGGGGTGGGGAGGGGCATAAACCCTTGGCCACACCTAAATCAAACAACGGGATACGTGCCACATGTGTCCCGGAAGGATGACGACGCTGATGAGCCCGGGGGAAGACTTGGTCTGAGAGGCCTGGGTGTTCTCGCCCAGCCGAGCTGAGCCCTGAACACAGAATGGGATCGCCAGCAGGGGGCCTGGCACCTCGCAGCCTAGCGGTGCACCAGGTCACAGACTCCTTGGGCAAGAGCAAACGGGCGTTTGTGGCAGGAGCTGAGGGTGCATGGTGAGGGACTGGCAGGAGATGAAAACGTAAAGACAGACTGGGCCAGACTCGGCCACTTCCGCCAGGAGAAGGAGGAGCTGGACTGTGTCCCGGGGATGACACAGGGCCTTGGGTACCATCATAAAGTTGTTCACCTGCGGAGCTGGGGACACACCCCACACACACGCACACAACAAACCTACCACACACAGACTCACATCCATACACACCCACCCACACATATACATGTGTATACACATATACACACACGTGCACACACATTCAATCTGCCTATGCAATACATACCGTCCACACACAAATACATATACCACACACACACACACACACACACACACGCCCAGGTAGACCTGGAAACCTGAATGAAGTCCCAGGAACAGGAGCGCCAAGAAACGGTGAAAAGCTGTCCTGAAAGCCGTACCACTGCCGGGGAGGCCAGTTTCAGGAGGGAATGTTTACAGAAGAGGCGTCCTGCACACGCACACGCACACGCAGTCGCACATACACATCTACCCCGAGGGCGGGCAAGTCCCCCAGGTGACGTTCTCCATGTTCCCACACGTCAGGGCTGCCACACGTAGCAGAGACCGCAGGAGAAACCTCGTCTTTTTCACGTGCACGACTTCCCAGCATGGCCGCGTCTCAGGACGAATCTCCTCCTCTGTCACCCGCATTCGAAAGCGACGTGCAGACTCTGGAGCCCGTCTCCATACATTCGGACCTGCCGCGCAGGAGGCGGAGGTGGCTCAGGGGCCCCGTGAAGGATGGAGTCACGTGGGACAGGGCACCCTCGCCGCGGGGCCTGCTCTTCCCGCCTCCTCCGGCCCTCCTGAGTGGAGGGGCTCTCGGAGGAGAGGCTCGGTCACAGCAAGGACTTCCCAGGTTAGTTGGGTTCAAGTATCACATGCCAGAGCTCCTCAGAACAGCTGCGTCCCCCAAGCGGGACAAACCTGCCCACAACGCCGTTCATCCCTGCACCTGGCTCGGCAAACCCTCCCCGCTGGAGAGAAGGCAGCGTTGACGGGGAGGACTGCAGGGCCCACAGCTGGACCCGGGCAGTCGACGTCTTACGAAACGAGACAGACGCGGTAACTCTCCGCAAGGAACGGCTGCCTGGCCAGTAAGAACCTGGCTCTGAACCGGATCATTAAACCTCGTCTTTGTTGGGCCGGACCTGGAACCAGGCTCTGGTCTAACACTATGGCTTATCACGGCCCCGCCATAACTCGAGGTGGGGAAACTGAGGCGAGGGGCGATGTAAGCCAGGTCACAGAGCGAAATCCAGAGTGTGGGCGCAGGGCCGCACTGACACGACAATGCCACGATCCTGACCTCCGTCCCCTCCTGGGGCTCGGTCGGGATGAGGCAGGCCACGCAGAGGCTGACGGCCCTGGACTGGGGTGTGGGAGGTGGCCCACACAGTCTCACGGTGGCAGCGCTCTCGGGAGTGGGTGTGACTTCCCAAATGTTCTCACGGGCACTCGGCTGTCACAGGGCATTGGATGTGATCGGGTGTGGGCCGGGGAGAGCGTCATTCCACTCAGGGCAAAGATGGCCGTGAAGCCTGGTCTCAGGGGTTCCACTCCGCGTGGTCTCAGGGCTACGCAACCTTCAGACGCCCGAAACTAGACCCCGCCCACCCAGCGGATGGGCGTTCACCATCTTCTCCGAGGTCCCACGGCAAGCAACTGGCAGCACTGGGGTGACCCGAGGGTGCCAGGACAGCAGACTGTACCTTCACCACCTCACAGGCTCCAGCTCCAGCGGCCAGATCTCCTGTCCCGTTGGAAACGCTCTTCTCTGCTCTCCTACGAGGTGGCTCTGGACTGAACGCGCTCCTGTTCCCAGGCTCGCGAGAAGCCCCAGCCGCGGTGGGATGGTACCAGGAGGGCGATCTCTGGGGGAGGCTTAGAGCTAGACGAGGTCACAGAGGTGGGGCCTCACGTATGGAGAGGGGCTAGTCAGTGACGCAGGACCAGGATGCGACAGTCCGCATGGCAACCCCACATGGGATGGTTCCTTTTCTTTTTTCTTTTCTTTCTTTTTTTTTTTTTTAAGAGGTTTTTGCTATAGGGCATGTGCGCTCGCCAGACAGACAGAGAGAGACAGAGAGACAGAAAGCGAGAAATCACCCCCCAGAGGGGATGGCCATGCTGCAATCCCTTCTCCTCCATTCTTCTCTCGGGATCTTGGGCACGCACACGCGCCCGGCGTGAGTTTTAAGCCACAGGGTCCGGGATGTGAACCGCGGCTGACTATGTGGGAGTCCAGCGACATAGCCATTACGCTAACTGCTGGTTCCCGGGATGGTTCCTGATCCAAGTCCAGACTCTGAGTGTGTGGTCACGTGCTCCCTGTGATCCGGGCTGGTCAAAGCGGGGACTGTGGCATTGAGACCCTGTTAAGGGGGTGCGTTCTCTCCCCACTCTCTCAGAGAAAATAAATTTGAGAAAAACTCATCCCGGTTAGAAGTGGGACCGAGTGTTGCGGCACATTCACATGGCGAGACACACAAGGAAGTCTGGGCATGGCTCCCTGAGCACACCAGGCACACGTGTGTGCCACGATCCAGGCTGAGACAGGGCAGACTGCAGCACGGAACCCCTGTGGGGGTGCCTGTCTTTCTCACGAAACATCAATTATGAAATAAGCAAAAAGGTAAAAGCACACTGAGAATGCCCACGCCCAGCAATTGGGCATCTCAGGCCGGGTGAGCCCGCTGGCCCCCCACCAGCTTAACAACAGGACACCACAAAGGGCCCTTGGCACCCATCGGCCGGGCAGGTCTGCGGCTACCAGGACGGGTGGGGGAGCGGGTGGCTGGCAAAGTCCGTTAAGGGGGACTCATGAGAGACATTTCATTTTTACTGAAAATGGAGAAGGTGTCCTTGTCCTCCCATCCTGTGCAGCGGGGGTGAGGCTTTTCCTCTGAAGGCTCTCACCCCCAGTGCCCTCTCCGTCTCCCATGAACCCCACGCCAGGGGCCTGACCACCGCCTGTGGTTTGTTCCTTTGAAGACCTTCCCGAGGCATCTACAGCCGCTGCTGCCTTCTCGCCACACTCCCCTCTGCAGCGCTCCCCTCGCCATTCCACTCAGTGCTCGTAAAACCACCGTCCCTTCTCACACTCGTGTTTCCCACGTCTACGTCCTCTGCAGTAAATCGTGTCATGATGGTCACAGTCTGCTCGGCATCATCAGTCTGGGAGCAGAACACAACTAGCTCTCGGTGAAGACACAGCACCTGTCAGGGACGCAGGGTGCCTGTGCCACCCCATCCCACCTGCCAGGGCCTGGGCCAGTGTCAACCCCAGAGGGGTGCAGGTGGGGCGGTGACCCTCACTGGCCTGCGTAATGACCATCTTCTGCCACCTAAAGTTAGGGTGAGCACCCCGAGCAGTTTTGATAGCTCCACCCTCTGAGCATGGATGCATCTCCGAAAGTCACGAGTGACAAAGCAAACCACAGACAGACAGTCCTTAACTTATGATGGTTCGACTGCAGTATTTCAGCTTCTGACAGCGTGCGAACAATGGCATCCTGGGAGAAACGCTGAGTGTCCTTACAATGGCCCATTTTTCGCTCTTAGTACTCCGTCGGTAATCTGTGTAAGGGTTGGTGGTGGCGCCGCGGTAACACACTGCCCAACAGATGCTGGATCCATAGGCGAGGTCACGGGTCTGATTCCCCAGATGACCTGCGCCCGCTGGGCACGGACAAACCCTGGGAGGGAGTCATGGCATGAGACACTCGGGGGGATGTTTGTCTCTCTCTCGCTGTCATAAAAGAAACATTTTTTTTTTAAAGTTTAATTTAAAAATCACACGAGGTATTTAACGCTTTGTTATTAAATAGGCTTTGTGTTGGACATTCATGTGTTTTCCCAACTATGGCCAATGCGAGTCTTCTGAGCACAGTGAGGTAGGCCAGCCTAAGCCTAAACTGTGCTATTCCAGAGTTTAGGTGTTTTTCGTTTGGTTTGTGTGTGTGTGTGTGTGTGTGTGTGTGTGTTGTTTGGTTATAGAGTGTGTGCACTCACCAGAGACGGAGAGGGGGAGAGTGAGAAATCACTCTGAGGGGTGGGGGTAGCCACACCACAACCTCTTCTCCATTCTCCTTCGGGACTGCAGGCATGCATGCACACGCGCCCGGCAGATATTCCATGCTGGCGGGTTTGTGTCTCAAACCGTGCAGTCAGCCATGTGGGGATCTAGCACCTCAACCACCATGCCATCTGCTGGCCCTGGGTTAGGTGTCTTAAATGCACTGTGACTTAATGATATTTTCCATTTATAACGGGTTTATTAGGATGTGATCCACTGTAAGTTAAAGAATATCTGTTACACAATTCTTTCTATGCTGCATAATGAAGTCAAATCTTCCCACATATTTTCTACAAAACCATCTGTTTACATGTAAACATAGAGGAGAAAGACTGGAAGGATGGACTGAGGGGTGGGGACAGGACTCGTGGTGGAGAAGGCGAGGCTTTTCGGTTTCACGAGATGAGCATATTTAAATATTTCAGTATATAACTGAGTTTTATTCTTTTAACCAACAGAGGAGTTTGGCACCTAATACAAATAAGCCTGGAACCTGATAAGTATGCAACTTTAAAAAACAAACAAGTAACAACAACAACCAAAAAAAACACTCAAAATCAGAAACATTTCTCTGGCTTCAGAGAAGAGGCTGCCTGCCTCCTGTCCGGGTGAGAAGCAAGCAGCGAGCGGCTTGGGGCAGAGGCAGGATGAAAAGCCGTCGGTGGATTCGTCAAAGCCGTGTGTGCTGACCAGGTGCTGGGCGGCCTACCAGGTCGCTGACCCACCGAGGTGACCGACTGCTTTTGGCCCAGGGCTCTGCTCTCTGCTTAGCAGGAGGCACTGCGCGACTGACAGGATCGCTGAGTGAGTTGAAGGGACCTTTCGAGGTGGCCGAGATCACTCTGCAAACGAGAGAGCCGCTCTCGGCCCCATTCACGGCCACCTACCTTCACTCCCCACTGAATCGGTGGGTCCCTGTCGCAGAGGGGACAGTGTTCGGAGCTGGGGACGGAGCCTCAGAGAAGGGGCAGAGGGACATCCAGCAGACAGAAGGACGCAATGTGACCAGGGACAAATAATTATTTCATGGGAACTGTGTCTGCTATAAAACAGCCTAGGAAGAGAACTAACCACCCTATCCCGAGTCGGGGAGGGAGCCAGTGACTGAGGGCGGGAGGGTCAGCCTGAACAGAGCACTGCGGGGTGGTGAGACGGAGGCTGGCCCAGCTGAGCAGAGGAGCCAGGCTTGGGGGTGGGTGGCAAGGACAGGAATCCCATGGAGCGCGAGGAGGTGGGGACAGGTCCAGATGGAATCATGCCGGCGCCTGCAGCCCAGGACGACCTCAGGGACGTTCCGAAAGCAACGGGCAACCGTGGCAGGCCTTTCCTCGTGCGCTGGCCTCTCTCGTTCCCAGGGGAAAACACTGAGCAGTCTCTGCTTCCAAAATGGTCCTCGAGCGCGGGACACCGGCCCTGCAGACAGTTATTCTGGGGCCACCCAGACATCTCACAGCTGCCAAACCCATCACCAACCCCCAGGACGCTGCACAGAACCTTCTCGCTAATCTGCCAGACCCTCGGGCTTCTGCAGGGCACAAGGAGACACTCACACCTCAGCACGGTTTTCAGTCGAGAGGCCTGGCTGGAGAGCTCCTGCTGCGAGCACTTCTCCCTCCAGGTGCCCCTCCCCATCCTGCTGCAAGGTCCCCTGTCACCGAAGGGATCCCCGGGCTAGGAGGAGAGTCGAACCCAGGGGAGTCTGGGCAGCCTGAATCCAGCGTGCTCACGGCCCTCCGGTGTGCGTATCTCCTGCCGCAATCAAACCTCCTGAGCATGTGGACATAAACATTGCTGTCCGACCCGCAGTGACCCTGTAAACAGCCCGATTGTATCAGTCCTGCCAGATTAGATTTCCACAAACAGAGGGACTCCGCTACTTTTATTTTAATTCGAAATGAACACATTTCTACTGGATGCAGATAAAAATTAATGACCTGAGAAGAAATCAACTTGCCTGTGAAAAAACCCAGATAATCCTGTTACTGCCCAAGTTTACGACACAGACTTGGCTTCAGCTGTTACGTGCTATTTTGACCGTGAGCCTTTTTTGTTGTTTTCTTGGAATTAGCCTACTCCAACACATTCTTTTGGGTGGACTGAACGTCACCATGACTTGGCTTAAATGGCAGGGGAGGACAGATCACCACCTCAAATTACTGAAACCCAGAGAAAGCCACAGGGTCAAGACCAGACCAAGACAATCTTATAAAACAGTAATCAAATCAACTTCCTACCCAAACTGGGCTCTTCTGAAATTGGAGATATCAACTTACTCAGCTTATGAAGTAAGAATATGGAGACACACGCCAGCCCCAAGCAAATCTACCAAAAAAAAAAAAAAACCACACTATCCCACAGCACATTCACTACTGATGGAGAGACCAGTGGGGACCATGTTTTAACCTGGTTCCAACAAGCCCTTGGAGTCGAACACTGCAGTCTCTTCTCAGTGTCCGTGTAGACGACTGGAGACAGAGCCACCATGGCTGTTTGTTTTTAAAGAGGAAGAGAGGCGGGGAGGAGAAAGCACCACCCCCCAGGGAGAATGGTCATGCCATAATCCCTTCTCCATTTCTCCCTCCTTTTGGGATTTCTGGGCAGCACATGGGCCCTGTGTGTTTTCAAGCTTCCGGGTTCAGTACTCAAACCGCAGTCGGCAATGTGGGATCGCACCGCCTTCACCGCCAGGCCACCAGCTGGCCCAAGAGGGATCTTGTCAATGTCAGCAGGAAAAGAGGGCATCAGTGAGTACATGCCACTAGGCAAGCTAACCGTGTGGAGGAAAGGACAGCATTATACCCAGCCTCACACCTAACAACAAAAATTCTAGATAAATTGTACACTTACATGCTTAGAAATATAGGGAATGTTTGCTTGATCTCAAAATTTGGAAGAACCTTCTAAGCCACTAAGACACTTAAGAAGTAACTGATGAAGACACTGAAATCTGACCACAGAAAAATGTAAATCTCTTGCAGATCAACAGACACTCGGAGCAAAATTCAGAGGCTAGAGAAGGAAAAGAGGGGAGGGTAGTAATTACTTCACGTGATTTGAAAAAGGATTCATCATTTTGCTTCATTAAAAAGAAACCCTAGAGGGACTAGGAGTTGGCATAATGGCTATGTCGCTAGACTCCCATGTAGTCGACTGTGGTTCAGGTCCCGGACCCGGTGGCTTAAACTCATGCTGGACACATGTGCATGCGTGCCCAAGATCCCGAGAGGAGAATGGAGGAGGAGGGATTGCAGCATGGCCATCCCCCTGGGGGTGATTTCTTGCTTTCTGTCTCTCTGTCTCTGTCTTTCTGGTAAGCGTACGCACCTTATAGCAAAAACCTCTCCAAAAAAGAAAAAGAAATCCTAGAGCCAGCTGGTGGCATGGTGGTTAAGGCACTAGATCCCAACATGGCCAACTGCGGTTTGAGCTACGGACTTGGCGACTTGAAACTCACACTGTGTGTGTGTGCACTCAAAATAGCGAGAAGAGGATGGAGGAGAAGGGATTGCAGCGTGGCCAAGCCCTCTAGGGGGTGATTTCTCACTTTTTATTTGTCTGTCTACCAAACACACATGCTCTATGGCAAAAACCTACAAAAACAAACAAATAGAAAACCCTTACAAACTTTTTCAAAAAGGCACACACCTGAGTTAAAAATAAAACACAAAAATCTAAAGAACTTTAAAACAAACGCAAACAGCCAACAAACCCCTCAATGGGGTGGAGTGAGTGAGATTTAATGGAAGGAGTCCTGACTGAGGGCCACCGGGTGATGGTCACACACCTTTGAGGAGTACCCACTATGACCAGGCATGCGTGCCTGGCCTGTGTAGTCACTGGGTCACTCCTCAAAGTCCTGGCCATGAGATGCAGCCTGGCCACAGGCGGCCTAGGACACGCTGCGTGTAGCCCGGCCCCAGGCCCGGTCTCACTCGAACCCACACAGGGTGGCACTGGCCGCTGAGAGCAGTGATCCCACCACGCCCTGCTCCTGCCCTGCCCAGCAGGTGGGGAAAGAAAATGCTCGTTTCTGGGCCCTTCTCTCCTCATTGCAGCCTCCACTGCCGCCCAGGGGGCGCTGGAGGTGACTGCAGGGAGGCTGCAGGGGACGCCTGTCGCCGCACCTGCGCTCCCCGAGGCTCTGTGCTGATCTGGACCCTGGCCAGGCTGTGGGACCTTCTGTCCAGCCCTTTATTCTAAAAACGGAGCTCTCGGCAACAGTAATGTACATGAAACGCAGTCGTAGCTGTCATGGAGCGGGTGTCTACCTCACACGTGATGGGTGAGCTTCACTCCATGAGCACAGTGAGGGGCAGTGCGAGGCCAGATCGATTCATTCATTCCCTCCGTGGCTCACTCCAGAGCCGCACACAGAGCACGCAACACCCCAGGCCCTGATCTAAACGCTGGGACACGCAGGGAGAAGCAGCCGGTAGAAACCACTGCCTTCCAGTGGGAGAAAACGAACAAAATAAACAAGAAATACCATCTGTTAGATTATGGTAGGTGCTAGGGAGAAAAAACTAAGGCAAGGAAAGAGAAACGAGATAAAATCAAGTATGGAGGAATCAGCATTTCAGATGAACTGGCCGCAGAAGGCCCGAGAGGATTCCGAGGCGGGGGTGAGTGTGTGGGGGGGAGCGACCAGGCTGCTTAGGCAAACGAGGAGCATCCCAGGCAGAGTGCACAGGGTCTGAGCAAAGGCTCAGGGTGTGCCAGGCCTGGTGTCCCCAGGAGGAGGCCAGAAGAGGTGAGTGTCCACTGGCCACACCACCTTTGCAGACGCCCCAGAAGGCGATGAAGTGTACCCAAGGTCACACGGTTAATCATTGAGTGACCGGTCATGCCAGGGGAGGGGCACGGGTGCTGCACCCTGTGGGACGTGCCCCCTCGCGCGAGTCCCAAGCACTATGACGCCCTTGCCCTCCCTGGGGGTTGGACGGAAGCCCTTCCCTGGCACCAGGCAGGTCCTACCCTTGACACCGGGTCCCCTGGCTCCATCTCTGGCCCCCAGTGGCCCCGGGGAAGGCCCTCCCGACTGAGCCTCTGCACAAGCTCAGGAGCCTCTGGGCAGGATGGAGGTGAGGACAGCCAGCGCAGCCCCTGGGGAGGCGTGGAGCTAGCTGCAGGATCTAAAGGTACTTGAAAGCCTGAGAACAAGCCCAGAGATGTATCCACTGGGCTCAATGTATTGGCATGGCGGGAGTGGCGGTTCGGGACATTCTTCAGACGTAGTGACGGTCAGCATTCTAGAAGACGATATTCACGCGCATGTCTCCTGCACGAGCATGAGGAACACACTGTACACACGCACACAATTTCTTTGGGGGGAGAGATTTTAGCTGTAAGATGTGTGCGCTCGCCAGAAAGACAGACGGAGAGAAAGAAAGTGAGGAATCAACCCCAGGGGATGGCCACACCGCAATCCCTTTTCCTTCATTCTTTTCTCAGGATTTTGGGCATGCATGCACAGGCGTCCACTGTGAGTTTCAAGTCCATGGGTCCAGGACTTGAACCACAGTCACTCACGTGGGAGTCCAGTGCCTTACCCACTAATCCTAACCTGTTGCCCCCCTACACACACACCTTTACCAAACATGTCCAAATGCACTCTGTTTTTGTTGGACGTAGTTACAAAGCAGTTTGCGGGTAACATGAAGATGAGCAGGCGGGTAGAAGCCTGCGTCCCAGGACTACAGGCTGCCACCAGCTCCGACACCAACAAGCTGTGTGACCTTGGGCCCTGACTTCCTTCACTGTCCCTCAGTTTCCTCTTCTGTAAAATGGAGCTCACCAGATTCTTGGGGAAACCACAGAACACACGCGTCAAGCGCCTGACACAGCACACTCGCCACGAGGCAGCGCACTCGAATCTCAGCACGGCTGTGGAGCTACGCACAGGGTAATCATTTCATTCGAGAGGACAAACCAGACCCACGTAAGCAAATTCATGAGCCCTTTCTAAATACAAACGGCAGCCCGGGTGAGATAATCAACAACTGGAACAACTAGCCCCAGCTAGTCCTCCGCAGTCGGAGCGCACATTGCTTGGTGCATCATCTTTCTTCTTTCCTGGCAGTGGCCTGCTTTGAATCAGCCAGTCTGGGGAAAGCCAGGCCACATGGTGCAACCTCCTGAAAGCAGCTAACTTGGCAAGAAAGGGCAGGATTCTTGAACCCAATGAACCCAGTTCTCCAAGCAAAGGTCGGACAGCATGTCAGGGTGTGCAGCTCATGGCAGGGTCCACACCTCCTGAACGATGTGAAGCCACCTCGGGTGGTGGCACATCGAGTGGCCCAATCCCAACTCCTTCATGGCAGTACACACCACGCGGGTGCAGATGGCGGTGCCCATGGTGCAGACGCAACATGCTCAAGTCCAAATGGTGATGCACTGGTGTCCCAGGGCTGCCAGAGGAAAGTGCCACAAACGAGGTGGCTTCCAATAACAGAGATGATTCTCTCATAGTTCCAGAGGCCAAACTCCTGGAGTCAGGGTTGGGCAGGGCTGGCTCCCCCGGAACGCCAGGCCTCTCCCGGCACTGGTGGCTCCGGTCTCCTTGACTTGCACCTACACCTGCCTCTACTCAGGTGCTCTTCGCTGGTGTCTTGTGTGTGTCCCTCATCTCATAAGGACACTGTCACTGGGTTGGGCCCACCCAGATCCAGCAGGACCTCCTCGTCACTTTAGGACACCTGGAAAGACTCCATTTCCAAAGGAGATGTTTAGGACTTGGACACACCTTCTGGGGAAACGCGAGGCAACCCGTAACCGAGACCACCCTCACGCACGCGTGCTAGGCGGGTGCACTCAGTGCGCCACCATCGACGGCGTCTGGAGGAGGCGAGCAGCCCTGACACGCGGCTGTATTTCCACTTCCCAGTGACACAGACGCCTTGAGGCAGCAGTCACACAGGCCCGGGCTCAGAGGGAGACGTGGGAGGGGGGTGGGAGCGGCTCTGCTCACAGGGGAGGGGTGCCAAACCCCGGAGCGGGCTTGGTGAACTGTCAGGAGCGTCAGCTGCGAGGGTGCCGTGAGCGATGACTCAGGCAGGCTGCCGGAGCCCACGGGAGAGGAGTCCTCCCACCAGGAGAAATCTGTTTGACTTTAGAAAAGTACAGGTTACAGTGATACTCGCTAAACACCCCACCTTCCCGCTCAGCAGAGGGAGAAGCGAGCAGCAGGAACTCCGTCAGGGCCCCAGAGGGACCCGCCAGCTTCACTGGGATTTTCCTCCCCGAAGTAGGACCTTCCTCTTACCACATTCCTCTGTAAAGATGCATGATCAGGATGGTCTAGTAAGAAGGCTCAACCTCACAATGCACAATACCCCAGGAACAATGGATGTGGGGGGCAACGAGGTGGCATGGTGATTATAATGCCGGATCACACATGGCCGACTGTGTGGTTCGAGTCCTGGACCCTGTGGCTTGAAAAACACTAGGCATGTGTGCAGACATGAACAAAACCCCAAGAGGAGAATGAAGAAGGGCTGCAGCGTGGCCATTCTCCGTGGGGGGAGCTTTCTCACTTTCTCTCTCTCCAGTGAACACATGTGCCCTGGTCTCACCCCCAGCTCCTCGCAATAAAGAACGGATCGGAACTTGTGTCTCTCCTGGATCCCAAATGAAGCTGATTGCTCCTGTGGCCATCACTGTAATCATGTATCTATTTAAAATTCCATTTACAGCCGACTGATTGGAAGCAGAACGTTTTGCTTCTCTTAAGTTTCTTTCTGAAGAAAGGGTGACGGGCATACCCAGCAGGGTGCCAGTGCCGTGATCCACCTCACCCCAGTTAGCCTGGATGCTGGGGGCACGTGCGAACTCGGGTTCTCGGGGTGTAAACGCGGCGCCTTCCCACGAGGGGAACCTCACAGCGATCCGCCTCAGCACTGGTCCTGGAAGACGGACTCGACGGTGTTCAGGTCATGGTGATGATCTTGCCGGCCAGAGTCCTGCCTCCGCCCTTACCCAAAGCTTCCACGGAGGCTCTTGGATGACCCCACGTTTGTGGGCTCCCCGTGGCTGCAGTAACAGTGACCACAAACTCGGGTCATTGTGTTTGGTCTGGTGGTCCGATGCCCACACAGGTCTCTCTGGGCTAAGCCACGGCGTCATCAGCACTGCCCCCCCCCCCCCAGGCTCCTCCTCTTCCACCTTCTAGGGGCTGCCACCACCCCTCGGTTCAGGGCCCCTTCGGCCCCTCCAATGCCGGGTCACACCCCTCCTTTCTCCGCTCCATCACATGTCTCCTCTGGTCCTGCCTCCCCCTCTCCCTTGTAGGATTTCTTGTGATGACATTGAGCCCACCCTGCAATCCAGAGGATGTCCCCATCTCGAGATCCTTAACTCAGCCACGCCAGCCTCAGTCCCTTCTGCCGTGTCAGATACACGTTCTCCGTTTCCAGGGACTGAGCCATCAGCGTCCTCGTGCAACATCTCAGCGCTCCGCAGTTTCATGGTCCACACTCCTCAGAAGGCCAACAGGTCCCACTGACCTCTCCAGACCATGTGGCCCACCTAGCCCCTCACACTCTACCTGCCCACACGTGGTGACCCGAGGTTCACTGGTGTCCCAGGACTTCTCACCTCTGTTTCTCCCCACAGGAAAACCACATGCCATTCTCCTTCACCCCCCCCCCCCCCCAAACAGGCTGATCCGAAGATATCCCCGAGACGCAGCTTCAACACCGAGCCCTGGGAAGCTTTTCCTGGTCCCCCTCACCTGGCCCAGGCAACACTCTCTTGCTCCCACCCTGACCTATCCTGTCATCTGTGTCACATTGAACTATGAGTATTCAATCATCCGGCTTCCCCAACGGGGAATACAGAGGAGAACCTCAAAGGCAAGGACCGCAGTTCACTCACGTGTGGCCAGGCCTGATTTATCACGGGCACACGGTAAGTGCTGAAGGGCTGGGTGCATGGATAGGTGAATGGACAGGTGGGTGGGTGGGGAGGTGGATGGATAGACGAATAGATGGGTGGTTAGGTGCTGGATGGATGTGTAGGTAGGTGGATGGTTAGATGGATGGATGGGTGGTTGGGTGAAGAGACAGACGGATGGATGGGTAGGTAGGAGCATGGACACGGATGGATGGGTAGGTAGGAGGATGGATGGATGGACGGATGGATGGAGAGGTAGGAAGATGGATAGATGGACGGATGGTAGGTAGAGGGACAGATGAAAGGGGGTATGTGAATGGATAGATAATGGGTAGGTAGATGAATAGACCAATGAATGAGTGGATAGGTGGGTGGATGGATGGATGGACGGACGGACAGATGGACAGACAGGCAGCAAATGGGAGGAAAGGAATGAGGAGAGGGAGAAAGGCTAAGTACCTACAAGTTTATGGTAAATACTTGTTATGTTAAAGGAAGAAAGGAGGGAGAGGGCATGAGTTAGGGCCACCATCTCTGTTCAGAGAACTCAGCTATGCCGGGGAAGAAGCTCAAGACCTGGGCATCAGTTGTGCTAACGCAGAGGGGAAGCCTCAGCAAGCAGGCAGCTGTGACCTCTAACTGACGACCACGAGGATTCCAGGAATAAGTACCCGGTCAACTAGGATTAGCAAAAAGTCAATGAACTATTTTAATTTCCCAGGCTGGCTCAAAAGCACATCTCTCTGGGAAAAGCACAAAGTGTCAGGACTTCCTCTAGGCCTGAAACCTGCTCCGGGCTCACCTCTCTGTCATGTTAAATAAAAGCTCAAGCACGGCTTCACGGTGCTCCCACGCTCACCCAGGGCCTCACTCTCCCTCCACATCAGCTTCTCACACTTTCTCCAGGACTTGGCTCGTGGGCCCCAGAGCTGAGGAGCCGGTCATCAGCGGGAGGGCGGCACTCAGATCCGTCCAGAGTGAAGCTCAGTCTTCACACCAAGGCCATGCGAGCGCCAGTTCCAACCACTTCCTGAAAATTTTAATTCTTCAATGAAGTCGTCACAAGTGTAAATATACTTTCCCAACATTTTACAATAAAAAATTTCAAACATAAAGAAAAGCTGAATACTATTACATGCCAACCAAAACCGTTAAAATAAAAAAGACTAACAGTGGCCAATACTGGCATGGATGTGGTGAAACCAGAAATCTCATGCACTGCTCCTGGGAGTATAAACTCGTACAACTCCTCTGGAAACCTGGCATTCTCTACAAAAGCTGACTCCGTGGCCAGCACCTCACTCCCAATCATAAGCCAGCAGAATTTCACGCACACAATCCCCAAAAGGCAAACACAAGAGAACTCCTAACAATTATTCATAAAAACCTGAGAATGGAAATGACTGCAATGCCCAAGAATGCCCACCATCGGTAGGACAATATATTCTCAAGATAAAATGTTACCTACCAGCTAAAATAAATAACTTTTGGCTATTAATGGTCTGTGGCTAGGGGTCATAAACATACTATTAAACCAAAGAAGCCAGACGTTAAAAATGCACATGGATTTGCTTTCACGCGAGTACTTTCGAGGTACTTCCAGCCTCACTCGGGGCCTCATTCAACATCCGGCTTTTCTAAACTTTATCCAGGACATGACCTGTGGGGCCCGCAGTGACCAGGAGCTTCAGAAGCCAAAACTTAAGAAAACGTAAATAAGCACAGATACAGTGGCCAGGAGAATTAACTTCCGGGAGGAGCAGAAAGGGGAGTGAGTGGGAGGGGGCCTGAGGGTAGCTTTGGGGTGCAAGCAATGATTCAAGCCATGGCCTGGATGGTAGGACCTGGGGAGGAGATACTCCTCCGAGCTGCTCATCTGGATGGCGTGCTTTTTGAAACAAGTGATACTCAATAAAAAGAAAAAAGAAAAACGTTAAAACGAATCTTACAGCGAATATTCACACACCACCACCTAGATGCCACAATGGCCGTTTTCCAACCTTGTGTTTCCAGATCTCGATCTCATCCAATATCCGGTTATCAGCATGATTATTATTCCCGACGACAAATGCTATGTCTGACATGTAGGCCATCAAGCCGAAGTTCCTCATGCAACTCAGTCCAGCCTCCCCCACCATGGTGGGCTCTTACCCAAGCCAGAGCCAGTCACTGTCACCTTGTGGCCAAGCACCTGCCTTCCCTGTCACACGCTGGGCGGATGAGCTGGTGAGCACAAGTTTTCTGGTGTAGGGAAAACCCAAGAACACACATTCCTTTGCAAGTGCAGGCCCATCGGACCGCACGGGTGGGCTAACCGCAGTGTCACCCTGCAAGCTGCTTCCTCCGAGAGGACAGGCCCCAGGCTGCAGGCCTAGGCTCAGCCCCAGGCTGCCGAGCTCAGCCCTGTGGGCTCACTCCTGGGAATCCAGACAGACTCAAACATGTCTGGGGCCTCCCAGGAAGGGAGACAAGACTCCTAGCAATTATTAAGTGAAATTCCTCTTCTTCCTTTGGAGGAGTGAAAAAAGAAAGGCCCAGGGGCTCTGTGAAAACTCTGTCCTTCTGCAAGCCGCCCCTCTGCCAGCTGCTTCCCAACCCCACCCCGGGGCCCCTCCAGAAGACCGGGGTGGGTTTCTTAAGTTCTTTTGCACCTTGGACCCTTGGGCGGTCTGCAGAGGCCTCCAGAACTCTTACTTACACGATCTTTTTAAATGTATAAAATAAATCCACAGGAAATGGCAAAGGAAACCAGTCATAATGAAATACAGTGGCCAAAATATCTTTCTAAAATCTGTGGCAGAGCAACAGATACCTTCTTTATCAATCCATTAAATAATGAGCCCGCTGAAGGGCCAGTGACTACCGTGACTTTGGGGTACTGAGGAAGGTAACAATATCCCCAGAAACCAACAACGGCCACAGCGGAACGGGGGAACATCTGGGATTTCTGTTGGGGACGGAGTCACACATACTGCTGGCGCCGCTGTGGGTAGTATGGCCAACAGCCATCGTCTAAGGAAGTGACCAGAAAGACATCCCCAAGTTCATGGCTCCCCTGAATTCTATCCAAGGACACAGGTTGAAAATTCCTGGAAGTAGGGAGCTTGCTTTGTTCTTTTTGTTTCATTCCTGATGATAAAACGCTCCCCGTACTTAGACTCATGCCCCAACAAACTGAGGGCAGGGACCCAGACAGACCCTTGCTCTGGCGTTCTCGGCCACGTGACTGTACCTGCCAGTGGGCTCAGTCCTATGGCCAGCGACTGCAGGCGCGCACACGCACACGCGCGTACACGCACGCACATGCAGAGAGGAGTACTATTCAGTCTTAAAACGGAAGGAGATTCTGACACGGGGAGGGCCTGAGGACGTTGTGCGCTAGTGAAATAAGCGTCACGAAAGGGTGATTCCGCTGCTGTGAAGTTCCAGAGCAGTCAGATTAGGAGACACAGGAAGAGGGTGGCCGCAGGGGACAGGGGAGGGGGAAACGGGCGGTACCATCTGATGGGGGCGGCGTTTCAGTCTGGGAAGATGATTAAGTTCTGGATCTGGATGGGCAACTGCATGACGACAATGTGTGGATACTTAATAAATTTTAAAATAGCACGTTCTATCTTATGGACACTTGACCACGTAAAAATGTTAGAGTAAACAGAACTCTTCGGTGTGGCACTTCTCAGGAGCCGGAGTGGCCTTCCTTGGGGCTGAGGGTATCCCCTGGTGGCTCTAAGCAGAGCTGGGGCCGAGAGCTGTAGGAGCCAGGCCACCTCGGCGACACTTCACCTCTCTGACCGTGACCTCTGCACCTGCACGTTGAGGGCCGTGGTTGCAGCTCCAGCTGCCACATGCTGGGCGAGGATGATGTGGGCTGCACGGTGACGAACGCTCTGCAGACACTACCTCCCTGAGACGTCCCGATAGCCCCAGGACACGGGTGGTACCACGCAAGAACTCCGGTGACCGAGTTAACATACCCGGTCAGCCAGCGAGCACAGGACAGAGCCGGGCTGGCCGAGGAACTCTGACCCCGGCTCTCTGAATCTGCAACTTGTTTCCCGTCAGTGGCTCTAGCGCCGGCGGACAGATGCCATCTGTTTCTTGGGCCACGTTATCCCCAGAGCCTGCCATGGAGGAGGCACTCAGTAAACACTCGCTCAGCAACTGCAAGAAGCAAGCTCTGTGTGACCCCCATACTGGCTTCCTTTACAAGTGATGGATGGTGACATGTGGGGGGGTCTGCTCCTCCAGCCTCCCCAGGAACATTGTGACCAGCCTGACATGCCACAGGTCAGAGTTCCCAGGAGCTAGGGGCTGCAGGAGTCAAAGTTAGAGAGAGCAAAGTAAACTCACCCCAAATGGGATGCGCAGCCACGGGCACACACCTGAGACACGCCAGCCGCTGTGACCTGCCAGCATGTGGGGATCGGCTTTGGGTTCAAGAGGCCCCTGAGCTGAGGATGGAGGTCAGCAGCACGGGCAGACTCACTGTCCGAGGGCTGTCTGCTGGCACCTGGGGGTGCTCCGCCCAGTGGCTGTTTTTGCAGCCCTGCTCTGGAGGTGGGGGCCGCTGCAGGGCTGAGGGGTGGCGGGGAGATGGACATAGTGCACTCCAGGCTCGAAGCGCCAACCCCAGGCTGTTTCTCCAGGCAGCCTCCACGCTTGCCAGGGCAGGGGCTGGCAGGGACCTAGACGAGGCAAACATGGCGGGCCTGGTGACGCGGGCTTGGACTCGGCAGCCCGGATTAGTCAGTGGCCTGGCCTGGGCCCAGCAGAGCCTGGTGTCGTGAGGGAAGCCCAGGCGTGGAGTCTGACGAAATGGGGCTAAGGAGGCACCAGCCCACCTAGAGGCTGTGGGTTCTAGGACCCCCCAAAGTGAGCTGGGGCGACCTGGGACTGCCACTCAGAGAGAAGAAGACAGCGAGGAGCTGCTCCACAGCCACGAGAAGAGGTGAACTAGAGCTGGTTGGACCCTCAAAGGCCTCTCGGACACGGGAGAGCATGTGGACGTGAAAAGGCGAGTTGTAAGTCCATCCACGCACACCAGCAGCAACCACTGTGCGTGGCTATGTGTGGTGTGACCGCCCGAAGTGACGGACAGACATGGAGCGAACCGCAGGGCACCAGGAGGGAGGTGGCGGGCTGGGGGTGAGTGGCCAGCGAAGCTCACTGCTTCCAGGCTTGGCTCTTTCTTTTTTTTACTTGAAACAGGCAAAGAGGACAAGCCAGTGATGACAGTCAGACCTGGGTGGAAGGTATGTGGTTGGCTGGTTGGTGTTGGAGAGATTTCTGCTGTAGAGCGCACGTGCTCACTGGAGAGACAGAGACTGAAAGTGAGAAACCCTGCCATGGAGATGGCCATGCCCCCATCCCTTCTCCTCCATTCTCCGCTCATGCACCACGGCCGGCTTGAGTTTTAGGTCACAGGGTCCAGGACTGGAACCGCAGTGGGCCATGTGGGAGTCCGGCGCCTGAACAGCCATGTCACTGGCTGGCCCAGAAATGTGGTCTTTAACTTTAATCCTGTGGCTTTTGCTCTCTGTTCGTTCCCTAACCTGGATACTGCCCTGACACCAGTGCCAGCTTGAGCAATATACCCCGGTGACTGTGCCCTGTATTATTTATTCTGTTTACTTTTTCAAAATTTGCAGTCTGTCACAGCGTGCAGTGCTAAGCACATCCTCCTAACCAGAATCGGGGTCCAGAAGACACTCCTCCGGCCTCTGGCCACCTCCGGCGATAAAGAGAAACTCCATGAGGCCCCCCTCCCTGGGAGAGGCACCCCAGGCACTGGAGGAGGTCTGAGTGAGCGTCCACAAAGGGACCTGCACTAAAGCGTCTACACCTCTCCTGAGTCAGTTCCAGGTAGGGCCGCTTGGCTTAGGGCTCTGAAGACAAGGTCCAATCCACCAATCGCACTCCAGAAAGCCTAGTGACGTCACTGATCGCCAATCAGACTCCTGATCAGCTGAAGCAGGATCGGTGTTGCCACACTGGGTAGACAGTTTCAGCTCGAGGCAGACACTTGACATTTCCTTTCTCTCAGGCATCCTGATCGAGCACGAATGTACACGGAAACCAGCCAGCAGCCCCCACGTCCACCCACGCTCGGCTCGCAATTTCAGGTTTACTCTGAAGTTGTAACAGTGCCTCCTGAAGCCCGCCTTTACATTCTTTCCCTCTTCCTAGTCCTTCCTAGATAAAGAGGAGACACTGCACATGACGTGTCCCTGTATCAGACACTCGCCTCCCCATCTGGAGGATTTCTGATAGCAGAAAGCAAAAGAAACATTCACGAGACTTTTTTTTCCTTTCCTTGATCTCGGCCAACCCCCAACTGAAGAGTAAAGAATCGTGTGCTTAAAACTCACTGACCCCAGCCCGCCTGTGGCCAGCTTGAAACCTGGGTGCAAGGAAAGGCAAGCTTTAAAAGCGTGGTTTCTGCTGTGGGTTCATCACCCACATCTATGCCCAAACAAGCGAGACCCTGGGTGAGCAGAAAATTTAGCCTGGGAGGGGCTTTTTGGAGAAAGCGCCCTCAGACTCAGCCTGCTGGGTCTGGGGTTCATATAGAAGCACTCCACCCACGCCCCCAGCTGTCCTGCCTCCCCCGGAAGCAGCAGTGCTCCCGTGCAGCCCAGTCGTTTCGGGAACCTGCAGTGGCATTTCAGGAAGGCGGCCGGCTTCGGCGGTCACCATCCAACAGAGCACAGCAACGGCGGGGGCAGCTCAGATTTGCTGTTCGGAGGGGTGGCGAACACGAAGCCACCAGATAACTAAAACCTCTGCTGTCTTCCTGCCACTGCCGACCATCACCATAGGAACCACATCCTGCTGCTACCATGGCAACTGCACGGTACCATCCACTCAGCAAGCAGGGATGCAGAGGCCACTCAGGAAAGCTTGCTGCAAAGGCTGGGTACCGACAGGATCGTGCAGTCCATGGCCATGGGGTCCGAAAAGTGACAGAGAAATGCCTTCTGAAGAGACTCGTTTTGGGGTTGAAAAGCCCTTTTCCTGCTCCTCAAGAATTTACCTAAAAAGTAAATTCTTTCTCGGGACCAGCAGTTAGCATAATGGCTGTGTAGCTGGACTCCCATATAGTCAACCGCTGTTCGAGTCCCAGACCCGATGGCTTAAACTCACGCCGGGTGCGTGTGTGTGCATGCCCAAGATCCTGAGAGGAGAATGGAGGAGAAGGGATTGTGGTGTGGCCATCCCCCCTGGAGGGTGATTTCTCGCTTTCTGCCTCTCTGGCTTTCTGGCGAGCGCACGCGCTCTATAGCAATAATAATAATAATAATAATAATAATAATAAAAACCTCTCCAAAAGAAAGAAAGGAAAAAAAAAAAAAAAGTAAATCCTTTCTCAAGCACATTCCTGTTCCTGGGTTGCAAAATTTGCAGGGCAAAATGCATCAGTGTCCACGTGGCCCAATGAAAGAGGACGGATATGAAAACAAGGGGAGTGCCCCAGCAAAGTGAAGGCTCACTACAGCAGCCCTGCAGCAAGCCAGGCACTGGGGGAGGCGCTTCCAGAAACAGCACAGTTTCACTCTTACATCCTGCTCCTAATTCTTATTTTCACTCCTTACTCACATCTTATAGAGGAATGAGGCTCAGAGAGATTAGGTGGCTTGCCCAAGGTCACACAGCCACAATGGGGAGAGAAATTTTAGTCAACTTCATTATCCCCAATGCAGAGTCCCCTGAATCAGGTCCCACTTGTAACAGCTAAGGTTAGTCCTGCGGATGACGTGGAGGTTAAGGCAGCTGGATCCCCATGGCTGATGGCACTGTCTCGGCTGGAGACCTGCACTTTGTAGACACGCCGGGCATGTTTGCATGCATGCCCCAAATCCCAGGAGGACAACGGAGGAGAAGGGGTTGTGGCATGGCCAACCCCCACGGAGGTGAGTTCTTACTCAACCCTCTCCTCTGTCTCTGTCTCTGTCTCTAGCAAACACAAGCCCTACAACAAAAAGTTAATAACAAAGAAAAAGGAATAAAATACTTCTAAAAAAGCACTAATGTTGATTTTTAATGAAGAGTTTTAAATAAACACATGCAGCTACTCCAGAGACACTGCTTATTCCGAGCTAGTCGCTATGTGTATATTTATGGGGGCATCTTGTTTGTGTCTCCCACAGCCTGAGGTGAAAACCACAGAGGCTGAGGAAAAGGAGGCACAGAGAGATGAAGTAGTTCTCCTGAGGGCACTCAGCAGGCAAGAGGCAGGCTGGGGTTTGAACTCAGCCAGCAGGACACCAGGGCCACCCTCCACCTCTTCTCTGTCCTGCTCCTTGACCAAATGGACGACTGAAACCCAAATGTGAGCTCAATTCCCCAAAGCCTCCCACCCTCTGGCTGCTCCCATCGCCCCCTTGGAACTGCGAAATGACCTTAACCTGGACACACAGGAGCAGCTGTGTCACCACTCGCTGCTGCAGCCCTGCAGCCCCAGCCACACGCCAGCAGGGAAGCTGCCCCAGTTAAGGCTCCTTTAGCACAAACGGAACCCTCCCAGGGAGGCCGACGGCAGTGTTCACCACGACAGGGCCACAGAGCCCTTGACACCAGAGGCTGCAGGAAAGGAGACGGTCTCTGCACAGTTCGGCAGGTCCCGGCCCCTCACAAATGCGACTCTATGCAGTGTGCACTTTACAGATGAGGAAACTGAGGCTCAGCAAGGCTAAAGGAATGCCCAAGGTCACCTAGACCAGAAGTAGGAGACCCAAGACTCGAACCAGATTATTCTGGTTTCAGAATAAAAGTCCTTTCCCCCCACTATGCACAGGTTGTCTGCCCACTGTTCTGGGGCAGGAGAAGCCCCATGAGGGTGTGGCTGAGTGGGAACACAGGCCAGATAACCCACTTCCTCTCCTGTATGAGATTCTAGTTAGACACCGGGACTTTCCTGGGGTGCTCTGCAGCAGGTATGGCTCAGTGGCAAGACCATAATCCCCAGGGTCTGTCTTTGGTATTTTCCAATTATACCAATAGACACAGAACACAAGAAACGGGGAGACGGCTTCCAAACGGGATTGGGCCCCAGCTCTCTAGTGCACAAGGTAGGGGACTCGTGCCAACCTCGGGGCTGGGTAAGAAATAGGCACAGAAACCAGCAGATGGCGTGATGGTTACGTCACTGGACTCCCATGTAGTTGACCACAGTTCGAGTCCTGGACCCAGAGGCTTAAACTCACACCAGGCGCGTGTGCATGCGTGCCCAAGATCCCGAGAGGAGAATGGAGGAGAAGGGATTATGGCATGGCTATCCCTCCTGGGGGTGATTTCTTGCTTTCTATCTCTGTCTTTTTGGCAAGCGCACACAACTACAGCAAAAATCCTCTCCTAAAAAAAAAAATTGGGAGACCAGCAGATGATGCAATGGCTATGTCACTGGGCTCCCACGCAGTCAAGAGCGGTTCAATTCTCGGACCTGGTGGCTTAAACTCATGCCAGACACATGTGCATGAGTGCCCAAGATCCTGAGAGGAGAATGGAGCAGAAGAGATTGCAGCATGGCCATCCCCCCTGGGGGGTGATTTCTCACTTTCTGTCTCTCTGTCTCTGTCTTTTTGGTGAGTGCACGGGTCCTATAGCAAAAACCTCTTAAAAAAAAAAAAAAAAAAAAAAGGCACGGTCGTGTGCGTCCAGAGCCCGGCACCCTGCCAGGTACCCGGGCAGCCCTGAGCCAAGTCACTTCCCTCGTCCCTCACTGGTCTTCAGGGCCCTGGCCAAGCCAGGGTGCACCTCAGCCTAGATTCCCACAGAGACGTCTGCAGCCCCGGCTTCGAGGCCCGTCCGACTGCTTCTGCCAGACAGGCCAGAGTGTCTGTTTCTACTCCCACGAGAAGTCCACTCGCCATCCTGACACTCTCAACAAGCCCAGAGGGCAGTCAGGGGCCCAGGTAAAGTGACCCCTACCAGATGGCAGGTCACCCATCCAAAATGATGACAGATTTGTCTGGGCTCAGCTATCTTTTGATGAAAGAGAAAGCCAAAGAGGAAATGCCAGGATGAGCTAACCCGTAGGCCGTGGCCATGGGCGCTGCAGAGCTGACTCAGGAAACGGCACCCATGGGGTCCAGCCTTCAGAAGAATGTCGAGTCCTCTGACAGCTCCTCCCCACCCTCCCCACCCTCCTCTACTTCCAGCTCGCTCCTAGTAACTACGGTGTGTGTGTGTGGGGGGGGGGGGCTCAAAGAAGACCCTGTCGTTCACGCTGCCTGTGAAGTTCTGCAAATCCACTGGGGTTCGTTTTCCTAGAAGATCCCTGACCTGCGAGGGGTCGCCACTGTTGTGGAAAGAGGTGGGCATGGGAGACAGATGTTTAAGCCACTGCAACATCGCTCCAGGCTGCACCTTCCAGGCCTCCAGAGGCTGGTTCGCTTCGAAATGGCGCTCCCCGGGATGGGATCGGTTCCTACATCCACCCCGGGCAGTCACGCCGGGCCAGCAGCATTTCTGCTGGAGAAAACATTTCCTGCCTCCCGGTGTTTCCAGGGGAGATTCCTGGGCCCCGCCGGCTCCAACATAGGCCTTTTTCCCATAAGGCCTGTTGTCCTCTTGGCAGTTACGCAACTCACACACCATCGTGGCACTGCCACTGACATCTGAGCAATACAGAAACAGGAAGCATGAGCAGCGGCCAGAGCCCCTTACCTGGATTCAGTCCCACTCTCCTCCCCAGGGACACCGCCCTCGCCAGAACGGGGCATTGCACGGAGCCATTTTCTGGGCATTTATACACACATGAAACACGCTACTGCCTCACGCTTTGGGTGACCGTGAGTCTGGGGCAGACTCCTGGATTCCGTTCCAGAGCACTGCGTTTGGACCCGTTCCTTCTCATCGCTGTATCATACCCCACAGTGCCAGCACGGACTGGCCAGTTTTCTCATCCAGGGACTCAGAAGCCATGTCGGGCTTGTCCCTCTGTGGTCCCACACAACCTCGGCCATGCCTCTGCTCGCAGGTAGAGGAAGGGCTTGGGGACAGATGCCGAGAGGCCATGGTGTCCACTGCCAGGTGCTGGGACACAGCAGGGAACAAGCCAGCCCTGGTCCAGCCCCACAGAGCCCATGGTTGGGAGCAACTGAGCACCCACTCCACCAGCCCAGAGAGGGCACGGCAGGGATGCCACGTGCCGCACACGGACGAGAAAGCCCGGCCTGGCGGGCAGCGAAGGCTTCCTTTAAAGCACACGTGTGAGCTGGTCCTGACGGTGGAGCCGGCCAGGAACAGGGGCAGAACCTTTGCGCCGCGGCGGCACAGCTGAGGGAGGCATTCGAGCCTGGAAGTCAGCACACAGCTGCAAAAGACAAGAGGCGACCCAGAGCACGGCTCGTTTCAGCAAAAGGAAGCTCGGTGTGCCTGACAGCCCACCGGGAAGGCGCCAGGGAGCTGCACGGAGGGTCCGGACGGTGGCACAGCGGTAAACACAACCTTCTACCGGCTGACTCGCAGGGGAAGGCTCGCATTCCTGTCTGGAGACCTCTCTGGGCACGCCAGGGCTGGCTGAAGCTGGGGGTGGGTCACGAAGCCAAGACCCTATTGGAAGTGCAATCTGTCTTTCTCATTCATGGGAGAAAGGAATGACTTAATAAACAGACAGACAGACAGAACAGAGGCATATGACATGATCTGTCCTCCAGCAAGTGCCTGGAGAAACCAAGAAGAAGACACCAGGACAGGCTGCAGCTGGAGCAATGGTGTCAGCAGGAAGGCGCCCGAGGGAGGGACAGAAAACTAGGGGGGTCCCTGCACCGCCACCTGCAAAGGTCAAAAGAACTTATGGCCTGGCTGAGGTGACTGGGCGACATCCCTCAAAAGCTGGGACAAGGGTATCTTCATCTGCTGGTTGGACTGACTGGGTCTAACCAGGAGACAGAGCCACTGAGTGTTTAACTGAGGGACATTAACTCGGAGAAACTGCTCCACACATCTGGAACACCCGAGCCGAGGACGACGGGACAACAGAGCAACAGTAGGGAGCTGAAACCCCTTTAGACCAGAGGGACAGAGCCACCAGGGGAGCTGGGACCATGGAGGGCTTGCAGGGCTGTGAGGGAGGCCTCTGAAGAAGATGGCGAGAAGTGCTCTGGCTTCTCCCTCCCGATCACCCTCTAACCTGCCAGCTTCGCTTCCCATTGGCTGAACCCAGCAACACAGGAGCCCGAGACAGCCTCCAGGGCAGGCCTCAGCCGTACCAGGGACAGAGGAAGGACAAGGGATGGGCTCAGGGCGACCAGGCCCAGACTGGCACCACTACCACCCTCAGGACCTGGAATAGCACCCAGCGAGACACGCAGTTGCTAAAAGATTGGTCAAAGCGAGTGAGACTCACTTCAGGGCCTGCAGCCCAACCACCGCGGTGTGGCGACCCTTGCTGCTTGGAGTGAGGAAACACGCCTGTCGCTGTCCCCGAGCCTGGCGCACCGCTCCCAAGCATGCCATAGTAAACCGCGGTGTTCTCTGAAATAGACACGCCTGCCCCCATAGCCACGATGGGGTTTTGGTGCCACCGACAAAGATCTTGGGTTTGTACGTTTGAAGCATGACGAACCCAAATGTCCCCAGCAGGTGCCCGTCTGCAGGAGTCACGCTTCTGGTTGGAATGGGAGAGGGCAGCCTGGCATGGAAGAAGGCTGGAGGCTTAGAGACGGCGTGGCCCTGCCAGGAACCTCCTGGCCTCAGGTCCAGCTGACCCCCCTCCTCCCAGGGCTGTTGGGGAGACTCAGGAGCTAGTGCCCAGGACAGAGCAGGTCCTCGAGCAAGGACACTCAGGCTGGGCACTGCGGGCCACGCCAGGTCTAGGACAGACATCTGTCTCCATGACCGCTGCCGTGGAACACACACACGCAGGCACCAGGCACTGCACTGAATGTCTTCTGTCTGGGAAGTCCTAATCGTCACAGCCTCGGGGCGGACTTGACAGATGAGGAGGCCGAGGCAGAGCGGTCTGGGACTAGCCTGTGACTGCAGGCAGGCTCAAGGTGGCAGAGTGGGGGCCCTGCCCTGGCTCTCGGCTCCAGGGGCCGGTGACTGGCCGGGATGCTGAACTAGCCGTCATGGTGACCTGCTAAGTGCCAGGAGCTGGGCCAAAGCCTTTACCCAGGCTGTCCCCATCGTGTGGACGGAGAAATGGAAGCCCCACGAGGTCAAGCCGCTTGTCCGAGGCCACAGACCCAGTGGCTGCCTGGCTAGAACCCGGGGGTCCCACCCCGGAACACACACTCCTGGCCAGCCTTGTTCGTACTGTCAAGGTGGGCTGTCCCTTCCTCCTTGCTCACGCCACTGCGAGCGTCCCTCACTCTGATCCTCTGGGGTGGTTACCGTCCACCACGGGGAAGCTTTCTAGGCCCCTCCTACCTGCCCTCTTCACAGCAAATCCGCTCCCCAAATAGCCCAGAAGTGTCCCTGGATTCTGGCCTCTCGGGCTGCAGTCTCATAAACAAACACATTATTTGGGGATGAAACGTCTCTGGACATCAACAAAGCTGGCAGCGGCTTTTTCGTTGTTTTGTTTGTTAGCTTCATTTTTTAAACTAAAAGTAGCAACTACAACTAACACTCTGGTTTGTTGGGGGGCCCGAAAGCAAGGTCCTTGCCCCCCCCTTGGGCAGTGGGGACAGGAAGGCCTAGCCGGAGCTACGGGGAGATACCTTTTGGATAAAGACAACAGTGCAAAGGCTGCAAGTCAGCGGAGTGGAAACCAACCCCGGAGGCTCAGAGAGCTGGAATTTTAAAAATTCACACAGGCCGGCAGAGCCCCTAACGCAGGAGCCGGCTTGGGCTACTCCCCCGGCACCTGTGCAGCCTGGAAAAGGGGCGGCTCACCCTGGGAAGTGGCCCATCCGGCCCTCACCCCGCTGCCTGTGCCCACGGTCTCCAGAGTGGCCGGGCCAGGAAGGACAGCAGGTGGCCCCGAGTCAGCGCCCTCGGCACAGCGTGCACCGGCCGCCCTGGGAAGGTGTCCCTGACCTGCAGAGAATCAAAGGCTAGCTCTATTTGTGATCTGGCCTCCTTGGAGAATCCCACGGTGGAAGGGAGCCTGATCCGGCCAGGTGGTGCGACAGATCGGTTTTCAGTCCCTTCGTTCACTCGACAGCCATTTCCGGAACACCTACTACGCGTGGGGCCTGAGCCAGCCGCTGGCCTGCATCCTCACTCAGCTGCTGCTGGGAGTCAGCAACGGGGCCAGAGGGAGGGGTGGCACCTGTGAACAGCTGGCAGGCAGGACGCGCCAGGGGACAGGAGCAGCGGCCAGGGCAAACCGGCCGCTCCAAAGACCCCTCTGGAAGAAGGGAATCTTCCAACCAGCTAAGAGGAAAAAAGGGCTCAGACAGCCACAGAGGCAACGATTCCAAATCAGAGGGAAAGGCTCCCGCTGAGCGGAGAGGAAACGCATCCCCCAGAACAGAAAGTGCGAGGTCTGCAACATCCAGCGTGACTCCGAACCTGTGAGTTCAAACTGAGGGGGACAAGGCGAAACACAAGCCGCTGAGGTACCCTACAAAACCAGCTTCAGGACTGAGGGTCTGATACCAGGGCAAGGCCGAGCCTTTCTGCCACCTTCCCTGACACTGAACGGCAGAAGCGCCATGTCGCTGTTGAGGTGTAGCCTTTTCTAGAGTGACTGCAGCTGGCGAGTGACAAGGACAGGCAGGCTTCGAAAGCTCCACTTTGCAGTCCCCAACCACGGGACGGGTCTGAGCAGGACCGGCCGTGGCTGCTAAGACACGAGGGGAGCAGTGCACGTGTCAGGGACCGGCCGGAGCCTGCTAGTCAACCACACCCTGAGAGCCCTCAGACATGAGGGCCCGGGGGCGGGGGGCAGGAAGTGCTCAGCACACCTGGAAAAGATCTGTGCCCAAACCTTCAATCCACATCTCAAGCTCAGCACTCTGCAGTAAAGATACGACTGGACCACAGACCTAAGTTTAAACTGAGAGCCACATTAAAAAAAAGAAAGGTAAGATGAATGTATGTTAGTGATCTGTCTGACTTAACCCCAAACAGCCCACATGTTAGTTCAGCATGCAACCAATATAAAACACTATCACTGAGATATTTTATATTCTTTTTTTCTTTGAGAGTTTTTTTGGCTATAGGGCATGTGCACTCGCCAGAAGACAGACAGACAGAGAAACAGAAAGCGAGAAATCACTCCCCGGGGGATGGCCGGCAGCAATCCCTTCTCCTCCATTCTCCTCTCGGGATCTTAGGAACGCGCACACACGCGCCCAGCGTGAGTTTAAGCCACCGGGTCCAGGACTCGAACCACGGTCGACTACATGGGAGTCCAGTGACATAGCCACTATGCCAACTGCTGGTCCTGATATTTTATATTCCTTAACAATCTTTTTTTATCAAGCACAGTCCTCAACATCCAGTGTCTATTCTGCCCTGACAGCACCATCTCGACATGGACCAGCGTGACGCTGGTACTGTGTCACGGGCGGCTGGTGGCTGCATCACAGGCCGGCTAGACACCCCCGGACGGACAGGACACCTTCAGGAAGTACAGGGCCCGGACACACATGTTGAATGGCCCCATGAGGAAGCAACATGCAAAACCCGGACCATGGAGCGTTCCACAGGGTGGACGGCCTGATCGAAAAGCCTCACGTCACATGGTAAGGGCCGGCCCACTGTGATGGGTGATGCTACGTAAGGGCTGGGGCCACAGGGAAGGCCCAGGTTCAGCTCCTAGACCCACCTGGACAGGCCTGGTGTGGGAGGGGGTGAAGACACACACACCGGTCTGTGGAGCTCAGGAGGGTGGAAGGCCTGAGTGTTCTAGCCCCTGAACAGACCTAAAGCCGGGAGCCACCGCAAATTCATGGTGGCACGGTGGGAGGGCACCGACGGTCACCGTCACTGCCTCGAGGGCGATGGCGCGCTCACCGGGCTTTCAGGGTCTCCACCTGCGTGGTCCTGCCACGCTGCTGTTCCCCGTGCCCACCTGCCCATCTCCAGGGGACCTGATAAAAGCCGGCTGAGGTACACAGGCAGGAGGATGGCCAGCCTGGGGGAGGAGGGCCAGCCCGGGGGAGGAGGGCCAGCCCGGGGGAGGAGGGCCAGCCCGGGAGAGGAGGGCCAGCCCGGGGGAGGAGGGCCAGCCCGGGGGAGGAGGGCCAGCCCGGGGGAGGAGGGCCAGCCCGGGGGAGGCGCGTCACCTGCAGACACTGAATGAACTGCTCCTGGAGGGGACCCGCCACCTTTCTCTCTCAGGAGTAGGTCTTCACATAACAGACGATAAAAAATGATTCCCTTCCTGTCAGGAAAGCTGCAGCCCTTGGGGCAGAGTGCCAGGGACCCTGAACTGTGGGCAGGAGCTTGCTCCTGGCAGTGAGGGCCCGTGCCGCACTGGGCCGCTCCACCTTCAGGACGCACAAACGCCGCTTGTTCTGAACGAACGCACCACACACTGCACCTTGCGCGCAGCTGGCCGGCGTGGCAGAGGGAGGCCTGCTCCGAGCCCTGGCTCCTGCTCTCCTGGGATCTCCCAACCCGTCGTGGGCACGGCTGACACAGCGCGAGTGAGGGTCGGCCCCAGCCAGGGTGAGGAGCACCTACCGGGGCCCTCTGCGACACCCGATTATCCCACACACCGGCCCTCCCAGGCCGTGGGGGCTTTCTCGTGGAGCGCCCCGGGCAGGAGGACAGGACGAGGGTGCTGGCAGTCTGCAGGCGGTCTGGACACGTCTGTGGGTATTCCGAAGGTACAGACCTTGGAGTCGGCATCTCCACCCCGAGGAATCTACCCCAGAGACCTGGGACGCCGGGATCTGTCTCCTGGGAATCTGTACATGGATGAACACTGCAGCGCTATCTGGAGGAGCTGAAGGTCAGGAACACGCCTGTCAGCGAGGAAATGGCAAAAGACATCCATTCCTGGGATATTGCAACACCACAGAAAGAACGAGAAAGTTGGACGGGCACGGAACAACCCCTTCTTACTGCTCAGTGAAAGGCTCACGCGGGAATGTGAGGATAGGATTCTGTCTTTTATCTAAATGACAGAATAAATGTGCGCATGCGTTTGCTCCTAGGAACCTAGAATATCTCTGGAAGTGAGGTGACCCAAAACACATGGCACTGTCGCCTCGCCGGGCAGTGGGCCATGGGGGGGAGGAAGAGTTTCCACCACCCCTATTTACACTGCCTGAGGTTGGCTTCATATGAGCATGCTGTCTACTCCAAAATAAACGCACACATTTCACACTTAGGATGTCTATGAAATACAGAGAGCAGGCCGCGGCCTCTGGAGCAGGTGGGGAGACCTCCTGCCCTGCCCCTCGCTGCCCTGCCATCTCCGAGTCTCCCCACGTGGGCTTCCTGGAAGCTGGGAACACTGCGTGGGAAGTAAGAGGGCACAGGCTGCAGCTGCCGGGGCAGCAACCCCAGCAGGTGTGGCCAGCGTCCAGGCAGAGGTGGGACTCACACCCGGGACTGCTGGGTGCCACTGTACAGCCCCCTCCCCAGAACTCAGTCCTCTCGTTCCTCCAAGAACCCCAACTGCAAGGCAGGGTAAGCCCTGAGTGATTCACAGGCCCCCAGGCCAGGGGGCTCCATTCAGTTCTCATGTTTAATCTCAGTAAGCCGCGAGAATCTTGCATCCTACTCCACATCTGTGCCTACTTTAACAGCAAAATGAATTTTTTAAAAAAGAATTATTTTAACTTTATTTATTTCAATTTGACCGGAGAGAGAGAGAGAGAGAGAGAGAGAGAAAGGAAGAGAAAATGAGAAAGCAAGCTGCCAGGTCCAGGACTCGAACCATGGTCCGCTATGTGGGAATCCAGCACCCTTACCCACTATGCCACCTGCTGGCCCCCAACAGCAAAATGAAATGACTCCCTAGTTAAACAGCTTAACCTCCCACCTACACACACCAACTCTCAAGTGGATGCTCCCAGAAAGGGGTACCATGCTTGAAATTACGGTTCCATGACTTAACCCACCCACCCCTCAAGAACAGACTTATTCCAAGATGAGCCACGTTTTACATTACGTATTAAATAGCTTTGCCTTTTCCCTCTGAATGTCAGGTCAAACGGACGTGGGGGAAGACAGCGGCAACGCCGAGGTTCCTGGACACCCGGCCCTCCCAGAGACTGCATGCACCCCAGTGGGAGGAGAGCAGCCTTACACTCACCTCAGCGTCTGCAGAGGGAAGGTACCCGAGACACCCAGAGGCCAGTGCTGGGCAAATGGCCTTTCTTTAGGGACATTTAGGAACAAGGTTTTGAGCCATTTCTACTTAGAAGACACTTTTTTCCCCCCACTTAATAATCTTTATATTTGGAAGACCTCCCCCATGCCCTCCTCAAACTACTGTAACTAAACTATTACTGATTCTTCCTTCCATTGCCACTTTGATGGCCATTTCCAATGTAATTTCCATAACACAACACCAGTTTTCTAGAAATAAGACACAGCAGAAGGAAGGACCGGGTCTCCCTCGTAATGAAGTCGCTGAACACAGCTGGGCCAGGGCCACCACCCCTGAAGAACGGAGGCCGGCATTTCACTGAGCTTTGAAGGGGGAATTTCTCCGAGGGGTGCTCCTCTCTGCTGTCTTCTCAGACTCTAGCTCAGTCAGTGCTCAGAGCAGAATGGACGCCCAGACACACGGGCCCAGATCTCACCCGCTCAGCCAGTTTCCAGCGGGGTGCCCTGGAGGAAGCTCCTGAACCGCTCAGCCTCAGTCTCCTCTTCCACGAGATGAGGACGACCCACCTGTTCAGCTGTAGGAGGATGACGAGATGACGTGCACCAACCGCACACTCACGGGCCCTGTGAATGGCACTCCGTCTTACTCCTGACTGAAACCAGCCACTGTGTGATGAAGGAGAGACCCGAGGTCTGGGAAGGAAAATGATCTTGGCTGAAGTTTCAGAGTAGTTTCCTGACCCTACTCATAATTTCTTCATCTGCACAGCCCGACAGAAACAGACAAGACTTCTGTGCCCAAGCCAAGAGAGCAGTCAAGCTACCCTTTTGCAGGGCCCATGGTGCCGCTGTCTTGAAAATGGCCAGATAAAACAGCATCTGTCCCGACTGCAGAGGGCCGTCCAGGCCCAGAGAACAGGCACACGAACAAGCAGGAATGGGCCGGAGCACTAACAGCTCAGCGGCTGCAAACAGGCCCGGTCTCCTCCTCCTCCTGAGCACACGGGGAGATGCTCCTTCCTTTCCTTCTAAATGACAGGTATGGCCACTGAACTGCTTCAGCCAACAAAGTAGGAGAAGTGGTGTGTGCCACCTGCGGGCCCATGTACCAGTGACCACACCCCTCGTCCAGCCTCCAAGATGATGGAGATGAACCCCATAGGCCTGGGCCCCTGGGCGACCAGATGAGTGAGGCCCCTGCTGATGTGGCCTAGACACATAGCATGAGGAGAGAAAAGTTCAGCCAGGCGGGGCTGTTTGTTACTGTAGCAGAGCCCAGCCCAACTGGCTGATACAAGAAGCTAAACACGCTCTATTGCTGCACCTCTAAAACCAGTTCTTACTGTGTTTTCTTTTATTTCTAATCCATTATAGATCAATACTTGTGAAGAACGGGGTAAAGATGACATCATAACGTCAACTCGCTAGAACGTGTCTGTGCCCACATGCTTCCTCTCTGTGCTCATCTCTTCACAGACGGTAACGAGTAGTTTCATCAGCTCAGTCTGGCACGTGACGGGGCCACAAGCCCTGCATGTCGCTTCCGAACACTGGGGAATGAATTGAACTTTTACAAGACAAAAAATTGGGAGGAGGGGTTGTTTTTTGTTTAGTTTGCTATATGGCATGTGCCAGAGAGACTGAGAGGGAGAGAAAGAAAGAGAATGAGAAAGCACCTCCCAAGGAGAATGACCATACCACAATACCTTCCCCTGTGTTCTCTGGGGATTTGGGGCGCGCGCACACACAAACACAAACACACACGCCCAGTGTGTTTCTCAAACTGCTGGGTCCAGGACTCGAACTGCATAGGCAGCCAAGTGGGGTACAGCTGCCCCAAACACCATGCCACCTGGCTAGCCCAAGAACTGAACCTTTGTCTCACTCTGCATTTGTAAAACGGGAGTTTTCACATGAGGATTTAACTGTAACGCATGTAGAACACAGCTGTGAAGAGGCACTCAACACCAGCAACTTGCCCACACCCTGTTCTGTTCCCAGGGAGCAGCTAGGCACGGTCAGGTCTGTCGCTAAATCGGGAACCTGGAGCAGGACCGTGGGCTTCAGACACCTCTGGGAACGAGGCAGTGGCTTCGGGGTCAGCATTCACTTTCAGACACGCACGCTGAGATAAGGTGGCCAGGCTGCATTGAAGGGGCAGCGTTATGTGGGATCTGGCAGACTGATCCCCTGGGACCAGAGGAGGACGTGGTCCTGGTACCCTGGAGACAACCCTGAGACACCTCATAACCACGATGAACCCAATGCTGATGGCCACCTTCGAGGCGCCTCTGTGCTAGACTTCCGGTGTGGCTCCGTAAAGCACCTGGGGTCAAAGAGCAGAGACACACAAGGTGACAGGGTTGAGTTCACTCCAGAGGAGGGTGACTAACCATTCCGGTGTTCCTGGAACTGAGGGGTTTCCTGGGACATGAGGCTTTCAGCGTGTAATGGGGACAGTCTGGGGCAAACTGGGGCACACTGGTCGCCCTGCTCCACAGCCCGCGTTCCTGGGCCATGGCATTAGCGTGTGCTGAACCAGGGCGAGTCTTCAATAGCTGCTTAGCACGCTGCCCGGGAAAGCCACATGCAGACACCCTGCACAGAGGGTGACAGGGCATGACGGATGTGTGCCAAGGATAAACCGATCAGGTGGCATCCTGGGCACAGCCATGGCCCCGCACAGCCCAGGCGTGCCCTGCCCTGAGGCCTGTCCGGGAACGAGAAGTCCTGAACCCTGGGCACACACCAGAAGCTCCCTCTTCCTGGTCTCCTCTTCTTCGTAAGCTTTTGAAATTCACACAATAGGTCACCAGATCGCTCCCGGTCAGGGGCCATGTTTCATGATTGGCCATCACAGGAGCGGGAACACAGTCCTAACGGGGACGCGTGGCATTCTCGGGAGGGTGGGTCTGGCCGTGGCTGCGGGGCCCGAGTTGTGGGCTCTCGTCTCGGTCCCCCCGCCCTCTCCCTCCCATCAGAGTGCCTGGCATGTGTGCGCCGCCCAGGGATGCCTGCGAGTGAGTTACCAACCAGGACACTGTGGGGGACGAAGGCAGCCCAGCCGAGGCAGGCGGGAGGCCGTGTGGCCCTGTCACCGCCCATCACTCACAAGGATCAAGTGCCACCCTACCCCTAGGACTGGCTTCCTAAGTTCACCGTGTAATCTATCCTCCAAATGGGGACACCTCTGAGAACGGACCGGGGCATGATCGGTCCTCCACCGGTACTGACTGTCCATGGGGCTGTCCCGGGCACAGGGGCCACCCCACTGAGGCAGCACCTTGCCAAATCCTCTCGAGTGGCAGTGCAGCGCAGTGGGCACGGCCCAGACTCTGGGGCCGCTCCCTGGTCTAAAGCGCAGTCCTGCCACCTACCAGCGGGTGAGTGACTCTGCCCCCTGGCCTTAGCTTCCTCGTCTGTACAGTGAAGCTGAGCACGGGCTGCCTCACAGGGCCATGGTGTGGATTACACCGTTTAATATTTGCAGAGCTTAGACTGGGGCCTTGCATGCAGTAGGTGCCATGTGTGTGTTTATTGGACAAAACAGTCCTCCCACCACCCCCAGGATGGGGAACTATGACCATCGCTGTTTTGGGAACAAGGAAATGAAAGCGCGAAGGACGTTAATAACCTGCCAGCTGTGGCAGAACTCAGTGGCGACCCCACTCGGGGTCAGCACCTTCCCTGCCCCGCCAGCCTGCCCAGCCCTCTGAATGCAGCCAGATGCCGGCTGCAGCATTTTCTCTGTCCACCCTGCAAGTCAGGACACGGGTCAAGGAGAAGTGCATGGAACCAAGTCCACACATGGCCCAGGGTGTTGCCAGAGCCGCCCCTAAGGCCCAGAGGGGTCCAGGTCCCCATGGGCCGTGTGCAAACAAAGAAATGCCAGCCCCAAAACAGGAGAGGCACTGGTTGCCTGTGCGTCCCAACCCCAAGTTCCTCTTCTCATCTCTTGCCAGATTACTCGATCTCAGAAATTCCTTTGCAAGACAACACTGAAATGCAATCTCCGACCCTGCCGGGCCCAGTGGAATTTCACCAACACAAACTGCCCAGTTCTCCAGGAAAACGAAGGCAGCGTGCCTGAAGTTTCAGATTCTTGGTCGGTCTTAGAAAGCTCAGGCACTCGAGTGGCTCCTGGAAGCAGCAGGAAGTGGTTTGCCTCTGCTTATTTTCCAAAGGATAACCACCCGATTTGCTCATAACAATGTTACCCGGTTGGCGAGGGCACCTGTGTGATCCCGTGACTTCGCATCTCCTTGGGTTTTTCGTCTTTTGTTAGTTCAATTCATGGGACCTTCAAAGAAGCAGAGGCCTGGGGCTTGGCATGTGGAGGGCGAGAGGGAGAGCATTCTGACAAAGAATCGACATGCTCCACGTCGGTCAGCCAGGGGCACAACCACGCAACGTCCTGCACTGAGACCCACACGGGAGGGTCCGAGGTTCGTGTACCCAGGCTGTGCACACGTGTGCCATGACAGGGGCTGGCTGAGGCTGCAGGTGGATCACAGCATGGAGACACGACAGGTGGTGTCCACCTGTCTCTCTCTCTCTCTCTCTCATGGAAGAAAGAAATAGATATACTTTTTAAAAAAATAGCAAACGCCAACTATTATTTAAAATAAATAAATAAATAAATAAATAACCAAAAATTTGCCAAAAGTGGCCAGCTGGTGGAATGGTAGTTAAGACTGTTGGATCCCACATAATTCACTGCAAGGTTCAAGTCCCAAACCTGGTGGCTTGAAAATCATGCTGGGCACATGTGCATGCATGCTCAAAATCCGAAAAGGAGAATGGAGAAGGGTTTGCGGTGTGACTGTCCACCACCACCCGCCCCTCCCCCCGGGGATGAGCTCTCTTTCCCTGGCTCTGTCTCTATCTCTTTCTCTCTGTTGAGTATACATACCCCATGGCAAAAACTTAACAAACATACTGGGTGTACGTGTGCATGCCCAAAATCCTGAGAGGAGAATGGAGGAGAAGGCATTCCAAGTGTCACCAGTCCCCAAACAGGGTGCTTTCTCAATCCCTTCCACCCCCTCCCCACCTCTCCCAGCAAGAGCATGTACCCTCTAGCAAATCAAAAATAATAATAAATCCAAGAGAAAAATTAAACCCCAGCCCATGGCTTCCTCTTCAGCCCTGCTCCAACAGCGCAGATGACGGGTCCACTGTAAAAGGTCAAGGCCAGGGTGGACCTAACACAGGGTCGAGGGAGGCTGAGAACACTGGGGAGAAGGAGAGAGGAGACAGTGAAGGTTCCCCCAGAGTGGAACACCCCAGAAAGGGTCAGCCAGGAAGGCGCTGGGAGTGCAGCGTGTGAGGGCTGAGCGAGGAGGCTTCTGACGGGGCCCAGAGAGCAGTCTAGTCTGACGGCTCCGGGTGAAACCGGGCAGGCCTGAAGCAGCTGGGAGTCAGAGGGGTATGCTGGCAGGCAGGGCACGGGTGGGTGGAAAGGAGGTTGGGGACCAGGGCTGCCGAGAAGCGAAGGGGGGCAGGAGTTTCCCTTTGCAGCCCCTTTGAGAGTCATTTCTGCCCCCCGGGACATGGTCATGGGGTGGTCTCTGATTCCTGGTGGCTGGATGGGGCTGGGGTCCTAGGCCAGCCAAGAAGAAGGATGGAAGGAAGCTAGGAGGGGCTGGCAGGGGAAGGGGCCCTGGGAGTGAGGGGACAGCTCAGGCCAGCGTCTCCCTTGCTGGGGTCCCGGCAGGTGGGCAGGTCCAGACCTATGATCACTTCCCTCCCCAACCAGGCGACTGAAAACAGCACCGAAAGACTGGCTCTGGAAGGCATGGATGTGAGAGTGTGTGTGTGTGCGTGCGCGCGCATGCGAGTGGAGTGTGTGTGCAAAGACAAGTGTGTTCTCAAGCATGTGTGCCGTGTGCCCTTCCATGCACAGTGGTAAGGCATGGAGTGAGTGCTCCGTGATCACGTGTGTACACTGTGCCTATGTGTGTGCCCAGTGTGGCTGGCACTCCCACACAAACATGTGATTTGCACGCGGAAACAGAAGGATGCCAGGGCCGAGAGCCTGCACTGTGTCCAGACTGGGACTGGACCTGGGTCCTGCTAGCCTGTGACCTCGCCAAACCTCAGGTTCCCCACCTGTGAGACGGGATGAACAACAGGAGCAACCTCCTGGCGTTACAGGGATCAGAGATG
Organism: Tupaia tana; assembly: GCA_026018925.1. NCBI lineage: Eukaryota > Metazoa > Chordata > Mammalia > Scandentia > Tupaiidae > Tupaia > Tupaia tana. The sequence goes on from JAKSZU010000018.1 coordinate 6,621,986, forward strand.
TCTGTAACATAGAGCCCTAAGCCCTACTAAGTGTCGCACACACACGTGCACACTCACATACACACGGCTACACTCGGGCACTGGGTCTGCACACACAGCGAGCATAGAGCAGAACGAACAGGAGTGTGCATACGCAGGCGTGGGCAGACACGGCCAGGTGTGTGACGTGCAAGAGGGCTGCGTGCTCCCTGTGTGCAAGAGTGTGTGTGCTGCGTGCCTCCAGATGAAGTGCAATCAGTGCCTAAAACACATCTGCTCACGGGCCAGTGCCCAAAACATGTCTGCGCACACGTATGTGGGATAAACGAGTGTGCAAGCGTCTTCTGGGAGGCGTGTGCATAGGGGCTGCTTGGGGCCCGGGACTGTGAGTCACGTGGGCGGACTCACTTGGAGTGGATCATGGTAAGCGCCGGCCTGAACTAAAGGAAACCCCTCTCCCCAGTGAGAAGGGGAAGGGGGTCGTAGCCGGTGCAGAGCGATCCCCTCCGAGTCTCTGAGGAGCCTCAGGGAGAAGGTGAGTGAGACCCCCACACTAAGAAGCTGGGCAGGGTGCAGGAGCCCCGTGTGAGCCAGCCCTGTGCTCAGCCCCGCAGACTTCACCAGGAAGGAAGAGGAGAGAGCCGAGGGAGGCACCCTGGCGCACAGCAGAACAGGGCCACGCGGAGCCCAGGTCCACACTGAGGCCCCTCGGGCTTCCAGGCCACCCTCTCGACAGCCCTGGCAGGAGACTCAGCCACGTTTCAGACAGGAAGCTGAGCTCCGAGAGGGAAGCAGTCTGCCCAGAGCCCCACAGCCTGTGAGCGGAACTCCAACCTCTGGGGCTCCCCGCGATCCGTCCTCTAGCTACCCGCCACCGTGAGAATGAGCAACCGACGTGCGCGCGTGAATGAGCGAACAGACCGACGGGACAATGAAAAGGAAACCGGAAGTACCTGGGGAAGGAAGACGGCGGCAGCAGCCTGGAGCCTGCGCACGGGGTGGCACCCACTGCCCGGGCTGCAGCAGTAGAGACGGACGCTGGGGGACCAGGACCCCACCCCACAGGCAGCCCTGCAGTGGCACCGGCAGTGGCCAGGCGCCTGCATGGACCGCTGCTTTAAGAACACACGCTGGTGGCCTCACAGGGGGGCCAGGGTGCTGGAGCCTTGCTGGGAATTCAGAAAACGGGCATGCCACACGCACTCACTTCCCGTGGGATTTCAGATGAACAGGATCTCAGCTGCCAGGCCCGGACACCCTCAGAGAGCCGGCGGGCGACCGGACGCTCCAGCAGGATGTTACTCCTGCGACTTCTCCAAGCAGCTGTGCCACTGGGAGAGTGACGAGCCATGTGAGAAAGTCTCCTTGCCTTCCAGAGACCCTTCTGGAAGCCACCAGCTTGGGCCGGGGGTCTCTGGATATGCCTGGAGACCTCAACCTGCCGTGTGTAGCAGCCCCAGTTCCAACCCAGCAGCTCAGGGGGGAAGGCCTTGGGAAAGTGGCTGAACCTCATTGCACCCCAAACCCTCCCCACACAGCAGGGCATCATTTCCACTGAGGTCGTGACTGGTGAGGACCCAGGACACGGTTTGAAGATGAGCCTCAGAGGATGTGGTGGCACCTCCCAGGTAGCAGCCATTCTTATCAAATGGCAGCCACCAGGCCCCAGGCTGGCCTAGGCAGACGGGGGTCCCCAGCTCCCAGGAACCCCCAGGCTCTACAAGGGACACCCAGGAGGGGAAGGAGGGGAGGGCGGACCTTGGCGTGGGCGCCCCCGGTTCTGCCTGCCCCATCACGGTGTCTGGGGAGCCCATGGGCCTCTCCCTCTAGGTTGACACTGTCCACGCCCAGACACACCTCGAGGCACTCGGTACCCAGGCAGCCCACCATGATAGCCTCTGCCACCGCCACGGCTAGGGACGAGCTGATGGCCGGCCGCCGAGCTGCAGGTGGCATCAGGGCACTGCCTCCCTGCTGGTGCCAGCTTCTCCCTCTCGATTTGCCCATGCCCCTTCTCCACACTGTTCGGCAGAACATTCTAAACATTTGGATCACCTGCACTGGGGAGAAGCCCACGAGCTGAGGTTTCGGGTTTTCAAACTGTCCCCAGAGGCTCCTGGCCCCGAAGGCTGAGCCTCCTCTCGACCCACCACACCGCCACCAGGAGGGCTGCTATGCCGGTCCCTGAGGGCGCGGGCACGAAAGCTCTCCCGATTTAGAACAAAGCGAAACCCAGCCAGGCCGCGGGCCGGTGCTGAGGTGGCTGGGTCCGGCATGGCTGACAGCACGGCTCAAGTCCCAAATCCGGTGACTTGAGAAGCATGCCAGCATACGTGCGTGCCCAAAATCCCGAAAAGAGGAAGAGATGAAGGAGAAGGGATTGTGGCATGGCCATGCCCCATGGGGCTGATTTCTCACTTTGTCCCTGTCTCTGTTTCTCCCCAGCGAGGGCACACACTGCCTGGCAAATAAAAACAAAGCAAAGCCCCTTCCAGATGTGCTGTCCAGTCCTCCTTGGCAGCCCCCAGCACCCCAGTACAGACGAGGCTTCGCCCGCCTGCTTCCTGTCCCTCTCCCGGGGCTAGAGGCCCATGGAAGCAGGAGGCGCTGTCTGCTTTGCGCACCGCTGTGTCCTCGCACACAGTAGGCTCAGCAAGCGCCGATTTCCTACTTGGCTAAACGGAACCCATAGCTCGCCACGCCCTCCCAGAGGCCGGGCCCTCTTTCTGGCGCTGCAGTGGTTACCTGGCGCTGCAGTGGTTACCTGGCGCTGCAGTGGTTACCTGGCCCTGCAGTGGTTACCTGGCGCTGCAGTGGTTACCTGGCGCTGCAGTGGTTACCTGGCGCTGCAGTGGTTACCTGGCGCTGCAGTGGTTACCTGGCCACCATTGTTTCCACACTCTAAGGTAGACCCGTTGTCACCCTCTCAACCTCGTTCACGGATGATAAAGCGGAGGCTGGGCTGAGCTTGACACCCTGGCTTTCCGGGGCAGCAAAGGCCCTGCCTCCCGCCCGGGCTGCCTGCTCCCCTGCACCCTGGAACAGGACCCCGCTTCTGTCCTTCCTCCCCACTCCCGGCTTCAGCACCTGTGCCCTTCCCCCGAGTCCCAGGGCTGGAAGCACCGGGTGATTATCTCCAGAATGAGCGTTTTCCAGACGAGGGAACAGGACTAGCAGCTTCCTGTGTAGCCGAGGGGATGCCGTGGGAAGAAAGCCATGGCCGATAGCGAAGCAGTCGGGGGAGGACCCAGGACGGGTGCAGGGCTGCTGCTGACGAGGTGGGGTCTTCCAGGAGGAGGTGACAGGCTCTCACAGTGTCTCAAGGCCTCCAAACACCAGCGGCCTCAGCTTTGGGATCGTGGCCCTTCCTGCCACCTACATGAAGGGAGAAGAGGCCTGGGATACTCCAGGCTGGGGCCAGCCCTGCCTCCCTATGCCTTCCAGGAAGCAGGGCTGGCATCTCAACCAGCCTGGCGTGGGCAGCCGTGGGGGAGCTCTGGGCCCGGACCCTGTGCTGGGCAGGCCTGCTCCCACAGTGGGAGCACAGCGGGCTCTGTCCCCACCAAGTAAGCCGCACCCCGAGCGGCCCGGCCCATCTCTCCCTGGACGCCAGGGCGGAAATCCGTAACTTCCCTCCTTGCAGGAAACCGAAAGGCAGCCGAGCCGGGTGGGTTTGTTCTCTGCATGTCCCGGCCCACGCACGCCTGGCCCCCAGGAGCAGCCGCACCCGTGAGCAGACCCAGCTCCCATCTCCCACTGTGGCCAGCTTCCCGGGCCTCACCCCGGGATCCACGTCCTCCAGGCCAGGAAGTCCCATCTGCCCTCTGGGTCTGCTCCTCAGGAGGCCCTGTGTTTCCTGACCATGAAGGTGACAGTGACAAGGACTGACAGTGACACGCCCGGCACTCGGACGCACTTCCCGGGTACTGAGTCACACAGTTCAGACCTGCGCCACAGAGGGCATGGGTAGGGCCGTTTACAGATGAGGAAACTGAGCTGCGAGGTCACCTAACCTGGCCAGAGTCCCCGTGCCTGAGAGGAGCGCCAGGCAGCCGAGCCGGGCGGCAGCGTCTGGACTCTGGGGCTGCTCTGCGCCTCGGGTCCTCCTCGGCGGAGGGCGATGGCACCCAAGCACAGGCTTCCTCGGCATACGAAACCTAGACGTCCGTGACACATGCTAGTTACTTCATTAGTTCTCCACGTGTGGGGTGGATGAAACCAAGTCCCGTGTTGCCTGGGGACAAGGGTTCCGGGTACACGGTGGCACCTGGTCAGCATGTGGAGTCAAAGGGCACAGAGTTGGATCCAGCTGCCCTATCATGCCGTGGGGCCGCAGGCAACACCCCTGGCAGCGTCAAGGGCAGAACCCCAGGAAGTAGGCACGAGGGTCCCCCAGAATCTCGGTCCTGGGTCGGGGCCCAGCTGGAGCTGCTCTGGGGCCTCTCTTTTGATGTCCGCCTGCTTCGTTTCCTCCCCGGGGGCACGGGGGCAGTGTGGCCTTCCCTGGGGAGCACCAGCTCCAGGTAAGAGAGGAACACCCCCCGCCCGCCCACACGGCCACGTGGCCTCTTTCCCACCCTCCACGTCAACAGGGCCAGTTCGGGGGAGCTCAGCCGGCATCTGCTCCATTCTCAGCACGTACGGACGCACGTGCGGCTGGCGCAGAGAGGGACGAAGAGGGACGCGTCGGAGAGCCAGCCTGTCCCTCCCACCCTGGGATCTGGAAGGAGGCTCCGGGGACACCCTTCCCCAGGTGGACGCGGATGTCACCTCCGAGCCAAGGACTCTGACTTTGCCCTCTTATCACACGCTAAATCATACTTCCACACACACAAGTTTTCTTTTTCTTTTTTTTTTTTAATTAAGAGATTAAAAAAACAGCCAAGAAACAAGTCATCACTCCCCGGACCTCCTGAAAAGCGCCAGTCCATAGGTCGGGCTCGAAAACTGAAACAGATAAACTACAGGCTCTTGGGTCACGTGGCTCCACCTTCGACCCCAGTGTCCCTCTGTGAGCCTGCCAGGTGACGTGGGAGCTTCGGTCCCCTCCCGTCAGCCCTGCCGTCCTGGGCTGGCAGTGGCGCCATGCCCTGTGCACGTCTGGCTCAGACGCAGTCCCCGCGCCGACCTCGCCTTTCTTACTGTGCGAACGGAGCTGCGGCTCCGTCAGGCCTAACACACGGCACAGCAGGGCAGGCCCTCAACCGCTGCCTGCTGCCACGGCCTGTCCCTGCGAAGAGGGTCGCCCTCGTGTAAGCCCCACTAGGTGCCAGGCCCCACTCCTGGTGCACCATGGAGCTCACTCATGGCAGCCCACAACGGAGGCAGCAGGCGGGCCGTGTAACCACCTTCATTTGGCAATGAGAGGACCAGCGTGCCGAGAGCCTCCCCTGTGGCCCTGGCACCCTAGCCATGGCCCAGTCAGCTGTGATGGGGCACCCCACTCTGGAGAGGCCTAACGTCTATGTGCCTGGTCACCCCAAGGAGCCACGCGGCAAGGCCGGGGCCACACTGGTGGGAACCTGGCTCTACCAGCTCCAACTTCGGCTTTTTTTTTTTTTTGAGAGGTGCTCACCAGAAAGACAGAGACAGAGAGACAGACAGAAAGTGAGAAATCACTCCCCTTGGGATGGCCACGCCGCAATCCCTTCTCCTCCATTCTCCTCTCGGGATCTTGGGCACGCACACACATGCGCCTGGCATGAGTTTAAGCCACAGGATCCGGGTCTCGAACCGCAGTTGGCTACATGGGAGTCCAGCAACACAGACCTTATGCTAACTGCTAGTCCCCCAACCACAGCTCTTTAACCCCAGTTAAGCTCCATGTGAACATCCTGGTGTGAGCGCGGACACCCTGCCCACCCTGCACTGGCCGGGCACAGAGCCCCTTCCCTGGGCGAGGGAGCTATGGTCACCTGCAACTAAGGATCCGCCCCTCCAGCTCACCGCCGGCCCCTCTCCTCACCCACCTCCCCGTCAGTCTCTGTCTCTGTCTCACACACATGCCCTCGTCCGGCTGCCTGTAACACGTTCCCCCTCCTCTCCTCTTCACGCCCTGCCCTGTCCCCGTCCTTGCTGCCTGGTTTCCGCGTCTATTCCTGCCAGCCTTTGTCTGTATCCCTCCCTCCCACTGTTCTTCACGGCCCTCCCGTCCCCCGTCTTGTCTCCTATCGCGCCTTCGTCCCCAGACCCTCTCGGAAAGCCTGTGACGTGGGCTGCTGGGGGCCCTCTGCTCTGCACCCTCCACGCTCTGCTGTCCGAGCAGGAGGGGAGAGCTGGGGGAGGCAGCGCACCGTCTCTGCTGCTGAGGGACGGGGGACAGGGACAGAGGACGGGCCACGAGCCCGCGTCCCAGAGCCAGTGTTGACAAACAACCTGAACGCTGTGCCATTTTCAACACGTGAAGTTAATTTAAGAAAGAAAACCAAAAACCATGACACCCCACGCTGGCCAGACGGCGTTAAAATGAGGCCGCCTGCTCCGAGTGGGCAGGCGGAGGGCAGGCGACGCCGCGTCGATCAGCATCAGCGTGTCACAGCCCCTGACTGACGGCCTCCCTCCTGGCACCTTTCCAACAGGCCTTCGCTATCTGAGGGAGAGGGAGACTGACGGCGGCAGACCACCAAGGACAGCACAGAAGGGCAGGGGGACACGCAGTGCAGACCAAGGCCCAGCGCGGCGCGGGGAATGCCCGCTGCGAAGACGGCAAACTGTCTCCTCCGAGGACAAGGCCGGCGCGTTCCCCACGCCCAGACACGAAAACGAGTGTCCCGAGGGACAGGGACCGCGAAGGAGGCAGAGAGAAGCCACACAGGTAACCCCCGGCAGCCAGAGCCGGCTCCAGAGACCTGCGAGCAGAGGGGTCCAGATCATCTGACCTGCCTGGTCCTGGAGTCTGGGAGAGCGAATGACAAGAGCCGGGCGCGGGAGGAACTGAGCTGAAAACCGTCCCGATCTATTCGCTGGCGCGAGGCGGGGGGCGGGCGCCGCAGTTGGGCTTCTGCGATGGGATTCCAGTGCAGGTCGCGCTCTCCTTTTAAACTGTCTGATGTCCCTTTGATACTGCTTTTGCAATTAAAGGGAGGCTCCGAATTCCCGGGTAGAGGGCTTTGGCTTGGCGCTGACGAAGGGTTTTCTTGTGCCTAATCTCGCTCGATCCGCACAACCGCTCTGGAAGGGAGCAGGGCAGGGAGTTTTACTGACCTCGTTTTCACCAAGAAGGCAAACAGGCAAAAAGGCGTGTCTGCCCCCAGGTCACACCGCGTGTGGTGGCAGGCACAGGACTCACGCCAGGCCCACCGAAAGGCCAGTGCCAGACCCGTCACGAAGCCCTGTCCTCCCCATCCTCAGGGGCTCTTGGGAGGCAGCACCAGACCCCGGGGCTCTGGCTCTGTCTGCCCAGGACACACCAGGCACAAGCCCGCACAGCTCCGGCCCACATGTGGTTCCAGAACAGGGACCCCGCCAAGGAAGGCCCTACCCTGGCCTCTCACCCAGCCCACGGCCGGCACGGACTGAGCCAGGGCACAGTCGCCAGCTCGTGCGACCCTCTCTGAGCCTCAGTGAACAGGAAAGCTAGCAGGGGCCCTCCTAGGCGACTGGATGAAGGGGCCCCTGTGTATCACAAGCCCCCTGGTGCTGGCCCCCCGTGTTCTCCCTCAGGGCCCTGTCTGGGACCGTCCACTCCAGACACCCAGGTGGCTCCCTCCCTCGCCTTGTTCGGTCTCAGCTCCAGCGCCCCCCGGTGGAGGCCTGGGCACCCCTCACCCTGCGTGGGTCTCCATGGCCCTTTCACCCTTGAGGCCTGCAGGTTTACTGTGAGGCCCCACCCCCGACTGGGCTCCCCTTCAACTGCAGCCATGCTGGTCTACTAGCTTAGTGCCAGGCCCCGCGCTGGGCAGCCCACCGTGAGGCCCAGGACTGCTCACGGCGCTGCTGTGCTCCCGGCACACAGTGGCACTCAGCAAACTGCTAACCCGGTCATCGGTGGCGCTGATTTTGCCAGAGAGAGATGGGAACCTCTGGCCACGCTCAGCCAAGGGCCAACGCTGCCCTGCATAGCCCGCGAGGGGCGTCAGACTCCCAGCATACTGCGGGCCTCTGGCCGGGGCCACCAGGGGGTCCACAGGCCCCACCCCTCTGCTTCCCTCTCCCCAGGGACCTGTTGGCACCAGTCCAGAGGCTGACGCTAGAAGATGCCATGGCTCCTGCTGGCCAGAAACACACGCAAACTTGTCTCACTCCAAGGAATGCAGAGTTTGGTACCTCGCTGGACTTCAGAACCCCTGGACATGTGGGACAACCCCCCACCCACCAGCCCACCCCCAGCAGTGCCGCCTCCTGTCAGGGCCACTGCGGCAGGCCACTCCCACATCACAGCGAGGCCTGGGAGCGCCACGTCACTGGGTGGGAACGGGGACTGTGAAACTGGACGGCAGGGGCCACCAGGACTGGCCCTGGGAGGACAGGGCACACAGGTGCTGGGCCTGTGCACACTGTAAAATAAAACACCCTGGAAGGCTTCCAGCCCTCCTCTACGGTGGCACTTTCAGAACAGGGCACTTGCAAAAGAGGCCTATCACTGGTCTCTCCCCTCAGCCCCCATGCAAGCCAAAGTCCTGCAGGCTAGAACCCGACCTTTCCTTGGGACCCTAAATCTCTGTAGGGAAGGACCCTCAGAGGACAACAAGCACCACCTACTGTCTTCATGGGCCAACTCCACTTGTCCCCTGGTGTCCATATAGATGTGGCCTCCTCCAGGAAGCCTTCTCTGACTCCTCTCCAGACAGCCTCCAAGAGCTCCAGGGCATGTCTGTGGGCACTTCTCTTCACACTGCCAACTGGGCACGGGCCTCAAGGCCTGAGACTGGGGGAGCCTCACTCCGCCCTGCTGGGGAGTGTGGCCGGGACACAGTAGACATACAAAAAAAATGAAAGGAATAAATAATGGAAAATGAATGAATCAAACGAATGACAACAAAAAGAGAAGAGCTTGAATGAAGAAGCTTGAATGAATGGAGAGCGGAAGTGAATGGGCGCCGAGACTGGACGAAGCATGCCCGCTCCCTCCCCAGTGGAAACCGAAGGCAAGTGTGGAATGACAGCCGTGCACAGCTGGCTCCCCGGAGGCGCAGGCCACCCAGAACACGCGAGGCTGCAGGGCGGGAGTGAGTCAGAGCTGGGGCCAGACTTCCCCAAATGCAGCGGAGCCTCAGGGGGGCCCCTGAGCCTGCAAGTCCCCGAGACTGGGGGGAGGAAAGTGCGGGGAGCTGATGCCCACCCAGTTGGGCGGCGGAGGAGAAGCGGCCCACAGCGGGGGGCAGAGCGGGGCGCCACGTCCCAGCAGACTGTTCAGGACAGAACCGGGCACCACGGAAGCCCCAGTCAAGCCTAGTTGAGCGAACAAGCGCAGGACGGCAGTGAAAGCACCCCTCACCCCCGGTCCTAACACTTCCCGCGGACTGCCTCACCTAGCCTCCCAGAACCCGAAGGCGACAGTGCTGGCTCTCATCTTGAGGCTGGGAAACCAAGGCCCAGAGTCGCTCGCTGGGTCACCCAAGGTCACACAGCCAGCAGGCGAAGGGAGAGAACTGTAAAGCCCAGGCAGAAAGCCTCTGCCTCTGGGCTCGGGCCCACCGGCCACTCTCTCACAGATTCAGTGTGCCAAGGTCACAAAGTCAGTAACCACCACTGGAAAAGGATCAGCCCTGGGCCTGGTGGTTACAGGAGTTGGGCCGCACACGGCGCACTGTGTGGTTCAAGCCCTAGCCCCAGCTTCTTGAAAAGCATGCTGGACAGGTGCACATGTGGGCCCGAATTCCCAACGGGATGGAGAAACGGAGGCGAAGTCTTCGTGCCATGGCCACATCCCCTAGGGGGTGCTTCTTCCTTTACCCCCACTCTGTCTCTCTCTGGTGAGCACATGTACCTTTTGGCAAATTAAATAATAATAATAATAATGACATGCTTGTCTTCGATATGTTCAGCTCACACCAAAGCCGATCAAACGTGGGTGGTCAGCAGTGACCACCGGCCCCTGAAAGACAACAGTAATACTCTCGGCTTAGCGTGCAAAGGTCACGTAGCAACAACGATAATGACGACACGGGGTGTCCCCAAGACACCCCAGCACAGCGCAGGGCAGGAGCAGCATCTGGCAACTGCTAAGGGCCGCACATCTTTCCACTGCACGTGAACAGGGTGGCTGGGGACAAGGCTGGGCTGAGCCCCCAGAAGTTGCTCTGTGGCACCCCAAAGCCCCTGCCCTGTACCAGGAACCAGGCTGAATATTGGGCATGGGTTTTCTCCTTTGCTCTCCGCACAGATCCTCTGAAAGTGGTGCAAGGATGGCCAGTTAGCAGAGAAAGCAAACTGAAGCTCAGAGAGGTTAAGTGACTTGCCTAACATCACACAGTAGGAAGTGACCTTTGCACTCAAGCCTCTTTCTAACCCCAAGGCCCAGACTTTCGTGCTCTGGCTCTGGCTTCCCTTGCCTTCGGAGGGGAGGAGCTGCTCGGAAGCCAAGTGGGACAAGTCGCCCGGCCTGCCCATTCCCGCCAAGCCGGCTCCCTCGGCCTGCCACAGGCCGGGAAGCCCATTGCTTCAAAGTGATTCACTCTCCAGGGCTGTGTGGTGTGGTCTGGGGCCTCGGGGAGTGCAGTCAGGGCCGTGCTCGCCCCTGGCCACCCAGGTTTGACCAGCTTCCTCAGGACCTCAGGAATCCAGGTGCCAGCTCACGGCCACGGCCCAGCAAAGCCGCCTGACTCAGCAGGATCCCGCCACTTCTCAGGAAGCAGAGCTGGGGATCCCAGGAGCAGCAGAGATGCTCCCGGGAGTGAGGGACAGAGGCTGCCCAGGTCAGCCTTCACCCCCACTCCCCGTCGAGTCCCGCCTCTGTTCCCAGCAGGGCCCAGACTGGGTCTTGGGAACCTACAACCAGGGCCAAGCCCGGACCGGCAGGCGGCCCCTGTCTCTCCAAGGACCGCATCCCGGGGAATGTAGTCACTTCAACTGCCTGCCCCCCATGGCCAAGCTCTTTCCAGAAGGCCGTCCTTGTCCCACCGAGCACCCCCAAAGCAGTTCTCCCCTGCCTTGCGCCTTTGAACCCCAGGAGGCCAGGGAATACTGGAATGTGCGAGGTCTGAGGCCAGCGCCCGGGGCTGATGGAGCTGGGCTGAGATGAGGGCAGAGGGCCAAGAACAACTCGCTCATTTACTTCATTTCCAGACTGGCGGCTGCCGGGGCCGGCCTTCCAAACCGAGCTGGCTCGGGCCTGCACATCTGCAGCTGCGCCGGCCGCGAGGCACATCTGGATCCGCTTAGGGACTTAGGGGCCACCACGTTCTCTTAGGAAATTAGTTCCTGGGGAGTCTAGGTCTCTCGGGGACTGGCGGAGGGCTTGCTCCCTAGGACACAGGATATCTGGAAACCGACCAGGACCAGGGGATGTCGTGGTCTCCTTGGAGAGTCATCGCATGTGCGTGAGCGCAGGTGGCGTGGGGCAGGGAGGGCACACGGCCAGGCCCTGGCACTTCCTGCCTGTGTGCCCTGTGCGCTCAAGTGGGGACCCCAAGTTTTTCATGAAGGAAGCCCAAGAGATGCGGGTCCGTGCGGAGGAAGCCAGGAGTGGAGGGATGAACCTCGGTTTGCCCACCTGTCAATCCGCCCTGTCTGCTCTGAGGACTGGCACACGCTTGGCTCCGAGTCAAGTCCATCTACCAGACCCCACGGCCCAGGTCCAGAGCCCGAGTGGCCCCCAGAAGCACTAACTGTGACAGAAACCCTCCTCTTTCCCCACACCACTCACACGAGCCTGCCACACCAGCTGCTCTGACCAATCGGGCCACCAGTGTGCAAACCTGGGTGCAAAGGGCACAGGGCAACGGCCTCGAGTGTGGCCACGGGCCCTCCCAGATGCTCGGCAGGGGCTGTGCTGCCCTCAGCAGCACATCTGGGGGCTGGGGTCATCGGGCCACAATAGGACTCGCAGCAGCTGGGTGACTTGTTCAAGGAAGCCGCGGAATCCAGGTGAGAACCCGGGCTCCTGCCTCCCAGCGCACGTACCTCCCGGATGTGGTGGTGCGGGCAGACCCGCGGGTTCAACTCCCGCTCTGTCACTCATGAGTAACGTGAACGTCAGCCACGTCTCTGCCACGACTTCCCCACCTACACGTGGGAGTTAGCAGAGCGCACGTGAAACGGCACCCACGGAACGCAACGACACCCAAGCTCTCGGAAGCGTCAGGCCTGTGGAAGTGCTCGGTGAATGCCCACCCGTGTTTCACTGCGGCACTGTGTGAGCACCAGGCTGCGGAAATAGGCCACCAGTTCCCATGGAGTCAGAGAGACAGGAGGGCTGGCTTAGAAACCCCCGCGCACTTCCAAACAGGAGCTCTCCCCGGGGAGATGTCAGAATCGCCCGACACACGGGCCGCGCTGACCGCATTCCCGCACACGGCGGTCTGCGCTTCCCCAAGACGCATTTGCCTCACGCACGCTTTCTACACTGTGAGTGGCAAACAGCTCGGGCGGGTGAGCCAGACAAGGCACCCTGCAACCTTCCACCCATCCCGACCACTGGCAGTGTTTCTGGAGACACGTGAGCTCACGAAAAGATGGACGTAGCGTGTGGAGCGGAGGGAAGACTTGGAAACAGCGGAGTGGCCTAGCACCCGGACACTGGTGTCATACACCTGGGACGTAAGCGCACTTGTGTACTCTTGGAGCTATTAAGACAGATGACGTCGGAGGGCCATCCCGGCCCCCCAGTAATGCAGTGAGGTAAACACTGTGCAGGGAAGCCGGATCCCACAAGCTAACCAGGTTCAAGACCCAGTCCCAACGGCTTGAAAGCCACAGTGGCATGTGCACGCATACCCAGGGGCTGACGAGATGGCAAATGGAGGGAAGGTGTCGCCGCACAACCAGGAGTGCATTCCCTCTCCTCCTCTCTCTCCCTCTCAGAATACCTTCTGGTGTTAAAAATGGAAACAAAAAATGATGTCAGATAAAAATAAGACGCCTAGATCCCCCGAATCCGTCTCCGGGGGCGGAGCCCAAGCATGACGACAGCAATCGTTAAAGTTCTCCGGGCAACCCCAAAGTGCAGCCCAGCTGGGAAGAGCTACTTTATCTGAACCTTGGAGGTGGGGAGAGGGAGTCAGGGGCTGCCTGAGGCCAGAGGGCGAGAGAGGGAAGGAAAGAAGAGGTGATTCTGAGCAGAGCCCTTTCTAGGAGGGGAGGAGGACAGAGGACCAGGAAGCTGAGGCCGGGCGGGCTGAAGATCTGAAGGACAGCCAATCCCACGCACGCTCTGCCCGCTGGGCACCTCCGGCCCCACGCCAGGCATCATGTCTGCTGGCACTCCCATCACTTACTGGGCTGTGGGAATCTGACACAGCCCTTCAAGGAGCTGAGCCTGTTTACTCGGTGGAGACACAGAGATGACGACCCAGCAGTGCCACCAGGAGGGCCCCCCACTGCTTGAGTCCTGGGCCCTGAGGGAGGGGGAAGGGGGCCTGCTTTTGCCCTGAGGGTTTTCGCAATCAGCTAATCTTTCTCCACTGCAGACAAGATGGAGCCCAGCCTGCAACAACTCCCGTCTGCAGCTCAAGGAGACAGCTGCCATGGCAACCGCACACTTGAACCCTGGGCAGAGCGGGGGACAGTCAGGGGCCTCGGGCTTGTTGCACCTCCCAGAACTCTTCCCGCCTGAAACTCCCTGGCCTTTGTGGCTTTGTCACCACAGTGACTTTGCCAGAAGGAATGGAGACTGGCTGGGCCACCAGGGAAGGCTGATCTGACCCGGTGGTCGGACCAGGAAACAGGCAGGAAAGGATGACATCCCGACACGTCAGAACGTCGCTGACTTGGAGGAAAGCTATCTGCTTTGTTCACCTCTGCATCTACAATCTAGCACACGGTAGACGACTGACAAACATTAACTCATTCATCTTGGAACGAGTTGACTCTGAATTGAACTGCATCGGGTGCCACCTGGAAGATCCTACCGCCTTAGCTTCTGCCCTGCGACTTGGTTAAGGCGCACCACGGCCAGCCTGCAGATGAGGCGCTGCAGGACCGATTGCGAAATTCTCGAAGCGGGGTTTGCACACCTCTGTGCCGTACATGAACAGCACGGCCGTAACTGACCGGCAGGGAGAACACCGAGGAGGGGCCGGCCCAGCTGGTCTCCAGCCTGGACTGCGACAAGGCTGCCACCCAGGGCGGCCGGCCTCGATGGGCCTTGCCATTCCCCCGAACAGCGGGTGGCAGGTGGAGGAGAGAGGGGCAAGGAGGAGAGGGCAGCAGGCAGGGCCTTTGGGGCGCCATTTCCCTAAGTCCGCTCGGGCCCAGCTCCCTCCTCCCAAGTCTGCCACCCCCACCGGCCTCCTCACTCCAACCTGGCTCACCTTCCTGCATGCCTAGGAAAGGCCGGGCGAATTCCTGCCCCCCCAGGGGGCCTCTGCACGGGTGGGGGTGGGCGGCACCCTCACCTGCCTCGGCTGCACCTACCTCCTCCAGGTCTCTGTGCCAACGCCGTCTCCTCATCCGCATCTTCTCTAGACCACCTCACCTCAAGTGCCACCACAAAGGGACACCACGTCCCCCCTCCCCCGACACCCCTGCCCACCTGGTCCTGCTGCCTGCTCTTCCATCTCTTCCACAAGGTTCTCACCTCCCTTGTGCTTCAGCGAGACAGGAACCCTGAAAGGGCAGGACCTTGTCTACACTGCTCATGCTTCGCACGGGGCCTGGCACCTCGTGGGGACTCCACGTACGTCTGCCGAGTATATGCAAGGGGGCAGCCGGCCCTCGGTGCTGGGTGCAGCCGGGGTCTGCTCACCTGACCCTCGCCCAGATCCTGCAGGACAGACACTATCTCGTACCCACTTAAAAGCTGAGAACAGGCTCCGTTTAAGAGTGTGGTGGGGTGTGGACTTGAACCCAGCCCCAGTGACCCCCCAGTGGGGCTTGCCAACCCCTGCAGAGGCGGACAGATGTGTTTCCTGCCCAAAGGTGCAGAAGGAAGACCCCCAGGTGGAGTGCAGACAGGGACCTCTCAGACGTGCATCAAACTCCTGGGACACACACGTGGCCAGGCTCGGGCGGCAGAGAGGCACTGGAGCACCAAAGGCACCTAGCACGCGACAATCGCCACCTGGTCCTGGTTCACCAGCCCCTGCCTCTCCGGATCGCCACTCGGCCCCTCCTAGTCCTTGCTCTGGGCACTCAGGCCTCAGCAGCCCCTCCAAAAGGCAGTGGCCCCTCATCCCCAGGCCTTGAAGGTGCCCAAACATGTCCTGGTTCTAATCCCTCGGCCCTGTGAGCATGGGACCTGGCACGGCAGGAGGGACAGCGGAGTTGCACAAACTAAGGATCCTATGATGAGGAGATTACCGCAGACCTTGGGTGGGCCCCAAGTCATCCCAGGGCCTTGCAGGAGGCAACAAGGTGGCCAGGGACGAAGAGGTGCGCAGATGGCAGCAGAGAGGTTTGGGTCACGAGTGGAGGCACACAGGCTGCCTGCAGACACCAGAGAGGGCAAGGACAGGACTGTGCCCCAAAGCTTCCTTAAGGAGCATGCACCTCCACTGGGCCCTGCGGGTTCTCTTGGTGTGTGACCCCAGAGCTGGGGTGAAAGCTGGGTGCTATGATGGTCAGCGATTTGGTGATCTGTGAAGCAGCTACGGGAAACCAACGCACCCCAAGCCCTTGGCGGGAACAGGCCTCTCGGGAAGCCCACAGGCCTAGCAAAGCTGCCTGGCTTCCTCTTTCACAATCATCTGTCAGTGGTCATGAGTCCAGCCCTGACGCGGCCAGTCACGCCTGATTTTAGTCTCTGCCTCTCAGGAGCTGTGCAAACCTGGGAGAGCTTCCCCACCTTTCTGAACCTCCTTTTCCTTGCTGGTTCCACGGGGCCACCTGAGAGCCCACGCTGGACAACTGCCGGCAGGCTAGAACGAGGTAACTCAGACAAGAGCAGGGCCCGGCCCGCTCAAATAAGGTGACGTTCCAACCCGGCTCTGGGGAGGATGGAGACGGTGGTAGTTCCTAGGGCCCCAGACAGCCCCGGGGCACCAGGCTGGAGCAACGGCTTTCAGTGAAGGACTGAGTCCTGCAGCCTCAGAAAGTCTCAACCGCCAGCACTAGGGGCCACCATGTGAGGTCTGAGGGAAGAGCGACAGCTGAGCTGAGGCCCTGGAGTGCACGTGGCTCTCGCCAGCCCCCCGATCAACTCCAGTGTCCCCAAACTTTCAAACCTTGGGCAGAGGCGGTGCTGATGGCTTCCCTCCTGGAAGCCATGACCTCCTGTGAAAGCGTGCACGCAGCTTTGACTCTGGCCACACAACCTTCCCTGCCTGCCTGTCTCAGCTGAGCCCCAGCACTATGGCCGAGGGGGACCCCCAAGACAGCTGAGCGGTACCCAGCTGCCTTCCCCAGCATCGCCCAGGGACACTGTAACATTCATACATTGTCAGAGTGTACATGCCATTGGGACACTGTAACACTGTACACTGTAAGATTGTAACGTACTGGCGGCTGCAGAAGTAGGAAGAGGGACGGGCATTAAGGACCCAGTGCTGGCGTGAGTTCGCACACCACCCCACCACACTCACTCACAGGTCTTAATTATCTTAATCCCACAGTATGCGTTTAAAGAGCAGTAAATAGGTGCTCCGTTTGAAATCACATACAAAGCAAGGAAGGGTGGGGACGCAAAAAGGGGCAGGGACCTGGATCCAGACAAAGACTGCAGGCTGTGTGAGCTTGTGCAAATTGACTGACCTCTCTGAACCTGTTTCCCCCACCATAAAATGGACTTTACATTACCTACCCCAAAGGGCTCTATGACACAATGCAAATAATGCAAATCAGTTCTCACTGCTACTGCTGGGGCATGAAAAAGTCCTTGGCCCAGGCTGGGCCGTGACAGTTGGTAGCTATGAGGTTTCCTCGTGAAGTGACGAAAATGCTTTGGAACCAGATGGGGCAGTTGTCCAACACAGTGACCGTACTAAGTCCCACGAGCTGCTCCTCGCTCCCCGCACCATGTCTGGCTTCGTGTTATGTAAATCTCACCTCCATAAAAACAAGTCAACAAAAATCATAATCCAGGTAGAAAAGGACAACTCTGTATGATCCCACGTACACGAGGTCCCCAGAATAGTCAAAGTTACGGAGACAGAAAGCAGAATGGAGGTTGCAGGGACAGCGAGAGGGGCTTGGGGAATGAGTGCTCAACGGGACAGAGAACAGTCTGAGAAGAGGAAACCGTACTGGAGGGGACAGCGGTGACGGCGACACGATGAATGTACTTAATAAGCTATACGCTTGAAAACGGCCACCATGGGCGGTCCTGCACCCCGTGTATTTAACCACAAATTTAAAAGGTCACATGCTGACAGTGCAGACACCCACGGCCATGGTAAGTGGGGGGTGCCCGTGCCTCACGCCACCTGCAGCAAACGTCTCGCTACTCCAGGAGGCGACCTCCCAGCTTTTCCAGGCCAGCGACCTGGAGTGGCCAAACGCCCTCCTCACAGGCTGGGAGGCTCTGCGGTCCTCGCTGAGCTGGGCGGCGAGGCCGGGCCGGGTAAAGGAAACGCAGTGCTCTGAGCCCTCCCCCCGGAAAAGCCCCATCCGGCCGAGAGCAGAACGGAGGCCGGCGCGCACCCTCACTTCCTGCCTGCACCAGCCCCTGCTCCTGCCGGCGCCCAGCAGAGCCCAGCCTGGAGGAGCAGGAGCTGCCCCTGCCGCGGACGTGTCCACACTGGGCTCCGGCCAGTGAGATGAGATGCACTGGGCCGGCCTTAGGCAGCAGAAGAGCGAAGACCCGGGAGGGGCACTGAGCCATCCTGCAACGGGGATGGGCCCCGGAGCCCTGAGCCCAGCTGACCTCTCTGGGTGCAGCAAAGCACCTCTGTCTCTGCAGGCCGAGACATCCTCCCCACAGAGCCAGGAAACCTGGATTCGGGCAGGAACGGAGGATGGGCTTATCTGGGGTGCCAGCTTCCACCACGCAGCTCTGGGAGGCTGGGAGGCTGGGCACCAGGACGCACCAGGCAGGCCCAGGGCACGACCGCTGTGCAGTGCTTGCCATCCTGGGTGTAAGCCTCCCAGACCAATCCTCGACAGGGTCCCGTGAACATTCTCCCCAGATCTGGCCGCACTCATGGCCTCCGTGACCACAGGCCCCACCTGACCGCCGATGGGCACCATATTCTCGGGGAGCTCACTCCCTCCTCCGCAGCCTGTCTGCCACCGTGGGAGATCTCTGGGCCACGACCCTTTCCCAGTGGCCACGGGCACCCCGAGAACATGGCGGCTCTCCTCCCCCTCCCACCCACGGGCTCCTTCTGCTCATCTACACAAGAGCGGGATTCCAGAGGACAGCTTATCTAGAAACGTGAGGGTCCATCTGCGCCCCGTAAGGCTCCAGGAATGAGGGCATGTCCCACCTCGTGCTCGCTGGCCAGCACTCACCTTTCCAACCATGGAGTAGACAGCCCTGGGACACTCCGCACAGGGGCGTGCGGCAAAGGCTGCCCCTCTAACAACTCGGGGCTGGCGTTTCCAAGCTTGAGGTGCTTCTTCGAAAGCAGTGGAAGGATTGGTTTTACTGGCGGATGGCGGCAGGACTGCACACCGTCTAACCAAGCCCCTGCCGTGCGCCTCGGGTGCTCCCTCCACCCTCTGCACGCCCCTCAAGAGAAAAGTCGCCGATTACAGAGGAGGCCCACGAGGGCCACAGCTGGGCGCTAACCCCCAGGACCCTGTCCTCCAGGCTGGTTTTCTTTCCGTCCTTTTCCACTGTCCCCTGAAGATCCTTAGGGAGCCCAAGGAGCCGAAGGTGGCTGACCCTGGGCAGGAGGAGGGAAAGGAAGAGCAGGAGAGGACGAGGAGGAGAGGGAAGAGGGGAATGCGCGCTCCGGCCGAGGGAGAGGGAGCTGGGATGCTGGCTGGGCGTTATTTATAGCAGTAAAACTCCAGGAAGAACCGAAGGCCATGGACAGAATAAACAAACACGCCGCAGCAAGTGTGCACACGGCGGACGGAGTGCACGCGGCCCCGTGCGTCCCCTGCGCACGACCGTACGCAGAGCAGCAGAGAACGCAGGGACGAGGCAGCGCGAGGAAGCCACTCGGCGAAGCACGGGTGTCCCACGGGGGGGGAGGGGGGGGGGGGGGGGGCGACGTCCTGAAAACACAAACGCGCACACAGGAGAAACCTGAGTCGGGACAGAGAGGAAGGAGGAGCCGGAGGAGGTGGCACGGACTGGGGCTGCATTTGCATATCCGTTCATATATTGCCGGGACGGCTGGGGCTGGAGCGTTCACCTAAAAGGACAGGGACCCGCGCGGTCCATGGCAGGCCGGTTACACGGCACCGAGGTGCTTTCTTAAAACACACGCAAGAAGGAAAAGAAACAAAGAGAAGCCTGCATGGCAGCGGCGATGTCTGAAAGCCTGCACACGAGTCACCCTCAAGCCCGGCCACCCCAGAACCACGCTCACACCAGCAGCTTGGGTTACGACCAGCAGCGCCCACCCCCTCCCTCCTGCTGCGCCCCCCCCAGTCCCCAGCTGGAGGCGAGGCTGGCACCTTGGAGGGAGGCACTGAAGGAGAGGAGCCGAGAGGAGCGTTCCAGCAACCCGGGCTGCCCAGGCCCCTTCGCGGTGGGCGAGGCTCGGGGCCTGCCACCTACATGGGTCCCTTCCGTGAAGACGTGGCTGGCACAGCCGGGAGCCTGAGTTTCAAGGGGGCACACAGGGAGCAGACACCAGAGGTTGGGACCCCACTTCTCCTGCAACCTACCTCAGGTCACCCCGAGGAGCCCACGCAGCCTCCCCGGGGGGAGAAGCCTGTGGGAGCACCCCAGAGCAGAAGTGGTGGTGCTGCGCTGCTGTGCGGGGCCCACTGATAGGAGGGAGGGGGGGAGGGAGGGAGGGAGGGAGGGAGGGAGTGCCGGAGGGGGAGGAAGAGGGGAGAGACAAGGGAGGAGAGGGAGAGAGGAGAAGGCGTGAGCAGAGGCTGGGAGTGGGGGGTGCTCCCCCTCAACCTAGGGTGCCTGAGGGCAGCCCTCACCATTGTGCAGCCAGGCCATGGCCCTACATACGGTGCTGCTGGCGGGGAGGTGGGGAGGGCGTGCCCAGGCCGCTGGGGGGGGCGTGCAGGAGGAGGGGCTCAGCCCAGAGAGTGACTCACCACCTCTGGCTCCACAGTTGTAGAATGGGGAGGTGGTATGGTGGTTAAGGGCGCTGGACTCCCATATGGCTGACTGTGGTTCGAGTCCTGGACCAGGCAGCTTGCTTTCTTACTGTCTGTCTCTCTCTCTCATTCTGTTCCTCTCTGGTCAAATTAAAATAAACAAATAAATAAAGTCAAATAAAATCATTCTTAAAAAAAATGGATGGGGGACAATGATAAAATGCCACTGCACAGAATTGCTCTGAGGACCCCAGGAGCCGATACGTGGGGTCTTCAAAACCGATGGTGAAAGACGCGTGGCAAGAAACAAGTCATGTGTGGACTTTGACATGCTTGGACACCAAAGCAAACCACACTTTAATTCCGTGTTCTGCAGACAGCTAAGTCCCCTCGTATGGCTGGAGCGAGCCAGGCTCAAAGCGAGGACGCAGAAGTGTTTGCTCTTGTTATTAGGAAATGGAAGTCCAGGTTTGTTAGGGGAACTCTCCTAGTTTTTTTTCTTTAGTGCAGACAACTTACTCAAGCTTTTTCTTTTAATGAACACTGCGTGGGCCAAGTAAAATATGTCGCAGGCTGGGCTTGGCCCTAGGGCCACCGGCATATCACCTGTGCTCCCACCTAAGGGGAAAAAATGTTTAAATCAAGCACCATCCGAGTCCCACACCAGGACACGAGCCACCGTCCTTCCCCACCACATCCAAGTCACCAGTTTTATTCCATTGCAGGGAAGGGGACTTAGGAGGGAAAAAAAGGGGGGGCTGGCAAACCAACAAAGGCCAACTTGAAAACACACGCCTGTTGACTCGGACAGCAGCTTTGGCCAGGCAGAGAAAACAGCTCAGTCCTGAAACCCGTCCCAGACATGAAAATTACAGAGCGTCGTTGCCGCCCCGGCCCGCGCTGTCAGTCACTCCGGAGGAACGCAATTACAGGCCCCTCCCCCAGGACAAACAAGAGCGGGGACACGTCAGGGACAGCCCGGCCCGTGCATGGGCAGCCTCAGATGGCACCCGGCCGGCCAGGGCTGCAGAGGCCAGAGGCCGTGGGTGGGGTGGGTGTGGGCAGAGGCCCCTGCCTTTACTGAGTCCATCTTACAGATCAGGGCACAGAGGGGCTAGAGGACCTGGGACCCCTGAACTCTGGTCTGTGGGATGGGAGACCAACAGGCTGCTCTCACCCTTGGCAAGGCGAGTGGTCCAGCAGACGGCCCCTCAGACACCCACTGGGCAGCTATTGTGTGGCTGAGCCCAGAGCGGCCCACGGACAAGAGAAGGGACTGGAGTGGTGCCTGACTCCTGCCTGCCCCTCCGACCTCCACGCCACATCCAGCCCCGCGCATGCCACCTCAGGGCCTCTGCACTCACTGCAGCCGCCTGGGCCTTCCTGACCCATCTGCGCAGG
Source organism: Tupaia tana (assembly GCA_026018925.1). NCBI lineage: Eukaryota > Metazoa > Chordata > Mammalia > Scandentia > Tupaiidae > Tupaia > Tupaia tana. Next base: position 6,643,577 of record JAKSZU010000018.1, read on the forward strand.
CCCTGCACGGAGGCCTCCTCAGCGCGCCTTCCTGACTCCCCACTCCAGCACTGTCCCAGCACCCGCCACCTCTGCAGTGGCCCTCATGGTCATTGACCTGCTTGTGTGCCCACACCCAGGTGAGCGCTCGGCTTCCCAGGAGCAGGGGTCACGGCAGCCCGAGGACAGCAGGTGGCACCTCGCAGATGCCTGACAGTGTGAAGGGGCAGCTGAGCTCACTGATGACTCTACCAGCGGAGAGATGGCTGAGTCCCCCATGCATGGGCACAGCGCGTGTGGAGAACCCCCGGAGGGCAGCCGGAGGAGGCACCGCAGAGAACACAGAAGCAAAGGTCCGCTCGTCTGCATCATGCACCACAGGAATGAGCCTCATCCTAGGCGTGTTCCATGCATCATCTACTGACCCGACCACGACCCCAGGTCACAAACACTGTTCCAATCCCATTTTACAGGTGAGGAGCAGAGGCCCAGCGGTTATGCAACTTGTCCAAGTCACACACACACCTAGTACAGACAGACACAGAGCGAAACGCCGCGGATGGCCTCTGAAGACATACGGACCGGTATATGTGTGTGCACGTGTGTACTTACACCACAGATAGTGCACTGTGTGCACATGCATGCACACGTGTGCCATCCATACACTGCATGTGTATGCATACATGTGCATAGACCACATGTGGGTATATCAATATATACATGTACATATGTACATATTCGTGTGTGCATGTATATTGCATGCCTATGCACACGTACATGTAGATCTCTATGCACTTATATGTATATGTATTTGTGTGTACATGTATGTACACATATATGTGCATTTGTCTATATGTGTAAACGTGTACAAATGTATGTGCTAGTGTGCATATATCTAAACACCTGTGTGCATGCGTGTACATGTGTGCATTTGTCTATATGAGAATACCAGTCATCACGTTCCCTTTTCCTCCCTGAGAAAAGGTTTCTTTCTGTACAGCTCTCGGGAGTCTCAGGGTCCCAGCAAGGACGTGACAGCCGCAAGTTAGGAATTCTGTCCACTTCCTGAGCTAAACATCAGTCTAGAACTACATGAAACCAGCACTGAGTTACGTCTGACCTACAAAGCCGTGATTCCCTATAGCTCCAGTGCCGACGACCCAAGGGCCCCCCTCTGCCGTGAAGCCTCAGCAGGCAGGCCAGCAGGCCAGGGCAGAGCGGGACACCAGACCAGGGCTGTGCGCCAATCAGGCCAGTCCCGCTCACCTGCTCCTCCGCACTTCGTCCAGAGAGCAGGGCAGGGGGAAAAAGGCTGTTTTGAGGTCAAACCTCTGAAACATCTGTCTCTCCAACCTGGCCTCCGTGTGCAAACGCCACAGCTCACAGGACATCAGTGAACACCAGGCGGATGCCTGGAACCCCAGCACACGAGCCTCGCCCCTCTCACACAGTCCAGCCCCTCTCCGGGGGCCCAGAGGGCCTTGAGGGGCCTCCCCACAACAGGAAAGCAGCAGAAGGTGGAGACCACGTGACTTCGCTAACGTTTCCACATCTCTCTTTTTTCCGATTTTCTTTAAACTGAAACTGTCAAAGTTGTGTCTGATCGGCCTGAAGGCTGTAGAGGAAGTGGTTTGTCCTCCCCCGTTCATGATCTCTGCAGAAGATGCCAGGCGGCTCGGGGTGGGTCGTCAGGCAAAGCCAGGCCGCCAGCAGGAGATGAGGAAATGCAGAGAGAAGGCCCGCTCTGTGCTCTGTGCCGCGGGGGGTCATGGGCTCCAGCCCGGGGCACAGACAGCCCTCCCCAGCCCGCCCACAGAGACGGTCAGGACACTTTATTCCCACGGGAGAATGACCGGGCAGCTCCCGGGCGCGAGTATCGTTACCCCATCTTCCAGGTAGGGTAACTAAGGCGAACACAGCGCAGATACTGCGCTCGATTTAGTTTCGGGAATTTGCCCAATGTCACGAACAGCTAGAAGCTGGGAGAGCCCGCACCTAGGAATGTCTGACTCCAAAGCCTGCTGTCCTCTGCCCTCAAATGTCCTCTCTGGCACCTCTCCCCAGTCCAGCCTCTGTCATCTTGGTCCCTGCAGTAGTGACAGTGGTCGGGGGTAATGGTGAGAGTTCTCGTGTGCTACGCTGGACACAGCGCCAACCCTGGACACGTGTTAGCTCACTAACCCCTCTTGAGAAGCCCACGGGATCCGCACTGCCATTCACCCGTTGTACTAATGTAAAACCAAGGTTCGGAGAGGTACAGTTATCTGCTCAAGGTCACACAGGAGGCGAATGGCAGAGCCACTTGGAACGCCCAGCACGATGCAGTGCCAGTGGCCTGGGGCTCCTTCCACCGTGGAAGGCCAATCCCAGTGCTTCCAGTACCCCGCAGCCCTCCACAGCTCGGATCCAGACAGTCCCCACCCAGGATGGTCCTAGGGCCAGCCCCTATGGGTCTCTTCAGCAACACCATCTCCCTGCTGTCACCAGCTTGGCCCTCCCCAGGCTCTCCAGCGACCCCCCACACAGCAGAGAATGAGGTCCTTTCGAGGCTGCGCTGAGCAAGACGTTCGGGGGCATTCCAGGGAGCTGGCATCCACACTGAAGTCCAAAGTCAGGAGCGCACACGGCCCTCTCTCCACCGCGCCCACCCACCCTGCTCGATAACCTGGCGCATGGCCCCCACCCCAGCTGTGCCGCTGGCCAGGCATGCTTCACCTGGCCCAGCTTGCCCATCCTACCTGCACCTTCTCCTCTGGGGTCTAGAATGCTTGGGCGCCCCTTGTTTGTGTGGAATACCAGAATCGACCGACTGCAGCTCTCCCTGCCGTCGGCACGATGCCTGGGGCCCAGCAGCACCCCAAGTGCATGTTCAGGCCCAGAGGTCTGAACACCGTGTCAGAAACCACCCGTGCAGGCTCCCGGCGAGAGGCGGTGTGCACTGCCCACCTCTCGCCCTGCTGTGGGCGGAAGGTTCCACCCTAGCCCATTTTGCCCATAAGGAAATGGAGGCTCACACAGTGGGAGGGTCACACGGACAGAGGTAGCATGGCTGGGATTCGAACCCAGGCCTCTCTGATACAGGTGGATGGTGGGGCACCAAGACCATCTTCTCAGGGCAGGCTTTTGTGGGGGTGAAGAGAGAATGGGGCAAGCAAATGGGGCACCCTTGCTGAGAGGTCAGAGGGAGCACCACTGCCGGGGGGGGCACCCCCTGCTAAGCAGCTGCTAGAAGGGCCTATTCCAGGGTACACACGCACCACGCCTCCATAACGGGGTGTGCCCACAAGACCAGAGCGTTCAGTCCAGCTGAGGGCCTGGCTGAGTCCCTCGGTGGGTGTCAGTGCGCACCACAGACGCAGGCCCAAGTGTGGCAAAGCACTCCCAGGGTAGCTCGCCGAGACCGCACCAAGCACGTCCCTTGGTGAACAGAAGACTGCCCCATTAAAAACTCTCGGAGCCTAGGAGATCCTTGCCCTGCCCGCCCTCCCTGGGAGGATGGCCGGCAGTCTGGGGGCTTCTGTCTGCTTTCCTGTGTGTTCTGGTATCTCAACCATCTAACCAGAACTGGCCCAAAATGAGAGACAGAGAGAAGAAACGGCCTGACCCCGCCACAGCACTCCTGGACGGCTACAGGGGCTCCACTGTGGCTTCCAAACTTGGGGAAGAACAAGGGCCTCTTTCAAGCTGGCCCTTTTGTTCCGAGTTCCCAGAGAGGAGAAAGAATCAGACACAGGGAGGGGGTTGCAAGCAAGTTCGGTTCAGCCAAAGTATCCCAGGGAAATGATGCTGTGTGGGATCTGCTGCAGCCGACGCCCTAACTAACCCACTCTGGCCAGCCTGGGCAGGTCACCCCCTAACTAACCCACTCCAGCTAACTGGGTAGATCACCCCGTAACTAACCTGCTCCAGCTAACCAGGGTAGATCACCAAGCGACTGGACAGTCGATTTCGTAACTTTACGCCTCAACGAGGCCCATTCACAGCAGGGACGATGGCGCCAACACCATGGAGACTCCCGGCAGCCTGCACCCTGCAGGTGCTCCACCAAGAACCTTGTTTAGTCAAGGAGCCAGCACCTTCCGTCACACGGACCAGGGAACAAGCACACACAGGCGAAGGTCACTGCTGAGATCCATGTCCAACCTGCGATAACAACCCAAGTTCTGGGACCAGCAGGTGGCATGGTGGCTAAGGTGCTGGACACTCCCACATGGCCAACCATGGTTCAAGTCCCGGACCTTTCGGCTTGCTTTCTCACTTTCCCAATCTCTCTCTCTATCTATCTATCTCTATCTCTCTCTCTCTCTATGGTCTCTCTCTCTATCTATCTCTATCTCTCTCTCTCTCTATGGTCAAATGAAAATGAATGAATGAATAAATAAAATAACTCTTTAAAAAAATAACCCTGAGTTCTTTATGTTGGCGTGGGCGGGGGTGTGTGCATCTTTAGCGAACAAGTGTCGGCTCCTAGGTACACACCTGACAAGAGGCCTGACGGTAGGCCGCGGCGGGGGTGCAGCGACATGGCACAATTCACAGGGGCCAGAACACTCAGAGAGACAAGTGTCTGCAATGGACAACGGAAAAGTGAAACTCCAGGCCGGGCTCCTTGGGGACGGGACAATCCTGACTGCACCGGGGTTTGCCGGGAGGGCTGGGGAAAGAGGCAGACCTCACCAAGGCCTCCCCCGTCCACCAGAGCCTGCTCCACTCTTCCTGAAGTGGAACCTTACGAGGCTGGGACATAAAGGATACCCAGAGAGTCTCCTGAGGTCACAGGAGAAGTTGCCAGGCTCAGTGAAAACAGTGCTCGGCCCCAGGTCAGCCTGCTCTGGGTTTGAATGCAGCTCTAAGACCTACGGTCATGTGACCCGAAGCCTGTCCCTTCCCCGTGACACAGGATAATCCCTGACCCAGGGGGCTGCTGTCAAGATCTGGGGAGGTGCATAAGCCCTGCGTGTCACGTCGTAGGTCCCACGGAATGGAGGACGCTGTTACTTTGCCCAGCCTCGCCCTCGGCAGCTGGCTCCCAGTTGGGCGGACAGCAGGTCCAGCCGCCCTGCGAAACCCTCATGAGAGAGGCCCCCGCACACACGGCACCCTCTCAAAGAGGAGGCTGGGAAGAAAAACACCCAACCACCATCCTGCCAAACGTGGTGGGAGTAATGAGGCCAACACAAGGGAAAGTTCAACTCCTTTTTTGGCTTAACGAGCACACAAATGAAAAATTCAGTGGCAAAGAATTCACCCCTGCAAAATTCCAAGTCTAAATTTGAGATGGCCCCGAGGAACCCGCCCTCCTCCCCAGTCCCTCAAGTAGGGCTTGGCTCCAGGTCTGGCTGAAGATCGGCGCTGGGAGCACCACACACGAGGCGACGGCTGCACGGGCTTCGTGAGCTGGCGACCCAGGCTTCTCCCAAAGATGCCGGGCTGGCCTCGCCCGCCCCGCCGTCCAGGAGGAAGCGGCACGTCAGAACTGCACACACCGCCCCCTCACGGGCGAAGCCCAGCTCATAGTGGCTGAATCTGCAGGAGCCTCCACAATCGAGACTCAGTTAAAGAACCCAACTCTACAGCACAAGGAATCCGCACTTCCGGGGCCAACGCGAGGCGGGCAGATGCAGACGCCGCCTGGGCCTCTGCGGGTGCTCTCCGGACACAGTGTGTCATGCTGAGGATGCTTCAATCCCTGACCATCACGGGCTTGTGGTCATTCTGCCCCACTGCTTTCCAGGTCAGAGAGGTGGGGTGGTCCAAGGTCACCGCGGTTGCGGGCGGAGCTGAGTGGGGAGCCACCGTCTGCCTGCGTCCGGCAGAACGGCCAACGTGCTCAGCCCCGACCTGATGCGCTCGGCCTTATCAGAGGGGGAAGAACTGTTCTAAATCTTCAAATAAACATTTTAGGGGCAAGAAGTGCCAACCTTGAAACTCCAGACTAGGATAAAAGAAAAAATACTTGGCCCTAACCAAGAAGACTAAACACAGGGCGAGCAAGTGCAGAAACAGCTGCGCAGGCAACCCCACTTCCCTGGAGGAGAAGCCGGAGAAGCCTGGCCCTTCACACTCACACTTCATGAAACACTACGCAGGGGGTACGTGCTTACTTCCGTGCTAGGGAGGCGTCACAGCCCCCTGGACTGGCTCCTGAGAGGTCTGTTAATCCCCGAGGAAGTCCAGCTCGCAGAGGAGAAACACACACAGGCTCATCGCATCAGCCGGTCACCTTGCCACTCCGCCTCACGGAGGGATCTACACCCTCAGCAAATTTCCAAAAGGAGTACGTGCAGACTTCAGAAAGTTCACAGAAAAAGTAAGTGGAATTAAAGTACATGTTTATTTTGGTGCCCCCCAAAAATGAAATCCATGCATAGATATTTTTCATACTATGCATGTTCCATGAACTTTTTGAAGACTCCCTCAAGGGTCATTCACAAAGCGTAGATTCGACGTCCCAGTACATCCATTCAGCAAGGAAGAATCTGGCATTCTGAATTTTTAGGACTGACAGATCCACTGACCATATGCCCCAATGTAAAGAGGAAAGAAAATAACAAATCACTTTCCAAAGTGAGTCACTGACCCATTAAAGGGGCCAAAATGCAAGTGGACACAACAGACGGTAACAATAATCGTTACAGGTCTCCAAAAGGAAAGAGGAAGGGACTCGCCTGGTCTCCCTGAGGACAGCCATGCTCCATGAGGACACGGCCTCCCACACAGCTCACCACCACACACAATGCCCAGAGTAGAGCCCGGCATGCCCTGCACACTCGGGGGACATCTGCTGAGAGCTGACAGACACACCGGTGCAGAATCCTGGGGTGGAAGAACTGTGATTTCCAGTTTCAAAAACAAGGCTCAGTCATACAATTTGCCCACGGTTACAACCGCTAGGCGGCAGAACTGGCCTCTGAACCCAGATTCATGCATTGCTGTGCAGAACCCAGGTCCTTTCCTCTACACACTTTGTTTAGACTTCAGATTTTTTTTTTTTTTTTTTTAAGATTTTATCCATGGAGCTGTTGTGAGAGAGACTGAGGGACACAACAGACAGAAAGAGGGAAAGTGAGAAATCACTCCCGGGGAGATGCTCACCCCACAGTCTCCTCTCATTGCTCGGGATTTTGGGGCATGCACGTGCATGCAACACACACTGGTGTGATTTTCAAGCCACTAGGTCCAGTACTTGGACCTCGGCTGGCCATGTGAGAATTCAGCACCTAAACTACCATGCCACCTGCTGGCCCCTAGGCTTCAGACTTTTTTTTACCCAAAGTCATCTCTTAATGGTGAGCACTGGTGTGGAAGAGTCCCTGCAGAGTCATTCAGCCACTCTAGGTTCCTAATCTGTACAAGAGGCTAGACTACATCAGAAATGGCAAACATGTCAACAACAACTGATTAGTAGTGGCTGCCCCTGAGCTCACTGGGAAAACTGACTGTGCCAGGTTTGATTAGTAATGCCTGTCCTGGGCAGGCCATGACGGGTGGCAGTACAAGTGTCATGCATCAGCCATCCCAGAAAGACATGACCAGCAGGTTCTCTACCAATCCTGGCCAGCTCTGATTCTAATTATGAAGATAAGAGGGAGGGAAGGGGCGAATGGAAAAGGAGAAACAGACTAACATTTTCCATATAGGCCATAGCCGAGTTCAGCCACGCCAAAACTGGCCGCCCAGCCAGTCCCGTGTGTTCCACACGGGAGGAAGTAGAAAACGTCCGACCGGTTGGCCTGCACGCCCAACAAGGCGGCCAGTGCAAGCCAGAAGCTGCAAAAGCAGGGTTTTGTCTGGCTGGGCCCTGGCTGTAAAACACCTCATCAGTACGTGCGGTAACCTCCCAGAGAGCCCCATCTGGGTGCAACGCCCGGACAGGCCTCTGGCCCATCCTGAGCCTTGGCAAATCACTTAGCCTCTTGAAGTCTCAGTTTTCTTCCTCTAGAAAATCCTCCTAGGACTGCCCTAATGACTTCAGACAACATGCGGTGCATCGCATTTCTTCCAGCAAGCCCTCAGCGAGCAAGCAAATCGAGCACCACTGCCATAATCACCACCGCCCCATCACCCCCCCCATCACCCCCGCCCCCCCATCGCCACCACCCCATCACCCGCGCCGCCACCACCGCCGCCGTTACCACCGCCCCCATCACCGCCGCCCCATCACCGCCGCCCCCGCCACCACTGCCCCCGCCACCACCGTCACCATCACCACCGCCACCACCGCCCCATCACCACCGCCCCGTCACCACCGCCCCCGTCACCACCGCCCCTGTCACCACCACCCCATCACCCCCGCCGCCGCCACCACCGCCGCCCCATCACCGTCGTCGCCCCCGCCACCACTGCCCCGCCACCACCATCACCATCACCACCGCCACCACCGCCCCATCATCACCACCACCACCGCCCCGTCACCACCGCCCCCATCACCACCACCCCCGTCACCAGCGCCCTCGTCACCACCACTGCCCTCACTACCGCCAGCACCATCATGACCGCCATCACCGCCATCACCGCCGCCGCCATTTTTGTCTGAAGGGGAACATGTTCAGGGAAGAGCTCAGGTGCGAGAGAGCGGCCTCCTTTTCCCTCGCTCAGCATTACGCCCCGTGGGTGCTGTGAACTCGGCAGGGAAGAGGCTCTGACAGCAGCTCCAGCCTCCTCGAGTTCCTGGGGTGCCAGCCAGGGTCCCAGGAGGAGGAAGAGGACAGACACGAAGTGGTGTCATTTGAGGGACTCTTAAGAAAAGAGCAACATTGCTGTGGACCGGGTGGATGACCGACAATCCCAGCATGCCTGGGACTGGGTTTGTTGGGACACGGAACTTTCAGTGCAAAACCTGAGACCGTCTTGGGCAAACCCGGATGTTGGTTACCCGTTTCCACCCCTAGCCCAATGGAACGAGGTGAAGGAGGAGTTATGGGGAGCTTGGCAGAGGCACGGCAGGACAGGAGGGGTGGCTGAGACGCTGCCCACCCCTGGCATCCCCAAAGGCAGGGTGCCGAGGGAATGGACGCCCATTTCCTGCTCCTCTCCTCTCTCCAAGATCTCCACGGTCAGACCCACCAGAACCAGAGGGTCTGCTGAGGGCAGCTGCTGAGGGTCGTGCGCTCCACGTCCCGGGCCCGCAGAGAAGAAGGGAGGGTGGAGCCTCCAGAGCACACGCAGAACGAGAGACTGCGGGTCTGGAGCGAAGACAGCCTCCCAGGGCTCGTATGAGCCCTCGGATGGCCAGGAGAGCCAGACCCCACTTCTTAGAAGGCTCCCCAGGGGGTTCTGGCCCTCACCCAACAGGAAGAGCAAGATGGTGGAAGGCCCAGGGTCGGAGTCCCACAAACACAGAGGCCCATGGGCTCGGTCTGCGGCCCTGAAACGTGGGCTTGACGGGTGGGGGTGAAAGGTCAAACCGAGATGGGGTGAGTTGCCCAAAGGAAGAGGACAGCTTCCTGGGCTCTGCCCAAAGCACATGCTCTGGTCACCGCAGACCTGGCAGGGGTCAGAGGCCAAGTCCACCGGGGACAGAGGGTCACAAAGGTGGCAGGGCACAGCCCGAGAGAGCTGTACATGGACAGGCCCACTTGGGCGCTCAGACTGGAGGCTGCTGCTCAGACCCAGCGCATGTGTCAGGGGCAATATCGTTTAGAAAACAAAAGCGACGTTCAATTCTGTTTTTAAATCATATTTTCCGAGATCAAAATCTTATTTCCCAAGCACTGCTGCTGAAAGCCGAGGTGAAAACCACCAGCAATATCGTAACCCTCCTAATGGCAGGTTTCTAACTGGCTGGCCCAGCCCTAGGCGGCCAGGGCTCGGGGCTGGACCCAGGGCCCATTCCAGGTTCCAGGCCCTGGGGTCACGGCGTGAGGTCTCCAGCACAAGCTGGAGGCCCTGCCTTGACTCCAAGGTCACCATACAAGATGGGGAGAAGGGAGGATGGCTCCAAGAAGACTGTGACACTTTTCTGTCCCTTCACAGCATGGGGCCCCAATGTCCCCCAGCAAGCCATTTAAAGGCCTGTGTCGATGTCGGTATTCCTGGGACAATGGACCCAGAGCTGTCTCCAAGCTCATGGCCCTGGAGGCAGCAGGCAAAGCAGTGGGCAGCTCACGGTCGGGCCACAGCGGTGACTGCGATGGTGGTGGGGACAGCAGACGCTGCCGAGCGCTCACTACATGCCACCGCTGCTCCGCATTCCCAGCTGCCTCCCTCCTCTTGGGATGACAGAGCCCGCTCCTCTTATTACCTACCCCTGGTGCACAGGTGAGGACACCGAGGGCGTACCGAATCCAAGACGACGCTGGTCGGTGTTCCTGACCACCCTGAGGTGTACACACCGCCCCTGCAGAGACAGCCAACCTGGCAGGTGGGGTCTCCCCCATCACCTGCCCCCAACACGTAACTGGGAAACAGTGTTCAGAAGAGTGGGTGGGGGTTACAGGGTGCTTCCTGGGCACAGAAGAGCTCCCCGGGCCGCTCCTCCCTGCAGCGCTCTTGGGGTCCCTAGCTCTCCACCCCTTCTCCAAGCCTGCTGGCAGACCCGCTCCCGACGACAGACTTGCCTTTTGATATCTTTCCTGGTGCTGTGGCTCATGAGGGCCAAGCAGAGGGACGCACTGAGCGGCCTCGGCAGGGCTGGGGCAGGCAGACAGAGGTGGCTGAGCCACCCACCAGGCTCACCCTCGCCTCCTGTCCCCTCCCCCTGCAGAAACCTCCTTCCATTTGGACAGCATGCAAGCAGCAGATTTCGAAGTCATCGTCCTCACGCCGGAACGTTCCAATGCTAACTTTTCTTTCCCTCGTCAATGGCACGATGCAATTCCCTTTCCAACACTCAGATCTCTGCAGCCCTGAGTCATGGGGCGAAGGCGAGGACAGCAGGGGTGTCAGCTAGGGAGGATCAAAGGTGGGGGAGCTTGCTCATGCTGGGCTGGCACGACTGGGCCGGCCCTAAGACACAAGGCCTCGGGCTCGTGCTGGGCCTTGGCCTCAGCCTGGAGGTGGAGCTCCCAGCTCTGCGGCATGCCATCCCCGGCGGTCCTGCGCCTGCCCCCGTGAACAGACTCCACTGTGGGATGGGGGCGCTGACGACTGAGTACGTGAGCACAGTGGTCCTGAAGCGGCAATGGCGCCACCAGCACACACGGCCACACCTGACGGTTCTGACAGTGGGGAACACACTGGGACAGGGGTCCAGGGCCAGGCACTCCTCAGCTTCTGTCAGCGCGCAGGACAGCCCTGCCCACAGGAAGTGCCCCAGGCCCCAAGGACACTGGTGTCAACGCTGAGCCCTCTTGAGGCCGTGGATGGTGACTGCTGCCATGGTGGAAGTGCTCAGAACGGGCACCTGTCGTAGACACTCCAGGCCGAGAGAGACCGGCCCTGCCTGCTGCTCTGGGGCTCACATTCGCTCCCCCAGAATAAGCGGGCAGCTCGATCCCAAAATGGTAATGTGGGGATTTCGGGGTGATGGGATTATGGGGGCATTTTTTTCCTTCCTTTATTTTGTAAGATGGTCATCCGTCTCAGTGATTATATTCATCTCATTTTTTTAAGAATTATTTTATTTTATTTTACTTATTCATTTAATTTGACCAGAGAGAAAGGGAGAGAGAGAGAGAGAGAGAGAGAAGAGAGAGAAAGCAAGCCACCAGGTCCAGGACTTGAACCGTGGTCAGCTATGTGGGAGTGTCCAGTGACTTAACCACCACACCACCTGCTGGTCCCATATTCATCTCATTTTTGCACGCAGGAGGTGAACAGCCAACCAAGGAGCCAGATGGGCAAAGCAGCGCCCCCAGGCTGCCCAGCTAGGCGAGTGCGGCTGCAGGGACTGAGCCCTCGCTCCAATAGGGAAGGTGGTCCTCGGTGGCCAACGAGGCGGGGACAGGTACACCCAGCAGAAAAAAGGGGTGCGCAAAGACGTGGGAGAGCGAGGCCTAGTGGCAGGCAGGGCGGGGCAGGGAGGAGCAGGCAGCCCACAGTGGACCTTGGACTTCATGCTCGCATGGTCAGCGGACCAGCTCCAACACAGTGGCCCTGCCGGGTCTGGCCACCTTGAGCTCCAAGAGGCGGAGCCGCCTGTGTGAAGATCAGCAAGGGGCAGATGAGAAGTCACTGTGCCGCAGTTCTTCCAGTACAGGTCTGCAGGAAGATGTCCATGACACTGAGGTCCTGCCAGGACCCCTCTCTGCCTAGGGAGAAACTGTCTGTCCTATCCACACATCCCTTCTCTGCAGGGTCCTCTATCAGCTCAGAGCCGGACCTGGCCACTGCAGGCCTTTCGTACACTCAATCCTGGAGCCCCAGAACCTGCTCACCGGCCATGTGCATTTGTACTCAAGTTCGAATCCTGACCCTGCTGTTACAAGGAAGTAAGCAGTGATCTCATCTCGCCTGGCCTCAGTGGGCTCCTCTGTAAGTGGGGGCTCCACAGCGGCACCTCCCAGGGGTACCCTGAGGACGAGACTACAGCGCACCTACATGGCGGGCTCAGAGCTGCACTGCCACCCAGGAAGGGCCGTGTAAGTTTTGCTGCTGTTACCAGCCCTGCTGGCAGTTCAGCCCTTGCTGCCAGTGCTGCAGGATTCTGGGAGAATGCTCCCGTGCGTGAACCCCACCAAGACGTCAGTGTGGCGGTGGAGGCCACGCACTCCGGAGCCACGTCACTGGTGTGAGACGCACAAACACATCTACAGCACTCAGAACAGCGGCAGCAAACGACCACACCCAGCGGCGGCCAGCTTCACGCCACCCCAGAGACCTCCGCCTGGCTCTGGGCTGTCTGGCCTTGCTAGGATTCCCGAGCCCAGTAGGCCCCGGCCTGCTGGGACAGTTCAAGCTCGTTCACTTTCCCACCCTGAAGCCAGCCTGGTCCCAAGGTCTAGGGACACAAACCAACCAGAGCACAGACACCAAGTCCTTGTTCCTCTTTGCAAGGGGGGATCCCTGTCCCCACTGCCCCACGCTTCCTCCACTGCAACACAAAGCGGGGTGCACTTCTGCATCTCCTGGAAGGGCCCTGAGCCAGCCTGAGGGGCCTGCCGTCCCAAGAGCCCAGGCTAGCTGGACGTCCACAAAGGCAAGGCTCGAGAAGCAGAGCCTGGAGAGCTTCGGCTTGGACAGTGGCGGCTTCAGGCCTGGGATCTGGAGAGCACCAGAAGTCTCTCCTAAAAGGACCACCAGGGGCTGACCGGGCCAAGCCCCCACCGTCAGCACTGTCCCCGTGATTCATGGACACTGGCTGCGTCGGCCATGCGTGTCACGGGCTGGGCAATGAGCTGGGTTCACAGTTGACACTCTCCCTCGACAGCTGTGCTGGGGCAGGGCTGCGCACATCGGCAGCATACAGAAGCCCAGAGGTGCACGGCTACACGGACAGGGAGGGCAGAGTCTCAACACATGCTTCCTTCCCGTGTGCCCTCTCGGCTTTCCACAGGAGGAGCCTCCCAACCAGACCACCATGGTGCCCACACCTGTTCCTTCCTCCGCCCAAGGATGCCTGTGGAAGGCACTGCCTGGGTCTCCTACCCGTAAGCTGCAGGAACGGTGTCTTCACAGGTTGTAGGAATCAGAGGTAAGCCACCCAGCACAGCACCTGGAGACAGAAACACTGACCACGTGTGCATAGCTGCTGCATGGTCACTGCCGTGACTAACCGCCTGGCCCTGGTGACTCAGAGATCCCTGTGCTCCTGAACCTTGCATTCATCCCAGGCTCTCCGCATCACCGATCCCCACATCACAGATCACCATGTGCCCCACGGGCCTGCATCAGGGCCCTCCCTGCTCAAATGTGCAAGGGCGAACCCAGCACTCACCACCCTGCACTGGAGGACTCCACTCTGGGACTCGATCCTGGCACCACCTGGTTGTGGCTCCCACAACCCCTTCTGGTGTCCACCACCAGGAAACAGGCAAGAACGTGGCCCTGCCGTGACGGCCTCACCCTCCTGCTCGCTGTCCCCTCTGTCCTGTCCCACCCCTGACCTCCACCCCCATCTCCACCAGTCTCCATCCTCTCTCTGCCCATTCACGTTTCTCTCCTACCAAGTCCTCCCTGAGCCCAGCCACTCCCATGACGGCATTTCCTCCTGGCTCCAAACAGCAGGACGAGGCCTCAACCGCTCTGACGACAGGTGCTTTGCTCAAGAGTGCATGGTGGCTGTGGCACACCCTGTAACTGGGAGCCCTCCGGGAGGGAAGATTCGTCTGACCACAGAGCGCCAGGAGGAGCACCCCTGCACTCACGGCGTCGTATTCAATCTATAAACTCAGCACCTTCACAGGTTCTTGGCGTGCACCGTCCAACACCAGATCCCTGAACTCACTTGACAAATTCCGAAAGGAGTGTCTGCCAAAGCCTGGCAAACCTAAACCTGGTGAAGCCGCCGATATCCTACGAAGTCCTGCGGGAGGTGAAACACTTCTCCAGAAATCCGACAGACCACATGGATTCACAGACACATGCACTCGAGCCTGGGGTCGGACCTGGCTGGGGCTCTCGGCTCTGCCTCCTCCCGGTTCTCCATTACAGCTCGGTGGAGTGGGTACAACAGCACCTACCCCCGGGATTGCTCTGAAAATCCAGGGAGCGCTGCACCCAGTAGGCGTTCAATCACAAATGCCTGCCCCACCTCACTGCCCCGGAGAAAACTGCACTTTCCTGGCTCACCACCAGCTGTGGTCCCAGGAGCCAGAGGACAGTCTTTGGAATGTCCTCTCCTGGGAAGCACCTCTGGAACTGTACCTGAGGGACCTCAAGGCCCACTGCTTTGTCCCCGCAATCCTGAGGAGAGCAGTCACCATGTCTGTGGTCCCCTGTCTTCCTGGACACGCATCTAAGCCACACTTCCCAGTCTCCCTGCGCATGGGTGTGGCCACATGTCTGAGTTCTGGCCGAAGACACAGCCAGGCCTATAAGCTGATGGCCACTGGCCCGCCCTCGTCCTCTCTCCCCACCCCCTTTGTAGCAGCCTGGAGGAGGGAGAGGGGACGATGCAAGGACCCTAGGCACCCACACAACCTAATGGGACCCAGTGCTCCAGATTCCCTCCTGGGCTGCGGCGTGAGCGAGATGTGAGCAGGGCTGCAAGCTCCAGCAGCCAGTGGCCTTGGCTAGCGCCCGCCCTATCCCCACCACACCTCCACTGCTGTGTGCCCTGAACAGACTCGCCTGGCTGGACAGGGAGCCTGGGGCGGCCCAGACTATGTGCTCCTTTCAACTCCCTGCGACCTCTAAGGAGCTTGGGACTGGCCAGGACACCTCAGGAAACCTGCAGAAGTTCCAAGGTGGCAACCTCCAAGTACAATCCAACCCCAGCGTCTTTGCATTCACTGTCCCCCAGGTTCTGGGACCACCATGCAGACCACCTTGCAGAAGGCAACAGGCTCCAGGGCCCCTCCCCACACACCCCGCTCACCTGCCTGCTTCATCTTCCCCAAGTCCCTGTCACCGGATTTACATTTACTACACCTGAAGTTCCCACCTGGCCAGCCAGACCCGCGACAGGCATCTATCTCCCTGATTTCTGAACACCCACCCAACTGGGGCGTGGACAGCTCAGTTCATCTGCTTCCCTCCCAGGACTGGCCCTCTCAATCACTTGCCTTCTGATAGCAGCTCAAAGCCTGAAAGCAGCCGACTGAGGGGCAGGCACTGGGTCAAATCCAGCCCTGATGCTGAATCTCGGGGAAGGTCTTTGGGCAACACACTCCCCTTACCACCCCACTGGCCACACTGGAGGTGAATTAGGTCAGGGGCCCCCAACCAGTACTGGTCTATGGCCAGGGAGGAACCAGGCTGCACAGCAAGAGGGGACCGGTGGGCTAGGAGCGAAGCTTCCTCTGTATTTACAGCCGCTTCCCATCACTCCCAGCAGCGCCTGAGCCCTGGCTTCTGTCAGATCAGCAGCCAAGATTCTTAGAGGAACCCCCAGATGGAACCATCTACTTACAGGAAAAGCAGCTCAGGGCTCCCACTGATTCCGCATTAGGGTGACTTGAATAATTATTTCATTATATATTACAATACAATAATAGAAATACACTGCACGTGAAACGTAACACACTTGAATCATCTCGAAACCTCCCCCCTCCCGCGCCTCCAGTGCATGGAAAACTTGTCTCCCACGAAACTGGTCGCTGATGCCAGGAAGGCTGGGACTACTGAGGCGGGCGGCAGGTCTGCTCTGGAGCTGACCATCCTTAGAGCCTGGACAGAGGGAGTTGACCTTTCCAAGCTGTGATTCCGGAGTCTCTAAAGCACAGCTACTTAGACATTCATCACCATTTATTGGGAGGGAGCTGAGTCTTGTTTGGGGGGAGGGGGGGATTTTTTTTTTTTAAAAAGGGGAAATGCACACAACAAAACACTAGAATGAAAGCTTTAGGGGCCTGTCTGCCAATCTTGTTCTGGATGTTCATAAATCACGTTTTAACAGATAACAGCTCCCGGGAAGCAGGTGGGAAGAACACTGTCAATTAGAATTTTCTAGGTGCCAGAACTTTACCAGGCAACGTCTAAGTACAATCTAGCCCCAGCGTCTTCACATTTACTGTCCCGCAGGTCCCAGGACCCCCATGCAGACCACCATGCGGAAGGCCCCTCCCCCACACACCCCGCCCACCTGCCTGCTTCATCTCCCCCAAGTCCCTGTCACCAGATCTGCATCTACTGCTCAGTTGCTGGCTGGCTGTCCTGGCCCCACCAACGCAGGCTCCACGGGGGCAGGGTCTGGTTTTCTTCCCAGGCCTGGAACAGGGACACTCATTTGCTGAATGAAGGCGACTGCGGAGCCATGCCGTATCGAGCCGACTCCGGACAGCAGTGCTGGAACGAGGTCCCTGTGATCCTCGCTCTGCACTTAAGGACAGAGGTCCCCGCTGGGAAGCTGCGGAGGCAGGACTCCTCATCCACATCCTCACCCCTGCTCCAGGGTCTGCTGTGCAGCTCCCTCGCACACCCTCAAGGGCTGGCAGGAGTGTTCCAAACGTGGCAGGGGTAACGAGTGGCTGCTGAAGACAGCAAGCGATTTCAGCCGCGGGAATGTTCCCCCGGGATCTCTCCGCCCCAGACACTCAGCACTGCCACCCCCGTCCGCACGCAAGCCTCGCACCCCCGCAGGTTTGCGCTCGGCCGATGGAAGCAAGGCTTCTTTTCCAGATGTACATGTTTCCCTCAGTGCCTGCTGAACACGCCGGGCGTGCAAGAGAGAAATTCTCACTTCCTCCCGTCCCTACCACTGCCCCGGTGGCCTGGCTTCTATGCTGGGGAAGGTGAGGCGTCCAGGAAGGAAAAGTGAGGCTCTCTACGGAGCAGCTCAGAGCCTGGCCCTCGGGGTGGAAGCCAGCATGTCCTTGGCAGAAGCCACGGTCACCCATGTGCACTCGGCTCCTGGTGGGGCCACGCCGCCTCCCCAGTTGCTCATGCTCACAGACTGAAACCTGATGCCAGGCTGCGCACGTCCTGGGGAAGCCTCAGCTCTCCCGTCCCAAAGAAGTGAGCAAAAGAACACTCGAATTGTCGAACTGAAACAGCTCTACTGACTACAACGGGAAAGTGTCTTTCGTGAAACACCAAAAGGCTAGGACTAACCTAAATGTCCACCAATAGAGGACAGTCCACCTGCATTATTATGGCCTGCCTCTGCAGTGGAACACTATGCAGCGGTGAAAAAGGATGAGGCAGCTATGTGTGCATGGATCTTGAAGGATCCACACACCCCACCCAGTGAGCAATGGTGCAGGGCTGCATGCACGTGGCTGGGGTGGTAGCCACAGTGCACCAGAAATGGGGAACAGCGCTCGACTCTGAGGACAGGAACTAGGGGCTGCAGAGGCATGCGGTGAGGGAGAAGCTGTGTTTTTTCCCCCTGCCTTATTGTGCTATTTGAATGTATTTGATGTGTGCGTGGCTGTTTCGATTAAGGAAAAAAAAAGTGTATTTCTTTTTAATCTTGACTGTGCCCCCTGAGGAATTTTTCTTAAACTGCTTGCAACAATTTCACTGCCTTAATACATACCAGATCTACTAAATACCCTTAGCTTTCCCAAACGCACTGTTCATCTCTGGAGACTTCTCTCCGGAGACTGTCCATTTTTAAATAGCAACAATTCCTTCCACTTGTACAGATATTCAAGAGGCTCCTTCGGGGCAACCAGAAAAACGAGAAGTGGGACACGGGCTCTTGTCACACCCCTACTGCGTCCTGGCTGTCGGGGTAGGTGCTCAACTGGATTACCTCTAACCCTGCAGCAACCCTACAAATCAGGTATAGCCATGCACCCTACACGGAGAGACTGCCAGGCCCAACGAGGGGACGCCACCTGCCGAAGGACACAGAGCCAGGAAGTGACAACCTCAGAGTCCAAACCAGAGCCACGTGACAGCCAAACCCACGTTTGCTCTGTCCCATGGCGCAGATGCCCTCTGCCAGGCTGCCTCGCTTAATCGCATCTAATCCTTTAACCAAAAGTACAACTCAAACATCTCGAATGTCCACCTGGACAAAACACCGGGCGGGACTCCTCGGAAAGTCCTAGCTGGCTTGGAGAAGAGGCTGACCATGAAGTCCCCTGAGACAGCTAAAGGTGTAATTCAAACATGTGCAGCTACACCTGGCCCTGTCCCACTGGTGAGGGGCCTGGGAACGGGTAAATCTGGCACGCGAGCCACCTGTGGGCCAGGGAGCCCAAGCCGGCAGCATGGCCCCTCCATCACCGGCCAGCAGAAAAGCAGCGCCGCGCAGCGCAGCACCCCGACCTGGACGGGCACCACCCGCCGTGGCCGCCACAGGTAGCTCGGACTGCACCGGGTAAGAGCAGCATCAGACGCACTCTCTCCTTCACATGCACCCACCCATGACCTCCTGGGAACGGAGATCGTGTTTGCTGTTTACAGGGAATTTTTATTTCCATCTCCTCTCCCGTCTCCGCCCCTGCCGTCCACCATCTCCAATCAGACAAGTTATCTAGGAAACCAATGTGATAGACTCCAAAACCTTCTTACAACAAATGGTACTAAAAGAGAAAAAAAAAAAAAAAAACAGTTTTTCGTATTTACTAACTGCCACAAAAAATATCAAATGAAGGTAGGAAAGGGTACACCCTGAAGGGGTATATGTGATACAAATTTTAAAAAAGGAGATTAAAATTTGTTAAATTAACACACACACACACACACACACACACACACACACACACGGAGGAGTTCCCGTGGGAACTGTGACTACCCCAGAGGACAGAGATTGTAATTCTCAAGTAGACACTGCACCATCTGGAAGGTGGCTCTCCGCCATGCACGTGACGCACACAGTAGGTACACTGCAAGCGTTGGCTAATCGGAGTTCCCAGGCATCTCCTACCCCACCAGTGTACACCAGACTGAAGAAACCAGTAAGAATTAAGGTGGCCCCTCTTTTCCCATCAGAGATGAGACACGACGCCTGGACACATTTCCATCTGGTGAAAATTTAAAAACAAACCACTGGCGGATTATGGCTTGAAAGGAAAGGAGGACACTGTCACTCGGGCCCTGGTCCCTGCTTAGAACATGAACAAAGGGCCTTTTGGACTGACCTACCATTCTGAGATACCGTGTGCCATGCTTTAAAAAATCAGGTGAAATAAAGGTAAGCCGCTTATTTGTAGCTCTTGGGTGCAGAGGAAACAAAGCCTACAGACAAAGCCCCGAGCCGCAGACACACACGTCTAGCAGGTGATCAAATTCAACCCAGAGACCGGAACAGCAAAATGGACTCTGGCCCTGTCGAACGCAGAGGCGTCGGCAGAACTCCAGGCTATGGGGTGCAGGCGACGCTGTGGTCAACAGCAACCGGACAGCCCAGGGAGGCCCAGGACCAGGAAATGTGGAAGCAAAAGCGGAATGAAGCACCACCTCCAGGCCTGGGCAGGCTGGCCAGCCCCACCCCCCAAGGTGTGGTGCAAGTTCCCCAGGGAGGGGGCTGGGGAGGCGCCTCCAGTCCCACCTCCCATCCCACATCAGCCAGGTATCAGCCAGGTCGCAGCCTGTGTGCCCCCTCCTTTGTTTAAGAGCCTTCCGGATCAAAGTCCCCGAGCACAGAGTGCCCAACGGCTGGCTGGGACAGCCCAGGCGGGCACCCTGCTGGCTGTGTGAGGACTGAATTGGTAACGCCCAGGAGCCGGGCGCAGGGCAAGCTCCAACCTGATCCCAGGAAGGCAAAGTTTACAGCCAGGCCAGGGGGCGCGGCTGCCACTCCTCAGCCGAGGTATCCTGGAGTGGCAGCCCAGGCTGAGTCCAAGAGCTGGAACCCAGGGTCCGGACTCAGGAGGACCGGCCCGAGCCATCCCCGGTGGGACTGGCTGCCTTACGCGCCGATATCCCAGCCCGGTGCAGCATGACCCTGCCTTCGACCTCAGTTATCTGGATCAGCACGGACACACTCCACAGTTTTGGCAAAAGGGTGTCTTTGGTTTGTTTATTGGTTTGAATTCAGATCAATCACTCCGGGTCTTGCTCCTGAAGCCCACATAAGTAACTGAATAATTATCAGGTGGTCCTGAGCTGGGCTGTGTGGGCTGCGTAAGACGGCTGATCTACGTTTCAGGGCAGGGTAGGACCCCGCGGGAAACACACCTGCTGTCTCTGCGGCTCCAGGCAGGCCGGCTAGGCGAAGCCAGAGGGCTGCAGAGGGCCCTGTAGTGACACCTTTGTCTCACTGGGGCTGATATTTCCCCACGGAGTGCTGGGGCTGCATTCTAAAATGCAGTCGGATTACATAATGCCCAGCCGTAGGGGAATCCCACCGGGGCTCCTCCGTTTCCCCCGAGAGCCTGGACACCAACCGGCTGTCCCAGGATGAGCCACGGTCCCTGGTGGCGGTGTTGACCCCACCTCTACCCTGGCGGCCACCGCTCTAGCTACCCTGTCCTCAGCAGCCCCTCCACGCTCACAGGCCAAGGCGAGGCAGGAGAGCCATGCACACCACTGGGGCCCCCCATGGAGCAAGGGCAATAACCAGAGGACACCCCCACCCACAGGGCTGGGTGACGAAAGGCAGCGGAGAAGGGACGCGCCCGCCACTGGCCACTTCCTTCCACACTGCCTGACGCCGGAGGAAGGCCCTGCCAAGACAGACCTTGTTCCACAGGTGACCCCCCCAGCCCCCAACACTGGAAATTAGAGGTGGCCCCCAGAGGCCCGAGCTATCAAAGGTGCCCCCCACCTCGGCTGGCCGAAGTGGGCAAGGGGCCTCTGGCTGCCCCAGCCTTCCTTCCCTCTCGCCCTCCCTCTCTCTAGCACATCTCTTGAGCAATCAGAGGTAGGTCACGGCCTTCGGCCTCCAGAGCCGGCTTCCCCCAAACCAGGGACATCAACAGCAGAACGCTGGCTCTGGCTGCTCCCGGGGGAGGGCCCGGCCTGTCCTTCACAGCAGGTGACTGTCCGGCTCAACCATTTTCTTCCACCCTCAAATCCCCTTCATGTTGAGAAGTGGCAGGAAAGAAAAAGAACAAGCCCCCCAGAGCCGGCTGGAAATTCTTAAGTCAGGTCTGGGAGCTCCAGACCCCAGACAGGGAGGTGCTGAGGGGCCAGCACCCCTGAATCTGAACCGCTCTGTGCCGGCCAGTTGTCCAAAGCTCTTCCTCCATCAGACGAAAAGCCAAATGCTGGGGCCTGTGGCTCAGGACGGGCTAAGGAACATGCCCCAGCCTGAAACCAGGACTGGCCGCCACTGGGCAAGCCGCGGTGCTCGCTCCGAGAAGGCGAGAAGGCGTCTCTGCAGACACTGCACCAACGTGTCCACAGGAAAGAGAAAAATAGGTGTTCTGAGCACGTCGGACCCCAGATTCAGAATAAAAGTCCTGGCGGGTGTCCCCGCTGCCTGCTCCCCTGCCTGCTCCCCGTTCCGGGGTGGGGACAGAGCTGAGCCCAAGAGTAGGTTTCCTCGGCTAACTTTTCCCCCTCCCCCTTCCTCGAGCATGTGTCACAGGCCGTGACACACCGCCAGGGGAACATGGATGCCGGAGAAATGTCTACACACGCTACATGTTTGTGACATGCCATGGAAGCGACACCCTGTTTCCTGGCTGGGTTTTCTTGGCACAGGTGTGGACAGGCCTTGGATTCTGTCCCCTCCCTCTGTGCTTAGTAAACAGGATCCCGGTGCCCCGGGGGAGGAGGGGTGTGCTTTTGGGGGGGAACACTTCTCCAAAGAGGGTGGGACCCCCAGCGCGAGGCTCAGGCCCCAGCCCGAGCTGGTATTTGAAACTGTCCTTGTTTCAAAACACAAAGCATCCTGTTCAAGCTCCCACCACCGCCACCCCCACTCCCCCGCCTCGACCCCACCACAGCTGTCTTTCTCCACGAAGGAAGCCACCATTTGCAGATTTGATTTCAGAAACAGATCAATGGTTTCTCCTCTCCTTTTCGGCCAGCAGACACAGCGCTGGCCGTGTATTTAAAAACAATAACAGAAAACCTCCAGCGACAAAACCCACGTAGACACACACTCCAGACAATGCAAGCCCCAGGCTCCGCGGACCAGCTTCCCCCCTAAAACCTGACCCTCCCCCCCTCGGTCTGGAGCCATTCCAGGACCCCGGCTCCCTCCCCCTCCCCCTGGGCTTCCCCCCTCCCAGTGTGCGAATGGGATTTTCAGAAAGGGAAGCTACCCAGTCCTGCCTGCCTGCCTGCCTGCCAGCCCGGGCAGGAAAAGAATAAAGGACGACGGGTAAAGCAAAGAAAGGAACTGGCTTCTGAAAATTCTCTCGGTCTGGGGGTTTGGAGGTTCGGGTTTTGTTCTTTTTCCATTACTATTATTTTTTTTTAATTCGGGGGCCTGAGCTCCGTGTTCCCTCCAGCTCAGAACCAGATGGGCCACGGGCGCGCAGACAGGGAACCCCCACCACCTTCAGGGCCCGTGGGTCTAGCCCCAGTCAGTCCCAACCATCAGAAACGCAAGAGCTGGGGACAGGCGGTCCCCAAGCACCCAGCCTGGGGCGGGCCAGACCCCCAGAAATGTCGGGGATTCCAAAACCCAGGGCCCAGCGCGGGCCGGGAGGGGGGCGCCGGGGGCCTCCCCTCCCCCGGCACCCCGCGGGCACACAGGCCCCGGGCCGGTCCAGGTGCAGCGCCGGGGGCAGCCGGCGGGGGCGCCGCGGGGCCGGCGGGCAGGGCTGGGGGCCGCGGCGCAGGCCACTCACCGTGGCGGACGCCAGGCTGTTGTCGGCCAGCGTTAGGTGGTGCGGCTCCCAGCGCCTCAGGAATTTGGAGGTGAGGATCTTGCTGAGAAAGGTCCGCGGGTGCCGGATGACACAGACCTGGATGTCGCCCTCCTGCAGCAGTTTGTACCTCATCCCGTTGCACAGCAGGAGGGCCCGGCGGCACGGCACAGCGCCCATCTTCGTGCCCTCGGGGGCCGACACGTCGCCCCCCAGCAGCGGCTTGGTCTCCTCGATCTGCCGGGGGTCGCCGCCGCCGCCCGAGCTGCTGGTCAGATCCATGGCGCGCCCGCCCGGGAGGGGGCCGGGGGCGGGGAGAGGGGCTGCCTGGGCTCCTGCGGCGGCGGGGCCCCCGACCGTGGCCCGCACCCCCCCACCGCCCGGGAAGGTGGGGGGGCGTGGGGCTGGGGGCGCCCGCACGGAGGGGCGCTGCCCGCGGCGGGCGGCGGGGAGGCGGCTGGGCGCTCGGCGCTTCCTGCGGCTGCCGGCTTCCTCCTAGCTCGTCGGGTGCATGCTCGCGGCGGCCGGACCGGGCTCGGCGGGCGGGCGGGCGGGCGGCGCGGGGCGGGCCGGGGGCGGGCCGGGCCGGCGGCGCGGGGGCGGCGCGGGGGGCGCGGCGGGCGTGTCGGGGCCCGCGCCGCCGCGCGCTGTGCAGTGCGTGTGTCCGCGCGTCCGGCCGGCGAGCTGCGGGCGGGGCGGGCCGGCTCGCCGGGAGATTGCGGGAGCGCGGGGCGGCCGCGCGATTGGTCCCCGCGGGGTCATGTGCCCGCCCCTCTGACGTCAATGGCGGCAACGGCGGCCGCCGCCGCGGCTTCGGCCTCTCGCGGGCGGAGTCGGTGGCCCGGGCGGGGACGGAGGCGGGGGCAGGCGCGGCCCGACGGGAGGGGCGGCCCCCGGGGATGGGGCCGGGGCGGGCGAGGCTGTGCCCCCCGGCCCGGGCCCGCCCCGCCCGGAACGTGGGGAGTGGGCGGGGGCGCGGGGGCGGGGCGCGTGACGTCACGGCAGCCGCGCCCCCGCCGGTGCCCAGACGGGTGCGGAGCCGGGAGCCGCGGGCCGGGGAGCTGCAGACCCCGCACCCTGCACCCCGCACCCCGCACCCTGCCCGCGCCGCCTGGGCTGCGCTGGCGAGGGAGAACCGGCCGGCCCAGGTTGGCGCTGGGCCAGCTGACCTCCGACCCTCGAGCACGCCCCGGGCTGGACACAGAGATGCTTCCTGGAATTGCAGATGTCGCCGCAGTTGTCCGTAGGCCGAGCCCACGCCGCTGTCCCGGCCGCTGCACGCCGCAGGCCACTCCACCTGGCCTTTGAATCATAGCTGCTGGCCTTGGCCTGGAGGTCGTCGGACCTTTGGGGATGGGGGACAGGCTCCGCAGGCCCCCTGTGCCTTCTGCCCCTGGGCATAGACCTTTCTAGGAACTCACGTAACAAAACCCCTTCCTCGAAGTTACCCACTCCCCTCCCACCCCACCCTGAGCTCCAGCTCCTTTACAGCTCCCCTCCCTTTCTTCGCTGCCTCCCCAGGCCTAGCCCAGGAAGGAAGGGCCTTGTGGGATGAACCACAATGTCAACCTTCAGCTTGGAAGCCGAAACACTTCCTTCTGCTGGGCCATCACATGCCAGGAGCACCTCATGCCACCAGGGTGCTCGGCTCCTCTGCCAGGCCTTCTCACCTCCATGCACTGCTGCACTTATGCTGTTAGAACCCCAAATTTTTCTTTTGCGTTAAGTGGAGTTCCCTCTAAAGTGAACACATGAGTGTTTGTGCCAGGGAATGCCCACAGCGTTTCTTATGGTGGGGACTAATCGCACACTCCCCTCCCAAGAACGGACAGCAAGGAGGTGCTCCACAGTCAACCTGTGCCCTGAACCTGCCAGAGCTGGGGCCAGGCATTGGAAAGCAGGTCCCAGGCTGCACTCCTCACCAAGGAAGACTCGGTCCAGCCTGCCTAGGGGACGTGCTGTTCTCTGCCCTGCGGAAGGCATAGCTAGGAGAGAGAAGTAGAAATTAGTTGGCCCTGGGCCAGCAGGTGGTGTGGATAATGTGCTGGATCCCACGTGGCCGACTGTGGTCCCAGACACAGAGGCTTGAAAAGCACACCTGTGTGTGTGTGTGCCCAGAATCCTGAGAGGAAAATGGAAGAGAAGTGATGGTTGCATGGCCATCCCCTCAGGGGGCGACTTTTAACTTTCTCTCTCTCCAGCAAATACACATGCCCTACAGCAAAAGCCCCCCCCCCCAAAAAAAAAAAACAAAAAAAAAACAAGAAGAAAAAGAAGAGGGACCAGCAGATGGTGTAGTGGTTATGTCGCTGGACTCCCACAGTCAACCACAGTTCAAGTGGCTTAAATCTCAGGCCAGCATGTGTGCGTGAGAGCCCGAGATCCTGCGAGAAAACTGGAGGAGATGGGATCGCAGTGAGGCCGTCCTCCCTGGGGAGCGATTCGTCATTTTCTGTCTCTCTGTCTCTCTGGCACGAGCATGTGCCCTATAGCAAAAATCTCTCTTTTAAAAAAAAAAAAGAAGAAGAAGAAAGAAATTCATTGGCTCTCCCTAATTTGCTGGTGTTTCCTTCAGGCTCTGAACTTCAGCACCCTTAAGAAAACTATCAGGCAATAGGAGGCAGGCCTGAGACCCCACCCCCACCCCCTCCTGCTGACACACTCGGAGATGCAGGGGGTGGGGGTTGAGGCTAAGAAACCCCCAGTCCAGCAGGGGTAAACTTGAGTGACTTGTTCAAGCCTTCCTGAGACCTGCTGTGAGCCGGTGACAGGCCAGGCCCTGGGTATTAATAGCAATCACTTCAGTGGCCTGAGACTTCCTGCACACACATCCTTGCTCCTCATGGCCACCCTCTGGCCTAGGCGCGTGGCCTCCACTCTTACAGAGAGCTTATGTGGCCCGGCCATCCCCACAGAGCTCAGCAGATCAGACCCAGGTTTCTCTGACCGCAGAGCCCATGGCTCAGCATCGAGGACGGCACTCAGAGCCCAGGCCATGTGCAAACAGTGGCCGCACTCCGCTTGGGCTATAGGAACAAGAGGGGACACCCGTCCCAGCTAGGGAAGAGAGGGTGTCACTCCAGGTACAGGTACATGTCCTCACTCCAAGAGGTCTTTAGTTCATGCCCCTGGAAGAGGAATGGCCCACACAGGCCAAGGGGTGGTGGGCATGTGGCCTGTCCAGGGAACTGTGCTGTTTGTCATGGCGTCCAGGTGCCTGAGGGAGGCAGGGCAGAGGCCTACGGTGTGAGCAGGCAGTGCCACGAAATGACGGCCCAGGGACGAGTGGAGGGAGTTACCGCACAGCCATGCAGGGGCGTGACTTTGGCGTGGTGTCTGAGAAAGGTCACTGGCGCAGCCTGACGTGGACACGGCTTGCAGGCGATAGCTTGGAGGCGGGAAGGCCAGTGAGGAGGCTGTTGTGGACAGCCAGGAGGGAGAGAACGGGAGCACTGGGCAGTCACTGAGGGGGCGGCCGGGCAGGAGGGGCAGCTGCTGTCCCTTTCAGGAACGTGGTGGGCCCTCCCTTGCCGGTGCAGGGCACAGAAGTTCAGCAGAATGAGGTGCTGTGCCAGATGCAGGTATCCCTGGCTTCTCCCAAGGCCACGCCAGACACCCTCTGCACTGCTCGGCACAGCGGGTGACTGGGAGTGGTAAGTAGAAGTGACCTGGTAAGGAGGGCCGGCACCCAAACGCCACCCACACGCTGGGGCCCGAACGTCTCACGTCGTCCTCCCGCCGGGAGTAACTGCCATCCCCATCCTAAGGGTGAGGAAGTGGTGGCTCAGGAGGGGCTTCAACAATGATGGCGACCCAGTCAGGATGGGAAACGGAGCTGCTGCTGGACCCCAAGTTCTGTGTCCCCCAGTCCTCTGGGGATTGTGGAAGGCGTTACAGAAGCCTGCCTTCGTCCTGTTTCCCTGAGCACTCAGGAAGAAAGCATTGAACCTCATCAATGGCGCTGTTAAATTGTATTTCTTGGGCTGGCCCCATAGCCTAGTGGATAAGGGAGCTACATTGCATGTGGTCAGCGCTGGTTCAAATCCCAGCCCCAGCAGCTTGAAACCTACAGCAAGTGAGTGCGTGTGCATGCCCAGCGCCCTGCCAGGAGAAACGGAGGGGGGACTGCTGTGTGAACAGATCCCACTGGGGTCTTCTCCCTTGCTTTTTCTCTGTATCTCCCTGTCTCTGGTGGTACACACACCTCAGAGAATTTTTTTTCTTTTTCTTTTTCTTTTTTTTTTTTTTTTTTTGGCTACAGGGCACGTGCACTCTCCAGAGAGACAGAAAGCGAGAAATTACCCCCCAGGGGGGATGGCCATGCCACAATCCCTTCTCCTCCATTCTCCTCGGGATCTTGGGCATGCACGCACACATGCCCGGCGTGAGTTTAAACCACTAAGTCTGGGACTCAAATTGCGGCCAACTACATGGAAGTTCAGTGACATAACCATTATCGCTAACTGCTGGTCCCACCTCAGGCAATTTTTAAAAATGGTATTTGGGCCAGCCAGTGGCATAGTGGTTAAGGTAGCTTGATCCCACATGGCCAACTGCATGGTTTGCATCCCAGACCTGGTGGCTAGAAAAACTGCCAAGCACACACACGTGTCTGTGGGCGTGTGTGTGTGCGCATGCCCAAAGTCACAAGAGGAGAATGGAGAAAGAGTAGCAATATAGCCATCCCCTATGGGGAGTGCTTTCTTACCTTCTCTTTCTCTCCCTCTGTCTCTCTCCAGCAAGCGCACATGCCCTGTAGGAAAAAAAGCATTTCTTGCCTTGAGTTTGGAATTGGTAAGGAGTGCCCAAGACACTGCAAGAAGAAAGTCCCTTGGGGGCCGAGCGAGCTCTGCTGGCGGGTAGTCTGGCTGTATGAATATATAATGATTGATGTCAGACTCCTGTATTTCTTGGTGCTCAGGAAAGTGTCCGGCACAGGATCGGGTCAGTAAATTGACACAGGATGAGATGGGATGGTGTTGGCACTCAGTCTGTGATGGTCACGTCCCCAGCCTCCTGGACTGGGATTCAGGACGCTCACTACAGATCCTAGGTCTGAGTCCAGCCACCCGATTCCATTCCAAGCCCATTCCCGGAGCTCTCAACCTCTGTAATGGACACAGCCCATCGCGTGTCCGTGATGGGCCATCCCCTTGGGTTGTCCTCAGTGCCAGGGGAGCCCAGGCTCTCCAGAGAATGGCCCAGGCCGCTGGAGTCTGCCCTGCTCACACCGAACATGAGTGGTTACAGAGCAACAGGAAGGCCATGGAAGCTCGCATGCCTTCACGCTCTGCTCGCCCAGGCCAGCTCAACCACCAAAGCCAGTTCCCCAGACGCGTCCTGCATTTCTGCATCCCTTGTGGGAGTCAGGCCCCAAAGGACAATGTTCTCCCCTCACCTGTTCACATGAGCTGCCTCCACGCTTCGTTCAGCAGCCCACGGTGGCTCGCTCTGGGCCGCACTGAGGAGGCCCTGCCCTGTGTCAGGTTCTTGCTGCGAGCTGGAGTGCTGTAGTGAACAAGCAGAAAACGACCTTTAGGAGCTGCTTTCTGGACTTCCAGTTCTCTGAGGGGAAGACATAGCTGTATCCTGACTGCCTATCAAGGAATTTGATGAGGTGACAAAGTCCCAAAGTCCCTGTTGGGGAGGAGAGCAACGGCATGGAGGACCAGCCCAGAAGAGGTCAAAGTGAGCCCCCGAGCCCAACGGCCTCGCAAGGCTCCCTCCTTGCCCCACCCCAGCAAGAACTGGTGTGCAATCCCAGCACACTGCCCCCTCCCAGCGGTCAGGGTTCATTCTGTCTTGCTTATCACTGTACCCCGAGGTGTGTTGGTAAGTGTTCAACAGTCAGCTTGCTGAAACAAGGAAAGCCCTGATTTGTAGCGCCTGACGATTTCCCTGGTGTGAATACTTCCCCCGTAGCTAATTACAGGCTACCGAAAAGTGCCACTGGGCGTGGAGTTCAGAAGAGGCCCAGACCACTCCAGACGATTTCTATCATTCATACCATAGACCAGGGGTCAGTGAGGGGCAGATTCCACCCCTGGACTGCACAGCCTAAAATACTGACTGCCTAGAAAGTCTGGCAACCTCTACAATGTACACAAATAACTTCAAGAACCGAAATTCTAGCAAAATGTAGTAAAGTAATTAGGACGGGACCAGCAGATGTCAGAATGGTTACATTGCTGGACTCTCAGGTTGTTGACTGTGGTTCAAGTCTCAGGCCTGTCAGCTTAAAACCCACACTGGGAGTGTGTGCTTGTGTGCCCAAATTCCCAAGAGGTGACTGGAGGAGAAGGGATTGCAGCATGGCCATCCCCCCGGGGGTCGACTTCTCTCTTTCTATCTCTCTGTCTCTCTGGTCAGCATACACACCCTGTAGCAAAAATCTCTAAAAAATAGTAATAATAATTATGATGTAACAAATTTAATTAATTTTTTTTGAGAGAGATATTTTTGCTTCAGGGCACACTTGCCAGGAAGACATAGAAAGTGAAAAATTGTCCCCCAGGAGGGATGGCCATGACACAATCCCCTCTCCTCCCAGGATCTTGGGCATGCACACACACACACACACCCCAGCGTGAGTTTCAAGCCACCAGGTCCAGGACTTGAACCATAGTAGATCATGTGGGAATTTAGTGATGTAACTGCTACGCCATCTGCTGGCCAAGTATATTTTCTTTTCTTTTAAAGTTTATCTACTTGTTTCTTCCATGAGCAAGAGCTACATCTACAGAGCAACAGCACCCCCAGCCAGATTCTGACCCATGATCACCCCCCAGCCCCAACATCCTCAAATTACGGGCACGCACGTACTAGGTGTGTTCAGGAAGGTCTCCAAACAAGAGCCCAGAAGCTTCCCATGTGGGTCAGCCTTGCAGAGTGTCATGTTTTATCTGTATGTCACCATCTAGCCCCTTGTTAATTTTTTTAAAACTTTTTACTTATTTATTTTAATTTGACCAGAGAGAGACGGGGGGGGGGGGGGGGGGGAGGGGGGGGGCAAGCCGCCAGGACACGAACTGTGTGAAAGTCCAGTGTCCTTAACCACCACACCACCTGCCAGCCCCCCCACTTGCTACTTTTTAAAAAGTAAAGTAGAATATATTTCATCGTAACTTTATATAACTCAATCTTTTTAATGGCTGTTTAACAATCGATTTGCAAACTTTCTGAAAAATCAGTAATTGGCCATCATGAGACAATACAGATCAGCCCCACCATGTCACTGCGTGTTTCTCTAGGGACTGGCCCAAAGTACATGCACGAAGATCTTTCATCTGGTCAATGGTGGGTATCTAACGAGCACGCTCACGTCCTAACCATTGTACCGCACTGCCTGCTTCATTCCTTCATCCCTACATTCAGTTCCACTAAATGCCCACTTATTGGCAGCCACTCCGGTGTCAAGGACTTGGTCAGATGCTACAGATGCAGCTCATACAGGGTGCTGACCTCACGGACCTCTCAGGCAAGGGGGAAGCAGACCCCCCACTAAAACTGTCACCCTTTGCCAAAAATGTATGCTGAGAAGAAAGCAAAGTCCCCGCTCTTCCCTCACCAGCTGTGTGCCTCCTTGGTTGCTCACCTGTAAAGTGGATTCATGGCAGTATGATCCTCCTAGGTCAGAGAAGTTCAGTAAGGAGGCCAGCAAGTGGCATGGTGATTAAGGTGCTGGATTCCAACATGGCCGACCACAGTTTGAGTCCCAGACCTGGCAGCTTGCTCTCTCTCTCTCTCTCTGGTGAGCATGCATGCCTTATAGCAAATTAAAAATAAAATCATAATAAATAAAATTAAATACTTCTTTTAAAAGAAAAAAAAGAAATCAAGTGAGGGTCCGTGTTGAGCTCACAGCCCCACTCCAGCCAGCACCTTCTATCACGTTCGCTCTTCCGTGTCCACACGTTATCTTAGAACCATGTTGACACAACCCTGGTGATGGGCCCTCCGTCTAGCCTCCACCTCTCGAATCTTCCCCATTTCTTCAACAAGTAGGATGCAGACACTCTGCCCGTTGCATGCTGGGAGCACCCCCAAGACTTGATAACCAGCAACGTCTCCAGACATTGCCAAAGAGCACCGGGGAGGCCAAACCATCCCTGGTGGAGAATCCCTTCTTAAAGGGAAGATGCCGTCCCCTTCCTGCCAGCTGCTAGAGCCTCCTACAGTCAGCTGCAGCTCCCTCAGCCCTCCTGGGGGGTCACAGTCTCAGGTAGATCACACTGTGCACACTCGTGCTGGGGCACGTCCCTCCCCAGTCACTAACTGTAGCCAACTAGCTCACAGCCAGCTTTGTCGTCTGTCCGAGAACACGGGGTCCCTAGGATGCAATCAGATGCCACTTGCTCTGGGTCGTGGTTTTGAGCCTACTTAATGCCTTGAGACTGTGTAATCAGACGCCAGACACCACAAGCAGGCAGCAGAGAGGTCTGTCCCTGAGTGGTCCCGATTTTGTAGCTACCCATAGTGCTATTCCTTTGAGGGAATTCTCTGGAAGCCCCTCCTGAGAAGTCTGTCTCGAGATGACATCATCCAGGAGAGTGTCCCCGAACATCGTCTTCCAGGGGCACAGACACCAGCGTGAGGGAACGCACACTTCCTACTGGTGGCATTTCGTGTACCGATCGAATAATAAAATGTGCTTATTTTTCCAGTATAAGAGGAGGCATCGTGTTTCATCCTGAAGTCAGCTAACGTCTCCCCCCTCTCCTGGGCAGATGTGAGGGCAGCCCATCCTCCAGGCCCCAGGAGGAGGGCAGGGCAGCCTGGGGTGCTGGGTTGCTGAACGTCACTCCTGTGTCACTCCCCACCTTCTCTGGCTTCAGGGACAGGGGAGGCTGCGAGGGAACACAAAGTGCCATCCTCTCCCCCTTCCTTCTCGCCGCCACTGAATAATTAAGTCTTGGGCTAATAAAAAAGTGTTGCCGAGGATTGAGTGTTTTTCTGGAACCACTTCCTACACAGTCAATCGACTGACTGATTTACATACTCGCACAAAACCTTAGGAGTGGTTATCTCCCGAGCGTGGGGTTATAGATTCTTTTTCCCTTTTTAAATCAATGGCATTAAAGTATAATTTACCTGTACTAAAGTACACCTATCTTAAAAGGGCAGGATGGTAAGTGTCAATGTATAGACACACCCGAAGCGCCCCCACCCCAACCACGAGGCAGCTGCGGGCGTTCCCCAGCCTCAGACCAGGTGCCTGGTGCTCCTTTGCAGGTAGTTGACCCCACCCCGGCCTGGCCCCAAGCAGTTCCTGGCCTTGCTTCCACCACTGGGCATAGTTCTACTCTTCTTTGAATACCATGCAAGTAGAATCGATGGTGTACAATATACTTTTTCTTTCAAGAAAGTTATTTATTTATTTCTAAGGTTTTTGCCACAAGATGTTGTCACTGGAGAGAGACAGAGAGAAGGAAAGTAAGAAGTCATCCCCTGGGGGGATCACCATGCCGCATTCCCTTCTCCTCCACTCTCACCTGGGATTTTGGGCACGCACACACGTGCATCCAACGTGCATCCACACATGTACATTCAAGCTGCCGGGTCTGGGATGTGAACTGCACTGGTCCCTATGGGAGCCCAGTGCCCTGACCACCACGCCACCCGCTAGCATGCTTTTTCGGTCTGCCTCGTTTGATTCTGCATGGCAGTTGGGGAGATGTGTCCATGGGGGTGCCTGTGGGGTTGCCTGCTCTGATGCTGGCCAGCATCCATTAGATGGATGTACCACGTGTGGGTAAATTTGTTTTCAACTTGTTTTCATGGTTTTCAAAAAGGTAAATGCCATTCATCTTTTAAAGCTCGTGGGGATTTTCGGGAGAACCCACGTGCCAGGCTGCTGCTGCCTCCTGGCTATGGGGAGCCCTGGGTCATATTTTTACTACAAACCCACTGTGTGTTTCAGATTCATCACATCTCTCTCCTGCACCGGCCTCTGCTCAAATCCACCCATTTAAATGTGACCTCTTCCTCTCCCCTCCACCCACTCTGAGTCAGTCGCTATGAAGAAATGCAAGGAAGGCGGGGGGGGGGGGGGGGGGGGAGGCACACACGTGGAGTACCCGCCGTTCTTCCAAAATGAACCCACACCCCTGTTCGCCTCAGCCCCTCCAGGCGAGGTGCAGACGGGCAGGAGTGAGGGCATCATCCCCTGTTGTAGATTGGTAGCTAAGGAGAAGTTAAGGGTTTGTCTAAGAGCCCACAGCAAGACGGCGAAGGAGACCAGCCAGGGCTCCAGGAGGGATGGCGGAGACCATGACAGGACTGAGGTTGGTCTAATCCCCGCTCCCCACTCTCCTTGGCTGGGTTTTGCTAACTAAATCTCTTAATCTCTCTGAACCGTCTCTTTGCTGTGAAAGAGCGATCGAACTGTGATCCTCACAATTGAGCTAACGAGATAATGCATTAAAGTGCTCAGAGCCAGCTCAGGAAGAAGTCAGGGCTCCTTGGCTGGCGGGGAAAATGGCTTCTCCATTCCTCTCCTCTCTTCAACGACTGCACAAAAACTGGAGCGGACCCCAGCCTTCCGGGCTGCCGAGAAAAGAGGGGACGTGTTCCTGTGGCTGCGGGGAGAGAAGTCTCCCAGACACAGACGGGAGGAGAGGGCAGGTCGAGACGCCCCAGTTGTGACAGAAACCATCAGAAGAGCTGAAGCCGAGAGCGGGCATGGGTTACAGGGGTGAAGGGTGGCCCACAGAGCCCCAGTGGCACAAAGGCAGCCAGGCCTCTGGCCGAGTGGTGACATAGTGACAATGCAACTGGACCTGCAGGGGAGAGGTCCTGCGTTTGCACTCCGGACCTGTGTGTGTGTGCCCGCGATCCAGGCTGCCTGAAATCGGGTTGGGTTTCAGCAGGAGGATCCTTAGGGCTGCCTGTCTTTCTTTTCTCTGTCTCTCTTGGGAAAGAAAAGGAAGTGAATTTTAAAAACCCGCTGTATAAATTAGTCCGTATAAAACTCAGCGATGCTTGTTGGGTCTGTGGGAAGGTTAAACGACTTGCCCAGGATACACTAGAACTGGCCCGATCTGACACCAGACCCACACACGCAACACCGTGAGGGAAGGTTCCTGTTCAAGTCTGGAGACCTCCCCAAGGGCACCTGCGTTCATACGCCTATGACCCAGGGCTGGCTGAGGCTGGGGATCCCAGCATCCAGCCCTATTGGGGCTGCTATCTCCGTCTGTCTCTCTGAAGAAATAAATAAACTGGAAAAAAAAAATCACACAAAGAACCCAGCAAACAAATACTCAGACAACAGGAGGAATAGGGCCATGGCAGGGTCTGTAGAAAAACGCCTCTCTCCTCTTTTCCTGCTCCCTTCAAGTCTGTTCCAGCACCGTGTCTTCCAGACAGGCTGCCTCTGCCTCTGTGCCTGGTACCAGGCCCCACATGGCCTCACATGGCCGCCTCAGCCCAGGTCCCCAGTGGTCGCTCCTGCTCAGTTTTCTACCTCCGAGAGTCCTAGTAGGGGTGTCAGTGCCTGCTCATCTGTTTTCTTTTTACTTTTGCTATGATTTTTTAATTTAAAGTTCTTTCTTTAATTTTGTTATTATTTTAATTTACTATAAGGTACATGCACTCATCCGAGAGAGAGAGAAAGCAAGCTGCCAGGTCCGGGACTCAAAATGCTGCTAGGTCTGCTACTGGACACGTGGGAGTCTGGTGCCTTAACCACCACGCCATCTGCTGGCCCCCGTGTCCTGCTTGTTATCCAGCCAGGCCTCCTGGGGCTCAGGCTCAAAGAAGGAAAGCGACTCACACAGGCTCTTGCAGGAAGACTCAAGCCAGGATTCTGCAACAATTTCCTGGTTGGTTGAGACTCCAAACTGATGGAGTCTTAATCAATAGGAAAGGGCCAGCCTGCGGTACGGCAGTTAAGGTGGCTGGATCCCACATGGCCAACTGTGCAGTTCAAGTCCCAGATCTGGTGGCTCGAAGAGGAAGCCAGGTGCATGTGCATATGTGCCCACAATCGTGAAAGGAGAACGGAGAAGGAACCCAGCATGGCCATGCCCCGTGGTGGGTGCGTTCTCATTTTCTCTCCCTCTCTGTCTCTGGAGAGCACACACACCTTTTGGAAAAATTGAAACAAGCAAACAAATAAGCAGGAATGTATTCTCTCATAGTTCTGGAGACCGGAGGTCCACAATCCATGTGTGGGGACAGTTGGTTCCTTCCGAGGTCCGTGAGGAACAGTCTGTCCCAAGCCCCCATTTTTTAGAGATATTTTTGCTATAGGGTGCGTGTGCTTGCCCTACCGAGGTACCCAAGAGGAAAAGGCCTGGTTTTTTGAGTGAATGAAGAATGACCAAAGAGCTATAACTGGGATCTGAACACCCCTCCTTGATCAGCTATTGTAATAGGTGTTTTTTTCTCCTAATGGTGATGAAACACACATAGCATAAAAATCTGTCAGCCTAACCACATCCTATAGTACAGTGCAGTGACAGGCAGTAGATTCACAATGACTTGCAACCATCACACCATCCATCTCCAGAGCTTTTTCATCTTGGAAAACCAAACTCCATGCCCATTAAACACGAATTCCCCTTTCTCAACCCCTGCCCCATGCCCTTGGAAACCACCTTTTACTTTCTGTCTTACGAACTGGACTCTTCTAGGATCCGCTCATGAGGGGGATCCTACAATATTTGGCTTTTTGCAACTGGCTTATTTCATACTGCATAATGTTCTCAAGAGTCAGCCATATCATAGCATAGGCCAGAATGTCCTTCCTTTTCATGGCTGAGTAATATTCCACTGTATGGATATACCACATTTTGTTTATCCATTCATCCACTGTTATTTCTACCTTTGGGCTATTGCAAATAATGGTGCTCTGAACATGTGGCTACAAATACCTGCTGGAATGCATCTTCAATTCTTGTTCAGCAATGGGATTGCTGGCTCATATGGCTCTCCTATTTTTATAGGCACACTTTTTATGTTTGTTTTTCTTTTGGGCTTTTAGTTTTTTTGCTACAGGGAGCATGTACTCACAGGAGAAAGAGCGAGAGAGGGAAAGAAAGAGAGGGAAAGAGAGAAAGGAAAAGTGAGAAATTACTCCCAGGGAAGATGGGAGGATAACCATGCTGCAATCCCTTCTCTATTCTCCTCTCAAGATTTTGGGCCCTCACACACACATGCTCAGCTTTTTTTTTTTTTTTTTTTTTTTTTTTTTTTTTTTTTTTTTTTTGAGAGAGAGATTTTTGCTATTGGGTGAGTGCACTTGCCAGAGAGACAGAAAGCGAGAAATCACCCCTTGGAGGGATGAGCATGTCCCAATCCCTCCTTCTCTATTCTCCTCTTGGGACTTTGGGTATGCACGCACATGCACCTGGCATGAGTTTTTAGCTGCCAGGTCTGGGACTAGAACCATAGCCAACTATGTGGGAGTCCAGCGAGATACCATTACTCTATCTGCTGATCCCCAGTTTTTTTAAGCCAACAGGTCCAGGACTCGAACTGCACATGTGGCCACGTGGGATCCAGCCACTTTAACCTCCACACCACCTGCTGGCCCCTGTAGGCACTTTTGAATCTGTTTTCTTTCTTTTCCTGTATTTTTTCATCTAGCCATGTTACCGTGTTTTCATCATTCTGATGGCCATGCAGACCCCAGGGGATAGAGCAGTTGTCATCTTGGTGGGGCGTCCGCTCCTCCTAGAACCTCTAACCTTCCCATGCCTGGTCATGACTCCTTAACAGACTCAGCTCACCTTAAGCGACTGCAGGACTCATCCCTAACTTGATTAGAGCCTGGATGACATGTGACTTCCCTTCCCACCCGCTTTTTCACATGCACCCATGACGTTTGGGTGGTCACCTGCTGAGTGTCCCTTTCTCTTGTGGAAACAGCAGCTTGTGTCTCCAGCTCTCTGCCCTGCCCCCTCCACGTCTGCTCCACAGTCTCTCAGCGATGCTGCATGAACGAATGTTACAGAATTAACTAAGTAATTATCTCCTCTCCCAGGGTTGTCTCCAACTTCTCAATATAGGCAATAAAGTGAAGCCAAGAGGAGATTCTTCCATGCTGATAAATCATTTCTTTAAGATAAATTTCCAGGGCCCAGCAGATGGTGTAATGGTTACTTCACGTGGTCGACTGCTGTTCAAGTTTGGGACCTGAATCTTGAAACTCACACTAGGCATGTGTGCGTGCGTGCCCAAGATCCCAGGAGGAGAACAGAGGAGAAGGGATTGTGGCATGGTCATCCCCCCCGGGGGGGTGATTTCTCACTTTCTGTTATCTCTGTCTCTCTAGTGAGTGCACGCACCCTATAGCAAAAATCTCTTAAAAGAAAAAAAAAAGAATGATGAAGATAATTATATAAAAAAGACTTTTTTAAGAAAGACAAATTTCCAGGAGCGGGTTAATCAACATTGGATTCGTGGGTGAGAGGAGGAAATCACAGGGGCTGGACGATGGTTAGGGGCTGAACCACATGGGAAGTTTCCAGATTTGCATCAGAGACCTTCTGAGTACCCTGGACACATGTGAACACAAGACCCACGACTGGCCGAGACTGGGGGTGCATCACATCATCGAGACCCTGTCGGGGCGTTAAACCGGCAGGTGGCTTGGTAGCCTGCGGTTTGAGTCCCAGACCTGCTGCCTTGCTTTCTCATTTTTTCTCTACCTCTCTCTGTCCCTCTCTGGTGAGCGCATGT
This sequence comes from Tupaia tana, assembly GCA_026018925.1. Lineage (NCBI taxonomy): Eukaryota > Metazoa > Chordata > Mammalia > Scandentia > Tupaiidae > Tupaia > Tupaia tana. The sequence goes on from JAKSZU010000018.1 coordinate 6,681,439, forward strand.
GCTCTGTATCAATTGAAGAATAATGATGATGATAAAGAAAATAAATAAATCTTAAAAAAAAAAATGGTTGAGATTCTGTCTCTTTGTCTCTGTTTCTGTCCCCCTCTCTCTGCCCTTCTCACTTATGGAAGAAATAAATAGATAAAATGTAGAAGAAAAGAAAAAAGGTGGACTGGGGGCTACTTGTCCAGCAAGGAGCTGGCAGGAAGTGCGTGCTGAGAGCGTGGTCTCCCCCCCTGCAAGCGGGAACCTCCCCCATGCACAGATGTCCCTCTAGTGGTTAACAGCGCCCCCCAGGAGACGCACCCGCCCAGAGTCTGTGAACGTGTCCTTCCTTGGAAGGAGGGTCCTGGCCAGTGCACCGCAGTTACGGCTCTCAAGGTGAGATCGCCCGACTCGGACGAGTCCTAAATCCAATGGCGAATCTTGGAAGAGAATGAGAAGTGACACGGAGACAAAGAGGTGACGTGAAGAGGGACACAGGGACTGGAGCCAGCCGAGGGAGGTCGAGAATTGCCAGAAGCCATCGGAAGCCAGGCGGGAGGTGACGGGTTGCTCATTTGGTGTCCCCCCCTGCCTCAGCCTCCCGAGTAGCTGGGACCACAGGCATGCACCGCGGCTGCTGGCCAAATTCCTGTTACCGCGCGGTCCTGAGCGTGCAGCCGTTAGTTACAGCAGCCACGGGGATCCACGGCAGTCCCCGTCTCTGTGGCTCCCAGAGCTCAGTGGCAGCAGCAGGCTCTGTGGGGCCCATTCTCAGGGCAGTCAGAGATGTCGCTGGGTCAAAGGCCACCCTCCAGAGGGCAATACTGGGGTACCCAGTAGGGGGCAGGGGAACAGGAAATGGGGTGCTGGGGCCTCACCCCACTGGGAAAAGCAGAATGTGAAATGGGGTGGGACAGCCACTGGCCACCCACTGGGGACGGATTCCCATGTAGTTGCTGGACTCCCATGTAGTCCACCATGGTTCAAATCCCAAACCCGGCAGCTCTTCACACTTTACACACACACACAGATTCTTTTCACATTTACATAAACGAATAGATTCTTTTCACATTTTACACACACAAATAGATTCCAGGTGGAATGAGGCCAAAATGTGAGGGGGGGGAAAAACTTGAAAATATTTAGCAAATAATGTAAGACAATATTTCCATAACCTTGATGTGGGAAACAGTTTCTTAAACAAGATAAGCCTTGTTTAAGGCATTTGGCTACATTAAAAACTGTAAGAACCTCTGCACATCAAAGAATGCCGTAAACAAGTATGAAAGGCCGGCAGCAGACCAGCACAGAGGCCGTCGGTCCAGGCTGGTGTCCGGATGAACCACGAATTCCCACAACTCAACGTGAGCTCAACTCCCAGCTCCAACCGCAAAATGGGGAAAGGCATGGACCCCCCTAGCAGAAGCAAGAACACAGGAAAAGGCCCTCGACCTCCCTAAAACATCCGGGAGGTACGAATTAAACCAAATAACGGGGTCCCACTCACCATCACTGGCAGAAGGTGGCGCCCACGAGGACGCGCAGAAGCAGGAGGGGTCGGCCTCTGTCGGCAGATGGACCCAGCACAGCCAGGTTGGAATGCACTGGCCTCACTTGGTTCTGGTCTGAACTGGCCCCCGCCCCCCAAATTCATAGGTTGAAGCCCTCACCCCCAGTCCCCAGACAGGCCTTTAAAGAGGTGATTAAGGTAAAGTGAGTCCCATGGGTGGGTCCTAGTCCCCTCTGACTGGGGCCCTTATGAGAAAAGGAGGTCGGGTCACAGACACGCGTGGACGGAAGACCCGTGAGGATGCGAGGAGGAGACGGCAAGGCCTTACCTCCATCCCGGCCTGCCAGCCACCAGGACCATGAGAAAGAGCGTCTGTGGTGTTTCATTCCGGCAGCCCTAGCAAACTCACACGCAGGGGTGCTCAAGTCGCCCTCCCGCATCTCACTCAGGTGCACAGCTCAGCCCTCGACCCTCGAAGTGCAGTCCCGGCGGCAGCGTCGGCTTGCCAGTCTCAGCCCCGTGGCAGACCTCCTGAACCAGCACCTGCAGTTAGACTTCGACTTTTCAACTTCTTCTTTCTTTCTTTTTAGAGATATTTTTGCTATAGGGGAGACAGAAAGCAAGAAATCACCCTGGGGGTGGGGAGGTGGCCAAGCTGCAATCCCTTCTCCATTATCCTCCCAGGATTTTGAGCGCACGCACACACACGTACTTGGCTGTGTGTTTTAAGCCACCGGGTTTGGGACTCGGACCGTAGCTGACTAGTGCGAGTCCAGTGATGTCACCACTATGCCATCTGCTGGTCCCTAGACTTCAACTTTCAACGAGTGGATCTTTTGGCGCCCAGATCACCTGAAAATGGCATGAGAAGGCAGGGAGTTCTGGGATGACCGGAGAGTGCTCCCGGGGTGCCTGACTGAACAAGTCCAGGCAGCAGACCCAGCCCTGGCAGTCCCCCCACTGTGGGGGGGAGCGGAGAGGGCAGGGGGTACTGTGCCTGCGCCTTCCCAAAGGCAATTAAACCAGTCTCTCTGGCTGAGGCCTGGGCCCTGGCGTATTTCAAAGCTCCAAATGATTGTGAAGAACTGCCGAGATCAAGCAGCACTGTCCTAGGGCAGGTAGTCCCCTGAGAACGAGGCCCGCCACCTGGACGAGGCCGAGGACACCAAGCTCCCTACATGAGTGAGCGCCCTCTCTCCTGCCGCCCGAAGTAAGAGAGCCTCTCACCGGAGTACTGGTTCTCACACGGTCCTCACGCCCAGCGGCATCGCGCTCCTGGAGCACTCACTGGACGGCAGGGGACCGGGCCCACCTGGCTCTGACTCGGCAGGTCCAAGCCAGGGCCTGGGAAGTTGCATTTCTTTTTATATTTCCGAGAAAGAGAGGGAGACCCCTAGCAGGGTCCTCGTGCCACAATCCACTCCCAGCCTGGCAGGGCACACATGCCCACACCCGGCGTGCTCCAGGACCTGAGGCATGGACCCAGGACCTTTCCCGGGTGGCCCGGCTGCACCCCCTGTTGCACCTCCCAGCTGCTGGGAAGTGCTATTCTTAACGAGCTCCCAGTGACAAGGACATCACAGGTCTGGCCACACCCCAGTATGGCAGCTCTAGGGGTCTCTTGTCCCTGTGCACAAAGACACTGCTGAATGTTGGAAACCAGAAATCATCCCGTCGGCCTTTGTTCTGGGTCACATTGTGTCCCCCCAATAATAGATGCTGAGGCCCTAGCCCCCGCCCTGAGAATGTGGCCTTATTTGGAAATAAAGTCTTCCCAGATGATCAAGAGGAGGTCACGGGAGCCCTAATTCCATGTGACTGGTGTCTTTATAAAAAGAGGAACGTACGGATACAGAGCCAGAAACACATGGAGGGCAGGAGGGGGAGCCTCAAAGAGAAAGCCACCCGCAAGCCACGAAGGTGGTGTGAAACAGACCCTGCCCCACAGCCTTCGGGAGGAACCGACACCCGGTTTTGTATTTCTAGCCTCCAGACACTGAGGCAATGATATTTTCGAATTCTGTTATGATAGCCCTAAAAAATGAACACAGCCACCCGTCAAAGGGTGCCTACCAAACTGCAGCACAGCCACCAAGAAGCTCTCCAGGAGTGACAGCGAGCCACAAAAGCAAGTCGCAGGCCCAGGCTGGTGGCTCGGTTGGTGGCAAGCTGAACTGCAGCACTGGAAGCCACACGGCTGACCGTGGGGTAGGACTCCTGGGTCCGCCAGAACGCAGGCTGGGCTGGCATACAGGTGCCCAGGTCCCTGATGAGCTGGGGGCTCCGGGAGGGGCTACATGACGACATCCTGCTGCAGAGATAAGGTAGAATTAATTCAATCAACCAAAAATAATTAGTGCCTATGGGTGGGGCGGGGCTGGCCCCAGGGAAAACCCAGGAGTTCAGTAAAGGCTTCGTAATTCACACTGTGTCTTTAGGCATCAGCCCCCTCTGTCAAACTCTGAGGCATCTTCCCGCTCGTAGGTGAGTTCCAGAAAGCAGTAATCTACCCAGAATGGTGAGTGTGTGCACATGCACACACAGGCTACACAAGCAACAACACAACCTAGCTATTTTCTCTCCCTACTCTATGTATTCATTTTCATAAAGAAACAGAAAATTCAAATCCACCTTCCATATCACAGTAATAAAAATGAACAGAAATATACCAAGAAAGAAGCTGACAGCAAAATAACGTAAATCCGGTTTCCAGTGAAAAAGGCATGCAAATCCCAGAGCCTGTGAACCAGCGAAGGCCAGGAGGAAATGCAAAGGGAAACAAATTCACGGGCAAAGCTTCCACCTGGCTGTGGCCCCACCCGCCACCTCCCACTGAGCCCCATTGGGCCGGAGAACCCGCCTGAGCTGCCAACACAGAAAGCCAGCAGACAGGGAGGCCCCCAGGCTCGAGGAGCCAGGAGCCCGCGTGGGGAATGAGACCAGGCAGGAGAGGGCTGGAGACGTGGGGTCACGTGGAGGAGGCCGCGGTCCCCAGTGATGGTCTCAGACACAGACTACCTGTGAGGGCCCCGCATGGGGCAATTGACGACCACTCGAGGACTTTCAGCCCCCTTGATTGTATTTCCAGTTTTCTGGATGACAGTTCCTCAGGCGGGCGGACGCTGCAGCTGACGACTGCGCACGCGGGACAGGAGCCGTGTCCCCGCCGAGTCACTTGGTGTCTATTTAGTGAGCACCGACTACATGCCGGGCTCGATGGGAGCCACGTGACAGAGACGAATGTGTCTGGGGGGACAGATCTGGGATCCTCATTGCTTTCTTTTTCTTTGTCTTTTTTTTTTTTTTTTTTTAAAGAAAGGGTTTTCATTGATTTATAATTTATTTATTTACTTAAATATTTTGCTCGGCTGAGAGAGACAGACAAAGGGGGAAGCGAGAAAGCACCCCCAGTGTGATGGCCACACCACAACCTCTATCTCTAGCTCCTCTTGGGGTTTGGGCACGCATGCACATGCACCCAGCTTGTTTCTCAAGCTGGATCCAGGGCTTGAACCGTACAGCTGGCCATGTGGGAACCACTGCCTTAACCACTGCACCCTGGCAGGCCCCGCCTTTGGTGTCTGATGGCTGCCCATTGCCACTGGCCTTTACAGTGGGTTGGGGGGCAGGGTGCAGGAAGCCGCCTCTCCTTGACTCAGCTCATTTCTTTTCTTTTTTCTTTTTTTTTTTTTTTATTTTTTTTTGGGGGAAGGGTTTTTGCTATAGGGTATGTGTGCTCACCAGAAAGACAGAGACAGAAAGTGAGAAATCACCCCCCCAGGGGGATGGCCATGCCACAATCCCTTCTCCTCCATTCTCCTCTTGGGATCTTGGGCACGCATACACACGTGCCTGGCATGGGTTTAAGCCACCAGGTCTGGGACGCGAACCGCAGTCAACTACGTGGGAGTCCAGTGACATAGCCATTATGCCAACTGCTGGTCCCCCGACTCAGCTCATTTCTTACTCACGGCGAGTCTCAAGGCAGCGAGCCTGGCCTACCCTTTGCCAGGAGGATCAACTTGTCCCAGTCAGTCTGGGTCTGACCTGGTTTTAGGACTGAAAGTCCCATCTCCCAGGCACCCCCTCCATCCCAAGAAAACAGGGATAGTTGGTCACTCTGCATTTTATTTTATTTTTATTATTTATACTTTTTTAGAGAGATTTTTGCTATAGGGTGTGTGTACTTACCAGAGAGACAGAGAGAGAAAGCGAGAAATCACCCCCAGGGGGATGGCCACGTCACAATCCCTTCTTCATGGGATTTTGGGTACACATGCACATGTGCCCAGTGAATTTTAAGCTACCTGGTCTGAGATTCGAACTGTGGTCAGTCATGTGGGAGACCAGGAACATAAGCATTATGCTGATCTCATTACCTCACATTTTGCAGAGGAGGAAATGGACCAGAGAGGTGACAAGTCAGGCAGGAGCACAGCATTAACTCAGCTGGACTCACACAGTGAGGTCCTGAGTTCACATCCTGGGCCCTCTCTAAGCACACTGGGCAAGTGCACGGCTGAGGCTGGGCTGGACTCTGGGGAGGAGACCCTGCTGGGGTGCCTCTCTCTCTATCTCTGTCTCTCTCTCTCTTTAATGAAGGAAATAAATGAATACGTGTGTGTGTGTGTGTGTGTGTGTGTGTGTTAGGTTTTTACTATAGGGTACAGGCACTCACTGAAGAGAGAGAGAGAAAAAGTGAGAACTCACCCCCGGGGGATGGCCATGCCACAGTTCCGTCTCCTCCATTCTCCTCTTGGATTTTTGGGCACACATGCACATATGCCTGGCATGATTTTCAAGCCACTGGATCTGAGACTCAAACCATGGCTGGCCATGTGGGAGTCCAGCACCTTAAACACCACGCCACCTGCTGGCCCCAAGAGCATGCGCTTCCCAGTCTGTGGCTCAGCATAAGGTTTCTGAGAATCATCCATGCTTCACCATGTGTTGGCCTGTAAATGAATCATTTTTCCCCCTAAAATAGAAAAGCAATTCAGTAAGTACGAAGGATTCTCAATATCTTTTTATTATACCTTTTAAATTTATTTAATTTTTATTTATTATTATTTTTTTTTTTTATTTGACCAGAGAGAGAGAGAGACAGTGAGAGGGGAAGGGAGAAAGCAAGCACCGGTCTGGGACTCGAACGGCAGTCGGCCATGTGGGAGTCCAGCACCTTAGCCATCACGCCACCTGCTGATCCTAAATGAATAATCTTTAAAAAATAATGATTAAGAAAAATTTCAGATAGGTAAATGGGCTGGACAAAGGCCCAGTCTCTAAGCCAGGGTTCAAAGCCAGGGCCAAGGCCAGAATCTCTAATGGCAAGGGTGGGGAAGATACATAAAATAAGACAGCGAAGCAACTTTGACAGAGTCTGAGCATGTTACTTCTGGTTTGAATCCCGGGCCTGGTAGCTTGAAACTCACACGAGGCACAAGTACATGCATGCCCAACATCCCCGGAGACGAAAGGAGGAGAATCTACAGCATGGCTGTCCTTGCTAGGGGGCGATTTCTCCCTTTCTCTCTCATTGTCTCTGTCTCTCCAGCAAACTCATGCACCTTATGGCAAAAACCTTAAAAAAAGAGAAGAAAAGAAAGAAGAGAGAAAGGAAAAGAAAGCAATAGATAAAGAAAGAGAAAGAAAGCAAGAAAGAAAAAAGCAATTTGTTAACTTGTATTTAACTCCATGTAAACGTCCTCAACTTTGAATGAATACCACTCAGGGAAAAAAAGCAAAAACGAAGTGTGCCTTGTGCCCGAAACTCTGCAATATACATCTGAGGACGGGGCTGGAAAGGATTATAAAGAGTGTGTGTGTGGGGGGGGGGGGGGGGGTAGAGAAATATGTTTTAAATTAAAAATAGTTTTTAACCCCATTATATTGTTTTTTTGAAAAGCAAGGGAAGAAAGCTAGGAATCTGGGCTTGTGCGTGTGGGCACAGACATCGCTTGCCAATGGCTTTGCTGCACCAGAGAAGGCAAATTACGGGACACCTGAAGTTCCCTTGGAATACGGGTGTTCAAATTAGAAACCTCATTCATTCAGACACTGGGCGCTGTGGGGCGGCTGCAAAGTCCTGGCCAGGGATGATGGCTAAGACGCAGTGGCCCAGCCACGGTGGTGATAAGACACCGTGTGCCCCACAGACCGAGGCCACACGGCAGACCTGGGGTCATTCCTCGCCAAACCCGGGACACAGTGGTGTGCGCCTGTGACCCTAGAGACTCGAGGAGGCTGAAACGGGAGGATCGTAAGCTCAAGGCTGACTTGGGCAACATAGGACCCTGTCCAGAAAATGAGTGGGTGGGGAACCAGCAGTTAGCGTAATGGCTATGTCGTTGGACTCCCACGTAGTCGACCGTGGTTCGCGTCCCAGACCCGGTGGCTTAAAACTCACGCCGGGCGCGTGTGCGTGCATGCCTAGGATCCCGAGAGGAGAATGGAGGAGAAGGGATTGTGGCATGGCCATCCCCCCTGGGGGGTGATTTCTCGCTTTCTGTCCCTATGTCTCTGTCTGTCTGGTGAGCGCACACGCCCTATAGTGAAAAACCTCTCAAAAAAAAAAAAAAAAAAAGAAAGAAAAAGAAAATGAGTGGGTGAAAAAGATGCATTAAATAGGAAAGGCAATGGGCAGTAGGTGGCATGGTGGTTAAGGTGCTGGACTCCTACGTGGCAGAATGCTGTTCAAGCCCTGGGCCCAGCAACTTGAAACTCACGCCAGGTGTGAACCATGTGTGCCCAAAATCCCAGCTCAAGAATGGAGAAGGGACTGTGGCATGGCCATCCCCCAGGAGGTGATTTCTCACTTTCTCTTTCACTGTCTCTGTCTCTCCGGTGAGTGCATGTATTCTATGGCAAAAACCTTCAATAAAAAAAAAAAAAAAAGGAGAAAAAACGTGTAGCTAGGAAGGCAGGCAGGTGATATAGAGGTTAAGGTGGCTAGACCCCATGGGGATGACTCCACAGTTCAAGTCCCAAACTTCGTGGCTTGAAAAACATGCCAGGCACATGTGTGTGCATGCCCAAAATCCTAAGAAGAGAATGGAGAAGAAGAGACTGTGGTGTGGCCATCAGCCCTGGGGGGCTCAATTCTCACTTTCCCTTTCTCTCTCTCTCTCTCTCTCTGGCAAGTACACATGCCTTAATACAAAAACTAAACACACACATGTGCCCGGCACATTTTAAAGCCATCGAGACTGGGACTTGAACCACGCCATGGCCCAGGTTGCACTATCTATTACAAATAAATTTAATATATACAAGAATACTTATAGCAGCTTTATTCATAATATTCACCCCAAATTGGCAACAACCTCAACATCTATCATGAGCAAAAGGAAAAAAATAAACAACGGCAGGAGAAAGGGGCCAAGTTCCCGCCTCATGGCGAAAGCACACGCCCCCCAGTCACCTGTGTCATGTATATGGCTGCCATGGCACCAGAAGGGTAGGGGTCCAAGACGCACAGGGGTCAGAGCCAAGGTGCCCACTCTATGGGTTTAGGAAGGAAGTGCCTGGCAAAGAGGGGGTAGGAAGGGTTCTTCTAGGCAAAGGGAACAGCATGTGTGAAGGTATACAAAGGCACAGGCCCTCCGGGGAGAGCGGGAGCAGGGAGGTGCTGGCTATGGCTGGGGAGAGGGGCGCGGGATGATGGCAGAACAGGGACCTCCTCCTGGTGACCTGTTCTTGGTGACCTCGTCAGGGTTTGATGAGGACACTGGATGCCATGCAGATCATTGGGCCTACTGGGTTGTCAGAGAAGTCATGATGCCTTTTTGTGTAGACAAACACAGAACGAATATGTCAAGACTTTTCTGACAACCCAACAGAACAGCTCTCTGTCCATTCACTCCGCAGACGTTGCCTTCTCTTTGCCAAGCCCTGCTCTGTGTGCTGGGGGAGAGCTGTCATGGACACACGCGGCGAAGGAGACAGATGCGTGAAATTAAAGGTACACTAGGTACCAACACCAGGAGAGAAGTGAAGGGGGGATGGAGGACCGCGAGTGGGAGCTTTCGATTTGGCTCACACCCGCTTTAATTCTGCTCTGCAGTGCATCTTATCCTTGAGCCACACAGTAAATGCTCAAAAAATATTTGCTTGATGAATCCTACAATACAAAACCCGCGAGAGACCTTGAAGATCATCTGCGCCCAAACATTGGGTTTTCAGTTGAGGAGAGGCCGAGCGGTTAGTGAGCACCATTCACGGTTAGTGACCCAGCGAGGAAACAACTGTCTCTTTGCTTTTCAATGCTGAGGCTCATGCCAGTGTCCTACCTGCTCCTTGTCCTCTACAACGAAGGCAGGGTGACTTCAAGTCTGTGTAGCTAGAAGCCTGTCGGAGCCCAGGGGCCCTGTCCCAGGTGAGCTGGACCCAGGGCTGGCATGCTGCTGGTGACTGGACATTAAGCCTGCCCTGGTCTCTAGCCCTGCCAGATGCCATTGTGCCAGCAATATCAGGGATGATTTAAAGGATGGTGTCTTCAGTGTGGTGTGCCCGCCTCACCCCAAGCTCATCAAGTGTGTGGGGGTCAAGGCATGTGGTCACCAGGCATGACCACAGGCCCCCTCCTGAGCTGGGTGCCCTGGGAAGGGTTGAAGTGAGTAAGGCCTGGCCCTACCTGTCCCATTCTGCTGTCCTGTCAGAGTGGGCTGCAGAGTGGCAGAGGGGCCTGTGCTAGGGTGAGGGCAGTAGCATCGGATGGGCCTTGAAGACTGAGCCAGTGTTGGGGGAAGGAGGGAAGAAAGGCAGGGAGGCGGGGCTCCAACTGTTCAGCAAACAGGGAGGTCTGTGGGAGCCCCAGGGCTGCATGTCAGAAGGGTCTGGTGATCTATGAGGGGCCTGGTTGTTGAGTTTCCTGGAAAGCTGCCATCGGTGCTGAGCAGGGTAGCAGCAGATCCAGAGGTGCCTCTGGAGAAGGCGTCCCCAACCCCTGGGCCATGGACCGGTATCAGTCTGTGGCCTGCTGGTCTGTGGCACAGCAGGAAGTGGGAGGTGGGAGAGAGGGAAGCTTCATCTGTATTTGCAGCAGCTCCCCATCGATCACATTACTGCCTGAGCTCCGCCTCCTGTCAGGTCAGGAATTGCATTAGATGTGCTCAGAGGAGCACAAATTCCCCTGTGAACTGTGCCTGCGAGGGATCTAGGTCACTCCATCCTTAAGAGAATCTAATGCCTGATGATCTGAGGTGGAGCTGAGGCAGTGATGCTAGCACTGGGGAGTGGCTGCAACTACTGTGTTATGGTGAGTTGTATCATTATTTCATTGTATCTTACAATGTAATATTCATAGAAATAACATGCATAATAAATGTAATGCACTTGAATAATTTCAAACCACCCTCCCAAACACATACACACCTGGTCCATGGAAAAACTATCTTCCACAAAACTGGCCCCTGGTGCCAAAATGTTGGGGACCACTGCTCTAGAAAATTAGGAATGCCAGCTAGGATTTCGGTTCCCTGTATGACCGGACCTTTCCAAGCTCTGTTTCCTTGTCCAAAGCAGGACTAAGAGTGCCTGCTTTCTGGGGGTGGTTGTGAGGATTGAGTGGGCACAGCACCAGAGGGAAGGCACTGCCAGCTTGTGTCTCTGTGACAAACATTCGCTGAGTGCCTACTGCATATGAGGCTCAGGGCTGCACTGGATGAGGGTCCTCCTGGCTTCCTGGAGAAGGGCTGGGTCAGGAGACACACATCAGGTCACTAGTTCTCTAGTGTGGTGGAAAGGGCCATGGGGGTAGGGAAGGGCATGTTGCAGCCTGGAGGGGTCAGGGTGGGTTTCCTGGAGGAAGGAAGACGCATATAGACCTGCAGAAAGAGGACATGCCAATAAGCAGAGGGAGGGAACAGAAGGGGAAGACCTGGCGGGAGAGTTGGGGCTGGGCTGAGCCCTAACCCTGTTGGTCTCCTGGGGGCAGCCTCCTGCCTGTCAGGTTGGACATCTGTCCCTATAACGTGAGTGTGGGAGCCCTGGACTTTGGAGGTGGCAGTGGGCAGGAAGGCTAGACGGGCTGCAGTGTCCTAGCGGGCCTGCAGGACAAAGCGAGCCTGCGTCCCCGGCAACGGACTGCCATCTCTCTGGGCACTCCTGCAGGCGGAGCCCTGTTCGACACGACCCACGTGGGGTCTAACTTCGTGGTACATGTAGATGGAACGTCCCTCCGCTCGATTTTAATAGTCACACATTTTCCCAGGAGCAGCCACCGTGCTGATCTGGGGAGGCTGTGCTTCGTTTCCTTTGGATGTTAACCAAGTGTTGGGCACCACTTCAGACAAACGCGTCACTGGTGGCCTCCCTGATTGGGTGATCAAGTCACCCATGAGGCACATGGGGCCATCTGCACCTGCGGTCCCAGCCTCCCAGGGAGCCTCGAACAGGACTAAGTGTCCACCCTCTTCACGTCCCGGGGGAGCAGTGTGCCCACAGCTGGTTTTATGGCAGGTCACTTTCTCGCCCCCTTTAAGGTCTGACATTCATGTTTCTGACAACTTCAGATAGAAAGGCCCATTACAGAGTACTTGCGTTAGGGCCAGCAGGGGGCATGGAGGTTAAGGCAGCTGATCCCACAGGGCTGACTCTGTGGTTCGAGACCTGACCCAGTGGCTTGAAAAATACACCAGCCACCTGTGTGTGTCCCAAATCCTGAGAAGGGAATGGAGGAGGAAGGACTGTGGTGGACCATCCCTGGGGGGGGGGGGGGGGTGCTTTCTCACTTTCCCTCTCTGTCTCTCTCTAGTGAGTGCACATGCCTTATAACAATTTAGAAAAAGAGAAAAAAGAAAATAATTGTTTTATGTGAGGAATGTCAAGTCTAAATCGTGAGCCCAGGAAATGGTTTTGTGATGAGAGAGCTGGGGACAGAGCCACTGACCAGCCCAGTGACAGCAGGGACACGCCAGTCCACAGGAATGAATCAGAAATGTGGGAGCTGGGCAGGGTAGGGGAAGGAGAGTCAGGCCTTCCCCAGGTGAAGACGTAGGCACCTCGGGCGCGCAGAGCCGTCAGGGGCTCAGGGTCAGCGCAGATGGGGTGGCGGTGGAGGCTCCCGGAGAGTAAGACTCGAGCCGGATCGCGAGGTTGCCGTCCCTTCAGGATCGCTGTGCCTAGCGTGACACTGATGAAGGCAGGAGCGTATAAACGCTTCCGGACACACCATCTGGGTCTTGTGTTCATGAAAAAAGGTAGTTTCTCAGTTTTAAAAATGCAGATATATTTAAAGTCTATGAGCCCCGTGGCTGGGCCCTGGCTGTCACCAAGAGGGACAGAGGGCCAGGCATGGCTGGGCCACTGAAGTCTTAGACTCACACGGAGGGGCTGAACTGAACTTGGGGTTCACTGAGAAGTCACGGTGGGTGTTAAGCAGACAGCCGGGTGATCAGGGTGCACTTGGGAAAAATCAACCTGCTGGACAGACGGGACGGGGACCAGGCAGGAGCCTGCAGGGGTGTGTGAGGTGACAGCAGTGGCCTGAGTCATCCCAAGGACAGACCCAGGTGGCGGGGAGGGCCGTGGAAAGTGGGGATCACGATGACGAGTCCATGGGGGGGCGGGGGTGGGGGCGCAGGGAGAAGAGCCGGGTGCAGTGCGTCTCGTCTGTAGCCCTGTGCCTGGCACGGCTCGGGGAACCTTCCAGCAAACCTGCACAGGAGGGCCTCAGGGTGCACGGACTGTCACAGGCAAGCAGGCTGAGGCACAGACAGCTCGTGGCCCTGCCACGCTCGCGTCGGTGGGGCCCCAGCCTCAGGGTGGGACGTCAAATCCGTGCCCGGCCACCTCGCTGGAAGCGGCGTGACACAACTCGGTCCTTCTGGCCCGGAGCCCCGGCGAGAACCGCTCAAGGTGCGTGGCGAGGGAAGGCAGCCCCGAGCCGGTGGACGCGGCCGAGGCGTCCACGGGACCTCCTCGCCCAGCCCCAGCCCTGCCCGGTGTCCAGAGGTCCTTCTGCGCGGGCCCTGGAGGGCAGGGCGGAGGACCGAGGGGCCCGAGCCCAGCCCGAGCCCAGCCCGAGCCGCCCGCCCCGCGAGCCCAGCGCCGCCCGCCCTGTGGGGTCGGAGCGCCCTCTGCTGGGCGTTTTCGTTTCCTGCCGTCTGACGTGAGACCCCTCAGGAGTGGGGATTTTGGGGGGCTGCAGTGGGGCAGGGGCTGCAGTTGGGGGGGTGAGGGGAAGGCAGCCGCAGGGAGGAGACCCCCCAGTGAGGAAGAAGATACCCACAGCCCACGTTCCTCAAGTCATAGTTCCTGTGCCCCAACCTCAGGGTCCTGGCCCTGCTGGCACCCCACCCCCAACACACGCATGGTGGCTGGAACTGTCCCTCCGGCTTATCTGGGATGTCACTGGAATGTGTGGGATGACGGCCCGCATCTCCAGTGCCCCTGCCTCACCGCCGGGTTCACCCCTCGCTCTGGCGCCGACCCCACAGCTCAGATGATTACACGGAGGTCGCCTGGCCAATACACAGGCCCCGTCTAACCGGCAGAGACCCCTGCTTGCCCTCACTCTGCGCCTCCCCCCTCACCTGTGACATGGAGATGACAGACAGCCCTTACCTGGAGGATCAGGTGGAGGGGACAGCAGCAGACACCACCTGGTAACGTTCAGGGCCTGGCACAAGGAACGCGGGACCCGTAGCCCCGTGAATCAGCCATGGCCGCCAACTACCCTGGAGCTCCAGCAAAAGGCCCACCTGTGGGTCCTGGCCGGCAGATTGAACTGGTCTTCGGTAGAGCCCGAGCTAAGCTCCCAGGTGGTCCTGATAGCAAGCCAAGGTGAGAAGGCCAGAGCTTCCCCCGGACTGGTGTCCTTGGCTGGGACAGTGGGAGCCCTGGCAGGTGGCAGGAGACCCGGGCTCGGCTGCCCCCCCACCCCCACCCCCACCGTGGACACTGACCCCGCCCTGCATCATCCTTCTCTCCACATAGAGACCACAGAGAGTTGGGAGCTCACCTCTCATCAGTTAGGAGGTCGCCCACGCAGCAGACAGCGGCCCTGAAATGAAGACCCGCTCTGCCCCCCTGCAAGCCCCTAATCTCAGCAGGGAGTCTCAGGGGACCCGCCTCGCTTATCCCTAAGTCACATGCTGCTGGCTCCTGGTTTCCCCAGGAGGTGCCAGGAGACATTCAGGCCCCCGAGGACGTGGGGCAGGGGAGGCCCCCAAGCTCCAGCTGTGGCTTGGCCAGAGCACTCCTTCTGAGCCACTCATCCCCTCCCGGAAAGGATGACAGATGTTGGCTATTTACGCCATTTTGACAAGTGACTTCCAATGACTCTCTGGGTCTTCATTTCCTTATCTGAGGACACCTCACCGATTTAGGCTTCAGGCAGTGACAGCACAGGGTAGGCAGTCAGGATAGGGGTGGCCCAGGAGGTGGCCGGCAGTGCCATTCTGGGGGTGACTTCAGTCCCCTCACCTGACAAGGGGCAGCAGGAGGGCTGAGCGGTGGAGGGCTGCGAGGGAAGGCAGCCCTGAGCCGGTGGACGTGGACTGGGGCTGCGTGAGGCGAGGGGGAGGGCCGGAGAGCAGGGAAGGGCAGTCTCGCCCCCTCACGTGGTTCATAGTGGGGGGTGGGGGGCCCTCGGCATGGACGTGCCTGGAGACCCCTGGTCCTGGTTGGCAGGGAACACAGTCAGTAGGTGCCCTGGCATTCTGTCTGCAGGTCTGCCAAATGCGGAGACCACGTCAGAAAATGTGTCCTCCTGCAAACAAGCAAGGCCTTTTGCCCACACACGTAAAGGAAGCAACAATCCTGGAGTCCCTCCAGGTGGGAGGCACGAAGCAAGATGCACACACAGGTAAAGACGACACGATCTGAGCCTCCAGGCGGCCCTACCCATAGGGATCAGCCTCTGTCCCTGCTTGAAGACAACTGGGCTTGGAAAGGAATGTGCTCCAGAATGCAAACCCAGCTCTGCCCGAGTGTAGGGCTGGGCCTTTCTGCTCCACCTGAGCTACAGTGGGAGGAGGCTGAGATGGCAACCAGGGGCCTGAGGGACACCTTCAACGATCTCTCTGAAATACCAAGATGGGAGACTTGTTTCCTGTTGGAAGGGCTGGATCATTCTCCTCTCCAGCTTGGTACCTCGTGACAAGGGGTTAACACTGCAAATGATTGTTGACTTAAACATTTGTTTATTCATTCTTTCGACAAATATTTATTGGGCACCTACCAGGCATTATCTGAGGAACCGGAAACTGGATAGGGAACGAGACAGACAGGGCCAGGGGCCGATGGGGCTGACATTCCAGTGACTGGGTGGGGAGTGGGGAGGGCAGGGAAGAGAGACAGAGAAGCAAGTACATAAAGATGACGACAGACTGTAACAAGAGCTATGTATCGGTTACCTACTGCTGCAGAACAAACACCCCCATCTATTTCCTCCCAATTCCTCACTGTGGGTTGGGCTCAGCCGGTTGGTTCTTCTGCCTGTCTTGGTCTTGCCTGAGGTCCCTTAGCCTCCGCTCTCACCAGGTGGTTCACCTGGGGTCTGAAGGCTTCAGATGGTCTCACACAGCCAAGGTCTGGATGTGCTTGTCAGCTGGGCCTCTCTCCATGTGTCTCTTATTATCCAAATTGTCTAGCTCAGGGCTTCCTTACAGAAGGTTTCGAGAGGAATTCAAGAGGGCAAAGGTGAAACAGCCAGGCATGGGAGGGCCAGCTTCTAGGACTAGCACAATGTCATGTCTGCCACACACTATTGGCCAATGTGATCACAGACTGGCCCAGAAACAGGAAAACTAACTTCCTTATTTTGGTCAGAGCAGCTGCAGAATACTGGGCTGTAGGGAAAGTCATGATAGATCTTTGCATAGAAAAACAGAAAAATACACCATGATTTTCCCAATGACCTAATGATAAGGCCATGTTTTTCAATCTACCAAAGGCCAGGAAAATAAACCCAGGTGATGAAATCGGGCAGAGGGCCGAAAGCAGGCCTGCAGACATATTTGCTTGGTCTGAACAGTGCTAAAATCATTTTTTTTTTTAAATCAAGTTGACTTTAAACCCAGAAACCAGAGCATTTCTCATATACCTCTAGATTGTCCAGCTTCTTCGGAAGAACTGGAAGGC
Source organism: Tupaia tana (assembly GCA_026018925.1). Taxonomy (NCBI): domain Eukaryota; kingdom Metazoa; phylum Chordata; class Mammalia; order Scandentia; family Tupaiidae; genus Tupaia; species Tupaia tana. The sequence continues at coordinate 6,698,018 of JAKSZU010000018.1, forward strand.
ATGGCAGCCCTGGCCCACCTTTCCACAGGCAGCAGGGCCAGGCTGGGTGGTGCCCCTCTGCAGCGCAGCACGGCCCCCTCCCCTGGACCTCCTAACCGAGGCTGAGCACCTGCGGCTGGGCAGGCCCCCAGGTTCTGCCAGCAGAGGGGAGAGGAAACGAACACGACGTTGCTCTATCTGAAGTGGAAAATGGAAGCAGACTGAGCCCACGTGCGGTATCTTGCTCGCTGCGCCGGGGCACCGTAGCCGTGCTGCTGTGACCACGCTGGCAGTGTCCGCGTTTTGACCTTCTTGGCGGGAGAGGGCGGCGTAGGCCCCTGTGGCGAGGGGACCGAGGGATGAGATGCTGGAGCCAGGGTGGGCGTCAGCGGAGAGGCACAGCACGTGCCGATGTCCCAAGGTCACAGAGGGCCCTGTGGCTGGGCGGTGGGCACGATGCCACCGGAGGGGTGGGTGAGGGACACGGCTGTGGTGCGGAGGCCACAGTACGGAGCTCGGTTTCATTCTCAATGTGGCGGGACTGGAGCAAAGGGTGGAGGCTGGGTGGGGTTTCCAGAGACACCAAGGACAGACGGCTGGGAAAGCAGACTGCGCAGAGAGGGGCCGGGCCTTCCAGAAGTTGAGAGCGATCAGGCCTGGCAGCCTCCTCGTCCCGCAGAGGAAGCTGGGTGGGGGGACTGTGGCCTACATGGGCCGGGGCTCTTGCTGCAGCCTCCGTGGGGTAGGCCAGCAGGCTCTGCTCAACGGACGCCTTGGCCATGTCGGGCCAGCCTTGGAAGCTGTGGTACCATTTCCAAGATGTCCCAGGAACGGAGTTCTCTGCTCCCTGGTGCTGTCCCTGGGTCCCCTCACGACTAATCAGATTCTAACTTTCAGAGGGTGGGGTTGTACTCCTGTGGCTGCTGTGACAAACTGTCACCAACTTAGTGCTTAAAAACACAGCTTTATTCTCTTACGGCCCTGGAGGTCAGAAGTCACGCTGGTCTCGGGACCAGCAGTTAGCGTAATGACTATGTTGCTGGACTCCCACGTAGTCGACTGCGGTTTGAGTCCTGGACCCGGTGGTTTAAACTCACGCCGGGCGCGTGTGCATGCGTGCCCAAGATCCCGAGAGGAGAATGGAGGAGAAGGGATTGCGGCGTGGCCATCCCCTCGAGGGGTGATTTCTCGCTTTCTATCTCTCTGTCTCTGTCTTTCTGGTGAGCGCACGCGCCCTATAGCAAAAACAACTTCTTCAAAAACAGTCAGGCTGGTCTCACTGGCCAAGACTGGAGGGTGGGTGTCTGGATCCCTCTGAGGCTCCCGGGAGGCCGAGTCCTTGCCTCTGCAGCTTCTCAAGGCTGCTGCACTCCAGCCCGCAGCCCTGCACCACTCCCACCTCTGCTGTCACATCTCTGTCTTTGAGTCCTGCCCCCCCCCCCCCCCCCCCGTTAAAAGAACCCCGAGATGATGCTGGGCCCACCAGAGAGTTACGGGTAATCTCCCATCTCAGGGTCCGTAACCGAGTCACACCTGCTGAGTCCCTTTTACCACTGGATCTGGAATTAGGACCTGGATGTATTTGGGGTGTGGGGCCACCCCCACCTACCACAGGGGTAGGGTACCTTGAAGGTTTCCCTGCGGAGGCCAGAACTAGGTCCGAACTGCCTGAGCAGAGCGTGGCTCTCCTGCCGCATCTCTGGGCCTCCTGGAACAGAGTTTCTGATGGGGCTGGTCTCACTGTACTAGCAACGCAGGAGACGCATGGGACAGAGGACAGCTGTAGAGTGCAGGCCTGGGTCGGGGCCACACCCGGGGACCAATCCCAGTTCTGCCTTTGACGAGTCAGAGACTTGAACCGAGTTAATTAAGACTTTGTGACTTTCTCATCCTTGACTGAGGGCCGTGAAGACCCCTTGGGGGTACTGCAAGCCTAACGATGCGGATGCCCCACCCAGGGTCACGGGGTGGCAGGTGTTCCATGGGTCCAATTGCCCCTCGACAGCCTGGGCAGCCTAGAGGAAGGGAGAGAAGACGGCTAAGAGGGCCGACGCCCACCGGTGACCCGCTCCCTCCCTCCTCCGGCCGCAGCTGCTCGCAGACATGAGCCGCAGACGTGAGCTGTGGGGCAGCTGTTCAGCCCTGCTGGCACTCGGCGCTTCCCTTTCCTGGCCATGGCTGTCCGTACATCCTGCTGGAAAAAAATGCACCCGCCCTGACGGTAAGTCCCAGGCCGGGAATCCTCGGAGCACCCCGCCTCTGGCCCGGGGCACCTGTGTTGCCTTTGTGTAGACAGATCAGGGTGGGCAGGGTCTCGGCCCTCCGCTCTCCTACCTCTGTGCTCTGGGACGGAGCTGGGAGGCTGTTGTCACAGCTGGGGAAGCAGGCTGGGCTGAAGTTGAGAGGGACGCACGACGCGTGTGTGGAACAGGGGCCGCGGTGACCAGTACTTGTGGCTGCTCTGTCTTCTGGCTAAGACCGAGTGTGGTAACGACCGGCCCTGGGCACAGAGCTCAGCAAGCAGCCAAGGCTTAGTGTGTGCCTGCCGCTGTCCTCGGCACCACCTCACAGCGACCTGTTTAGTTCCCTGAGGTCCTGTCGTTGCCCTCGGGAAACCTGGGGGCCCACCTAAAGGCCGAGATGGTGGGAGACTGACGTGGGAGAACCCACGTTTGGCTCCAGGGCCTGGGATCGGAGCTGGGTGGCTGCCCTCTACAGAATGACCGAGGAGAGGTGACAGGCTGCAGAGAGCCTCCCAGGCTTCTTCCTCTTCTCTGACCCGGACAGGTGGGAGATGATGGGGCGCACTGGCTGACACCATATGCACCTGACACCAGCCCCTCCACGCCCCCAGTGCCCTCCCGAGCCGAATCTCGGTCTGCTCCCGGGTGTCTGCGGGAAACATCCCTTGGACATGAAAATGGATTCCTGTTTCCTACCGGCGACCCAGTGGTGGCGACCATTTTTCCTACTTTGCTCCCTATCTTCCAACTCTTATTATTTTTCCCCCAGGGTTTCATAGGGCTTTTAAAAAAATTTACCATACATCTTTTCATCAACAATAGCTTTCCATTTTTGTGTCCCTTAAATTTTGTTTTGCTCTTGATTCCCTTCCTCTCTCCCACCACCCCCATTTCCCACCTTCCTCCCGCACGGTCTTTAGTATCCACGGTTACTGTCCATGGTTTAGTACCTTCCAGTCTGTTGGTTTCTGCCGTGGAGTGTAGACATTCAGTATGTATTAAGTGGGGACATACAATGCCCTTTCCTAGTTCAGCTTGCTTTATTTAACATTAAACCTTAAGTTGTCATCCACCTTCTATCAAATGTCAGGGTCTCTTTTTCTATGGCTGAGTAGTATTCCACAGCACGTATGTGCCACATTTTGTCAATGCGTTTACCTGTTCTTGGACATCCGGGTTGATTCCATGTCTGAGCAAGTGTGAATAATGCTACAGTCAACATGGATATGTGGGTGTTTTTCCAGCTGAGTGCATTCCTACCCTTTGAGTAGATGCCCAGGTGTGGAACTGCTGGATTGCATGGTAGTTCTGTTGGTAGGTCTTTGAGGAATCTCCATATTGTTTTCCACAGTGGCTGCACTAATTCACACTCCCACCAACAGTGTAGGAGGCTTCCCTTTTCATTGCAGCCTCACCAGCACTTTTCATTCTTTATTATTTTTTTTAACATTAGCCATTCTGACTGGGGTGGGGTGATATTTCATTGTGATTTTGATTTGCATCTTCCTTATGGGAAGGGATGTTGTGCATTTTTTCATATGCTTTTTGGCTGTTCATATCTCTTTTTTGGGCAGTTGTCTGTTCAGCTCATTTGCCTGACTTTTAATTGAATTTTCTTGGTGGGTAAGTTGCTTGAGTTCCCTGTATCTTCTTGTTATCCAGTCCCTCATGGGAGGGAGAGTTTGCAAATATATTCTCCCATTCTAAGGGTTGTCTCTTCACTCTTATTGTTTCTTTTGCTGTACAGAAGCTTTTTAACCTGATGTAATCCCACTTGTTTATTTTTGGGATTAAAAAAAAAAACTGAGGTAAAATTCATATGGTGTGAGGGGCCAATAGGTGGTGTGGTGGTCAAGGTGTTGGACTCCCACATGGCTGACTGAGGTTCGAGTTTCAGACTTGGGAGCTTGAAAATCATGCCAGGTACATATGCATGTGTGCCCCAAATCCTGAGAGGAGAATGGAGACAGGATTGTGGTATGGCTCTCTCTCCTGGGGGGTAATTTCTCGTTTTCCTCCTCCCCGTTTTTTAGGCGAATGCATGCACCCTATGGCAAACAAAACAAAAACAAAAACCCACATGGTGTGAATGATTTTAGAGTGGACATTTCAGTGGCACTGTGTACCTTCACGATGTCATACAACTGCCACTTCTATCTAGTTCCAAAACGTTTCCTTGCCCCCAAAGAAAACCTGGTACCCACTAGCAGCCACCCCATTTCTCCCTCCCCCGGCACTGATCATCTTCTTCTTGTCCCTAGGAACTAGCCCATCCTGGACACACCTAGGTGGAGTCACAACAACGTGACTTTTCATGATGGGCTTCTTTCACTTGGCACCCATCCTTGGTATCCCCCACAGCATCTGTGCCTCAGTCCTCTGTCGGCTGAATTGCCTCCCACTGTGTGGACAGACCACGCTTTATCTGTCCAAATGGACACGGGGCTTGTTTCCAGTTTTTGGCTAACGAACATCTGTGTACAGGTATTTGAGTCCCTGCCCTCACTTCCCTTGGGAATTACACCAGGAATCAAATTGCTGGTTGTTGGTAACTGCTTAACTTGAGGTGCCACTGAACAGACTTCCATGGCGGTGGTGCTGTTTCATACTTGCATTGGAAGAGCAGGAAAGTTTCAGTATCTCTGCTTCTTTGCCAATGTTTATTTTTTATTTATTTATTTTTAATTAAAACAACAGCCATCGTAGAGTGTGAGGTGTGTCTCTCCCTTTCAGGAACGCTGCTGACACCACGTGACCTCCCCTACTGAGCCAGCTGAGGACATGGAGTGTTCAAATCCTGTGCCCCTGGCAGAGAAGGGCCTTGGGTGTTTGTGGACCGGAGCGGAGGCAGCAGCGGACCAGCCCTCGGAGGAGTCCAACCTCGCCCTTGGTCCTGGAATGATGGAGCTGACGGGGCATGCCCTGCCCACCCCGTTTCAGAGGCTATTCTGAAACCAAAGGGCAGGGTTCACAGGCACCAGTTCCCTTCCTCCAGCTCTCCCGAGAGCTGCGGGTTTGTTTACTAACAAAAACGCACTCAAACTGGTCTTAGCTGAGAAGAGAAAGGTTGGCTTCCGTCAGCCTCTGGTCCACCTGGACAGTCATTCTCACGGAGCTTGTCACTGGGGAGTGCTCCCTGAGTGACCCTGGCCCCAATCCTGGCTGATTTTTCACCTTGGCCATGAGGTAAAAAACCAAGCAGCTTTCAAAAGGGCCTGTACCCCTTCCAGAGGCTGCGTCATGATGTCATTCTGGGTGTGGACTATGGAACTGGCCTTGAACCCCAGCTCTGCCCTTACAGTGGGCCCGGAGTTTGGGAAAATGGCTCCTCGGGGCCTCCGCATTCTCTGCTGTAGAACGGGAAGAGCAACAGTGCCTGTGTGTCGGGCTGTGGTAAGGAGGATGCGAGTCGACACACGAGGTGCCGAGGAGGGTCCCTGTGAGGACTGCACCCAGGAGGAGAGCCGTACGGCTGTGAGCAGCGGTCAGCGAGTTCGGGACAGTGACCACTGCCCCGGGTGCCCTCCTGACAAAGCATCCCCCCGTCTAATAGGCCACTTGTGGCAGACCCCTCGGGCGTGGTTCCTTGGCAGGGCAGCCCTGGGCGTGTCTATATCATGCCCACAGGAAATAAAAGGGACTTGGACACTTACCTGGCCCAGGGTTCAGGCACAGGTTCTGCCACTGCTCTGGACAAGGAAATGCAGCGACTTAGTCTCACTTTAGAGACAAGCAGGGGCTCTGACAGGGCAGAGATGGCCGAGGTTTCCCAATACTGAGAGGGCACGGGCAGGACAGGACACCTGTGTAGGCCAGTGTGTCACACGCGGAGCCAGCGATCCCTCGGCACTGCCGGGGCGAGGGCGAGGCCTGACATCAGAGATGAAGCTCCAGGCTCCAGGCCTCACCACACCAGTCTGCATCTGTTCGTCTGGGACACTGGCTTCTGGCTGGGACTTTGCTTAGAGAAAGTGTGTGTCAGTGACTCTCCCACCCCTGAGACAAAGGGGCTTGCAGCCCAGTCACTGGACCACGGACTCTGTCATGGAAGGTGGGAACAATCAAAACCAACCGCCAAACCACATCCTGCTGTGTGATTGGACATGAATTCTGCACTTCTTGGTGGCATAGAGTGAACCGTGGGTCCGAGCGCACACACCCACTCTGGCTTTAGCTCGGCCACCAGGGGAGCTTCTCCAAGCCCTTTGACCCTGGCCATGGGAGTAAGAAGAAATGATGAAGAATTCTACTTTGCACTGATGGAATTTGGAAATATAAAAAATCCTTAATATCGAGGGCCTCTGTTCCTTCTGCCTTTTTAAATTGCCAAAAGGTACGTGCACCTGCCAGAGCGAGCACTTCCAGTGGGGCGTGGTCACAGCGCAATCCGTCTCCTCCACTTTGCCATCCTGCCGGGACAACGGGCACGCATGCCCAGTGTGTTTTTCAAGGTTCTGGGGTTGGGGTTTGAATCAAGGTTGGCCACGTGAGATCTGATTCCCTTACCTTCTAGGCAGGCCCCAAGAACTATACCTTACTAGCTCATAAGCCAGGGCCCAGGAGCAGACACCAGACCACCTGAGTTATGGCATTAAAAAAGGACAATATTCCATTCATAAAATGAATCAGGCTGATTGATAAAGCAGATTTGGCAGGAATCGCCCTAGAAATTAGACCAATTAGAATGCCTTCCCCATCAAATTATTTTATTCGGTTAAACAGCTTAAAGACGATTCATTTTGTTCGGTACCTTTCTAGAAAATATTTCAAGTTTTAAATGAACTTCCAATACATAAAACAGAATTACTTTACCATACACAAATTTCAGATCAAAATACAACACTCTGTTTTCTTACAGTTAGAAAATCCAATCGATACAAACTACATAGAAAAGATAAAACACTTTCACTGATCCTCGGTACCAGAGAATGCGCGACAGCGTCCTGTCCCACGGCACGGGCTGTGCTCGTGGGCAGGGGTCGACCCACAGCCACCCACAAGACACCAGCATGTGAACACAGTGCGTGCCACTCAGTTTAGGAATGTTACGCGGCCTCTGGGCGTCAGTAGTACTTGTAAACCATAAAGAAACTTTGTAAGAAAGGTTACTGATTAAAAATGACTCCTGACCTTGCTAAATTTCTGCCAGCAAAGGAATAGGAAGTGACTCCACAGAACAAGCTAGTACAGTCAGACCACTGGATGTGAGATGGACACTTCAATGAGATCCGATTAGAACACATTTTCTACTACCCTACTGAATTCGGGGAGCACAGCTTCCTACGCTGCCACCTCCAAGGACTTCCAACATTCTGACCCTTCCGTAGAATGTCTTTTGTTGGGCGTCAGTATTTCACGGCAAACCCGTTTTTCAGTAGTAGGGCTCCGTTTCAAGACAGGGTAACGGTACCACACACGACACAACCTCATCTGAACAATGTCCAAGTGTTCTCCACTTGGAAGTTTACCAGATAACAAAGCTGCAGGATTTAAAGACAATTCCGCACGTGCCATGTCAGAAAATACAGGTATGTTAGTCAAGCCGATCTGGGCTCAACAGGAGGGATGTTAACATGGTATTTTGGGAATCTGGTATTTAGAAGACATTTATGGACTTTTCCTTATGACACTAATAGCATCAAAATGTCCAATCAAGAGTGTTCTAAGAACCGGTTCTCCACAAAGGTGACAGTCACACATTTAAGTGCCTGGGATGAAACAGGTAGGAGCTAGTAGGGGTGACGCCAGCCACTTCGCTCTGAATCTGGGAGTGTCGAATTGAAATTGCAATCCTGTTTTAGGGAATTTCTTTGACAGGTTTCTTTCACAGCAGAAGGCTTACACCAGCGACAGAAAACAAATCTACATGCTTGTACGTGTTATGGATGGGTCTCGCTCAGACAGGCAGACCTCTGTCACCAGTAACACAGTGACAAAGACGAGCCTGCGTGAGGAGCTTCCGAGGAGGATGGGTGGCCATGGGGAGGGCAGAAGGTGCTTTTATTAACTGTGGCTTAGCTGTGGTGCTGACCACGGAGCTGGCCGCCATGCCTGCCCCAGACCTCTGCTGAAGCAGTGCCTTCGTTACGGCTGTCACATATGATATGAAACGAAACAGGGACCGCTGTCACTGGTCATCGAAAGGGTACAGGAACCGGCGGAAGCTGTCACGAATGAGACGGAACAAAAAGAACTGTGGGCAGAAAGGGCCCTGGCCACCTTACCACAGTGAGTGTGGCTGTACCGCCCACATCTCCCAGGTCGACGGGTTCACCCGTGGGCGCACACCCGAGTGTGAGGGCCACGTAGGAGAGTGGTACAGTTACTGCGGATACGGGACACCCGTTGGCCCTACATACCAGATCCTACATGATTTCTTTTTACAACGCCTCAGAATCACCTTCAAGGAGCATATGACAGATTAATGACATTTATCTTCTGGAGTTGCTGTGTAAGCAAAAATTGCTTTAGAAAAACTATGGGAAGGTGGCCTGTCTCTTACAGAAACGAGCAATTTCAACTTCCAACTGTGCTCATGATTTGGGGTGTGGTGTGTTTTTAAGTCAGGGCTAAATGAGGGAAGGGAACAGTGGCCTTGGTCTAGGAATGCCAGCTCGAGTGCCAGCTGCCGAAAAGGAGAGGCGCGCACGGGGCCACGGCTCCACAGAAGACGTGGCAGGGCACTGGCCTCTGTGAGCCCCCGGAGAGCAGGGCCCTGAGCGCATCTCGGGACAACCCGGGCCGCTCAGTGCAGGCCGTGCTGAGGTAGTGCGTGGGGCTGGCTGCCCCTTCCCCTGGCTCGGGGGGAGCCCTGCTGGCCTCCGGGGCAGGTGCGGGGGGCTGGGGGGGGCGTGGTCTAGTCTGATTGCTCACGGGCTGGGACGTGTACATGGCAACGCCTCAGAGGGAACAGCCCAGGTGACAGGTGGGTAACCAGGGCCAGCGGCTGTGGAAAGTGCTAGAATGAAGGCCTGGACAGGACTCTTCTTGACAGGCGCTGTGAGGCACGTGGCCCGGACACCAAGTGCCGGGGACCAGGAGGGCCACTTGGTCCTTTCCTTTACTCTTTGGTACAATCCTAGGGAGAGACCAACCGGCTAGGAGAGTGGTGGGCAGTGGAGAGGGTGCGAGGGCACTCTCAAAACCCAACCAAGACGGCCTTTGTCTGCACAGACGAGCTGACAGGCCCAGGGCCTCTTTTCTCACAGGGATGCCACCTACTGTCACCTGGGCAGCCCCAAGGGGACGTGGGAGAAAGCCAGGACTGGTGCAAATGAAAGGCTCCAGGGAAGCGCCGCGGCCGCTCCAGTGGCAGGCTGTGCTCCCAGCTGAGGACGTCACTGCCTGAGGACGTTTCCTGGCTCTGGGAGGCTCTTCCAGAGGGTGGGGATCAGGAGGGAGCGGTCACTGCCACCAGAGCAGGACCACGAGAAACCATGAGGCAAAGTACCCCACCTACAGGCCAGGCCGGAGTCCTCTGGCGTGCAAGGGGCCGGCAGAGCCCAGCCAGCCCAGCAGGCAGCCCCTGCTTGAAGAACCACGGTTTAACTTAGTTTTCTTAAGCTGGTAGAGGCTATGAGGGAGTTAAACAAAAAGTAACATGGAGCAAGAATCACTGTTCTAGCTGACAATATGCTTATAGGAAAGACTTTGGAAACACGAATATTCCAGAGAGCTCTAGAACTGAAATGCCCAGGTGCAAATGGTGAAGAAGCTGCAGCTGTGGCCATCGGCTGATGCTGAAGACAGGGCTGCTGACAGGCAGAGAGGAAAGGCGGGGGGCGAGGACAGGGTAGGAGGGAACGCAAACTCTCCTCGAAAGCAACGAACAAATGGAAGTTTGAACACGGGTGTTTGCCTCTTCCACTAGACAAGTTTTCACAGCGTCTCCACTTGCTGGGAGCTTTGGAGAAGAGGCAGGGATCCTCCCACTGTCGCTGTCCAGCCTGCACGGGGGCTGCCCAAAGGTCGCTCTGGGTGCGAGCCCTCAGTGACAGGTGCTCAGAGCTGCAGAAGGCTCCCACCAAACACGTGGCCCTTCTGTTTTAAAGATCTAAACATTATAAAAATGATCATCTGTAGTGTCTGCCTTCTGGCCTGGGCTGGGTTTTGGGGAGGAAGCACATCTGCTCTTTCCTGCCATAGTGTGGGCACCTCCACGCCCCAATGTCTGTTCTTCCTTAAGACTTCCCTCCAGGGCCTCAGGGCCTTCGTAGGCTCTGGGAATGCCCCTTGCTTCATCCTGGCATGGCCTCTGGGCTTGCTCGGGCCTCTCTGTCTGGTGTCATGGCTGGCAGCTCAGCCCAGCAGTCCAGAGGCCTGCTCGACCCCAGTCCCATGCACAGCCAAGCACTGCCTTTTAGAAACAGCTGCTCGGGTTCCACTTCTGAGGAACTCAACCCCATGCTCTCCGCTTCTGCGTAGCGGCTGTTTTCCTGAGCGCAGACAGAAGCCTTTACTACGGAGCCATCAGACTGTTAAAGCGCTGTCGTTCCCAACACCTGTCACAACGCCACCGACACCTTCCTGCCTTGTGGGTTTTCACACACCTCACTGAGAGGAATGTTGAGAAAGACACTCATTATTCGGGCGCCCTACTCTAACAGGGTCGACATCGTCTGGTCTTATCAACACCGTCTGCATCTGACTGGTTAACCCACTTCTCAGCGCGTTGCCAACCCTGTTTCCACTCCTTTTTCTTCCTCACAGAGGTGTCAAGAATGACTTCGTCAAGCTGAGTGCACATGTCACGTGCACTGCAGAAGCCACAGTCTCATCGCCTCGACTGGACAGGAAGTGGTATCACAGAAGGATGAGGTTCACTTTTTGCATCACTTTGTTAAATAACCTTCTTTACTTGAAGGTACAAAAATTCTCTCTCTCTCTCTCTCTCTCTCACACACACACACACACACACAGAGAAACACACACAAGTACTTGTGACACGTCTTTGTTTGATTTTAGTTTCATGTAACATCCAAGTTAAGGAAGCATAGTTTAGGTCTAATGATCTCACAGGAGATCGAGAAAATAGCCAGTGTCCCTGACCAATTCAGATGCTACCTTTGATTTTATAGTGAGAAAAGTCAACTTTGGTAACGAGTTTTCAGGCAAATTCTAAATAGAGTTAGTTATAACTCTAAATATTCTAAACGCACATTTCGGGACCTTTCAACTGTCTAGAATCATCCTGAATTTAGGTACTGGAGGTGCGGGAGAGGTGGGGGGTCCGGGAGGTCAGTCACTTTATAAGTACCAGTAGACACTGACGCGTTCTCCGACAGCAGTGGGCGTTAGTGAGGAAGAGCGTGAGGCCGCGGATGCGGAGTGCAGGGCAACCCCTACCCATCCAGGCTTCTCTGCGCCTCAGGTGGGAGCTGCCAGCCAGTGGCCGCAGTAATGACGCCACCACCCTGTGACAGGCCTGGCCCGAGGGGTTACGGTCATCACTAACCTCTCCTTTCAAAAGCCTCAGAGGCCAACACCCTAGGGTCCTGCCTCTACGGGAGGAACCGAGCCTGAGGTGGTCGAGCCTCCCGAGTAGGCAGTCGGAAGGCGCAGCCACCTGCAACCCCACACCCACCTGACACCGACTGCTGGGTTCGCCCCGGAAGTACGCGGGGACTTCAAAGAGGTTGTGGAAAAGTGCCAAAGTAGGAGTCTGTTCTGGTGCAAAAAATGTAGCTATCTATGCACAGTGTCTTCATAACACATGTATTCCATGCACTTTTTGGAGACCCTGCGTACATGAAATATTTACAGATGATTTCCTCACCTGTACTAAAGGAAGGAAGTCGGGGAACTGAGTTAAAGGGGTAAGCCTTGGTTCTCCTGGAAACGTCTTCCAGGAAATGCCCTGTGCCCCGTGCAGGAGCACAGGGTGGGGACGTATTGTGATCTGAGGAGGAGGAAGGGGAGGAGAGGATGCTTTTACCACTCTCGTCAGGAGCAAGCCCGTTACTCTGAAAAGCACAAGCATAACAATGACACCTAGTTACATTCCAGGTACTCTAGGCTTTTAGAAATGGCCATAACTTGTTTGCTCACTGAGGATCACTTGAGCCCTCTGCTTAGGCAGGTTGTGTAGGACTGTGGCCCCAAACGGGGTCATTTCTACATGAGTAATTCCCAGGAAGGAGGGTCTATCTACAAGAATTGATGAGCCTCCTCACTCCGTCTTCCTCAGTGACCAGGTAAGCTGACAGAAGAGGACGGGGCTGTCACGTGTGGAGTGGAGAAGGCGTGGAGGGACATGCCACCAACACAGGGCTTCGGAGAGCAAATCCGAGCATTCACGACTGCAAGGAGAACACAGCCCTGGGTAGCCAACCTCGACCCCGCCCTCAGGACACATGTGCAGAGTTCCAGCTTCAAACCCTAGGTTATCGCACTGGAAGAGAAGACGGACTTAGTAGTGCATCTGTATTTACATGAAAATTAAAGATCCTTGGGAAATAGCACCTTATAGAAATCCCAAACACTGGGAGGGATTACACACAGACACCTTCTCCTGTGTGACCCTAACAAGAATGGAAATTAAGCCCTCTATTTCACACAGCACGGGGATTAAATATACTACTTGCCTGTGTTATGAAAACATAGCCTTTCAAAGACTCCTTAAAGTTCAAGTTCAGTTTCAAGTAATCACTTTGCAGCAGCTCCAGGAGAATTATTGTTCCTCCTGATTAAAAGTGCCTGTTTTTTTTTTTTTTTTTTTTTTAAGTAGTCAAATGGAAAATACGCCTTAGAGAATTGTATTCCTCAAGGCCACTTACTGCTTGCTTCCAGGCTTTTGTTAAAGAACAGAATGTGTTGAATTCTTCTAAATTGGCTAGGGATCAAGCACAACACTACATAATGAGGTAGCTGAGAACTGAGTTTTTCCTATAAACACAAAGAACGAGGGAATAAATGCATGCCATTCCCATCCAATTAAACAGGAAACATGATAAAGCAAGCTTCGCAGGGCTGTATTTAAACCAAGTTCACTGGTCTAACTTAAAAACATTCAATGCAAGGCCCTAAAGGACATCTTCTTCGTACCTGCTGAGTAAAAACAATGAAAAGAAGGTACCTAAACCTACTCTGTCCTGAAATGCCAGAGTAAGGTCCTGACAAGAGGACTCTCCCAGCAGCGGGTGCTGAACCTACCCGTCCCTGGGATCTGAACTGTTAGCAATGGCTCTTCATCTACACGCATCCCACCAACTGCTAAGTGTCCTCCCCTTCACCTTAACACACTGTGTCCCAGACTGGGGTGGGGGGAGGCGACAGCCCTTCCTCCCACACACCACAGTGACGTGTCACAGTGCAGTCTGGTCACAGTGTTTGTGGAGATGGGGGCTCAGCTGCTTCGTGGAGCCAAGAGCATGCCGATATCAAAATTTAAAACTTGGCCCAATTTCAGGGGAGTAGTAGTTTTAAAAGATGAGTATTTATTTCAAAATAAGAGAAGGCAACAGATATTCTCACTACATAATTATATCATTTTATTTATTAGATGTTTGAGTTCACAAGAAAAGTTTAAAAATCCAATCACTAGAGAACTTCTAGAACTTTCTAGAACTGAAAAGAGCTGCCTTTCCTCAGCTGTCTGCACTGGGCGCAAGATAGAGTACAGTTCAGTTCCTCGTATGCCACGCAGATGGGCCTCTCCAGCGAGACAACGTGGAGACATGCTCAGGATAGCGGCATTACTTCTGAGAAATCCAAACATTTAAAAGTATTACCAGCTGACTTGCAAAAAAATATATAGAAAACGTCTCCAGTTCACAGTGTTGAGACGTAACTGCCAGCGGGCGTGAGAGACACCTCAAGTTAGTGTCCTTCTCAAGTCCAGACACAGGGTCCTTTCTGGCCCTTCTACCACGGACTTCTAAAGGAGCTGTACAAAATACTTCGGGATCATCAGATGGCTGGCAAGATACTTTCTTCCACATTCTTACATGGAGTAAGAAAAGAGGAGATACATGAAGCTTCAGCCCCTGAAACGGAAAAAACCGCCTCTCTTTCACGCACAACGCTTCCTTCCGTCCTGAGGGGATGGGAAACGCCTAGCTCTCCTCTAGCTGACCGACCAGTCCAAGATCTCTGCTCTTATATCTCTCTGTGCAGCTTGCAAGGACATGGTTGAGAGTTTATAAGCTGTAGTACAAAGGATGAAAAATCTCTCTGTGCCCAGAAAAACCAAGTCATAGTCTAACAGGCTGAACAGTCAGTTCATCACCTGAAGACCCGGCCTCCACTCCTGCCTGCTCGCGTGGAAAGGGAGAAACGGAGCGGCCCCACTGTGCTCTGCAGATAGCTCTCCATACAGCGGAGAGCACCTCGCCCATGCCAGAGAGGTCAGGTGCAAAATTATATGCCCTAGAAGATTGTGAGCCCCACAGAAAAAGCAATAAATAAAAACTCTCCATGTTAAATGTGCTCAGCGTCATCACGTGTGCTGAGCAGAGGGCCTCGAAACTCCCACGCGACACACGGAGACAGGCTGGGGCAGTACGCGTCAGGCACTTGTGTTGGTGAGGCTGCACTAGTCTCCACCCCTCCCCTGAGGCCAACCCACCCGTGGACAAAGCTTCTCACTGAAAGTCCAGCAAAACTGGCTGCTCCCGGAGAGCACTTTTCAACCCAGTGAGGATTACGCTGATTATGAAGATGCTGTGTTCACTCGTCAAACATGTACTGACACCTACTGAGATAAGCAAAGGACAAAGACATCCTCGCGCCATCCCACAAGGAGTTTATCGCCTGGAGAGGGAGGGCGGCACGGTACCTGCCTCATCGCGGAGTTCCCAGCACACACGCATGATCCGGCAGGTGCCCAGTGAACGTTTGCCTGTAGATTCTCCCAGAGAAGGCTTTGCTGCACCTGACCCCCTCTCTCCTCTCAGTGGCAGGCCCAGGGCGCACGCGGCTCTTTAATGAAGAAAGCCAATATTCTGCAAGGTAATACTGTTTTAGCACACCTTGGAAAACTTTTTCGGGGAACCCTGCTTTGGTACCCTGAAGTAGGAACGTACCAAATGGAACCCTGATGGACCAAGGTCACCAGCCATTTCTCTGGAAACGTACTACCCACAGCACTGGGTATCACGGTGAAGACAGTCACCCCTCACTATGCACACATGAAGGTACTTCCCAGACGCCGCCAAGGGACCTCTCCCTCATAAACGATGAGAACGACACTTCCGAACTGCCGGTGGAGAAAGTGCCATCATTCAAGTGGTAGTGCAATACAACAGGACACCTTGATACAAGCGACATCCCATCCAACAGCCCTGCAGACTCTCTTTTGGTCATTCCATAGTTTGAAAAGCCTGTTAACTATTAAGTCCTCATAGCGATGAAAAACTAAGCTAAACCATGAATGTAGAAATGTCTCAGGCCGATCTTTATAGTATACCAACTGCCAGTTGGTCAAGACTGTCTTTAATCTTGCTAAGGGAGAGAAATGCAGACACCAAGTACAACTTACTACAAACTACAAATGTTTCAGTGTTTACACTCAACGTGAGTTTAACACAGTAGTATAAACCGAAGGTCAACAGGCTCGAGAATTCATCTGAAGCACCAGGAGACGGTAATATACGTAGTTAGAACTACAATTCCAAAAGTAAACATATGCAAACAGATTTGTCAAGTCACACGCACACACGCATGTGCACACACACACACGTGCACACACACCCACTCCTCTCTCGCTTTATTCTCACAGGATGCATGCACTATCAAAAACAAAAACAGAAACACTTCATTTTAAATGAAACACATCTTTTTAAAAAATCTATATCTGGATGTCTTAAAGAAACAAACCAACCAACCTAATTCAGGCAATAACCTAGGAAAAATCTTTAAATATTTGCTCTAACCTGAGTCAATTTTCCTTCTGTTGGTGGGATAATAAAAATAAATTGCACTTCCCCCACAGATATTTGTATTTAAAATTTTAAGAACTGTCCTTAGCCACCAATTCCAACATAAACCTGGTAAAAGTACCTTACAGAGAAAGAAGTTATCAAAATTTTATCAAGAAATGATGTTTCAAGGCATAAGTGGAATGTTAAAACACAAACCTGCATGAAATGAGTTACTGAAATAATAATTTACAAAAAAGTCATGACTTTAGGACATAATAAAATTAATATATCCCTATACTTCAACACAGTATTTTTATACATATTATATAGTAAAATAACAGTTTGGCACTTAGTAGCTTTTGTTGGTTATTGCATCCCATATTATGTGGCAATTTCGTTTTATAAAACATTATCTAATTTCTGCAGCTACAGTGTCAATGAACTGCATTAAAAAAAAAAAAAGCAATACTTCAATCAACTGAATTTATCAAGTCATGCAGGCACTAAGAACACTGCAACAGGAACTCACTCACTCCTACATGATGAACTGTCTCCCTGGAGGCCTGGCATGGACCGGGAAGAATTTTATACTTCAGAGACTGAAAGAAGAGAACCGCTGACCCTCACAGCCTCAGCAGGATGTCAGTCACCACGTTAGAGCCCCCCAAGTGCAGCTTCTGAACATGACGTGCTGTTCAGGATATCTCAACAAGGCGAATTCAGTGTTTCTGCAGTGTGTTTCCTCTAAAAGTACTGAGTGTGAAAAGAAAGTTTTCTTTCTTTGCAGTGGCCACATAGCTTGCTCTAAGACAGTCCAAGTATGGTTGGGAAAATGTGCAGGCTGCCTGACTATACACCGCTAACACTCTACGCCTGGCTCTGAGACAGCGATCCACATTATTTGAGTGTGTGGCACGCCTGGCCTGGACCTCTGGTATCGAAGGTAAAAACTGTGCATTCTCTCGGACAGAACCCCATGGGCGTGGCCTCTTTTAGCAACTTTCTTAACACTACACCAACTTCCAGTAGGTGTAAGGAAAAACGGCAGCGAGGTCACCCTGCTCTACATCCATGGGTGGGAAAACGCGGTCATCTTTCATATGCATGTTAAGAGCATACTAACATTCCATGCAGGAAGTTTCTAGAAGGGATTTCTGTCCTCAAATTTACAACCAAAGGATATATTCATTTATTCATCATTAAGACAAAATGCTGCTTCTTATAGCCATAGCCTAAGAGGAAAAGAAAAGCTATAGAAAACAATTAAAAATGAAGTATTCTATATTAAATTGATTAGAAATTTAATATTGCATAAAGTTCAAATTATGAAGTCATCAAGCACTCTGGCGTCCCTGATTTCACAGGCAGGTGGTATTCACTGAAAGGAAAATAAAACATCTCACAAGATACGGCCCCCAATGAAGCATGGCCCCCACCCTAGTGGCAAGGGGGGTAAATGGGCTGAGGTGGGAGTGCTAAACAAGAATAGGGGGAAAGAGGAAGAGAGTTTGCTCCACTATGAACAGAATGGAAGTAAGTTGAGGTAGTTTACTCTACCAGCCAAACTTTTCTCATAAAGTAATTTTTCTGAAACTCTTACTAGTGAACGGCACTGGGAAAATTCCATTACAAAGACTAGATTCTTAACACGGATGTGCATTCTATGATGAGTTTTCAAATCCTAAACAGTAAATAAGACTTTGTGTGCTTTCAGACAGATAATAAAAAGTTTTGATCCCTACAGAGTTTGTCCGGACAGTTTATTCATTTATCTTTTGTAGTCATAGCCGACCTTTTTTATTTTTCTGACTCAGGTCTTTCTTTTATAAAAACTCCTACTCACTAATATCCCCATACTTATAAAATGGTTTTGATCGACTGAAAAAGAAGGATGGCACCGCGTGAGATCCGCACAGCTCCGGAAGCACGGCCCAGAAGGCCAGCCTGACACACCTCACCCTCGATTAACAGAGGCCAGCAGCTTCCGTCAGCTCGCCCGTGTGCTGCATCTTCCTGTTACTAAGACAGAATGTTACAAGAGAGAAATCTTATCTTGGTTTCGATTCATAATACACTTTTACAGAGTCTTAGGACAGAGTACTAGTAATAAATGGACACTAACTGGCATATGGTCCAACCTAACAGTTTAGGCACAAACCTTAACTCGGTGGGCAGCAGGGTTAGGCATAATACACCCTCCCAAGTGCAGTAGAAAAGCGATCTTGGTATGACTGGATATGTTGATTTGCATATACAGATTTTGTTTGTGTTTACCAAAGCCTCGAACTTGAACACGGTGGTCAGTCAGATATGTGTTCCCGCCACGGGAAATGTACCTTGATGTTTTAACTTCAATATTTTACATTATACCAACTCCCGCCTCAGTGTTTTAACTGCGATATTTTACATTATACCAATTCCCACTCCCTTTCCTTTTGATAGTTACTAGCCTCCACTGTTTACAGGCATGTCTAACCGGAGACACTGATTCCTCCCAGGTAGTTTTTTCAAGTTAAAGGTTCTCCTAAACAGGAGCTGAAGCTCAAGCTTTTAAGCATTATCGAACCACCAGAGAGGTACCGTACCAAAGCCCAGCACACAGAACCCGCTCCAATCGCCGTCTCTGCTCTCCCTCGTGTAAAGCTGTGTTATGGTCAACTCAGGTCAGGATCTCGCCTCCTGCTCTGCTTCCTCTTCAAGGGGAGTGAACACGGATGCGGAACAGGCCTTGCTTGAGCTGCAGGCGGAAAAGCTTGCAATTCGCAATGCGCAAGGCTGCACACCCAGTGCGGCGGAGGTCGGACGGAAGGAGTGGCTTGGTGTGGTGCCAGGTTCCTGTGCTCCTTTTAAACTCGCGCACGTAGTCGTAATTGGTACCTAAACCACAAAAGTCAGCGAAGGTGAGACGAGGCGCCTCGGGATCAGCAGCCGGCGGCTCCAGCCAACTCACTGACAGTCTTACCTGTATCAAGGTCTCCAATCACATAAATACTGGCTCCTATAGGGACAGCGCCATAGACGAAAGAGGAACTGGCAGGGATGCATAAATTCTGGTCATTAAGGTAGATCCACCTGGAAGAAAAATGGATGGACAAAATGAAGGAAGTGAGGAGGATGACTCCATCTGGGAAGATAGACCACAGAACGTGGTGAGCCCTCAACGGTCCTACAGCGTGTCACGCTGGTCCCTACACCCCACCTGCAGATACCCACCGATGCCTTCCCGTCACTAGGGCACCAGTCCTGTCTGTGCCGGGCATCATCTACACCCACCCAGAGAGAGCATGCACTTTTTTTTTTTTTTTTTTTTTTTTTTTTTTAGATTTTTGCCATAGGGCACGTTTGCTCACTGGAGACAAAGAGAGGGAAAGTGAGAAATCATCCCCCAGGGGAGATGGTCATGCCACAATCCCTTCTCCATTCTCCTCTCGGGATTTCGGGATCCCATGCACACGTGCTTGGCATGATTTTCAAGATGCCAAGACTAGGTGTTGAACCATGGATGACCGTGTAGGAATCCAGCACCTTAACCACCATGCCACCTGCTGGCCTCAAGAGCATGCACTTTCCAGTCTATCTCTCTGGCTCAGCATAAGGTTTCTGAGTCATCCCTGCTGCTGCATGCCTTGGTAATTCGTTTGTTTCTGAGTGATTTCTTTGTTTCTAAGTAGTCGGCCACTATGTGGGTGTACCAGTTGGCTTATCCATTCACAAGTTGACATTCATTTGGCTGGCTTCCAGGTTTTGGCCATTGTGAACATTAGAGTTAGGTCATTTTGTGGCCTTATGTTAAAGCATGGGAGGGTTATAAGTAAGGGTACACAACTCACTGCTTTCCAAAGTGCTGTGCCACTGCATTCCAACGAGCAGTGTATGAGAGCCCCAACTGCTTGGTGCTACTTGTCAGCTCTTGGCACTGTCTTTTAATTTTAGCCATTTTAACGACACACATTTTCCTGAAGGCTAACGATGTTGAGCACCTCTGTATGTCTTATTGGCTTTCTATGTACATTCTTTTAGGAAATGTCTGTTCAAAGATTTGCTCATTTTAAAAATTGGGTCTACTGTCTTTCTATTATTGACTTGTGTAGTTGGTGGACATGGTCCTTTGTTGGATACGTGTATTGGGTTGTCAGAAAAGTCATGACACATTTTCTATGCTTTTCTATGCAAAAACGCATCAAAACTTTTCTGACAACCCAGCATTATGAATATTTCCCCCCAGCATATAGACTGCTTTTTTATTTTTTGAATGGAATTTTTAAAGAACAGGAATTTCTAAATTTTGATGAATTCCAACACATCATCATCACCTTTTTTTAAAAAAAAAAACAACTTTATTTTTATTTGACCAAAGAGGGACAGAGTGAGAGAGGGAGAGGAGAGTGAGAAATCAAGCCGCCAGGTTTGGGACTTGAACCACAGTCGACCACGTGGGAGTCCAGTGACTTCAACCACCATGCCACCTACTGGTCCTCATCTTTTTTTTTTTTCAGATGAGGCTTGCTGTTTTGCAATACTCCTGCCTCAGCTTCCCCAGCAGCAATGTCGAGCATGCCACCACCGCTGGGCCTCCTTGTCTTCTTCCATGCTACGCTTTCTGTGTCCTTCTAGGAAATTTTTCCTTAATCCCAAAGTTACAAAGATTTTCCTACTGTGTCCTCTTTTGAAATCACATAGATGTGTATGCGTGTTGTAAAATCACCTAGATGTGCACGTGTTCAGTCATCTCAGGAAGTCTTTAGCTGACCCTGGATCCACAATGCTTATAACCAAGGCTGAAGGGACCGAACTAAGATTGGGGCTGTCACTCACTACAGGTGGGACAGCTTGCCATGAGTCTGATGAAGTTAACTGCCCACTAACAGGCTTACAGCAACACTCTCAAGCAATAAAAGAAAATTCAGGGCTGCAACAACATAATATTCACAGTATCTAGAGGATGCAATCCAGAATTATTCAACAAAAGAAGAGCCAGAAAAATTAGAATCCATTCTCAAGGGAATAAACAATCAACAGACGCCAACTCTGAGATGACTCAGATACCGAGTTACCAGGCAGGGAATTGGACACAGCTACTATAACTCTGCTCAAAAAGAGAAAGAAAAAAACATACTTGTGATGAAAAGATGGGAAATTTCAGCACAGAAAAAACAGAAGTCTAAAAACAAACTATGAAATTTTCAGAAACTGACAAAGCAAGAGCTAAAACAAAAAAATTCAGGCTGGCCCTATAGCCAAGTGGTTAAGGAAGCCAAAGCCCATATGACCTACTGTGGCTTGAGAAATACGCTGGGCGTGTGTGAGTGTACCCAAAATCCTGTCAAGAGAGAGGAGGGATTGTGGTCTGACCACACCCCACTGGGGCTGCCTCCTTCTTCTCCCCTGGCCTATCTCTGGTGAGTGCATGGACCCTCTAATAATTAAAACAAACAAATGCGCTGGATGAACCTAAGAACAGAATGGAGATGACAAAGGAAGAAGCAGATTTAAATAAAAATAAAAAGAAATCATCCAATTTGAAGTAAGGAAAAAAAGATAAAATAATTCAGATGGAATGATAATGAAAATAAAACATATCAAAACATCTGGGACACAACTAAAGTGGTGCCCCATGGAAAATTCAAAGCTTTAAATGAGCACATTAGAATAGTAAACAACCCACCCGCCCTGGTGGTGCGGTTGGTAGGAAACCAAACTACAGTGCTGGAAGCCACATGGCCGACTGTGGGTTTGGATTCATGGGCTGGTCTGCAAACACGCTGGGTGCACGCACACGAGCTCAAGATTCTGAAGAGCTGGAGGGCAGGAGGAAGGGGACTGCAGAGTGACAAGACATAGCTGAAGGTGCTTCTTTCTCTTTCTGGTGTGTATGCACATGCTATCATGAAGACAAATAAACTTAAAAAAAGGAGGGGGGTAAAAAGATCTATAATCAATGATCTAAAATGCTACCTGAAGAAGTAGAAAGGAAAGAGAAAAGTAAAGCCAGCCTAAGTAAAAGAACAGAGATAATACAGGTAAGAGAAATCAGTGAAATCAGCAGCCGGCTTTCTGTCCACAAGGGGTGCAGGAGGCGGTAAGACTGGGAGACAAAGGGCCACTCCGGTCTCAGTCAGCCCCTCGTCCTCCTACTGTGCCGCCCATCAGCATGCAGCCGGCCAGGGGTGCAAACCCTCGGCAAGTTCCCCTCTGGAGGCCACAGCACACCCTCTTCCAATAGTGAACCTCAGCCTGTGGTGCGGGAAGGACTCTGCCCAGGCTGTCTCCTCCAGAGCACTTTCTCTCAGTACCGAAGGCAGAGGCCGTGCTTCCTACAATGGCTGCTTCGACTTCTTCAGAATCCCCTCATGACCCTGGAGTAGCTGACTACCTCTTACTAGTTAATAACAGCGAATATCACACTTACTATTCAAATACTCATGAGGCTACCTCCTGACTGGACCAGGACTGGAAAAGGTATGGTTAGGAGTGGGGTTCGTCTTTCATCCTGTATTTCACATATCCTAGTAAGGCATGTGAAGTACTTGCTTTTTCCTAATCATGAGATCCAAACAGCATAATGTGGTGTGGACAGTGTGCTGTTCTGTGGAACATGGAGGTGACAAAGAGCTCTGCAGGACTGCCACAGCCTCGAGACAAGACTGTATAGTGTACTGTGGGTCCTGCCAGGTAACGGCAAACTGCTTCGGGTGGCCCTCGCAATTGGAATGAAGAAAAAAAACACCAGCGAGGCCGGCAGTGGTGTGGTGGTTTAAGTGTGGATCCCCACGTGGCTGATCACGGTTTGGGTCCTGGATCCGGTGGCTTACTTTCTCACTTTCCTCTTCTCTGTCACTGTCTCATAAAATTAAAAAATAATAACAAATACAAATTAAAAAAAAAAATAGTTCTTAAAAAAAACCCAAAACACCCAAACATTAGCTAGGTCAATGGCTACACCGAGGCCAGGGACGGTGCTCATGAAGATGTTAAAGCTGTATGAAGATACTCCATCTGGGGTAGAACGGTTGACCAGTGTAACCACCTGATGAAACTTACGACATACATAGTCATTTTCCAAGATTTACCGAACTTTCGTGCTTTTTTCGAGTGACTGAAGTGGGAATAGGTATCACCACTCCTGAATTTTAAGTCCTCAGTGGTGATTAATTCCCATTGCTCCTGGTTTTCTATCTCTATAGGCAAGAAAAGTTCCAAGGACTCCCACTCAGCTCTTCCTGACACGAGGGCCCCCAAACCAGGGGTCAGAGAACCAATCTGGAGGGTCTGCCAGTTATCAAATACGTCTATTCCAATGATCCATTCAAAGATCAAAACAGACAGGTCCAGATTTCAAAACAGTTAGCACAATTTATATAAAAAGATTAAAGTGGGGGTGTGACACCGAGCCTGAGTCAATGCACAAGACAGTGACACACAGGGGGCTGTAGAAGGGAGGGGAGCACAGAACCTGCACTCAGAGCCGTGAGAAAAAGAATTTTGAGCAAAGGAATGAAACGACCAAAGTTTTGGTCCAACTGATATTCCGAAGCCAAAGGACATAAAATGAATTAGTGGAAACTGATCACAGAGTTTACGATACTGCACATAGAAGAAGCATCTGCATTAGGGTAGGAGCAGAGGAATGAAGATGAAAAATAATACACGTGTGTGATATACATAAATATATCCCCCCAAAGAAGCCTTGGCAACTGATGAGATCTGATGTCCAAGAGAGTAAGTGAGTACCTGGGAGGGTGCTGGTCTTATTTGAAAAGGGAACACAGGAATAGAAAAGGAGAAACTGTCTTTCTGGGTATACTAAGCTGTTACCGTGACTTGGTAAGAACTTAGGGCCACTTCTGGCTTTCCTTAAAACAGTTTTGTTTTTACTCAGAAATACAGAAAATAAGAAGATATGGCATTTTTCCAGGAAAGTTTGAGCCTAAAAATAGGGAACAAAGACAGGAAAGATAAGAGATTACTTAAAAACACCATAACGGCCTCCAATCTAATACAGACTGCTCTTCGGCCACAGTGTCCACAGTATGCAAACACAACACTCCATCTTTTAAGAAATGAACTACTGCTGCAGGTCATATTCTCTGTGACTATTCCTTAAAAAGTCTCCATCTCTAAGTCAATCTAATGCTGGAGTTATAAAGGTGGACTCTGGAGAATTCAGAACCCCGACGTTCGAATTCCAGCTTTCCCACTCGCTACCTGTGTGTCCTGGCACATTTCTGGATCTCGGAGCTCTATTTCCTCATGTGAGACAGGAATGACAGTGCCGGTACATCAGAAGGCTGTTCTGAGATCAGATGAGTTCCGTGAATGAACACATGGCACTTGGCGCTATATACATGTTTAGTATTACGTGAACACATTAAGAGTCCTGTAAGTCATAATGACAATTTAACTTAATGGCTTTCTGCATTCTACTTACAAACTATCATTGGAAAGCTGAGAATTAAGAAAACGGGGGGCCAGGAGATGGCGTAGTGGGTAAGGCGTTGGACTTCCACTTGGCCAACTGCAGTTCGAGTCCCAGACCAGTGGCTTGAAACTCATGTAGGGCGCATGTGTGCCCAAAATCCCAAGAGGAAAATGGAGGAGAAGGGATTGTGGTATGGCCATCTCCCCTGGTGGTTGATTTCTCACTTTCTCTCTGTATCTCTGGAGAGTGCATGCACCCTATAGCAAAAATCTCTCTTAAAAAAAAAATTAAAGAAATTGAAGATAAACAAGCTTTTAAATAGCAAGAAGGGGCCAACAATCATGTTTAATAATTATAAACTTAAAGCATATAATAGTTGTATTGAAATCTCGTCAACCATAAATATGAAACAATCTAATATAAAGATAAGTATGTAATTTAATTGCTCGGAATTTATAGCACATCAAGGGCAGATTGAGAAACTTTATAGCCAGATTTAAATAACACACAAGCAAAACAGGGGCAGGAAGATGTAGGCAAACTGGACTCTTCCAGCAAGTGTGTTACTAACTCACGCTGTCTCAACAGTGACTCGGTCATTGTGGAAAAGGTTCATATCAATATTTTATCACGAAGCAAACACACTGGCTACTGCTTGTTAGTGCAGCTGGAAAGACACGCTCGAGAGTCACTGGGCCAGTGGATTAATGAACTACTTCATACCTTGGGAGACAGCCCTCTCGGTAATTTGTGTATTAAGGAAGGAAAAATGTAAAGTATTTGAAATTCTCCCCTGCAACCCACCGTAGATAATGCCCTCTGAATTGCTCTATTTTCTCTAACACATTTTCCCAAGGGAGCCGGACACTGGGCCAGTGGGAACGCAATGCTTTGCGAGGCTGACCCAGTGGGAAGGTTCTGGGCTCATGTCCACAGACCTCCCTGAACACACTAAGTGTGAGCGTGCCCACGATCTGCAGCTGGCTAGAGCTCAGCTGAATCACGGCATCAGGGCTCTGCTGGGGGCCTCTCTTCGGTCTTCCTCATTCATGAAAATAAATAAACTTAAAAAAGTTTCTGGGGCTAGCAGACGGTGTGGTGGCTAAGGTGTTAGATCCCACATGGTCAAATCCATGTTCCGAGTCCTGAAACCAGCAGCTTGAAAAACACACTGGACACGTGTGTGTGTGTGCTCAAAACCCCTAGAGGAAATGGAAGAAAAAGGATTGCAGTGTGGCCACTGCACCCACGTGAGAGAGTTCTCACTTTCCCACTCTGTTTCTCTCTCTTGTCTGTCTGGCTCTTTCTGGCAAGTGCACATACCCTCTGGCAAAAATTGAAAAAAAAAAAAAAAAATCCAAGATGGCCTGCCCCTCTAATTGAAAAAAAAAAAAAGCTATGCAAATAACATACATTTAAAATGCATTAAGAGCCAAGTAACATTTATCCCTATATCTAAATCTTACTAACTAGTCCCTGCTAGCTCATTTAAGTAAAATAATACAAAATTCAATATTACATTATGGGGTGTGTCCTGGCGTGTTCAGGGACCAAGGCGACTAAAGTTATGCGCTAAACCTCATCTTCTAGACCCGCAAAACACTCAGACAAGGTAGGGTGACCTCTGTCCTCTCTCTGGCTCTGTCTCTCTCTTTAAATTAAAAAAAAATTTTTTTTAAGCAGTTCATCTTTTCTTTCTCTTGCTAATTTCAGAAGCCATTTTAAATCTGAGGTGTGTCCTGGCGTCTTCGCGTGGCATGCTAGCATGCAACACAATTTTCACTTTTTACCTTTAAAAAAATGTCCCCCTCTTTTTTGTTAGTTGTTTATTCCCCCCTCTTCTCTTCCTTTTGCTTTTATTTATTTTTTTTCAACCTTGCTTTCCCACCCTGCTCTTCAGTCTCCACACACTGAGTACCTAGACAGGCCTAGGTGCAGTTTCCAAGCATCTGAATGCTTTCAGGGTCACTGAAATCCTCAACACTTATTGAACCTCTTGCTTTAAGGATCAAACTTCTTTTTATAAATCTGAACTAATCTCTTTCTGTGGATACCATGTTGCAAAACACCCTAGAGTTGTCACAGAATGACCAGAAACCAATGCAGAGGCACAAGAAATATGAGAAACCAAGAAAACATCTCTCCCCTAAGTGAAAAGAACAGTCCTTCCTCATCCACAGACAGTACAGAGAACTCATGGCAATGTCTGAAAGAGAATTCAGAATACCCATAGCGACAAAACTAGATGAGACCCAAGAGTTGAGAGACCATGAATTCCAGAACAAGTAGGAGAAAAGAGCCAACAAGTTCCAGGAGGTGAGGACGTTCTTGCACTATCTAAAAGAGGAAATACACACCATAAGAAAGAATTAAATGGAGCTGTTAGAGATGAAGGTTGCAAATACAGGAAATCGAAACCTCCCTCGAAAGTAGTAAAAGCAGAGTAATCCAGGCAGAAGATTGAATCTTGGATGTTGAAGGAAAAACCTCTGACCTAGGAAAAAAAAAAAAACCAAAAAAAAACTAAGAACGAAAAAGAGAGAGAGAGAGAGAGAGAGAGAGAGAGAGAGAGAGAGAGAGAGAATACTATATGAGAAACACTAGATACCACTAAGTGCCCAAACTTCCGGATAATCGGTATCCCAGAAGGTGAAGAAACTAATAAGGGCATTGATAATCTACTCTATGAAATCCTGGAAGAAAACTTTCCAAATCTAGAGAGCCATTCAAATATCCAGACCCAAGAAATACAAAGGATCTCTAACAGAATCAACCCAAGAAGACCTTCTCCAAGGCATATCATAGCCAGATTGGCCAAATCCACAAAGACAAGATACTAAAATTGGCAAGAGAGAAAAGTCAGATTCCTTCTAAAGGTTATCCCATCAGGCTAAACTCAGACCTCTCATCAGAAACAATGTGAGCAAGGAAAGAATGGGAAAATATATTCAAAGTGTGAAGTGAAAAACAATTTCAGCCAAGAATACTATACCCGGCAAGATTATCCTTCATATGGGAAGAAAAGATAAAAAACATTCTCAGATAACTGAAAGAATTTACCAACACCAGAACAGCTCTTCCAGAAATTCTGAATGGAGTGCTTTACCAGGAAGACTAAAGACACACAGACGGAAACGAGAGAACAAAAACAGCATGGCTTTTGAGAGAAACATTACTGTCTTTTTCTTTACTGTACTGTCTTCCCAATTTAAGGATATTGCTTTCTTCTGAGCTGTTGATAAGTTCAGCAATTTGTTAAAATGTTTTTTCTTCTTGTTTGTTTCTTTAAATGGAAACATAAACTTTTCTCCCTTCCTGACCCCTCTGGAATTGGAAAATGTTTGGGAGTATTCTTATTTTGTGGCAGAATGGTTATTTGCATAAGTTCAATAATATCAGTTGCTTTGAATTGGAAATTCGAAATACTAGTTAATTGACAGGGCTTTGACTGGAATGTCATATCTGAAGATTAACCAGAAAACTACGGAACTAAGGTGGATCTCAAGCTCTTGGAAGGATGTCCTGGCACCATAAACAGTTCTGCCTGGCAGAGAAGATTAGAGAAGCCATATGAAAGAATTTGTACCATAAAATAACCTGGGCTGGGACCAGCAGTTAGCGTAACGGCTATGTCGCTGGACTCCCACGTAGTTGACTGCGGTTCAAGTCCCGGACCTGGTGGCTTAAAACTCACGCTGGGCGCGTGTGTGTGCGTGCCCAAGATCCCGAGAGGAGAGTGGAGGAGAAGGGATTGCGGCGTGGCCATCCCCCCTGGGGGGTGATTTCTCGCTTTCTATCTCTCTGTCTCTCTCTGTCTGTCTGGCAAGCGCACGCGCCCTATAGCAAAAACCTCTCCAAAAATAAAAATAAAAATAAAAAGAATAACCTGGGCTTATCCAGCCCAGCATTGTCATCAGTACAGATTGCAAAAGGGTAGCCACAACCTTGAGTAAATGTTTGTGGAAAAATGTAAAAATAAATAAATACATCATTAAAAAAGGGAGAAGAAAAAAATATGACATTGTGGCACCCCCTTCTGGTAACATGACCGAAGTACTCTAACAAGATTCTATTTAACACAGTAGTCTTCCGTTAGGATTATAAGATATTACTGCAATAAAAATACGGCTTAATGGCTATAACAGTAACATGTGTGAGGGGTGGAAGGTGGAGGGAGGTGGAGAAAGATGTTGGCTACTCTGCGAGACATACGGCCGCTTGTCAGAGATCTTTTTTTTTTTTTTTTTTTTTTTTTTGGAGAGGTTTTTCGCTATAGGGCGCGTGCGCTCGCCAGACAGACAGAGAGAGACAGAGAGATAGAAAGCGAGAAATCACCCCCCAGGGGGGGTGGTCACGCCGCAATCCCTTCTCCTCCATTCTCCTCTCGGGATCTTGGGCACGCACGCACACGCACCTGGCGTGAGTTGTAAGCCACCGGGTCCGAGACGCGAACCGCGGTCGACTACGTGGGAGTCCAGCGACATAGCCATTACACTAACTGCTGGTTCCCAGAGATCTTAAGAATTTCAGACACATCGCAGCACTACTGGACATGCCACTGCACGTCCGGTATAAACATCCCAGGTGTGATGCTGGGAACTAGGACACAGAGCCGACCAAGCTGGGCCTTACCTTGAGGTGGCCTGCTAAGGTAGCACTCACAACCTCGGAGCGAGGCGTTGCAGTGTTAGGGGGTCATGGACTGAGGACTGGGGCATGTGAGAAGGCCTTCTCTAGGTGGTGATAACTAAGCAGAGTTTTAGAAGCCAACTAACTGGATAAAAGTTGGAAAAGAACATTTTAGAGAATAGCACACTAGCAGAGCTGAGATAATTCTATGCATTTGGTGGGAAAATGTGGCTCAGTGTGAAGAAGCAGGAGGTCTGAGACTAGTAGGAGTAGACCAAGGCCGTTGCACAACAGGCCATACATGCTAAGTTAAGAGCCATAGGGAGCTGGGGGCTGGTAGGTAGCATGGTGGTTAAGGCTCTGGACTCTCACATGGCCAACCGTGGTTCAAGTCCCGGGGACTGGTGGCTTGCTCTCTCTCCCTCTCTATCTCTGGTGAGCACATGTGACCTATAGCAAATTGAAAAAATAAATTCTCTAAAAAAAAAAAGCCACAGGGAGCTAATGAATGATTTTAAGTAAGTGTCCAGATCGGATCTACATTTTAGAGTAGATTTCTACGGTTTTCCTTTAAGTTAGTAACACTTCTGAAGTCACCGTCTAAATGTCTAATATGCGTTAGACCTATCTTCTAAGTACATCATTCAAAGAAGTAACTTGGAAACTAAGCAAAGCTAAAACGTGACTTTACAAGCATAAGGAAAAAGCTACTTAAGTCAAGTGGAGCCGCTCATAATTACCTTTTAAACTCGTCGTGGTAGAACTCAGACTTGCAGGTTATCATCTCACTGCCCTGGATGTCCTCGCGGCTTCTGACTCCCCCGAACACATACAGCTCCATGGCAACACCACAGGCCACCGCTCCGAACCTGAAAGGCGGCGCAGAGCACGTTACGTATTGGGTTTACAACGTGACC
This sequence comes from Tupaia tana, assembly GCA_026018925.1. Classification (NCBI taxonomy): domain Eukaryota; kingdom Metazoa; phylum Chordata; class Mammalia; order Scandentia; family Tupaiidae; genus Tupaia; species Tupaia tana. The sequence goes on from JAKSZU010000018.1 coordinate 6,728,064, forward strand.
CCGTGTCTAGGTCCCTGTAAGCTGTTTAAACTCTGTCACAGCCGGGCCTGCGGCCTAGTGGTGAAGGGAGCTGGATCCCATGTGGCCGACTACAGCTCTACTGAAATATACACTGGATGTGTGTGTGAGCATGTCCAAACCCTGACAGGATGGAAAAGTGGAGGGGAAGGGACTGCAGCATGACTATGCCCCCATGGGGGTGTGCTTCCTCCCTTTCTCTGTTTCTCCATTTCCATCTGACAAGCACATGCGTCCTCTGCCATTAAAAAAAATAAAGAAGGATGAAAGAGGGGAGACGAGAGCCACTTCCGGCCAGCCCCATAGTGCCCAGTGGTTAAGTGGTATGCATAGAAAGCAGATCCCTTATGACTGACCCCAGGTCAAATCCTGGACCCAGCAGCTTGAAAAACACCCGGGACACCTGTGCGTGTATGCCCCCAAATCCTGATGGGATGAAGACATGGAGGGAAGAGAATGTGGGATGACTATGCTCCACTAGGGGGTGCTCTCTCTTTCTCTCTAGCAAACATACGCACCCTCTGACAATCTAGAACATAAGTAAAGAAATAAACTCTGCGGCATTCAGTCCTGCTCAAATACATGGGCCTTTCTTTTTCAAGAAATGTCAAGTCAAGTATAAGTGAAAGAAAAGAGGAGCAGAAGCCGGGTTAAGGGGCTTCAGACACAGTGAGCACGAGTCAGCAAGGCCACATCTGCGCGGGCTCACCTCCTCTCTTTCAGTGGGCATATCGCAGTCCACTGCTGGGTCCTTGGGTCGTAGCACTCCACAGACTCAAACAGCTTCCCATACGATCCTCCGCCCATGGCATAGATTTTCTTTTTCATAGCTGCATAGCAGCCAATCTGAAAGGAGCAAACAACGGTGGGAAAAAAGCAACATTTATGATTAAAGTGAGGTGAATAATAGTGTCTGCAGAGCACTTCAAGATACAGAGGAAAGGAATCAGAGCTTTCCAATGTTCCAGCACAAGGCTTTAAAAACAAGTAGAGCGCAGGACCAGCAGATGGCGTAATAGTCACGTTGCTGGACACCCATGTAGTCGACCGTGGTTCGAGTCCCAGACCTGGCAGCTTAAACTCATGCCAGACGTGTGTGTGTGTGTGCGCGCCTGAAATCCTGAGAGGAGAATGGAGAAGGGACTGCGGCGTGGCCATCCCACTGAGGGGTGATTTCTCACTCTGTGTTTCTCTGTCTCTCTGGAAAGCGCACATGCCCTATCACAAAAATCTCTCAAAAACAAAACAAAAAAACAAGAGTGGGGCTAGCAGATGACATAGCAGTTACATCATTGGACTGCCATGTAGCTGACCATAGTTCAAGTCCCGAACCCAGTGGTTTAAAACTCACGCTGGGCACATGTGCGTGTATGCCCAAGATTCGAAAAAGAGAATGGAGGAGAAGGGACTGCAGCGTGGCCATTCTCCGGGGTGTGTGTGTGTGTGTGATTTCTCACTTTCTATCTCTCTCTGTCTCTCTGGCAAGCACACAAGCCCTATAGCAAAAATCTCTCAAAAACAAAAACAAAAACAAAAAAAACAAGAAGAGCAAAGTAACACATGTATTGCTAATCTTCTGAAAAGGAGCTCTTAGCTCTTATTCCACATAATGTTTTCTAATTAACAATTTTTTAATTTACAAGAAATTTATTATCTCATCTGAGAGAGAGAAAGAGAGAGAGAGAGCAAGAAAGACAAATGCCTCTCAGTAGAGTCCCTGGTGCTGTGATCCACACCCAGTCTTGGCCGGCCTGGATCACGAGTTCGAGGGCACGCCTGGGGTTCTCTGGGATGTCCTGGGACACACGCTTAGAGCTCTCCCATGTGGGTCCCACACACTCCCACTGTGCAGACCACCCGGCCTCAGTAAGCCAGATCTTATAGAACTTTCCAGTCTCTCTCTTTTCTTTTAATGAATTATTTTATTTTTAAAATTTGGCCAGAGAGACGGAGTGAGAAAGCAAGCTACCAGGCCTGGAACTCAAACCACAGCCGGTCATGTGGGAGCCAATGCCTTCACCACGCCCTCTGTCAGCCCCTCTGGTCTATTCTTCCACCATTATTTCAAAGTTCTATGATTCTGACTCTTTAAGAGGACACATGCACTCACCAGAGACAGGACAGACAGACTGACAGAGAATGTGGGAAAACACATCCCCTAGGGAATGGCCATGCCACAACCCCTCCTCCTCCATTCCTTCTCCTCCATCTCTCTTCCTTCTGGGACTCTGGGCACACATGCAAACATGCCCAGCATGTTCCATGAGCTACCAGGTCCGAGAATCGAACTGCAGGTCAGCAATGTGGTTTACAGCTGTCTTCACCACCACTCCATGGGCTGGCCTCATGACTGAGACCCTGAGGACAAGACATTATTCAATTCCTAACCAAAAGAATTCGGGACCAGCAGCTGGCATAATGGCTATGTCGCTGGACTCCCGTGTAGTCGACCGCAGTTTGAGTGCCGGACCTGGTGGCTTAAACTCATGCCGGGCGCATGTACATGCGCGCTCAAGATCCCAAGAGGAAAATGGAGAAGAGATTGTGGTGTGGCCATCCCCCCTGGGGGATGATTTCTTGCCTTCTGTCTTCCTGCCTCTCTCTGTCTTTCCAGAGAGCACACAGACCTTTAGCAAAAGAAAAAAAAAAATCAGATGAAAGAGCACACATCTACAGTCAGAGAGGACCTGCAGCATACTCTTATAGTCAAAGCTGTAAACTGCGCCCAGCTCTGGAAAGTGCACTCACAAGGTACCACCAAGTGGGAAGGCGCACAGTGGTGCGGCACGGAGCTCGCCAAGCAGCAAAGGCAAGCACCAATAAAGGCGGCAGCCTATAGCCTAGGTCTCTTAACACTACGAGCTGTATTAAAAGTATTAAGACGCTGGATTCCTATATGGCCAACTCTGTGGTTCAAGTCCCGGACCTAGTGGCTTGAAAATCACACTAGGCATGTGTGCATGTATGCCCAAAATCCTGAGAGGAGAATGGAGGGGAAGGGATTGCGGTGTGGCCATCCCCCTGGGGGATGATTTCTCACTTTCATTCTCTTCCTGTCTTTCTCCAGCAAAAGCACATCCCCTATAGCAAAAACCTTAAAGATAAATACACACACACACACACACATTTTTTTAAATGTGTATTTAGGAAATAATCATTAAGATCTGATTTGCAAACAAGCCAGTTATCATAAGTTATGGCCCTCACCTTCCTAACCATAGTCAAGTCAGGCTGCTTCGTCCAGGTTTTAGAGTAAATATCGTAGCACTCCATGGAGATCAGCTCCTTATCACCATCCTCCCCTCCGAGAACATACAGCATCCCGTCAATCTCCACCATCCCAAAGTTATGTCGTGCCTGAAAAGACATCAAAGACCTTTGTACACAAAAGGCCAGCGATTGCAGCGAAAGGTATATTCACCGAATTAATAGAAATGAGGGATATCGTTTTATTCCAGCATTCCCACCATGAAATGCCATGTTCAGAACCATTTCCCCCAGAAACATTGCTCAGATGTTTCTGGTGTCCCTAGAAACTTACTCTTCTGTCATCACAGAGGAGCCAGAGCCAGTGATTCCTCAGAACAGGGAATAAAACGCAAGCTGAGTTCACCAGCAGAGCAGCTACTTTCAATTCGCAAGAGTTCACAGAGCAAGAATGACGGCTTTGTTTCAATATGATCACTTCTGCAGCAACGGGCAGTGAGCATCTTCAGGTTGAGTGTCACAGACCACGTAAGTGCATGGCAGACCAAGAAAGTGCAGGCTGAGTGTTACAGACCACGTAAGTGCATGGCAGACCAAGGAAGTGCAGGCTGAGTGTTACAGACCAAGGAAGTGCAGGCTGAGTGTCACAGACCACGTAAGTGCAGGCTGAGTGTTACAGACCACGTAGGTGCAGGCTGAGTGTCACAAACCACGTAAGTGTGTGTCAGACCAAGAAAGTGCAGGCTGAGTGTCACAGACCATGTAAGTGCAGGCTGAGTGTCACAGACCATGTAAGTGCAGGCTGAGTGTCATAGACCATGTAAGTGCAGGCTGAGTGTCATAGACCACGTAAGTGCAGGCTGAGTGTTACAGACCACGTAGGTGCAGGCTGAGTGTTACAGACCACGTAAGTGTGTGTCAGACCAAGAAAGTGCAGGCTGAGTGTCACAGACCAAGGAAGTGCAGGCTGAGTGTCACAGACCACGTAAGTGCAGGCTGAGTGTCACAGACCACGTAAGAGCATGGCAGCACATACCCTCCCCTTCATGGCAGGGAGAGGCATGGGGAGGACCGGGCTGTGCCAAGGCTGTCTGGAACCAGAGAAGCCTGAGGTATTTAACATTCATTCATCAACAAATGATGGCACAGTTCCCTTATTTGTCAAACACTATGCTAGCACCGAAACTGAACACCGAACAGAACGAAATCAACTGCCAACAAAGAGGTTACAGAAGCATCTCAAATATTAGCATGTGTTGGGGACAGCAGGTGGTATGGTGGGTAAGGCACTGGACTCCTGTCCCATCCAGTGTAACCAAAATATAGGACCCCTGGAAACGCAAGCAAGAGAAACACATAAGACAAGCACTGACGTTTAACGGGAGGCCAGAGGGCTGGCAGTCTGAGGGGTGCGGCCCAGACTGGCTGATTCTCTGTACATTTACTGAGGAAGAGGGCGCCAGAGAGGCAGCAAGCACTTGCTAAAGCCCTGGCAGCTGTTGAGTGGTGGCAGGACTGAGACAGCTTTAGAGAACAGGTGGAATGCTTGATCGGGCCGACGTGATCACATGTTCCTGTTTTCAGGACAGAGCGAGCACACCGTCCTGTGTTTTCTCATTCTGATGTTAACCACCTCCAGGTCCAATCATTCTGCAACAGACTCCCACACGGCCAACTGTGGTTTGAGTCCTGGACCTGGCAGCTTGCTTTCTCACTTTCCCTCTCTCTCTAGTCAAATTAAAATAAATAAATAAATTAAATAATTCTTTAAAGTAATACATTAGTTGGGGCCAGCAGGTGGCATGGTGGTTAAGGCGATACACTCCCATATGACTGACGAGTTTGAGTCCTGGACCTGGTAACTTGCTTTCTCAATTTCCTCCCTCTCTCTCTTTCTCTGGTGGGTATGTGTGCCCCATAGCAAACTTCAAATAACAGTAAGTAAAAATTAAATAAATAATAAAAACAATTAGCACGTGAGAAATGACACATGGTACGAAGAGAGGGAGGCGGGAAGAAAGGATATTCCAAGAACAAACACCTGAGGGGAGCCAGGGCGTGAGAGCATTTCTAGAAGGTGTGAGGCGGCCTTGGAGGAGGCCAGAATGAGCAGGGGGAAGTTGGAAGGGTAGGAACGGCGTGTCAGGTGGGGGCAGGACTGCGACCCAAAACCAGTGGACGTGCGAAGGGGAACGCAGAGGCAGGACTCACCTCGTTCATGGGCGGCAGTGCCGTCCACGTGTTTGCATCTGGATCATACTTCTCTCCCGAGCTCAGGGTCTGCTTGTTTTCATCTTGGCCCCCAAATATGAACAAAAATCCTTCTGCAAAGACCACAGGAGACACACAAGAAACCCGAGATGTAGGTCTTCAACACCTGCCAAGCCACAGCACGGAGAGCATGCAGAGACAGTCTCCAACAGCCGCCACCTGCCCTCGGCTGCAGGACCATCTCACTTGACCCTGGGAGATAGAGCAAACTCGGAGCCGCGTTAGCCATCCTGCTTTACTCGTTACTCTCCCTGAGTGGACTCCCATCACCCCACGGCACCAAGGAAGTGGGACACCCCCTGCGCTGTCACCAGGCTGCTCCCGGCCATCTCTGTTCTTCTGCTCTAGTCCAGCCTGTGATTCTCAGAGGACTCCTGATCCCCACCTTTGTTCATTCGAGGCCCCAGGGCACTCAGCTCTGGGGTACCCACGTGCAGGATATCTGCACATCAGGGTCTCAGAGCGACTGTTAACTTCCTGTTTGGGGTAAGGGTGGATTAGGTTATTCTGCAAACTCTTTCTAAATTGCTGAATAAAACATTTTAAGAATCATCTTAGAAGAAAGGAAGACGAAGAGACAATAAAGTAAAACTGAAGGGAAAAGCAGTAACCCAGAGGTTACCAGGCATGCGAACTGCTCTGTTCTAAAGACATTTGCCAGTCTGAGGAAAATTTGAACCTTTTATTCTGGGATAAAAAAAGACAGAAATTGGGGCCGGCAGGTGGCATGGTGGTTAACGACACTGGACTCCCACATGGCTGACTGCGGTTTGAGTCCTGGACCTGGCAGCTTGCTTGCTCACTCTTTCTCTTGCTCACTCACTCTGTCTCTCCTGGTCAAATTAAAATAAATAAATAAAGTTAAATAAAATAATCCTTAAAAAAAAGAAAAAGAAAGAAATCTAACCCCCAAGCCCACACAAGGTGTGGCTTTTGGCAGGAGACCTTCTCCAAAGTGCTACGTCATCAGGATGAGGGTTGACCAGAATCAGTACTCCGTAAAACCTCCCTGCTCATCCAGGAAACCTCCAGCCCTGAACCTGTGTAACAGTAAGTCCAAGTCAGGAGTGTTTTCAGGCAACCAGCAAATGCAAAACTTCACTAGGAAAAAGTACCTTCATCTAGGCCAGATTCTAACATTCTAAGATTTTAAGGCATGAAATTGTTCCTACAAATAATTTTTAATAAAACTTAACCAGATTCTGGCCAAAGATACTCCGGCATATCAGGAAATTAGACTTTATGGAAAGAACTAGCAGAAGCAGACAATGGGAAAGAGTCTTGCAAAGACTCCAAATATTGCAGTAACTGGACAATGAAACAACAATGCTCATCGTGTTAAATAAAAAAAAAAATTAAAAATTAAAAAAAAAAGGACAAAAGGAAATTTGAAAGTAATGCTAAGAAACACGGAACTATAGAAATGTCAACAGGACCATCAGGTGGCACGGTGCCCAAGGCAGTTGGGTCCCACACAGCTGACCACATCTGCAGGTCCTGCACCCTTGAATAACATGCCAAGCACATGTGTATGTCCAAAATCTCAAGAGGAGAAGAGAAGAGACTGCAGCATGATTTTCCCCGGTTGGGGGTGATTTCTCAATTTCTCTCCCTCTGTCTCTTCCCAGCAAGTACACACACTCTATATCAAATCTTAAAATAAACAAAAAGAAATGGAAGCATATTTGAAGATTGAAAGAGAACTTTTAGCAAAAAGAAAAAAAAAAATCAATGAATAGGTTTAATAGTAGAGTCATAAGAGGTAAAGAGATAATTCACTGAATAGAAAATAAACCAAAAGAAATCAAGACAGTGGCAATGGAGAGACAGAAAGATGGAAAGTAACAAAAGCAGGAGGCAGAGAACAGCCAGAAAAGTATCATAGTATTTAATCTGACTTCCAAAAGAGGGAAAAGAATGGAAGAGAGGCAGTACGAGAAGACATGATAGGTAAGAGTTTTCCAGAATTAATAAAAGGCTGGGGTAAGACTTAATAAGCCTAACTCCCCCCAAGTATGACATAATTTAAAATAAAATACAGACTATGTACACTGTAGTGAAATGATAGAAAATAAACAGAAAATCTTAAATACAACCCAGAGAAAAGAAGATTTCAAACTGACAATGGACTTAACAGTGAAATCCAGAAGTGAGTGGAAAAACATCTTCAATGTGCTGAAAAATAATAAATACCAACCTAAAATTCTATAGCTAGCAAAAATATCCTTTAAGAATGAAAGCAAAATGATGATGTTCGCAGACAAATTGGACAGTTTTCCTCCAAAGGATCCACATTAAAGGAAACTGAATGAATTTCAGAGAGAAAGAAAATGATCCTAGGTCAAGTGTGAGGTGTAAGAAAGAAGAAGAGGGGGACAGCAGGTGGCATGGTGGTTAGGGCACTGGACTCCCTCATGGCCAACCATGGTTTGAGTCCTGGATCTGGCAACTTGAAAATCATGCCAGCGCAGGCATGTGCACGCCCAAAATTCTGGGAGGAGAATGGAGGAGAAGGGACTGTGGCATAGTCATCCCCCTAGGAGGGTAATTTCTCACTTTTCTTCTGTCTCTCTCTGCCTCTCTCCGGCAAGTACAAACGCCCTATGACAAAAACCTTAAAAAAAAAAAAAAAAAAAAAAAAAAAAAAAAAAAAAAAAAAAAGAACTAACGAATGGAGAGAGTGGTAAACCTAAATGAACACGATCTATGTATAATCTACCCACTCATCCATACCTATATATAAAATATTTATATAAAAATATATATAAGGTGGGACCAGCAGTTAGTGTAATGGCTATGTCGCTGGACTCCCATGTAGTCAACTGCGGTTCGCATCCTGGACCCGGTGGCTTAAAACTCACATTGGGCGCATATGCGTGCGTAACCAAGATCCCGAGAGAAGAATGGAGAAGGGATTGCGGCGTGGCCATCCCCCCGGGGGGTGATTTCTTGCTTTCTGTCTCTCTGTCTCTCTCTGTCTGTCTGGCAAGCGCACGCGCCCTATAGCAAAAACCTCTCCAAAAAAAAAAAAAAAAAAAAAAAAAAATATATATATATATATATGGTGAAATCAGAAAGTTCGTGGAAAAATGGAATTAAAGTACAAGTTTATTTTGTTGCCAAAAAATTTTTGAAATGCATTCATAGTATTTTCATAAAACCCACTTCTCATGAACTTGACAAAGACCTCTTGTGCTATATTTATTTATTAATAATAATGTTTATTTTTTAACACTGTAAGACTGTGGAACATAAAAAATGAAGTTATCCTGAAGGAAAATAAATGTATTGATTAACGTTGATAGACTGTAAATCTTAAGATAATCTCTCCAGAGTAATATAATTAAGAATATAACTTTCAAACCAGTAGGGAGGAAAAACTGGATGACAAAAAAGAGTCAAAATCTGTTTAAGAAGACAAAAAAGAGAAAGAGAAATGGAGCGGGTTGGACAAACAGAGAGGAGTAGTCAGCCATTTCAGTCTGGGTCTGTCCAACTGTGCACAATTACTCTCCTCACCGTTCAGCTTCTAAAGTACCAGCCCCTCTTGGAACTCTGCCAGGTTAGGGACCCGAGAACCTTTGTGATAAGATACGTGTGTGTGTGTGAAAATCCCAAGTATGTGTACATATGACAGAAGGGAAATTTCAGGGAGCTAATTCTGAGAAGACACAACAGTGAAACTAGACCCACATCAGTTGGCTACCCTATCCCAGCCAGCACTCTTTACGTTGACAATAACTTCAATAGTTTTGAGACTCGTGAAACGATTCCGTCTCTGCACCACAGCACAGCCTTAGCCATTTTCATGGTATGGTGTGATGTGGTATGGTATACCTTTCAAAAACTGAGAGAGAATGTCAGTGGGAAATCAGAGGCAGTAACATAGGATTCTAGGAGGACAGCTAATGTAATTAGAATTGCGTGGAATGGCTCTTGTCGGGGAACTCAATGGGTGAGTCCAGAGGACGTGGACAGAAAATGACAGTGAGGCAACAACTACAACCTCTTCCTTTTTTTGAGAGCGAGAGAGATTTTCGCTATAGGGTGGAGAGACAGAGACAGAGAGATAGAAAGCAAGAAATCACCCCCAAGGGGGTGGCCATGCCACAATCCCTTCTCATCTATTCTCCTCTTGGGATTTTGGGTACATGCACATACACACCCAGCTTGAGTTTTAAGCCACTAGGTCCAAGACTCAAACCTTGGTCAACTATGTGGGAGTCCAGAGGCGTAACCATTATGCCATCTGCTGGCCCCAACTGCAACCTTTTCTATCTCCTTATGCAAGAGCTTCAAATAACAGGGAGCAGCTTTTAAACTTGGAAAGGTCAAGTAAGATACACTTTCTGCAGTAAAGTAACTAAACTATTGCAAATTCTCACAGGACATGTTTGCTTTTACATATTTTATATATTGGGCATTCTGAAAAGTCATGACTCATTTTTGCATAGAAAAACACGTCATGACTTTTCCAACAAGTCAATAGTTCCACACTCTATTTCTAACCTGTGTGTATTTTAAAGACAGAAATAACATGGCTCAGAGCAACCCCAGCTCCACGTGTGGCTGTGCAGCCAGACGGGGGTAAGAATCTCTGAAGTCTGCTCTCCGTGCCCAGTCAGTCACCAGGTACACGCTCCTCAGATGCATTCTTAAAAGGAGCTCTGACGGCCACAGGTGGCGTAGAAGGTAAGGTACTAGATTGCACATGGAGGACTTTGCGGTTCAAGTCCCAGACCTGGAGGCTTGAAAACCATGCCGGGTGCTGTGTGCGTGTATGTGTGTGCGCGCGTGTGTGTGTGTGTGTGTGCCTAAGATCTCAAGCGGAGAAGGGAGGAGAGGGACTGCTGTGAGGGCATTTCCCCTGGAGGGTGATTTCTCACTTTCCTTCTTTCCTTCCCCCCCTCTCGTGCCCTATAACAAAAACTTAAAATAAAAAAAAAGGGAACTCTGAATTACACATCTGAGAATAATAAGGACTGATGGAAGACACACTCTTCTAAATGTAGTCTTGAAACCAGGCCTCTGCTGAAAATATCATGGAGAGATAGTCCAATTAGGTCTTTAGAAAGTTTGGAGGCATATCGTGCGCAACCCTTGAAATCACATACTACTTGATCTTGTGTTGAAGTAAAATTTGCACAGAACAGTACCTGCTGAGAGAACTCCATGGTTAATCCTGGGCATGCTTAAAGGGGCCAGTTCGATCCAGAGCTGCCTGTTAGGGTCGTAGAGGGGACACATGCATCGCATCGCGGCTGTCGGTTTCCGGGAACTATGGGAATAAGTGGTTGATTAGCAGTTGACATGTTTTAGACAGTTCTGTTCATAATGGCCATAACTAGTTTTGGTGCTCTCAAGAAGGTTTAAACAATTTAAAAGTCGGGGGCTGCCAGGCGGTGTGGTGGTTAAAGGCACTGGACTCCCACATGGCCGACCATGGTTCAAGTTGTGGACCTGGTGGCTTTCTTTGTCACTTTCCCTGTCTTCTCTGTGTATCTCTGATCAAACTGGAAAATAATAATAATAAAAAATAAAGTTAAATAAAATAATTCTTTCAAAAAAATTTTTTAAGTTGATGGCTACTATGCTTTAGATACTGAAAAACATGACAGGCTTGTTAATGGGACCACCTCTGCTGCGTGCCGCTGTTCAGACAAGCCCAGCTGTACTCACACTCGCTCTTCCCCGCCGACGGTCACGATGCACTCGGAGTAGCCCCTGGGCTTGAAGTTGGCCAGCATGGCCTCCCCCTGCTGCGGCTGGCTGAGTGGGATGTTGCTGCACTCCTTGACGATCTCCCGGACTAACGGCTCATTCAGCATCTGTTCCCGTAAATAGCTGGAGTCCAACCCGGAGACCCACAGGGCCGACATCACGTCCTTCATGTGCACCTGCAGCCCGGGAAGAGCGGACAGGACAAACGGGGGACGCAAAGCAGTTTTTAGAACACACGATTCCAATTCGTAAAAAACAAACACACACACACACACACACACACGGTTGCCAGGCAGGTTATCAGCAGGCCAGGTCTCAGTGCCAGCATTGCCTGACTGAGCTTCACCAGCCCCTTTGCTGCTTCCCACAGCCTTCCTTGATATGTAGAAGCTGAATTTCTAAAAAAGACCCTCTCAGAGACAGCAGGTGGCATGGAGGTTAAGATGCTGGACTCCCACATGGCCGATCACAGTTTGAGTCTTGGACCTGATGGCTTGAAAATCCTGCTGGGTGCATGTGGATGCGCGCCCAAAATCCTGAGAGGAGAATGGAAGGGAAGGGACTGTGGTGTGTCCAGGACCCCAGGGGGTGATTTCTCACTTTCCCTCCTTCTGTCTGTTTTACCCTATGGCAAACTTCCCCCACCATTTTTTAATTTAAAAAAGAGGACGCTCTTAGAGCCTTCCTCCTGGAACTGCATGGCTCCAGGAACTCACGCCCTTCTGCTTTCGCCATCCTTCCCAAGGTGTCAACTACTCCAGGGAGAGCCCATGTACTGAGCTCCTCTGACCAATTTCCCCCCTCACCAGAGCTCACTGGGCACTGAGGTTCCAGTTGAGGAGAGCCCACCAGAGTGGAGAACTCTGAAAGCAAGGGTGGGGACGTTGCATTTCTAGAAATGCATCTTCTCACTGAAAACAATGTGCAAAGGCTAGTGTATTCCTAACGAAAGTTAACATTATACTGACATATCGTGAGTCACAGGGGGTTATGGAGACTGGTGTGAAAAACCAACCACTTCAGTGACACATGGAAGGGTGTTTTAGGGTTATCTTTTAGGTCACAGTAGTCTTTCAAACTGTGAAAGAAAAATAAGTATAATTTGGATCGAAAAACCAAAGAGGCAGGGCTAGCAGGGGCGTGGTGGTTAAAGCAGTGGGACTCCCACATGAACAACCTCAGTTCGAGACCCAGACCTGGTGGCTTGTTTTCTCACTCTTCCTGTCTCTAGTGAGCTCATGTGCTCTATAGCAAATTCAATAATAACAATAAATACAATAAAATGAATAATGCCCAAAACATAAAAAACACAGAGGCAACACGAGATCACAGTGTCGGGACCGGTACCTTTCTTAAGTCTGTGTCATGTGCTATCCATCGAATGACTGCTTCAAATACATATCTCTCATTGCCAACGTTTAGCTTCTCAAGAGAAATCACTTCTTTAAGCTTCTGAGGACTCAGTTCTAGGAACTCCTCGGTGCTGCTGACGTCCCGGAAGTGGGTCTCCAGGTACTCCGTGGCCAGGTAATGCACGTGGCGCAGGCAGTAATGGAGGGCGAAGTCACGGATGCCGATGCAGTTCTCGGCGGCGATGCAGCCCTCCAGGAACTCGCAGCACAGGGCTTTCAGGTCCGTCAGCAGCAGCAGGTCTGCGGCCTGCACCACGTCCTGGATGGTGTCTTCACTGAGTCTGATCTATAAGAGCACCATAAATGTCTTATGTCGGAATGTGCATACTAAGACCCAAACCGCTATTCTGTGAGGCTGACCTACGTGAGATTTCCATTTTTGTAGGGCAACAAAACATTGGTAATTTCTTAGTCAACCTAGCATGTTCTGTTCAAGAGTTTGAGGGTCCCAAGGAAGCTTCTATCAAGGTTCTAAGCAGATTCATCCTTGGTTAGCTTTTCCCAGATCTTCCCTGGTTATACCATTACCCATCAATACCTCTTCTGATGGTGTACCCTGCTCACTCCTAACTTACGGACAATCTCGACAACAGAAATGCTCAGGATGTGGGAGTTCTACATTCTTCAGTCAGCTGTAGGTGGTTTCTTTAAGATACCTGCACCAGAACGGTTGAAAATCCTGCCTCCCATACTTTAATTTCATTCTACTGCCAAATGGTAATGCCAAACTGAACGCAAGGCCCCGGAGAGAAGAGGGGTTTCTACTGCATCAGAAGCCGCTCTCGGAATCCCAAGTCACTGTACTTGGACACTGTGCAATACAAGACAATATGATCTCAAAAGTACTTTTTGGAGTAAATCCTTAAATTAAGGTTTTGTTTTCTCATTGCAAAGTTTACTTTCTAATTTTCTTCCTTTTCCTGATTGATGCATCCTCCTCCACCCACTTCCAAATTTTCCATCCACCAGTAAGGCAATGGAAAGAAACGTGCCTCTTAGTACCGACTCAATCAGTAGTGGACTCCCCCAAAGCATGGGAACTTCACCACAATTCAGATTTGTAAACAAGGGAGAGGTTTCACAGCGGCAACAAGAAACGTTTTTACCATATTTTACATGTTTTGTACCACAGATACAAAAATAAAAAACAAAACACATAATTGCCAATTGCCTTAGAAACTGAGCAACAGAACTGCAGAAAGAAGTACAGAATACTGAGTAGGGGAAATGCCCTGCTTATACAAGAAATGGAATTTGGCCACAGAACAGTAGATACTTGTAGACTATACAAGTAGAGGCATGGAAAAAAACACAAAACTGCATTAGACAAGAGACTGCTCTCAAGCCTAGATGTGGGCTGCTACCTAGTATTTCCCAAATTTTAAGGGGTCTCCCCAAATTAATTTAAATTCATTTATTTATTTTTATTATTTAAAAAAATTTTTTCCCATAAGGCATGTGTGCTTGCCAGACAGGGAGGGACAGAGAGGGAAAGTGAGAAATAATCCCCCAGCAGGGATGGCCATACTGCAATCCCTTCTCTTCCATCTTCCTCTTGGGATTTTGGGCATACACGCACACGTGCCTAGCATGATTTTCAAGCTGCCGGGTCTGGGACTCAAACCATAGTCAGCTATGTGGGAGTCCAGCACCTTAATCATTACACCACCTGCTGGCCCCTAAATTCATTTGTTTTTAAAATCATATATACACCCACCCACCACCTAGTGTTAACAGAAAGGAAAAGGCGGTAACCTCAGGAAATCAAAGAAAAAGGATGAGAATCACTGAGTTTGACTCTGGACAGAATGAATCTATTTAGACGGAGTAAGCGATACACTCAGAATACTGAGAAAACATGTAGCAGAAACAGCGCTTGCAGAGAGGGAAAGTACAGGAAAAGTGAAGAAGGGACAGAGGAGCACCCCGGGAACGGGATCCCAGAAAGATAAAGAGAGAAGGCATCCTTGCAGAAGCACAGGGACGACGCGCCACCCTTCCTTCTGTGAGGAGCCAGCCCAGATGCACACCAGAGAGGAGTCTCGAGGCCGCGTGCTATCCTCCACGCACCGGGAGGAGGAGGACAGGAGCAGAGCAAGGAACAAGAAGTCTGATCGCTGACAGCTCCTACCCCGGGCATCGTTACATCTCCCGAAGTGTGAGCGAGTGCAGACGGCGAAGGGAACTGAAGAGACAGAGGGGTGGGCAGGGTGCTGCACTGCACAGGCAACAGGGCACAACGTGCTACCGTTCTCCCTCCTGGGGGGACCTCAAAGAGGTCTTCATTTCTACACATAAGCCCTAATGCCCAAGTGCGCTCCTCTTTTCATGCCGTGGAGACAGAACAAGTGCCCCGACTGTGTGGACAGAAGCAAGACTGGATTCAAGACTCAGAACAGGAGCCAGCGGTGAAGGGAACATCCCGTGTCCCACCCCACGCTGGAAGGCGGGAGGTGGAGCTCCAATGGTGGAAACCACGAGGACTCGGGTCCTCACTTTGTTTGTTTCTCTTTTGGGAGCAGAGCCCTGGAAGAACACCTATGGGTACACGACCAGCGGGGATACTTGGTAAAGCACACGATGGCGGAAGATGAAGATGACTGTGCGGCTTTGTCGTAGGTGGATGAAAGGAGACCCTCACCCTGTGCTTCAGAAGCCTCTACTTAGGTCTTCCTTCCTTTGCTTCTCATCGTACCTGCCCACTGAAGATGTAATCCAGGATCTCTCTCATAACCATTACCGATATCCCTTCAAGTTCAATCTTATAAGTTGATCCATCATCTTTTGGAGGATTATAGTTTAACTTTGTCCTAAGAAAGGGAAAAAAATGTAAAATTTCTATGAAAGAGCAGAAATAGCTATAAATAGTTTATGCACTCAATACTCTATGAAGTATCCGATACTTATCAGTACATGTGTCCCATCTACTTTAGTTTGTTAACTTTATATCAATATATTTCTATTACTTTCAATTACAAAGTATTGTAATGCTACTTCTTAAAAGGTAAGACAAAACAGGTAACAAAAGAACTAAGATCCATATGAACATAAGTTTCTATTTTACCTCGGAAGTCCCAGTTCCTTTTGGGTTATTTTTTAAAAAATTTAATTACCGGGACCAGCAGTTAGCGTAATGGCTATGTCGCTGGACTCCCATGTAGTCAACTGCGGTTTGAGTCCCAGACCCGGTGACTTAAACTCATGCCGGGTGCATGTGTGTGCGTGCCCAAGATCCCGAGAGGAGAATGGAGAAGGGATTGCAGCACGGACATCTCCCCGGGGGATGATTTCTCGCTTTCTGTCTTTCTGTCTCTCTCTGTCTTCCTGGTGAGCGCACGCGGCCTATAGCAAAAACCTCTCCAAAAAAAAAAAAAAAAAAAAAAAAAAAAAAATTAATTACCTAGTTATTTTCAATCACATAACAAGGACTCTACAAACCTACCACCTAAAATAAAAGCCAAGACTGACAGTCACCTGCTCCCCAATGGTCCTTCGCACCAATCTATTTGCTGCGTCCACCACCTGAAGTGCCCATTACCCGGAGTCCTACATGCAAGTTTCCTTTGCCTTTTCATGACTGCTCCCATGAAATACATGTTTTACATTCCAGGGGTTCCTAATTCACACAATTGTTCCTAATTGTTCCTAATTCACACATTGCAGTGTGCGAGACTGCAATGGTTTTATTCTTTCTGCTCTTAAAGTCCCACCTTCCTGCTGATGGGCCCTTGGAATTGTTTCCTGCTTTTTGTTTTGTTTTGTTTTGCTATACAGTGCGTGTGCTCACCGGAAAGACAGAGAGAGACAAAAAGCAAGAAATCACCCCCCGGGGGGATGGCCACGCTGCAATCCCCTCTCCTCCATTCTCTATTTTGGACGTGCATGCACACGCGCCCAGCATGAGTTTAAGCAACCGGGTCTGGGACTTGAACTGCGGCCGGCTACATGGGAGTCTAGCAACATAGCCATTATGCCAACTGCTGGTCTCCTTTTTTGTTTTTGTTTTTTAAATTTTTGCCATAGGAAATGTGTGCTCACCAGAAAGAGGGAAAGAGAAATCACCTCCCAGGGGAGATGACCACTCTACAATCCCTTCTCCTGCGTTCTCCTCTCAGGATTCTGGGTACACCAACACACAAGCTCGCCATGTGCGTGCACGCGCACGCATACACACACACACACACACACACACACAAAGTACCCAGCATGATTTTCAAGCCACTAGGTCCAGGATTCGAACTGCAATTGGCCATGTGGGAGTCCAGCACCTTCACCACCACGCTGCCTGCTGGCCTGTTAACAGGTCTGTGATGGCTTGAAAGTGTTGCTATGACTCTTGCTACGTCCTTCTTTCATATGATGTAAAATAATTTATGTAAAATAATGTTCTTTGGGTATATTCCTGGGAGTGGAATTACGCTAATTTTCCAACATCGATGATACTAAGCTATTCTCCAGAGTAGCTGGAGCAGCTGTCAGCCTCATCCGCTGTGCGTCAGAGGACCTGTGGATCCACAAACTCCCACATCTGAATCCGAAAGGTGCCGAGTTTTGCCAGGCTACGGAGCGAAATATGCACCCCCTGTGGCTCTGTCTGTACTGCCCTGACCACCCAGGAACTAGACAGCTCGTCCCATGTCTGTGGTGCTAGACGTTTTCTGTGGCCACATGCTCCCTCTTCTATGAAACACCTGGTCAGTTCACGTATCATTTTTTTAAAAGGTTTCTGCCACATTTTTTTAAAAAGGTTTTTGCCTGGAAATCAAAGGATTTTAATACTGTGGTGTCAGTGATTTTTTTTTTTTTTTTTTTTTAGGTTTTGGCCATAGGGCATGTGTGCTTGCCAGAGGGAGACAGAAAGAGAAAGTGAGAAATCACCCCCTAGAGGGGGATGGCCACAGCACAACCCCTTCTCCTTCATTCTCCTCTCAGGATTGTAGGTACACACGCACATGTGCCTGGCGTGATTTTCAAACCACCATGTCTGGAACTCGAACCATGGTCAGCCATGTGGGAGTCCAGAGCCTTAATCATCATGCCACCTGCTGGCCTAGGAACCAGTGGGCTTTTTTTGTTTTTTCTTTTCTTTTTTTTTTTCTTTTCTTTTTAAGATTTATTTATTTAAATTCTATTTGTTGTTATTTTTAAATTTGACCAGAGAGAGTCAGAGAGAGGGAGAGGAAGGGAAAGCGAGAAAGCAAGCCACCAGGTCTGGGACTCAAACCAAGGTTGGCCATGTGGGAGTCCAGCACCCTAACCACCACACTACCTGCTGGCCCCACCAAGGACCTTTAACACTGCAGCGTCAGTGTCTTTTCATGAAGCCTTGACATCCAATGACCACCAACATTCAGAAATGACGCCAATAACCGGCTGAACGGCTGTGAGCTTTCCTGCACTCCAAGTGGCCAGTCAGCCTGTGTGTGAGGACGGTGCTCTCCTCCCAGAGCAACCCAGGGAGCGCTGTACAGTCGGCAACTCAACGACCCGGTGTCCTAGTGTCCAACTACCCCCAAGGTGCCCCCGCCCTCGAGGAGCCAACGGACTATTGCTGCTGACCTGGGCCTGAGGACAAAATGAAGTGTTACACGTCGTTTCTAGGAGCTGGGCTTTCCCCAGCTCATGCCAAGCCTCCAGCACTGCTTCACTATATCAAGTACACATTATGTCCTTATGTCCCCTGGGCCCTTTTCCCCGCATGCTCAGAGTCTATTCCCCCGCCACCCGTCATCTCCATCTTTGTTCTAGTACATGGTCCTGTTTTAAAAAATTACTTAATTAATTTATTATTGTTATTCTTTTGGATGAGAGAGAGAAAGCAAACCTCCAGGTCCAGGACTCAAACCATGGTCAGCCATGTCGGAGTCCAGCACCTTAACTACCATGCCATCGACCAGCCCCCATGGTCCTGTTTTTTTTTTCACTTTTTTTTTTTTTTTTGAGAGGTTTTTGCTATAGGGCGTGTGCGCTCACCAGACAGACAGAGAGAGACATAGAGACAGAAAGCGAGAAATCACCCCCCAGGGGGGATGGTCACGCCACAATCCCTTCTCCTCCATTCTCCTCTCGGGATCTTGGGCACACACGCACACACGCCCAGCGTGAGATTTAAGCCACCGGGTCCGGGACACGAACCGCGGTCGACTACATGGGAGTCCAGCGACATAGCCATTACACTAACTGCTGGTTCCCAGTCCTGTTTTTTAACCAACTGCTTAATTCTGAAACTTGGGAGCCCCACTAATAAACAAAGAAGCAATGAATGAGTTACAAGATTAAGTGACGCTAAAACTAGTGAGTAAAAGTTGATGAAGAGTAGAATATTTACATGACTTCTAAGTATTGCCCTTCAATTACTCATTAAATACAAAAAGAGGGACCAGCAGATGGTGTAATGGTTACATCGCTGGACCCCCACATCCCACATGGCTGACCACAGTTTGAATCCTGGACCCAGCAGCTTCAAACTCACGTGAGGCATGTGTGCATGCATGCTCAAGATCCCAAGAGGAGAGTGGAAGAGGACTGCGCTGTGGTCATCCCCCCCCCCCCGGGGGGGTGACTTCTCGCTTTCTATTTCTCTGGCGAGTGCATAAATATAGCAAAAACCTCTTTAAAAAAAAAATACAAAGAGGAACAGCGATTAACCTAGTGGATGCGTCTTGAGCCACATGATCAAGCTCTTTCAACACCAGGACACGTGAGCACAGGGGGCCCCCCAAGGTGGCAGGAGGCCTACAGAAGTGTTGGACCTGGCTCTGGCTGGCTCTGTGTCCAGTCAGGGAGAGGGTGATGTCCACAGTCTCACTACAGGTGACGCTGGCCAGGTCTCAGCTAAGGTGTTGTCTGCAGGTTGTGTCTTCACTGCAAAGTTATTATTTTCCCTCTGTAATTAGTAAATATATTGGAGATAATTTGAGAATCCACAAACATCCCTTTCCTCTCCACATTCTCACCCCCTAATTTTGGTAACCGCTGGTGCATCTTGTTTGCAGCGAGTACTACTGTGGCATTTCCAAGAGGATTTTCTCTTCGCTGCTCCTTCCACACATATGAAGATGATTTCATAAGAAAAGACTTGCCTCCTCTCTGTTCACTCATTTATTCATCTGCTCACTCATCTATTCATTCACAGACATAAGAGGGTTTATTTTGTTCACCAGATTTTAGTCTAATGTTATCACGACTTATTTTCTTGCTCCAACTGGAGCCGCTGTGGCCAGTGGGAGTTGTTTCCAGCTAGCTCCCGGGGCCTTTCAAACACTTCTATGTCCTTGTGAGCCCTGTGCACTCTGGCACTCTCCAGGCTCTCGGTGTAGGTTTCCTGCCCAGCACGGAATCGACCACATCCCGAAAGACATTAGTGTGGTAAACGCTACCTGGCTGTTCTGGAAGCACCACGCTGGCGGCAGCAGTGCAGGAGGCTGAGGAAGACTGAGCAGGGCAGAGTGGCCAGAAGGAGCCTGGCACAACTCAGGACTCATAGAAGCCAGACAGGAGCAGGGGCAGTGGCTGCAGAGAAGACGAGCCAGATCCCTGAGATCGGAGAGGCAGGAACATCAATAAGAGCCCGAGGAGTGAGGGAAGCGGCCTCTCCGAGGATGCCCAGGCTTCTCCTGGGGGCTCTGGTCGTGTATTAGCCGGCACTGGAACAGAGGACGGGCTCGCTGGGGGAAGGGAGTGCAATGCAGGAGCTTTAGAGATGAGACCGCCAGGGGAGGGCACAGGGCGAGGACAGAATCTTGTGCCTAATAAAGGCAGAGGGACAGACAGGGAGGAGAGCCAGAAAGGCAGACTCTACGGAGAATGGGGCAAAAGGTGCCCAAGAAGCCTGGAGAGGCTGAGTGTTAAGAACATAATCAACAGGGATAGATACGGCAGTCAGGTCGAGACAGACAGACAGACAGACAGACAGGTGGACATTTCCACCCCTTTTGCTAATTGTATTTTCCAACTTTGTAAAGAACGGCTTTCCTGGAGTAATGAGGCACGAGCCTAATGCAGAGGGAAGACAAACAAGAAGTGAGACCTACCCAAGAGAGACTATTCTTTCAGGAACCTCAGTGGCAAAGTCAAAGAAACTGTGCACTTGTTAAAAGAAGGTGCAGTCTATTTGCTTGTCAAAAATAATTTGCCAGAGGGAGTGTGTGCTCACTGGAGAGAGAGAGACAGAGACACAGAGAGAAAGAGAGAGGTGGAAGGATAACAAAGCACTCCCTTGTTCTTTTCCATTTCTCCCTCCTTTCGAGATTTTGGGCACGCACGTACATTCACCTGGTGTGGTCTGCAGCCGCTGGGCTCCGGTCTCAAACCACGGGCTGCCGCGTGGGGTCCCGGTGCCCTAACTGTGCTCCATTTGCTTTTAACAGATGCATTTGTTCAACATTTGCACACCTCCTGTACTCCGGGCACTGGAAAAGGCAGATGTGTGTTTCCACGCTAAGAAAAAGGAGTTAGGAGAGAGGGGGGAAATAAAAAATACAGGAGAGGGATCAGCAGGTGGCATGGTGGCTGGGGGTGCTGGACTCCCACATGGCCGACCACGGTTTGAGTCCCGGACCTGGTGGCTTGCTTTCTCATGCTCTCTCTCTCTCTCTCTCTCACACTATCACTCTCTAGTCAAATGAAAATAAATAAATGGATAAATAAATTGGAATAAAATGATCGTTTTAAAAAAAAATACAGGAGAAAGAAGACATGCAGGAGACCAACAGCCTAGAAGAAACAGGAGGCTCTGCCACTGTTCAGAAGAAATACACTCCAGAAATTAAAATGTCAAACAGGAGAATGATGAAGCAAATGATACGGAACAGCAATATGATGTAATAATAGCTATTTAAAATGATTATGGACATTACATTGAGATATAAGAAAAGAGGGACGTGAAATGACTCCAAGTGAAAAGAGGAGCTGTTGATAATATGCACATACGTAGATGACAGCTATAATAATACATAGCTTCAGAACCAGAAATTAATTTAGGGTAACATAAGTAAGAGGACTCTCATGTGATTTTCTGTGGGTACGAGGTAGTTTCAAAATATAAACCTGGTTTTTGTCACTCTGAAAGTAAAGCAGTCTGTAAAACTGACCTCAAGTACAATTTGAAATATTAATGCCACAGTGTTAAGATGAGTTCAAAGACAGAATCATGATACAGCAACTTATAAAGCAAAAGAATTCTTCTAGAATGAAACAAGCCCGATTCCTTGTTCTGGTCACACCCTGGCCTTTTGGAAGTGCACATAAAAGCAGACATTCGTGCCACGACCTGTCCAACGGTTCTAGATTTTCTACTTAGGTTCTATTCTGCAGATGCCATTATATTTGAAGACGCTCCTTCTACAACCTCGAGGCCCCATGCCATGGTCAGTGCTGGAGTGTGCCCCTTTGGTTTGGGGGCACCCTTGAAAGGTCCCCCTTCTAATTAAAAACCAGCTTATCTGGTTCTTTTCTGTGGCAGTATAAAATGGCACCAAGTACAGACGCTCGCTCGCTCGGTATTTCAGAAGAGATTCACATTTCTACTCACACCACCACCTCACAAGGATTGGAGGGCATGGGGGTGCCTTTTCAAAGAAATGCCCAGTAGGGAAAGTAAAAAAGACACATTCTTAATTTATGACTGTGTTTGTATTCATCCTTTAGAGGTAGTTCACTCAAAACACCAAGTCAATGTTAAGGAAGTGCCTCTTTTTTCCTTTCTTAAAACAGACAGTGGGAACGGGAAAGCAGAGACTGCAGCCTCAAAGCACACCCCTCCTGGGTCCCTTTAATAGAGGAGGGGCGGCTCCAGGCAAGCCTCTCAAGCATCTTTAAGCTCAATCTTTAAAAACCACCTTTTGGCTCCTGGCACCTCCTTAATTTATAATCCACTGCTATAAACTTCTCCAAACAACTTGAAGCTGAAAATGCCTTCCAAAATGTTGTCAAGGGAATGAATGCTTCTCAATGAATTCTTTAGTCATGTTGGAACAAAAGCTCTCTCACTGGAGCCACTATTTTTGAATAAAGAACTTGGTCTCTTCTCCCAGGTTTCCTGGCACCAGACATGGACTCTGCCACCGAAAGCGGGACGAAGGAAGCTCGTAGGGCAGAGCTGTGTTGTAAGGTGGCTGATGTGTCTCCCTCCAAGCCCAACTCACACTCGGCTAAACAGCAAATGTTCTAGCGGAAGTGGCACGGCCGGCATCCCGAACTCTCACCTTCTAGTCTCCAGCAGTACTCACGACTGCGGTCAACCGAATTCTCCTAGGGAAGGACGCTCCGCTTACGGATCTGGTGCCTCTGCCCCAGGGTAAAAGATGACGGGCTTTATAGCAGCCTGGTCACCTGCCTGTCATTTCTCTCTACATGAAGGCTAATGCTTGCCATGCGAGGGCATACGCCATACCAAGGGGCCTGCCGGGAAGCACTTACGTGGCAGAGCTGCAAAGGCGTTACTGAGGAAGGGCTACGCGAACCACATCCTGAAGGATGGATGTGAATGTTTCTGCCAGACAGGACTAGGCGGTCACGAAACGCAGAGGCCAGAAACATGTGCACAAAGAAAACCTACTTGTCGCTCCCTGCTGCCCTCCGCAGAGCTGCCCAGCACTTGCAGAGTACCACGACAGTGTCCCCCGCAGCAGCCACCTGGAGCTCAATGATCCTCCCCACTTTCCTTAAGCTGCCAGGCTTGAAAACAGTGACCTCGTCCTTTCTCTTCCCATTCACGTCCCACGTCCAGTTACACCCAGCTGATGTCTTGCCTAAGGCCTAGTACCTACCACTTCTCCGGAGCCCGGACGTGGCACGGTGCCAGTCTGCACTGGCCTACTCCCCATCCCCCCACCCCGTCTCACCCCTTCCAGTGTACAGACACGACAATAACTCTCCCTCTCCAGGGAGAGCACCCGCACGTCACCAGCACTATGCTTAGCGACTACCAGCTGCGGGGTGAATGAAAACTTAAACTAGTCAACTCGGCTCTTCAGAACACGGTTCTTCCCCTCCCCTCGGTCCAGACCTCCCAGCAGGCCCAGAAGCCTCTAGTCCAGCCGACTGGCCTCCTTACTACCCTGATGACCACTGCACGCACACCTGCACCCCTGTTCCACCTGACCGAGCCTCCTGCCCCTCCCTTTCCTGTCTCCCCATCACGGCCTGGCTCGGTTTCCTCCACGCGGAATCACAAGTTTGCCCCTCAGAGCTCCTGTTGCTACAAGTATCTGCACAGTTAAAATAGCCTTTGTTCGCTAGTTTGTTCACACACTAGGCTGAAAATTTCGAAAGTGGATCCCATACTGCCCGAGCTCTTTCTAAAGCATCCCTGGTTTAATGCCGCAGTGCATGACGACGAGGATCCTGGGACCCACGCTCGGTCTCTCCGTTTCCTCACCAAGTCCCAGTGCCAAATATCTCCAGCTCCACCACCACACCCAGTCCAAGGCACCCCAGTTCCCACGGAGCAATCACAGCTCCCTTCTCAATGGCCGCGACTTCTCCTCGACTTTCATACCATGTATCCAACACGGCAGCTGGAGTGACCTCCAGGGAAAGTACCTAATCCCTGACCCCTAATAAAACCTAGACTCTATCAGGGGCTAAACTATGTCATAAAATTGCTTTCCCACACCTGCCACCTCCCCAGCCAGCGCCCGACATGCAGCCACTCAGGATGGTGAAAGCTGATCTCAGGCAGAAGCAGTATAGATGCCTAGATGCCAGCTTGAACCCAGGGGCTATCACGTCCTGCCCACCCCTCTAATCTGACTTCACACCGTTTCTGTACCCAGGGCACGGTGTGTCCAGCATTCTGGTCGGTCTTCTGCTCCCCGGATCCCCCCACTTCCCACTCTTCTCGGCCTTTAGATCTCGGAGTCGGTAGTACTTCCTCTGTGCCCTCCCCCAGCCAGCCCCCAGCAGCAGTCACACACACCCTCTGTGGATTTCCTCGGAGCACTTGCATCTCTGTAATTAGAGCACTTCTTTATTGCCTGCCTGCCCAGCTGACTCCAGGAGGGACGCGGCACCGCCGGCCCAGTTCCCGGCAGTACTGCACAAGAACACTCCAGAACGCTCAGTGACTCAACGAGCGTACTAGAGACCCTTAGCCAACAGCTCCTTCTCCACTGAAGGGAAGTCCTTTCTGTGAGACTGCTCAGAGTTACTAACTAGTACAGTTGTACATGGTCAGATGAACCAATTAAGTCATCTTCTAGAGCAGGCTTCCAAAAGCATCTTCTCCAGTTAATAAAGCCCATTCTTGAGAGTCCTATACCACCTCTAACACTAGGACACACGGAACTGAGAAGAAACTAAACATCGGAAAACATGTTCGAATCTTTAGCTTTGTGTTTTCTTTCACTAGCTCTTTGGGGGTGGACAAACGGATGGACTTAGGTGTCCACGTACTCAGTCTTAGCTCTGATGCTGGCCACAGGAGACCACTGAATGCAGCCTCACAGGGCAGGCAGTGCAGGGGAGGTGCGCTCCGGGAGCCACGGAAAGAAGGCTCCCTGCTGTTCTCCGCCTCCTCCCGCCTCTCACAGGGGCCTGGACTTACTGGGCAAATACCTCCGGCACGTTTGCAGAATAAATGACTACACCTGCAATCAAACCCTGCACAATCAACACTAATTACACATACTTCTCTTTACTGAGAACACACCTGTGATGAAATGATACACAGAACATCTCAATAATGTTAGACAATGCTAATTCTTGAACTGCAGTCTATTATTAGCAAACACAACCCCACAAGCACATGGGTGAAGACAGTGATGACGCTGCTAGAGAATGAACCAAAAGCTGTGGCGGTGGCAGCGACCACTTGTCTAGCGATAGGAGGGAAGGACTGTAAATCAAGGAAGCATGGCAACTACTTTGCCCCTGACCCCCTGCAGGAAGTGATAAAAAATGAGCACTTTACTCCCTCCCTACCAACGATAGGAATAGATGCCCCTAGGGATAAACGGGTGCTACTGCAGCTGTTAAGGGGGTTAAACACTAGGTGGTCGGAAAAGTCATGTTGCATTTTTTGCATGGAAAAACAGAAAAATACATCATGACTTTCCAGAAAACAGGAGAACCAACCAACCACACACCCCAAAAGAAGTCTTACACTAGCTTTAGTGCCAACGGAAGGCTGGACGTTTTGGAAACTGCCTCCTGACTAAATGGAAGCCCATGTGCTCCCAGACAGTGGGTCCTGCTGACCTCCAAGTCATCCCTGATGCAGGTGCTGGGCTATGGCACAGGGAGGAGGAGGGCAAGCACAACTGCTGAGCGACCTTCCTAAGGGTTCTCACTGCTTTCAAAGCCCGAACCTGGCAGTTTAAAACTCATGCCTCTCAGAAAAGGAGAATGGAGGAAAAGGGATTGCAGCGTGGCCATCCCCACTGGGGGCGGGGGGTGATTTCTCACTGTCTCTCTGTCAAGCACACATGCCCTATAGCAATCTCTCAAAAAATAAAAAGAAAAAAGGAGATACATACCATCCTCACATACTAAACTTGGGGGAATGATCGACATAAATCATGTAAGTGAGAAAATTCCACAAACACTTTGAGTGCAGTAACACAAAACACTTAATTTACAACTAACTATTCAGAGGCACAAGCAATTAGTTACCGGTAAATGCTAATATGACTATAAAACTATGTTTCAAAATGTACCTACTCCTGATGCCATGTTGACATAAAAAAATCACAGCATCAGATGATCTTAAAAACTGTTCTAAAAAGATAGGACCAGCAGTTGGCATAATGGCTATGTCGCTGGACTCCCATGTAGTCAACTGCAGTTTGAGTCCCGGCTCCAGTGGCTTAAACTCATGCCGGGCGCTTGGGCGCATCTGTGTGCATGCCCAAGATCCTGAGAGGAGAATGGAGGAGAAGGGATTGCAGCGTGGCCATGCCCCCCCCCCTCCCGGGGGGTGATTTCTTGCTTTCTGTCTCTCTGTCTCTGTCTGTCTTTCTGGTGAGCGCACACACCCTATAGCAAAAGCCTCTCAAAAAAAATTGTTCTAAAAAGATACAAAAAGACTTTGTAGTTGAGAGAATCACACAAAAAAACTATGAACAAAAAATATACCATTTCCTTTCTATATCCGTTAGCACATTAACCCCAAAAAGGAAAAAGGAAAAATGTTTTTATTGGGTCGTATTTCAGTATTCAACACCGTTCCTTAAAACCAGTCCTCTCACCTTCCACTGTCTCCCACACTTGAAGGCGACACCCCTTTTATCTAACAACACAGTTCTCTGAGATCTTATCTTCCTAATATCTCTGAACAGAAGAAAACGATGGGATCCTCCTGTACAACAGGGCCCGGCAAAGTGCTACACCTATTTCCACTCCGTGTTATCCCCACCATGATCTGTAAACCATTAGGACACTCAACCATTATCCCTACAGACACACCGAAGCGGCAAACACCAGCCCATCACTGCATGGCTCCGACACTCTGGCAGTAAGTACTTAGGAAGATGTTGACTCTGCTCTTCGGAGCCCAGCGGTCAAAAACCTGGGCCTAGTGATGGACACATGACCTTTACCCTCCACAGAGCAGGGGATGAGACCTTTTCCTGAGCCTCTGATTTCTGTCCTTCTTCGGGCTCACTGTGGCGTAAGAGGCAGAGGACCATGGGAAGTACTCCAAGTCAACCGCAGCTTGACATCTGTCACATCCCATGCTCCCACCCTCAACCCAGAATTCCACTTTAGAAATTATTCATTTCGGGACCAGCAGTTAGCGTAATGGCTATGTCGCTGAACTCCTATGTAGTCGACCGCGTTTTGAGTCCCGGACCTGGTGGCTTAAACTCACACCGGGCGCGTGTGCGTGCATGTCCGAGATCCCGAGAGGAGAGAGAAGGAGAAGAGATTGCGGTGTGGCCATCCCCCTTGGGAGTGATTTCTCGCTTTCTGTCTCTCTGTCTCTCTCTGTCTTTCTGGTGAGCACACGCGCCCTACAGCAAAAACCTCTCCAAAAAAAAAAAGAAATTATTCATTTCTATTATAACTTTCGTATACAAAATGATAGTCTTGTATTCTTCTTTTTGATACAAATCCCTGAAAACCTTATGCACAATATTCACAAGCCCAATGCCTCCTTATTTGTCTTAATTATATTTTCTTTATGGATTATAAATAATTTTAAACTCCACTTTGATATCATGAGCACTGAGTATGAATCCTTTAAACAATGGATCAGATGGTTTATAATCTGGGTGCTTAGTTTATAATCATCCAAATCAAAATCCTAAGGAACCACAGCTTCTATGTGGAAGAGCACTTATACCTCTAAATTGTATGATTAAAGTTACTCTGAGAACATTAGAGGAGACTTTCAGGCAAAACTTAAAACTGTAAGAAGAGGGGGAACCAGCAGTTAGCGTAATGGCTATGTCACTGGACTCCCACGACCGGGTTCGTGTCCCGGACCCGGTGGCTTAAAACTCACGCCGGGCGCGTGTGCATGCGTGCCCAAGATCCCGAGAGGAGAATGGAGGAGAAGGAATTGAGGCGTGACCATCCCTCCTTGGGGGTGATTTCTTGCTTTCTGTCTCTATGTCTCTCTCTGTCTGTCTGGCGAGCGCACGTGCCCTATAGTGAAAACCTCTCCAAAAAAAAAAAAAAAAAAAAAAAAAAACTGTAAGAAGAGGTAGATGTCAACCATCTAGGTAAAAGGGTCGACTTATCAATTCAACACATTGAATCCGGTAGAAATAGGTCTCACCTCTAACCAATTACTGTAACTCAAGCAACGACCCTCAGGGAAGCGCCTCAGTAAATCCGGACATGTGGAACTTCCCTTTATGTAAGTCCCTAGTAGAACAAGAATTTCATTGATTTGTTTCATCATTTGAAACCTTCTAAAAATCTCTCCAGATTTAGAGCAGTCACTGTCACTAAGAGTGGCATCTGCTGTCTTGTATAAATGAATAAATATCTTTAAGTTGAAATGAGTAATCAGTGTTAAAATTAAATAGATTCTAATTTACAAGTGCTTGGTTTCTTTAGACGCCTAGACAAAATACTTCTTTGATCTTCTGAAATTCAACATACTTTCATAATACTTTTGAAAAACGTGTAAGAATGGAGTTCAATCAAACAAGATTGCTCCTTTGGGCCAGGACCACCATCTTCCAATAATTAGCCAAAATGACAAACATAAAGGGAAAGAGGAGAGGCACCCCATATATGTTGTCTAGGCCTTTTAGAAAACATGCAGTGGCTCCTCCGGCAACATGCATGCGAATCTACAAGAAAGGTGATGTTGGAGATATCAGGGGATGGGTACTGTTCAAAAAGGAAAGCTCCATAAATGTTACCATGGCAAAACTGGAAGAGTCTACAATGTTACCCAGCATGCTGTTGGCACTGTTGTAAACAAACAAGGGCAAGATTCTTGCCAAGAGAATGAATGTGCTTATTGAGCATATTAAACATTCTAAGACCAGAGACAGCTTCCTCAAACGTGGGAAGGAAAATGAACAGAAAAAGAAGGAAGCCAAAGAGAAAGGTACCTGGGTTCAACTGAAGCACCAGCCTGCTCCACTTTGTGAGAACCAATGGAAAGGAGCCTGAGCTTCTAGAACCTATTCCCTATGAAGAGCATGACAGATATTAACAATAAACTTATCTACGGTCAATAAAAGCACCCAAGATAGCAAATATAGAAAAGAAAGTAAAAGAAAGGAAAGAAAGAAAAAAATTTAAACATCTGACTGTAAGACCCCAGGAGCAGATTTCTTCTTCTTCTTCTTCTTTTTTTTTTTTTTTTTTAAAGGTTTTTGCCATAGGGTGTGTGCTACCAGAGAAAGACAGTGAGAGGGAAAGTGATAAATCATCCTGGGGCAGGGGGCACACACCACAATCTTTTCTCCATTCTCCTCCCAGGACTTTGGTTATGCACACATGCACACACTGTCACCGGGTTCATGACCTGAACTGCAGCCAACCATGTGGGAGTCTAGCACCTTAAACACCACGCCACCTGTTGGCTCTCGAGATGTCTTCTTTTAAGCAGCTTTAGGGAGGCCTTCTGGTAAGTGGATAAAAACAAACAAGGCTTAGATCTATTAAGATATTCCTGCCCGGGCCAACAGGTGGCACAGTGGTTGAAGCACTGGATAGCAGGCTGTGGTTTGAGTCCTGGACCCTGGTGGCTTGCTTTCTCACTTTCTCTCTCTCTTTCTGGAGAGCACGCATGCCCCATAGCAAATTTAAAAATAATAATAAGATTAAATAAATAATTCTATAAAAAGATATTTCAGCCCAACTTATCCCCCATCATGATAAGAGACAGGTATAGACAGGTTTTTAAAACGCTCATAATTCAATAAGAGACTAAACCTGGAGCTTTTTCCTGAACCCTTGAGAAACCTAACAGGCTATAACTGCTATTCAAAATTCTTCCAACAATCACTTTTGAGGTGCCACAGAACTCAAAGCACAAATGAAAGAAAATAAAGACTATGAAAACATCATAAAGAAAGAAAAATACTACTAAAATGAGCCTTACTCTAACAGCACTGCTTCATAGTGGTGTCCCACATCAGCAGGGAAGACACAGAGGACGCTGCACCCTCAGCACTAAGTTCTCAGCACTCATAAGGATTCTGATAAGATGCTGTTCATACAAATTTATCAAGAAAAGGGACCCGGGATGCATGCTCCACACATAGAATACAATACTAAGGGATTTCAGTGTCCCCTGAAACTAAACCACATAGCAAACTGCAAATATCCAAAAAAAGGATGACAATTTGCATGTTACTATGAAACCTGGACCGCCTACAGAGATCATATCAGTCTCCTCAAGTCGTTTCATCAGCATCGTCTCAGTCAAATTGTAGATTAAATGGCAAAACAGGCTCATCAATAATTGGGCCTTGGAGCATACCCAGATAAACAGCATGGGATAAACGATGGTTATAACACAACTTTACCGGGTTGCATTTATACAGCAGAATACCCAACCAAGTCCTGGTATGCCAGGGGGAGAAAAAGACTTTCACATCAATGTATAAAAAAAATGGAAATGATACAATAAAGCTATAGGAACGGCAGCAGGACTTCCCCCGATAATTTATACACGCAAAGCAAAACAAACTAGTATACGGCCACAGAATTTAGACAGGAGATTTCCTGTAGCCCAACCAACCTTACGTCACAGAAAAGAAAACGAGGTCCTTCCAAAATTATTTCAGATGAACTAGGCTGGATTTGAGACCCAATGTCTTACTCCTCCCTCACTACAGCAGCTTCCTCTCAAAAAAGTAAGAAAAAGAAAAAAGCCATTTATGTTGTTAGCTGACTCATCAAATGATTCAAGAATCTTGAGAATCTTTTCTTTACTTCCCAAGCCTGAAAGCTAAACAAATCCATGTTGCGAATGGTCCCTAGAAAAGGCCGAGTTTGAAGACGTGAACACAGGACTGGAACCTATACTCACCACTACGCCATTGCCGAAGCACACAGCAAGGCACTGTCAAACCCTTTCCCCCAGAACCACAGCTTACAAGAGAAAGCTGTCTCTGAGCTCCGCAGCTGGGTCAATGGGATCATGCCAGAATTGGAAAAGCCTCAGAGACCAGCAAGGTGAACTTTGCAACATCAAAAGGGAAATTTCCTGTCAGTCTCAGGAAGCCTTTCCCAGGAGATCTCGGGGATGCTGAGGAAGGAAGAGTGAGGGAGACTGTCGTATTCATGAACTCGACTTCACCATTCTTAAACGCTGTCAGCTCCATTTAGATTCAGTTTTCCCAATAAGCCCAAGTAAAAATCTCATCCAGGGATCAGAATAAAGAGAGATGGGAAAAGGGCCTGCTGGGAAGGGGGCATCCCACTTCCTGAGCTGGGAGGGGTTGGGGGAGGCCCTGCCTGCCTTCCTGAAGCATCCGTACCCTAAGGCTGCAGGGCAACCCAGAAATGTCAGGCCTATTTCAGCTTACCATGAGGCTTTTGTTGCTGAAGCTGGTGTTTTTTTATCCTTAAAGTCCTTCTAATATAGTATGGCTGCTAAGACTATAGAGAGGAAAAGCAAATGCCATCCCGCACAGGGAAAGATCAAACCCAAAATTAGATTACAGGCTACTATATTAAGTAGAAAGAATGCCAAACAGTTGCTTTAGTTCCTAGGGTGACGAGTCCAATTGGCTCCTTCTGTCGAGCATACAGGAACCAACATACAACACGGTTCTCAACAACACATCTGAGCCCACCCAGAAAACAAGGCGTCAAGAATGTGGAGCCTGTTCCTGGTCCGAGCATATGAACTAGTAACCTAATGCAAATCACTAACCGAATCCCCATTTTCTTATTTATAAAGCAACAGAGCTGGACTAGGGGAGATCAGTCCTAACTCAGCGGGAATCACTCCCATTGTGTGCAACTCCGAGAGGTATTCAAAACACTACTACACGCCGGGCACATGTGCGTGCGTGCTCAAGATCCCTAGAGGACAAGGGATTGTGGTGTGGCCATTCCCCCTGGGGGGGTGATTTCTCGCTTTCTGTCTCTCTGTCTCTCTCTGTCTTTCTGGCGAGCACACGCGTCCTATAGCAAAAACCTCTCAAAACAAAACAAAACACTACTACATACTTCTTCATTGGTGGGCCAAAGAGGAGATGAGATGAGGACACATTTTACCCAACATTTGTCAGACCAGTGAGTGAAGCCAAGGCTAAGTTATGTACCAACAACTCCCAAGTAATACAAGTAAAAGCTGGAGCCAGTCTTCAAACTCTGATTCCAGGGCCCTTGTCAGTTAGTTATGAGTGTCTAACACAGAAATGTACCAAAGTCAGTCCTCTGATGTCCAATTTGCCATGGCTAAAATGAAGGCGATCATTCATTCAGCACCATTTATAAACCACCAGGCCATTTTTTTTCTAGGTGCAAGGGGTACAGTAATGAACGAAAGAAAAACCTCTGGCCTCAGAACTTATACTGTGGTTGGCAAAGATCAACAAAGCGAATGACTAAAATGTAGGGTAAGCATATTATAGTGGTAAGTACTATGGAGAAAAATGAGGTATGGGGGGGGAACCAGCAGTTAGCATAATGGCTATGTCGCTGGACTCCCACATAGTCGACGCGGTTCACGTCCCGGACCTGGTGGCTTAAAACTCACGCCGGGCACATGTGCGTGCGTGCCCAAGATCCCGAGAGGAGAATGGAGGAGAAGGGATTGTGGCGTGACCATCCCCCCAGGGGGCTGATTTCTCGCTTTCTGTCTCTATGTCTCTGTCTGTCTGTCTGGTGAGCACACGTGCCCTATAGCGAAAATCTCTCCCCCCCCCCCAAAAAAAAATGAGGTCGGGCAGAGAACACGTGTTGAGGATTTGCAGTTTACTTCTCTGAAGCCTATGGAATGCCAATTACAGAACTGTCCCAACAATGCATCTAAAATAATAATCGTCTGTTGAAGCATTTCCCCAGACAGGGAATACTCTGGATACAGGGAAGACTCCAGATGATGCCAGTTTAACCTTGACTGCTCAAATCTCAGAACTGACAGCTCTGAGGTAGCCCGATGGCCATCTAAATTTCCTGCAAAGACACCCCTCCCCCTCAATCCACAAAGGAAGAGTGCAAATGTATTTACAAACGAAGGTTACAGGAACATTTGAGCTGCTTTTAAGTAAGCACAAATGCCTGCTACTGCCACGATGAAAACTGAGTTTGTTGTGCGGAATTCCGCTAGGACAAAGCAGGAAGACAGTACACATCACTTTGCTGTTTCTGACCTGTCAATTCTAGTGACACGATACCATTAGTCTATACCTAACTAGCTTACTGGGCAGTTTGAACAGCTGTAACATTTTCCCCCCTTTTATTAAAAGGGCAACCCAGTTTGCAAGAAAGTTGCTAAAAGAAAAAAAATCTCTTGCAAGACTTGATACACTTGTATAAGCACGGTCTTATCAACGTTTAATTAACCTGGTTAGTTAAGCTGGCAAATCAGGTTAAGCTTTGTTTTACCGAAGTTTTAAAAGGCCTTCTCAGTCGCTAGAATATCTTGGTCCTCGGATTGTAACTGCATCCGAAGAATTACAGTAAGCTTTTAAAATCGGCTTAGGTTAATGTGTCTATAACGCACAGAGTTCTCACGGAGGAGTGGAAAAGCCACGCTTGACAAGGAGAACTTCGGCCCCAAAGTGGGGCTCCTACCCCTAGGAGAAGACGCAGTAGGGTTGTCCATCAGCACACCCGGTGAGGTGTTGTTTGGCTCTTCCGCGGGCGGCTCTGGCCCCGCCCGGCCCGTGAGTGTCGTTTCGGAGACAAACGGCCGGCAAACTTCAGCTGGGATCCGCGGGCAGGGCCTGGCGAGGGGGTGGCATTTCCCGGGCGCCGCCCAGCCCAGCTCGCGGGTGCGGGTCATGGGCGGGCCCTGTAGGGGCCTCTGGGGCTCCGAGGCCCGAGCGCCTACCTCGGCGGAGGGAAACCGAAGGGGAGTGGGCGGAGGATCGCAGCCCCGGGTCGGGGACAACTCCGAGGGTCCGGGTCTAGTAAGATGACAGGCCCGGCCAGGGGATGACCAGCGGCTGCACTGGGAGGCTGCGGCCAGTGGGCCCCGGCCCGGGGCGTCTGCCAGGAGGGACGCGGCGCTGAGCTGTGACTAGGGCACCCGGGCGGTTAGGATCGGACAACTGGGTTCCGGGACACGCCCGCCTCGGCCCGGCTCGGCCCCGGGCTCCAGGGCGCGCGGCACCCCCCGCCCGCCGCCCTTCCCGGCCCGGCCCTCACCTGATGTACGGGCTGGCTGCCGCCAGGATGTTCTTCTGCACCGGGATCTCCTCCCCGTCGAGGACCAGGTGCGCGTCGCAGAAGCGGGACTCCTCGCGGAAAGAGCTTAGCGCTCGCAGCAGGCGCGCGGCGTGTTGAGGGTCGGACACGGCGCTGCCCTCGGCCATCGCGGCACCCGCTCCTCAGCCGGCGGGCCCGGCTCCTGCTGCCGCCCGGCCGGACCCCTCGAGCCGCCCGCGTCCGGCGCGTGCCTCGTCTGCACACTCCGCGCGCGCGCCCGCCTGGTCCGATTCTCAGCGCTGAGAGCAAAAACTGGAGCTTTAGGATCGCGCCTGCGCCATCCGCGGCTCTCGGGGCTGGCACCTTTAAGGAGTCGCGGTCTTGCGTCATATTCCCGCGACGCACTTGCGTTCTCGCCCCCTCCCTCGCTCCCTCCATCGCGCGAGGCGGCCAATCAGAGGCCTCCTTCCTCCGCCGTCGCGCTGTCGGGGCGGAGTCGCTGTCCAGGTGAAGCCAGGAGCACCGCTGCGGTGATGGCGGATGTGCGCGTAGGTTAGGGCTCAGCGTTAAGCCGGTGGCCTCTGGAGCCGCAAGTTTCAATCCGAGTCTCACTTCTTCCACTTACGAGCCAGGTGGCCGTGGGTAAGGTGCCCATCCCTTTCTCCACCTGCAAAACGAAGACGATTTTTTAGTGTGGTGGACTCTTGGGCAGTAACGCGAGTAAGCCACCGCTCAGTAAGGGTAGCCTCCCACGTGCGAGCACAGACACCCGAGAAAGCAGACCCCGGAAAGATCGTTTCAGTTGAGACTAGAGAGGACATGAAACTGATGAAGCTGGGGAAGTATGCGGACGGCCTTAAGTTTTGCAGGGCTTCCTTGGTTGGTGTTGATCCAGTAGGTGTTAGGAATCATGGAAGGGTTTGTTTTTATTATCTATTGGTTTATTTTTTAGTTTTATTTATTTATTCCATGAGGCATGTACCGCAAGAGGGTCTTCACTCGGCCATTCACCCCAGCCTCAGCCAGCTTGGATAGTGCCTGAGGCGTGCAGGGAGACCTCCAGACGGAACAGGCATCTTCCCCTGAGTCCAGGATCTCGGAGGGTTGCGTTTCCAGTGCGCCACCCGCTGGCCCGGTGGAAGGACTTAAAGCCGGGGTTTGGTTTTGTTTTAAATAAAGATCACTCAGCTGCTGAATGGAGAATGTAGTGGGAATGGGGAGCTACAGGAAGATAGATGCTTAGCTATTGCAGTGCTAGAGAGACGGGAATGTTGTCCTGGATGAAACACTGAAGTGGAGGTAGACAACAGTGGATTGCTTCAAAGGAATACAGTGAGAGGAGAGAAGCCCAGATCGAATGTCCTGGGTTGGATATTTGCACAATCTGCATGGATGTGTGGTACTTTTCACGGAGAGATTGGAAATGTGGAAGAGGAGAGAGAGGCTAGATGTTCAAGTGGACCAGGCTCCCAACCAGCCAGATAGAGGCCAGATGTTCAAGTGGCCCCTGCACCCAACCAGCCAAGAGAAGGCTGTGAGAAGAACCAGCTCCAGGTCAGCTCAGTATGCAGGGCAAGCCCCACACTGTCTGAAGTGTCTCTGGAGGTTGCTGAGGGCACATAGGAATAGGGAGTATAGCTGCCATTTTAGGCAAATGGTAGGTGCTCAGTCAGCCTCCAAAGAATTAGCAGTTTTGTGAAGAATGTGGCCAGCGCTCTAGATGAGGCAGGGTGTCGTTTTCACTGGATCAGTCCAGCCTTCCTCAGCCAGTGCAAGGCTCCAGTCAAGTCTTGAGTCTTCACCCTGAATCAGCCTTTTCCCATCGTTGGCAGGAATCAGTGTATGACTGCTGTCCGGGCGGAAGAAAAGCTGGGAAGGATGTTGTTAGAGGGAGATCCACACATTCCCATTATAGTTCCTTCTTCAAAGCTCAGTGCTTATGGATGAAGAGGTGAAAATGCCTAGGATTTGCTTCAAAACAAAACAAAAGGATGGAGAAAGTGGATTTCCACCTTCAAAAAATATCAAAAGTAACCCTGAGTTGGGCCAGCATGTGGTGTTGTAGTTAAAGTGCTAGATCCCACATGGCCAACTGCAGTTCGAGTCCTGGACTTGGAGGCTTGAAATCACTGGGCGTGTGTGTGTGTGTGTGTGTGTGCACGCTAAATATCCTGAAAGGAGAAAGGATTACAGCATGGCCATCCTCCCCCTGATGGGGAGATTTCTCACTCTCCTCTCTTTCTCTGTCTGGGTGAGCACACTTGCATTATGGCAAAAGATAAAATAAAATAAAAATAAATAAATAAATAAATAAATAAATAAAATAATGTAGCCCTGAGTTACTCATTGTTGAACCCAGGTAATGGGTACACGGAGATTCTTTGTGCTATTCTGTCCATCTTTGTGTTGGGACAATGTCATAATAAACAGGGCCAGCAGGTGGCGGGGTGGTTAAGGTGCTGGATTCCCGCATGGCCTACTGTAGTTCAGTCCCAGACTTGGCAGACTGAAAATAATACCAAGCTCGTGAGAGAATAGAGAAGGGATTGCAGCATGGCCACCTCCCCTGGGGGGGGTGATTTCTCTCTTCTGCAAGCACATGTGCCCTATAGCAAAAATTGCTTTAAAAAAAAAAACACTCCATAATAAAAATAAATAAATAAAAAAGATTAACAGCTCGAGTTTACCTTCTCTGTGATACTTACCTAGTCTCTCTGGGAGCAGCTGACACTCCTTTCTCCAAGCAGTTGCTGTACTTTGAACATTGTTTCAGCAGGAAGCTTATCTGGGCTTATTAATCCATGTCACCTGCTAGCTTGTGTGTTTATAGTATCTTGCATGATTTCCAGGTGCCAGCAGTGCTCACCGAATGCTGGTTGGATGGAGGGATTGAAAAAACACTGAATACCAGACATTTAATAAATGTTCTCTGAATTGTATTCTCTGATCTTAGTCGAGTTGTATTTCTCTGTTTTTCTCAACTGGTCTGTTGGGATCAAATATGTATAACAGGGAGAGTTTGTTACACATGTAGATACTGATTAGATGCTTGGAATGCTGGTCTATGTAAATGTCAGAGGTTCCAAAATAAGACAGAGTTCCAGTAACCAAGTCATAGTCAGGTAACCAGTTATCCCCAAATGGGGGGCATGCCTGAGAAGTTACTGGAGGTGAGTGGGGGTTAGTCAGGCTCCTCCTGGTAGAGGCGCGCCTTCTCTGTTCTAACAGAAGAGGTACGAGGAGGACCTCGGCAGATTCTCAGAGACCAGTACAACCCCCACCGCTTAGAGTATTACCCACCACTCCATTGACTTCGTAAACTCTTATTCATCCTTCAAAACGTGACCTTCAGGAAACGTCCAACCAGCTTCCCGGGACAGAGTGGGCCAGCCCTCTGCTCGCTCCGCTCTGCTGTGGCCATGCTTTCTGTGCTGCACTTAGCGTGCTGCACTGCCTTGCTGGTGTATTCGGCTGTCTCCCCGCTGGAGTGTCAGCTCCTCCGAGGTAGGAGCCGTGTTGTGTCCCCCCCCCCCCCCCCCCCCCGTGTTCCCAGGGACATGAACAGTACCCGCCGCTTAGTAGTGCTCCCAACGCTTTACCTAGTTAGAAGCAGCGACTCAGTTAAGGAGTGGAGCGGGCAATGGGGTGCAGTATGTCCGAGGGTAGGGGCGGGTGGGGGTAGTGGGAGTGGAGGAATGTGCCCTCGCTTCCAGCCGAAGCTCCACAGGATAAGGACCCACTGCTGCTGACCGAACAGCTTTCCAAGAGATTGTAAAATTCACTTACATGTCCAATTCTGAAAACTCAGGCTTGTATTAGTCTTTCAACAGGAGCAACTGATGCCCTTGGGCAGTGGCGGGGTGGGGGAGCAGTGTGGATCTGCAGATAGGACCTGGCTTTCGTTCATTTCCAGAGGTTATCAGAAAACCATCCTCGGTTACTGCAGAGTGGACGATCCAAAGGACACTGGATGGCCAATAAAAGGAGTTGAACAGAGAGGCCTTGGGAAAGCTCGTCCTGGTGCTGTGGGGATGGAAGAGGCCACGGGAATGGGGGCGCTGGGGGTGCACAGAACCTACCCTCCCAGAGCTCTGGGAGCAGCTCCTTGTCAGCCAGGGTGCCAGCCTTTCTCGGTGTTGCACAAACTGGGCCTCCCTGATGTTACAACGGCCCTCAGAATGGCGTCCTTGTGTTATTGTTCCCCTACATTCCGTAGGTATCAGATGCCACTGTCGTTGTGAAACGTGGAATCTCAGAGATCCGATACTGTCCTGGCAGTTTCAGTCTCTGGCGACCTTACTGAGCTCTTATGCTTCAGAGGCTCAGCAACCCCCTGAGAAAGGAAAAAAAAATGTTTTTAAACTAAAGACTGAAAAGGATGTTTGGGAGATATTTGCAGCAATCATTCACTCAACAAATGTTTATCAGGCACCTGCGGCATGGGACATGCAGCGGCACAGGCTGGGGGAGCAGCCGGGGTTACCTCAGCAGCTAGTCTGCAGGCGTCCTGCCATTTCTGCACAGATCGCTGATCGTGTGTCTTTTTTTACAACAGGAAAAAAAAATAAACAAAACAGCAACTTTCATTTGCAAAAAGAAAACCGATGGTTGCTTTGAAGAACAAGTCCTTAGGAGGAAAATGTCCTTGGGGGCTTGGGTTTTTACTTTTTAATAATGGTTAGAAATAACAAAGAAAAACATGGTTCGAAAACTTTTTAGAAAACGTCAACTCTAACAGGTTCATTTGATTGAAGAGAAAACTGTACGGAACATGAAGGGCTTGGTCAAGGTCATGTATGGGGCCCGTCGAGTCACAGCAGACTGAGGCCCAGATTGTCGCCTCCCAGCCCCGTAAGCTTTTCCATGACACCAGATTGAGTCTTCAGAAATTCATTTGGTCGAGGCAGTCTCTTCTGATTCATTTTCAGGTAGTCTCCAGATAGATGACTGGGTAAATCTGTCATTGGTCCAAGTCTATTTTTAGTTCTTTTCTTTCTGAAAAACGAAGCTCTTCCAAATTGCTGAGTCAGAGAACATCTCAGTATTTATAATGCTTGAGAGTTGATTCTCTATATTTACACAGTGCTCGGAGAAGTGTCTCAGAAACCAGTGAGCTAATGAAGTTGTAATGGAGCTCCGTGAAGGTAGTGACTGTTTCTGTCCAAACCATGTTGCAATCAACACCCCTCCCCAACCCGTAGGACCTAGCACAATGCCTGACACACAGTAATGCTCAATAAATGTTTGTTAAATGAATAAATGCTAAGATACAGGGAGAACTGAGATTTTTGTATCCATTAGGGGATACTTCCTTGCTGAACTCCAAGCTAGTATATCCAGCCTCTGCTTGACATCTCCAATTGCTATCCAACAGACATCCAGAATTTCATGTCAGGAAAAAACAACTCCCGGTTTCACCCTAGAAGACAGCGTTCTCCGTGTAAATAGCAGCACCATTCACTTACCTCGGGTCAGACATCTGGGGTCATTCTTTTTTTTTTTTTAAGAGAGATTTTTGCTATAGGGCGTGTGCACTCACAGGAGAGACAAAGAGAGACAGACAAAAAGACAGATGAAAAGCAAGAAATCACCCCCCATGGGGACAGCCACAAATCCCTTTTCCATTCTCCTCTCAGGATTTCAGGCACATGCACACGCGCCTGGCATGAGTTTCAAGTTGCCAGGTCCAGGATTCAAACCGTGGTTGACTACGTGGAAGTCCAGTGATGTAACTATTATGCCATCGGCTGGTCCCTGGGGGTTCTTGACCTCTGTCTCCTCATTTAGTTTACCAGAAATCCTGCAGCTCTTCCTGCAGACCGTCTCCCAAGTCCAGCACCTGTTCAGCATCCACCAACACCTCCCTGCCCCAGCCAGCCC
This sequence comes from Tupaia tana, assembly GCA_026018925.1. Classification (NCBI taxonomy): domain Eukaryota; kingdom Metazoa; phylum Chordata; class Mammalia; order Scandentia; family Tupaiidae; genus Tupaia; species Tupaia tana. Next base: position 6,768,314 of record JAKSZU010000018.1, read on the forward strand.
TCAGCTCTCCTGCAGGGGCCTGCCTTCTTACTCTGCCAGCCTTGGAGACTTGGGGGCAGTTACTCACATCCTTTGGCGTCTCCCTCTATCAAGCTGGGGTAAACATAGCAGCACCTCAGAGGGGCCGTGAGGATTAAATGGTATCGGTGAAGTGCCGGTGACAGAGCACACAGCAGGTGCTCAGAACATGCCAAGGGCTGTTACCGCCACTGTCGCCGCTGTCTTCCCACTTGTTTTTAATGGCATCCTTGCCTAGCTCTGGAATCACTAGTCTCTAGCTGAGTTTCAAATCAAAATCTAGTCTCATTCCCTCTTCAGTCAGAACCACGGCCTCTCCAGATCTCAGCTGACAGCCTCATTTCTTCTTTTTCCCTGACCCGGATGCTGGACTTTGGGTGAACTTTATGTATTTTCTAACTTTACCTGACATTTTTGTTTTAGACACCAGATATTTTTCTTTTCTTTCTTTCCTTTCTTTTTTTAATAGAAGTTTTTATCTGGGCTGGCAAGTGGTGTGGTGGTTAAAGATGCTGGACTCCCACATGGCCGACCACAGATCAAGTCTCAGACCTGGTGGCTTGCTTTCTCACTTCCTCTCTCTCTCTCTGTCTCTCTCTGATCAAACTGAAAAATAATAATGATATAATAATAAATAAAGTTAAATAAAATAATTCTTTTAGAAAAAAAGAAGTTTTTGTCATAGGGCATGTGCTCTCACAAGAAAGAGAGACAGAGACAGTTACATTGAGAAGTAAAGTGAGAAATCGCCTCTCAGGGAAGATGGCCATACCTCAATCCTTTCTCCTCCTGGGATCTTGGGCGTGCATGCATGCCGGGTGTGAATTTCAAGCCACTGGGACTTGAACCAGGGACTTGAACCATGGTCAGCCATGTGGGAGCCCAGTGACATGACTACTATGCCGTCTGCTGGCCCCTCTTTTTATTTTTAAATACTTGAATGGTCTGTATTTGGGGGTGGGGGGATGATGCAGGTTGAGTTTTATATTTGACAACTGTAGTTTATTATTTTGAGAAGAAAGTACATGGGGCAGACTCTGGGTTCTCAGTAGCTTAGAAGTTGCCTGTCCTCTGCACACTTCTGGGGTTCTTCTTGCTATTTCTTTAAAACTTGGGAGTCTCTCGGGTTAAGGGCACTGCGCCTTCTACCATTCCCCCGAAGATCATGGCAAAGGTGCGACTCCAGATCTTTAAACACCCCATCCTACCCCTTTCTACTTCATGTTCTGTGCCTTTAATTTTTTAGCACTTAAATCCACGCATATATGTTCTGAAATACGTTAGAGTGCTTTAACCAGCGCTTTGAAACTAACACTTTAATACATTTGTTGTCCTTTTAAAACGCCATTATGGAGGTGCCACGTGCAGTAATGTGTGCTAATCTGAAGTGCAAGCTCAGTTAGGCTTCCCAGATGAATTCACCCGTGAAATCACCAGCGGATCAGGAGACCGAACATTTCCAGTAACCAGGAGGCTCCCTCAGCCCCACTTCCCGTCAGTCCCACCTAGAGGAAGCTACTGTCCTGACTTCTCCCTCTATTGAATACTTTGTCCTGTTCTCGAACTTCTGTGTTTGGGTTCTTTCACTGAATATAATGTCTTTGGAATTCTTCACCTTTGCCATGTGTAGCAATCGCTGGTTCTTTATCACCGTGAGTATATATCAAGTATGCTGCAATTGATCTGTTTTCCTTTTGATGGGTATTTGGATTGCTTCCAGGTTGGGGCTATTACAAACAAAGCGGTTATGGACATTTAAAAATAAATTTTCAGGGCCGACCTGTGGCGTGGTAGTTTAAGCACCTAGATCTCACATGGCTGAGTGCCTGGTTCGAGTCCTGGCCCTGGCTACCTGAGAAACACACCAGGCATGTGTGCATGAGTGCCCAAAATCCCTGAGGGAGGGAGAAATGGATGAGAAGAGATTGAAGCGTGACTGTCCTCATGGTGTTGGGGGGGATGCTTTCTCACCTTCCCTCTCTTCCTGCCTCTCCCTGGCAAGTGTAAATGCCCTCTGGCAAAATTAAGGGGAAAAAAAAAGTCTTTGCTTGGATGTGTATATTTTTTTCCCCTTTGGGAGGTGCCTAAGCATTCAATACCTGGCTCGTGGGGCAGGCATATGATCAGTTTTAGTAGATACTGCCAAACAGTCTTCCCAAGTTGCTGTACTGCGTAAACTCCCACCAGTAATGTGAGTTCCAGTTGCTCCACATCCTCCAGTAATTGGTGGTGTTTGTTTTTTAATTATACCATTTGGGCGGGTGTGTACTGATATCTTGTTATTGTTTTAATTTGTATTTCCCTAATAAATAAGGCTGTTGAACACTGTTTTTATATGTCTTTTGAACACCTGATCATTTTGTTGATTAGGTGATTATTGAAGTTTTGCCTCATTTTAAAATTAAATTTTAGGAGTTTTTTTGGTTTTGTTTTTAAAGATTTATTTATTTATTTAACTCCATTTGTTATTATTATTATTTTAAAATTTGACCAGAGAGAGAAAGTGAAAGCAAGAAAGTAAGCTGCCAGGTCCAGGACTTGAACCATGGTCAGCCATGTGGGAATCCAGTGCCTTTAACCACCATACTGCATGCTAGCCCCTTGTCTTTGTTTTTGTTTTTAACTAAGTGCCAGAGAGTGTGTGCACTCACCAGAAAGAAACAGAGACCAAGAAAAAGAAAGCACCCCAGTGGGCATGGTCACACCCTGACTCCTTCTCCATTTCTCCATCCTGTCAGGATTTGGGGCACATGCACCTGGTGTGTTTTTCAAGCTGCCAGGGCTGGATTGGAACCACAGTCAGCCGTGTGAGACCCGGCTCCCTCAGGCACCAGGCTGTGGGGCTGGCCTGAGTTATATATATGTAAAGATGGGTCTCTTCTTCCAACCTGTGTCTTGCCTTTTAACTCTGTTATGTCTTTGATGAACATTTTTAATTTTCATAAAGTTCACTTTCTCAATCTTTTCTTTTATGGCTAACATTTTCAGATTCCGTTTAAGAAATCTTGTGGTTAACCTCTCAAAAAAAAAAAAAAAAATGGACTAGCAATTGACTTAATGACTATGTTGTTGGACTCCCATGTAGTCAAACGCAGTTTGAGTCCCAGAACCAGTGGCTTAAACTCATGCCGGGACGCGTGTGTGTGCGTGCGTGCCCAAGGTCCTGAGAGGAGAATGGAGGAGAAGGGATTGTGACATGGCCATTCCCCCGGGGGGTGGGGGGGGTGTGATTTCTCACTTTCTGTCTCTCTGCTTTCTGGAGAGCACACATGCCCTATAACAAAAACCTCTCAAAAAAAAAAAAAAAAAAAATCTTGTGGTCATGATGACATTCTCCTAAGCTTCCTTCCAGAAGTTTTTTGTTTTCCCTTTCACATTTGGGTCTATGATCCGTCTCAGGGACATGCATTTACTTAACTCCAGCTTGTTCAGTCATGCTTTTACTCACTCATTTAACCAAAGTAGTGGGGACCAGGCAGTGCTGCAGTGGTAACCCAACTGGGCCCACCTAGCAAAGGCCCTGGGTTCTCATCTCAGGACTTCTCTGAGCTCATGGAAGTGATCTGGGCTGACCGAGACTGGGGGTGGGTCATGGCATGAAGACCCTGTCCAGGGTTCCCCCCCACCAATGAAAGAAAGAAAGAAATGTGAATACATAAATCATCTTGTGATAAATAAATTTAAAAAGGTCCAGCTTCAGTGGCATAGTCAGCAGCACTGACTGGCAGTGTGGAAGCCACGTGGCCAACCTTGGGTCAGGTCTCTGGCCTGTGGACCTGGAGCACGCTGGGTACATGTGCACGTGCACAGGATCCTGACAAGCTGCAGGGCTGCTGAACGGGACTGCAGCTGTGACATGACCCCGTCAAGGGTACGCCTTTCTCCCTCTTGCACACACTCATATACAGGCATGAATTCTCTACCATGAATAAATAAATAAATAAATAAATAAATAAATAAATAAATAAATGTAAAACTATTGAGGAGAAAGGGCAATGGGGAATGACGGCTAAACGGTACAGGGTTTCCTTTTTGGGTTGATAAAAATGTTCTGGAACTTGACGGTGATGACTATACAATATTGCAAATATACTAAATATCATTAATAAAAATTCCTACATTGCACATATTTTACTACAATAAAAAATTGAGGGCTGGTCCTGTACCTAGTGGTGAAGGGAGCCAGATCCCACATGGTCAACTACGGTTTGAATCCCAGCCCTGGTGGCTTGAAAAACATGCCAGGCACGTGTGTGGGTGTGTCCAAAGTCCCAGCAGGATGGAGAAAAGGAGGAAACGTGGTGTGACCACAGCCCATGGAGGCTGCTTTCTCCTCTCCCTCCTGCTCTGTCTCTGTCTGTCTCTGGCAAGTGCATGTGCCCTCTGGCAATTAAGACAAAATTTAAGCTCTTACCACGTGCCAGGCACTTGTGGGACATCAAAAGGAACTAGGGTCAATATTTGAAGAACTACTAGGTACAAGGGGAGGAAGCAAAACTTGCATGTGAACAATCTGTAGGAAGTAATAATGTCAATGAGAATGTAGTGTGGCTTGATTACTCAGATAGACTGCCCAGTGTAATCTCTTCTTCGGACATGGGCAGGTAGATTGAATTCACTACCCACCAGATCCTGATACATACATACATATATATATGTATAATTTTTTTGGAGAGATTTTTGCTATAGGGCGCGTGCACTCGCCAGACAGACAGAGAGAGACAGAGAGATAGAAAGCGAGAAATCACCCCCCAGGGGGGATGACCATGCCGCAATCCCTTCTCCTCCATTCTCCTCTCGGGATCTTGGGCACGCACGCACACGCGCCCAGCGTGAGTTTTAAGCCACCGGGTCCGGGACGCGAACTGCAGTTGACTATGTGGGAGTCCAGCGACATAGCCATTACGCTAACTGCTGGTCCCTGTATAATTTTTTAAGAGATATTTTTTGTTACGGGGAGCATGTGCTTGCCAGAGACAGAGAGACAGAAAGCAAGAAATCACCCCCCAAGGGGGATGGCCACACCTCAATCCCTTCTCCATTCTCCTCTTGGAATCTTGGTCATGTACACACATGCACCCAGCATGAGTTTCCAGCCTCTGGGTCTGGGATTCAAAACATGCTTGGCCTTGTGGGAGTCCAGCAACCTAACCACTGCGCCATCCGCTGTCTCCAGGTCCTGATTTTAACATCCTTCATTGGTCCCCCTTTCCTCCAGCAAAAGTCCAAGTCCCCGTGCCTGGGACTTTGAGGTGTGTCCCACCACCAGGTCCCCTCCATGTGCTTTTCTCCTAGACCTTCACCGTCTATCTCAAACCTCCACACGGACCCAGCAGGATTCCAGAACAGGATGAGCTGTTTTGTCTCGCCGGTTCTTTCTATCTGCTTTCTCCTGCTGCCTGGACTCCTGCTGTGACTTGGGTGTCTGGAAAATGCCAGGTCCTCTCTCCCGCTTCAGTTCCGTGAAGCCTCTTCTGGATTCTTCTCCTTGTTTGCGCCTTGAAATCTGCGTCTGGAGCCAGAATGCCAGTTCAAATGCTGCTTGTCTTTCCTACTCTGTGATCCTGGGCATGTTGACCATGCAAGTCGGCTTCCTCAGAGGACATCACTGCGGCTCCTCTGAACGTGGTTTTGTACAGAATGAATGAGATTCTCAAGACCCAGCTGTTTAGCACAGCGTCTGGTATGGCGAGTGTTCAGTAATCGAGAGTTTTGAACACTATCACTGCACCTGTTAGTGAACACATTTGGCCCTTTCACCAGACTGGAAGTTCCTCAAAATCAAAAGTCATTCCCCTTTATTTTTCTGTAATTGCCACTTCTGCTAATGCCCATCTGTAGAGGTCTCAGTGCAAGTTCCCATGCAGGGAGCTTTATGTCTGTTACCCATGAATTCTTACAGCCACCTTCAAGATGAGTTGTAGGATCTCCGTGTTGTGGTTCCAAAGACTGAGACTTAGAGGGGTGAAAAACCCACCCCATACTGATGTCCTCAGCTAATTTGGGAGTAGCCAGGGTTTTCTTTTTCTTTTTCTTTTTTTTTTTTTCCTTTTTTGAGAGGTTTTTGCTAGAGCACGTGTGCTCACCAGAGAGAGTCAGACAGATAGAAAGCAAGAAATCACACCCCAGGAGGGATGACCACGCCACAATCCCTTCTCCTCCATTCTCCTCTCGGGATTTTGGGCACACATGCACATGCACCCGGCATGAGTTTAAGCCACCAGGTCTGGTACTTGAACCGCAGTCAACTACATGGGAGTCCAGTGAAATAGCCATTACACCAAATGTTGGTCCCAGTAGCTAGGGCTTTGAATCCTGGCTTCGTTGCAAAGTTTATAAGCCATGTACCGTGAGTCGCTGACTTTCTACATCCCGGACACCTGCACAGTGAACCTGGTAAATATTTGACGGATGGGATTGAATCTGATAAACCCAGAGCTAACCCACATGTGTCAAAAATGAATATGGGTTTATCTGGGCTGCAGAAGTTCTGAATGTCACCCTGGAAATCCGATCAGCCACTGAGACCTTGGCAGAGCAGACAACATTGGGAGCAGGTGACTGTTTGCAACTCTCCCTCTTGAGAAACAGTGGTTTCAACATCAATAATTTGTACTTGTGACTTCAAGGTGTGCTCTTTAATTGACACAAGGCTGCCTTTCCAGAGGAACAGGTTGTCACTTTTCACAAAATTTGTCCTATTTAATGAAACTTTTTGTTTGGTGTTTAATTACCTCCCGTTTCTTCTATTACTTTATTATAGTCCTGAGCTTTTAAAATGGTGTGCCAAGAGTTTTGGAAACATCCTTTTCAGGCAGGCTCTGAAAGCCTGGCCTCTCCAGCTCAGTGGTAAATGTCTTGAGTGCAGAGACCACGTTGTAATCGTCTGAATGTCCTATGGCATCCAGCTTGGTTAGGCAGGAATTCCGTACGTCTTTGTCAGATTCATTATCTACGTCTTTTTTTTTTTTTTTTTTTCCTTGCTGAGTACTGGGCTAAGTCTTGGGAGGAGAAAGGAGGAATCAGATTCAGATCTTACTCTCCTGGAGCTCCTGATCCAACCCAGGAGCTAAAACTCAAACAACAAACTTCCAACGGGGAAAAATAGTGTGTGTGGTGGGGAGTGTGGCAGAGAGCTTCCCTGGCTGCACCCCCTTCCTGAAGCATCTCTTGTCATTATGGCTTGGTGAGAAATTTTCTGATGTTAAACCAAGCATGGGGGATGGGGCAGGCAGGTGGTATAGTAGTTAAGGTGGTGGATTCCCACATAGCCAACCATGGTTCAAGTCCTGAACCTGGCAGCTTGAAATCACACGGGGATGTGTGCATGCATGCCAAAAATCCCAGGAGGAGAATGGAGGAGAAGGGATTGCAGCATGGCTACCTCCCCTGGAGGTATGACTTCTCACTTTCCTTCTCACTGTCTCTGTCTCTCTCCAGTAAACACATGTGCCCTATGGCAAAACCTCAAATGAACAAACAAACAAACAAAACCAAGCATAGGGGGCTGGCCCCATGGCTTGTGATTAAGGGAGGTGGATCTTACATGGCCCTCCACAATCCAAGTTGCAGCCCTGGCGGCTTGAAAAACACATAGGGGTATGTGTGCGACACATTCCAAACCCTGACAGAATGGGAAATGGAGAAGGGACTGCAGTGTGACCATGCCCCATTGCGGCTGATTTCTCTCTCTGGTGAGTGCACGTGCCCTCTGGCAATTGAGAAAAAGAGAGAGACAGAGACAGAAAAGAAACATGGGTAGAATACAGAGTGTGCTGTGACATGCATGATTTTAAGGTAAAACACGGATCAAGGAAGACTCCTCCTCCCGCCTTCTGCCAAGGCAGTTCCCCTCTTCTCTGCCATCGGAAGGGTCGGCAAACACTGCTGTTGACATCAGACAGAATTAGATGTTTGATTCAAGCTCTGCTCTGTGACCTGCTGGCTGCACGACTTCGGTCAAGCAGCCTGAGCCCTTTGAACCTCCAGTCGAAGAAAAACTAGTGTTCTGTGAGAACTAGCGTTTTGTAGAAAGCTTTTTGCCACATACATGGTAGGTTTTATACTGATTGTGAGGAAATGATTTTTTTTTTGAGAGGTTTTTTCTATAGGGCGCATGCACTGGCCAGAACGACAGAGAGACGGAGAGACAGAAGGTGAGCAATCACCCCCAGGGGGGGTTGGCCACACCACAATCCCTTTTCCTTCATTCTCCTCTCAGGATCTTGGGCATGCACATGCACTCGGCGTGAGTTTAAGCCACCGGGTCCCAGGACTCAAACTCTGGTTGACTAATGAGAGTCCGGCAACATAGCCATTACGCCAAGTGCTGGTTCCAGGAAATGAATGTTTATCGGATGGGTGGATGAGTAGGTGGATGCGTATATGGAATAGGGCACAAGACAGACTGCTACCACATAGTAAAAAAGGCATATATTCTCTTCCTCATCATCACTGATACTTGGCAATTCTATGGCATATAAGGTTTTTTGCCATAGGACACATACACTCATCAAAGAAAGATAGGGAGAAAGTGAGAAATCACCTCCCCCCCCCCCCCCCAGGGGGATGAGCCTGCCACAGTCCCTTCTCCTCCAGACTCGTCCTGGGATTTGGAGCACGCACACACACGTGCCCGGTGTGATTTTTTTTTTTTTTTTGAGAGGTTTTCGCTATAGGGCGCATGCGCTCGCCAGACAGACAGAGAGAGGCATAGAGACAGAAAGCGAGAAATCACCCCCCAGGGGGGATGGTCACGCTGCAATCCCTTCTCCTCCATTCTCCTCTCGGGATCTTGGACACGCATGCACACGCGCCTGGCGTGAGTTCTAAGCCACCGGGTCTGGGACGCGAACCAAGGTTGACTACGTGGGAGTCCAGCGACATAGCCATTACGCCAACTGCTGGTTCCTCCCCCCACCCCGGTGTGATTTTTAAGCTAATACATCTAGGACTCAAATTGCAGTTGGCTGTGTGTGAGTCCAGTGCCTTAACCACCACACCACCTGCTGACCCCAGTGCTTTGTATCTTTGAAACACGTTCATATTCACACAACTATTCAAAGAAACTAGAAGCTATTGCCATTTCACTCATGAGAAAAATCAAGGCCTCAAAAAAACACCCAGAGTCTTGCAAACGTTGAGATCGATCAACCTGAAACCTGAACCAGGCCTGGCTCTGCATCTTTGACACAGTAGCTCAGGGGGCTGTTGGGGCAGGGACTGGGAGATGTGGGCATGTCTTGCAAGCCCGTGTTTTCCTGTCTGAGCTGTGTCTGGCCTGTTGGCTCCAGCTCTATGTCCTAAGTCAAGAATCACGAATTTCCTCAGAGCTGGGGCAGTGCAAAGTACCTCACTTTCCCTGCTGGGAAGCTGATGCAAGCTATGGATTCCACTCTGCTCAAGAACATATGCATACACAGAAATTCACATGCACTTTCACAAAATTCACATGGAAGACCCATGGAGTCCCCGAAGCCCCTCCACATGCCTCTTCTGGAGCTCAGGACCCTCTTGGAGCCAACATCCTGAGCCTAACCAACTGCAAGAGAGCACAACCTTCTTTACTCCAGACAGGTTGGCAGAAACAGTGTAACCCAACATAACAAGCCCCAGTAACTTCAGCCAGGGAAGTTGTATATAACCTATATATATATATAACTTATATCCCAACTCTTCAACGATTCTAATTTTAAAAAGGTTTATCCTTCCGGAAATATACAAAGCCAAACCATGAATTTCCCCACGAGACTTTTGCAAGTCTTGGTGAAGATAAGAATGAAGGTTATCTGTGTTTTAGAGATCAAAATTGCCATTGTGTTCAAGGGACAGGGTGGAGACTGTGACAGATTAATCCGTGGGTTACCCAGAATCGATTGTCTTCACATCAGGCGATGCCCTCATTGCTGTGGAAGCTGAGATCAGCCATGGCAGATAAAGAACCTGAGTTGCAGCTAAGAGAGGCTCAGTGAGGGCCATTCAGTTTCATATGTTCATTCAACACACGTGTACTGGGCACCTATGACATGCCAGGCATTGTTCTAGGCCCCTAGGGTACATTTGAGACTGAAACAGAAAACATGTCTTGCCCATGAGGTTTACATCTTAGTGAAGAAGACAGATAGATGTTACTAAATAAATAAAAAAGTAAATTAGACAGTATATTAGAAGGATAAAACACTAAGGGGGGAAAGAACACTTAAGTAAGATGAGGGGACTGAGAACGTGAGATAGAGGAGGTGAGTTTTAATGTTACACTGGGGTCAGGAAATCCTTAATGAAGGGGAGACCACACATCCCTAAAAGGGCAGTCCAGGATACTAGCCTCTAATAGTACTAAAATTGCTAACGTTCGCCCATTCACTCGGCAAGTATTACTGAGTGCGTCATGAGCAAGGAGCTGTGGTCATCTGAACAATGGCCCCCAAAGAGTCCAGGTTCTAATCCACAGAATCTGTGAATGTTTCCTTATGGGGGTAAAAAGGGGCTTTGCAGAGACGGTCAAGTTAATGATCTTCAGATGGGGAGGGTAATCCTGCGTTACCCAGATGGGCCCAAGGAAATCATATGGTTCCTTCTAAGAGGGAGGGAGAGGGAGATTTGACTGCAGAGAAGAAGGAAGCATTGTGATGCTGAACACGTGGCGAGAGAGGGTGAAGGGATATGGACCACAGCCGAGGAATGAGGAAGCTGGACGGGTGTAATGAAACAGATTCTCTCCTAGAGCCCCCAGAAGGAAGAAGGCCTGCTAACACCTTGTTTTTTTTATCTTTATAAGACTCATTTTGGCCTTCTAGAAACTGTAAGAGGACAAACCTGTGTGGTTTTCAAGGCAATACCAAGTTTGTGGTAATTGATTATAGCAGCATCTCAGGCTCATGTGAAATGCTTCAGCTCGGTGTTTGGCAGTGTGGGCTATCAATACATGTTGGCTGTTGTTATTGTTATAATTACTCTAATAAGAAAGCCCAGGTCCTGCCCTTACCTCGAGAGAATGCATAAACAACGTGGGTATCACTGTCCCTCCCATGAATTCCAATGGTAACGACAAGAACCCTGAACTAGGCTAGGGCCTCTTGCTTGCTCAAAACCAAATGGTAGACTGAGATAAAATCAGAACAACACGATGACTGTGCAGAAATGCGCACCTCTTACCCGTCCCCAGGTAGCCACCAGCTCTCATGCCTCTGGATGGAGTAGGGTCTGTAGGAGTCACCTCCTCTCCTCCTGGAATACAGTGGATGCGTGTCTATAAAGAAAATACGGTAAATCTCACTGGGGACCTTGGGCTCTGACCTGAGCGCAGATATACTGGGACTTACCTGAATGTCACCAGGACCCAGTGGTGAACACAGAGGGAAGTTGTTTAAATCTCTATTTTGGAAAAAAGCCACGGAAGCCGTTAATAACTGAGGCATCCATCTTGACTTCTCAAACCAAGGCCTTGCTGGAGCCAGAAGAGAGCTGCCCTACAAGTGCTTCTCATTAGATGATGGAAATAGCTTCTAGGGAAGCATGGCAGGAAAGAGGCTGCACTGTTTATCCTACCTAAAAGATTTATTTTTTTTTTTATTAGTTTGCTATAGGGCATTAGTGCTCACTGAAGAGAGAGAGGGAGGAAAGAGTGAAATCACCCCAAGAAGCGACGGCCACACCACAGTTCCTTCTCCATTCTTCTCTCAGAATTTTGGTCACACACATACAAGTGCCCAGCATGTTTTTCAAGCCACTGCATCTGCGACTTGAACTGCACGGTAGGTCATGTAGCATCTAGCTGCCCTAACCTCCTTGCCACCTGCTGGCCCCCAAAAGGTAACTTTCTATTAATCCCAAAGGGCAACGTTTATGCTAGGATGACTGGGGTATCTATATACAAAAGAATAAAATAGGACCCCCCACCTCACACTATATGTAAAAGCTAATTTGAAATGAATCCTAGATCTAAATGTAAGTGCCAAGACTATAAAAGTCTTAGAAGAAAACATAGGAGTAATTCTTCATGGGTAAACAATATTGTCTTAGATATAACACCAAAAGCATAAGTGATAAAAGAAAAATTTAGTAAATTATACTTCACTAAAATTAGAAACTTTTGTACTTCAGAGAGCACCATCAAGAAAGTGTAAAAAACTACTCATAGGATGGGAGAAGAAAATATTTGGAACTCATATATTTGATAAAGGGCTTACCTTCACAATGTATAAAGAACTCTTGCAACTCAACAGTAAAAGACAGATACCCCAGTTTTTAAAAATAATGGTAAAGTAATTTCAGTAGGCATTTCCCCAAAGAAGACATACAAATGGCTAACAAACATATGGAAAAGATGCTCAACATCACTGGAAAGATTGCCAAACAAAGCCACCATGATATGGCACTTTACACCTATTAGGAGGGCTAAAATAAAAAGGTAGGCAATACCCGTGTTAGGAAGGATGTGGACATATCAAAACTCTCCAAACATTACTAGTGGGATTGCAAAATGTTGTAACTACTTTGAAAAAAACACTTTGGCAGTTCCGCAAAATGTTAAATATAAGAGTTTAATATGACCCAGTAATTCCCTCTCAAGAGAAATGAAAACATATGTCCATATGAAAACGTGTACATGAGCGTTCACAGCAACATTATTCATGGTAGCCAGAAAGAGGAAACAAGCCCAATGTTTACCAATGGATGAATGGACAAGCAAAATGTGGTGTAATCACACAACGGAATGTTATCCAGTCATAGAGGGTAATGAAGTAGTGATTCATCCAACAACACAGATGAAACTTTGAAAACACCCTGGGGAAAGAAAGAAGGCAGTCACAAAAAACCCCTCACATCCTATGTGAGTCTGTTTCTGTGAAATACAATGCAGAATGTGGCTGTCTAGCACTGGGGACAGGCCATGGGCCATGGGGATGGGGAGTGATGCTAATGCGTGTATGTTTTCTTTCTGGGGTGGTGAAAATTTCAAAAAATTAGGAGCCAGCAGGTGGTATGGTGGTTGAGGCACTGGACTCCCATAGGGGTGACTGGTTCAAGTCCTAGACCAAGAGGCTTGAAAATCATACCGAGTGCATGTGTGTGGCATTCCCAAAATCCTGAGAGGAGAATGGAAGAGAAGGGGTTTTCATGGCAATCCCCCATGGTGTGTGTGTGGGGGGGGGGGGGGGATTTCCCACTTTCCTTCTCTCTGTCTCTCTCCGATGAATGCTCTGTGACAAAAAAAAAAAAAAAGAAAAAAAAATCAGGTAGTGATAACATTATACAACACTCAGGATATTAAAAACCATTGAATTGAGTTGTATGCTTTAAATGGGTCAATTTTTAATATGTAGATTATATCTTCACCAAAGTTACTATTTTTAAAAAAATGGCTATCAGCCTGTGATTGTCCTCTAAGTGACCATTGGAAAATTCTGTCTAGTTAGCACCTATTTCATTTCTTTTCTGGGTGCAGATACACCAGGGGTGTGCCTGAAACGTTTGTCTTTTGCTATGGGCCGCTGTCTACCCCACAGCTCAGGCTTTTCCAATTTACTGAGTATTTTCCTGACATGAGCCTTTCTTTATCTGGGGTCACCCACTTCATCTAGCCACCTGCGGCTATCCTGCCCGTGTTGGCCATCCCTGTCTCCCAAGGCAGCATACATCGCATTCCGGGTGCTCCCTCTTCTCATCTCCATTGTGCTGCGTTGGTTTGGTCACTATGCCCAAGTACTCCCTGAGAACAGTTGAAATACTGGTTTTTGTTCACCACCGTATGCCGGCATAGTCTTGGTTATCACTGAATGAATGAATGAATGAATGAATGAATGAATGAATATGTGAGCGCACACCTGAAAAAGAACCTACATCTGTGTGGAGTGGAAGGATATTGAGAGCAGAACAGGACAGAGGAAAGGAAGGAGGAATGACAGTTCTCTTACCATGTACTCCTTGTTCTCTTTCCTGAGTTCCTGTGTTTCCTCTGCCGTTTTGGCCATTTTGAGCCTCTAACATCCAAGAATATCGTCTCAGTTCCAGGCTGATGAATCAAGCCAAAAACGTTGGCCTTTCAAGAAAACACACCTCATGTGTCATCTTTCTACTCTTTGGCTCAGAAATCCCAAGTTGGGAAATCCAGCCAAAGAAAATAACAATAAAATCACCTGAATACAGGACAGGGGACGAATGTTTATGCACAAAGTTACTTATCGGGATGTTATTTATAATATTCAGGAATTGGAAACAACCTGGATATTTGACAGTAGGGTAGGATACATTATGCTATGCCTTGAAAGGGGGATAATAGGCAACCATTAAAAGAATGTAATGACTCTGGGAAAATGCTTGCATCACGTGGGAAGTGAAAAAAATAAGCAGGTTATAAACTGGTGGGTAGCTTATAAACTGATCATTAATATGTAAACTGCATGCAAACACACACACACACACACACACACACACACACACACACCAAACACCTGGAAAAAAACAGCAATGATTTCCTTTGAGTAATGGAAACTGTGGGCAGTGTGTGTGTGTGTGTGTGTGTGTTGTGTGTGTGTCTGTGTACGTGTTTTAAACTCATCCAGGTGTTCTGAAATGAACATATATGACTTTAGTCATCAGAGGAAAACTATTCCCGTGTAGCTTCCTCTTTCAGCTCCTCTTTCTTGGGAAATCCACTCTATACCTACCTTGTCCAATAAACCCACATCCACCTCCAAGCTCTTGTCTGGAACAGCCCCTTCCCAGGTGCTCCCTGAGGCACTTTGGGCAGGTTCAAAAGTCAAACCCCTCCAGACTCCTTTCCTAGTTCCCAGGAAGAAGGAAGCCTGGCTTGTCTCCACCCCAGCCCCAACTACAGAGCTCTTATATCCTTCTCCATGTGTCCGAGAAGAGCCCTGCCTCTTGCTAGGGCTCGATCTCACAGGAAAGCTCCCTGCTGTGGCCCAGGAGCTGGGGTTTCTGTACCTGATCTCTGGTCTGGACACCCTACTCCCGAAGGAGTTGAAGTGCTGGGGGCCACAGGTGTCATCCTGCTGCATGATGGCAGTGGTGAGGACTTTCCGGCCTGCACGTCCTGATTTGCCACTGGACTGACTTCTTCTGGCCATTTAAAAACCACCCAAACAATCTTTAAACAGCTTAAGAAGCCATCAAAGGTGTTCGTGTGCAACCTAGGCCAGCAACCTTCTTGAAACGAGTCAGCCCACTATCAGTAACGTAGGTCAGAAGGGAATGTGTATAAAACGAGTACGGCAGATGTAGTTCAAATGCACTGTTTTTTTTTTTTTTCAGTTAGGCATTTCTTTTTTTCTTTTTTTTTTTTTTTTTGGAGAGGTTTTTGCTATAGGGCACGTGCGCTCGCCACACAGACAGAGAGAGACATAGAGACAGAAAGCGAGAAATCACCCCCCAGGGGGGATGGCCATGCCGCAATCCCTTCTCCTCCATTCTCCTCTCAGGATCTTGGGCACGTACACACATGCGCCCGGTTGTGAGTTTTAAGCCACCGGGTCCAGGACACGAACCGCGGTCAACTATGGGGAGTCCAGCGACATAGCCATTATGCTAACTGCTGGTTCCCCACTTAGGCATTTCATGAGTTGTATTTCCAGCTTATTCTTGAATTGGAATCAAATTGGAGAACACTTTGGTGGAAATACCAGTGAGTCAGCAAACATTTGAGTATCCATTGTGGGTCTGACACTAAGGAAATTATGGCTTTATCAAAACAATAAACAAACCCAGTGATTTTTTTCCTACAGAACTTCCTGGTCATGTAAGTTCACCCACATGAAACAAGGCAAAGGAGGCTCAGAGGTCAGGTCGGCTGTCCTGGGGTTCCTCCGAGAAAGGAGGGGTGTCATTGCTCTTGTGGAGTTCTGAGCTAATCACATGGCTGTGTACGAAGCGTGATGAGATGAAGGCTTCCGATCAGTCACATATCCTGGCATTGACCTGTGGTGTTTTTGAAACTGAGGAAAATATCGCTGTGCCAGCCTTCCTCGTCAGTCTGGTATTCCACCTGGCATCTCAAACAAGGTCAACAAAACCACGGCATATTTTTTCTTCCCCACAGAACTGCACCCTTCTCATGATTAGGTCTGGGTACCGTGTGGCAATTGGAGTTGACTAGAATGGAGGTGGAGAAGCATTTTTGAAATCCACCCTCTTTGCAAATATTTAAAGTATAAAAATAAGTAGGCGAGTGACTGTCGTATCTGTCAACTCGTTTCCATTCCTGCCACCCAAACGCAGGCCTCGATCAGGCTGTTCTTAGGCCATCAGAGCTGACACCTGCCCCCAGTCCATCTTATCCAGAGTAGAGATACTGAGATTCCCAAAGGAGATTCTGAGGAAGAGTAGATGGTATTAGCGCCGCTGTTTCCATGGCTTGCATTTTTTGTTGAATGGGGTATATAGGCGGGCTCTTTAAAAAGTTCATGGGAAATGTGAATCATGCAGAAACTATGCATGGATTTCAAGGGTTATGTGGCACCAAAATAAACTCTCCCTTTAATTCAATTTTCCATAAAACTCTTTGCATTTCCCATATATAAGATGGGGTGAAAAATGCAAATGCAAAGGATGATAGAGGAGGTTTGGGGGAGACCAATCAGGGAAGAGCGAAAGAGCTGTCAGGGTTAGCAGGAGAGACGGACCTTGGCGGGTGACTTCCAGTGCTGCCATTGGGGTCCCACGTGAATGGCCTTCCCCGTCCCCCAGGAGGCCTTCAGTAAAACATCTATTTCTTGTTGCTGCGCCGTGGAGTTGAATCTAATCATGGGGGCCATTCATTTCTGCACCCATTCAACAAACAGTTATTATGTCTGCATCACACCTGACAGTGTGGTAGGTGCTGAGGGTAACGTAGTGAATAAAACAGTCCCCAGCACATAACACCTTGCGTGACCACATACACCAGCTGGACAGACCGCCAAAGACTTCTGCCCTATGAGGAAAGCCAATCCCGAAAGACTAACACCACGTGATTCCACATGCAAGCCATTTTTGAGATGACGAAATGTTATACATGGCAGTTGCCAGAGGTTAGGGATGGGAGATGGGTGGGAGGGAGGCAGCTGTGGCGATAGAAAAGCACCAGGAAGGGTCTTAGGCTGATCTATAGCATCATGACAGTGGTGGAGCAAACAGGAACTTGTGCGTGTAGTAAAATTGTCTAAAACTAAACACACACACACACACACACACACACACGCAACTGTGCACAAATAAGCAGGAGTAAAACTGGAGGAATCTGAATAGGATTAGTGCACTGCATCTATGTCAATAGCTTGGTTGCAACGTTTGTACTGTATATTCGGTTGTCAGAGAAGCGATGACACATTTTTGCATAGAAACAAATAGAAAAAGATGGCAAGACTTTTCTAACAACCCAACAGTTTTGCAAAATTATTACTGTTGGGGGACACTGGGTAAAATCTGCATAGGATCTTTCTGTATTATTTCTTAGAACTCTACATGCAGGAACAATGATCTCAATACAAATTTCAATTAAAAAAACAAAAACCCTAACCTCCTGGCCTAATAGAGTCTACATTTTTAGTGGAAGCTGTGTGTGGCTTCATGGTAGTTGTAGCGCAAAAGCCAAGACTACCTGGAGAGGTCCAGTCCCTCCAGGGTATTCCTTGCTCTGCCACGAGAGTTTTCTTCCTGTACTTGGGATACATGGAGTCCCCACTGGTGACCAAATGCAATCCAGACTCAGGAGAACGGGCAAGTGTGGGGTAAGGTTGAGCTTCCCAGCTCTCTGATCCCAGGGTACGTGTTCTTGGGAGTTACCCAGCCTGCCTATGCCCGGGCTCCTCTGGCCTATAAAGACCAGACCCAGGGGCCAGCAGGTGGTGTGGTGGTTTAAAGTGCTGGACTCCCACATGACTGGTTTGAGTCTTGGGCCTGGTGACTGGCAGCTTTCTCACTTCCTTTCCCTCTCTCTGATGAGCACATATGCCCTGAAGTAAATGAAAAATAACAACAACAATAATAATAAATATCATTATATATATTAAAAAATAAAGACCAGATTCAGATATCCAGTAATTGGGCTCCCTGTTGATGGGGGGCAGCTCCCGACTAGGCTTGGTCCCACCCCATCATGACCTGGCTCGGAGACCACTGGCTCCTTCTACTGTGCCTCAAATGCCTGGTCTCTCCTGGCACCGCATTCAGCTGGTGAATCCGTCATGTGATGCAGGTGTGTGGCGCTCTGCTCTGGTTCTCAGCAGCAGGCAGAACACCCGTGTCAGCTCTGGCCCCAGGACTCCATCCTGGATCCTACCCCCTTGGCCATGGCAGGTCAGCACCTTAACTTTCTCTGCCAAGGGGGAGGCTCACGCCGATCTGTCAGACTCACTGCTGGAACAAGGAGGCCCCTTGCTGGAAATGAACCATCCAGCTCGGCAACTCTAGTTTATTGCCTTAGAAGAACTTCAGAGGAAGAAGCCGTGTAAAAAGTAAAATCAGCTCTGAGCAGGACTTTCAAGTGTTTATTATTTCATATTATGCCATGCCTTGCATGAAATGAGCACAAAGCCACATGCCTTCCTGGCCACGTGACTTACTAACAGGGCACGGCTGAGAAAGAGAGCTCTCCGGACAGTCCCTTAGGGAGGAGGGGGGGGATGGCAGGAAAAGGACAGGGAGGACGAGCAGGGGTAAATATTCACCTGTCTCTTCTCTACTCGGCGAGCAGTTGCTCATTCTAAAAACAGTAATGTGATTTAATGCAACTTCTGATTCACAGTCAAGGTCTTCATGATAAAGGAAAAGGAGCTTTCTTAGAAGTACTAGAGCCAGTCAATAAAAAATATGACTTTCAAATAGGTTTTTTTGTGGCCAAAAGAAAATGAAAAGATACTGACCAACTCTATCTCCATGCCCATATCAAAGCACCCAGGAAGGATAAGTGCAAGATAAAACGAGGGCCCTCTCCTCCACCCAGGGAAAAGGCGTCAAGCGTGGAGTCCCGGAGAATCCTCCGCCTCCCAGGGCCGGGCCTTGGCGCCATCAGGTCGGTGGGGCCGCATGCGAGCCCGCAGCCCGGTCCCGCTGGTCCTCGGGAGAGGCCTGCATCCTTGCACCCTCTCCTGCGTCTGGGATGAACAACCCGTGGAGGTCCAGGTGCAGCTCCACGTCCACATAGGCACGAGCCAGCTCTGCGAAAACTCTTGGCATCCAAAATAAGCAGAAAAGGAGGCTTTTGGGGGTTGGTAGAGATGATGGCTGATAAGATAACTCCTTTGGAGAAATAAAAACAGACACTTTGTGAAGGTGCAGCCTGGAACCTCCTCCAACTGGAAGGGTATGTTTCTCAGTCCGCCTCCTTGTCCTCTTTGAACTCATCTAATCCGAACAGGAGGGAAGTGCATTTGATCCTCTGTGTGAGCAGAAGGGGGATGCCTGGGAGCGGGGATCAGCTGGGCCAGTCCCCTGGGCTCTCTGAACCTCGGTCTCCTCATCCGGACAGTGGGGTGACCCTAACTACCGTTGCAGCGTAGCCGAGGACCTCCTGCACGGCGGACGGTGCGAACGCTTTGTAAATTATTGCAGGTGTGGAAGAAGGGCTCTTTTCCCATGATTTAAAGAACGATCACAGGGACTCGGCTTTCAGGGCTGCACTTCGGCTAAGATGTGCCACTCAGATGCACCTGGACGCCTTGCACTCAGAGGACATCTGAACGAGCCTGTTCACCTCTTACACGTGTGGCAACACTAATTCCCTTAGCCTCCTGCTCTAGCAGCAAGTATTTTCAGTACTCACTTTCGAGGCATAGACAGGAACTTCCAGCCTGGAGTAAGCACCTCGCAAATGCTCGATTCCTGCCGAGGTGTCTGGACTGCAGAGCCACTGCAGTCAGACTGGCCAGGATCGAAATCCTACCTCTGCACGTCACGGTCTTGTGATCTGGGGCGGGCTCTCTCTCTCTGAGCCTCCCCTCGGTAAAGTGAAGACCATCAGACTCTCTGCCCTCACAGGACATGTGGGAAGCACTCTCCCAGCCAAGGGGAGATGAACTCAGAGCCGGTGATACCGACATCCCACCTCAGAAAAGACGGGGACATGGGGCCCATGGCCTGACGGGCCCTGCCATGACCCACAGGAAGACAGGCTCCTTCTCACCCGAAGGAAGAAGCTGGCAGGCTCGGCGGGACACCCTCCCTCTCTGCAGGTGTAGGCAGCCCGTGACCTGCTGGGCTGGGTGGCATCCCCACCCACAGTTCTAGATACCCTCCTCAGCATCCCCAGGGCCGTGGGTGGGGCAGAATCAAGGAGGGAAAGGACCATCTGGTCATGTAGAAACCTACAAAAGATAGGTGGGCCACGGATGTCCGTTTCTAGATGTTCCATGACAAAAATATGTGCTTTGAAAGGTAGAACTTTGGATCCATTGCAATGAATTTTCAAACCAAGATTCTATGTTCTGGGAGTGTTTTGTGTCACTCAGTGCTCAAAACATTGAGTGGACTTGATGCAGTATTTAATTTCATCTCACCCAAAGAGAGCTTTAACCCCTGGAGGTTACCTCGAAGCCCTGGGAATGTCTTGTCTCATGGGAGAATATTTACCTGGGCCTGGGGCCATGCCAGGTAGTCTATCTTCACAATGTGACTTATGGTGAGGCCTTGGGCCACCCAGTGTCACCTTGACCTCAAGAGGGAGGTCAAGCCACACAGGTGGCCGGCCACGTCTACATGACCCAGCCCCAGTGAGAACGCTGGGTACCAGGGCTCCGGTGAGCATCCGTGATTGGCAATATCCCATGCGTGCTCTCACACGTTGTCATCAGAAGTCAGTACTACCCGTCACTCCACTGGGAGGGAACAACTGGAGGCTCTGGGCCTGGCCCCTCCTGGACCCTGCGCTGTGCTTCGCTTCCCTTTGCTGATTTTAATCTTTCAGGGCAGGAACTCATAACCACAACTACAGCAGCTTTTATGGGTGCTGCCGTGGGCCCCTGAACTTGCAGCTAGGGTGAAGGGGGTCTAGGGGACTTCCTTCCTGGCAGCTCTGACTCCAACAGACTAGACCGCAAAGCGGGACTTGCTCGGTGTGTGAGGGGCAGCTGCCCTTCCATGGTGTCTGTGCTTCAGGAGAGGCATCTGCGTGCAGCCAGGGGCTCGCTGTCGCCCGCTCTTACCGTCATCCTCATCCTTGGCATCTGGCGCAGGCACAAACAGGGGCTCCGCCGGCCAGCAGCCTTCTTCCTCCCACTTAAAGGACGACTTTGTGAGGATGTCGAACTTTATTATCTGTGCATCCAAAGAGGAGAAACACAGGTGTAAGTGTCCGAGAGCTATGAATCCCTGCAGGGGGAAGGCCCACACAGAGGGGCGCTCAAGCTCCTCAAGGCAGACTTTTTTTTTTTTTTTTTGAGAGGTTTTTGCTATAGGGCGCGTGTGCTCACCAGAAAGACAGAGACAGACAGAGAGACAGAAAGCAAGAAATCACCCCCCAGGGGGGATGGCCACGCCGCAATCCCTTCTCATCCGTTCTCCTCTCAGGATCTTGGGCACACACGCACACGTGCCCGGCGTGAGTTTAAGCCACTGCGTCCAGGACTTGATCCGTGATCTACTACATGACAGTCCAGTGACATAGCCATTACACCAACTGCTGGTCCTGCCCCACATTATTTTTAAGCCTTCAGGTCTGGGACTTGAACTACAGTTGGCCATGTGGGAGTCCAGCACCTTAACCACCATGCTACCGGCTGGCCTCAGTACTATAATTCTTTTAAAGTTTATTTCTTCCATGAGCAAGAAAGAGAGAAAGAGAAGGTAGAGACAGCACCCCGAAAGGGTCCCAATGTCCCAATGCACCCCTAGCTTTCAGTCAGCTCCAGATCACACACATCCAGTATACTCAGGGAACTCCCCAGACTCGAACCAGCAACCTTCCCCTGTGGGGCTGCCTAGCAGAGTGTCACGTTTTCCTGCAGCACTACCATCCAGCCCCAATATTGCAATTTTTATTAAAATTGTACTAAATAAAATAATGTATTCAGTGTAAACGTTTAAAGAATAATGCAATTCTTTTGTTGCTTTGAAAGTGCAAGTGCCTGACCTCCCCTAATCTCTCGCAGGCCATTTCCCTTCGGGGTTAGGATTAGTGAGGAGTGGCATGGGGTGTGTGTGTGGGAACCTTGTTTTTGGCCTTGTGTATTTCTGCACTGTTGGCTTTTTTTTTTTTTTTTTTTAATCTTCCCATTTTAGTATTTAAAAATGAAAATGTTAAGGAAAAGTGATGTTTGTATAGCACTTAGCACAGTGCCCAGGACTCAGTAAGTTCTTTGACAAATAGTAGCTTGAAAAAAAAAAAAAAACACCCTCCCCGTTTCGGCTGAGCCCTACCTGCTTGAGAGGGTGAGCTGAAGTGCAGGGGTTGGGGCCCCTGCTGCCTCGCTCCTCCTCAGCGCCCACCACAATGTAACCTAGAGCTGGTGTCAGTTGGCGTGGACTCCATAAAGCACCCAGTGACCCAGTTCCAGCCGTGACCCCTTGCGTGCACTTCGGCCCAGTAGGCAGGACTCCCTCTCCTGGACGGGCCACCACTAACTTCAAATTTATTTTGTCTCAAACTGACCTCCCTCCTGATCACCTCTTTTCTGATCACGGCCACTCAGTGCGGACAGCTGTGGTCGCTGGGAGGCCAGGCAGCCCTCGGTCACACCGGAATCAGTACCTTGGTCGGGACTGGGCTCCACTGCACTTCAGCTGCAAAGACGTATCGGTATTGCTTCCCGTTGTGAGCGTAGTTGATCCGAGGCAGCTCCAAGCCTAGGAAGAAACAAGATGGCCGATGAAGGCCCTGTCACCAGGGGCTGGGAGCATCCCCCTTCATGCCAGGCTGAGCATTGTTACCCCAGAAACAGTTCTCAGCCAGGATCCCTGAACTTGACTCAGACCCTGTATGGGATCAGAGGTGGCCAAGGGCAGGGAAGGGTGCGTCTCATAATTACCTGGCTCTATTAGAAGGTTTGGGACCATGTACTATAGACCCAGGTTTCTAAGTGTATAAACATCTTTAATTACCTAAGATAAGAATCAAATAGATTACAGGAGTAAAATCAGAGGCTACTGCAATTTCTTTTTAAGTACTGATGGATGTGTGTGTGTGTGTGTGTGTGTGCACGTGTGTGGGTGTGGAGAGAAACTGGAAGCCAGGGAAAGTAGTACCAATGGGAATAGTTAAATAAACCTGGCGAATTCTGTAGTAACATTAGGTAAAAACAGTGCTGAGGAGCAACTTTACTATAGGGCGTGTGTGCTCACCAGACAAACAGAGAGAGACAGAGGGACAGAAAGCGAGAAATCACCCCCAGGGGGGATGGCCACACTGCAATCCCTTCTCCTCCATTATCCTCTTGGGATCTTGGGCATGCACGCACATGCGCCCCGTGTGAGTTTTAAGTCACCGGGTCCAGGACACGAACCGTGGTCGACTACATGGGAGTCCAGCAACATAGCCATTACGCGAACTGCTGGTCCCCTGAGAAGCAACTTTATAGCATGGGTACATGCCCATGCCGTGAGGGTAAGTGTATGAGCCTGTGGAATTATCTCCCCTGCTACGAATGAAAAAGTGCAGAGTTTACGACTACCTTAC
Organism: Tupaia tana; assembly: GCA_026018925.1. Taxonomy (NCBI): domain Eukaryota; kingdom Metazoa; phylum Chordata; class Mammalia; order Scandentia; family Tupaiidae; genus Tupaia; species Tupaia tana. Next base: position 6,791,937 of record JAKSZU010000018.1, read on the forward strand.
ACTTTACAATCTCTATTGTAGATTCTAATGTCTCATTGGGGATCTTTGCATTATGCCTATTACTTTCATTGTCTAAAACAGACATTTAAAGAGGCCAACAGGTGGCATGGTGGTTAAGGCACTGGATCCCACATGGCAGACCATGGTTCGAGTTGTGGACCTGGCAACTTGAAAATCACACAGGGAGCATGTTTATGGGTGCCTAAAATCCCAAGAGAAAAATATAAGGGATTGTGGCGTGGCCATCCCCCCGGGGGGGGGGGGTGATCTCTCCCTCTCCCTCTCTCTGTCTCTCTCTCTAGCAAGCACACATACCCTATATCAAAAACCTAAAATTTTTTTTTTTTAGATTTCACAAATAAATTTATATATATTTATATTTGTCTGTTGGGTCTGAATGTCTGTGTCTGAATCCTGAATAAGAAGGAAGGTCTCCTTCTTATAACTAGTCCAGGTGGCTCAAGCCAGCTGCTGGTGAAAACACAACGTCCAGAGCGAGACATGCCCTCCACAGGAAGGCCTCGTGGGAAGGACCCCGAGGACTTCATGCCTATCAGGCTCAGTGGGGACACGGAGGGAAGGGACTGCTGAGATGGATGGAGAAGGCAGTCCTACTACGGAGCCATCATGGAACTTCCAAGGGACAGGTCGAGACGAACATGCGGAGGAGGGATCACTCACAAGGATAAGAAAGAGATGGGACCATGGTTGGTCCCAAAATAGGACTGAGACTTCCCGCGATGCTCCTGGGCCCCTCTCAAACCTGGTCTGGTAAACCCCTGATCCCTGCCCCACGAACAGCCCGCCATACTCACTTGTGAAGGAAAGAGGTTCGCCTGGAAATTCTGTGTGCAAGTAAAAGTCATGTTCTTCAAGAATCCTCAGTGTATGGGGAGATACTCAGGCTACATTTACTGAGTGAAAGACATGGTTCTAGAACATTCTAGATGGTATGGTACCGCATTCTGGGAAAGTGTAAATGCAGAGGCTGAGGGCTGTGGAGTGTGAAAGCCCAGGCTCAGACCCTGCCCAGCTGCCTGTCTTTTGGCTAGTTTAGGCTTGCTCTCCTAAACTCTAAAAAGAACATCAGAAGTAGTAACGTGTCTGAGTTGTTTAACGTCGGCCCCTGTTTGCTAGACTCTCACTACAGGCCAGGCCCCAAGCTAAGCTAATGTGCTTGGACCCCTCTAATGTCGGTGAGGACAGGATAGACTGCGGGGTGAAGTGAGAGGGGGTTTGGGGAGCTGCTAAGGAGGGCCCAGCATGTGCCTCAAACCCCACACACGAAGGAAGGCCAGATGGGAATCCCAGAGGGCCGTGACGGTGGAGGATTACGGGCGTTGTCTGTCGTGCTTTGTAGCTTTGCACCGTAAATACGAACGAGCTCCCCATGAGGAGACAGGAAGGGACTGTGAGGTTCTAAGCCTCTGTCTCCCGTGTCATGTGGTGGGTGAGTGGGCACGGAAGCTGCTGATGCAGAAATCGGGACCACGTTCTGGAAGTTCATTTCTAAAGACTCCCAGGTGCTGAGGCGCCACACAGAACTGCCTGCAGGGTCCGGTCCGGGGGTGCTATCTGCAGAAGGGGAGTCTCGGGACAGCTCTGAGGCGGTCCTGGGAGAGTCTCTGGGATGGTGCCTGAGACTGGCGGGGGCGGCCACCCGAGCAAGGTGCTGGCTTAACACTGGGCCCTTCAGTTGACGGTCCGTGGGCGAGCTGCTGTTCGTTCTATGTGCTCGGGGGTGGGACACAGACCCTGCGATGCCGGGCTGTGTGTCATGTGCTGCAGTACAGGAACACAGAGGCCTCGTGGCTTATATTCTAGGGTGAGGGCTCTTGGCTGGGCACAGCGCCCCCACAGCGGCAATGTCTGGAGCTTCTTTGGTTCTAATTCTGGGTAAGGGATGCTCTGACATCGAGGCCAGGGATGTGGTGAAGACCCTCCAGTGCCAGGACAGTCTCCACCAGTGAGAATGACCTGGCCCCAGTGTCACTAGTGCCTGCGTGGGAAGCCCTGCTCCTGCAGGGTGAGATTCCTACTCTAGGAGTTTACATTCTGTGAGTAGCTCAAGGTCTCTCAGGCCTGACAATGTCTGCTTTGCAAGGTACCGTGAACACACAGTGGTAGAAATTCAAGTGCATTGTGTCTGGTCAATGAGCCAGTATTCACTCAGTAAGCTGCAGCATTTGCAGAAGGCAACTGTGAAAGTCGTCTGGTCCAACAACCACCAGTGCCTCCCTTCGAGGTGTTTGAAAATAGAAGGGACTTCAGAATTCATGGAAAAACGGAATCAAGATATGAGTTTATGCTGGTGCAAAAAAAAAAAAAACAAAAACAAAAACAAACAAACAAAAAAAACTGAAATCCACAACATGCATTTGCCATGAGTTTTTTGAAAACATCTCACATATGAAAGAGAAACAGACCCCCATGCTCTTTCCTGGAACATTCCAAGACAAGAGCCTTTCCTTTCAGTCCACTGCCGTGCATCAGAGGGACATATTATACAAAGAGGCCTTGGGAGTCTCCATGAAAATCTGTCCCTTCCCAAAACACAGGGGGAGAGAAAGCACTTTACCTTCACAAAGCAATTCTGGCTGACAGTACACTTGACCATCCTTTTCCTTCAGGGCTGTTGCTGTGGTAGATGCCACTGTGATTAAATTTGAGCCCTCTTCTGCATTCTGAAAAGAATTTGTTTCAGAGAAAAAGGAGGAAAACTTGTTATTTAGAGCCAAATTTGCTTCCTTATATACATTTATTTTATTTTATTAAGAATTATTTAATCTTATTTATTCATTCATATTTTATTTTATTTTTTAAAGACATTTGATAAGAGAGAGAGAGAGAACAAAGGAAAGTGAGAAAACAAGACACCAGCTCTAGGACTTGAACCGTGGCTGGTCATGTGGGAGTGTCCAGTACTTTAACTACCATGTCACCTGCTGGTCCCCCCACTATATACATTTAAAAAAATGTATTGGGGGCCAGCAGGTGGCATGTGTTAGGGCACTAGACTCCCACATGGCCAACCATGGACCTAGAGATTTGCTTTCTAACTTTTCCTCTCTCTCTCACTCTGTTGCACGTGTGTGCCCCATAGCAAAATTAAAATAATAATAATAATAAATAAAAGCAAATAAATAACTCTTTGAAAAAGTGCTTTGGTGTGTGTTCTCCTGTTTGGGCTCCTGCTAACCACGGGAATCAGCTATACTGTTGTTGCTCTTAGTTGAAAAAAAAAAAAAAAATGAGGGTTGACCATTGGAAGTGGCTCCCCTTGGGTCACGTGGCTGACGGGTGGTAGAACCAGACCTCTGGTAGAAGCCATGCCCCTTTTTCCTTATTCCGGGCTGCCTTATCCCTCACAGGGAAAAGTGATGTGCTTACGAGAGTCAGTTCTCACTTTTTAATACTGGATGATTCACAGGTAAACGGCCGCATCAGTCATTAAAGGATGTTTCTAAAGAGCTTGGCATAACATGGGAAATGCTTAGCTGTAGCACTGAATGAAAAAGGCATCAGAACTAATTATAAATGCAGCCTGAGCTCAAAAACTACACCAAAAGAGACTGGGAGAAGGTGCAAATATTAACAAAACATCAGATGGTAGGATTATGGGGGACTCGAATTTCTTTTCCTGTGTGTCTATATTTTCAATATTTTCTCCAGTGAAAATGTATCACTGCTGAAATGGAAATTACATGCAGTAAAAATGATTTGGGTGAAAAGCACCCTTTTGGGTCTCGAGTTACAACTAGTCTTTGCTCTGTTCAGTACCTTGCCCTCATCCTTATAACCTAGGAGGGGGATCTGACATAGTTATTATTGGACATCTACGACTCCCACTTTCTCTGTCTTCCAATGGTGAGACCTGCAGCAAGCTCTGCAGCCCCGCTGCAGCTGGGTTTCCTAGGTGTGCAATGATGGTGATAACACAGACACCTTAAGGTGCTGCGCAGATCAGATGAGATTACCCCCACAAATGGTCCCCAAAGCCCAGGTGCACTCCAACTGCTCTGTTTGAAGATGAGGTTGTTATTGTTACATTGTTACTATTTAAAAAAAATTTTTTTTAGAGGTTTTTGCTATAGGGCGTGCACAGTCACCAGAAAGACAGAGAAAGACAGAGAGACAGAAAGTGAGAAATCACCCCCCAGGGGGGATGACCATGCCGCAATCCCTTCTCTATTCTCCTCTTGGGATCTTGGGCACGCACACATGCCTGGCATGAGTTTAAGCCACCAGGTCTGGGACTCAAACCATGGTCGACTACATGGGAATCCAGTGACAGCCATTACGCCAACTGCTAGTCCCACATTGTTATTATTTTTAATCTGCTGTAGGTTGCATGTGCTCACTGGAGAGACAGAGGGAGAGGGAGTAGGGGGAGTAAGAACCACCCCCCCATGGGAGATGTACATGCTGCAATCCCTCCTCCTCCATTTTCCTCTTAGGATGTTGGGAATGTGTACACACACACCCAGCATGTTTTTTAAGCCACTGGGTCTGGGACTCGAACTACACAGTCAGCCACATGGGATTTAGTTACCTTAGCCACCAACACCAGTGGCTTTTGTAATTAAAGCCGACCATTTTTTTTTTTTTTTTTGGAGAGGTTTTTGCTATAGGGCGCGTGCGCTCGCCAGACAGACAGAGACAGAGAGACAGAAAGCGAGAAATCACCCCCCAGGGGGGATGGTCACGCCGCAATCCCTTTTCCTCCATTCTCCTCTTGGGATCTTGGGCACGCACGCACACACGCCCGGCGTGAGTTTTAAGCCGCCGGGTCCGGGACGCGAACCGCGGTCGACTACGTGGGAGTCCAGCGACATAGCCATTACGCTAACTGCTGGTTCCCAAAGCCAACCATTTTTTAATGATGGCAGCAGTTTTTCTAGGAAAGGGCAAAGTTTATTGCATCCCAAAGGCTGTGAGAGTCCTTAGAAATTTATTTTGTTTGCTTTTTGTTTCCTTCAAGATTCCTTAGTTCAATCATTTAATTTATAGAAGAGGAAAGTGAGGCCCAGAGAAGAAAAGTGTCCAGAGTCACGTGGAGAGGTGGAGCCTGGGCTCAGGCCTCACACTGTGGTACTTCTGCCCCGAAGCAAGAGCACTGCAGGCAGAGGGCACGCAGGTGCAGAGGCCCGAGGCTGGCGTCAGTCCTGGAGTCTCAGCTCCCAGAGCCCTCCCCTAACAGGTCGCCCTGAATCTGCAGTCTCTGAGGCGAGAGTTCCAAGCTGTCGCCCTCTCCTTGACGGAGCTGCTTCCTCCCCTACCTCTTCTTTTCTTTAATGTCTGCTATAGGATGCATGTGCTCGCTGGAGCGAGACAGAGAGAGACAGAGACAGAGAGAGAGAGAGAGAGAGAGAGGGAAAGTGAGAAAGCACCCCCCAGGGGAGAGGGCCTCCATTCTCCTCTGAGGATCTGGAGTGTGCATGTACACGTCCCCAGTGTGTTTTCCAAGCCCTGAGGTCCAGGATTCAAACTGTGTCATTGGCTATTGGGGTCCAACTGCCTTCACCACTGTGCTACCCACAGCTGGCCCACTGCCTCTGTCTCTCACGCTTCTGTGTCCCATGAAGGCACGGACCAGGTTTTGTCCAGCGAATGGCATTTGGTGGCCAGGAAATAACTGCTGAAAGCATGAGCGAATGGCCGACTCGTCAGCTTTTCCTCCTGCCACCTCGGGGTAAGACAGGTGGTGCAGGGAGCGAGGTGTAAGAATGAAGCAAGAGTGGGTGGCTTAGTGGTTAAGGGGCTGGACACTCCCACATGGCCAACCATAGTTGGAGTCCCGGACATGGTGGCTTGCTTTCTCACCCCACACCCCCACCCTGGCTCTCTCCGGTCAAATTAAAAAAAAAAAAAAAAGTGAATGAATAAATAAAATTAAATAAATAATTCTTTAAAAAAAATTGAAGAATAAAGCAAGAGGAAGCGCGAGGACAGAGTGCGGATGCAGGGAAACCATGGCGTTCTACAAACTGGAGCTCTCCACTGGAGCTCTGAGGGCTTCCTCGGGCGGACCACAGTCAGCGCAGGCCCTGCAGGTACCTCGCTGGGCACGTGACAGCGGCAGGCCCTTGGGCAGGTCCCGGCCCTGATTCTCAAAACACCAGCCTGAAACTGGTCAGACTGGTTGAGGGATGAACTGAATTTTCCATGCACCGCAGCAAGGCCATGACGCGGCCACTTTCTGCAGGCAGCACACTCAGGTCGGGGTGGGAGCGGCTTCCCAGCCAGAGCTCAGCGCAGTCCTGCTGTTTGCTTGGAAATCCCTGCATGTGGGGAAACTCCTGCGAGAGGCGGTGACTTCAATGTCCCCCCGCTCCCACCCACGGCTGATCCTGCCATGGTGTCTTGGGCTGGCGGAGTGCGACTGATTCTGAGTGTGAAAGTGAGCAGACCCCTGCCTCACTGAACCTGCTTCCTGATCTGTAAAACGGGGGTGGCGATCTGTAACCTTCGGACTTGTGCTGCATGTAAGCAAGGCCTAGGTAAGCCCTAATCCTGTGTCTGGGGCTATGGTCAGGACGTAGTTAAACAACAGCCATGGAAACACCTGGTCGGGGCAGGCACGCCCTAGTTGGTGCCTTGGAGCCAGACAGATGCACATTCAGGTCCCAACTCAAATCTCGGGACTACATCTGCGACGTTGGGGGGCTGCCCGGTTACTCTCGCTCATCCTCAAACATGGGGAAAACGAAAGCTCAGGGGGCTGTCATGTGGGTTAGGAAAGCATGTAACAATACCTAAGATCTGTAGGACCTGGGCCGGGAGGACAGACGGAGGCCCATTCGCCCTACCTAAGTACATTGAACCAACTCAGAAAAATGCCATCTCCCTCCCTACTTTGACTTATAGCAGGGAATCTTCAAGAAGTTCTTGAGAGCTGACCCTGCAGCCTAGCGGCTAGGAGAAGTGGATCCCACATGGCCGACCACAGTTCGAATCCTGGCCCGAGCAGCTTGAGAACATGCTGGCTGTGTGTGCATGCCCAAAAACCAAAGGAGGGAGAAATGGAAGAAAAGGGATTGCTGTGTGACCACCCCTCAGTGTGGGTGCTTCCTCCCATTCTCTGTCTCTCTCTGGAGAGCATGCACAGCCTCTGACAGTTAACAGCCACAAAAAACAATAACAAAGAATTTTGGAATACGTGTATTATGAAAAAAAAACTACGCATAGATTTCATTTTTCTCCTGCATCAAAATAAACTCATACTTTATTTCCTCCCACGACTCTTTGAAGCCCCCGGCAGGCCTTCCCGATGTTGTGGAGCTGCACTGCCTGTGTGGTGACCACTGGCCATACGTGGCTACTTTTATTTATTTATTTATCTAGAGAGATTTTTTTGCTATAAGGCATGTGTGCTCACTGGAGAGACAGAGAGAGGGAGAATGAGAAATCATCCCCCAGGGGAATGACCACACCATCCCTTCTCCTCTATTGTCCTCTCAAGATTTTGGGCACCCGTGCGCATGCACCCAGCGTGAGTTTCAAGCCGCCAGGTCCAGGACTATGCCACCTGCTGACCCCTAAATTTAATTCTAAATTAAATTTTGAAAATATCAAGTAAAATGAAAAGTTCAGTTCCTTGCCTACACTAGCCTCATTTCACGCGCCGGCAGCCCTCGACGTTGGGAGCTACTGTGCAGAGAGACTGCTCCAGCTCCATGGCAGGCCCTACCGCACAGTGCCAGCCCGGGAGGGAGTGTGGATGTGGGGTTCTGGGGCTCCGTGGAGTTCCAGGCTGGAATAAGGTGGCCTACTGAGAGCTAATCTCTGGGCTTGGCTTCCTCCCCCCATCCCGGTTCTGTCCTTCATGGATGTCCCAGCGGCACAGCCCAGCCAACGCCAGCCCTGGCAGGCCCGGGAAGCAAGCTTGGGCCATTTGGGCAGGGAATTGTGGGATCCCAGGAGTCTACAGTATGGCTGGGGGGAGCGAAGTGAGCCCGGCACCTGGCCCCGTGAACTCCTTGCCCTGCGGAGCAGGGGTCTGACTAGAGACAGAAAGGCCAGATCAGGACCCTCGAGGATGCCAAGCCCAGAGCAGGGTCCCTCTTGCCAGGGCCTGCGAGCAGAGAAGCTCCTTCCGGGAGTCTGGTGCTTAGCGAGCTCTCTATAAACGGTGGCTTCCTTTATTACTGCATCTCTGTTTTGCATTTGGAGACAAAAATCAAATCCACCTCTCGTTCCGGTCCAAATGCCTCCTCCCTGAAGGTCCCTTACGTGTGATGACAAATGCTCATGGCCCCACCTCCCAGGCAGCGCTGAGGCCCTTCGGGACAGGGTGGGGCAGCTGTCCCACTGTCTGAACATGCCCACGGCCCTCCCAGCACTCCTCCTGCCGCCAAGTCCCGCCTTAGCCACCCCTGCACCGCCCCAGACACAGGCTGAGCGTGCCAAGAGGCCCTGCCTGCCCCACTTTCTCGTGACCCCAACTGGCCCGAAGAGCAGCCGGGGCGGCCGGAGGTCCCGGACGTGTAAACACATTCACTCGCTCACTCCACACGGAGAGCGCATTCCACCTGGGACGTCTTCCAGGAGCTAAAGAGACCCGTGCCCTTCTGCAGGCCTGCTCCTCACCCCCTCCTTCATTTCCCGAGCGACAGCCCCTGCAACGGCCCAAGGTGAACTGCAGCTCAGACAGAGGCGCCTGTCCTCTCGGAGCCTAAGCTTCACAGGGGGAGGGGACCCTACCAGTTCGCAGTGCCCAGGGTCACGAGGAGCCATGGGGTGCCATGGAGCGCAGAGCTCACCTGAGGGAAGTGGTGATGCCGCCCCGGGACGCTGAGGTCCTCTCTCCTGGCTACACCCCAGCATCCCTGGGGGAGGGCTCAGAGCACACCCAGGACAGGCCCCATGCCTGGGAGTGGTCTGACCTCACTGGTCTGAGCTCAGGCCAGGCCCGGTGTGGCCGCAAAGCTCTCCAGGTGGTCCCGATGTGCAGCCAGGGGACCAGGAGGTGTGACCTAGACAGGACGGTGTCACAGACAGAGAGGACCTAAAGGGCAGCGGAGAAAGGGCGGCATCTCCCCAAGGTGGCGTCTCCGACAGCCTGTGGCCGGGATCGAGCCTGGCCGCTCCCAGGGTGGGTCTGGGCAGGAAAGGCCAGTCTCTTGCTTGACTTTCTGATTTCAGTCTACAGGCCAAGCAACTTGAAAGTGAAGTAAAAAGACATTTTTAAGGGACAGTAAATAGCAATTACAAAGCTTGGCCAGAGCTACCCACCCCTGGGCTTGTTCTTTGCTAGTTTCAAAGCAGCAGATGGCTCACACACGACAGCTTTTAAAATGTACATGCGAACGCTCTCAGCTTAGTTCTAAGGATGCAAACCACTGCCCCAGCGTGATAAAAGGTTATAAAATCCCGCGGCGTGCCGGTGGAGGTGGGGGGTATGCTCCACTCTGGGCAGCATCCCTAGGCTGAGGTTGCCACCTGTGTGCTTGTGACCCCCCAACACACACACACACACACACACACACGCTTCCTGCAAACAGGAGACTCCGTGAAAAACTCAGTGTGTTTCCCAGAACGAGGGTGCAGAGGCTGGGGTGGAGGGCCCCTGGACGCCCTGTGCTCTGTCTCCCTGGCCACGTAAGGAGAATGCTAGTGCGTCTCTCTCCAACCCTTCTGACTACGTCCAAGGGAGCATCTTGGGCACCAAGACATCTTTAATACCTAAGACTTCTAAGACGTTCTTTTTTGCAAAGAATCAGGTCTGGGCAAATAGCTCTGGCTGAAGCTCCAGGTGTGTGTGCTCACTACAGAGAGAGAGGGAAACTGAGAAATCACTCCCCCCCTCCAGGGGGTGGTGGCCATACTGTAATCCCTTCTCCTCTACTCTCTTCCTGGGACTCCGGGTATGCATGCACACGTGTCCAGCAGGGTTTTCAAGCCCCCAGGGCCCACAGACTCAGAGTGTGGAGTCAGCCATGTGGGATCCAGCGCCTTCGCCTCCACATCACCTGCTGGCCCCTATGCCCATCACTTCATCTCTCACCTGCCTTCTGTGCGCAGAGAGCAGAGCCGGCTTTCCGTTGGGTAGGGCTATGTTTCCTTCTAACTGAGCTAGGAGTGAGCTGAGTCACAGCTGGGGTGGTGCAGCCCTGGTGCAATGCTCTGCAATGCTGGAGCCCGTATGGAAGACCAGGGTTCGTTTTTTTTTTGAGAGGTTTTTGCTATAGGGCATGTGCGCTAGTCAAAGAGACAGAAATTGAGAAATCACCCCCTGGGGGGATGGCCACGCCGCAATCCCTTCTCCTCTGTTCTCCTCTCAGGATCTTGGGCACGCACGCATACACGCCTGATGTGAGTTTAAGCCACTGGGTCCGGGACTCGAATCGACTACATGGAAGTCCAGAACATAGCCATTACGCCACCTGCTGGTCCCGTCAGGGTTCAGTTTTTTAAGTGATCTATACATGCCAGGAGCATGCGCACATGCCTGGCTGTCTGAGAGGCTGGGTGGAGGATTGTGGCATGAGGCTGTGTAGATGGTACTTTTCTCACTCTCTCTCTCTCATGAAATAAACTATAAAACCAACAAGAGTAAGTTGATGGAAATAAACCAAAAAATGATCTTGTGAACCTTAAACCGAGGTGATACTGGGGACATGCTGGGGAGAGGAGGAGACGCAGCTCGGAGGCAGACAGGCCTGGGCTCAGGCTTGCCTCCTTTGCTCGCTGGCGGGGCCCGACCTCTGCACTGAGCAGCCTGGCCATGAGGGTGGGAGGAGGTTACCTGGGTATGGGGGGGTCAATTCTCCAGGCCTGCAGAGCCCTCTAGGGAGTCAGCCTGACCCACCAGGGCGCCTTCTGGGTACGGCCGGGAGGGCAGCATTACTGCCCAGTGGTCACAGCTCTGGGTTTAGGGACAGGCTGGGCAGGTCCCAGTAGGTGCTGCCAGTCTGAGCTGTGTGATCTTGGGCCTGAGTCTCAGCGTTCTCGTCTGTGAGACAAGGCTGACATGGGGACCTCTCCCACGCTTGTTTGGCTCATTAAGTGAGGTAAGGAGAATAAGATGCTTAGCAAAGTACCTGGCATGTGGTGTGCACTGAGTAAACGGAGCCATCAAAATGGAATGGAATCAAATTTGGTTTCATTTAAGTTAATTAAGCCATGAAGTCAGTAAGTTCTGGAGCCAGAAGCCTCCACCACCTCCTAAGTCAGGCCTGACCTTGGCAGCGTCACCCGATTGAGAACAATATTTGGCCCGGCGGCCATTTTCTCTGTGACACAGAGCTGTCCGACTTCGGAGCGTTGTGTATGCTGTGACGAATCCTGCCACCGGCCTGTAGGCGAGGACTTCACGTGGTCGTGTCAAAGAGCGTGTCGGGGGAGGTGTTTAAGTGTACCGACAGGTGAGAATAGCCATAAAAGGGAGTGGGCCTGGCCGGCTCCCACCCGGACGGTCCTTGAAAACATCGTGCCGGGTGAAAGAAGCCGGTCCGGAAGACCACAGATCGTGTGACTCCATGTACATAGCGTGTGCGGAGGGTGGGAATTTGGACGTTGCCTAGGGCGGGGAGAGGGAGGGATCAGGAGGTGGCGGCTGAGGGTACAGGCTTTCTGTCTCAGCGAAATGAGACCCTGGGTAGGATTCTAGGTCCACTTGAACATGCCAGCTGCACCTGCCCACACCCTGGACCCTGGCTGGGAGGTTAGGGAAAGGATTAAAGAAGTGAGACTCTCCAAGGGTCCCTGTCTCCTCTCTCTTTCTCTGTCTCTCATGGAATAAATAAGTAAAACAAACTTTATTATTATAATTTTTTTTTTTTTTTTTTTTTTTTAGAGAGAGAGATTGTTCTTATAGGGCACAGAGAGACAGAAAGTGAGAAATCACCCCAGGATGTGGGGGGATGGCCATGCTGCAATCCCTTCTCCTCCATTCTCCTCTTGGGATCTTGGGCATGCATGCACACATAGCCAAATGTGAGTTTTAAGTCGCTGGGTCTGGGACTCGAACTACGATCGTCTATGTGGGAGTCCGGCGATGTAACCATTACACCATCTGCTGGTCCCAAAGGAAGCTCCTTAAAAAAACAAAACCGGGCTGAACCTGTGGCACAACAGCTAAGCACTGCACACAGGGGGCTGAATCCCACGTGGCTGAATGTGGTTTAAGCCCCGACTCCAGCAGCTCCAGGCACATGTGCATGCGTGCCCCGAATCCTGGCGGAGTGAAGAGAGGACAGGTACTGTGCCGCGGCTGTGTCCCCCCCATCTCCTCCCTCTGATGAGCACATGCACTCTCTGGCAACACAAAAAAAAAAAAGAGTGAGAGGGACCAGCAGTTAGCGTAATGGCTATGTCGCTGGACTCCCACGTAGTCGACCGCGGTTCGAGTCCCGGACCCGGTGGCTTAAACTCACGCCGGGCGCGTGTGCGTGCGTGCCCAAGATCCCGAGAGGAGAATGGAGGAGAAGGGATTGCGGCGTGGCCATCCCCCCTGGGGGGTGATTTCCTGCTTTCTGTCTCTCTGTCTCTCTCTGTCTGTCTGGCGAGCGCACGAGCCCTATAGCAAAGACCTCTCCAAAAAAAAAAAAAAAAAAGAAAAAAGAGTGAGAAAGAGAAAACACAACCAAAACTATGTTCACAACATCACGTCCTTCAGTGAGGGGATGTGGTCTGAGAAATACTTAGAAATATGTCAGACGAGTCCATGGTTGTGTGAGCATCACAGAGTGCAACAAACCCAGGCTGCGCAGCCTGCCGCACACCCAGGCTACACGGTGTGACCTTACGGGCGGCTGGCGTCTACGCCCTCCGGCACCGTCTGACGGGTTAGGCAGCCTGTGACTCTCTGGGTGCACATGTGTGCAGGAGCTTCAAGGTTCATGGAAAATGCATCATGAAAAACTGAGTCATGAAATTTATTTTGCACCATCATAAACTCACACTTTTTAGGTTGGTTTTTGTCTTTAGAACTTTGCCATAGAGCGCATACACTTGCCAGAGGGAGACAGGAGGGAAAGTGAGGAATCACCCCGAGAGGGACGGCCACACTGCAGCCCTTTCCCTTCCATTCTCTCTCGGGATTGTGGGCACGCACGCACACGCACGTGGCATGTTTTCAAATCTGCTGGATCCGAGAGTTGAACTGCAAATTCGGCCATGTGGGATCCAGCACCTTAACCACCATGCTACCTGCTGGCCCCCAATAAACTCATACTTTAATTCTGCTTTTATATGAACATTTTAAAAATACTAGTTTTTATAATACTCATATAAATACACACACATATAAAGTGTAAGAGAGAAGCCTTACACATCCGTCCCGGATGGTCATTTTTAGTTTATGGGGATTGTTTTCTCCTTCTTTCGTTTTCACTTCTCTCTGTTTTCTGGTTTCTACATTGGACACAGATCACTTCCAGAAAGATGATGAAAAACTGTTTTCTATTTTTCCTTAAGAACAGTCAGGCCAAGGGACCAGCAGTTAGCGTAATGACTATGTCGCTGGACTCCCACGTAGTCGACCGCGGTTCGAGTCCCGGACCCGGTGGCTTAAACTCACGCCGGGCGCGTGTGCGTGTGTGCCCAAGATCCCAAGAGGAGAATGGAGGAGAAGGGATTGCAGCGTGGCCATCCCCCCGGGGGGTGATTTCTCGATTTCTATCTCTCTGTCTCTCTCTCTCTGGTGAGCGCACGCGCCCTATAGCAAAAACCTCTCCAAAAAAAAGAACAGTCAGGCCGAGTCCCATGGTTTAGTGGTTAGGGGAACCAGGCCCCATATGGCCGACCTCACAGTTTGAGCCCCAGCCCTGGCAGCTTGAAACACACACCAGACACACACGGTACGTGACTCAAACCCCGACGGGATGGAGAAATGGCGGTGGTAGTGAGTTGTCACGTCCCAGCGGAGGCGCTTCCTCCCTCTCTCTGCCTCTCTCTCTGGGAAGTGCATGTGCTCTCTGGAAATAAACATAAGCTCATCTTGGATCATACTGCCAATCACACAAGTGCAAAGCAGCTCCCTGCCTGGGCTAGGGGCCTTGCACAGACTCAGGGGTCCTCGCTGGAGCCCTTACCTTGTCCACACTGAGGGGCACTGCAAACCTCTTCAGGGCCGGGACCGAGGCGAGCTTGGCGCTTTCCTTGAAGTCCTGCTTCAGGCTGGCCATGTAGAAGAGCTGGTAGAGGCTGTTGTCCTCGTAGGCAACGACATCAAACAGGATGCAGCCCTCCTCCTCGTGCGCGTTGACGTGATGAAAGACCACCATGGCGTCCGTGTAGAACTTGCCCGGCACGGGCTTTCTGGTCCTCTGGTCGATGATGTGAATGTATGTCTGAAAGAAGCAGCCCCACAGGTCAGCGCCCCAACAGCCTGGCCCTGAGGATCTGGGGGTGGGACGAAGGCAGCTCTGCCAGGCACCGGCTCGTGACCAGGGCTGTCCCTGCCCACTGTGTGCTCTGGGCCCACTCAGAAGGGGCAGTCAGGGAGCAGCACTCAGTAAATGGGAGTCACTGATCGTTGTGTCTCTGTGGTCACATCTTCAAGATGGAGAGGACAGAAGCTTTGCTGCCAGGGCCTCTGTGGCCACCAGGAGGACAGAGTTTGGGGAGGCTCTCCTTGTCACATTGACTATGACTCCATGAGTGGTGACACAACAGCTCTTAGCAATGAGCAAGCCGGGGAACCTTCCCAGCTCTATCCAAGGCTGGAGCCCCTAAGGTGTTCAAACCCACGCTCTTCTGGGTCTCTCCCCAACCACTGCAGAAGCTGCTCCTCACTTTCTCCTGTTTGCCCAGAGGTGCTTGTCACCTACGCACTGGCAGGTGCAGGGGGCGTGACCCCAGTGCCAGCTAAGGAGCCCACCCACGAGAGAGTCTCAGCTCCCAGGGTCCTGACGCAGCTCTCTGGGTGTCTCCCCAGTAACTGGCCCCCTCTGCAGTGGAGCTGCTGATGCAAGGGGGTGGGTTCTTTCTTTCTGGCCTAACTGCCTCCTTTGGAAAGGCAGGGGCCCCCTCTGGGCAGTTCTCCCCCACCTCCTGCAGCCTGGTTTGCTTCCTCCTCATCTCGCGCAGAGTCAGTTTTGCATGTTGGGAGGGCAGAGCAGGAAGGCTTCAGTGGTACGGTGTGGGGTCAGGATGGGGAGACGAAGATGGGGCGATTGCTTGAGGCCTTTCTCCCCCCATGACCCCAACTCCTGGGCCAGCCACCTGGACTTTTCAGAATGCTCTCTCCCAAGTGTCCCTCCCGACCATGTGGTTTCTAGCTCTTGTCACACTCTGGGGCCAGGGCATCCCCAGGGGCCTCAGTCCAGAGGCCTGGAGACCACAGCCCCTACATGGCGCGCTCCCAAGCTCCTGGGCCACACCTGGCGAGCTACTGCAGGGCAAGCTTCCTGGTGGGTTCCTTGTGCATCCCACAGATGTCCCCTGAGCACCGACTACAACAGGCACTTTGAGAACTGGAGTGAACAGATGACACTAAGCCCTGCTTTCATGGCGCTCATCTGCTGGGAGTGGTGACACCAACAGTCAATCTCAGGACCAGTCAGGTCAGGGCCATGGGTGCTCCCGAGGAAAATGAAAGAAGCCCTGGTGGGGCCTACTGTACACAGGGCCACCAAGGGGGGCCCCAGAGTTCAGGGACCCTGAGCCGAGGCCCAGATCATTGAGGGAGGAGGCCCTCTGGGGGAGAAGCATCAGTCTGGGTGGAGAGCACAGAAAACGCAGAAGCCCTGAGGCAGGAACGTGGCCTTGAGGTCTAGGAGGAGGCGTGGGGTGAGCAGGGAGACGGTGGGACGAGGGTGTGCAGCCCCTCGAGGCTGGTGAACGAAGCCTTTGGCTCTTACTTGGAGGAAGGTGGGAACTCTCTAGAACATTCTGAGCAGAGGAGGGACTTCAACTACTTCAGTCTCCTCTCTGAGAAGAGAGAAGATTGGCCTTAAAGAAAGTGGCCAGCCATGGGTGGGGCAGATATTTGTACATGTACGTAAAAGTGTGTGCAGTGAACAGAAGTGGGGGGCGAAGGATGTCAAAAGGACGGTGGCTCCCTCCAGGGAAGGGGCAGACAGGGAAGAGGGGGAGAGGGGCGGCGAGCAGGGGGGGTGGCAAGGGGACTCCTATGGGACGCCTGTATCTGTGTCCTTTTGAATAGATAGCACTGGAAATTACTTAGTGTTTTTCAAAAGTAAATTAACGCTCTCCGCCTATGGCGCTCTCAGTTCCTGCCGGGGTCGCTGTGCTGACCGTGCTCTGCCAGACACAGTGTCCATGGCGGCAGGAGAGTTGAGCCATTCTCTGAGAAGAATCCACATGGATACTGGGAACTAGATATTTCAGGCACAGGAGAAATGAAGATTTTCTACTCATAATTCAGCCTCCAGCAAGCAAAGCTAGTGTGGCAGGAGAGTTGAGCCATTCTCTGAGAAGAATCCACATGGATACTGGGAACTAGATATTTCAGGCACAGGAGAAATGAAGATTTTCTACTCATAATTCAGCCTCCAGCAAGCAAAGCTAGTGTGGTAGGGAGCCCCTCTGGCCTTCTATCCCTGTCCCTGTGTCTCTGAGGTCTCTGTGTCTCTCTGCTCCTGTCTCCTCATTTTTTTTTGGTAATTTTTCCTTTTTACGATTTTTTTAAAGGTAGAATTTCTCTCTGGCTCTCAGCTCCATCTTTTGTTTTGTTAATAAGCCCTTCTGCTCCTTTCTCCCAGGCAGGAGAGTTGAGCCATTCTCTGAGAAGAATCCACATGGATACTGGGAACTAGATATTTCAGGCACAGGAGAAATGAAGATTTTCTACTCATAATTCAGCCTCCAGCAAGCAAAGCTAGTGTGGTAGGGAGCCCCTCTGGCCTTCTATCCCTGTCCCTGTGTCTCTGAGGTCTCTGTGTCTCTCTGCTCCTGTCTCCTCATTTTTTTTTGGTAATTTTTCCTTTTTACGATTTTTTTAAAGGTAGAATTTCTCTCTGGCTCTCAGCTCCATCTTTTGTTTTGTTAATAAGCCCTTCTGCTCCTTTCTCCCAGGCAGGAGAGTTGAGCCATTCTCTGAGAAGAATCCACATGGATACTGGGAACTAGATATTTCAGGCACAGGAGAAATGAAGATTTTCTACTCATAATTCAGCCTCCAGCAAGCAAAGCTAGTGTGGTAGGGAGCCCCTCTGGCCTTCTATCCCTGTCCCTGTGTCTCTGAGGTCTCTGTGTCTCTCTGCTCCTGTCTCCTCATTTTTTTTTGGTAATTTTTCCTTTTTACGATTTTTTTAAAGGTAGAATTTCTCTCTGGCTCTCAGCTCCATCTTTTGTTTTGTTAATAAGCCCTTCTGCTCCTTTCTCCCAGGCAGGAGAGTTGAGCCATTCTCTGAGAAGAATCCACATGGATACTGGGAACTAGATATTTCAGGCACAGGAGAAATGAAGATTTTCTACTCATAATTCAGCCTCCAGCAAGCAAAGCTAGTGTGGTAGGGAGCCCCTCTGGCCTTCTATCCCTGTCCCTGTGTCTCTGAGGTCTCTGTGTCTCTCTGCTCCTGTCTCCTCATTTTTTTTTGGTAATTTTTCCTTTTTACGATTTTTTTAAAGGTAGAATTTCTCTCTGGCTCTCAGCTCCATCTTTTGTTTTGTTAATAAGCCCTTCTGCTCCTTTCTCCCAGGCAGGAGAGTTGAGCCATTCTCTGAGAAGAATCCACATGGATACTGGGAACTAGATATTTCAGGCACAGGAGAAATGAAGATTTTCTACTCATAATTCAGCCTCCAGCAAGCAAAGCTAGTGTGGTAGGGAGCCCCTCTGGCCTTCTATCCCTGTCCCTGTGTCTCTGAGGTCTCTGTGTCTCTCTGCTCCTGTCTCCTCATTTTTTTTTGGTAATTTTTCCTTTTTACGATTTTTTTAAAGGTAGAATTTCTCTCTGGCTCTCAGCTCCATCTTTTGTTTTGTTAATAAGCCCTTCTGCTCCTTTCTCCCAGGCAGGAGAGTTGAGCCATTCTCTGAGAAGAATCCACATGGATACTGGGAACTAGATATTTCAGGCACAGGAGAAATGAAGATTTTCTACTCATAATTCAGCCTCCAGCAAGCAAAGCTAGTGTGGTAGGGAGCCCCTCTGGCCTTCTATCCCTGTCCCTGTGTCTCTGAGGTCTCTGTGTCTCTCTGCTCCTGTCTCCTCATTTTTTTTTGGTAATTTTTCCTTTTTACGATTTTTTTAAAGGTAGAATTTCTCTCTGGCTCTCAGCTCCATCTTTTGTTTTGTTAATAAGCCCTTCTGCTCCTTTCTCCCAGGCAGGAGAGTTGAGCCATTCTCTGAGAAGAATCCACATGGATACTGGGAACTAGATATTTCAGGCACAGGAGAAATGAAGATTTTCTACTCATAATTCAGCCTCCAGCAAGCAAAGCTAGTGTGGTAGGGAGCCCCTCTGGCCTTCTATCCCTGTCCCTGTGTCTCTGAGGTCTCTGTGTCTCTCTGCTCCTGTCTCCTCATTTTTTTTTGGTAATTTTTCCTTTTTACGATTTTTTTAAAGGTAGAATTTCTCTCTGGCTCTCAGCTCCATCTTTTGTTTTGTTAATAAGCCCTTCTGCTCCTTTCTCCCAGGCAGGAGAGTTGAGCCATTCTCTGAGAAGAATCCACATGGATACTGGGAACTAGATATTTCAGGCACAGGAGAAATGAAGATTTTCTACTCATAATTCAGCCTCCAGCAAGCAAAGCTAGTGTGGTAGGGAGCCCCTCTGGCCTTCTATCCCTGTCCCTGTGTCTCTGAGGTCTCTGTGTCTCTCTGCTCCTGTCTCCTCATTTTTTTTTGGTAATTTTTCCTTTTTACGATTTTTTTAAAGGTAGAATTTCTCTCTGGCTCTCAGCTCCATCTTTTGTTTTGTTAATAAGCCCTTCTGCTCCTTTCTCCCAGGCAGGAGAGTTGAGCCATTCTCTGAGAAGAATCCACATGGATACTGGGAACTAGATATTTCAGGCACAGGAGAAATGAAGATTTTCTACTCATAATTCAGCCTCCAGCAAGCAAAGCTAGTGTGGTAGGGAGCCCCTCTGGCCTTCTATCCCTGTCCCTGTGTCTCTGAGGTCTCTGTGTCTCTCTGCTCCTGTCTCCTCATTTTTTTTTGGTAATTTTTCCTTTTTACGATTTTTTTAAAGGTAGAATTTCTCTCTGGCTCTCAGCTCCATCTTTTGTTTTGTTAATAAGCCCTTCTGCTCCTTTCTCCCAGGCAGGAGAG
Source organism: Tupaia tana (assembly GCA_026018925.1). Taxonomy (NCBI): domain Eukaryota; kingdom Metazoa; phylum Chordata; class Mammalia; order Scandentia; family Tupaiidae; genus Tupaia; species Tupaia tana. The sequence continues at coordinate 6,811,120 of JAKSZU010000018.1, forward strand.
TTGAGCCATTCTCTGAGAAGAATCCACATGGATACTGGGAACTAGATATTTCAGGCACAGGAGAAATGAAGATTTTCTACTCATAATTCAGCCTCCAGCAAGCAAAGCTAGTGTGGTAGGGAGCCCCTCTGGCCTTCTATCCCTGTCCCTGTGTCTCTGAGGTCTCTGTGTCTCTCTGCTCCTGTCTCCTCATTTTTTTTTGGTAATTTTTCCTTTTTACGATTTTTTTAAAGGTAGAATTTCTCTCTGGCTCTCAGCTCCATCTTTTGTTTTGTTAATAAGCCCTTCTGCTCCTTTCTCCCAGGCAGGAGAGTTGAGCCATTCTCTGAGAAGAATCCACATGGATACTGGGAACTAGATATTTCAGGCACAGGAGAAATGAAGATTTTCTACTCATAATTCAGCCTCCAGCAAGCAAAGCTAGTGTGGTAGGGAGCCCCTCTGGCCTTCTATCCCTGTCCCTGTGTCTCTGAGGTCTCTGTGTCTCTCTGCTCCTGTCTCCTCATTTTTTTTTGGTAATTTTTCCTTTTTACGATTTTTTTAAAGGTAGAATTTCTCTCTGGCTCTCAGCTCCATCTTTTGTTTTGTTAATAAGCCCTTCTGCTCCTTTCTCCCAGGCAGGAGAGTTGAGCCATTCTCTGAGAAGAATCCACATGGATACTGGGAACTAGATATTTCAGGCACAGGAGAAATGAAGATTTTCTACTCATAATTCAGCCTCCAGCAAGCAAAGCTAGTGTGGTAGGGAGCCCCTCTGGCCTTCTATCCCTGTCCCTGTGTCTCTGAGGTCTCTGTGTCTCTCTGCTCCTGTCTCCTCATTTTTTTTTGGTAATTTTTCCTTTTTACGATTTTTTTAAAGGTAGAATTTCTCTCTGGCTCTCAGCTCCATCTTTTGTTTTGTTAATAAGCCCTTCTGCTCCTTTCTCCCAGGCAGGAGAGTTGAGCCATTCTCTGAGAAGAATCCACATGGATACTGGGAACTAGATATTTCAGGCACAGGAGAAATGAAGATTTTCTACTCATAATTCAGCCTCCAGCAAGCAAAGCTAGTGTGGTAGGGAGCCCCTCTGGCCTTCTATCCCTGTCCCTGTGTCTCTGAGGTCTCTGTGTCTCTCTGCTCCTGTCTCCTCATTTTTTTTTGGTAATTTTTCCTTTTTACGATTTTTTTAAAGGTAGAATTTCTCTCTGGCTCTCAGCTCCATCTTTTGTTTTGTTAATAAGCCCTTCTGCTCCTTTCTCCCAGGCAGGAGAGTTGAGCCATTCTCTGAGAAGAATCCACATGGATACTGGGAACTAGATATTTCAGGCACAGGAGAAATGAAGATTTTCTACTCATAATTCAGCCTCCAGCAAGCAAAGCTAGTGTGGTAGGGAGCCCCTCTGGCCTTCTATCCCTGTCCCTGTGTCTCTGAGGTCTCTGTGTCTCTCTGCTCCTGTCTCCTCATTTTTTTTTGGTAATTTTTCCTTTTTACGATTTTTTTAAAGGTAGAATTTCTCTCTGGCTCTCAGCTCCATCTTTTGTTTTGTTAATAAGCCCTTCTGCTCCTTTCTCCCAGGCAGGAGAGTTGAGCCATTCTCTGAGAAGAATCCACATGGATACTGGGAACTAGATATTTCAGGCACAGGAGAAATGAAGATTTTCTACTCATAATTCAGCCTCCAGCAAGCAAAGCTAGTGTGGTAGGGAGCCCCTCTGGCCTTCTATCCCTGTCCCTGTGTCTCTGAGGTCTCTGTGTCTCTCTGCTCCTGTCTCCTCATTTTTTTTTGGTAATTTTTCCTTTTTACGATTTTTTTAAAGGTAGAATTTCTCTCTGGCTCTCAGCTCCATCTTTTGTTTTGTTAATAAGCCCTTCTGCTCCTTTCTCCCAGGCAGGAGAGTTGAGCCATTCTCTGAGAAGAATCCACATGGATACTGGGAACTAGATATTTCAGGCACAGGAGAAATGAAGATTTTCTACTCATAATTCAGCCTCCAGCAAGCAAAGCTAGTGTGGTAGGGAGCCCCTCTGGCCTTCTATCCCTGTCCCTGTGTCTCTGAGGTCTCTGTGTCTCTCTGCTCCTGTCTCCTCATTTTTTTTTGGTAATTTTTCCTTTTTACGATTTTTTTAAAGGTAGAATTTCTCTCTGGCTCTCAGCTCCATCTTTTGTTTTGTTAATAAGCCCTTCTGCTCCTTTCTCCCAGGCAGGAGAGTTGAGCCATTCTCTGAGAAGAATCCACATGGATACTGGGAACTAGATATTTCAGGCACAGGAGAAATGAAGATTTTCTACTCATAATTCAGCCTCCAGCAAGCAAAGCTAGTGTGGTAGGGAGCCCCTCTGGCCTTCTATCCCTGTCCCTGTGTCTCTGAGGTCTCTGTGTCTCTCTGCTCCTGTCTCCTCATTTTTTTTTGGTAATTTTTCCTTTTTACGATTTTTTTAAAGGTAGAATTTCTCTCTGGCTCTCAGCTCCATCTTTTGTTTTGTTAATAAGCCCTTCTGCTCCTTTCTCCCAGGCAGGAGAGTTGAGCCATTCTCTGAGAAGAATCCACATGGATACTGGGAACTAGATATTTCAGGCACAGGAGAAATGAAGATTTTCTACTCATAATTCAGCCTCCAGCAAGCAAAGCTAGTGTGGTAGGGAGCCCCTCTGGCCTTCTATCCCTGTCCCTGTGTCTCTGAGGTCTCTGTGTCTCTCTGCTCCTGTCTCCTCATTTTTTTTTGGTAATTTTTCCTTTTTACGATTTTTTTAAAGGTAGAATTTCTCTCTGGCTCTCAGCTCCATCTTTTGTTTTGTTAATAAGCCCTTCTGCTCCTTTCTCCCAGGCAGGAGAGTTGAGCCATTCTCTGAGAAGAATCCACATGGATACTGGGAACTAGATATTTCAGGCACAGGAGAAATGAAGATTTTCTACTCATAATTCAGCCTCCAGCAAGCAAAGCTAGTGTGGTAGGGAGCCCCTCTGGCCTTCTATCCCTGTCCCTGTGTCTCTGAGGTCTCTGTGTCTCTCTGCTCCTGTCTCCTCATTTTTTTTTGGTAATTTTTCCTTTTTACGATTTTTTTAAAGGTAGAATTTCTCTCTGGCTCTCAGCTCCATCTTTTGTTTTGTTAATAAGCCCTTCTGCTCCTTTCTCCCAGGCAGGAGAGTTGAGCCATTCTCTGAGAAGAATCCACATGGATACTGGGAACTAGATATTTCAGGCACAGGAGAAATGAAGATTTTCTACTCATAATTCAGCCTCCAGCAAGCAAAGCTAGTGTGGTAGGGAGCCCCTCTGGCCTTCTATCCCTGTCCCTGTGTCTCTGAGGTCTCTGTGTCTCTCTGCTCCTGTCTCCTCATTTTTTTTTGGTAATTTTTCCTTTTTACGATTTTTTTAAAGGTAGAATTTCTCTCTGGCTCTCAGCTCCATCTTTTGTTTTGTTAATAAGCCCTTCTGCTCCTTTCTCCCAGGCAGGAGAGTTGAGCCATTCTCTGAGAAGAATCCACATGGATACTGGGAACTAGATATTTCAGGCACAGGAGAAATGAAGATTTTCTACTCATAATTCAGCCTCCAGCAAGCAAAGCTAGTGTGGTAGGGAGCCCCTCTGGCCTTCTATCCCTGTCCCTGTGTCTCTGAGGTCTCTGTGTCTCTCTGCTCCTGTCTCCTCATTTTTTTTTGGTAATTTTTCCTTTTTACGATTTTTTTAAAGGTAGAATTTCTCTCTGGCTCTCAGCTCCATCTTTTGTTTTGTTAATAAGCCCTTCTGCTCCTTTCTCCCAGGCAGGAGAGTTGAGCCATTCTCTGAGAAGAATCCACATGGATACTGGGAACTAGATATTTCAGGCACAGGAGAAATGAAGATTTTCTACTCATAATTCAGCCTCCAGCAAGCAAAGCTAGTGTGGTAGGGAGCCCCTCTGGCCTTCTATCCCTGTCCCTGTGTCTCTGAGGTCTCTGTGTCTCTCTGCTCCTGTCTCCTCATTTTTTTTTGGTAATTTTTCCTTTTTACGATTTTTTTAAAGGTAGAATTTCTCTCTGGCTCTCAGCTCCATCTTTTGTTTTGTTAATAAGCCCTTCTGCTCCTTTCTCCCAGGCAGGAGAGTTGAGCCATTCTCTGAGAAGAATCCACATGGATACTGGGAACTAGATATTTCAGGCACAGGAGAAATGAAGATTTTCTACTCATAATTCAGCCTCCAGCAAGCAAAGCTAGTGTGGTAGGGAGCCCCTCTGGCCTTCTATCCCTGTCCCTGTGTCTCTGAGGTCTCTGTGTCTCTCTGCTCCTGTCTCCTCATTTTTTTTTGGTAATTTTTCCTTTTTACGATTTTTTTAAAGGTAGAATTTCTCTCTGGCTCTCAGCTCCATCTTTTGTTTTGTTAATAAGCCCTTCTGCTCCTTTCTCCCAGGCAGGAGAGTTGAGCCATTCTCTGAGAAGAATCCACATGGATACTGGGAACTAGATATTTCAGGCACAGGAGAAATGAAGATTTTCTACTCATAATTCAGCCTCCAGCAAGCAAAGCTAGTGTGGTAGGGAGCCCCTCTGGCCTTCTATCCCTGTCCCTGTGTCTCTGAGGTCTCTGTGTCTCTCTGCTCCTGTCTCCTCATTTTTTTTTGGTAATTTTTCCTTTTTACGATTTTTTTAAAGGTAGAATTTCTCTCTGGCTCTCAGCTCCATCTTTTGTTTTGTTAATAAGCCCTTCTGCTCCTTTCTCCCAGGCAGGAGAGTTGAGCCATTCTCTGAGAAGAATCCACATGGATACTGGGAACTAGATATTTCAGGCACAGGAGAAATGAAGATTTTCTACTCATAATTCAGCCTCCAGCAAGCAAAGCTAGTGTGGTAGGGAGCCCCTCTGGCCTTCTATCCCTGTCCCTGTGTCTCTGAGGTCTCTGTGTCTCTCTGCTCCTGTCTCCTCATTTTTTTTTGGTAATTTTTCCTTTTTACGATTTTTTTAAAGGTAGAATTTCTCTCTGGCTCTCAGCTCCATCTTTTGTTTTGTTAATAAGCCCTTCTGCTCCTTTCTCCCAGGCAGGAGAGTTGAGCCATTCTCTGAGAAGAATCCACATGGATACTGGGAACTAGATATTTCGTGCGGCGCGCTTTGCGCGCCGCGCGGTTTTCTTTTTTGTGATTTTTTTCTTTAAAAAAAAAAAAAGAAAAGCAATTATAATTTTTTATTTTTTTGTCTTTTTTCTCTCTTTTTGTTGTTGTTTCTCTCTCTCTTTTTCATTTTCCTTTTTCCTGTCTCTCCACCCATTATCTACTGAATCTGCTGCACCAGCTATCACTACAGAACGTCAATACGATTCTAGAACACCTCTGTCTGCTTGCTCCTGAACATTGAGGCTTAACTTCAAGAATTTGAAAGAAACACGCCATTCATCAGATGACAAGAAATCACCGTCGGATCACGAGAAATATGGGAAAACGAGAAAATACCTCTCCTCCAATGGAAAAGAGTAACTCCCCTTCATCCACAAGCAGTTCGGTGAAAGTCATGGAAATGTCTGACAAGGAATTTAGAGCATTCGTAATGTCGAAGCTAACAGAGATGGAAGAAAAGAGAGATAATGAACTGCTAAAGAGAAAGGAGAAAGAAGTTGCCGAGTTCCAGGAGATGAGGAAATTCTTGCAAGATCTAAAAGAGGAATTACACACTTTACAAAAGACTCAAACGGAACTGCTAGAGATCAAGTCTATAATACAAGAAGTCAAAATCTCCCTTGAAAGTATTAAAAGCAGACTAGATCATTCAGAAAATAGAATCTCAGATGTAGAAGAGAAAATGGCTGGCTTAGAAAAGTCCACCACGAAGACTGAGAAAATGGCTCAAAAATTTGAGAATGATATGCGAGAAGTACTGGATACCATCAAACGTCCAAATATCCGGATAATTGGCATCCCAGAAGGTGAAGAGACCCATAAGGGCATTGATAATCTATTCCATGAAATCCTGCAAGAAAACTTTCCAAACCTAGAGAGGCATTCGAAGATCCAGTCCCAGGAAATACAAAGGACCCCAAATAGAATCAACCCAAGAAGATCTTCTCCAAGACACATTATAGCCAGGTTGACCAAAACCGCAGACAAAGACAAGATACTAAGATTGGCAAGAGAGAAACATCAAGTTACCTACCAAGGACATCCCATCAGGCTAACAGCAGATCTCTCATCGGAAACAATGCGAGCGAGGAGAGAATGGGAAAATATATTCAAAGTGTTACGAGAGAAGCAGTTTCAGCCAAGAATACTGTACCCGGCAAGATTATCTTTCAGGTGGGAAGAAAAGACAAGAACATTCTCAGATAAACAAAACCTGAAAGAATTTACCAGCACCAGACCAGATCTCCAAGAAGTTCTCAAGGGTGTGCTGTATCAAGAAAATTAAACACAGACACACGGAAATAAGAGTCCAAAAACTATGAAAGTGGCCAACTTAATCAGAGGGACAAGTCTGAATTTGAATATTTTATCCCAGAATTTAATCAGGAAAATTGAACCAGAACAGAAGATAAAAGTACATGAGACTGATAGGTTCATGCACCTTCCATTTGAACAGAATCCTAACTTGTTTCCTGGCTTTAAGCAAAGTTCCTTGGCATTTCTTTGAGTTAAGTTATAACTGGTTTTCTTAGTAGTAATGAGTGAACTCACCATTGAAAGTAGTTAGATTATGTAGGAAATTGTGTGATCAATGCAACGTGGGTGGGAAGGGAATGAAGGACAATTGTAGACACCGGAGGTGGTGTGAGAGGAGGGTGGGAAGGGACAGAGGGTCAGAAAGAGGGGTGGAAGTAATTCTAGGAACTAGTAATGGAAAATTTTTTTGTAATGTTCATGATTGTATCACTATGCAGTGTGTACTGGATGGGAGATTGCATTTTGTATGCTGTGATGAAGCTTAGGGAAGGAATGTAAATTGAGTTACAAAAAAAAAAGTTTCAGAAAAAAAATATATATATATTCAATGACTGCAGTAGGATATGTAGCCACAGCTAGGTGCTACTTTATAGGATGCGTAAAGTAAGACTTGTGTTCATGGAAATGTGGGTATCACCTGTGTTTGCTATGAAGGTACTTGGATTGATTAGGGTCTTTGGCGTTACAATAAAATGTGAGGAGAAAACAGTATAGAAAGCAAACATAGATACCAGAGACTGTGGGAGGAGAGTGGGAGATGGCAGAGGGTAAGAGATAGAGAATCTAGGATCGGGGGAAAAAAGCAAAACATACAGAAGACAAGAAATGGAAGATCATTTGCTGACAATAACATGCTTGTTGATGTGCTTGATTGAGACAATATATAGTGTAATTTGGATGGAAAATCTCATTTTGTATGCTGTAATGATGTTCAGAGAATGAATGCAAATAAAAAAATAAAAAATAAATAAATAAATTAAAAGAGAAAAAAAAAGTAAATTAACACAAGTAAGTAAATCTACACACATGCACACATACATTCATACATACACATGCACACACCTGCACATGCATACACATGCTCTCACATGCATGCACACATGGAGCCTGAACTGAAGGAGGCGTCCTATCAGACCATCTGCTGGGACGAATGCCCTGTCATTGCGATGTCTATGGAACCCCTGGCACCTCCCCTCCACGTCGCCAGGGCTCACAGAGAGGCAGGAGAGGTCTCGCCAATGGATGGTGGAGGCTGAGAGGAGCCTGGCCATTCCTTGGGACCGAGGACTTGGCCCCTTTGCTGCTGGGAGTGCGGGGACTGCCTTGCTGGTCCGAGGATGGTCTCCGTCCAGTGACTTGGTCACTCGGGGCTCTAAAGGCCAGGCCCCCTTGTCCTGCCTTGGGCCCACTCTGCAGGACCACCCACGCTTTGGAACCCTCTGAAAGGCCGGCAGATGCTTCCAGGGAGACTGCAGCGTCCTCCCCAGCCCTGCCTCCCCACGTCTGGCTTGTTTGCTCCCTTCTTTTCAGCCTGCTTGCCTTCCTTCCTCCCATCCATCCCCAGCCCGCTAATCTCCCCTCGGCATCTGCTCCCATGGTTGGGCTCCTCCCTGCAGCCGGCCTCACCTTGTCCTCCCTGTTGAAAGACAGGCAGGAGGCCCAGCTCACTCCCCGGACGTACGCGGTCGCCATCTTGAGGATGTCCAACCTGAAAGGCTGCTCCAGGAACACGACGTAGTTCTCGGTGATTCCGAAGCTGTGGTAGTAGCTCGGGGACAGGAGGGAGTGCGCAGGGATGGAGCAGAACACCTCTGTGTGCGTCAGGGGGCTCTTCCCCTTCTTCTTGGCCTCTAGGGGAAAGCAAGCCTCGGTAACCAATCGTAGGATCAGGTGGCCCCCAGACGACACCACCGCCACCTGCAGCCTGGCACAGGGGCTAAGAGCAACCTCGAGGTGAGAGCCCGCAGCAGACCGGAGGGAGGCTGACCAGAGCTGTGGCCGATGCAGGACAGAGGCAGAGACCCACCCAGCAGGCCTGCCCGGTAAGGCCCGGTTCTGCATTCTGAAACCCGCTGACCGGGAGGGAGGCCTCGAGGCGGGGAGCCCACCACACTTTTGTACAGATGACCGTATCTGGAGCACGGCCACGCTCACCCCATCTGCCTCGTCTGGGGCTGCTGCTGCTTCCCAGCTATGGTAGGACGTCACAGGGAGAGCCGAGCCTCATGACAGAGACCAGGTGGGCCCTGTAGCCTTAAATATCTACTCTCTGGCCCCTCTCCAGAGAGCGCATGCTGCCCCCTGCTCTGGAGCAGCTCCGCAGATTTCAGTGTGGACAGGGCTCATCTGTGGGTCACGATGAAGCGTGGAGCTTCCCTGCATCCCAGGTGGGGCTGACACTCCGCACTTCCACGCGCCCCCAGGCACCGGCCGGTTCCAGACTTCACTCCGGTGTTCTGCTGGGAACCACCCTGCGGCATGGGCTTCCCAGGGCTTCCACAAATCCCTGTTGGCACTGCCTATTCTAACACACTTTGGGATGGGACTCTGTCCCCACCACGGTGAGCACCCTCACACGTACTGTGACCTCAGGTTAGAGTGGAGGAAGCCCACTTTACAGGTGGGAAACTGAGGCCTGGTGGAATGGTCTGGTGTTATGGGCACAGTCACAGGGTAAGCCAAGGAAACGCAGCCCCTCAGGCTTCGCTTCCTCCTTGCCACTAGGGATCGTAACACCCGCGGAGAGAAGGTTGAGAAGAGAATGGAATGATGCAGCAGTCCTAGTTCCTTGCTGGAGCCCAAACACCAAAGGTGCTCAGTACATGTTTGGTTTTCTTATTCCTCTGCAAAGATGAGTCACTCACTGGCCCAAGGCCTCCCCGCCCAGGCCCGGGGCTGCTTTATAATGAGTTACCTGCGAACGTCCCCACCTCTCTGTGGCCACCTGTGCACACTGAAGAGCTGGCAGGTGGGAGGGGAGCTGTGGGCTTGTGGGCTCATTCTTTTCTTCATAAAACAAATGCAGCACAATGCTAGCCGAAGTGAAAAGCACCCTGGCTTGGGAGGCCCGAGAGGGGGCAGGCCACCAGCACGACCCGGGCCCCAGGTGCTACTGGCTTGCTGTCAGAGGTTTCTGACCGTGGGCAGGTTACCTGATCCCCCAGGGCTGCACAGTCCTCTGTGACAGGGGAGGCTCAGATGCCTAGGCATCCCCAGGTCTGATGTTCTAGGATTCCGAGCTCAAAGCCTATAATATCCCTTTATTGGCTTAATTAATAGAAATTCCATTTAACAAGAACACTCATTGTACCTCTGACCTCAGGGGCTCATAGCCCCTGGCACAGCCTGGTAATTTGCTCAGGAAGTTCTACAGGACTACGGGGGTGGGGAGGACCCGCAGGGATCACAGGTGGAAGCCAGAAGGTCCGGCCCCACCCGCGGGTCCTGCACCATCTCTTAAGTCCTGCACAGCTGCCCTTAGAGGCCTGGTCTCCTGGTGCGGTTCCCAGGAGGGCCTTGAACAAACACGGGCTAGCAGCCTTGCCCTCCTCCCCCTCAGAAACACGGAATCACAGTAGGCCTGGGCCTTGTTCCAAGATCCTGGCCCTAAATGGAGAAGGTCCAGAAGGCCCAGAGAACAGGGTGGGGATCTGGAGTAGACTCCAGCAGGGCGGAGCTCCATGAACAGCCCCGAGAGCCGGGCTGCAGGGACTGGGGATGAAAGCGGTGACACAAGGCTGGCACAGAAGGCTTGTCAAAATACTGACATGATGGATAGATAAAAGGATAGATGGACAGATGGATGAATGGATGGATGGATGGTAGATAGGTGAAAGATAGATGGAGGGTGGATGAATATAGATGAATAGATGGGTAGATGAACAGGTGGGTGGGTGGATGGATGGATGAGTAGATGAATGGGTGAGTGGGGAGTGGACGGATGGATGGATGGATGGATGGGTAGATGGGTGGGTGGATGGATGGACGGATGAGTAGATGAATAAGTGAACAGATAAATGGATGAGTGGAAGTATGAATGAATGGATGGGAAGATGAATGAGTGAGTGGGTGGGTGGGTGGATGGGTGGATGGATGGGTAGGTAAGTGGGTAGGTAAGTGGATGGATGGGTGGATAGGTGGATGGATGGATGGATGGATGGATGGATGGATGGATGGATGGATGAGTAGATGAATAGGTGGGTGAATGGATGGATAGGTGGGTAGATGAATTGGTGAGTGGGTGGGTATGTGGCTCAATTAATGATTACTAAACCAGAGCCTAAAGAAAAGAAGTTTAGAGCAGTAAAGGGACTCCCTTTTCCCCAAAAGAATCTCAACTCCTCTCTCTTCCAGGAGAAAGCTGAGTTCATGGTCATCTGAATCATGTGCAGGAGGAAGTTGCACTGAACCTCGTGCCCTCAACAATCACAAGTCTTCAGACAGAACCATGCTTGGCTGCGGGTGCTTCGTCGTAGCCCCAAAACGACCTACCTGGCCCCATGGCGGGGATCTTAAACATCACGTACTTCGTCTTCCCCTTGTCCACGATGGACGTGCCCATGTTGAGAATGTTTCCAGCAGCGTCATAATGAGGATGTGCAGTTGCCAGATTTATAGCCACATATTTACGATAATCGACCTGCAAAAGTGACAGCCGCCTGGTTTTTAAAAAGTGCAAGGATAAAATCCTGTGAAAACCCGATTGATTCTAGGTTCAGGGGAGTGACGGATAGTTTTGTGTATTTCCCGACCTGAAGGTAAGACAGAATTGGTCTTTAAGAGGATGTTTGCTCTTGGGGCCAGAGGCAGCATGGCGATCACAGCAGCTGGACCCCCAAATGGCTGACTGCGGCTCAAGCCCCAGGCCTGACAGCTGAAAATCATGCCGGGCACATGTGCATGCATGCCCTGAATTCCAGGAGGAGACTGAGGGAGAAGGCATCGTGGTGTGGCCAACCCCCAAGGGGTGATTTTTCACTTCCTGATTCTCTGTCTCTGTCTCTCCTGCAAATGTGTGTGCCCTATAGCAAAAACTTCTCTCTCAAAAAGAAAGAGGACAGGACCAGCAGTTTGCGTAATGGCTATGTCGCTGGACTCCCATGGAGTTGACCATGGTTCGAGTCCTGGACCCGGTGGCTTAAACTCATGCTGGGTGTGAGTATGTGCATGCCCAAGATCCCTAGAGGAGAATGGAGGAGAAGGGATTACAACATGGCCATCCCCCGTGGGGGGTAATTTCTCATTTTCTGTCTCTGTCTCTCTGTGTCTTTCTGGTAAACGCATGTGCCCTGTAGCAAAAACCTGTCAAAATAAATAAATAAATAAATAAATAAATAAATAAATAAATAAAAAGAATGTTTACTCTTTGACCTGCAACAACCTCACAGGAAGGTGGGTGCAGGGGACTTAGCAAGCTGGAATGTGTTCTGTGGCTGCTGTTCCCATCCTGCTCCCTGGCCCTGCCAGTGTCCTCAGCACTGAGATGGGACGCCTCACCACAGCAGGCCTCTGAGCAGTGACCCCGGGCAGAGGTGGCCTTCACGCTGATCTTGGCCACTGCTCTGCACCACTCTGATGAGGTCACTTACATTCTGCCTTTGCATTCCGCAGGGGCATAAATCTCCACACCTCCCTCATAGCATGGTTCTGGGAAGGGAGAGGTTATAGAAACACTGGGTCAGAGCGAAATGCGACTAACAGCTGAATAACGATCCCCCGCTCTGACGGGCCACCGTGCAGAACAATGAAGGTGAACAATGGCCCCCACCTTCCTCCCCTAGAATAGCACAACCTTCAGCAGAGTCCGGTAAAGCTCTGTTCTCTCCCAGGGTTCCTTCTCTGGAGCTGGGAACGTGGATATCAGTGGCCCCTTGCCACCTAGCTTCAGAGGAGCTGGGCACAACTCCACAGCTAAGCAAAGCACTCCCTTCAACAGATCGTTAAATGTGCTGCAGACAGCGGGGCTGTGGACAGCCGGCTGCAGGAGACTGAAAGTGGGTCTATTGATTGTGACAAAAATGTTGCTGTGGTTCTTCCCAGGAGAAGGATCTGCCTGGGTGTTTATTTCTGGGCCCTCGCTCTCGGCCTAATGCCTCCCTCTTCAGGTCAGTACAAGGAAGGGCTGTGGGAGTCATGGGCGTTCCAACATGTGACCAAACTGAGCTCCTTCCCTGGGCCAGGAGCTACGGCCACGGTTAGGAGTTGAATCGTGTCTTCCAAAACTGAGATCTGTGAATGTGACCCCATTTGGAAACAGGGTCTCCGCAGAGGGGATTAAGTTGAGGTCATACAGAAGTCGGTGGACTGGAATCTTTATACAGGAGGGGAATTTGGACTTGCAGGTGATGGCAGAGGCAGAGGTTGGAATGATCCGTCTACAGGCTGTGGCACAGCAAGGATTGCTGGCTACGTAAGGAGCTGGGAAGAGGAGAGCAGAGAGTCTGCCCAGGAGCCTTCAGGGAGAGCCTGGCCCTGCTAATGCTTGATTTTAGACTTCTGGCCTCTACAACTGTGAGAGAATAATTTTCTGTCATTCTAAGCCACCAAACTCTCGGTACTCTGTTACAGCAGCCACAGGAACTGGACACGGATGCGAAAATAGAAACGACACGGTCCCTCTCCCGGGAGCTTAGAATCTGGCGCAGCGTGTTGTGCTGGGGGAGCCCAGGACCCAGTGGCATTAGAGGGGTGTCCCTCAGGTGAGAGCCTTGCAGCCTCTCCCCAGGGTGCCCAACTCTCCTTTCCTGAGCTGGGAGAGACGCTAGTTGCCGACTCGCTGGTACCTTCTCCAAGGTCTCCAGGGTCTGCGGGTTGATTTTCCTCATGTAATTGGTCTCTGTGGTCGCATAGAAGTCTTCGCCACACTTCATGATGTTGATCAGGCAGTTGTCCGTGAAATCGGGGATGGTGTGTGACAGGTAGGTGAAAGCTCTGGAGACAGAAGCAAACGTCCAGGGTTGAGGGCTGTGTCCACCCAGCCAGAAAGCCTTGATGGCTTCAGTTTCCCTTCCGCTTCAAATGCTCCAACTCAGGGGTCAAAGGTGTGGCTCTCCATGGCTCACTTGAGGAACCCTGAAGTATCAGTTCCCCAAAGACACCACCATATGGAGGCAGCTAAGAGGTGTCAGCTGAGACAACAGGGCCACCAACTGATCCCTCCTGAGCTCTCGGAAATGCAAAAATTGAGTCAGCCAGTGGTGTGGTGGTTCAGACACTGGATCCCACATGGCCAGCTACAAAGTTTGAGTCCAGGACCTGGCAGCTTAAAAACCACACATGGGGGCCAGCAGATGGCATAAGGGTTATGTTGCTGGACTCCCACATAGTTGACCATGATTTGAGTCCTGGACCCGGCTGTTTAAGCTCATGCTGCATATATGTATGTGTGTGCCCAGGATCCCAAAAGGAGAATGGAGAAGAGATTGCAACATGGCCATACTCCCTGGGGAGTGATTTCTCACTTTATGTCTCTCTGTCTCCCTCTTTCTGCATGTGCCCTATAGCAAACATCTCTCTAAAAATAAAAACCACACATGAGGCCAGCAGATGGCATAGTGGTTATGTCATTGAACTCCCACATGGCCGACCACGGTTCTAGTCCTGGACTCGATGTCTTCAAATTTATGCTAGGCATGTATGCATGCATGCACAGACAAGATCCCAGGAGGAGAACAGAGGAGAAGGCACTGCAGCATGGCCATCCTCCCTGGGGGTGATTCTCACTTTCTGTCTCTCTGTTTCTCGGGCGAGCGCACATTCTCTATAGCAAACATCTCTCAGAAACAAACAAGCAAAATCCACACCTGGTACGTATGCACGTATGTGTCCAAAATCCTGAACGGAGGGAGAAATGGAGGAGAAGGCATTGCAGTATTGCCATTCTCCCCACTTTCTCTCTCTCTTTCTGGTGGGTGCATAATAATAAAAGAAAATCCAAAGGTTTCTAGCACTAGAGTCACTAAGAGCTGGGGGATTATTTTGAAGTATTTCAAGAAACTAAAAAATAATAAAAAAAAAAATCAAATACTATCTGTAATGACCCCCCAAACCTAGCAAAACATTCCTGCCTTGACAGGGAAGTGATTATTTCAAATTTGTCTGGGAAGTTAGATTTTTTTTTAAAAGGATAACGCACATAGTTCATTTGGCCAGAGGCACCTTCAAAGCGGGCTGGGTGAGAAAAACCCAAGGCGTTTCTTGATGGTGAATTTGCCAGACCCCACCCTGGAGCTGCGGACAGTACTGGGCAGTGCTCCCCCTACTGACCGACGGTGTAAGCGCAAGGACGCGCCGCAGCGTGAGGTCTTCAGTGATTCCCCGCCCCTTTCCCACCAGCTCCTCCCCCCTCCGCCTGTGAATACAGAGCTTGCTAGGGGTTGCCCTGGGCTGGATCCTGGAACTGGAGAGATGATGTCACTTCTGGAAAAGCAGAAGCAATCTTTTATCTCTGGGCCAGTCCATCCCTAACCCTTCTATGTCTAAGAGCATCAGAAAGAAGATTCTGACAGCCCTGGCTCCCTGGCCGAGAACTTGTCAAATGCGTAGGAGCGCACAGGCGCATAACCCTGCTAGTTTAAGATGCATGCAGCCCAGGCTCCCCCCAGCCCGCCCTTGCTCCCCATTTGCTGGCAGGAAAAACACATTGAGATTCCCTCCTGCTTTTTGGTAATTCCAAAGTGTTTCCCAGCAGCCGTGAGGGAGAGTACGCTCTACTCTGTCGGGTGCTCTCTGCCTCTCCCACCGTCAGCGGTGCAGAACCGCCTCGCGTGCTGGCCACCGGCCAGTCATTGGAGTTTCACCCGCCCTAGAGAGACTAGGCAGAAGCAAATGCTGGGTTTTTTTGAACATTAACGATATCAAAGAGCACGAAAGTCAATCAGATTCGAAATGGACAGTTACTTGGAAAATATGTTTTTGCAGGGGTCTGGGTAGGCCATGGTCCCGAACTCCGACACCACGATCCGGTTGGCCTCGATGTTGGCGTTGTAGGTGTCGCTCCGCAGGTATTTGCTCCGGTAATGGACTTCGCCTGCAAGAGAGCAGCGCAAAGCCTCAGGCCAGCCCCTTCCCAGGCGGTAAAGCTAGTTTAGCCATTTAGGGTTTTCTTTTCTTACTTTTTTTTTTTTTTTTTAAGATTTATTGAATTTTATTAATTATTATTATTTTTTAAGATTTGACCAGAGAAAGATAGAGGGAGAGGGAAAGTGAGAAAACAAGCCACCAGGTCCAGGACCTGAACCACAGTTGGCCATGTGGGAGGCCAGCACCTGAATCACCATGGCACCTAGTTTTGTTGGAGGGACAATCAGTTCACGAGGACAGGCTTCTCTAATCTATTCCAAGATCCTTAACTTGGTTTGGCAGAGTCTCTTTTGCTTCTCAAGATAACGTATTCACAGTTTCCTCCTGTGGGAAGTGAGGGGAGATGCTTCCCAGATGGGAGTTAATCAGGAGAGGCTTCATGGAGGAGGTGGCATCTGAAATAGCAGAATTCTTGTGCAATAGATTGAGGAGGCAGAGGGAAGCAAGGGGACAGGGCTTTCCAGTTCTCCCCAGGAAGTCTGTAAGCAAAGCCTGGAGGGGGGAAGGTGCAGCCACTGTGTGCAAGAACAGAGTCGGATTGGCAAGACCACCCAGGAGGTGCTCAGAGTGGCAGGGGTGAGATGAGTTTGTGAATGGCCTCGAACGGGGACCTACTGGGTCTGCAGGGCTGAGTGCCCGGGGCCTTTGGACTTCACTTGGTGGGTAACTTGAGACCTGGGGCAGGGTTGGCGTTCTATTTCATTTTGCTGTTATGTGTTATTATTATTATTTTAAAGAGATTTTTTTTCTATAGGGTTTATGTGCTTGCTAGAGAGGCAGAGAGAGACTGAGAGAAGGCGAGAAATCACCCCTCAGGGAGGATGGCCATGCCACAGTCCCTTCGCCATTCTCCTCTCAGGATTTTGGGCATGCATGCGCATGCACCTGATATGAGGTTTTTTTGTTTTTGTTTTTTAATTATTTTATTTATTTTATTATTAATACTTTTTTTAGTTTGACCAGAGAGAAAGAGAGAGAAAGTAAACTGCTAGGTTTGGGATTCAAACAGCGGTCGGCCACGTGGGAATCCAGCAACATAACCATTATGCCATTTGCTGGTACATTTTGCTTTAATTATTATTTTTTTTAAAAAAGAGTTATTTCATTTAACTTTATTTACTTATTTTAATTTGACCAGAGAGGGACAGAGCAAGAGAGCAAAAGAGAGAGAGAAAGTGAGAAAGCCAGCCGCCAGGCCCAGGACTCCAACCGCAGCCGGCCATGTGGGAATCCGGAGCCCAGCCACCACGCCGCCTGCCAGCCCCCATTTTGCTGTTAATTATGAAATGACGTTATGCTGCCTTTTTTTCTCCCTGGAGAACATATTTCTTTATGCTGTGATTCCAGTAATGATACAATTACCACGTGCAGAAAAGTAGGGCCCAGGACACACTGACATTTCGTTCCAGTAAACAAAACGTTGATCCCAGGAACGCCCACCAAATATTGACGGCCATCATGTACTGACAGTGAGAGGCTAGGGGACAGAATGAACTCACTAGAAATTCCTGCCCAGCGCCTATAACCAGCAGGCCAGGCGCCAGCCCCCAAATCCTGACAGGATGGAGAAAGGGGGGAAAGGACTATGTGACCGCGGCCCTTCAGGGACGCTTTCTCTCTTTTCTTCTTCCTGGTGAGCACTCAGACTTCTGACAATTGAAAACAAAAGATAAAACAACAACAAAAAAAACCTGCAGAAACTTTCTCCTGGTCAGGAAACGAAGTGAACAGCCCCGGAAACGCCTCACTCATCCACTAACACAAGCTGCCTCCCCTCCAGGGGAACCCCTAGTTTGACTTCTACAAGCACCCGCCCTTTTTCCCTCGGGCTTGTGTTGTCTTGTCCACCCTCGGAGGATCTGGTGACATTTCAGGGGTAATCACTCCCACCCAGGCACTGGAGTGGACGAAATGACCATCAGTCCGGTGAATCACAGCCACGTTGGTGGAGACCGTTACTATGTTTCTTCTCGGCCTTCTGGAGGTTAACTGTGTGTCCCCGAGGGGCTGACAGTCATCTGTCCCTTCTCACATCCTTCTAGGGTGGCTCCTGTGTGAATAAGTGTCCTGAGGTATTTCTGTAGGGCGATTTATTCCTGGGGCATGAAGAAGGACTATGGTGGAAGAGTGAAGAGCCTGGGCTATGGGCGGTCCAGTCTCTGAGGTCCTGCTTCCAGGATTGGTCAAGCCCTTGATGGGCCAGGGGGACGGATGTGAGAGTGACCAGAACAGCCACGGTCCCTCCCCCTGAGAAGAAGACCCAGCTTCCCACGTGGACACAAATCCTCACTCATCACATGCCAGCAATACTCTTCACCTCAGTCAGGGGCAAACCCAGCCCCTCCACTGTGGCGAGGATCAGCGCTTTACAGCGTTGTATGACACTTAAAGCTCTGGACCACCAGGTGGTGTAGTTGTTACGTTGCTGGACTTCCACATAATTGACTGTGGTTCAAGTCCCAGATCTGATGGCTTAAAACTCACACCAGGCACGTGTGTGTGAGGCCAAGATCCCGAGAAGAGAATGGAGGAGAAGGGATTGTGGTGTGGCCATGTCCCCTGGGAGGTGATTTCTTGCTTTCTGTCTCTCTCTCTCTGTCTCTCTGGCTAGTGCACACACCCTATAGCAAAAATCTCTCTAAAAAAAAAAAAAGGTGTATAAAGCACTGAGCGCATAGTAGGTGCTCAAAGCTACACACAGTCTTGAGATGCAGTGGACTGAGTGGTCAAGGCTTTGATGTTGGGCAAGTCTCAACCTCAGAGAAACCTGGGTTCTTCACCTGGAAGTTGGGGATCATCTAGTCCTCCCGTCCTAGATGGGCAGTTCTGTGTGTGATGGGAGGACAAGGTGACTGTTCACTGTCA
Organism: Tupaia tana; assembly: GCA_026018925.1. NCBI lineage: Eukaryota > Metazoa > Chordata > Mammalia > Scandentia > Tupaiidae > Tupaia > Tupaia tana. The sequence goes on from JAKSZU010000018.1 coordinate 6,829,457, forward strand.
GCTGGCATACAGCTGGTAAATGACAGCCACTGATATTCGGGATTATCCTGAATTCTGGACATTGGGGAGACCACACACGCTGGTCCTCAGCCATGTGCTACACAGAGGAGACCCACTGTAGGGCCACCCTGGTCGCCCGCCGGGAGCCAGCCTGTCCTGCGCCCGTCACTCCGGAGGTCCCGCCCACAAGGACTGCCTAAGGTGCTTTGGGCCTGCATGGCCTGCAATGCTGAACTCTGTTCACTTGAAACATAAACACCCAGCTCCTGTTCTTGTAAACACCCAGTCTCTGAGCACGCAGTGCTAGGTGGCTCTGCAATCACTCAAGGCTGACACTGGGCGCGGAGGGTGAGACCCCCACCACCCTGCTGGCTCTCAGAGAGCCCAATTAGCACATTCCTTCTGCAGGGATGCAGGAAACAGACTGCAGCTGCTCAGCCAGGCCGCAGCTGAAGCAAGCTGGATACTTGTTTAGGGGGAGCTGGGAGGGAAGGCATATATTTATATAAAAGCAAACTTCCCTATGTTCAAACCCTGCAGGGACCACTTGGCCCCCTATTAGAGAATTACTGGCTCGCATTGTCAGGGAGACTTTCGGTCACTCAGCTCTGTGCCTGCCTTACAAAACCTTCTGGTTATGAAATCATTTTCCTCTTACAAAAAGAAGCATCTTTTTTTTTTTTTTTTCAGTTTCCAGAGCATGCATGTGCTCAACAGAGACAGAGAGACAGAGAGAAAGAGTTGGGGTGTGGCCATGCTGCAATCCCTTCTTGTCCAGTTCGCCATCCTGTTGGGGTTTGGGCACACATGTACACCTGCCTGGTGTGTTTCTCAAGCCACTGGGGCCAGGATTCAAACCACGGTCAGCCATACTAGATCTGGGTCTCTTAACCAATAGGCCCCAGAGCCAGCCAAAAAGGAGTATTCTTTTTTTTTTTTTTTTTTTTTTTTTTTTTTATCTTGGGGTGCATGCGCTCATCAGAGACAGAGACAGACAGACAGATACAGTGAGAGGGAAAGAGAGAAATCATCCCCTAGGGGGATGGCCAAGCTGCAGTCCCTTCTCCATTCTCTTCCTGAGGTCTTAGGCACGCACGCGCATGCACTTGGCGTGATTTTCAAGCCATCAGGTCTGGGACTCGAATTGCAGTCGGCCATGTGGGAGTCCAGCAACGGAACCACTACGCCATCTGCTGCTCCCCAAAGGAGCATTCTTGTGTACCATTCACCCAGCCGCAGCCCTCCTTCCCCCAACTCCGCCTCTCTGGTCCAAATCCTCATTATTTTTTTAAAGGCCTCTGCTCAAGGCCACGGCCATCTTTCTGCCTTTTCACTTTCTTGATCCCACATCTCCTCCCTGGTCTGGCCTTAGGTGGAGGCTCTGCAGACTGGCTGTATGCTGCCGGCACCTGGGGGCTTTTTAAAAATCCACGCCCACGCCCCAGGCCAGGTACTTCTGGAAACCAGGTCTTGGGTGGGACTGAACAGCAGGCTGGGTGTCCAGGGAGGGGGGATTCTCAAGCCTCAGGAGACTTGGGTCACCTGGGAAGGTGCTGGAAACACTGTGCTCCAGCCCCACCTTCTGGGATTAGGATGCTCTTAGCCCTGAGTGGGTCCCTGAATCTGCAGCCTTCATGGCCACCTGGGGAATCCTGATGGAGAAGGCACACAAGCCACCCTTTGAGAACGCTGGCCACAAATCAGAGGTTGCAGCTTCCCTGTGCATGCCCTCTTCTGAGCAAGGCGTAGTGGGAGTTACCATCTGGGGTTTATATTTTCACTGTTGGAAAATGGGGAGCCACTGAGAGTTCTAGAGGAGAAGCCCGGCTATGTCACACCAATGCTGGGAATCTGTCAGCGCTGAGAGGAGTGGACTGGAGAGGAGAGAGGAGGAGAGGAGAGGAGAGGAGAGGAGAGGAGAGGAGAGGAGAGGAGAGGAGAGGAGGGGAGGAGAGGCCGTGGCTGACGGGCATGGGAGATGGGGCAGAATCGGATAATAGTTAGGACTTGAGATTCTGAGTTGGAGAGCTCTGGGTTGGTTGGTTTGCTTTGCTGTGGGTTACATGCACTCATCAGGGAAGGGGAGAGTGAGAACTCACCCCGGGCAGAGATAGCCACGTTACAATCCCTTCTGCTCTACTCTCCATTCTGCATCTTGGGCACATGCTCCTGGCGTGTTTTTCAAGCAACTATGTCCAGGACTTGAACCTCACGGTTGGCCAAGTGGGATCCAGCTATGCTAACCTCTATGCCACCCGCTGGCCCTGGGTTTCTATTTGACTGCATCATTTCTTAGCTGTGTGCATCTGGGCAAGCTACTTGACCTCTCTGGGCCTTAGTCTCTCATCCGTAAGACTGAGGTAGTAACAGAAGGACCATCCTGGGGTTGTAGTGAGGGCTGAGTTGTGGATGGGCATGGAACATGTACGACAGGCCCAGCAAATCCTCCTGGTGGTGGGCATGGAAGGGCCACCTCCAACTACCAAGTCTGCCTCATCATGCCATCTAAACTCCATGAAGAGATTCCAGGCACCCTCTGGGCTAAGCCCTGGACTCAATGATGAAGGTGCAATTTAAACAGGGTCCCTAGACTCTGGGCCTCCCACCCTATGTGGAGACTGGAGGGCTGACCATGGCCACGGGAAAGCAATAATTACATGCAGATACTAGCACATGTTTGCTGAGCACACACTATGTGCCAGACACTCTAAGAGCTCCTTACACATACCAGTTCACTTACATCCCACAGCAACTCTCTGAGGTCTGCCCCCAGTACCTCCACAGACAGGTGACTAAGACACAGAGAAGCCAGTAATGCAGCCGCAGTCACACAGTGCAGGTGCATGCAAGCTAGCATGGTGGAGCTGGGGTTCTGTCCCAGGCACGGGGCCGGTGGTTTTTAATCCACTGAGCATCTTCCAGGGCAGGCCTTTGCTGGACCGCCCAGTACTTCCAACCATCACAACGGCTCCCCAGGGGACGGTGACCAAGCTCGGTCTGCAGGCGAGGAAACGGAGGCTGAGGGATGTGAAGTGACCACCGTTCGCATTGGAATGCAGGGGTTAAAGAAAGTTTCACCAAGGTTGACTGGAGCCCTGGGACACGGATTTGCCCACTCGTGACCCTGAGCCCACTAAAGCCTTATGCCACTCATCCCGCTCGCTCAGAACACCGCGTGCTTCGGCGACGTAATCCAGCTCAGCAGCCGAGAGCAAAGGATGCACAAGCTGTGCCTTCGCGTGGACAGCGGAGCTGGGGCCCTCCGCGCCTCCCTCCTTTCTGCCCACATCCGGCCCCTTGGCTTTCTTCGGGACACTCCTTGCCCGGCGAGCAGAACGGTGGCTTTGCTCTTCTTGGCGCTCGACTTCCTGCTTTGAGTTAATGTCTGATCCCAAAGGCTGTGACCTGCCTTACTGAGAATGTACGTTATTTTCCAAAGCGAGCTCTTTGACAAAGCGCCATGGGGCTGACCCTGCAGGCTAGAGGCTCAGGGAGTCAGGTCCCGCACAGCCGACAGCAATTGGAATCTTGGTCCTGGCAGCTCACAGCAATGCTGGGCTGGGCACGTGGCATATGTGCCCAGGATCCCGACAGGACAGAGATGGAGGAGGAGGGGTTGCTCTGTGACCACACTCCATCGGGAAGCATCTCTACCCACTCTCTCTGCCTCTCTGGTAAGTGCATGTGCCACCTGGCAATATTTAACGATCAAAGCCATGGTCGTCCTTTGGGGGGCTGTGTTTGTGGTGGGCTGAATAATGCCCCACCACAATGTCCACCCCCCAATCCCTGGAACCTGTAACCCTGTTACTTGACATGGAAAAGAGACTCCGTAGGTGGATCAAGTTAAGGACTTGGACATGAGGAGATTAACTTAGATGATCTGCATGGGCCTCCTGTAAACACAAGGGTTCTTAGCACATAAGAGGGAGGGAGGAGGGGCCAGCAGGTGGCGCTGTGGTTAAGGTGCTGGACTCCCACGTGGCTGACCCACTGCATCCTGGACTTGGGGGCTTGAAACATGCTGGGTGCATGTGCGTGTGTGCCCCGAATTCCAAGAGGAGAATGGAGGAGAAAGGGCTGTGGTATGGCCATCCCCCTGAAGGGATTTCTCACCTTCTGTCTCTCTGTCTCTCCAGCAAGCACATGTGCCCTTTAGCAAAAATCTCTCAACAAAAAAAAGAGGGAGGAAAGAGGCTCAGAGCCAGAGAAGGATGTGAGGATGGGAGCAGAGGGAGAGACGGAGACAAGAGCAAGGAAAGAGGGAGATTACAAAGTGCCCTCCTGCTGCCTTTGCAGGCGGAGATGGAGCCGTGAGCCAAGGAATGCAGACAGCTTCTAGAACCAAGGAAAGCAAGCAAACAGATTCTCCCCTGGAGCCTCCAAAAGGAAGGCCGTCTTGCCAACACCTGGATGTTAGCTCAGCAGGAACCATTTTCGGCTCCCGACCTCAGGAACTAGGCGAGAACAAATCTGTGTGTTCTAAGCCCCTGAGCTCGCGCTCCTCTGCACAGTGGCCCACTACCCGGTGCATGCTCCTACCGTCTCTGATGGTGAAGCTGTGGAGCAAGGCCAGGCCGTCGAACCAGTGGTTGTAGCTGGTCTCCCCGACCGTGTGCATGCCCGGCCCGTTGCGCAGCAGGGTTCCCTGCAGCCATGCCGGGATCTTGCCTGTGAAAAGAAAGAATGTTTGGTTTCTAGTTTTTGCATCCAAGCCAAAAAGCTAGGAGTAAGGCCCTGGAAAGAAACGGAGGTCACTTGCCCCGACACCACTCACTGCACCTGTTGGCTGAGTCCACAGTCGTTTCTGGACAGTGGACTGACATGCCTGGCATTGCTGGCCCCGAGACACCAAGACGTAGAGACCTGGCCCCTGTCCTCAAGCTGCTCACTGTCTCTAGGAGATGGGAACAACATACAGGATACGCTGGGGTAGGAGCGATGCTGCGACCCGCTCAGGCTGCTGTGTGAATAAACCCACACCCTGGGGTGGGCTGAGAGCTGGAGCCGCGGCCGACTTCCCACAGGAGGCAACCTGGCCGAGTCTCGAGGCTGAGTAGGGTTTGCCTCCCAAAAGCATATGGAAGGATAATTCTAGAATCATGCTGCAAATTGTGGCAGCTTCCAGCTCCAAGCAGCACTGAGCGTTAACAATGTGGCCAGTCTAGAGGGAGAGGTGCTCTGCGTAGAAAATGCACCCCGGGTTTCAAAGACTTAGTAAGAAAATGAAGCCATGTGTTACACTAATTCATGCTGAACTGCTATCTTAGATATATTTGGAGAGGTTTTGGCTATAGGGCGCGTGCGCTCGCCAGAAAGACAGAGAGACAGAGACAGAAAGCGAGAAATCACCCCCCCACCACCAGGGGGATAGCCACTCCGCCATCCTTTCTCCTCCATTCTCCTCTTGGGATCTTGGGCACGCAAGCACATGCACCCAGTGTGAGTTTAAGCCACCAGGTCCGGGACTCCAACTGCGGTCAACTACATGGGAGTCCAGTGACGTACCCATTACGCCAACTGCTGGTCCCGTGATCTTAGATACGTTAAATAACTGTCTCTTACTCCCTTGGTGAACGTGTCTCCTAGAGAAGTTGGAAGTACCCACACAGCATGAGCTCTTGGTCTGTCAGACAGCACCATCCCACAGGCAGGGACAGCGGCAATGACACTGGCACCCCTGTGTGCCCACGACTTTCACTTGCCCCTGCAAATGTGCTGCTCTGACTCAGGGGGCTTGCTTCCCCTGCACTGGGCAGGCTGCGGGCCCGGAGAGTTAGCGCCTCTGGGGAGTGGGGGCACCACTACCTCCACTTCCTTACCCTGGGTGGGGTCATGTAATGCCCGCAAGATTCTGCTCCAGTGGCCCCTGGTCAACAGCTCCACAACGCCCCTCTTCCTTGCTTCCTTCTCTCTTCCCTGGATCCCTCCTGTTACTTTTGAGATCAGGTCTCAATAAACAACTTACACCTGACTTCTTGCCTATGGCGAAATCCAGCCAGGAGATCAAACACCAGTTTAACGCCGGGTGTGTGTGTGTGTGTGTGTGTGTGTGTGTGTGCGTGCCCAAAGTTCCAAAAGGAGAATAGGGCAGAGGGGACTGCAGGGTGCCATCCCCACTGGGGCGATTTCTCACTTTTCCTTTCTTTCTGTCTCTCTCTGGAGAGAGGATGTGCCCTATGGGAAAAAGTCTTAAAAACAAAACAAAACAAAACAAAAACTCCAACAGTTTAAAGGCCAGCTGTGCAAGCTGCTTCGTGAGACGGCACCAGAATTTCCAGCTCTGAGCAGCGATGCTGGGAGCCAGCAGTGAAGGGCAACCCTCCGACCACACTGACGTTCCCGTTTGCCCTCAGGAGGAGAGGGCATCGTCGACACTTACAACAGGGAACTCATGAAAGGACCAGATTTATCCTTTTGGCAATTTTTCATTGAGGTAATTTTTTTTTCTTTAAGAGAGATTTTTGCTATAGGACGCATTCCTCACTGGAGAGACAGAGAGTAAGAGATCACCCCTCAGGGTGAGTAGCCACGCCACAGTCCCCTCCCCTCCACTCTCCTCTTGGGATTTCAGGCACTCAAGTGCTCCCGGCATGAGTTTTAAGCCACTGAGTCTGCGACTCGAACCGCGGTTGACTGACTATGTGGGAGTCCAGGGATGTAAACATTATGTCATCTGCTGGTCCCAAGAGATAAAATTGACATAACTTAAAGTGTATCCTTTTAAGTGTACAATTCAAAGTTTTTCAGTTTTGTTCCTTAATACTGGAGGTCACGTGTACTCTCCGGAGAGAAACATAGAGAGAAAACACCCCCAGTGGGGCGTGGTCACACCACGGTCCTCTCTTCCATGTCTCCATCCCGTCAGGAGGAGGGGAGGCACACACTGAGCCTGGCGTGTTTTTTAAGTTGTCAGGACTAGAGGATTCGAACTGTGGGCAACCTTGTAGATTCAGCTTTCTGCACACAGCGCTTGACCACGGCACCACAGGGCTAGGCCACAAGGCAGAGTTTTTAGCGTGTTTACAATTTGTGCAACCATCGCCTCTAATTCTAGAACAGTTCATCACCCCCAAAAGAAATCCCATACCCATAGCAGTCACCCCGCATTTCCCTGCCCCAGCCCCGGCGACCACTGATCTGCTTTTCGCCTCTAAGATTTGCCTGTTCTGGACGATTGGTAGCAATGGAGTACGACGGGAGGCTGCCTCGGACTGCAGTGAGGAGTGTGGGCTGGGAGAGGAGCTGAGGCAAGGCAGGACGACCAGCGGGAGGACCAGGCTGGTCATGGGGACCAGGTGGAGCAAAGAGGCCTGAGGGCTCAGCTAAGCGTGGTGCAGGGGCACGAAGGGAGGAGAGTTCTCCAAAAGGAAAGGTAAGTGCCCTGAGGTGCAGGGGCCCAGGGCGCTGGAGCAGGGGCAGGCTCAAGGCGGAGCAGGGAGGCATGGGTCTAAATTGATAGTCAAAGCCCTGGACAAAATCAGAACATTTACTGAGCACGTATGCCCAGGCACTGTGTGCTGAGTGATGAAGCAGTCATTGCAGCCACCCCATGTGGGAGTTACAATGCCACCTTCATTTGACATGTGGGAGGAGGGTGGGAGGTGGGGAGGGGGAGGGGGAGGGAGTTAAGGAGAAAAACAGAGAGGCAAGACATTAAGGGGCACAGAAATGGAGGACCATCCGTTGAGGATGATGTGTATGAGAATGTCTAACTGGACTGCTGTGCTGTGCATTCCTGCTGGGGGAATTCACTTTACAAGCTGTGGGGGTGTGCATTGATCGAATGTATAAAATAAATTTAAAAAAAAGAAGACACTGAGGCACGTCAGGCCAGCAGGTGGCTCAGTGGTTAAGGCACTGAATCGCACACAGCCGACTTTGTGGTTCGAGTCCTAGACCCGGTGTCTTGAAATCATGCCTTGTGTGTGTACATGTGTGTTCAAAATCCTGAGGGGAGACCGGAGGAAGGGACTGTGGCATGGCCATCCTTCCTGGAGGGGGATAATTGCTCTCTTTCCTGCTCTCTTTCTGGTGAGCCCATGTGCCCTATAGCAGAAACGTAAAAGAAGAAGAAAAAACTGAGGCAGGTTGCTTGCTAAGGGGGGGTCTCAGAGCTAGTAATGCACAGTTGCACATGAAGCCAGAGCCCCGTTACAGCCTCCCATGCAGGCCCAACGTGTAGTTAGCGGTCTGACAACAGTGACCAGCAGATTAACCCTACTGGGTGCAGGTGGTACTCCAGGAGGCCTTTCCTCCATGGCCCCAGAAAGGGGAGGCTTGACCCAAGGCAGGGGTCCTCGCTTTGGGAAGCCCCAAAGGCCTGGTTGTGACAGAGCTTTAGAAGCCCCAGGATCGGGGCTGGGCTCTCAGCATGGGTGCCCACCAAGCGCCCACGTGATGCAGGTGCTGCAGGCCCACGGACCCTCGTGAGAACCTCTGGTCTATGTGATCTTTGGCATCCACTCGATCTCCCAGGTGCTAGGGTTCTTGTTTCCTAAAATTCTCAAGGATTTCCAAGAGTCGTTAAACATGAGTCATAAAGACAGGGAGAGGGGATGACACGGCAAACTGCTCATAACAGCCCAGAGCTCAAAAGACAGGCCCCGAAGGTTCCCTTTTCAAAATAAAAGCTTGCTAGTAAGTGTACATTTTCTTCATGAATCGCGATTGCCATAGGGCGTGTATGTCCATCAGAGAAAGGGAGAGGGAGAGAGAGAGAGAGGAAGAAGGCACTTTCCAACGGGGTGCAGTCACCCCACAATCCCTTCCCCTCCATTTACCCAGCCTGTCGGTTTGGGGCATGCACCCACATGTGCCCACTGTGTTTCTCAAGCCACCCGGGCCTGGATTTGAACCACAGTCAGCCACGTGGCATCCAGCTTCCAATGCACAGCCCTTAACCATGGTGCTATAGGGGTGGCCCCTAGACCCAAGTTTTATTATGGTGATTATTATTTTTAGTTTTACTAAAGCATGCATGGGCATGCCAAAGAGGGGAGGGAGTGAGAAATCACCCTCCAGGGGGAATGGCCACATTGCAAGCAATCCCTTCTCCTCCAGTCTCCTCTCGGGATTCTGGACATGCACACATGCACACACACATACACACACACACTTTTTCCAAGCACACTGGGTCTGAGACTTGAACCATGCAGTTGGCCATGTGGGATCCAGCTACCTTAACCACCATTTAACCACCATGCTCCTTGCTGGCCCATCTAGACCCAAATAATATTAGTGCTTAAGAGAGAAAAAAATATAGCCGATTTTTATTTCCTTATGTCTCATTTGCACTTCCAAATTTTGTCTGTTGTTTTACACAAGCACATACACACATACAGACATAGATTTCATATTACCTCTGCAGTCAGGAAAAAGATATAGAACATACACATACACACATGTAGACATAGATTGCATATTACCTCTGCAGTCAAGAAAAAGACACAGAACATACCACATACACACATATAGACATAGATTGCAAATTACCTCTGCAGTCAGGAAAAAGACACAGAACATACACATACACACATATAGACATAGATTTCATATTACCTCTGCAGTCAGGAAAAAGACACAGAACATACACATACACACATGTAGACATAGATTTCACATTACCTCTGCAGTCAGGAAAAAGACATAGAACAGTTATTTCTTCTTTCAAAAGACTTCCCAGGCCCTTGTTCAGTTGGAAAGTGCCACCCAACTTGCCTACAGAGGGCATTCACTGTTGCCCTTTCCTCTCGGAAACCCCCAGCCCAACTACAGTGAGATGAAAACGCCACCCTGACCACGAGCCGCTCTCAGACTGAGCAAGCGCCACCCCGGGCTCGACTGCCCTTCAGAGTCTGAAGAAGAAGGTACCAGGCAAATGGCAACCCATTGAGGGGAAGGAAACAAGAGAAACAAGATGAAGAAGTGAGACCTAGCGCATTCTAGGAGACTCTTCCTGCCAATGGTCTCTCCCTCGGTCTGTTTTGTTGGCCCGGCAGGTGTGCACACACCAAAATCACACCTGTGGGTACCTGAGCAAGAATCACCTTGGACTCCACAACGCCCCCTATGGGTATGCACAGAGTAGGTGCTCATGCTCGCTCCTCTTACCATTTTGAAACTAGGTGCCCAGACTGCACAGGCATCCCATGCACTTGGAGTGGGCAGCATTTTGCAGAGCCGTCCCATCGCATCTGCCTGTGCGAGCACTTCCCCTGGAAATAGTGAGAATGAACCTTTCTCCTGGGAAACCGCAAGTTACAGTGTGTAATAGCACACCCAGCTTTTCACAAAAATGTGTCTGGTTATGGGTCATTCTCCCGCATATGCCATATTCCTCACTTTTCCGAAATATTTTGCAATACGTCTTCTAAAATCAGGAAAACACGCATGCCCGCCTGCAGAGAGCAGAGCCGACTGTGCATATGAAGTGCTCACCTGTCACGCTGGCCCTCACAGGCTCCAGCTGTTCCTTCTTATTCCTGGCAAATAACGTATTCATCGCGTGGGTTGCCAAGGGAATGAGACTCACAGGACAGACGCTCCTCTCTGCTCCGAGGACGGCTCCTCGCTTCCTGCCCCTTCTCTCCTTTACATCACCCTCCCTCCCGGTGCCACTTGCTTCTCCTTTTGCTTTTTCCAGCTGGCTGGCTCCGATCGGCCGATCGGCCGTCTCTGTCTCTGAGGGCGCTGGCGTTATTTACAAGATGTTTGGTCTAAGGTCAAGCTGCAAGCCATGTGCTATAGCTAATCTTTAATCCTCTTAGTATATACCCGACTCTCCCTCTCCAGTTTCACTTTTGGCTTGACCAAGAAAGGCTAATTTCTGGCTGGGTTCTACATTGTTCGAGAGGCTTCAGTGAGTTCTGCTTCGCTGGGTTGTCTGAAATGATCAGCTGGCGATGTTTGTAATCAGAACGGGGAGAGAGGCGGTCAGACCATTAACAGGGCCTGGATTAGGGGACCTCCAGTGCCAGGGTCACGTGAATGCCCGGGCACAGGAGGGGATGTCTTCTGCAGAGCTGGGCAAGGTTGTGTGTTTGTTTTGTTCTGAATGAAGGCCCTCATCCAAGCTCTAAAAACCATATAGAAAGAGCAGCTTCATTCATTCTTTCTTTTTAGAAGAGGGAAATGAAAATGTTTCCATGGACCCATTTTTTAAAAGACAGGAAATCAAAGACTTCTCAGAAACTATGAACAAAAGTTCAGCTTCCCGGCGAAATGGACCAAATGGTGCCTAGGTTTGATTTTAGGGTTTCTCAATATTTGTGTCTCAATTCCACATTCGAGTTGCTGCTGTATCAGGTGAAAAGCGAATGAACTCATCAGAACTTGCGTGGCTTAAAGAAAGAACCAGCCATAGCCAGCGTGAGCCGAGGCAGAAGAGTTTCTGGCGGTGACTCTAAGCAGCCTGCCAAGTCTCATTGTTGCCGGGTCTGGGCTGAGAGGCGTCCCAGTATCTCTGAGCGATTCGTTTCCGAGAACAGCACGGGTCACCTGTGCTTCCGCACCTGGCTGCTCACTCATATCACGGGACTGGGAGTTCTGGGAGCCCCAGTGCAGGGCCCGCCCATTGACTCAGGACCTCTGAAGGTGAAACCCAGCCGTCAGCAATTGAGAAGTGTCTCAGATGACTCCGATGTGAGCAGCAGGCGTTGAAAAGGCCTGATCCAAGAGACACAGGCTTTGTGTTTCCAGTGGATGCTGGACTCAAACTCCCACTTGCCCTCTTTCTGTATCTCTGGGCCACGTTGCCCTGTCTGCGCCTCAGTTCCTTCACCATGAAGGGGGTGTGATGGTGGCGGACTCTCAGGACTATTACTGCCAGTCAGGGTCTAGCGGAGGTGCCCGGCCCACACAGTCACCAGGATGTTGTGACCTGTTTCCCTCCGTTCCCTGAGCAGGCACTCCCCTCAGACCTACGTTTCCAGGAAGTTCCACGCTATCTTGCCATCTGTCTCTCCCTGAGCGTGTGCGTCCACGTCAGGGCTATTCATTTCCTGCTGGTGAAATCTGCATCCTGGCGAGGATGAAGTGAGAATGTCCAGTGTAGCCAAGGACTTGGCCAAACAGTGATGCCACACGTGGGAGAGGGAGGTGATGGTGAGAGAAAGAGCCCAGGCTTAGAGACCCCAGCCCCGATAGGTACCGACTCTACTGTCCCACGAGCTCCCCAAGTCCCACTTCACTTGGCAACACCTACGACTCCGGCTTTGTTGGGAGAGCGACAAAATGGTAGAAGTGAACACGTGACGTGCTCTCGCTGTTTGACCGTCTCTGCATATTCAGGAAAGCCTGGTCCCTACTGTTTGAGCATGTTCTGTGAGTCGGGTGCTTTGGCCCAGCTCCCTGGCCCTACACAGTCCTGCTGGTGGGTATTAGTGCTGTTCTAGAGACAGCAGACTCAGGCTAGGTAACTGGCTTGCTGTGGGTCACATGGAGACTGAGAAGCAGACCCGGGAGCCAAGCCAGGCAGCTGGCCTCCAAGTGTGCATTCTGAGAGGACTCCTCGAATGCTCCGATACAAGCGAGAACGTTTGCTAGATCCTTCTTGAATGAAGCGGTGGTGGATGCATGGGTGGGTGATGGCTCCCAGTTGAACCCCAGGGACAATATATGGGGAGACGAAGGGTTTTCTGGTAATGATAAATCGAGCCCAACAGCAAATATCTGTCCCAGTTTGCCAGGGCTGCCTCAACAAAGAGCCACACGCAGTGGCTTAAGCAGCACATTCATTACAGTTCTGGAGGCTCGCAGGCCGCGATCGAGGTGCCGGCGGGTTTGGTTCTTCTGAGGCCTCCGTCCTGGGCCCGCCACGCCCTCACACGGTCTTTCCTACATGCTGCACCCTGGTTGTCTCTACTTAGGTCCAAATTTCCTCCTCCTCTAAGGACACCGTCGGATTGGATTAGAGCCCACCCCTGCAGCCTTATCTATTTCCAAACACGGTACATTGGTGGTACTAGGGACTAGGGCTTCAGTGTATGAATTTGGGGAGACACAGTGCAGCCTGTAAAAATTGCATTAGGGCATGGTGAGCTAAGGGGAGACCTTGGGCTGGAAGTATTAGACTATCTGCTCAGGCCACAAGGAGCCCTTGCAGGTCACCGGGACCCTCGTCAGGGCCACTTGACTGAGCCCATTCACTCCTTCCACACCGCCGTCCCCCGAGGGTCAACTTTCCACTTGTTCAGCCTGGGTTATAGATAATTGCCTGCATTTGGGGCTGGCAGGTGGCATGGTGGTTAAGGGCACTGGACTCCCACATGGCTGACCATGGTTCGAGTCCTGGACCTGGCAGCTTGCTTTCTCACTTTCTCTCTCTCTCTCTCTTCCTCTCTTTTTTTCTCTCTCTTTGTCCCTCTCTGGTCAAATTAAAATAAATCAATAAAGTTAAATAAAATAATTCTAAAAAGAAATTTTTTTTTGGAGAGGTTTTTGCTATAGGGCACGTGTGCTCGCCAGACAGACAAAGAGAGACAGAGAGACAGAAAGCGAGAAATCACCCCCCGGGAGGGATGGCCATGCTGCAATCCCTTCTTCTCCATTCTCCTCTCAGGATCTTGGGCACACACGCACACGCGCCCGGCGTGAGTTTAAGCCACTGGGTCCAGGACTCGAACAACGGTGGACTATGTGGGAGTCCAGCAACATAACCATTACTCTAACTGCTGGTCCCTCTAAAAATTTTTTTTTAAAAATTGCCTGCAGTCAGGAATCACGTCCCTGCATACTGATGAGCAAAAGCAGGGAGATACACTAAAATGGGGGCAGAGGAGACACCGTCACCTGACACCTCTCATTTTATGCTAGAGGAAGATCTTCCCCAGAATTCCAAAACGGATTTTTCTCTTACATCTCATTGGCTGAGTTGTGTCACGTGACTCTTCCAAGATCAATCCCTGGCAAAGAGGAACAGGAGAGCCTTCATTCTTAAACCAACCGGGAGTCTCCCTCGGGGTGACATCACGCCAGGATCCTGTTAGCAAGGAAAAAGAAGCGAAAAGTCCAACACGGGCACCTTGCAGTGTCAGACGCAGGCAGTAGTACAGTCATTTATTCATTCGACCTTATTTACTGAGCACCTACTATGTGCTGGAAATATGCCAGTGAGTACAATTCTCTGCCTTCTCAGAATTGACATTTACCACGTGCCCAAGTTCCAGGGACATAGAGGTGATTAAGGAGACCCCATCTCTGTCCTCTTGGTCTCCCTTGGTACATTTTTTGTTTGGGTCCCTAGAATAGATACACTTTTCTGGGGAAAGGGCTGGGCATCCTACACGTCGAACATCCATCTTCCCCCGTGGGGATGGCCATGCCACAATTCCTTCTCCTCCACTGTCCTTTTGGGATTTGGGGCACATGTGCTCATGTACCCAGAGTCATTTTCATGCCGCTGGGTCTGAGAACTTGAACCATGGTCAGCCATATGAGAGTCCAGCACCTTAACTACTGTACCACCTGCTAAGCCCTTATCTCCCATCTTTTTCTTTTTTAATTTTTTTATTTTTGGAGAGGTTTTTGCTATAGGACACATGCACTCACCAGGAAGAGAGACAGAAAGCCAGAAATCACCCCCCAGGGAGATAGGCATGCCACAATCCCTTCTCCTCCATTCTCCTCTTGGGATCTTGGGCAGACACGCACACGCACCCAGCATGATTTTAAGCCACCAGGTCTGGGACTCGAACTGTGGTCGGCTACATGGGAGTCCAGCGACATAGCCATTACGCTAACTGCTGGTCCCCCATCTTCCATCTTTATAAGGAGAAATAATGAGAAACAGCACCTGCTCTTCCCCCCACGAAGCTCTGACATTGCTCTAGAGCCATGGAGGCTGGACTCCCACCTGCTGCAGCATCATGAGTGTGGGAAGGGGATCGAGGGATGTGTTCCCAGTAGGAGTTATCTCCCTGGCCTGCTCTTCTCTGACTCTGACAAACTTCGTCTCTGGATGCTTGAGAAGTGCCAAGCACCACATTAAGTGTTCTAGTCGCAGCCTTTCTTATACTCCCCCAGCAGTACAAGTCATAGAAATCTTACTTTATAGCTTCAGAGAAGAGCAGTAACTTGATCCAGGTCGAGTTCATCAGTGTGCTCCTCCCCACACACAGTAATGCTCCCACCTTTCCGGGCTGCTGGTCGGGAAGAGAAGTAGTTACGAGAGCAAGAGTAAGCGTTGTACGGTCAACTTCAGCAATGCATTCTCCACTTAAAATGGACTGTACACTGAGGACAGGGGCAGCAGAAACATCAAGAAACTAGCATGTCTTATGTAAGAGCTGTAGCAAACCACTGTAACACTGAGTGGCTTAAAACAACAAGTGTTTTTCTCTTGCAAGTCATATGGGCTGGCTGGGCCTAGTGGAGCGGTTCATCTTTCATTGCCTGGGGTTCCTTAGATGACTGCGGGCTGCACCTTAGCCTCTCTCCCTCTCCATGTAGTCCAGGACCTGTTCTTGCTCCTCTCTGCGAGATCTCTACAGTAGCAGCAAAGGATTCCTAAAAGGGAGAGCCTTGTCCCAGCCCGCTGGTAGTTATGACTGTGTGATAAGCCAGTGTTTAGCGTCCAACTTCCCAGAAACCCATGGCTGACGATGGTAAAAATGTGGATCAGTCCATCAGTTCACTCACTCATCTGTTCAATATGTTTCAATATGGCACGTCCCCATTCACGGAACTGTCACAGGTCCACAGAGCCTTCTGCAGTGACTGAGGAAGAAGTGGGAGGCCCTCCAAAGCTGGAGCTGCACAGTCAGGAGTGGGGATGTCACAAAAGGCCTCCTCACTGAGCCAAGACCTGGAGCCATTGGCCAAGTAGGGAAGCCGAGAAGGGTGATCCTCCTAAAGGGAACGACTCATGGAAGACAGCGGCATCACAGCAGGGCCGCCACACATACTGCTCTGGACCACAGGAGGTCGTGTGATTGGGGAGGATGGCGAAGGAAGACAGCAACATGGAGGAGGAGGAGTGGCAGCCTGGAGGCATCTACTGACAGGCTGTTCCCCGGAGGTGTTGGGGATCTCCTGAGGCTACGTCTGAAGTCACACAACTGTGCAAGGTGACAATGCTGCCTTCAGAGCAATCCAGTGATGGCAGAGTAGGTGTGCACCAGGAGGATGGGAGGCTGGGGATCATCCAGCCTGCCCTGGGGAGAGTCTGAGATGCCCACACGGGAAGCAGGAAGCCTTCTCCTCCTCCCTTTGGGAGGGAGGGAGAACAAGAACTTTGGGGCAAGGGGAGGAAGAGAAGGCCCTTCCTGCGTGCCCCTCTCTCAGTGTGTTGCTCACCACACCTTCCAGCCCTGGCACAGGGGCTGCTCTTATTCCCATTTTGTGCATGAAGCAACTTAAGTGAGGTGGGTGAGGCTGTGCCCCTGGGCCAGAGATCACACAGTATGTAACGATGAGGGTAGAAAATCTGACCATGACGGCTGTGTGGGGGAGGCGAAAAGGAAGAGAGGGCTCCTCTTCCCTGCGGCCATGTGTCCCACAGCATGGGTTGAGTCTTAAAAACCAATCCAGAAGGCAAGGTTGAATTTAGAAAGAGCAGTTTTTTATGCTATGAAAACTCATAGTCTTATTCTGCAATTCTGTATCATCTATGACAAAGTTATTGCCTAAAATGAGTTAATATTTCCCTTTTGGAGATACTGTTATCATATCTAAATTACTTTGCAGTTTTCCAATTAAGTTAGCTTCTAAATGGTGCCTTTAATTAGGCAGGGTGATAAGTGGAGCAGATAGTGTTCAAGTCTCGATAGAGGGTTCAAGGTGACAGGCAAAGTCCCTGCGAAGTGGCAGCTGTCCCTGCCAAGGGAGACTAGGGCCCCTAGGGCTTACGGAAGGAAAATTTCACCATTCAGAAGACATATATACCATGAGTTATGCCATTGAAGTTAGTTCCACGACGTCCTCTGGGCAGAAGAACTAGGATCACGAAGAGAGTGAGGGAGAAACGTGGGTGTCACAGCTCCCGACCTCAGTGAGCTCAAAGTCTAACGAGGAGATAAGAAAGCAAATAGTAAGTGCCATAATTTATATCATGGGCATGTACCACATTTAGGCTGGACAAGATTAAAATACAGAGGGCGAACTGTTAAACCAAGAGCTGTCTCCTAATACCTGAGCTAGAAAACTGCAATTTTCTGCCATGTACTTTAGGGACTGATCTGTAGTTCCTGACAAAACTTCAATTTAGAAAACAACTACCGGGCCTGGGCTCTAGCCCTGATCTCTCTCCCTCCTAAATGACCTCAGATTGCTCCTCTTCCCTCCATTCCCCCCAACTACTGCCACTGTGTTTAACTTCGTGAGAGTGGCCCCTGCATGGACTTCCCTACCTCCAGTCCCACATCTTCCAACCCGCTTTCCCTGCTGCCCCCAGGGGTCCTGGCTGACAGTCAAACCTGGCAAGTCACTCTCCTGTAAAATCCAAAGTTGAGGGCCAGTAGGGGGCATGGTGGTTAAGGCGCTGGATTCCCACATGGCCGACTGGTGTTCGAATCCTAGGCCTGGCAGCTAGAAAATCACTCCAGGAGCATGTGTGTGTGTGTGTGTGTGTGTGTGTGTGTGTGCATGCTCAACATCCCGAGAGGAAGGGACTGTGGCATGGTCATCGCCTTTGGGGGTGATTTCTCACTTTCCCTCCCTCTGTCTCTCTCCAGCGAGTGCATGAGCCCTATGACAAAAACCTAAAACCAAAGAAAACAAAACCTGAAGTGTGATGGCGTGCACCTAGGAGGTGCGCCACAGATGTTTGTTGGATGGAAATGAACGGGCGAGTGGCGCATGGCCGCAGTGTGGCGCACGGTCATTGTATCCATGTCCTAGAGCTGTCTTAACAAAGGGCCGCGCACTGGACAGGTTCAAACACCAGGCCTTCTCCGTCACTGCCCAAGAGGCTGGACGTGTGAGGTCGAGGTGTGGGCAGGGCCGGGCTTCCTCTAAGGTTGCTGAGGAGGCGTCCTCGCCTTCCAGTGGTTGCTGTTCTGGACTTGCAGCAGCATTTCTGCACGTGTAGCTGTGTCACTGCAGAACCTGTCTCCGTCTTCACACGTTGCACGTTCCCTGAGTCCTTGTCTGCAAAGGACCCAAGTCACTGGATTAAGGTCAACCTTAGCGACCTCAACTTAACTTGAGTATGTCTGCAAATACTTTATTTCCAAACAAGGTCCCTTTCAAAGACACCTGAAATCAGGATTTCAACATGTCTTTCTGACGGACACAGTTCAACCCACAATAGTCATTAAGCAAAACAACTTAAAGATGGGAACGGAAAAGGCTAGAAATGGACATATTTTTACAGTCCTGTTCTTGCAATTTCTTGTACTCTCTCTTAGTCTCTTTTTAAAAGTTTGCTGTTACTGGGACCAGCAGATGATGTAGTGGTTACATTGCAGGACTCCACATGGCCGACTGTGGTTCGAGTCCTGGCCCTGTGGCTTGAAACTCACGCTGGGCATATGTATGTGTATGCCAAAGATCCCGGGAGGAGAATGGAGAAGGAATTGTGGCGTGGCCATCTTCCCTGAGGGGTGATTTCTCACTTTCCCTCTCACTGTCTGTCTCTGTCTCTGTCTCTCTCTCTGGTGAGCACACATGCCCTAAGGCAAAAACCTCTACAAATAAATAAAGTTTGCTGTTACTTTTAAACAGGGCTAGAATGGCAAATGTGGCAATTCACTCCTGTAAGTATCTTCCAGAAAGTATCCAGGGACCGCTCAACGGCGTGAGCACATTTCCTGGGATTTGATCTGTCGGTCAGTCTTCAAGTGGGATCGGCAACATGAGGAATAGAAAGAGCATAATTTGGCTTAAACAGGGTATTGAGTTCCTAGTAGGAGTCCTTGAGATGCTCCTGACCTGTGGTCCAGTTCCCACAGTGTCCCCCAGGAATACACTTGGCTATGTTTGGGCTCCCCAGAAGCAAACCTGAGAAAAGGGTTCAAGGGCAAGAAGTCTATGGATGAGGAGAACCGAGGAAATACTAGCAGCAGAGTGGGGAAGTGGGAGGAGAACGACAGTGAACAAAAACAGTCACAACCATAGAAGACATTATGACATCATTAGTAACAGGGATAGGATGTCATTTATAAGAATTCTAAGTCACGCTAATGAGAACGCGTAATGTTTCATTTCAAGCCTATTACCGTGGGCTCAGTCTGGTTGGAGAACTTGGGAAGATATGTAAATACGCTTCAGAGCTACTTTAAGGGAGTATTGACCTGCCAGCTCTGGTCAGTCAAGGCGGAGAGTTGCAGATGTTTCCAGATGTTTCCATCCTGTCTCACATATGCAGAGGGAGGCAAGGAACCACAGGGTTTGCATTTAGAAGTCCACATACTAAGTGTGAAGGTTAGGGTGGGGCAGGGGCAGTGTCTTCTACGATCCTCAACATCCTGCCCTGGCTAAAGGGTATCTGCACGAAGATGTTCTCAGTAGTGCTGACTCGCGTGGCAAAGCAAGACCACGGAAAGGGGATGAATGAGCCCACACAAGTCTAGCAACTTGGATACGATTTAGAAAACGTTCGTTCACTCGCGGACCAGCAGAAATGGCATAATGGTTACATTGCTGGACTCCCATGTAGTCGACTATGGTTTGAGTTCCGGACCTGGTGGCTTAAAATTCAACGCTGGGTGCCAGTGCATGCATGCCTAAACTCCTGAGAGGAGACTGGAGGAGAAGGCATTGTGGTATGGCCATCCCCCTCTGGGGGTGTTGTCTCGCTTTCTGTCTCTCTCTGCCTTTCTGGAGAGTGCACACACTCTATAGCAAAAATCTCTCTCTCTGAAGAAAAGAAAAGAAAAGAAAAGAAAAGAAAAGAAAAGAAAAGAAAAGAAAAGAAAGGAAAGGAAAGGAAAGGAAAGGAAAAGAAAAGAAAAGGAAAGGAAAGAAAAGAAAACGTCCCCTCAGTGAAAGGAGGCTCAGTCAACCACCCCATCCACACCGAAGCCCATTAGCAACACAGAAAGAAGGCCTACTGTCTAACGCCAGGGGAGACCGCAGAGAACATTGCAGATGGATTCTGTACACCCTGCCGTTGTGCCCGCATCTTCAAGAGAACAAACATATGAAGGAACCATGGAAAATGAAAACGCTTTGGGGGCTGGGCCCATGAGAATTGCAGCGTATGACCTAGGGGCGGGTGAAAGTTCAACACGACCAGTGGTGACATGGGTTCCTCTTCCGAGGTGTGCTGTCCCCTCCCTCAATGTTTCCTACATCTCCCAAGTAAGTCACTCGCCCTGGATCCTTGTCACTGCTGGATCTGGGAGGCAGGGATGGAGGCGGCTGCCGACGCGAGGCTCTCGGAGCTCGGTGTCCCACTGCAACCGACCTTCCTGTTCTCAAGGTGCTGATCCTGCTGGGGGGTTCAGGCCGCGGGGTCAGATGAGTCCAGCCAGGTCCTGCTTCCTCCCAGCGTGAGCTTTGTGTAAACGGAGGTGAAAGGTCATTGCGGGCTGACGTTACCAAGACCGGTTCCGTGCCCGGGAGTCTGCAGTTTATCAGAATGTAAAGAATGCGAACATGGAATTTAGCCTGCAGATTCCCGCCCGTTATCGAGCATGCTCCATTAGGGACAGAAACGAAGCCTTTATCCCAGAGATACACTATCGGCTCAGCTTTCTAAGGGAGTCATTAGAAGTCTGGCCTCTGGAGATAACAGCTCAGTTCTGCCAGGCCTGTGGTGCGCCTGAGTCAGCCGTGACACCGCCCGTCAGTCAGCCCGGGCATTCCAGAGAGCTCCAAGGATTTTCTAGGAAAGGGAGGAAGGCCAAAGTCAGCCTCAGGGACCCAGGAGAGGACCAGGGTGACGAAGGTCGCTGGGTCCTGCTGGCCAGCCACAGGATAAACAGAGGCAGCACGCACAGAGTAGGACGACCCCAGCGTCCATTGGCTGATCATGAACAGACAACGTGGCCTGTCCCGACGCTAGCCCACACGCCGGTAGTGCGTGGCCATAACCAGGGATGGAGTTCACGCCGCATCCCCAAAGCAGCACGCTGAGTGAAGGGAGCCAGGTGCCAAAGGCCACGTATTGTGGGAAGAGATCAGCTCCAGAGGCAAAACAGATTTCTGGTTAACGGGGTGGGGCGGGGCAGTGGAGACGTAAGCAAACCAACAAAGCACCAAAACGAGCAGTTAGACGACCGGCGACCGTGTTCTCTGAGGTCTCTGGCTCCTCTGCCCAGAGAAACTCCCTGACACCATTCAAAAAAGAATTCCCTGAGGCGCATGTGCTAGCCAGAGCAAGATGAGAGAGAGGCAGAGAGCGGGAGAGAGAGACAAGGCGCCCCGAAGGGGGCATGGTCATGCCACAATCCCCTCTCCCGCACGTCTCCATCCTGTCCAGATCTGGGCACACGTGCACTTGTACCTGGTGTGTTCAGCTGCTGCCAGGGTCAGAATCTGAGCCGCAGTAGCCATGTGGGATCGGCTCCCTTAGCCCTCTAGGCCACAGGGCCAGCCCACTTGACACCATTTTAGAAGGTTCTAGAGTCCGTATTGCATGATGCCCTTTCTACCTTGAATGACACCCTTCTGCAGACCACTCTGGGTTTTGATTTAACAGGATACCACACCCTGCATGTCCCTGATGGCCTACATTGGTATTGTCCTCAATAAAAAGTTCTCTTCTCAAGAGAAACTCCAGTGCTACTGATTAAATCATTTTTTTCTACAATTAAGGTAACAGTAATTTTGTCAAATTTAATTAATTTGGGGGCTGGCTCCATGGTGCAGCAGTAATCCACTGCTCCAGAGAAGTGGATTCCACGTGGCAACGGGGATTTGAATCCCCAACCCGTCAGCCTGAGGACTGGAGGAAGGATATTGCAGCATGAATAGGCCCTGTGCAAATAAAAAAAGAAAAGAATGAAGAAAGGAAGAAAGAGAGAGAGACAGAGAGAGAGAGAGAAAAGAAAAGAAAGAAGAGAAAAGAAAAGAAAAGAAAAGAAAAGAAAAAGAAAAAGAAAAAGAAAAAGAAAAAGAAAAAGAAAGAGAAAGAGAAAAAGAAAGAGAAAAAGAAAAAGAAAGAAAGAAGAAACATCCAGGACACAGGCATATTATATGAGGCAAGTTCTACGAAACCGACAGACAGCGATGTGTGAGCTGAGTCTGGAAGGATGCAGATGTAGTCAGGGGAGGGCAAGGAGGAGAGGGGACAGCCCAGGCAGACACACAGACAAGTGAAGGAAGGTCACGGCAACAGACGAGGATGGTTATCAGGAGCAGCGGCTTTGAGCTGAGGGGGTCACTGGGCTTGAACATGTTTAAAATTATTTACTTATTTTGATGGCCTGAGGGTGCCTGTGGTCACCAGATGGAGACAGAGAGAGGGAGAGGAAGAAACCTCCCCATGATGGGATGCGGTCATGTCACAGTCCCCCCTCTTTCTCCATCATCAGGATTCTGGGCACACTCGTACATGTACCCGGCTTGGTTTTCAAGCCACTGGGGACTGGACTTACACTGTGAATGGCCATATGGGGTCCAGCTCCTTTAACCACTAGGCTACGGGGCCAGCCCAGTGATTCAGCATTTTTGAGCAGATAATACATTCACATGATACAAAATAGAAGAGTCGCAAAATGGTGACCAGAGACAAAAGTCTTCCTCCCGCTTCTTGTCCTAGGTCCCCTCCAGGCAGTCATGAGGGCCAGTTTCTCTGACTCTTATTTTTTTTTATTTTTTATTTTTTTTTGCCATATGGTGCATGTACTTGCTGGAGAGAGACAGAGACAGAGAGGGAGAGACACAGAGAGAGAGAAAGATAAAGGGAGAAATCACCCTCCAGGGGGACGGTCATGCCACAGTCCCTTCTCATTCTTCTCCTGGGCTTTTGGGCATGCACAGGTACCTAGCATGTTTTTCAAGCCATCGGGTCTAGGACTCCAAGTGCAGAGTCAGCCATCTGGGATCCAGCCACCCTAACCACCATGCCGCAGGCTGACCCTCTTGGATGTGCTTTACAAGACAAATTATCCACCTAAATATTTATGTGTGCTTTTTCAAAAAAAAGTTTATGTGTGCTTTTGTGCAAATGTCTAATACTTTGCTTCTAATGTTAACAAGTCTTAGCGACCCTTCTCATTTGTATGTGCGGAATTTGCTCCTTTTTAAAAGGACATGTAGGATGTCCCACATTGTGTTAACCAATTTCCTATCAATGGACGTTTAGATTATTCCCAATTTTTCCTTATTACAAAATTCTGCCGTAAATAACCTTATTTGACACTTTTCATATGCATGAATTTATCTGCCAATAAAATGCCGACAAGTGGATACCTACATTATAGAGTTTGTGCTTTTAAAATGTGATAGATATTGTCATGCTGCCCACAGTGGCCATACCATACCA
Organism: Tupaia tana; assembly: GCA_026018925.1. Lineage (NCBI taxonomy): Eukaryota > Metazoa > Chordata > Mammalia > Scandentia > Tupaiidae > Tupaia > Tupaia tana. Next base: position 6,852,828 of record JAKSZU010000018.1, read on the forward strand.
TTAGGAAGTGGTGAGCGAGCCTCTTTCCCCATGTTTGGGGTGAGTTTGGAAATGTTGGGGTTAGGTTATACTGAGCCCATGTCCACCACTAAGTCTCAATTTGATCCACAGCCATGGAAACGCACTGGGGTCTTTAGGCAGAGAGTGAGAATGGGCAGGTCTGAAGTTTGAATAAAAGCTTATTTTCTTGATGACATCAAACAAATTTCTCAGGGAATTTATTCTCCAGGAGGCTCAAGTGATAACGTGATGAATCAGAGAGGACCCCAGATATCTGCTGGGATTTCAGCCATGCTGGGGAGGGAAGGATTATCATTAGGGAGCAGGTGCCACTCCGGACAGTAGGGCTGGCTATGAGAACAAAGGGGTGTCTTTGCCATCCCATAACTCTAACTTCCTGCCACTTCGCTTTTATCACATCCTCCCCACATGCTGGTGGCTTCTCATGAGACATTTGCTCCTCAGGTAAGGACATAAAGCCAACAATAAGGACTTTTCATCAGATGCTAACAATTGACCCAATGACAAGCAAACAGGTGCTAGTGCAAATTTATCTCTCCGGGAGACCATTTGGCAAACTCATTGGAATTGGAACAGGCAGAGAACAAAGCCCGGTGAAGCAGGCAGGCAGACACATTCATCCCAAGTCTTTCGTTTCTTAAACAAAGGTTGTTGCTATTATTTGACGCAAGAGAGAAGGGAGGTGGGTGGGGTGGTGGAGGCCCCAGCATATGAAGGGCTGGAGGGCAAGCTCCATTTGAGGGAGTGAGGAAGTGAGGGAGAGCCAGAGACTCAGGGATGAGCATGGCGGGCTTGGTGCTCCTGGGGCTCACCCTGAGGCTTGGGGCCACCACTGCTAAGCTGGAAGACAGCAGCTTCTGCCCGAAGAGCCAGGTGGCCTTCAGAGATGCTTGCTATGAATTTGTGCCACTCGGGCGCACCTTCCGTGGGGCCCAGAGCTGGTGCGAGGGGCAGGGCGGCCACCTGGTCTTCATTCGCGATGAGGACACCCAGCGGTTCCTGCAGAAGCGCATCTCCCAGGACAGGGAGTGGTGGGTTGGACTCACCGGGAACTCGGCGCGGAATGGAACCACAGAAGGTAGGTGCTGTGATCGCCGTATTGGGGTGGGGGGGGGTGGGGTCTTCAAAAGCTCAGTGAAACTGCACATTGTGAGAAAACCATGCATAAATTTGGAAACTTCTTTGCACCAAAATAAACTTGTACTTCAATTCCATTTTTCCACACACTTTTCGAAGCCCCCACATATTTTACAGAACACCTGGACTGCCATTCTCGCTATCACATTTCACCCGGAGAATTGTGGAACAAGTGAATACATCCCAATTCTCGTTATGAGGGTGCCCTCCTCGCTGGTCGTTTTGTAGGTCTAATAAAATAATTCATGGCTCAGAACCTGGCATACGACTGACACCTGGGAGATGTCGGTGTCTCTGCGTTGCCTAATAAATACTATGACCTCTTCAGTTCGTGCTAGAATAGCGCCATGCTCTGGGAGTCTGGCATGACCCCACTATGAGTGCCCCATGTCCATCGTCATGTTGAATCCTTACAGGGCCCAGCGATGGGCCAGCAGGTGGCGAGGAGGTCAAAGTGTTGGATTCTACATGACCAACCGTGCAGTTCGAGTCTCAGACTAGGCGGCTTGAAAAAGCACGCAGGCGCGGATGCGTGCATGCCCAAAATCCCAAGAGGAGAATAGAGGTGAAGGGATTGGAGCATGGCCATTCTCCTTGGGAGGTGCCGCCTCACTTTCCGTCTCTCTGGCAAGCGCATATGCTCTATAGCAAAAAAAAAGAAAAAGGAAAAAAAATTGCATGAATTTAGTTCCTCTTGAAAATGTAATAATTAACTTTTAAGTCATCATAGTAAGGTTTTGTACCTGTTTTCCTGCTCTCAAGCGTCCTTGAAAAGCTTGTTTTTCCACACCTGTACGCACGCACGCGCACACACACAGGCACGCACATCTTCAAGAGTTACGTCAGTGTTTCAGGGCTCCGAAGAGGCCCAGGGGAATGGAACCTGCTTCCGTGTTAACTGGACACGGCCGAGATATGTTTGGAAAGGGACTCGCGAGTGGGCGGCACACCTCCGAACACCCAGCACGCTCCGGCTCTCCTGTCAGAGCCCGGCCAGACACAGCTGGGAGCCTCAGTCACTTGATCAAACCGCCAAACTGGCATCCGGTTCTTGTGTTTGAGATCATGGTGAGGCAGCGCGCTGTGCACAAGGCCGGACACCCCACGCACCCAGAGGCGAGCTGGGAGAGCGCTGCATTTATCTTTATTTATTTATATCATGAGATAGAAGCGGGTATAGGAAGAGGCAGCACCCCCAGCAGGGCCTTGATACTACGACATCCCCCCCCCCCTTTGCCTAAGCAGCCCAGGCTCGGGTTGGCGCTGGTCTGCGGTCCTGGGGGAGGTCTCAGGGGCTCTAACGGCCCCTTACAGGCGGGCAGAGGCGCGCTTCCCCGCTATGCCACGGCCGGGCCCCTGCCCTGCATCTCCTAAAAGGGGTAAGAAGAAAGAGGTCGAATCCCGACGGTCCTGTCCCGTCCCAGGGCTGGTGACCTGGCTGGACGCATCGAACGTGAGCTACAGTAACTGGCAGGAAGGCCAGGCCACACCTGCCCCAGGCACCTGCGGCTACATTGCGAGAGGCCCCTCCTCGGAGTGGGCGGCCGGACCCTGCGCGCAGGCCTTCGCCTTCATCTGCGAGTTCGGTGAGCAGCCCGTGGGCTCTCTGCCTGCCCCAGCCCTGCCGTCCAGGCCCTCCACCTTTCTGTGGCTCCCAGCTCTGCCTCCATCTCCTCTGTCCCCCTCCTCACTTCAGTGCCTCTGCTGTCCGTGTCGCTGCTCCTGTTGCAGCGTCTGCACATCCTCTCTGCCTCTGTCCCTCCTCTGTCTCTGTCCTGCCTCTCTGCCTCTGTCCCTCCTCTGTCTCTGTCCCTCCTCTCTGTCTCTATCCCGCCTCTCTGTCTCTGTCCCTCCTCTCTGTCTCTGTCCCGCCTCCCTCTCTCTGTCCCCTTGTCCCGTCCCGTCTCTCTCTCAGCTTCCTCTCTGCCTTTCCGTGTCACACACACATGGAGGGGAAAGCCCCCCGTCCCGTGTGTCCTCAGCCCCAGGGCTTCGCAGGAGGGACACTCAGGGCTTGGGAGGTTGCAGCCTCGCTTTCACCCTGATCCTGTTCCCACCTGCTGGGTCTGAGCGCCCTCCCTCCCCCCATCCCCCCCCCCCTCCTGGCTCCCCACACCCTGCTCTGGCACCCTGTCCAGCCATGCCTGGTTCCAGCCCCAGGGGCCCCTTCCTGGGCACTGGCGCAGCCCTGCAGGAGCAGCCTGTGGCCCACACCAGGGACCCTGCCGTGGGAGCGCTGGTAGCAGGGCCCGATCTTGGAGCAGAGCCACTGCGGCCCAGGCTGACTGGTGGTCCTTTGATCCTATTGGCTCAGCCAGGCCTGAAAAGAAGTTTCTGGGCTTCCTGGGCCTGGCACACTCCTGGATCCCAGGCCCCACTCTGGCTTTGGACCCTTAAAGGGCCCTTGCTCCATTTCCCCTTTGCTTGCCTTGAAATAGATGCCTCGCAGGCTTAACTCCCTCCGCCTGGGTAACTGGGTACCTGGACGCTCTTGGGGTACCATTACACAACTTCCATCTCTCCTTATCACGATCATCCTGCTTGGGCCCCCCTCACCCAGCTTCAAGCCTGACTCTCAGAATCTGCTCCCGTCCCCCTGGGCCTCGGAGCCCCCTGTCCTGAGGCCGCGTTCTAAAGAGCTAGAATCTCTGAAGCAGTTTGGGGTTCGAAGCCAAGGGCTTCCTGAGCATTTACTCATCACCACGGAGGTAGCTACATAATTCGGGCCGTTTCAAAGAGAAGAAATTGAGGCTCAGAGAGGCCAACTCCCTCGCCTGAGGTCACACAGCTGGGAAGTGACAGAGTCAAGACCTGAACTCAGGTTTGCCCATGGTCAGAGAGAAAGATATGAAGATGCTCTATCTGGCTCAAAAGATGGAGCCGGGGAGGGAGCCAAGGAATGCAGGCAGCTGCTGGGTGCTGGGGAAGGAAGGGCAGGCCCTGCGGCCCACACCTCCACCCGCCGGCAGGCCACGTGGGGACTTCCCCTCCAGAGCTCTGCAGCCGCCGCTAGGACAGTGGTCGTTCGGGCACTCTGCAACAGGAAGCTCAGGTTCTAGCCCCATTGCTCCCCGACAGACCCAGATTTGAGTCCAGCATCCCCCACGGCTGGCCGTGCACTCCTTCCCACCGAGGTTCACTGAAAACGGGCGGGGGTGGAGCCGGGCCGAGTGGGGTCTCAGCACGGGGATTCTGCTGGTCCCAGCGTGTCCCTTGTGGGGAGGACGGCAGAGCCGCTCCTAGGGCTGGGAGGAGGCCCAGGGAGGTCGCTCGTTCATCCAACAAACACGGACGAGGCGTCGTTCGTATCCGGCATCGCTTTACGGTAAAGCTCGAGGAGAACGCTGGGGTGTGCGGAAGCACAGCCCTCACCCTGCCTGTCCAAACCCACCGATCCTCCCCAATGACCCTATGGTGCAGGTCGGTACCCCCCTCCACTGAGAGGCCACAGAGAAGCCACCTAATTGGCCGAAGGTCACAGCCGCATGTGGCTCCAGGGTGGCGCTGGACTCCACGGGGCCTGCTCCTGCGGGCCCTTCACATCCCCAGCCCTGACCCCAGGCCCCCTGCTTCTCAGTATGGGCTGCTCACCTCCGTAACCACGAGCCCCCAAATGCTGCGTCCCCTCCTGCAGGGCTCGGCTGGAGCCTGGCCTGCGAGGGCCTCAACGCCACCATGCACTGCGGCTCGGGGCAGGTCATCCAGGTCCGGGACGCCATCTTCGGGCGCCAGACGCCTCATTATTGCACCCAGGAAGCCAAGCACCCCTCAGGCCTGGGGGAGGACTGCAGCTGGGCCAGCGTCGGGGATGAGGTGGCAGGTAAGGTCACGGGCTCCGCAGTTCTGGCTGTGGCAGAGGGCCCCTGGGTGCCAGCAAAGCTTCTGGAAGGTTCTAACAAACTTCACATCGGACCATGGGCCTCTAAGGTGGGGAAACTGGCCAGTCTCTGCTCACAGCACTGAGCAGGGAGGTGGGGAGGCTACGGGCCCACTGAGGGGAGCAAGTCCACCGTCCAACCAGGTGGGTGTTTACATTTTGCTCCTCACCTCCCCTTTACTTTAAGGGTTTTCATTTATTTCTTCCATGAGACAGAGAGAGGCACTTCCAAAAGAGGGTCTCAAGGCTGCAATAAACCTCCGTTTTATCCACCTTGGATCCCGGGCACCTGGCCCCCTGTGCTCAGGGAGGTCCTCGCACACCAGGACCTTCCCATGTGGTCCAGACACATTACCCCTGCCCCACCTCCTGCCCCCACCCTGTCGGGTGCAGGAAACATCACTTTCTTTCTTTCTTTTTATAATTTTCTTTTTAAAATTTTAAAATATTACATAGAAGGAGGAATAAAAATGGTACACTCAGACCTCTTTACCCAACTTGGTCACATTTTAACACGATGTCACCACATTTCTTTAAGAATTCTTCATTTAAGGACCAGCAGATAGTGTGATGGTTACATCACTGGACTCCCATGTAGGTGACGGCATGGCCATCCCCTCTGGGGGGTGATTTCTCGCTTTCTGTCCCTGTCTCTCCAGCACATGCACTCTCTCTCTCTAAAAAAGAAAGGAAGAAGGAAAAAGATTTCCTCGCATTAAAAAATGGGCACAGGGCCAGTATGGTGGCATGGTGGTGAAGGCAGCTGGGTACCACATGGACAAGTGTTCAAGTCCCAGAACCAGCAGCTTGGAGCACACATGAGTATGTGCCCAAAATCCTGAGAGGAGAGTACAGCAGAAGGGACTGTGATGTGGCCGTCCACCCGGGAAGTAATTTCTCACCTTCCCTCTTCCTCACCTTGTACACTATAGCAAAGGGGGAAAAAAATAAAAAGGGACACATGACATAGTTAGTAGAGATACTAGATACAGCCGAAGCTCCTGTGTAGCTCCCCCGCTGTTCCTGTGCTGTCATCCCCTGTGTACGTCTCCCCTGCTGACTTCTGTGGATGCATCCAGGAAGGCCGTGCGGTGTGAGGTGCAGGGTGCAGGGTGAAGTGTGTGGTGTGTGGGGTGCGATGCGGGGTGAGGTGTGTGGTGTGCGGGGTGCAGAGTGCGGGGTGAGGTGTGGGGTGCAGGGTGTGGTGTGCGGGGTGCAGTGTGAAGTGTGTGGTGTGCGGTGTGCGGTGTGGGGTGCGGTGTGGGGTGAGGTGTGTGGGGTGCGGGGTGCGGGGTGCGGGGTGCGGAGTGCGGTGTGTGGGATGCGATGCGGGTGTGCCGAGCTCCATGCCCACACACATCGCGTCACCGCGTGGGCACTCTGCAGCGCACCTGTGCCTCTGTTCTGTCGGTGGCTGTGTTTTGCTCAGCGTCCCGTCTTGGAGCTGTATTACCCACCTTGACACCTGTGTTCTAGTCCGTTCCTTTCCCCTCTGAGTGACTGCGTGCCTCTCCTGCTGAGGGACGCCTGCTGTTTCTTCATCTTCACTCTTGGGACTAATGTTGAAGTGAGCGTGCTGATGCTATCTCTTTTTTTTTTTTAAAGAATTATGTTTAAATTTATTCATTCATGTATTTTAATTTGACCACGCACGCGTGCGCGCGCACACACACACACACACAGAGAGAGAGAGAGAGAGAGAGAGAGAGAGAGAGAGAGAAAATGAGAAAACAAACCATCAGGTCCAGGACTCTAACCATGGTCAGCCATGTGGGAGTGTCCAGCGCCTTAACCACCAGGCCACCCGCTGTTCTCTAAGGCTTTGTTTTTCTAAATCAGATTAAATCTGCCTGTGGGCTGCACTGCTCCGTGGCAAGGACTCAATTTCAGGGACTGCTGCGGCTCCCTACACCCTCCCAGGAGGTGCAAAGTCCTCAGGGCCCTGGGGAGCCCCTCTCCTCTCTGCAGGGATCACCATTCAGGCTGCGGTGCCTTGGCGGCAGCTGCTGCTTCTGGGCTATGTAAGGACACTCAGTCGGTGCCCAGGCTGGGAGCGGGGCCTCGGCCAGCCTCCTATGTGCCCCTGGCATTTCCCCCTGAGGCTCTGCCTCTTCGTGCACCCTCAGGAGTTTCAGGAAGGGGTGGGGAATACTCCTAGACCCAGGCCTTGCAGAAGCCTGTTCTCCCAGGGATCCGCCTGCTCTCTCTGCAAGCCTGGACCCATTGCCCATGCCCTCCCCTCCCTCTCCCCACGGAGCAGGCATGGGGACAGGAAATGCCTGGGTCAGCCAGTGGAACCTGCGGCAGCAGCATCACCCGGATTTTGTTAGAAAAGCAGATTGCGGGTCAGCCAGTGACGTGGTGGTTAAGGCACTGCATGCCCACATGGCTGATTACGATGTTAGAGTCCCAGGTTTGGCGGCTTAAAAAACACCAGATTGGGACCAGTTAGCGTAATGGCTACGTCGCTGGACTCCCATGTAGTCGACCACGGTTCGAGTCCCGGACCCGGTGCCTTAAACTCATGCCTGGCACATGTGCGTGTGTGCCCAAGATCCCGAGAGGAGAATGGAGAAGAGATTGCTGCAGCATGGCCATCCCCCCAGGAGGTGATTTCTCGCTTTCTGTCTCTCTGGGGGAAAAAAAAGTGCGTGCACACGCACACACACACACACACACCAAACATCTGTGTGTGTGTGTGTGTGTGTGTGTGGTGTGTGTGTGTGTGTGCGTGTGTGTGCACACATGCCTAAAATCCTGAGAGGAGAATGGAGGAAGAGGGATTGCAGAGTGACAACACCCCCCCACCCGGGGGATGATTCTCACCACCCCACCCCCCTGCCCCCCCTCCCACCTCAGGTGAGCACACAAGCCCTAAAGCAAAACTGAAAATCAGAAAAGCAGATTCTGCAGCTGCACTTCACACCACAAGGGGGTCTGGAATCTGCTCTGGGCCAGGGGCTGGAGCATGTTGAAGCTTGAGAACTGACATGCCAGAGCCCAAGCTACTGGGGGGCAGGGCTTCTCCTCGGAACTCTGGGAACTAGCCTAGAGCCTGGCCTTCAGTCAGTCGTTGGGTGGACACCAGCTGAATGAATGAGTGGGAGGCGATTTGTCTCCGCGCAGCTCTGCTGAACGTATTTCCCTTTGTTTTGCTCCGTTCCTGCTTCCACTGGGACGTGGTGCATCTCAGGCCAGTGCCAGGGGCTGCAGGCCTGCCAGGTGGCCGCAGATGGGACCTACTTTGGAGACCTCTGCCCGACGCAGGGCAGCTACCTGCGGGTGCAGTACCAGTGCCGGGAAGGTGAGTCCGCCTGTCTGGGTGTCGGAGTTTCTGTCTTGTATTCACAGCAGATCCAGTGTCCCCAGGAGCAGAGGCCTCACTGGGCCACTCTGTGTGCATGACAAGGTACCCTCACCCAAAACAGCTCCCCTGGGCCCGACCGCCTGCCTGACTGCCACTGAAGCTTGTGGCAGACCTCGTTAAGCTGGAAGTTTTAAGACACTTATTTTTTTAAACTCCAGAATCCTTCAAGTTAAACCTTATGGCAACCCAGGATCAGCAGTTGGCGCAATGGCTATGTCGCTGGACTGCCATGTAGTCGACCACGATTTGAGTCCCGGACCCGGTGGCTTAAACTCAAGCCGGGCGCATGTGCGTGCATGTCCAAGATCCTGAGAGGAGAATGGAGGAGAAGGGATTGCAGCATGGCCATCCCTCTTAGGGGATGATTTCTCACTTTCTGTCTCTCTGTCTCTCTCTCTTTCTGGTGAGTGCACATGCCCTATGGCGAAAACCTCTCCCCCCTCCAAAATTTTTTTCCATGGCAACCCCACAAACCCAGCAGACTAAAGCAAGGTTGATTGATGGGAAAGAGTCAAACACTCTCACTCCCAAGCCCACATCTGCTCAACCACCACCCTGTCACGGGTCCTGTGTATTTTTTAAAAATACACAGGATTTTTAAAAAATACTGACCTCGGGCCAGCTGTTGTCGAAGTGGTTAAGGCGGCAGGATCCCACATCACCGCTGTGCAGTTCAAGTCCCAGTGGCTTGGCACACGCTGGGTGCATGTGTGTGTGTGCCTGAAATCCAGAGAGAAGTGGAAGAAGGGTTTGCGGTGTGACTACCTCCCGCGAGCCGTGCTCTCTCACTTTCTCTCTCCAGTGAGAGAGCGTGTGCTTTATAGCAAATTTAAAAACAAACAAAAAACAAATCTTGAAAGTCATAAAAATAACCTGTATTAACTGCAATTTATTAGTTTTATAAATTAAGGAAAACTTTTTCTCTTAAGTTCTACAATTTTTTTCAAAGAATTATTCGTTTTATTATTATTATTGTTATTATTATTATTAATTTGCTATAGAGCATGTGCACTCACCAGAGAGAGAGAGGAAAAGTGAGAAAGTAAGCCGCCAGGCCCAGGACTCAACTGTAGTCGGTTACGTGGGAGTCAGCGCCTCAACCACCACGCCACCTGCTGGCCAAATTCTGCAATTCTACTCTCCCAAAAGAAACACTGTTAATATTTAGAATAAATTCTTGCTGCTTTTAAAATCTTTGCATAGATTGGATTTTGTAGAACCATAGATATACGTATTTTATAAAAATATCATATTAAACATATCAGTCTGCAAATAATTTTTTCCCTTAATAATATATCTTAGGCATTGTTCCAAGTCACTATCTCACTTCCTTTTTAAGAGAAATTTTTGCAATAGGGTGTGTTCACTCACTGGAGAGACAGAGAGAGACAGAGAAAGACAGAGAGTGAGAAATCACCCCCTAAGGGAGATGGCCACATCACAGTCCCTTCTCCTTCATTCTTCTCTCAGGATTTGAGTGAGAAATCACCCCCTAAGGGAGATGGCCACATCACAATCCCTTCTCCTTCATTCTTCTCTCAGGATTTTGTGCACACACGCACATGTACCCAGTGAGTTTTAAGTCACCAGGTCTGGGACTCAAACCGTAGTTGACTATGTGGGAGTCCAGTGGCATAACCATTACGCCATCTGCTGGTCTCTACTACCTCATTTTTTAAATGACCACATCATTTTCCATTGTAAGATTACAACAAAATGTGTTTAACTGGTTCCCTATTGATGGACATTTGAGTTTTTTCTGGCTTTCTTTCATTTTTTTTTTTTTAATTTTTAAAGTTTATTGATTTCTAGAACCAGCAGATGGAGTAGTTACATGGCTGGACTCCCACATAGTTGACCACAGTTTGAGTCCCAGAACTGGGGACTTAAAACTCATGGCAGGCTTGTTTGCGTGCATGCCCCAAATCCTGAGAGAATGGAGGAGAGGGATTGTAGCATGGCCATGCCCCCTGAGGGGAGATTTCTCACTTTCTGTCTCTCTGTCTCTGTCTCTTCAGCAAGCACACATGCCCTCTATCAAAAATCTCTCAAAAAATTAAAGTAAAATCAAAGTTTATTTCTTTCGTGAGTGAGTCAGGAACAGAAAGAGAGCGAGAGCAACCCAACAAGGTCCTAGCCCAGCCAGTCCAGATCACAGGCACATGCATGCCTGGTGTGTTCACTGAGGTCTCCAGACTCAGACCTGGAACCTTCCCCTGTGGGTTAACCTCACAGAGCCTCAAGTTTTACTGCTGTGCTCCTGCTGGCCTCCAACTTGTGCATATATATCTTGACATGTGCAAGGATTGTTTTTAGAGCGCTCCCTGGCCATGGCAATGCTGGGTCATCGCATTGCAGGTGCATTTTAAACGTTAACAGGCCTGGTGTCCGATGTGTCCTGAGCCTGCTCAGGTGGCTGTGAGTCAGGACCAAGATGGCTTTCTGCGGTGCTCAGGGAAGCCCTGATGTTGCTTCTTGTCTTGTGCAGCTTCCTATCTTGTTCTCAGAAGTTGGAAGATTGCACTGCACAGATTAGCCCAGGGCTGTGCAAAACCGAGGACATTCTACTTCCTCCACCCCATCTTCCACCCCATCCTGCATCCCAGCTTTCAAAGTTCAAGGTTTCATAAAATCAAATGTGCACTAAGTGGCTTTAGCCAAGTAGATTTTCTTAAAGGAGTTTTGCCTTTTGTCTTTTTTTTTAAAATTATTTCTTCTATGAGAGAGGGACAGAGAGAGGCACCCCCAACAACGCCTTCTCACTGCGACCCACCCCCAGCCTCAGTCAGCCGGGATCATGAGCACATGCCCGTATTCCCAGCACGTACAGGGAGACCATGGGGTATGAGCTCAGGACCTTCCTGTATGGTTTTGGGTCACGACATATAGATACATATACAATTAAATATGTAATTCTTAAAGAAAATAAAAAAGAACCAGTCAGGGCCAGCTCTGCAGCTGAGTGATTAAGGGAGTGATCTCCCACCTAGTCGACTGCAGTTCAAATCTCAGCCCCGACAGCTTGAAAAATGTGGGTTGCGAACCTCGAATGCTAACGGGGTGGAGAAATGGAGAAGGGATTGCCATGTGATCGTGCCCCTTGGTGGGGGCGGGGCTTTCTTTCTCTCTGTGTCTTTCTGTCTCTCTATCTCTCTTCAGTGCATGTAGGTGTCTTCTGACCAAAAAAAAAAAAAAAAAAAAAAAAAAAAAAAGGCAGCCCTACCTGTAGTGATCTAGTTCAAGCCCCAATTTATACTAAGTGGGGAAAAAAAAAAAGCCAAGGTGCTGCATAGTGACTGTAGCATGTACCACTTGCGTAAATAAAGTCCGTGTAGGTGTGTACACGTGTGTGTGTGTGTGTGTGTGCAGATAGCTCTGGAAGGTGACCCCGAATATTGGCAGCAACAATGGCTGCCTCTGAGCAGTAGAACTGGGAGCTGAGAGCTGGGAGTGAAGAGGAGGCTTTCTTTTCCCTTTTTTACATTTTCAAATCTATATCTTGGTCATATATTACCTATAAACAAAAAGTAAAATTTTTAAAAATCTTTCAAATACATTTTTTGAAACTTTACAAGCCCCTTATGTACTAGTGAACAGGTGGACAGAAGCGAGGAAGCCGACTCGAAGCAGAAGCGTGCCGTGTTGCGTTTGGAGGGTACACAATACTTGCGTTTTGATCTGCAGGCTTGCAGCTGAGGGTGCCCGAGGAGAGTTTCACCTCTGACAACATCACCATCTCCCTGACATGGCTCCTGTCTCCCTACGTTGGAAATCTGTCCTGTGTAATTAGTATGGGAGATGGCCACACTCTCGATCCCTATTACCCTCCCAGGTAAGAGTTTACACCTTGGGTGAGATTGTATCAGTCAGTTTTTGCTGCATAACAAACCACCCTCAAAACGAAGTGGCTTAAAACGATAGTTATTATTTCTCATGGTTCTTTGAGGAACTGGTTGGCCTTTTGCCTCTGGGCCAACTCTGCTGCGGAAGGCTGGTGTCAGAAGGCCTCTCTCACTCATGTGTCCAGTGGCCTGCTGGCCATCAGCTTGGCCATACACTACTCATCGACCGAAAGGCTAGGCTCAGCTCCTTCAAGTGGTGGCAGAAAGGCGCCTCCTATGAGTGAGAGTCTGGACTGATGTGCAAGCATTTTCAAATATCTACTAGTGTGGACTTTCCAGTATTCCATTGGCCAAAGCAAGCTCCACAGCCAGGCCCAGATTCAAGAGGTAGATAAATCGGTTCTGCCTTTTGATCACAGAACCACACTACCAGGGGCTCGCGTCTAGGCGAGGGGCCATTGCTGCAACTTTTACCCAGGTCCCAGCACACAGGTTTTCTCATTATGAAGGCGGCACGGGAAGTCATGAGTAAGGGCTCAGTCCTTTTGGGTGGCCCTATACAGTATCTTAGCGCGGTGAGGCTGTTCTCTAAGGTGGTGGGAATGGAGTGAAGAAGATGCTCATCTTGGGGTGAGGGACATTTTTGTCAGTGAGGATCATAACAGTAGAAATATTAAAAATAGCCCAGCAAAGTACGTACATGCCTAGTTTCACTTCATCTTCACAACTCTGTGAGCTATAACTGTTCTGGCCACAATGGCCGCTGCTAGCTGTGTGAGCTACTAAGCCCTTGAAATATGGCAAGTCTTTTAAAAATATATTATTATTGGGACCAGCAGTTAGCGTAATGGCTATGTGGCTGGACTCCCACGTAGTCGACCGCGGTTCGCGTCCCGGACCCGGTGGCTTAAAACTCACGCCGGGCGCGTGTGCGTGCGTGTCCAAAATCCCGAGAGGAGAATGGAGGAGAAGGGATTGCGGTGTGGCCATCCCCCCTGGGGGGTGATTTCTCGCTTTCTGTCTCTCTTGTCTCTCTCTGTCTGTCTGGTGAGCGCACGCGCCCTATGGCAAAAACCTCTCCTATATATATATATATATATATATATATATATATATATATATATATATAATTATTTATATATATATATATAATTAAATAATTATATATATTATATATAATTATTTAATTTGCTATAGGGATCTGCATTCATCACAGAGACAGAGAGAGAAGAAAGAGGGGAAAGAGGGAAAGTGAGAAAGCAAGCTGCCAGGCCTGGGACTGGAACCATGGTCGGCCATGTAGGTGTCCAGCACCTCAACCACCACACCATCTGTTGGCCGTGAAATGTGGCAAGTCTTAACTGAGATATGGTCTGAGTGCAAAATATGTCCATGTGGCATCCCGAAGGTTTAGTCCCCCTCCACAAAACGAGAATGATACTGTACTAATGCTTTTTTATATTCATTACATGTTGAAATCATAGCATTTTAGATATATTGGGCTAAAGAAAATAAATTATTAAAAGTATTCTACCTGTTTCTTTTTACCTCTTTCAGTGTAGATATTAGAAAATTTTAAAAACTGTGTGTGCGGCTCTCACTCTTTCCACTGCACAGCGCTGTGCTCGGCTGTCATCACCTTGTTTTTATAGACAAAGTGATTGAGGCTCAGAGAAGTACAGTAGTGCTGCCCAGGTCACACAGCTGGGGGGCAGCACGGCAGTGATACAACCAGGACTGTCTGGCACGGAAGCTCTGGCTCTCAGGCTCAGGGTGGAGACAGCGCAGTGTTCAGCCCTGGGGCCTGAGAACGCTGGGCCTGGCGTCCTCTCGGTGACAGAAGTACCTCCCCAACCTGACAGAAGGTAACTCTGATACATACATTTTGAAGTCCACCTGGGCCCGGAGCCATCTCCATTCTGTCTCACTGGATTGTCTGAGCAGGACTGGTACCCCAGACCTTCCAGAGTCTCCAAGCTCCCCCTTAGTTTTCAGATATGCTATGGTTTGAATGTATCCCCCCAAATTCATGAATTAAAGTTTGGTGAGTCGTTAAAGGGTATTGAGAGGGTGGAGACTTAATCCCATCATGATGTTGAAAGGTGGGGGCCGTGGGAAGTGATAAGGAGTCAGAGCAGGCCCCGTGATTGCGTCCTGGTGGTTTATAAGGAGATGCATGGACACAGAAGCTTCGTCTGGCCCATGTTACTCACCAGCAAGAAGACCCTCAGGAGGTGTGGCCCTGGACTTTGGACCTCCAACTAAGTGACCACGTCTGGGGCTCGCATCTGTGTCCATGTGCTTCTCTTCTGCTTTCATCCCTCTTTCTAAACCATCAGGAGTTGATCATGGGGGTCCTCACTCTGCTGACGTAGGTCCTTATCTCCCCCCAAAGCTTCCACCTTTCAACAACGTTGTGACCAAGTCTTCACCCTCTTAATCCCGTCCCAGCCACATCTTAACGTGTGTCAACCACAGCAACTGCCTTGATTATTTCATGGAGTAAGGTGAGAAATTATACTTGGTATTGCTTTGGGGAAAACAATGTCTAAGTGGTACAAATCCTACAGCATTGTTCTGTGGGCTTTCTTCTTTTTCTTTTTCTTTTTTATTAGAGAGATTTTTTGCTATAGGGTGTGTGTGCTTGCTGGAGAGACTGAGAGAGATAGAAAGCAAGAAATTACCCCCCAGGAAGATGGCCACACCACAAGCCCTTCTCCTCCATTCTCCCCTTGGGATCTCGGGCATGTGTGCACATGTGCCGGCCTGAGTTTTAAGTCACCAGGTCTAGGACTTGAACTGCGGTTGATTACGTGGGAGTCCAGCCATGTAACCACTACATCATCTGCGGGTCCCCCTTCTGTTTCTTTACCATTTCTTCAAGACAACAATGGATGTTAAATTACACAATCTTTTGGCTCCCAAATATTACACAACTTGATTTTGGTAAAAATCAATCTTAACTTTACATGGCCCTGCTAAGACCTAGCTCTATGGGGACTTCCCAGTGATAATCAAACTGGTTTAACGCTGGAGCAAATGGGACAGAAGGCTAATATTTGTCATTTCTGGGTGGTGAGTCCAGGGTATTTGTCATTTTACTCTCTGGCATTTTCTGTGTTATTAAAATCTAAGAGACATGGTAAGCTATGCTTTACATTTGCAGTCTCTGTGGGCATTAGCCCTAAGCAAAAGCTACTGCTCTTTCTTTCTTTCTCTTTCTTTCTTTCTTTCTTTCTTTCTTTCTTTCTTTCTTTCTTTCTTTCTTTCTTCCTTCCTTCCTTCCTTCCTTCCTTCCTTCCTTCCTTCCTTCCTTCCTTTCTTTCTTTCTTTCTTTCTTTCTTTCATTTCTAAAGAAATAGATGGGAGCACAGTCTATAGCATCAGCCCACCCAGGTGATCTGATTTCAGCTACGTAAAGGATTTGGACCTTCAATCTGCCTGCCCACCCTCTTCTGTCACTTTTACTCACGTGGAGTTAAATATTTCCGATGCTTTCTTATCAACACCAGAGCCTCAGCACCGTCTACAATATGGAAAACAGCATCAAGTCATCTACTGTGGGTGACTATCTCTGGGCTTTTCTTCTAAAATTAGACTCCCACTTTTGCCTAACTCCTTGTGAGTGGAAGAGGTAGAGACTTCAACACCAGACCTTCCATTCCACTGTCCATACTTCACCTGAGCTGGTGGCCGAACCCAGCCTCAGATCCAGAGTGCATAATGGAAGCCCAAGGATTTCCTCGTAGGAACTCCTTCCTGCCTCGCTTTCTCCATGCCCTGTGTTCACTAGCAGGGCAGACTGTTTTGTTTCTCTGTTTGTGGTGAAAAACTTTCTACATTTCTGAAATCGTAGGATGTGTCCTGGGAATGATTTGCCTGTGGTGAAATTTGTTCCATTCTGGCGTTGGGTTACTAAGCGACACCTACTGGCTGGCCTGGGAACCGACTTCCTTCTTCAACCTTGCTCAGAGGGGCCTCTGCACACAGCTGAGTTCAGAGCTGATTAATTAGGTCATGCAGTAACCAGTGGGGCCCCAGGAAATCTCATTTCCAATCTCATTTCTCTTTCTACTCTATCCTACAGCCTGACTTGGTCAGACGACTTCATCCTCCAAGCTGGTTTGGCTGCTTGTCAGTGGCAACAAAATGACACAGACTGGTATTCTTTTCTTTTTTTGTTTTGTTTTCTTTTTATTTGCCAGAAGGCATATGCACACACCAGTGAGAGACAGAGAGACCGAGAGAGGGAGAGGAAGAAAGCAGCCTCCCGCCATGGGGAATGGGTATGGCACAATCCCTTCTCTTTCTTTTCTCCGTCCTGTCAGGATTTGGGGCACATGAATGGGCATGTTTTTCAAGCCTCTGGGTCCAGGACTTGAACCGCAAGGTCGATCATGTGGAACAGGCTCCCTTAACCACCAGGTCACAGGCTGGCCCCAGACTATGGTACCTTGACAATTGGGCATTATGAGTAAAGACCAGAAACGTGAGCTTTCTTTTCCACTTTCTTTTTAAAGAAAAGTAGCATCTCATTAAAGTCAAGAATCAAAGCAGTAAGTGCAAGCCAGTGAGTGACAGAGCCTTGAATTAATTTTTAAACTTTTTATTTGAAGTATATGCAGAAAAATGTATAAAAAGATGCAGCCCAACGATCCCTTCTTCTCCATTCTCCTCTTGGGATCTTGGGCATGCACGTACATGTGCCTGGCCTGAGTTTTAAGCCACTGGGTCTGAGACTCGAACTGCGGTCGACTACGTGGGAGTCCAGTGACGTAACCACTACATCATCTGCTGGTCCCCTTTCTGTTTCTTTACCATTTCTTCAAGACAGCATGGATATTAAGTTACACACTCTTTTGGCTCCCAAATATTATACAACTTGATTTTGGTAAAAATCAAACTTGACCTTCTGTGGCCCTGCTAAGACCTAGCTCTATGGGGACTTGCCAGTGATAATCAAACAGTGGTTTAACGCTGGAGCCAATGGGACAGAAGGCTAGTATTTGCCAATTCTGGGTGGGGAGCACCGAGAGCACACACATTGCCAGCACCCCAATCAAGGAACTAAACATGACCAGTCTCCCAAAAATTGGCCTCCTATTCCCAGGGCTCCCCACGATATTGATTTCCTCACATCATAGGTTGGTGTGACTGGTGCTTGAGACACACATGCATGGATCGTGAAGTGTGTACTTGTGTCTGCCTTCTGCTCAGTGGTACTGAGGTTCATCCATGTTGTGATCCTTTCTCATGGCTGTGTAACGTTCTATTACAGGAATAAACCCCAGTTCACTTATCCAATCTATGCCAAGACGCATTTGGATGGCATCTCCCTTTTGGCTATTTTCTGCTTCCTGGAAGAGCCTAGCACGTTTTTGCTACATGTACATTCCAGTTGGGTCTACGCCTAGGAGCGGAGCTGGGGGGATATACATTCCAGTTGGGTCTACACCCAGGAGCGAAGCTGGGAGGATGTACATTCCAGTTGGGTCTATACCCGGAGCGAAGCTGGGGTGTCGGTTAGAGAGTGAGTGTTCGTCATCTCCATCTCTGTATTCTGAGCCTCTTTCCTTCGTTGGCAACAGTTTCTAAAACCACTTTGTAGTCTTCTCCCTTGGGTGAGAGTCCTGGAGGAGAATCAGGAAAGATCCACTTCTCTGTCTTTTCATCCTGGGCTATCTCAGCTGACGCCAAAGTTAAAGAAGGAATAAATTGCTTCTTCCAGACAAATCACTGATAAATAGTGTGCGTTTTGCTGTTCAGAACCATTCTTTGTATTTCCATAAAGAATTACTGTTTTCAGAACCAGCAGATGATGTAATGGTCACATTGCTGGACTCCCATGTAGTCAACTGTGGTTCGAGTCCTGAAACTAGTGGCTTAAAATTCATGCTGGGCACATGTGTGTGCATGCCCAAAATCCTGAGAGGAGATTGGAGGAGAAGGGATTGCAGCATGAACACCCCCCATGGGGGGTGATTTCTCACTTTCTGTATTTCTGCCTGTCTGTCTCTGGCAAGTGCATACATCCTACAGCAAAAATCTCTCTAAAAAAAAAGAATTACTGTTTTCTTGTTCTGAAGTCTACATAGTCTGAAAATACTAGTTGTCAGGAAAGTCATGACACACTTTGCATAGAAAAACATAGAAAATACATCATGACTCTTCTGATGACCCAATAGTAACGGTCATGCCAACTTCCTTCTGTTGAGTGTTTACTGGTGTATCTTTCTTTCATCCTTTACTCTATCTACATCATTATATTCTTTTTCTTTTTAAAGAGAGATTTTTGCTACAGTGCACATGTGCTTACCAGAGAGAGACAGAGACAGAAAGCAAGAAATCACCCTGAAGGGGATGGCCATGCTGTAGTCCCTTCTCCTCCACTCTCCTCTTGGGATCTTGGGCTTCACACACGCGTGCCTGGCGTGAGTTTTAAGCCACCAGGTCTGGGACTCAAACTGCCGTCAACTACGTGGGAGTTCAGTGACATAACCATTACATTCTCTGCTGGCCCTGACATCATTATGTACTTAAAGTAGACTTCTGTAACCGTCTATTATTGAGTCATGGTTTTTAAAAATCAAATATAGGGAACCAGCAATTAGTGTAATGGCTATGTCGCTGGACTCCCACGTAGTCGACCGCGGTTCGCGTCCTGGACCCGGTGGCTTAAAAGTCACGCCGGGCGTGTGTGCGTGCGTGCCCAAGATCCCGAGAGGAGAATAGAGGAGAAGTGATTGCAGCGTGACCATCCCCCCTGGGGGGTGATTTCTCGCTTTCTGTCTCTATGTCTCTCTCTGTCTGGCGAGCGCACGCACCCTATAGCGAAAAAAAAAAAAAAAAAACTCTCCAAAAAAAAAAAAATCAAAGTAGTACAAAAACTGGTGTGTTTAGACCATTCACAAGTAATGTAATTGTTAATATAGGTAATTTTTTTCACTATAGGGCACGTGTGCTTACTGGAGAGAGACAGAGGAGAGAGAGGGAAAGTGAGAAAGCACCCCATGGGGGTGGCCATGCCACAGTCATTTCTCCTCCATTCTCCTCTTGGCATTTCAGGCACGCATACACGCGTACCCGGTGTATCTTTTCAGCCACCAGGTCTGGTACTTGAACTGAGCAGGTGGCCGCATAGAATCCAGCACTTTAACCACCAGACATCTGCTGGCCCGAAATAGTTACATTTCAGTGTACTGTTGTGTTGTTTGTTTTTGTTTGCCTCCTCTGTTTATTTGTCCTCTATTTCCCCTTCCTGCCCTCTTTCAGATTATTGGAATATTTTTAGTATTCCATTTAAATTTATCTATTGGCTTTTGGCTTTATCTCTTTCCATTTCTTCGCACAGATTACAATCTATATACCTAAACTGCAGAAGCCTTAGGGGCCAGCAGATGGCATGGTAGCAAAGACACTGGACTCCCACATGGCCAACTGAAGTTCCAGTCCCAGACCTGGTGGTTTGAAAATCACACCAGGCATATATGCATGTGTGCCCAAAATCCCAGGAGGAGAGTAGAGGAGAAGGGACTGCAGTGTGGCCATCCCTGTGGGTGGTGATTTCTCACTTTCCCTCTCACTGTCTGTCTGTCTCTCGTCAGTGAGTACACGCACCCTATGGCAAAAACTTAAAAAAAAAAAAAAAAGGAAGCCTTATTGGCCCATCGGCCCCTTTACCTACCCCCGTTTATAATCGTCATATGCCTGACATCTGTATATGTTGAAATCTCTTTCAGCAGCCCCCGGGGAAAAATGCAGTCTATGTATTTACCGAAGTATTTACCATTCTGTGCTCTCCCTTCCTTCCTGAAGTCCAGTTTCCCGGATAGAGTTTCTCTTCGGCTTAAAGAACTTGCTTTAGCATTTCTTTCAGAAGATTTTCTGGTAACACACTCCCTTAGTTTTCCTGAGAATGTCTTCAATCTGCCTCAATCTTCTGAGAGAGCTGTATTTTGGATCTAGAATTCTGTGTTGACAGGTTTTTCCTTCAGCATTTTAAAGCGGTCATCTCCCTGGTTGTTGACTCCCGTGGTTTCTGACGAGAAATCTAAAGTGGTTCAAATCATTGTTTTTTTAATGTGTATAAAAAACAGAAATAAAGTATGAATTTACTTTGTTTACAAGAAAATTTTGAAATCCAGGCATAGTTTTTTCATTGTACACATTTTCTGTGAAATTTTCAGACTCTCCTCTCCCTCGCACATGTGGAGTGCCTTTTTTTTTTCTGGCTAGTTTCAAGATATATTCTTTACCTTTAGTCTTTAGCAATTTGTTATTATAGGTATGGGTATTGTATTCTTCGAGTTTTTTGTTTTTCTTGTTTGGGGTTCATCGATCTGCTTTTTAAAATTAATGAATTTTTTAGAGAGATTTTTGCTATAGGGCATCTGTGCTCGCTGGAGAGACAGAGAGACAGAAAGTGAGAAATCACCCCCGGGGCTGGCCATGCCATAATCCCTTTTCCTCCATTCTCCTCTTGGGATTTTGGGCACACACGCACATGCACCTGGCATGAGTTTCAAGCCGCTGGGTCCAGGACTTGAACCGTGGTCAGCCATGTGGGAGCCCAGTGATGTAACCATTATGCCACCTGTTGATACCTCACTGAGCTTCTTAAACCTGTAAATTTATATCTTGTATCAAGTTTGGGGATTTTCAGCCATTGTCGCTGCTTCTTCATACCGTTGTCTACATCAATCTCTTTTTTTCTGGTACTCCAATGACACAGATATTTAACCTTTGATTTTGCTCAGGTTGTTCACTTTAAAATTTAATATTTTTTCTCCATTTTTCAGATTGAATTATTTCTCTGGTCTGTCTTCAAGTTCATTGACTTTTCTCTCTGTCATCTCTGTTATGACATTGATCTCATCTACTGAATTTTTTTTTTGAGAGGTTTTTGCTATAGGGTGTGTGCGCTCGCCAGACAGACAGAGAGAGACAGAGAGATAGAAAGCGAGAAGTCACCCCCCAGGGGGGATGGCCACGCCACAATCCCTTCTCCTCCATTCTCCTCTCGGGATCTTGGGCACGCACGCACATGCGCCCAGCATGAGTTTAAGCCACCGGGTTCGGGACGCGAACCATGGTCGACTACGTGGGAGTCCAGCAACATAGCCATTACACTAACTGCTGGTCCCTCATCTACTGAATTTTTATTTCAGATATTGTGTTTTTCACTTCTAAAATTTCCATTTGGAAAGAAAAAAAAATTAAAGAAAGAAGTCCCATTTGATTATATTTTAATAGCTTCTGTTTCTCTGCTGAATGTATCTGTCTTTCCATTTACTTCAAGAGGATTTCCTTTTACCTCATAGACTATGGTTATAATAACTGATTTAAAGTCTTTTTCTGATTATCCTAATTTCTGAGCCACCTCAAGACTGACATCTATTGATTATGCTTTCCCTGGAAATTCGGTCACATTTTCCTGGCTGTTGTGTCTCCAGTGATTTTGGATTATATTCCGGATGTTCTGCCTACACGGTGTCTCACGGGACTTTTGCTGCCTTCACCCATTGCATGGTTCCATGACTGAGGCTACCCTTCGGTAAAAGCCAAGAGATAAAAGAGATTAAAACAGAAGTGCCCCCTCCAAAGGAAACTCCCATTTAAAAAGGTCACTCTTCATGCTTTGACTTTCCTTCCTCATCTGCCTGTTCTGTTTTTCAGAGTTCTCAGGCGTCTCTTTTCCTGTCTACAAAGGTTTTGTTGTTACTGTTTCAACCAGTGGAAGAGATGGGCTGTTGTGTGCTTTCTTGACCAACACTGAGTCAGCTTACTGTTTTCTAAGCTTTCTCACAAGTGTATTTATTTGCCAAGTATTTCCCGAACACTCACTAAGCACTAGATACTGCACTAGATGTCAGGTCTGTAACAGAGAACTAGATACTGTCTACACAGGCAGCCTTGCAGGGAGCGATGATACCGAATCAAGCACAAAAGACACGTATGTCACCTCCGAGAAGGAGGGGCAGTCCGGCAGCTCATAAAGAGCCCCGCCTGGAACGCAGACGAAGGAAGGCTCCCTGCGGAGACCGTGTGCATGTTGGTCACAGAAAGAGCAGCATTAAACTGAGCGAAGAGTTGGGCAAGAGCCCTCCTAGCACCTTGGCAGCCCTGAGGTGGGGAAGAGCAGGCGTGGTCTAGGGAGTGGAATTAGCCCTGGGCGAACTGTACAGTCAGAGGAGGGAACGGGCAGGAGATGAGTGACGGTCAGGAGGTAAGGCCCTTGCGGACCTTTGCAGACCAGGTTCATCCACCGGGGGAAATGAGAAGCAAAGCATGCCTCTGATAGGTTTGGGATCCGACCCCACTTTACAGGTGGGAAATACTGAGACAGGTAGTCTGGGTACAGTATTTTACAGACGCAACAGGAGGGCCCAAAGGGGAGTTCTAGTGCATTGCAGAGGGAGTAAATGGCAGAAAACAGGCCTCCAGCCAAGTGGTTGTCTCCCTGGTTGACCAGTACTCTTCCTCCCCCGCCTCATCTGTGCCTGGACATCTCGGCGGGCCTCTGCTAACTCCCAGAGCCGAGCTTGGTCATGTCCCGTGTTTCTCTAGATCGTGTCTGTGCAGAACAGGGGTCTGAGGTACATGTGTGCACGTGTCTGTGCGTCCCCAACGTGGGTGACGTTTCTGACTGTGGCCTGCAGTTTGTCCAGCAACGTGACCCACCAGTTCACATCTCCCGGGGAGTTCACTGTGTTTGCCGAGTGCACGACCAGCGAGTGGCACGTGACAGCTCAGAAGCAAGTGACACTGCGGGACAAGAGGGCGGAGCTCAGTGTGACTGGATGCTCCGGCCTGTTCAGCTCAGGAGCCAGCCCTCTCTGCCAGGCAGTCTTTGGGGACCCTCTGTGGATTCAGGTGGAGCTCCGTGGAGGTGAGTCGGGAGAATGGGCAGCTGAAGGCAAACCGTAAAATCACTGATTTCCCCCAAGTCTATCCATCTAATGCCAAGCTTTACTAAATAACAATGGTCACGTATTGAGCCAGCGTTTTAGCTACATTATTCATCCCTGTAGCACCTGCATGGGCCAGGCACTGTTCTAAGTGCTGCGCATACACTAGCCTGCTCAGTGTATGTCAGTATTGTCTCCATTTTATGAGGAAAAGTGGAGGCACAGGAAGGTTTTAAAATTGCCCCAAGTCTTAAGGCTAGTAAGCTGGAGAGTGCTCATCCAGTCTTGCAAAAGCCCATGTTTGCATCCATTGTCTCATCACAGAGATGAAACTCCTGAGCCATGCCTGGCGGGGAGGATGTGAACAGGACGAGGGGTGGCTGGCCTGTGGCTGTCTCAGTGCAGCCAGCCTCGGCGAGCTTGGCACAATCCTGTGGGCCTCGGTCAGGGCCGATATGCAGCTGCACACACTGGTACAGCCACAGCCGCTGTTATGGCTGGGTCCTGCTGCTTGGTCACAGTCTTTTCTGATTGGTCACACAGGCCACTCTGGTCTTCATGTCTATTTTGATTGGTCAAGGTGTCCGTTCTGATGGGTCATGGCTTCTGTCGGACTGCTTATAGCAACATTTCTGATTGGTCACAGCACCTATTCTGGTTGGTCACAGCATCCATTCTGATTGGTCACAGCGTTCATTCTGATTGGTCACAGTGTCCATTCTGATTCATCAGAAAATCCATTTTAATTGATTGGTGCCCACCCTGTGTCAGTTATTTCTTAATAGAGCCCCTTTAAGACCCATCCTCTCCCAGGGCAGCACAGTCCAGTCTGAGCTCTGGATGGAGGCCTGGTGTAAACGGAGCAGCGCAGAGCTGCGGGACAGGAGACATGATCCGCTGCCCTCGCTCACCACCGGGCTTCCCTTGGCAGTACCTGAAGGGACCGTGAGGAGCTTTAACTCAGGGCTCCTCGACTCCCAGACCTCTCGTGCTTGTTGGCTGAAATGGCGGATAGGTGCCCCCAGGAAATTTAGAACAATCCTTCCTTTATGTACTCACTCTGCAAATACAATGGAGTCCCTACTCTGCGCCAGGAGCAGGGGCGGGGCAGGAAACAGTGTCCCTGCTGTCATGGAGCTTTCGTCATCACTGTCTCCATCACCATCGTTGTTGTCTTTATCATCCTAACAAAAAACACACTGGTTGGTTTCTAGTGGAAAGAGTCCTCGTTTGTGGGTTTAAAGCAGATTTAGAATCAGCCACAGCATTGAGCATCCAGTGAGGACAACCCTCTGCAAACTGCAAAGGCCCTCACATCTTCCCGCGAACAGGCTGAGTTCTCAGCAGGACCGGTGGAGTCTGAAGGAAATGCTTTCGCCTGCTCCTGCTCCGAACAAGACTCGAGGCTAATTCTCAGCCCGCATCCTTACGAGATCCTCCCTTCCAGCCTTCCTTCCTGCCAGGATATCCCTGTGAACAAAATGTTCTTATTTTACATCGCAACTTGTAAGTTCATGATTAACACATGCATCATATAAGTCAATTGCGTATCCAGAAATGTAGAGAGGACCCACCCAAAAAGAAAAAAAAAATCACCCATCAACCTAACACTCAGAGTTAATCCATTATTATTGGGGAGAAGGGGTTCCCTTACATATTTTTTGAGGGGTTTTTGCTATAGGGCATGTGCACTCCACCAGAAAGACAGAGAGAGACAGAGAGAGAAAGAGAGACAGAAAGCAAGAAATCACCCCCCAGGGGGGATGGCCACACTGCAATCCCTTCTCCTCCATTCTCCTCTTGGGATCTTGGGCACGCATGTACACATGCCCTCTGTGAGTTTAAGCTACCAGGTCCGCGGTCAACTACATGGGAGTCCAGTGACAGCCGTTACACCAACTGCTGGTCCTTCTTATATATTTCTCTATGAGGAGGCTTCAGAAAGTTCATGGAAAGATGGAATTAAAGTATGAGTTTATTTTGGTGCAGAAAATTGAAATCCATCATTTTTTTTGTCATAATATGCATTTCCCATGGACTTCTTGAAGACCCTTCATCTGTCCATCTCCATGTTTACATCCGGAATCCAGCTTCAGAGCTTGAGTGTAAACTACTAGAGTGTTAACAGCTACATGGTTGTTACCCCCATTCTTGAATTTTTCTTGCCATACTTAGGAGCAGAGGTGACTTATGCTGTGCTATTGGGTAACGTAACCCTGACTGAGTCCACCACTCAGAGGACTTCGCTACCTTATAACCTCACCCTGGACAGAGAAACCCAGGAATGGATGGGGCCCGGGCTTCACCTCCTGGAGATCCGAGCCGTGGGCAACACCACCACCTCCGCGCCTTCCAGAGATTTTGCGATCCACCTTGTGGAACTGTTGTCAGGGCTACAGGCTTCCTGGGCTTCTGACCATTTGGAGCTTGGGCAAGACCTATTGATCAACGTCTCAGTGGCACATGGCACCCCTGAGAAGCTGACCTTTGAGGTGGAAGGACCCAGCGCAACCTTCTGCCATGAAGAAGACAGCTTCGGGGAGCCGTCTGGGACTTACCACGTCGTGGTCCCTGTTGAAGGTATGTGGGTCGGGCTCCCCTTTTAGGTCTCCCTCCTCTTTTCCTTCTGACCTAGAGGCCCTGCTGGTCAGTTTTTCTATGTGTCTTGGTCCCAGACATGGTTCCCACCATCTTGCCTGATGGCAAAATAAGGAAGAATCGGGTATCATGTGTCTTCATGGAGCTTATGGTGGTTGACTTGGGCACTTCTGATGTGGGGGCTGGGTTAGCCCTTCTTTTGGTTGATCGGGGGATCCTGTGCACCCTGGGGTGTCAAGCAGCCTCACAGGCAGGTGCCAGTGGCACCAGCGCCCCAAGTTAGACCAACCAAAAACGTCTCCAGGCATCGCCAACTGCCCTGATGAGCCAGTCGCCCCTGCTAAGACCCGCTGGAAGACCCACAGGTTTCTTCCAGCATTTCTAGAGCAGCGTGGTTTAGGAAACCTCAGTCCATGGCCTGGGTAGGGGGAGACAGGTAACAACTGAAGGATATCGGAGAGAAGGAGAGGGAGGGAAAGAGGACACGTCTGGGTGATGGTGCTGGGGACATCGTTTGCATTTAGTCTGGAAGGAGGAGTCCGTGAAGGCAGAGTGCAATGTGACCAGCAGGCAGAATGCAGCCAGTCTCCAGCCCACTCAGGACCCTGCCCACAGCAGCCCCTGGATCCCGGGGTGTGTTAGACAGAGGGTGACACTGTGCAGGGTGGGGTGACCCCCCCACACTCAGCAAGGAACCTGGCCAAAGAGATAGCAGAAGGTGCCACAGATTCAAGAAGAAAACCTTCAGAACTTCTCCAGGTACAAAGGTCCAGCCTGGAGCTGGAAGAACCGAAGGTCGCTGTCTGGGCGGTCCACACAGTACACTGGGTGGTCCACACAGCACACGGGCCGTGATCTGACACAAGGCTGGTTCTGCCTCCCTCCACGCCTGAGAAATTGCTCATGGGGGAAGTCTGTTGCTTATAATTGGTCGAGTCTCCACAGCCCAGGGTGCTGTGTTCACACTTCAGTGATTAACAGACTTGCCTTGCTCCGAAGACAACCGATTTGGACAACCCCAGGGCTGCAGGGACTGGGAGGGTAGACGGGGAAGAGGTGAGGCAGGGACACTTGTACGTGGTGGGCGCTGCTGGCAGGAGCATCTCGGGAGGCAGAGCCCTGTGCTGGCTGCTGAGACTACAGCTCCAGGATGGGGCTAGGC
This sequence comes from Tupaia tana, assembly GCA_026018925.1. NCBI lineage: Eukaryota > Metazoa > Chordata > Mammalia > Scandentia > Tupaiidae > Tupaia > Tupaia tana. Next base: position 6,879,739 of record JAKSZU010000018.1, read on the forward strand.
CTGACCTTCTCCTGGCCAAACCTGCCTAGGTGCCATGTCTCCTGGCCACGCCCTACCCTCTGCAGGTCTCCTCATCCGCCCTACCCTCGTCAAGACCGAGCATGGTCCTCAGAACATTCCTACACATTCCTGGGCCCGCCACCAGCCAACTGCAGTTTCCCTTAGGGACCTGAGTAGGGAATGGTCCGTGGGTTCCCAAACCTTGAGGAACACACGCAGGCCTCCCAGCAGGGCGGTCCTCTCGAAGGCAAGAGAAGAGAAGAGGAAGTACCCACCACCTTCCCACGGGGGTGAGGGCAGGGGTGCAGGGCAGCTCTTGCCCAGCTGGTCTCCACACAGACCCTCCCTCCCCCTCCACGCTCTGGGCCTTTTCACAGTCTGCCCTTTTCCTCCGCTGGAATCCCCATGCTAACCTAAGGAGCTCCTCCTGGTCCCTCGGAATTTAGCTCTGTCCCCAACTCCGCCCCAGGGCCATTTCTTCTCTCCTGGGTGGAAGCAACCCCACCCCATGCCCACATGCTCCTAGGCCACTTCCTGCCCGGGCTTGGCACTTCCTCTCAGGCTTGGCTACTGGACAATAAGGCCTGAGGACAGGGTCGTGTTCCTTCATCTCCATCTCCAACCCTTGCCCCGTGCCTGGCATACAGCACGGGTTCATTAAACGCTCAGAGGGTGAAGAACCAGATGCCACCCTCAGTGTGCCGGAGAAGCACAAGCAGGAGCGTGGTCTCAGTGCCAGTTTGACACTTAATGACAACACTGTACCTCTTTACCCTGTGCATGGCAGGCACCTTTCTGGTCACCGTGCTGGTGAAGAATGCCTTCTCCAATTTGAGTTTGGAAGTCGGAAGCGTCACCGTCACAGGTGAGGAGTTCTGTGAGGGGCTAGAGAACTCATTACCAGGAGCCTGGGCCTTTCATTTGCTTGGGGTCTTATGAGAGGCCCTTTAAAACAGGCCTCTGGCCCAGCCTCGGTGGCATCACCGTGGTGTGCAGGCCCGAGTGCTGGAGGCCACATAGCCAGCCATGGATTGGGTCCCAGGTGGCGGCAAGCACACAGCACACGCATGGATGCCCAGGATCCTGAGGAGCTGCAAGTTGGGCGGGGGCTCATGGCATGGCAGGACCCTTCCCAGGGTGCTTCTCTCTCTCTCTTTCTCTCTCTCATGCATGTCCATACTATCCTAAAACAAAACCGACAGAGTGCTGAATACTTAAAGTGTCCTACAGGTACTAAGAATGCTCTGTTTACTCTAAAGAGGCCATGTTGTGTATGGTAAAACGTCTAGTCATGGATCCAGAATTCCACACCAGGAGAGTTTGTATTGGTTATGGTGCTTTAGGCTGCAGGTAGCGGAGAGTCCAACCAAAGTGGCCTTGGGTTCAGGGCCTTCTTATCTCCATGAGAAAACGTAGCAGGGAAGTAAGTGATTCCAGTTGGCTCACTAGGTCAGTGAGGCCGGCAAGGACGCAGGCCCAGTCTCCCCCTCTGCTTGGCCATCCTAGGAGATTTGACCTTGTCTTTAGGCTTGTGTCTCGTGGAATCAGAATGGCTGCTGCAGTCCCAGGCATTGGAGGTCAGCCAGGCATCACACGGCAGCAGAGGAAGAGTGTTTCCACCTGAGCACTTCTATTACGGGGGAAACCCTTCCTACTAGTCCCCAGAGGTCTTCCCCTCTGCTCTAACTGGCCAGGGTAAGGTCACACAGCCAGCTCTGAGGGATGTTGGGCGACAGCATCCAACATCGCAGGCTCTGTGGGAGAAGGTGGATTCTAGCCGCCAGGAGGCGGTGTGGAGCAATGGCTGTGGGGCAGCCAGCCATCGGCAGCCATCACAGAGCTTAACGTTCTCCCTGAATGTATTTGCCAGAACGCTCTGGGTAGCAAGGGACAGACAAGCAACTCAGACTGACTCGAGGCAAAAGGAAGTGTGGCCCTCTCAGAAAAGGGTAAGTTCAGGTCTTAAATATAGCTTGATCCATCGCTCAAACAATTTCTTTAGAAATATTATCTCTCTTTTTCCTTTTCCTTTTCCTACTTAAGATGTGGTCATCTCTCCATATCCACAGGTTCTGTTATCCACAGGTTCTGTGCCATGGAGTCAACCTACCAGGGATTTAAAATATTTTCAAAAAAGGGACCAGCAGTTAGTGTAATGGCTATGTTGCTGGACTCCCATGTAGTTAACCGTGGTTCGAGTCCCGCACCTGGTGGCTTAAACTCATGCTGGGTGTGTGTGCATGCGTGCCCAACATCCCGAGAGGAGAATGAAGAAGGGATTGCGGCATGGCCACCCCCCCCTTGGGGGGTGATTTCTCACTTTCTATCTCGTTGTCTCTCTCTGTCTTTCTGGTGAATGCACACACCCTACAGCAAAAATCTCTCAAAAAAATTTTCTTTAAAATAAACTGAATAAAAAATAACCATATAATAATAAAAGTAAACCAGGGGACCAGCAGTTAGCGTGATGGCTATGTCACTGGACTCCCATGTAGTCGACCGCGGTTCGAGCCCCAGACCCGGCGGCTTAAACTCACGCTGGGTGCGTGTGCGTGCGTGCCCAAGATCCCAAGAGGAGAATGGAGGAGAAGGGATTGCAGCGTGGCCAACCCCCCTGGGGGGGGGTGATTTCTCGCTTTCTATCTCTCTGTCTCTCTCTGTCTGTCTGGCGAGCGCACGTGCCCAATAGCGAAAACCTCTCCAAAAAATAAAAAAATAAAAGTAAACCAGAATCCAGTATAACAGCTATTTACATAGGATTACATTGTATTAGGTGATATAAGTAATCTAGAGATGATGTAAAGTATTTGGAAGACTATATAGAAGTTATATGCAAATAGCATTTCTTTTTTTTTTGGAGAGGTTTTTGCTAGGGCACATGTGCTCTCCAGAAAGACAGAGAGACAGAAAGTGAGAAATCATCCCCCGGGGGGTGGGGGTGGTCACGCTGTAATCCCTTCTCCTCCATTCTCCTCTCCGGATCTTGGGCACACACACGGTGTGAGTTTAAGCCACCAGGTTCGAGACTCAAACTGCAGTCAACTACATGGGAGTCCAGCGACACAGCCATTATGCCAACCGCTGGTCCCAATAGTATGCCATTTTGTATAAGGGACTTGAACATCCGTGAGTTTAGATACCACAGGGAGTGCTGGAAACAATCCCCCATGGGTACAGAGGGTTGACTGTTTTTTAATTTATGATAAGTTTATCAGGTCTAACCCTATCATAAATTGAGAAGCAGCTGTAGTTTATAAGACAATAACATAAACAACATGGTATTCTCCCCGAGCCATGAGAAATAGGAACTCCCTTTTGTTTTGTTTATAGATGGAGAAACTAAGAGTCAGAATAATTCACTTGCCCAGGTTCACATAGCCAATAAGAAGCCCATAAGAGCCGTGCCAGCTTCCTTGAGCTGGCCAGAGCTGACTGTCCATCCCTTCTCACGCTACATTCAGTAACATCAGGTTGGTAGCTAGAGATCCACCACGATGGGAATATTTACACCACAGAAGTTAGCAAGTGCTAAGACCTCCTCGCCTCCCCTCTCAACTGATAGCTCCACGTTAGCAGGATACAGCTGCATCTGTCTACGCTAATCGTGTGTCTTCTCTGAACTGGCAGCTGCCTCTTGCTTATCTACCAAAGAGGTGTCTTCAGCCTAGTGGTGAATATGATGGTTTTGTCTTTGGCCCATTCCCCTATGTCCTGAATGTTTGCTCTGCTCCCCCAAGTCCTTTCCAAAGACAGGCTAATGCCCCGGAACATCTTCAGTATGACTCTTTGTCTTTGCCTTTTGACAACTTTTTATAAGGTTTTCTACCAAATCCTAACTCCCTGTTCCCACTGTGTTCACAGCTCCCTTTAGGCACCAAGAACCATCTGGAATGAATGCTGAGAAAAAGAATGTGAGTCTTTTTTAAAAAAGCATTTACTTTCATAAGAAAAAGATGTCCAAGTCCTCCGTTTTAGTTTTGAGTTTTGGTTTGTTGGCACTAACAGCCAAAGCACTGGGAACCTCCAAGTCTTCTTCTGTTTGAAAAGAGGCCCAAAGGATTGAAATCAAACAAAGCATGTTCTCTAACCCCAATAGACTTATTTTGTAATTCAACAATAAGTTCTCTAAGACATGTAGATAGCTCTTAGATATCTTGAAAATTAAACAGCGTATTTTTTCTTAAAAAGAAACAATAGGTGAAAGAAGAAATCATAAGGGAAAGAAAATATTTAAACTAGATAGCAGTAACAAAACAATCTATCCGAATTCGTGGGATGCAGCTAAAGCAATGCTCAGGGGGAAATTTATAGCTTTTAATGCTTATATTTAAAAACAGGCTCCTATTCTTTAGTTTTTTGTTTGTTTGTTTGTTTGAGTTTTGCCTGTGCTCACTGGGGAGATAGAGAGACAGAAAGAGTGTGAGGGAGAAAGTATTCCCCATGGATCATGCTTACACAAAATCCCTTCTCCTTCCTTTCTGCCTCTTTTTGGGATATTGGGCATGCACACATGCATACACAGGCATGTTTCTTTAGTCACTGGGTCTGGTACTCAAACCACATGATTGACTAGGTGAGATCCAGCTGTCTTAATCACTAGGCCGTGGAGCTGGCCCACATTTTTTAGTTTTTATAGGAAGACTTAGTCTTCAACTCCTGGCTGCTGGCATTGTTCATACATGCATTTATTCAATAACAAAGACTTATTGTGCATCTATAATGTTCAAGGCTTGGCATTAGGACTGGGGGATACAATGGTGAATAAATAGACATGATCCCTGCCTTCATGAAACTTGCTAGATGTGACTAACAAATTAGCATATAATTAGGAATTGAGAAAGTGTCTAACAAGAACCAATAGAGTGCAGAGATAGCAGCTAACAGAGAATAGTCTAGCAAATGTAGTCAGACAAGGTCTCTTCAGGGGTGATATTTAAGTGGGGGCATGAAGCAGAACAAAAGCTGGATGGGCAGGAAGAGAAAGCCCTGAGGCTGGAAATGGACTGAAGTCAGATGACTGGAGCCTGGTGGAGGAGGATATAGGCGAGTACAGAGAGATAGACAGAGACCAGAACAGGCAGAGCCTTGGGTGCCAGGGCAAAGGACTTGGATTTTATTCTCAGGTATGGGAGGCCATTAGAAGTTGAATTCCACTGTAGCTTTGCACTATTCCTGAATTGACAAGCCATCTAGGCTTAAGTAAGGGGGCACAAAGGCCACCCGGGAGAAGAAGCCCTGAACATAGGCAGCAAGGGGACGCATTCTCTATAGAAAATTTGAACACAATAATAAAATGCTCCTAGGTGGGTCAGCCAGTGGCAAGCTGGTTAAGGCAGCTGGATCCCACATGGCTGACTTTATGGTTTGAGTCCTGGACCCAGTGACTTGAAACAGCCTGTGTAACAAGGTCCCACCTAAATCCCAAGGATTTAAGCTTCCAGTGGTCACGTGGTAGGTGGCTTTTAGATTCTTTTTTTCTTTTTCCTCTTGGCAGTGGGTGTATGCATTTGGTAGAGCAAGAGGAAATACCTCCCTAAATGGGATGTGGTTGTCCTGTAATCCTTTTTCCTTCATTAGTCCATCTCATCTGGCTGTTTCAAGTCATTTCGAGCTGTTTGACAGGACCCACTAGAATGTACTCCAAGAACATGACACATGCCTGCAGAAACCTCTTCCTAGAATCCAGCAATCTCCATCGTTGCCCAGCTTTCTTCTCCTCCTTTCAGACAGTTATGGGAGCCTGTCCCCTGGGAAGCTTCCCCTGACTCCCACTCTCTGGTTTATGGACTTAGATGCTCTCAAACCTTCAGAGGAACATTAGCTCAGAGACTTAGAAACTGGCCAGAGGTCACAGGGCCAAGGATCCATCTGAGATCTGGCTGCCCCAGGCCTGCACTCTTAACATCCTGCCTCCCTCTTCCATGCTCTCTAGTTCCCGCACCCCCTGCTGTAGCACAGTTATCACTCTGTGTTTTAACTGTTGGTTACACGCCTGTCTTTCCTACCAAACATAAGGACAGGCCTGCGTCTTATTCCTGTATCCCTCAGTATCGAGCATGGGCCCTGGCCCAAAGCAGCCCCTTATAATGCATTTGAACCACAGCAGACCCTGCTCCTGAGCAACTGGCTCTGCGCCCCCCCCCCCCCCCAGGGGAAGCCAGATGCATCAGCCAAGGTCTGTCTCCACTCTTGGCATGGCCTGTTCTGGGGTAGAGGGTGGCACCCCACCAGTGTGACTGAGCTACTCTGGAGGGGCATCTCAGCAGCCGCTGCTTTCTCTGCAGAAAGGGAAAGACGACGTGGAGATGTACATTGAACCTGGTCCATTCCTGGATCCTTTCACGACAGTGACTCTGGGCTGGCCGGATAATGACAAGGATTTAGGCTTCCAGTGGTCATGTGGTAGGTGGCATTTGGATTCTTTTTTCTTTTTCCTCTTGGCAGTGGGTGCATGTACTTGGTAGAGAAAGAGAAAACACCTCCCAAAATGGGACGTGTCATACTATAACCCTTTTTTCCTTCGTTCCTCCATCTCATCAAGATTTGGGGCACACGCACATTTGCCTGGCATGTCTCTCAAGCTGCTGGAGCCAGGACTCAAACCATGGCTGGCTATGTGGGATCCAGCCCTGTCTACACAGCACTCAACCGCTGCACTACGTGGCCGGCCTGCGTTTGAGTTCCTGAATTGTCCTATCTCACTAAGAAGTGATGAATAAAAGTCAGATTTTTAAGGTTGTTTTTCTTAATCTTCACACTGGCATTACTTATGCCTGACATTCTGTGTAAATTTCACCTTCCAGAGCATACAAATTCCATGGAAATGGAAGGTTAGGGGGAGCAATGGCCTCCCATGGGGAGGTAGACTGGAACACGGGCAGCAAGGGGTTACATTCTCTGTAGAGAATTTGAACACAGTAATAAAACGCTCCCAGATGGGCCAATTGCTGGCATGGTTGTTAAGGTGGCTGGATCCCACATAGCTGACTTCATGGTTCGAGTCCTAAACCCACTGACCTGAAAAACATGCAGGGCACATGTATATGTGTGCCCAAAATCCTGAGAGAAGAGTGGAGGAGACGGAATTGCAGCATAGCCATCCCTTAGGGCGTGATTTCTCACTTTCTCTCTCTCTCTCTCTCTCTCTGGCAAGTGTATATACCCTAAAACAAAAACTAGAAAATTAATTAATTAAAATTAAAAATTAAATTAAACGCTCCCAGGTGAGTCTCCTTTTTTATCATCACCATGCATGGCAGTTCCAAATAGTGTCAATGATACAGTCCTCCTCCCCCTGGGACAGACCCTACCTTTACCCCCTCTGGGAAGTGAGTCAGGCACTTCCCCACAAACCAAGATGGTGGCCAAGCACTCGTGTTTTAGAAATGGCTTCCTTCTTTCTACGGGGATGGATCTAAGCTCCACACACACCCTTTAAAAATAAAAAAGTGTCATTCATGCTGCACGTTGCTATTGTGACTCTTTTTTTCTGTTGAATGGTATATCATTTTTTGGAGAGGTTTTTGCTATAGGGTGTGTGCACTCGCCACAAAGACAGAGAGAGAAAGAGAGACAGAAAGCCAGAAATCACCCCCCAGGGGTGATGACCACACCACAATCCCTTCTCCTCCATTCTCCTCTCGGGATCTTGGGCACGCACGCACGTACGCACATGCGCCCAGCGTGAGTTTAAGCCACTGATCTGGGACTCGAACCATGGTTGACTACATGGGAGTCCAGGAACATAGCCATTGCGCTAACTGCTGGTCTCTTGAATAGTATATCTTGCATGTTTTACTGTCATGGTATCTTCTCCATCTCACTTTTCACAACAGCTGCACGATAGTCCGTCAAGTCAAGCTGATGTATGATCATTGATTCACAAGTGCCCTCTTTTTGGACATTGAGGTTGTTTTGCAGCATTTACTTTTATAAACAATACTGGAAAGGACATCCTTATAGCTCAGTTTCAATCTACACCTGTGGTTTCTTTCATAAATAAATTTCTAGACATGGAATAACTGAGTCCCAAGTTGGGCAAAATTCTAAGCTTTTGATGTGAATTGCCTAGTGGTCCTGACAGCCTTCGGAATAGCAGTTCTCATTACCTGCACGCCGAGGACACAAGTACAGGGCGTGTGGTCGAGCAGATGCGCCCAACAAGGGTGTACCCGTGAGTGAGTGAGGACCATATGGGAAGTGGTGGGGAATGAGTTTTGTTTTGTTTTTTAATTTGCTGTAGGTCCCAAATTAAAATAAATAAATTAAATTAAATATTTTTTTTTTTTAAAAAGTGAAGCTGGCAGGTGGTGTGGTGGTTAAGGGTGCTGGACTCCCACATGGCCAACTGCAGTTTGAGGCCCAGACCTGGTAGCTTGGTTTCTCTCTCTCTCCTCCCCTCCTCAGCCAAATTAAAATACATAAATAAATAAATAAGAGTTAAATAAAATAATTCCTAAAAGAGAAAAAAATGTGCTATAGGGCATATGAACTCTCTAGAGAGTGACAATGAAGTGGGAGGAGTGGGGGACGGGGACCACGCTGCAATCCCGTCTCCTCCATTCTCCTCTCAGGACTTCTGGCATACATGCATCGCCCATCATGTTTCTCAAGCCACAAGCTCTGGGACTCCAACCACACCATTGGTCATGGAGGATCCAGCCACCTTAGCCATCATGCCACTGGCTGGCCCACAGAGTGAGATGCTGATGGACAAATATCAATCAACAGAGTGACGGCTGGTTCCATTGCAGAGCGTTAATGCTTTGCTCAAGAGAAGCTAGATCCCACATGGCAAGTGAGGTTCGAATCCCAGGCCCGGTCAGCTTGAAACAAGCTGGGCACATGTGCAAGTGCCCAAGATCCATCAGGACTGGAGGGATTAGGTGTGAGCAGACCCCGTGGAAGGTGCTTTTCTGTCTCTTTCTCTCTCTAGATGTGTGTCTTTTTTTCTCTCTCTCTGTCTCTTTCTCTCATATACAAATACACTGCATGAATAAAGGGAGGAAAAGAGTTGAAGGGCAGAGGAAACAGAAACTTGGAGAGGTGCTAGCAGGAGCAGGGGATGACACACTACCTCCCAGATGGAGGTGCAGTCTCTCAGGTGGCCCCAGATACTTCACAAGGACATGGGGCTGTGGACAGCCTCATCCAAATGGAGTGATGGTTGCATGAGGGTGAGAAGGTGCCCTGGATGTTCCTCCTGGGCTGCAGAACCTCCTGCCCCTTGGGCCATCTGCCCTGGTCACCAGTGCAAGTGGCTGCTGCAACGCCAGCCCATGCTCGTTCTATAGGCTTGCTCATTCTCAGGATAAACAAGCGCAGGTCGCTGTTTTCCCAGATGCACCTACCTACCTCTCTATCTTTCTTTCTTTCTTTCTTTCTTTTTTTTTTAGAGGTTTCTGCTGTAGGGTGCATGTGCTCACCAGAAAGACAGAGAGAGACAGAGAGACAGAAAGTGAGAAATCAACAACCCCCGGGGAGATGGCCATGCAGTCCCTTCTCCTCCATTCTCCTCTCAGGATCTTGGGCACGCACGCACACGTGCCTGGCATGAGTTTAAGCCACCCGGGTCCCGGACGCGAACCACAGTCAACTACATGGGAGTCCAGCGACAGCCATTACGCCAACTGCTAGTCCCCCCAGACTCATCTTTCATGGCACATTTCTGCAGTCTACAAGTGACATCTTGAAAAATTCAAAAGCCCTATTTGGAGCTTCTCTTAAAAGCCCCAACCCAGTCTTTCCGGGGTTCTTGGGACTGAAGTGTGTGCCTGTCTTTCTCAGGGCGTTGCTGGGCCCAGTGGAGCGACTGTGTCGCGAGGAGGCTGCTTCGCACCGACCAGAGGGAGCTGGTGGTGCCGCCGTCCTGCCTGCCACTGCCCCCCGCTGCCGTCAGCCTGCGCCTGGCTGTCCTGAGAGGCCCCGAGCTGCAGCAGGAGGCGGAGCGCTGCCTCTACGTGTCCGCTCCCCTGGAACTCAGGCCTCGAGTCAGGTGGGGCACGGGGACACACCCCAGTGTCGGCCTGCGCGCGTTCCACCCACACTTACCGAGAGCCGCCTCAGGCCGGCACGACACAGGGGCCGGGCTTCCGGCGCTGGGCACAGCCAACCCGCGTGCTCAGTGAAGGCTGGACAAACCGTCGAAGGGAGGGAGCACACTTCTTTGACAGCTCTCTCGGCTTGAGCTCAGAGAACCCTTCCAGCAGGAACCGGGGCTCAGCAGAGGTGTGACCGAGAAGGGGGATGAACTTGGTCAGGGAAAGTGGGGCTAGAGAAGGGACAGACAAGCCAAGGACAGTCAGGAGGTGAAGGGGGCCGGCCTCCTCAAGCATGGAGAAGGGGAGAGGGACAAGAGTAAGCAGGGCCGTCCAAGATCTGGGGTTTTCCCAGGAGCGCTACAGAGAGCCATTCAGGAGTGCTAAGCAGGGCGTCTGATCAGATCTGGGTTCAGATGCTCCGGTGGCTGGCTGGAGGTGGCAGGTTGGAGAACAGCCAGAGGAGGGCATGAGAGGATGCAGGGAGGTCCTCGGGCTCTTGCAGAAGTCAAGATAGCGCTCAGGTAGCTTCGCCTATCAGCCGGTCCCTGTAGGGAGCAGCTGGTTCACTCAGACCCCGATCGATCAGAGGTGGCGAAGGAGCTGTTTACAGGTGTGGGCAGAGAGAAGGGAACGAACCAGAGTGATGGTGCAGGGTGGCAACAGGGGGCGGTCATCCCACCTTTAGGACTGCAGAGATAAGGGGGGGGTGATCCTGGACTCCTGGGGGCTGGGGTGGTAGGGGAGGACCCTCCTACGGGGAGCTGAGACTTTGGCTGGAAGGCTAAGCCAAGGATCAATACCATCTCTCCTTGCACCCTCCAGTCCCTTATCAATGCTTGCCTTCGGCTGGTCGGTGGGTGCTGGTGGGTGCAGGAGCTTGGGTGAAGCCATCCTTAGGTCAACCTCCCAGGGAGGGAGTTGCTGGAGAATAGTCCTGAGGGCAGATGGGGACCCTGTGACACACTTGCACTAGGACAGACACGAAGTGAGAAGCAGGGAGAGTCAAAGCTAGGATGGAGAAAAGACTGAAAGGGCCCCGGGACAGATCGGGGCCAAAGCGTGCTTTCCTGGGCTCAAGGAAGCGGCTCGGTCCTTAGGGAGGAAGCCCAGGCCCTGGCCGAGCACAGCGGTTCGTGCACCTCCGCTCACTTGGGAGTGTAGGGACACGTCTCCTACCTCTGGGCCGGTTTGCTCTTCTGTGAAGTGAGGACTCTGACTTGTCCCCACAGGGCTGGGTGCACACTGGGAGAGCTAATGGCGATGGCACGTGGGCTGTGAGACTGCAGCAGTCACTCCTTACGATTCCAGCTAAAAGACTCACAGAAATTGGTCTTCGCCCGTCACTTGGCCCGGGAGGCTCAGGGAGCTGAGGTGGCTTGCCGGAGTGACAGGGATAAGTGACAGGGACAGGGTTCAAACCCAGGGCCCATCTCAGCCTCAGGCACTTTCCATGTCCACAAAATGCCAATTCGGCGAGGACACGACCCACTCCAGATTCACGACCAAGGCCACGTCCTGGGGTGGGCGGGGGCGGGTGGCTTTGCTCTCATCTTTCATGTGAAAAGAGGCCGTTTCCCACCTCCTCCAAGGGCTTGAGAAGCCCAGGCGGGTGGTGCTTGTGCCCAGAGCGCCTCCCGCGCTGCCCTCGCTCTTCCCTCCAGCTGTGAGAAGAACTGCGGGCCGGTGAGAGCCGATGAGGACGTTCTGCTCAGGGTCACCATGGCAGACGAGGACCCTGCCACCACGTTCAGCTGGTATTTAGATGACACCTCGTCAGGGAAGGTGAGGACACCGTGGCCACTCCAAAATAAACACTCCTGCTTCTCCCACGACCAGACCTGTGTCATGTTCCCGTGCCGCTGAGTCAGGGCTGGTCAGCTCCGCCCGGACCCTGGATGAGGGTTGGGCTGAGGGAGGGACAGTCCCCAGACAGAACTTTCAGAACTAGCCAGAAGAATGGATGCAAGGGAACAAAACCCAGCGGGAGATACTGCAGCAGGTGCTGTTGGTGCCCTGGCCAAGTGCCCCTTAGCTGTGGCATGGACACGGCCAACAACCGATAGATGTGGGGGTCTAACATCCCAGCCCTCACCCCCAAAAAAGGCAGTTTCTGTGCAGGGACCAGGCAGAGGCTGGGCACCCCGTGCCACTTCCGTCCTCCTTGTTTTGTTCTGCTTCCCTCCCTCTCCTCTGCTTTTCCCTGAGTGTCTCCTCTCAATTGGAACCTGGCTCGGGCTCTGTCTAGGGCCCCCCAGCCCAGGACAAATGCCCCAGCGAGGCTGGAGGCTGGCGGCTGGAGCCTGGGTACTCGGGCTGATGCTGGGCCAGCTAGTACCGCCTCCTTCATCAGGGACGAATCTGTAAGACCCCCAGGGGTCGGAAGCCACTGTCTTGCTGAGGTCCACGGGCCTGACGGTAGCTTCAGGCCCTGGGCGATGTTCTCTTTCAGGCCCAGCCCCTGCCGGCCACCTGCGCACTCCAAGGGCCATGGCCAAGGTCTCCGAGGCTGCTCCAGAGCAATGCCTCCACGCTGCTGCTCAATGGCTCCCTCCTGCAGGCCCGGGGAGAGGTCCTCCGCGTCAGAGCCACAGGTGCGCAGCCTCCCCCCACCCCTCCTTCCTGTCACGGAGCCAGGGCACACCCAGAAACACTAAAGCACGGCCCATCGGGCATAGGGGACACGGCCTGAGTCTGTGTGAATCCCGCCACCACCACTTTCTACCTGGAGGCTTCAGGCAAGGGATTTAACCCTCTGTGCCTCAGAGGGTCGTGAAACCGCCCACCGGCCCTGCTGTGGCAGTGCACAGGGAGCACCACTGCTCGGGAGGCTGGAAGCCACATGGGAGGCCAGTTTGGTTCCTGGGCCAACCTGAACATGCCCGGAGTGTTTGCATGAGCCTGGCTAATGGGGAGGCGAGGGCAGGAGGATCCTGACAGAGAGACCTGTCAACAATACCTATCTCTGTCTCTCCCTGTCTTCTTTTCTCTCTCATGAAAGGAAAAAACAGCCTGCCACAAAGCTGTCCTTGCACAGGCCCCAGGAGTAGCACAGGGTGAATGCGGGTCCTTCTCAGGGGTGCAGTCCGATGTCCTGACAGGTTAGATCAGAGCTTCACACATGCAAATCAAGCCTGGTGGGGACCAGCAGATGGTGTAATGGTTATGTCGCTAACTTTCACATAGTCGACCACTGTTCAAGACCCAGACCTGTTGGCTTAAATCAGGCCAGGCGCGTGTGCATATGTGCCTAAAATCCCAAGAGGTGAATGGAGGAGAAGGGATTGCAGCATGGCCATTCCCCCAGTGGGGTGGGGGGTGGGGGAGTGATTTTCTTGCTTTTTTTCTCTCTGTCTCTCTCTGTCTCCCTGGCAAGTGCATACACCCTACAGAAAAAAAATTTTTTTAATTAAAAAAAAAAAAGAAATAAGCCTGGTGCCAGCAGATGGCGTGGTGGTTAATGCACTGGATTCCCACAAGGTTGACCACAGTTTGAGTTCCAGGCCTGATGACTGGAAGATTACACTGGGCATGTGTGTGTGTGCCCAAAATCCTGAGAGGAGAGTGGAGAAGGGATTGTGACATGGTCATCACCATGGTCATCACTTTCCCTCTCTCTTTCTCTCTCTGGCGAGCACACATGGCCTATGGTAAATACCTAAAAAAAAAAAAAAATGCCCAGTGGGAAATGTAGATTCTCCAGAAGGTAAATGATGGTAAATGATGGAGCGACCCTTCTTTGTAGGAAGGGTTCTTTAGATTCTGTATTTCCCAAAGCGGCCCATAGGCCACCCAGACCCGGGTACTAGCTCGCGATGCTCTCCCGGGTCCACTCCGTGCCTTCTGATTGAGGACAGACCAGAGAAGTCATTAACTAATTCTAATTGATGAAAATGTTCTCCATGTCCAGCTCTTCCGGACACTCTCGTTGAAGACCCAGGTGACCATGCCAGGTGATGTGGATTGTGGCTGCAGGCCACCAGGTGGCCCTTCGCGGTGCTGCAGGGGCCTGGAAAGAGCGGAGGCCTCTGGTGGGACCAGCCTGTTCCCAGACCCCAGCTCCAGTTCTCTGGCTCAGCCATCCTGAGCACGTTCTAGTTTCCAGGACTCTATGTCCCCACGAAACCTCTGTGGGGAAGCTGTTGTCAGAAGCCCATTTTGCAGATGAAGGAATGCTTTTCAAAAAGGTCAAGTGCAGGGCCACCTGGCTAGCACGCGGAGGAACTGGGATTCAAGCTCAGCTCTGTCCAGCTCTCTTCCTGTACCTCTGGGTTACTCAGAGTGAGGCCTGGGATCTCTGGCATCAGGGGAGTTGTCAGATAGGCAGATTTGGGGCTTTCCCCAGAATCTCCAGAGAGGTCTGAGTTCTGGGTTTGGAGAGGAGCCTAGGAGACCCTGTGATTTTGCTTGTTTGTTTTATTTTGTTTTCTTCCTCTCTCTCTCTCTCTCTCTCTCTCTCTCTCTCTCTCTCTCCTCTCTCTCTCTTTTTCTATAGAGTGCATGAACTCACCAGAAAGAGCAAAAGCAAGCAAGAGAGAAAAAGTGAGAAAGCACCCGCTAGGGGGACTAGCCATGCCACAAACCCTTCTCCTTCTTTCTCCTCTCTGGATTTTAGGCATGCACGCACACACCACTTGAGAAACAGGTTTAAGACTTAAACTGCACACCAGCCATGTGGGATCTAGTGCTTTGACCTCCACGCCACCTGCTGGCCCTGGAGTCCACGTGTTTAACGACCTCCTGGGGCGATGCATTGGGCTGTGTGACATACACATCCCCAGCACCACCCGTCTTCCCTCACAGCACTGACCAGGCACGCCTACGGGGAGGACACCTACGTGGTCAGCACTCTGCCTCTTCCCGATGTGCCCGTCTGCGTCATCAGCCCGGAGGAGGGCACCATTCTGACAAGCTTTGCCATCTTCTGCAACACCTCCGTGGCCTCAGGCCCCTTGGAGTTCTGCTTCTGTCTGGAATCAGGTGTCTCTCATTTCTTGGGGTCATTTTCTCTAAGACCAGGGACCTTTCTCTCGGGGAGCTGCACAGAATGTGTTCTATGTGTGAGCGAGGTTGGCATTCCTGCCCCCCCAAGCACAGTGGCCCAGCAATCACACCACAGAGACATGAGAAGAGGTCCCATCAATAGCTCTTCCACAACCAGAGGCCAAAATGACCTCTGCCCAGGCATGAGGGACATCGGAGAGTGACATGGACGAGGATGCCCAGAAGTGTGACCTTGTGGGGCCTCAAGCACAACACCACCCCCAGTACCCGCAGTCATAGAAGCCAGGACTCCTTGGAAGTCTGGAGCTGGGTCAGATCCACAGAACTGCCAAAACTTGGCCATCGATGCTTTGCAACTGCGGGAGCCCGGATGTGCCCTGAGCTCATCGCTGTGTTTGTTGCTCTTCTTCTTCTCCTTTCTTATTTTTCTCTTCCTCCTCCTCCTCCTCTGGGCCCCTTTCTTTCTTTTCTTCTTTTTGTAATTTGGTTTACTGCCTTGAATTGAAAAAACAGAAAATATAAATAGGGGATTTTTTCTTGCACTTTTCCTTGGATTTTGGAATTAATTAATTAATAATTATTAGTTATATAAATGTAAAATATAAATAGATAATATAAATATAGAAATCATTAATAAATTAACCCCAAGCTGCAGCAACCTGCGGTTCCATACCAAGGACAGGGAATCAGTGCGTAGGGCTGTCTGATGGTACAGATCCCCACGGGCCTGTCACAGCTTCAAGAGCTGTGACATGTGTCCTCATGACCAGGCTCTGCCTGGGGGGCCTATGGTCTCCCTGGGGCTTGGCAATGATCCCCTGTCTGTTCAAATTCTATTTTTCCAGGTCCCTGCCTACACTGTGGTCCTGAACCTGCCCTCCCATCCGTCTATCTGCCACTCGGAGAAGAACACAATGACTTTATCCTGAGAGTGGTCATTTCAGTCACCAATCATGCAGGAGACAGGCGGCAGACACACACAGTGGTTAAGGTGGGTGGTGCTGGTGGCCACTGTTTCTTCACTAAAAAAAACTTGGGACCAGCAGATGGTGTAATGGTTACGTCACTGAACTCCCATATGGTCAACTGCAGTTTGAGTCCTGGACCTGGAGGCTTAAAACAGATCCTGGGGGTCAGCAGATGGGGCAGTGGCTGGGGTGCTAGACTCCCCACATGGCCAACAGTGGTTTGTGTACTGGACCTGGCAGCTTGCTTTCTTACTTTCCCTTTCTCTCTCTCTGGTCAAATTAAAAAATAATCATGATAACAAATAAAGTAAAATAAATCATTCTAAAAAAAAAAAAAAACCCTCACATTGGGCACGTGTGTGTGTGCCCAAAATCCCAGAGGAGAATGGAGGAGAAGAGATTGCGGCGTGGCCATCCCCCCTGGGGATGTTATTTCTTCTTTCTGTCTCTGTCTTTCTGTCTTTCTGGGAAGTGCTCATAGCCTATAGCATAAATCAAAAAAATAAAATAAAATGAAGGAAGGAAGAGAGAGGAAGGAAGAAAACATCGCGACCCATCCACACCTCACCGAAACAGTGGCTGGACAGATAAATCACCGGTTCTTTCATCTATTCAAATGAGTGCGTGACATATTGACAGAACATCCGTATGTGCCAGTCCTGAGGTTGTAACTGGACGCCTGGACTGGGCTGTCACTGTAGACCTTTCTGTTGGTTGGCTTTGTTTGTGGTGTGAGTGATGTTTTGAACAGGGCCTCACCGCGTGGCAATCCTGCGTAGTGGGATGACAGCTGCGTGCCACCGTGCAGGGCTTTTTCGTATGGGCCGGAGGGTGAATGTGGGCTTCCCACGTGGCCTCAGCCTAGCAAGCAGCAGCGTCCGTGGCTGGTCCACTTCGTGGCTCTTATGACTCAGCGGGCAGAATTGGAGCAGGGTGTGGGAACTGGGGCTGCGGGTGGAGCCAGAGGACCCGGGCAGCAGCTAGGCCAGTGCCTCCTGAGGGTTCAGAGGAAGGGCGACCAGATCAGCCATCAAGGATGAGGCAGAGCCGGGGTAAAGTCCCAAGGGTTGGAGGCCAGGCGGAGGTGGGGGGGCCATGAGAGGTGAAGCCATGATCAGCTGGGTTGCCTGGGGCTCCGTTGTGGTGGCTGTCAGCTGCCAGATGGGTCCAAGCGGGTCTGCTGCCCTCAGGAAGCCCGAGAGCCCCTGGGCCAGGCCAAAGGCTTCCAGGCCCACAATGGTCTCCCGCGCTTAGACCCGGGGCCTGGAACAATGGCCACCGAGGACATTCCGGTTTCCTCCCTAGGTGGGACTCGGAGACGCACGTGTGGAGGACGTGGCATTCCAGGCTGCCGTGTGGGAGAAGATCACGGCTGCCCTGCACAGTCGAGGGCCTGAGCGCCTCCTCCAGCTGACCAGGTCCGTGAACTCCGCGCTCACCCGGGAGCTCCAGGGCCCGGCCTCGGGGGAGCCACCGAGAGCAGACGCCAGACGGAAGGTGGGCGCGGGCTCCCTCCGTACCTTCCGGGGTCCCGGCTCTGCATGCAGCTGGCTGGGGCATGGGGCGGGCTTCGAGGGTCCGTGGTGATGTCTACCAAGTAACCGATGTCACCCCCTTCTCTGGTCCCTTTGAGTGACATCAAGTGAAGAAAGTGCTTTCTTTGTGGTAACCTCTTCCTTGCTCCCCTCAGGGAGTCTCAAGCTTCCGGGACTGAAAGGCACTAAGAGTATCTCTCTGTGTAGGAAGATGACAAAATCGGGGCCCCGGGGAGAGAAGTGACATGGCTTAGGTCATTGGGTTATGGTTTAGGGCTAGACTTTGGATGTGTCCCAGCCTTCTCACTTACCACCAGCTGTACTGTCACCAGCCAGTGACTGGACCCCTGTAAGCCTCAGTTCCCCACGTGGAGAACAGAGATGATGACGTTATGTTCCTTATAAAGTGATGAGAGGCAAATAGGGTTTACAGTCACTGCAGCTAAAAGTCAAACCATGTGAAATGGCCAACATTAGATTAGTTTATCAACAAAAACGGCCGTGTCATGTGTTACAATCTATTTTTTTAAGTGATTTTTGCTGAAGGGTGTATCGTGCTGGCCAGAGAAATCTGAGACTTGAACTACAGTTGACTACGTGGGAGTCCAGTGATATGACCATTATGCCATCCTCTCACTCCATGTTGTTATTATCATTTTAGTCTGACCAGAGAGAGACCAAAAAGGAGGGAAAGGGAAAACAAGAAAGCAAGCTGCCAGGTCTGGAACTCAAACCACAGTCAGCCAAGTGGGAGTCCAGTGCCTCAAGGACCACACCACCTGCCGGCTTCCTCCCAAGAACAAACAAACAAACAATGTACACATATGTGTGCACATATGCCATCTCTTCGGAGCCCCTTCTCTGACTCTTACCCACCTGTTAACCCAGGATAATTTCCCCATCTCAACGTCCTCAACTTAATCAAATCTCCAAAGTGATCTTGCCAAGTGTAACTTTCATGTGAGGTGACATATTTGCAGATTTTTTTTTTTTTTTTGGAGAGGTTTTTGCTATAGGGCGCGTGCGCTTGCCAGACAGACAGAGAGAGACAGAAAGTGAGAAATCACCCCCCAGGGGGGATGGCCACGCCGCAATCCCTTCTCCTCCATTCTCCTCTCGGGATTTTGGGCACGCACGCACACATGCCCAGTGTGAGTTTAAGCCACCAGGTCCAGACCTCAAACTGCGGTCGACTACGTGGGAGTCTAGCAACATAGCCATTACGCTAACTACTGGTCCTCATATTTGCAGGTTTTGGACATTAGGACGTGGGCATCTTGGGAGGCCGTTATCCCATCTAACTCACGTGAAGCAGAGGGAGTCTTGGGGCTCAGAGAGCCCCTGGTGAGCCCGTTTGGGCCACTGACCCCACACCTTCCCAAGAGGACTCCATGGGCCACCAGAGTTACATTTCCTCCCCGCCTTTCTCCCCTGCCAAGGTCAGAGAGCGTGTGCTGGGGGCGCTGTCCACCATCGCCCCCAGCCTGGAGGACTTGAGGATGGTGCAGGGGCTGGCCGAGGTGCTGACAGAGGTGACCCAGAGCAGCGAGGAGCTCACGCCCTTGGCCCGGGTAAGTAGCTCCACCTGCTGGGCCAGGCCACAGCACACACCCCTTCACGGCGGGTGGGCGGCAACCCAGCTGGATAGGGCAGGGGTGCCTCACTCGTGTGCTCACCTAGGGCTGCCAAGGCCTCTGCCCTCTTCTTTCCAAGGTCTCACATGGGTGGCACAAGGGAAGGGACCTTGGCAGCCCCCGTGTTTCATGCTGGGGGTGTTATACCCACCCATCCATCCATGCACCTCCCACTCACCCATCCAAGCAGCCATCAACCAGCCACCCACCTGCCCATTCTCCATCTGCCTCTGTCCCGCTCGCTCCACCATGGCCGTGTCCCTTGAATGGCACAGAGCGCACCAAGCAGGGACTCACACTGCTTTTCCTTCTCCATTGGGCGAGCCAGTGGGAGGCCAGCTGGGCTCTGCAGCACGCCAGTGAGGCTCTGTTAGCAGTGAGTGCTGAAGCCCGTTCTGAGAACCAGAGGCACCAGGCGGCCACCACAGCCCTGTTCCAGGCTGTGGGCAGCGTGCTGGAAGCTTCCCTGCACGATGGACTGGAAGAGCCCACGGGGGCCAACAGTAGCCAGGTGGGTCCCAGGCTAGCTGCAGGCCTCAGGAGGGCACTGCGGCACAGAGCTTCAAGGCTGCCAGGGAGCTGAAAGTGAAGAGCCAGAGAGCACAGCTCCCAGGAGGCAGTGAGGTGTAGCAGGTGGCGTGCAGACTCTGACCAGGCAGCCCGAGTTTGAAACCTGCTTGGTCCTGGGGGCCCCAGCACCCCCGAGGGGAACGAGGGCATGACTCCCCACAGCACTTTGTCCCACGGGGCCATTATCTCTTCAGGAAGGTCTGAAACACACACACGTGCACACACTCAGTCACATGCTCACACACACTCAGACACACTTGAATACCCACTCATACCCCTCACACGTCACACACGGTTACACAGACACATAATCACACACATGCACTCACACTCACATTCAAACTTACACACTCACTAAAGGCACACACTCACACCTACCCTCAAGCACACACTCTTGCACACACAGAGACATGCATTTACATTCACACATCTTCACACATGACCATACACTCACACACTCACTCACACGAATACACACACAGTTGAATGTTCCATGATCACAAAATCACCTATGCACACTCACACACATTCACTGACTTTTTTTTTTTTTTTTTGGAGAGGTTTTTGCTATAGGGCACGTGCACTCACCAGAAAGACAGACAGAAAGCGAGAAATCACCCCCAGGGGGGATGGCCACACCGCAGTCCCTTCTCCTCCATTCTCCTCTTGGGATCTTGGGCACGCACGCACACGCGCCCGGTGTGAGTTTAAGCCGCCGGCTCCGGGACTTGAACCGCGGTCCACTACATGGGAGTCCGGTGACATAGCCGTTATGCTAACTGCTGGTCCCATATTCACTGACACTTGTACACCCAATCCACACTCACATTCCCTCATAGACACGCATTCACACAGACACATGCACACACGCACACGCCAATTATCCACACATAGTGATGGACTCTCACACATGCACGAACACACAAACTGTGCCCTAACAGGAACCCCGCCAACATCGGCCCCTTCTGGGCCCACACGCCAGCCTCATGTCAGGAGGCCCATTGATCTGGGGTGAACGGGGTGGGGCCTGCCCAGGTGACCCTGTGAGACAGCTCTGCCTGCAGCTCCCCATCTCCGGAGAGAGGCTGGGCTTGGGTGGGAGGCAGCAGAGAGGTGTGGCCTGTGGCTCTGTGTGGGGGCTGTGGGGCCAGATGCTCCCATTGGTCTGGCCCTTCCACCTGTCAACATGTGGCCGCCGCGTCACTTCTCCTCTCTGGTCTCCCTTTGTCCATCTGCCGAGTGGACACAGGAAAGCTCCTGCCTCATGGAGTTGTGAGAGATGAGAGGGTTGGCAAGGCCAAGCGTTTGGAGTCCGCAAGTGTGGGCTCTCACCATGACATGCGGGGCTGTCCCTTTCCCTCCTGTGCTCTCCCTGTCCCTGGGAGGGTCCCCAGCCTGGAGATGGCAACCCAAGGCAGAGCAGGGAGGCATCCACGCAGTGCTCGACTTCTTTTCTAGATGGACCCACTGCCCCAGCTGCTCGGGGCTGCAGAGCGCGTGCAGACGGCCCTCCTGCTCCGGAGACTGCCCGGGGGCCTGCCGGCCACCTTGACCACCACCTCCATCTCTGTGTATGCCAACAGGTAGCTCCCCGAGCCTCGCTCATTGCACACCCACATCCTAAGAGCCCGGATAGGCAGAGCCCAGGCGAAGGGGAAGCTTGGGCCCAGACTTTGTGGGTCCATCTGGACTGCTCTGCTGCGTCTCTGTGTGGCATGAGTGCCCCACCAGTGCCAGAGCCACCTGCAGAGGCCACAGTGAAGCTGTGCAGGCGGGTGACAGCCTGAGCAGAGGGACCAGCACTCTGCTGACCACAGCGCAGTGTCTGGCCTGCCCATTGCTCTGTGGCCTGTGCGATTCCACATGTACTTGGCTGGGACTTGTCCATGGAGCACTGGCCCCTGGGCACTGACCCAGGGCTTGGAGGCCTTCCACCTTTTGTTCCTCCCTTAGACAGGCCCTGTGGGGACCCACTGCACAGAGCCTGGGCCTTGTTCCCCCTGCCAGGGCTGCCCACTGGAGTCCCCGGGACAGTTTCCCAAAGCAGCATCCTGATCAGAGCGCAGATCCGAAACCAAGTTCTCCGTCCGGTCAAGGTCAAGGGCGGGAAAGATGGGCTAGGAGCCCAGGACGTCAGATGCCACACTAGGTCGGGGTGAACGGGAGAAACACCTACATCCCAGTTGGTCTATTCATTCAACGAGACATTGGCTGACCACCTACTATGTGCCAAGTCCCATTCCAGGCACCAGGCACAGCCCTGTGCTCACGGTGGCCTCGGCCCATACAGACCATCAGCCATCAGCTCCAGCCCCAATCCAGTGGTGATGAGCTGGGGTTGTCTTTTTTTTTTTTTTTTTTTTTTGGAGATGTTTTGCTATAGGGGATGTGCGCTCGCCAGACAGACAGAGACATAGAGACAGAAAGCAAGAAATCAACCCCCAGGGGGGATGGTCACGCCACAATCCCTTCTCCTCCATCCTCTCGGGATCTTGGGCACGTACGCACACACGCACGGCGTGAGTTCTAAGCCACCGGGTCCGGGACGCGAACCACGGTCGACTACGTGGGAGTCCAGCGACATAGCCATTACACTAACTGCTGGTTCCCAACTGGGGGTTGTCTTTCAACACTGATTTCCTCCTCTCTGCACCTCTGTCCACCCCTGTGGCCAGAATACAGCCCTGGGGCTGGCGAGGCTCCTCTGTGCATATCGCTGCTGCTGGCTCTGCGACCTTCACTCTGCCTGCTGCTGCCTCCCTTGGCCCTGTGGGGGATGGCCAGGAGCCTGTGGACCTAAGGGTAAGGACAGTCCCTTCCGGTTTGCAAAGCGCTTTCATGGCATGCCCTGCATATGTTGATGGCAGCCTGGTTGATTTGGTAGTATTGTTACACACATTCAGCAGGTGAGGCCAGTGACCTGCCCAAAGCCACAAGGAAGTGGCACCACTGGGATTTGAACCCAAAACTGAATCTCAACTCCATCCTCTTTCCCCAACAGCCTGGGTCACCTTGTCACTGGGAATAATGCTCTCTAGGTGTTTATTTCCTGGTTTAGTTCCGTAGCTAGGAAATGGCCAGCCCAGGGCTTATCCCCACCCCTAAGCACACTGCCCGTTGACCCCTGAGCCCCAGTGAAAGTGGACAAATGTCTTCCTCTTAGAGATGTGTTGGCTTTGGGAAGGAAAACATGACGGTTCTACATTCCAGCAACTGCTCGGCCAGAACAAGCCTACGTGGATTCTCTGGGGCCGGCTCTCTGAGGCTGCAGCCCTGAAGGGCAGAACCAGCCGTGGCTGAAGGCGGGGAGCCCACGTATCCCACAGGGCAAAGGCTGCTCTCCTGTCCCATCTCGGGGCCTCCGTGTTTATAGGGACCTGCTCGCCTTCCAACCCCGGGGCCTCGCCGACGCTCCTTGCTCTCACTTTCAGATGATGAGTTTCCCAAGGAGCCCTTTTCCAGCCTGTGGTCACTTCAATGTCAGTGGAACTGTCGGTGGCCTCCGCCTGACCAGCCCTCGCGGACAGCCCATACCTGTGAAGAATCTGTCGGAGAATATCGAGGTAGACGTTGAGAGTGTCACCCAGGTGGCATTTTTGTCTTCCTTTTCAGCTTTGTTGAGATAAAAAATTGACCAGTTATGAAAAAAAAAAAGAGTTTAAAGAAGAGAATCATTCAAAATTATCCCAACCTTACCCTGAACATTGTATTTAACTTAAGACTATAAATGTACACTCATTCGCCTGTCTTTGAGCGCATAGCCAAGAAGTTGTCCTGGTTATAGAAATCTGTCAATTGGAAGTTTAATTGTCCTTGCTGCACAAACCACTCTACAGGGTAGCCTCTAAAATGCCCAGCTGGTGGCAGACATTGGTGCAGCAGTGAACGCACCACTCCGTGAGGATGACCCACACGGGAAGGTTCTGAGTTCGTGTCTGGAGACCTCCCTGAGTAAGCTAGGCATGCTGGTGCCATGACCCAGAGCCGGCTGCTGCTGGGAGTGGATCACAGTGTCAAGACCCTGGGGCAGTGCTGCCTCTCTCACTCATGGAAGAGATAAATAGAAATAGGGACAGAGGGAACCAGCAGGTGGCCTAATGGCTACATCGCTGGACTCCTATGTAGTTGACCACGGTTCAAGGCTCAGACCCGGTGGCTTAAACTCACACCAGGCGCGTGTGCGTGCGTGCCCAAGATCCCAAGAGGAGAATGGAGGAGAAGAGATTGTGGCATGGCCATCCCCCCTGGGGGGATGATTTATCGCTTTCTGTCTCTCTGTCTCTCTCTGTCTTTCTAGCAAGCGCACACGCCCTATAGCAAAAATCTCTCAAAAAAAAAAAAAAAAAGGGACAGCAGAGCCATGGGGTTCAGGTGCTGGATCCCACATGGCCAACTCCATAGGCTGAGTCCCAGATCTGTGGCTTGAAAAACGTTCTGGGCGCATGAGCATACATGCCTAGAATCCCAAATGGGAGAATGAAGGAGGGATTGTGGGGTGGTCATCTCCCCTAGGGGAGTGATTTCTCATTTTCCCTCTCTCTGTCTCTCTCTCTAGCAAGTGTACATACCCTATAACTAAAAATGACTAATTTAAAAACATCGAACTGGCCAGCTATATTTCCTTTGAAATTAAGCAAAAATATAAGCATGCCATGGAGTCCAGATTCCCTCTGGATTTTAATGGCCTTTCCCAGTCTTTCACAGTTTCCTCATTCGTGACGAATTCATTTACACTTTCCAGTGAGATCCACACCCGTACCCCTGGCGCCTGAGAATACCCCTTAAATGTCACAGGGAACTCGCAGATGTGACAGAGGGGGAGAACTTGAAGTGGCAGGTTCCCCTGGGTCAGCCGGTGGGCCCAGTCGGACCACAAGAGTCCTTATCAAGGACGAGGGGCCTAGGGGACTTGACGACAGGAGAGAAAAAGATGACGGATGACAGAGCACGGGGCTGGGGCGACATAGAAGGGGCCATGCTTCGAGGAATGTGGGTGGCCTCGGGGAGCTGGAAGAGGCGAGGAAACAGGAGTCTCCAGAAGGAACCAGCCCTGCCTGCGTTGGCCCTGTGGGGCCGAATTTGGACTTCCAGCCTCCAGTGTGTAAGACGACAAACCCAAGCTGCTTTACGCCCCCAGCCTGTGGTCGTTAGTTAAGGCCAAGCCCACAGTGGGTTTTGGACCCCGGAGCTGATCGTGCCCGGCTCCAAATGCAGCGCTGATGCCACTCCTGGGGCCTCCTTCCCAGCATACCCGTTTGGTTTGGTTGTGTCCCATGGCAGATCCTGCTGCCCCGGCTTCCAGAAGGACACAGCGGGCCGACTGTGTTGAGTCTGACCAATCCCGAGGCTTTGTGGGTGAACCTAACCTCAGGAGAGGCAGCTTTGGGGGTCCAGCTGCACTGGAGACCGGGTATCGCACTCACGCTCAGGCTGGGCTACGGTTACCACCCCAACGAGACCAGCTACGACGCCCAGACTCACCTGCCGCCCACGGCTGCCCCAGGTAGCTGTTCCTAGCAGTTCTTGAGCTGCTTCCGGGGGGGGAGGGGAGGGTCTGCAACTGGAGAGTCAGAGCCACGGGAAAAAAGCAAAGAAAAATAATCCCTTGCCACATTCTGTTTTTTGTTTTTGTTGATGTTATTAATATTATTATGCCCTGAAGAAGTCGACCAGCACTTACAGACTGACCTCATTGCAATCCTCATGGGTGGTGGGGAATATTGAAATCTCCGCTTTCCAGAAAGGAACAGAGGTTAAGCCACTGGTCAGAGCCCCCATAGCCAGTTAGAAACAGGATCAGCCTTCGAGCCCAGTCTGACTTGGCTCTGCTCACTGACACTCTTCACAGTGTTTCTTCTGTGCTCCTAGTCTCAGGGGGAGAGGGCACCCCGAGAACATCAGGGAGACCTCCAGGGTCTGCTGTCTGCAATGTTGCTCAGCCCGCTCGCCCGTGAAGCTAGCCCCAGTTTCAAGGCGGCTTTGGGCTGACCCAGCGCCCCCTTGCCCACAGACGAGCTGTCCACGTGGATCCTGAGCCCAGAGGACCTGCATTTTGGAGAAGGTATCTATTATCTGACTGTGGTCCCCGGGTCTGAGCTGGAGCTGGCCCCCAGCAGAAACCTCACAGTCGGCATCAGCACCTTCCTGTCCCACTGCGTGTTCTGGGACGAGGTCCAGGAGATGTGGGATAGCTCTGGGTGCCAGGTAAGGAGAGGGGCGAGATGAAGAAGATGATGTGGCTTGGGAGGGGGTGTCTGGCTCACAGGGGTCCCCTGGTCGTGCCTCTGGTGTGGTGTTTTCATCCTTCCTCAGGACCACGGCATGGGCTGTGCCTGGAATACCATGCTTGCCTCTGCCCCACCTAGGCATCCCTAACTCAAGAAAGCTGCCTTGACCCCTGCCTAGATTATTTAGTGGATGCCGGCCTCCCCAGGGCCCTGGGAGAGGCCAGTGATCCCGGACTGGGTACGAATGACTCGGGGAGCACGGCTGGCACTGGGCTGAGGGAGGCCCCAGGTTGTTCCTGAAGAACGGAGCTCATAGCCAGCCCTGTCTGCGAGGTGCTGCGGACGGAGCTCACACCAGCCTGGTCTGTGCGGTGCTGGGGTCGGAGCTCACGGCCGGCCCTGTCTGCATGGTGCTGCGGACTGAGCTCACACCAGCCTGGTCTGTGCGGTGCTGGGGTCGGAGCTCACAGCCAGCCCTGGCCGTGCAGTGCTGTGGACTGAGCTCACACCAGCCTGGTCTGTGCGGTGCTGGGGTCGGAGCTCACACCAGCCTGGTCTGTGCGGTGCTGGGGTCGGAGCTCACAGCCGGCCCTGGCCGTGCAGTGCTGTGGACTGACTTACACTGGCCCTGTCGGTGAGGTGCTGTGAGAGAGACAGAGAGCGAGGAGAGAAGGAGAAAAAGTGAGAAATCAGCCCCTAAAGGAGATGGCCATGCCACAGTCCCGTATCCATTCTCCTCTCAGGATTTGGGGCACTCGTGCACACACACCTGACATGTCTTTTAAGCTGCTGGGTCTGGGACCTGAACTACAGAGTCGGCCATCTGGGATCCAGCTGCCTTAACCATCATGCTGGTCCCATCGCTTGGCTTTTTTAACTGCAATCAAACCCGTTTCAGGTCAGTGTATCTCTGCCCCAGCGAGCCCAGACCCGTGGCAGTGTCCTGCAGACAGACACCAGCTTTGCAGCCCTCAGAGCCACGTCGGGATCGCACCACTCCCTCCCTTCACACAACTTCCTTCACTAGGCCCTCTCCCTAGTGCCCTCTGGCCTGGCCCTGCCTAGAAAACTCCCACTGCCCCTTCAGCTCTTGAACTCATCATTTTACCCACCACATTGGTCCTGGGGATGGCTGCACGCTGGCTGAGGGGTTTGAGATGGCCTGCCCACCATGCAGGGTGTGACATAAGAGCCTGGATGGAGGTCCCCGCCAGGCCCACCGGTCCCGTCCCTTCCCATACGGAGACAGACCACATGCCCCAGCTCCATGGCCACCTTCCTGCAGCTGAGATGCTGGCTTTGGGTTCAAACACTCCTCCTCTGTTCTTCTCGGGGCCCCCATAGACTGACTCTGTTCTTTGCCATAAGCTGACCAACTGCTATCTCCCAGGGCTCAGTACTTTGAGTTTGAAAGGCAAGAAAGTTCTGGGCGAAAGGAGATACGATTGTCACCCTGGCTATCCTCTGAGTGCCCAGCCGATTGCTGGGTATAAAACTAGCTCTCAGGCTGGCCCATCGCCTAATGGCGAAGGGGGCTGAATCCCACATGGCCCACCTCATTGAAATCCTGGTCGCAATGGCTTGAAAAGCACACCAGGTGTGTGTGCATGTGTGTCCCAAACCCCGACAGGGTGGAGGGATGGAGGAGAAGGAACCGTGGTGTTGCCATGTCCCATCGGGAGTGCTTTCTCCCCCGCGGGTGAACATACACACCATCTGGTGAAAACAAACAAACGAAACGAATTAGCATTGGATGAATGCCTGTGAGTGCGCATCAGGCGGCCGCGGGGCAGAAGGGTACCCTCCCCACCGCGATAACGGCTGTTTACCAGGACTCCCACGGTATCTGCAGCACTCCCTACCTAACAAAGGCAGAGAGAGTGGACAAGATGGACACAGTGAGACTGACAGATGCAAAGGTGTGTGTTACTAACAATGTTCTCAGGCCAGCCGGTGGCGTGGTGGTTAGGTCACTGGACTCCCATATGGCTGACTGCGGTTCAAGACCTGGTGGCTTGAAACTCACGCCTGACATGAGTGTGTATGCTCACCCAAAATCCCTAGGAGAAGTGATTGTAGTGTGGCCGTCCTCCCTGGGGGGTGATTTGTCACTTTCCCTCTCTCTGTCTCTCTCCAGTTAAGTGTACATGCCTTATGGCAAAAAAACTATTATTATTATTATTATTATTATTATTATTATTATTTTAGTTAAATAAAAAAACCCTAAGGGTCCTGATGCTGGTCCCCAAAAGTCTCCCCAAGCCAACGTCCACCCCTCAAACTGAAGCTCATTCTCTTCTCTCAGGCTCACGGGAGCAAGGGCCAAGCTCCCCGAGCACTTCCACTCACATCTCTTTGGGGGTTGCAGGTGGGGCCGTTGACGACCCCCTCCCAGGCTCACTGCCTCTGCAACCACCTCACCTTCTTTGGAAGCACGTTCCTGGTGATGCCCAATGCCATCGACGTCCGCCAGACCACTGAGCTCTTTGCTACATTTGAGGACAACCCTGTGGTGGTAACCACTGTGGGCTGCCTCTGCGTGGCCTACGTGCTGGCGGTGATCTGGGCGAGGAGGAAGGATGCTCGGGATCAGGCTAAGGTGAGGTTACCTGATCCCAGGCCCACGTGGGACGGGGAGGCAGGGGTGTCACTCTGCAGGAGCTCTGGGTGGGGGACTGGAAGTCTAGCTCTAACCCAGGCTGGGGTTGTATCAAACTGGCCCCTCAGCCTCTTTGTCTGCACAATTTGTTATCATCAAATTATCAGGGGGATTATGTTTCTAACTGTTTAATGGAGATTTGCCACAAGCTAGGCATTACCCCCACTTAATGTTCACAGCAGCCCCATGACAGCAGTACCTGTGTTGGGGGGTTCCCAAGACCACTCTCAGCTTCAATGATTTGCTAGAAGGACTCAGAACTCAGAAAAGCTGTTGAAGTCGTGGTCATGGTTTATCACAGTGAGAGGACGCAGGTAAAAATCAGCAAGGTGACAAGGAGAGAATAAACGCGAGCTCTGGCTGTCTCTCCGGGTGGAGGCGTGTGGGGACAGTGCTCACTCCTCCCGACAATGCTGTGTGACAACACACACCAAGCGTTGCCAGGCGGGGGAGCTCACCCGGGCTCCAGTCCAGGGGTTTATTAGGGGCCAGCCACATAGGCTTGGCATTCCCATCTGACTGGCCTTAGTTACTCAGTCTCCAGCCTCTGCCAGCAGGAGGCAAATGGAGACCACGCGGCCCAGGATCCCAGCAGAAACCACATTGTCAGCAAAGGCTATCTGATGTGGCCTGAGGCCCCAGGGTTAGAAAAACTCTCATTGCACAGAGTATTCCAAAGGCTTATAGGCGACCTCCCAGGGCTCGCCAGCAGCCAGTCGATAACTCGAAGTGAGCAGTTTGCACACCCTACGCTCCCTGAGTTCACGCTTTACCGTGTAGACCTTAACGGACAAGATCAAAAGGGCAATGAGTTGGTCTAAAGCCATCCAGCAGGAGCCGGAATTTAAACCCAGGTCTGCCGGAGCATCAGACAGGTCTGAGGCTAGAAACAAGATAAAAAACAAACTGTGCAACAAATTGTTTGCAGAAACAAAATCTCGTTATTTTTCCACCATGTCTGACACAGCAGGCCTTTAGTAACTACAAATTCGTGAGCGCCTGCAGGAACACATGTTGTCATAGAGCTGTGAAACTCCCTTGTCACCCCACACCGACACCACTCGGGATGTTAACAGGGGCTAAAACAGGATAATAATGTCAGCGTTTGCACTGCTGGCTTTGACTCACCCACAGAGTTCCACATCAGTGCTCTAAGGGCTCGGCCGTAGGTGAGTGCCCGGGAAGCCAACGCTGAGATGCAGTTAGTGTGTAGGGTATTTGCTGACAGTTCCTGGGGCCGCACCCGGGAGGGAGCTGGGTGGGCATAGCCCGGTGACAGCCCAGCCAACCCTTCGGGGAGCTCTGGAACTGTCCCAGGCTGGGCTGAGATGCCGGGTCTTATCAGACCCAGACACCACACCAATTGGTCACTGAATGTTGGCTGCCTCAAGAGGACACAGCCTCAACAGAAGCGGCTGTCATACCCTGGGCCCTATTAGTGTCACCCCATCAACAGGGACAACAGGCCCTCTGCTGGATGGAGATCTGGGTGGCGATCTCAGAGTCCTCTACAGCCTCTGACCAACTCTGGCTAATCCTTTTTATTTATTTTTATTGGTAAACCATCTTCGTATTTCACTCCTTTTAAATCACCTGAGACGCACTGTGGTTTCCAATGTGACAGAAATGACGTGCGAATCGGGCTGATGTGGCTCCCCAGATCGAACCTGGAATATTCTCGGCCTCATACCAAGTCACTTCCCGTTGAGCTATGTGGGGTTATATTTAAGGAAGAATGTACTTTGTTCTTTTGTATTTTACCAATATTTTCTACTTGAAAACCTGCTTTTGTCAAGAATAGTTCTCATTTGGGACCAGCAGTTAGTGTAATGGCTATGTTGCTGGACTCCCACGTAGTCGACCACGGTTCGCGTCCCAGACCCGGTAACTTAAACTCACGCCGGGCGCGTGTGTGTGCGTGCCCAAGATCCCGAGAGGAGAATGGAAGAGAAGGGATTGCGGCGTGGCCATCCCCCTGGGGGGTGATTTCTCGCTTTCTGTCTCTCTGTCTCTCTCTGTCTGGCGAGCGCACGCGCCCTATAGCAAAAACCTCTAAAAAAAAAAAAAAGAATAGTTCTCATCTGATGGGATGAATAAATACAAGGGTATTTTTTAAAGTTCATGGCAAAATGAAGTTAGTATAAGAGTTTATTTTGTGCAGAGTAAATTTAAAACCATGCATAGTTTTTACATAATGTGCATTTTCCATAAAAATGTTTCCAGACTTCTTGCAGGAGGCGTAATTTTGCCTTTGCCCTTAAATCTTCACGACTGCCCAGCTCATTCTTGGCTGGTGTGTGAAGGGTGGGACCGTGAGCAGGCCCCTCCTAACTCTGTCCTTCTGTCCAGGTGAAGATCACAGTGCTAGAGGACAATGATCCCTTTGCCCAGTACTACTACCTGGTGACGGTCTACACTGGACACCGGCGAGGGGCAGCCACGTCCTCTAAGGTACCTGACCATGCGAGTCCCCCCAGGTGATCTGCAAACCCACTCAGCAAAGGGCTCATCTGCTGTGGTAATGACTGTAGCCACAGTGGATGTTACGTGTTGGCTTGTTTTTTTCTCTCTTAGTTTTTGAGTTTTAGAGGAATCTTTTTGTCAACCAAAACATCACCTTCAGCCTCATATTAAAAAAGATAAAGAAGGAATTGATTATGAGGGGGTGGGGCCTAGCCCACGCACCTACTGGTCATCTCCCTTTTGGCTACCCAAGAATAACTCAGACCCTTTGTCACCTGCAAGCAAGCCTGGTGGTGGGTGAAGCCAGGCAGTAAGCTTTTATCAGTGGGTAATTGGGAAAGGGGAATTTATAATACAGGAGGGTGAAAGGAAAGAAAGAAAACGTATCAACCATCTGAAAATGATGAGCCTGGAATTACATTTTTAGGTAGACAGGTTAGCTGGTCTCTAGGCAGGGTGTCAGTCCTTGGGCCAGCTAGCCAGGGGTACTGAAAAGAATACTTCAGTCATTTATGGACTCTGAGATCCTTGAGTGTCTGTTTAGCTGCAGGGCAAGTGACAGCTGTCTCTGTAGGTCTCAGCATGCTTGCAAAGGGGGGTAAAAAAGCTCAGGAGGAAGTATTTTATGAGTGTAACTCCTCTTGAAGACATGAATGCAGGGAGCGTCCTCCCAAACCTGTACACAACTGAAAAAAGTAATGTGGGCAGGTCCCAGGTGGGAGGAGAGGAGAGGGCAAAGGCCACAAGTCATTGGTTTGCTTTTGTTTCTGGCCACTTTGGGTGGCAAGGCTGGAGGGGCTCAGTTCGCCAGTGGGGGTGGCCACTTCTGGTTTCTGGATTTCAGGTGACTGTCACCCTGTACGGCCTGGACGGAGAGAGCGAGCCCCACCACCTGTCGGACCCCGACACCCCAGTGTTTGAGCGAGGAGGAGTGGATGTCTTCCTGCTCTCCACCCGGTTTCCCCTGGGGGAACTGCAAAGCCTCAGGCTGTGGCATGACAACTCAGGGGACCGGCCATCCTGGTGAGTCAGAGGTAGGCAAACCAGGAGGCCTACAGAGCATCAGCCCCAAGTACATTTGCTACCTCCCAGGACATGGAGAATGGATCTCCATGTCGCCGATGAGAAAACTGATGGTCCGAGGGGCCCACTGGTTCACAGTCTACACACGCCCAGTCACTGTCCAGGAGCTGCTGCCTGGGGTCTAGTGCCAGCCCCACTCTCAGCCCTTCTGCAACATCGGCCTGTGACCTGCCCAAGGGGACACAAGTGTGAGGCAAAGTCCTCCCCATCCTCTGTAAAGCCCAGGCTAGTGACCCAGAGGAGCGGTGCCCCTCAGACCAGCATCCACACTGCTGTCTAGCTCACCCGCAGGGTCCACTGGCGATACCTTGAGCACCTCAGTCGCACACTGGGCAGGCTCAGCGAGGGTGTCGGAGGTGCAGGGTGCTCGTTGAGGGGCGGCTGGGGTTGGCACTGGGAAAGAGAGGAAGGAGGCAGGAAGAGCAGCCGACTGACCCCTAGGGAGCCCTGGAACTGTCCTGAGTTTCATAGAAATATATTGATCACCCCAGCCACTGTGTCACTGGATGTTGGACACCCAGGTGGGCTTGTGACCTTGACCTAGGTGGCCTTTCCCTCCCTGATGAGGATGTCCTTGACATGAGAAAATGCATGACAAGAGCATCTTAGCATAGTCCCCACTGGGCAGCACCTGCTCGGTGCTGGGGGCTGGGGTGGCAGTGTGGGTGGCAGTATTGCTCCTGCCAGCTGCACGGTGACAGGGAGAACTGCTGCTGGATCTGACATGCCAGGACAGGCAAGGTGGTCCCATTTCTTCCCTCGACCTCAAAGACCTAAATCACGTCAGATGACACCACAGAGTCCTGAGCCCCAGACAGGCAGAAACCAGAGGGTCGTGTCCCATGCTCCCACCTGCACCTGCCGCGCACACGCTGTGGCCACCTTGGTTGTACTCGCTGGCCCTGGGGTGGTGCTATGTGTAGGGTTAACTGTTTCCAGTGTGCCCCCTTGCAGCATATGTGTGAAAACAAGCTAGTTCTACACTAGCTGAACTCCTCACAGGAGATCAATTCTGATTAAGGTGCAAGAATAATGAAGAAAAACAGTCCTTTTTCTGGAATTCCTGTTCTTGGGGTCCAACTTTGCGGAAGTGTTACCTTCACGGTGTCTGAGGAAGTTTCAGCACCCCTGCCTCCCTTCCCCAGGTACGTGGGCCGGGTGCTGGTCCACGACCTGGCAGTGGATCGGAAGTGGTATTTCCTCTGCAACTCGTGGCTGTCCATCGACGTTGGCGACTGTGTCCTTGACAAGGTATTTGCAGTGGCCACCGAGCAGGACAGGAGACGATTCAGGTACCTTGTTTTCTTTCTACCCAAATGCTCTCGATTTAGTGCTCTCAGGTCAAGGGCAGTTGCGTCACCACCCAGCTGCAGTCGCGGGTCTGGGCGTCTTCGAATGTGGCAGTAACGACTTGTGAGTCATTTACCTGCTGGGAGTGAGGGCCCTGGAGGGCTCCAAGGCAGAGTTGTCCACCAGGTGGTGAAGATGGTAGGACCAGCCAGGCACAGCTGCTCATCAGAGCCACAGAGCCGTGTCCTTTGCACCAGTGAATAGACCGATTGGAATGGCGACCCAGTGTCTAGCCACGCCAGGCTCGTTTTTTGTGTAGTTTTACCCACATGGGTCTTTCAGCATCTGCTTCCTTTGGGTCACTCCCTTCCCTATGCCCTTACCTGTTGGGTACCCTCCTTCCATGCCAGTCTCCAAACAGAGGGAAGCAGAAACCAACATATACACATGCACACACACGTGCTCAACTCCATAGAACATTGTTCATAGCTTTCAAATGGCACGTGACGCTAATTGTGTAGCTTTCTTTAATAGGAAAACATGAACGTCATTTTAGGAGAACATGTTTGTGTCAAACCATCTCTTTATTGGCTTCTTAATATAGGGGCGGGGATTTCAGAAAGTGTGGGAAACAGGATTAAAGTACAGCTTATTTTGCTGCAAAGAGTTTGAAATCCACACATAGGTTTTTCATAGTATGCATTTTTCTACCAACTTTTTGAGACCCCTTTTTATGATAAAGCTTAGGGACACACCCTTCTTTCTCTTCCTCCCTCTCACCCCTGGATTGCTCCAAAGAGACCTGCCTCTTCCTGCCCCGTCTCCCTAAATGCCTGTTGCTCTCTCCCCACCTGCCCACAGCCACCTGTTCTTCATGAAGACCTCCGTGGGCTTCCAGGATGGACACCTGTGGTATTCCGTCTTCAGCCGCTCAGCCCGGAGCAGTTTCACCTGTGTCCAGAGGGTGTCCTGCTGCTTCTCCCTGCTCCTGTGCACCATGCTGACCAGCATTATGTTCTGGGGTGTCCCCAAGGACCCAGCTGAGCAAAAGATGGACTTGGGTAATTCCACTGTCACAGTGGTCAAGGCTAGCGGCTGGTGACATGGACCCTCCCAGCCCCAGCAATGCTACTGTGATTCCAAGTTCACCTTCAAGTTCAATGGTTTGCTAGGACAGGCGGGACTTGGAATGGCCATTGTATTCACAGTGTAGTGCCGTGAAAGGAAACAGACCAAAGGTCCGGCCGTCCGTGATATCCAGGGTTTTTACTGGGGCTCAGTTGTGTTGGCAGGGTGACCACCTACAAGACTCCCCTTCCCTCCAGCTCCTCCAGAGGTCAAGCTGACACAGCTGGCCCAGGCCCCACTGTAAATCCCGTTGTTAGTATAGACCGTCCATATGAGGCTAAGCCTTCATGGCACAGCCACTCTGGATGGCGCGGAGGGGACTGGGCTCTGGAAAATCACCCTCCCTTTGATCCACCTCTGCCTTTGCCCAGGTAAGATCGAATTCACGTGGCAGGAAGTGATGATCGGGCTGGAGAGCTCCATCCTCATGTTCCCCATCAACCTCCTCATCGTGCAGATCTTTCGAAACAGCCGTCCCCGGGCCACCAAGGAGCAGAACACTGGGACAGGGAGCCAGGGGTCCCCCAATCTGACCCCCTCACCACAGCCCACGGAGGATGGCCTTCTGACGCCTGAAGCAGTGACCAAGGCATGTCCTCAGCCTCGACTAGTGTGTGTGTGTGTGTGTGTGTGTGTGTGTATGGGGGGTGCCCTCACCTCACAGAAGTGGGGGTATAGACTGTGCTTGGGCCTGTGTTGTCTGACAGTATCAGTTGCCAAGATTCACCAAGTAAATATAGACATGCATGCACTCAAGCACATGCATACATATACGTGCATGTCTATAGACACACATGCACATAGACATGCCAACATTCACATATGTGTGTTCACTCATGCACACAGGTATCGATGTACATGCACACGTATACACATGTGCATAGGCACATATCTGCATGTCTACTCATACATACACATACATATGCACATGGACTCATGTGTGCATGTATAGACACGTGCAGATAGGTACATATACATGTGTACACAGAAACATAGTCATATACATGTGCACTCAAACACTTTAAAAAAATTTTTGCCATAGGACACGTGCACTCAGGAGAGAGAAGAGAAGTGAGAAATCACTCCCAGGGAGATGGCCACGCTACAGTCCCTTCTCCATTCTCCATTCTCCTCTTGGGACTTTGAGCACACATGCCCAGCATATTTTTCAAGCCACTGGGTCCAGGACTGGAATTACAGTCAGCCATGTTGGACCCAGAGCCCTAACCACCAGGCCCACTTCTGGCCCCCTACGCATATTTTTAAAGCACCTACCACGTACAAAATGTACCCTCGTATACACTCTCAGGCTGGAAGCCCCTAGACCAGACGCCTTCCTCTGCCTTCATGCACTCGATAAGCTTTTACGGAGCACCCGCTGCTCCATGCTTTGAGGAACACGACCTGGAATGGGTCAGTTCAAACCCTAGGAGAATTTTGAAGATGGCAGAATAGAAGCCAGAGAAATGGGGGTTACTATCATGTCTCAGCAGGCAGAGCTGGGGTTCTGCATGGCTCGCCAGAGCTAGTGCACATGGTCATGTGTCCTGTGCTGTGCCCCTCACCTGTGACTCCCATCCCTCTCCTCACCTGGGCCGCTTGCAGGACATGCAGAGACTGGTCAGCTCTCTGTTTAAAGCCCTGAAGGTGCCACTCCCTCCCTCGGGCTGGGACTCGCTCGGTGCAATGGACATCGACAGTCTCCTGACCTTGGTGGAAGACGTCATTTGCCCAGAGAGCAAGGCAGACCCAGTGCTCTGGGAGAAAGTGAGGAGAGAGGACCCTCTACCACTCACTCTTGGGTCTGTGCAAGAGAAACGTAAGTCCTGGACATTTCCATGCCAAGAGACGTGGCGTTTTAGAGCCAGGTAGGGACATGAGAAAGGGCATGTTGGTATCACGAGGGGACAAGAAGACATGCTGGGGTCTCCCTCATCAGCCTTTGCTTGAACCACCTGTTGTCACTCTCCCTTCTGTACACAGGTACCGTGCTGTCCTCACAATGCCAAGCTGCCTTCCCACTAAGGGCCTTCACACATGCTGCTCCTTTAGCCTAGAATGTTCTTTTTCTCTTTGGCCAATTTCTACTCAAACTGTAGTCTGTCTTAAGCCTCTCTTCCTCGGGAGAGTGATCCAAACCTCCCACACTACAACAGGGCTTCCAGACACATGAGCTTTTGCCCCTAAGCTTCTCCTTGCGTTCAACCTGTTTGTGGCCAAATAATGAACTGTGCAAGGGTTGACCGTCTTCCTCGTCCTTCCTGAAATGTGAGCTCCCTGAGGTGGAGCCCCCACCCCTCTTGTCTCCACTCAGAACCGTCTCTGGTCACCGGCTCTGCTGTCAACCAGCCACGTGTGTGACCTCAGCTGCCTCAGTTCTCCAGCCACGGTTGACCATGTGGGTGCCCAGCACCTTAACCACCATGCCACCTGCCAGCCCCAGTACCGCTCTTAACGCTTGCTAATCTCTCTGTTTGGCAGAGATAGCAAGTCTCAAATTCAGTCTTTCACAACAATATTCAGATAAAATTTAGTAACATAGTTTCATTTTAATTAAGTATGGGGACTGTGGCTGGCCCTTTCACTGAAGGATGCTCTCACTTTCCCCTCTCTCTCTCCCTGTCTCTCTCATGAGTGTAAACACTCTATAGCAAATTTTTAAAAAATGTTTTTAAAGAGAGAAATTTTTAGGGGCCAGCAGATGGTGTAGCCTTGTGTCCCTGGTCTCCCACATGGCTGACCACGGTTTGAGTCCTGGACCCAGTGACTTGAAACTCATGCCAGGCGCGTGTGCATGCATGCCTAAGATCTCAGGAGGAGAAAGGAGGAGAAGGGATTGTGGCGTGGCCATCTCCCTGGGAGGTGATTTCTCACTTTCCCTTTCACTGTTTTCTTCTCTCTCTCTCTCTTTCTCTCTTTGTCCCTGGACAAGCGCATGCATCCTATTTATTTATTTTTATTTTATTTTACAATCAAGTCTTTGCAGATGAGATAATGCTATGTCTAGGATTTGCTTTAAATTAGTCTGGGAGTGGAGCTGGGAAGTTGGAAGGCAAAGATGAGACAAGATTGGCCAAATGTTGGGTGATCGCTATGCGGGATAACAGATAGGGTATTCTCTTGTCTCTCTGTGAGTAAGGACATTCTGAAGACGTCCCTAATAAGAACCTAAAAAGGAAACCTTCAAATCCCTACTGGCTGTGTAACCCTCACCCCATCTCTGAATCTCAGCAAGGGTTCGACCCCCCGAAAGCTGTTTTTGTAACTGGTCTGCTCTCCACTTCGCACCAGCTGATCACTTACCCCCTCCCCCCCTTTCCTAGAGAAAGTGCAGCACTCCAAGCCCACAGTGGCCCCGAGTGGCCTTTGGAAGGACAGCACCTACGGGCAGTGTCTCTACCTCCAGCTGGAGCACCTGGAGCAAGAGCTGCAGCTGGTGGGACCCCACGGCTTCCCGAGGAGCCACAGCCACGCCCAGGCCCTCAGGCGGCTGCGGACGCTGAAGAGCTGCCTGAAAGCACAGCCAGGTGCCACCGCCCTGGCCTGCACCAGGTAACCACTTCCTGGGTGGGAAGGACAGGCACTGACACCCCAGCCAGGGTCCGTGGGATGAGAGCATCTGGGACAAGCTGGGAAAGGTGTCCCCACAGACTCCCCACCCCACCCCCAGCGGAAGTGACCCCAGATGCCTGCGGCCATCCAGGGAGAAGACACTGAGCCCTTTGTACAACACTGTACTGTCGGTAACCGTGTTCGTGGGGCTGTTTCCGAGCTGTGTGCCCTCAGACCAGTCCCTCAACCTCTCTGAGTCTTGGTTTCCTCAGCTGTAAAATGGAAGTGATAATGCCCGTCTCCTGATTCAAACTTAAAAGGAAATACAGTCATATGTCACTTAAGGAGCGGGTTGTGTTCTGAAAAAGGTGCCGTGAGGCGATTTCACAGCTGTGCAAGCGTGGCAGGCCAGACTTCCGCCCAGCAGGTGGTGTCCATCGCGGAACCTCTGCCGCACGGTGGAGCCTGTCTCTCCTCATGGCCCCCCGTCATGCACACGGTCTGCCGTCGACCCGGAGGTCACTGTGCACCCTGGGTCTGTGTGTTTTCAGAGGTATTCAGGGACATTTGAGTACAGGCAGGCGTTTACATGACAGTAGGAGTTACTATGAATCGTGTGAGGTGTGGCAACAGCATGGTAACTCAGTAAGAAACTGGCCGTTTTTGAAATGCATTCTGGAGTAATTTAGGGTGATTTTGCATTATACCTGGAATTTCTCTTTAAATACTCCACCCACCAGAAAGAGAGTGGGGACAGTGGTGTAATTATGACAATGAGGGTTGTTGAGACCTACGGCTGAGCGCCTGGGGGTTTGTTGTACTTGCTAAATATTTTTATGATGAGAAATGTTTATTATAAAAACTTTTTAGTGCCCACCCGCTAGCCTAGTGGTTAATGGAGCCAGATCCCACACGGTCAACCGTGGTATGAATCCTGGCCCCAGTGGCCTGAAAACATGCTGGGAACATGTGCACGTGTGCCCCCCAATCCCAGCAGGATAGACAGAGAAGTGGAGGGGAAGGGATGGCGGTGGGACCATGCCCCTCTGGGAGATGCTTTCTCCCTCTCCCTCCCCGCCCCCATCTCTGCCGACCATGTGCACCCTGGGGCAATTAAAAAAAATTTTTTTTGAAAACCTGTGTAGTGCCTGCCTCCCAGGCTCACCATGAGGAATAGCGAGGAAATGTTAGCAGTGAGCCCTGAACAGATGAGACCTTGTACTTGATAGACAAGTATAAGAGCAGCCCTCTGAGGGCAGCAGAGAGGAAAACTGAGGGTCCGAGAGGCCCAGGAGCTGGGCCAAGGTCACGCAGTTGATGGGGATGAGACGCGGTGGGATTTCCACCTGAGTTCGCTGGTGCCATGCTGACTGTCAACCCACCCTCCTTTGCAGCCTCCCGCGGGCGAGCAAGCCCCCTGGTGGCCTGCCCTGGTGGTGTGTCCTGGTGGGCTGGCTCCTGGTGGGGGCCACCAGCGGCGTGGCGGCCTTCTTCACCATGCTCTACGGCCTGCACTACGGGCGGGCCAGCTCCCTCAGGTGGCTCATCTCCATGGCCGTGTCCTTCCTGGAGAGCGTGTTCGTCACCCAGCCCCTGAAGGTCAGGACCCCGCCCTGAGGCTACTCTTCTCCCCTCCACCCACCCTTTCCCAAGGACTCAGCCCTCCCTTCCTGCATTCAGCCAGCAAAGGAGCGGCCTCTGTGCAGGCTGGAGGATTAGGGTGATAATTCCGGATGCCCAAATCTTGGACCCTTCCTCTGGACCTGGCCTGGGGCTAGACTGAGAAGCTCATGCCTCAGAACCATCTCCACCCTTAGGAGGGCTCTTCTGGAGAGAAACCCTGGACCAGAGATGGTGTCATTAGTCAC
Source organism: Tupaia tana (assembly GCA_026018925.1). Lineage (NCBI taxonomy): Eukaryota > Metazoa > Chordata > Mammalia > Scandentia > Tupaiidae > Tupaia > Tupaia tana. The sequence goes on from JAKSZU010000018.1 coordinate 6,919,757, forward strand.
GTCGCTGGACTACTATGTGTTTGATCATGGTTTGAGTCCCGGATCTGGTGGTTTAAACTCACGCCGGGCGCGTGTCCGTGTATGCCCAAGATCCTGAGAGGAGAATAGAGGAGAAGGGATTGCGGCGTGGCCATCCTCCCTAGGGGGTGATTTCTTGCTTTCTGGCTCACTCTCTCCAGCTAGTATAGCCAAAATTTCTCTTAAAAAAAACAACAACAACAACAAAAAACCCAGAAATCAAGGTCACAGACATCTTGCCCCTGACCAGGTATGTCAGTGTGAAGAGGACCTGCTTTCTCAATTCTAAGATGCTTTTTTTTCTTAAACTGCAGTCACGAAATACGTATTTTATTATTTTTAAATATATTTTTAAGTTCAAGAAAAGCAGCTTTAGCTTTAATAAAATCAAAAATCAAATTTTTAAGAAAAATTTGCTATGCTTTTGATAGTGAGACAGGACAGCAACTTAAAGGACCTTTCCCTTGGGAAAACCACCCGCCGAGCACGCGTGCATCAGCTAGAAGTTGTGCTCTGAGATGTCCAATCTCGCGGCACCTTAGAGTCAGAGGACCACGCAGCCCTGGCTTGGGGCTGGGGTGGGGGAGGCGCTAAGAGAAGGCCATCCCTGGGAGTCGGGTATTCCTTCCTGCCCTGGGGTGTGGGGAAGCTGCAGGGAGCACTGAGGAGGATCTTTACACCCTTGTGCCATGGCCAAGCCCGCCACACCCACCCTGCCTTGGGTCTTCCATCCCTCCTGGACGCCTTTATGGTGAAACCCACAGACCTGACACCTTCCTCTGCCCCAGACCAGCCCAGAGGATCTGAAGAACAGGGTGTCCAAGGCTTTCTGCTCCCCAGCAAACCACAGCCTTCCGCCACGCTGTGCTTGTGCTTAGCACGTGCCCACTAGTGTGGCAGTGTGCTACCTGCTTCAGGAAGAAGGGGAGGGGATCCCAGGGGAGCAGAAATGCTCCAGGCCAAGAGGGGAGAGAGCTGGCAACAGGAGTGAGCAAGGGAGAAGGCTCCGGCCTTCAAGGACCCCCAGTCTCTCCACCAGGTCGGGAGCTTTGGTCCCCATTCCCCCTCACCACCTCCCCTCTCTACACTGTGGCCCCTGTCCCCAACCCCTCTCAGAGCAGGTGCACAGTTACCAGCCTGGGCTGGGCGTTCCCCGGGGTGTCTTCCAGGTTCTGGGCTTTGCTGCTTTCTTCGCACTGGTCTTGAAGAAAGGGGAAGATGAGGAGGAGACTGTGTCCCCCATGCTGGGCAGTCTGTCCAGTTCAGGTAATGATGCTTCTGTGTGGGCAGAGGCCTGGCCAGCTGGTCCTCCTGGGCCACAGGAGCCCCACAGAGTCTCAACTAGAGGATGGCAGGTCCTGAGCCTCAAGCCAGCTTCTCAGACCCTTGCTCCCAACAGATGTCCACCTGTTTGTCCACTGCCCACATACCAGCCAGAAAAAGTGACTCCATCTCAATAGCAGATGGTGTAACAGTTTCATTGCTGGACACCCACGTAGTTGGCTGCGGTTCAAGTCCCGGACCCGGTGGGTTAAATTCACACAGGGCCCGTGTGCATGTATGTCTAAGATCCTGAGAGAAGAATGGAGGAGAAGGGATTGTGGCACGGCTGTCCCCTCTGGGGGGTGATTTCTCGCTTTCTGTATCTCTGTCTCTCCAGCGAGTAGATGCACCCTATAGCAAAAATCTCTCAAAAAGAAAAAAAAAAAGTGCCTCCGTCACGGTCCCCTAGGCAGCCTTGCTCCTTCCCTGCCGACACTCGGGGACCTGCTCACAGCCCTGGCCGTCCTTCTCTGACGATGCCAAGCAGCAGCTTTCTCCTCTGAGACTCAGAATGCAAACCAAAACCAACCGCAAAAAAGAATCAGCTTGCCAGTGCACGGAGAAAGGTGCCCACAGGGCTGGCTCTGCGGCCCGGTGGTTAAGGCAGCCAGACCCGCCATGGCTGAGCGTGCAGATTGAGCCCACTCACTGCAGCCTGAGAAACGCGCCAGGCATGTGTGTGTGTCCCCAACATCTCACAAAGAGGGGGAGAAGGAAGAGAAGGGATCATGGTGTGACCATTCCCCATGCGTGGTGCCTTTTCCTCCCGTCTCCATGTTCTCTCTGTCTGTCTCTGACAAGCACATATACCCTCTAGCCAAAAAAAAAAAAAAAAAAAAAAAAAAACAAAGAAAAGTGACTGTAAATTAGAGTTCTTGGAAAAGGTTTGTAAACTGCAGCCGCTAGGCCAAGTCTAGCACACTGCCGTGCTTACCCACAAAGGTCTATTGGAGTACAGCCTTACCGACCCGTGTTCAGGATGCCAGTGGCCAGTTCCCTTCCTCTGAGTTCTCATCCCCTAAGCAAAACGCCCAGCTGTGGCTGAGTAGGAGAGTTACAAAACCAAACAAGCAAACAAGACACAAGCAATCGACACTCATAATTGAGTCTTGACTTTCAGGAGCAGACAAAAACCCATGCACACACCCCAGGTGGTCACCTCCTCGTGGCCCTGTGCCCTTCCATTCTAAGAGAGGGCGTTGGCTTTGCAGATCCAAAACGTCCACTAAAATCTTCTTCCAAGAAAAAAGAGTCATTTTTCTCCAAGATGCCAGCCAATGGGCCCATTAAATGTGCTTTCGGTAGTTTCTGTAGCGACTGTTCAAGAAGGACTGGCCTTGGGACCAGCAGTTAGCGTAATGGCTATGTCGCTGGACTCCCACGTAGTCGACCGCGGTTCGCGTCCCAGACCCGGTGGCTTAAACTCACGCCGGGCGTGTGTGCGTGCGTGCCCAAGATCCCGAGAGGAGAACGGAGGAGAAGGGATTGCGGCGTGACCATCCCCCCTGGGGGGGGGGTGATTTCTCGCTTTCTGTCTCTCTGTCTCTCTCTGTCTGTCTGGCGAGCGCACGTGCCCTATAGTGAAAACCTCTCCAAAAAAAAAAAAAAAACATAAAAGGACTGGCCATCTGCCAGGCAGTGCGATGGTTTGGGGACATCATTTACACATTCTTCACTTACCATCGGGGCAGTCCGTCACTTAATACAGCTGTAATTTACAGGGCTGTATAGCCATCACCCCAGTTCAGATTTAGAATAGCTTCATCACCCCAAAGGCTCCCTCCTGCCCATCTGAAGTCAACCCCAGCAACACTGGCTGGGTGGGCGTTCGCTGCCCTTGGGGTGAGCAGGCCCTGGCAGGAGAGGCCATCACGCAGGTAAAGGCACAGTGCATGTCAGGGCGCTGCAATGAGAACTGGGTTGGGGAAGAACGAGGGTGCAGGTCTTCCAGGTGATAAAAAAAAAGTCCCACAGCTTGGTTGTGGTGATGGTGTAGAACTTTATAAAAACCTTGCGCTGTAGACATCCAAAGGGTGGGTTTTATGAAAACGATAACTCAGTACAATGGTTTGAAAAAGAAGACACTTGGGGCCAACCGTTGGTGTGGTGACGCGAATGTGGCTGGATCCCATAGGCTGACTCCATAATTGAGTCTGGCACCTGGAGACTTGGAAAACACTCCATGGGTGTGCGTGCGTGCGTGTGTGTGTGCGCGCGCGCCCGAGGTCCCGAGAGGAGAACGAGAAGGGGTTGTGGAATGGCCACCCCCCCAGGGCGGGGATGCTCTCTCATGTTCCCCCCCAGCCTCCCCCAGCCTCTCCTCTCTCAGGTGAGCGCATATGTCCTGTAACAAATTTTAAACTCTTTTTTAAAAGAGGAAAAAAAGAGAAGACACTTGGCGGTAGAAGTGACAGGACTTGGACATATTTGTCACCCTTACCCCCGTGTCTCTCATACTTTCGGAGGTGCCAGGACCATCGAGCAGTCAGTAAGGCTTCAGGGAGGGAAAGCGCTTATGCTTCGGGGGTGGGAGTATCTTCCAGATGAAGAAGGGACAGGACTTGGGCCCTGGAATATCGCGAGTGGAGGCGCGGAGGAGACAGTTGGAGGTGGCGCTCAGGAAGAGGCCTGATGGCCCATTGTGCCTGGTGAGAAGGGACCGTGGCTGCAGGCACAGAGCCTGGTCCCCTACCTGCTCGAGTGACTGCCCCCTGCCCTTACTCCCGCAGAGCCCCGTGCCTTTCTCCGAACACGAAGGAACAGCAGCCAGGACACCTACCGGCCGCCCCTTCCCACCGCGGTAGAGAAGATGAGAGCCGCCAGCCTCAGGGGACAGAAGGCATTCGCCCTAATCCGAGAGATCTTGGGTAGGCAGCCTTCGGAGACCCTCCCGCTCACTGGTCTGGGCGCGGGCTTGAACACACATTTCCCGGCAGTCCACTAAGTCCTATGCTGCTTCTGGGCCTCAGTCTCCCACCTGTCAACTCGCCCCAGCTTCTCCCTACCCTCGAATCCTCTGGTGGTCTTCACAGCTGTAAGGACAAAGTCCTAACTCCCTCCTGTGGCTCAGTCCCCTCCTGGGGTCCTGTGCCCGGAGCTCTGATCGTGCTGGGTTCTGTGGCTCCCGAAATCCCCGCACCTGGCCCGACGTCAGGCCGTGGCCCGGCCACCCTGCTCAACGGTGCGGACCACACCTTTCCCTGGCTGATTCCTCCGCTCCTTAGCCAAGATGTCTGGGCCCAGGAGCTCTCGGCCCTCGGTGTGTGATAGCCCAGGTCTCTGGAAGCAGATTCGGGGCAGGTAGTTGATCTGAGAAGCCGTCCCAGGAATAGAGGAAGAGTGGGAAAGTGCAGTGGGGAGGGAAGGAAGGGAGCCAGAGACGAGTGACAGGCAGGCTCCATGGGACAGCTGGGGACAGTCCCCCCGGGGGCCGTGGAGAGAGCGTGCAGTGCACACCCCATGTCCTACTCACTACTCTCGGGGCCCTTCATGTCCTTGGGGGAGGGCCTCAGGATGCAGGTTCCTCGGCCCCAGGCTCCGAGACTCCCGTTCACCAGGAGTCCCACGCTCGGCACAGTCGTGACTTCTGACCTTCTAACCGTCCGACCTTCTAACCGACGATGTCCTCGCTCCTAACGGGCCCTTATGTCCCCCTCACTGCCTCCCACAGGCAGGCGGGCCCTGAGGGCAGGTGCATGTCTGTCTGTCCCCTCCATCTTCCTCAGCAGGGCGGCTGGCCAGACACCCCAGTTATGTAAAATGGGGTTTCAGAAACACTCATAAGCACAGAGGCTGGGCGGACACTGTTTACAGTGCCTTATAAAAATCGATCCCCCCGCACACCCTGCATCATAGAACTGTATCGATCCCTCCTCACACCCTCTCCCAGGGATAGCACGTGGTGTGGGGGTGAAGGCAGCTGCACCCCACAGAACCAACTGCAAAGTTGGAGCCTCAAACTCCATGGCTTGAAAAACACGCCAGGCTCATGTGCCTGTGTGCCCCAAATCTCAAGAGGATAACAGAGGGGAAGGGAGTGACTGGCCATCCCCCGCAAGGGGTGCTTTCTCACTTTCCTTCACTCTCTCTCCATCTCTGTCTTTAGTGAGCTCATGCATCCTATACCAACAAAAAAAAAAGAAAAAGAAAAAGAAAAAGAAAAATCCCCTCCATGACTTACTCACGTCATCCCATTTCACAGACGAGGCGAGTAAGCCATGGAGGGGTTGGGTCACTTGCAGAGGGCACAAAGATTGAAAGCGGCAGAGCTGGGATTTGAGCCCAGGCTCAAATGGACTTAATTCCTCTCTGCTATCTCTGTAAAGCGGTCCCATTGTCACCAGAGGAGTGAGAGACTGGTCTGCGAGGGCTCAGCTGTGCTGAGGCCACGCGCCATCCCATCCCTGCCCTGGACCCGAGGCCACGGGAGCGAGGGACCCTGCCTGACCAGGGCTGTGCTTCCCCTCCCAGCCTACCTGGGCTTCCTGTGGATGCTGCTGCTGGTAGCCTATGGCCAGAGAGACCCCCACGCCTACCACTTCCACAGGCACCTCGAGCACAGCTTCACCCGAGGCTTGTCAGCAGTGCTGGGCTTCCGAGAGTTCTTCGAATGGGCCAACACCACCCTCATGAGCAACCTCTATGGCCAACCCCCAGGTACAGTCCCCGCCGCAGGACACCCCTTGTGTGCACTTTCCTAGGAACAGACAAGAATCGCCAGCACCATTGGCCTCCTAAGAAAGCCTGTAAGACCAATGCTTTGATAGAGAGCCCCTCGGAGGGCTGTGCGTGGCCCTCCCCTCCCCGATGCAGCATGGAGAACTTCCTAAACTGGGCTACCCAAGCACAGACCAGCGAGGCTCACAGCATGTCCCAGGCAGATGGAACCACATGAGAAAGGTCGAGTGTGACCACCAGGGCACGTCCTTGGGACCTCGAAGCATTGATTGTGGCCACAGCATAGGATATGGAATAAGGGCCCATGAGACGCAGAGCAGGAGAGATCCCGGGCCACATTATGAAGGATCTCAGAAGTCCTTCTTTATCCTCAAGGAAGTGAGGCATCATCGAGGGTTTCTACGTGGGGAGTGACTTGAATCTGTGGTGCAGGGAGCACATGGAACAGAGCAGAGGCTGGGCACGGAGGGCTGCTGGGGAGACGTGACGGAGGCTGAGGCAGAGACGGGGGAGGTGGGGATGGAGAGGAGAGGATGGGTGCATAAAACGTGGAAGAGCCAGAATTGTGGGGAGGTGGGGACCAGGTGCAAGAGCTGGGGGGGAAGGGCCCTGACGGTGTCCAGGGCGGGCTGCCTGGTGGAGGGGTGCTCTTGCCCAGGTAAGTTATGCAAAAAGCCGAGCAGGTCCAAGGTGGAGAGGTGTGAGGTCGTTGGGGTGGACACGCCCTACAGTTGGTGCCTTGGTCTGTTTGCTGATGCTGTGAAAAAATACCACGGACTGGGCAATTGGTAGAAGAATTTGGTTCAGGAGGCCAGGAAGGCCAAGAGCACGGTGCCAGCATCTGGCGAGGCTCACCCACAGCAGAAGGTCAGAGGGCAAATGGGCACATGCAACATAGAAAGAAAATCAGGCCAGTTCTCCTTTTTTTCCCTTTTTTTTTTTTTTTCTTAAGCTGCTTTCTTTCACGACTAAGAAAGACAGACAGAAAGAAACAGTCCCCCAACAGGGTCCTGATGCTGGCATCCACCTCCAGTCCCAGCCGACCCCAGATCATGGGTGTGCACACGCCTGGCATGTTCAGGGAGCGCTCCAAACGTGCGCCTGGAACCCTTCCGTATGGGTCAGCTCATCGCCCTCCACTCAGACTCATCCTCTTGTCAGGAACCCACTCCCACAATAATGGTATTCATCCATTCATAAGGGCAGGGCCCTGCAACCTGCTCACTTCTTAAAGGGCCTGAGTCAGCAGGTGGCATGGTGGTGAAGGTGCTGGGTCCCACATGGCAGCTCTGGGAATGTGCTCACATGATGTTGATCACTAGATTCACCCTGCTGCTTTTTCATCTTCAGGCTTTGTCACTGATGGGAACTCCAAGCTGGTGGGCAGTGCCCAGATCCGCCAAGTGAGGGTCCGGGAAAGCTCCTGTCCTCTTGCCCAGCAGCTGCTGGCTTCTTTCACTGGATGCCATGCGCCATATTCCCTGGATGCCGAAGATCTAGAAGACTATGGGGAAGGCTGGAATGCCTCCGCCCTCAATAACAGCAATGGCTTTCCCTCGGCTTGGCAGTACCAGAGCCAGACCCAACGTCAAGGGTATCCCATTTGGGGAAAACTCACTGTGTACCGGGGAGGAGGCTACGTGGTCCCCTTGGGGACTGATCACCAGAATGCATCAAGGTAAGGGCTGACCTGAGTCACCTGCTGCTGGGCGGAGCCAGTTTCTAGAGTCCATGTCTGGTTGGAGGATGTAGTTTTCGTAATAGGGCTGAGTCAAGTTCATTCACATCATTGTGGGAGGGCCGGGGGGCGGGGGGCTCAGTCATCCAGGTCTCCTGAAACTGGGCAGTTTTAAAGTTAAACAAAAGTCCCTCTCCAGCACTGTCAGCCTGGTGGTCTGAGCCTGCTGTCTTCTGCTAGCGCCAGCTTGGAGTTGGAGTTCTCAATACCACGCAAAGCAGTCCATCCACTTTCAGGACAAGTGGAACGTGATTAGGGCTCTGTCAAAAACTGCAAGACCTGAGCTCTTACCCCACTCGTAAGCCAACAAACTAGCCCGTTTCTGCTTCACGGGTGTTGGCAGAAGACACCAGACTCCTGGGTCAGAGACAAAACATTTTATTACTCAGCGAAAGCAGTAGCAGAACATCATGTTGGTCTGAGTCAGCTCCCCGTAAAGGGCCACGATCGATGCTGACATAGTACCCAACACTGAACTCCAGGCAGTCGCTGGCTGTATAGCAGCAGAAACAAACCTACTCTTTGTTCAAAGGAAGACACCACCTCATCCCTTGAAGCTGCTTACCACAAATACAGCCCTGAGAAATGACCAGGGGAAGCACACCCAGGGCCTGGCATTCCTGGGATAGGGAGTGCCCAGCAGCATGTACAGGGCACCCACTGACTGTCCCAGCACGCAGAGAGGCCTAGAGCCTTGGGTGGGAAGCCCTGGCAGCTCCTTCCAGCTGCGTAGTCCAGGCGTGTTAGAGAACCCATGTCGGCCTCAGCTTCCTCCGCTGTAGGGTTAGAACACAAAGTCACAGTGTTTGAGATGGTGTAGGTCACACCCTGCCTGCAAACACAAGTGACAAACGCCAAGCAGAGTACCTGGCTGGGGTCCCCAGGCCAGGAAACGTCTATTTCAGAACAAGATGTCTTCCTCTCTTAGGATGACAGAAGACATTCACTCTCTCTCCTTTGTCTGCTTCTATGTTCAAATCAGGATGCAGACCCTCTGGGAAAACGAGACGTATTTTATTTTTTCAATTGCCACAAAGCACATGTTCTTGCCAGAGAGAGACAGAGAGAGAGAGAGGAGGGGGCAGGGCACAATCACATTGCAATCCTTTCTCCATCCCCTTGGAATTTGGGGCATGTGTGCACTTTTACCCAGTGTTTCTCAAACCTCTGGGGCCAGGATTCAAACCATGCAGCTGGCCGTGTGGGACTGAACTCCCTTAATCGCTAGGCTATGAGGCCAGACACGGTGTATGCATATATATATACATATATATATATATATATATACATATATATATATATATGTATATATGTGTGTGTGTGTGTTTTAAGAGAGTTTTTTTTTTTGTTAAAGTGTTTGTGTGCTCACTGGAGAGACAGAGAGACAGAAAGCAGGAAATCACCCCCTGGGGGCATGGCCACGCCGCAATCCCTTCTCTTCTCGGGATTTTGGGCATGCACACACATGTGCCTGGCATGAGTTTTAAGCCTCCGGGTCTGGGACTGGAACTGCACTCAACTACATGGGAGTCCAGCAATGTAACCATGATGGCATCTGCTGGTCCCAGACATGGTACGTTTTAAAACAGGCCCTTCCTTATAACGGGAAGTAATGAGAGCTGCCATTACCCACACACATGCTACTTCATCTCTCCTCACAACGATCAGGACGCTGTAACTCCACTGCAGATGAGGAAACTAAGGCCTAGGAAAGTTATTAGCTTGCCCAAGAAGCAAGGGGATTTGAACTGAGGTCCCTCTGCCACCTCCAGGCTTTGCGTTCTTTCCCCTACAGAGGCTGGCAGAGCTCCAGAGCTGGTCTCATGTGCGCTGCCAGCCCTGAGAGACCCCTCCCACCGCAGCTGCAGCCTGCCTGAGCCCCCGATATTTCCTGGAGGTCCTTGAACACTGAGGCTCTCAAACTTCAGAAATCTCCAGAATCCACTGGAGGCCCATTAAACACAGATCTCTGGGCCGTCCCCAGAGTTTCTGATTCAGCAGGTCGGGGAGGGGGATCTGAGAGCCTGCACTTCCAGAGAGTTCCCAGATGGTGCTGCTGTTGCTCTGGAGAGCCCACTCTGAAAACCACTGGCTAGTGGCCAGGAGACCATGGGTGCCGAGATATTGCACCCTGGGCACGCAAACGGAGACCACTCCCAGGAGCAGAGCAGAGGCAGAGGGAGGGGTTTACTCGGGAAGCCCTGGTCTCCTCAAGGGGCCAAGGGCACAGGGAGCCTCTGCAGGACGGAGGAGCCCCAAACACACTCTTTCCCACAGAATGCTCCAGTACCTCTTTGACAACACCTGGCTGGACACGATGACCAGGGCTGTGTTCGTGGAGTTCACCGTCTACAATGCCAACGTCAACCTGTTCTGCATCGTCACACTGACGCTTGAGACCAGCGCCCTGGGTGGGCAGGCTCTCCTGGGAACCCCCTCCCTGGGCCACAACTCCTGAGGCCAGCTGGGCCTGTGGCCAGAGCTCGGGGTGGTTGTTTGGGGCATTTGGAAGTGGGTCTTGGTTCACCCCACAGCTGTGCCTGCCTAGCCCCCAGGGGCAGGGCGTTAGGGCTGCTCCAGCCTTCCTGTGTCCTGAGTTAGCCTGGAGGAAGGCAGTCAGTGTCCGAGGACAGCTTATCCTGCTCCTGTGCCTGAACTGCCCACTCTGCTGGGCTGGGGACGGGGAGCTGGCGTGAGGGGCTGAGGAGAGAGCACCCGGGAAGAGGGTGTCAAAGCCACACTTACAACTCGTGCTTTCACCCAAGGAGAGAGGCACACGGACATGCACACAGGGCAGAGGTTTCAAAACCCTCATTGCCTTAACTTCATGCTCTCATATGGGCTCAATGGGCGCATTTGTTGTGTCCTATTCTGTTTCTTTTTAAATTTGCTATAGGGCACATTGCTTGCCAGAGAGAGACAGGCGTGGGAGTGAGAAAGCATCCCTTCGAGGGGAGAATTTTGGGCACACATGCACATACATCTGGCATGTTTTCCAAGCCACCAGGTCTGGGACTTGAACGCACAACCACATGGGAACCAGCCACCTGGCTGGCCCCATTATTCTAATTCTTTTTTCCCACCCTTTTATGTTCTGTTCTGTTATGCTATGTTATGTTACTATCTATTTTAAATTTACCATAGAGTATGTATTATAGCTGGCCTCTGGCCCCTTATAAAATGGTAATCACAATCTACAAAAAATACCAACCTGGACCAGCCAGGTGGCACAGTGGCTAAGGCATCTGGATCCCACATGGCCAACTGCACGGTTCAAATCCTGGACTTGGTGGCTTGAAAAACACATTGGGTGCGTGTGGGTGAGTGCCCAAAATTCCAAGAGGAAAAAGAAAAAGGATTATGGCGTGGCCATCCCAACTAGGGGCACTTTCTCTCCCTCTCTCTCTCTGTATTTCTCCAGTGAGGACAGATGCCTTATAGTAAATTAAAAACAAAAAGAACAACAGCAACAGCAAAAAAATGAAAAACCACCAGCCTAAAGCCTAAATCCTAACAGCCTCTCCACTGAAAGAAAAATTCAGATGTTGTAAAGTGAAATGTAGGACTTTCAATTTGCATTATCATGGCCCAATGTCAATAGTTTCTTTCAAATCCTTGTTTAGGGGTTATTCATCTTTTGATGTCTTCTTTCTTTTTGTCACATTGTTTATCTTTTCTGTTTGTTTTTGTTGATGATAGAGCATATGCTTAATGAGAGAGGGAAGGAGAGAGAGAGAAGGAAAAAAAAAATCCTCCGCGGGGCCTAGTCTCGCCACAATCCACAACCCCCTTCCTCCAGCTTGCCAGGACCTAGGGCACATGTGTTTCTGGCCACCTGAGCCAGAGGACTTGAACCATGATCAACATGTGACTGTGGACTGCATCACAGAGTCTGGGTCCTTTTTGGCTCTTTAAGGGCCCTTAAAACATTGTCCCAAACCACGTGTGATTGAACTATGTGCTTCCACAGATGAAAAGTATGGCAGAGGTTTCAGGTTCAGCTGAGTCGGTGAATCACCGATGTCACTAAGGACTCAAATTACTTACATTTGTTCATTTCCTGCCATCCTTGGGGCTGATTTTTCTCTCCGTAGAAAGAAAAAGAAGGAAAACCCACTCAAAATTAGTCTCTAAGCCTACTGACCACTAGATGAATTGTTCTTCCATGAAATGTCTTTAGACAAATGGCTTTTTTTTTTTTTTTTTTTTTTTTTAAAGAGGGATTTTTGCTATAGAGGACGTGTGCTCGCCGGAGAGACAGAGAGAGAGAAAGCAAGAAATCACCTCTTGAGGGAATGGCCATGCCTCAATCACTTTTCCTCTGTTCTCCTCTTGGGATTTTGAGCATGCATGCACACGTGCCTGGGGTGAGTTTTAAGCCACCAGGTCTGGGACTTGAACCGCGGCTGACTATATGGAAGTCCAGCGACTTAACCATTATGCCATCTGCTGTTCCCTAGACAAATGGCTTTCAATGAGCAGACCTAGAACAGATGGAAGTTGGGTGGGTGGATGTGCCTTGACTGGAGGAGACTGCATAAGGGCCAACCCCAAACGCAGAGGCCGGGCCGTCTCTCCCTGCAGCTCCCTTTGGGCATGTCCACCATCTTTCATGTCTCCCACTGCTGCTGGACGAGGGGTTCTATAACCCCAGCCCAGGGACCCAAAGCAGGGGTGAGGTCTTGTCACTCAGCCACACACAGAGAGGCAGAACTGTTGATGTAAGAGGACAGGAGAATGTATTTGTGTGGCCCCGCTAGGAGGACATGTAAGAATATCTGTGGTCAGTCAATTTACAGATGCTTTTGTAGGGAAAGGGGGACCCTCTGTGGCAGCTGGCTACCCACAGAAAAGCATAGATCAGGTTAAGGTTTTAGCTGGGAGGTACAACCGAGCAGTTAGTCTTTGAAACAAGAGCTTGGGAACCAGCAGTTAGCGTAATGGCTATGTCGCTGGACTCCCACGTAGTCGACCGCTGTTCGTGTCCTGGACCCGGTGGCTTAAAACTCACGCCGGGCGCGTGTGCGTGCGTGCCCAAGATCCCGAGAGGAGAATGGAGGAGAAGGGATTGCGGCGTGACCATCCCCCCTGGGGGGTGATTTCTCGCTTTCTGTCTCTATGTCTCTGTCTGTCTGGCGAGCGCACGCGCCCTATAGTGAAAACCTCTCCAAAAAAAAAAAAAAAAGAAACAAGAGCTTCAGTCTTAGGTAAGGGGCACAGTCAAATGATTCCTCGGGACAGGAGTTTGAGCTCGTGGCTGGGCAGAGCCTCCCTCATTGTCTCAGCTCCAGGTAGGCCCTTTGTCTCCTTGGAGTTCCTGTGAGAAATCGCAAATGAGGAGTATGAGGCTGAGAGGAAAACGGCTTTTTTTTTTTTTTTTTTTTTTTAAAGAATTATTTTATTTAACTTTATTTATTATTATACCATTATTATTTTTCAGTTTGATCAGAGAGAGAGAGAGAGGAAGTGAGAAAGCAAGCCACCAGGTCCGAGACTCGAACCGTGGTCGGCCATGTGGGAGTCCAGCGCCCCTAACCACCACACCACTTGCCAGCCCCGTAAAACGGCTTTTGATTTTAACGAGATGGAGCCAGTCAGGCTAAGCAGGCCCCTGTTACTCCAGGTGTCCTGCTCCGTCCTCTGGGTCTGGGTCTGAAGGATCTTTGTCTTCACCTCTGCTGTGCCAGCCCTCGAACTGCCTCGAGTTTGGCTGTGGCTTGAGCGGCAGTGGCCAGGGTGAGCAGAACACGCTTTGCTTCCCAGGAACCTTCTTCACGCATGCAGCCCTGCAGAGCCTCCGCCTGTACCCCTTCACTGACGGATGGCACCCTTTCGTGGTGGCGGCCGAGCTCCTGTACTTCCTCTTCCTCCTCTACTATATGGTGGTCCAGGTAAGGCCGGACTCGGGCCCGGGGCAGCCGGGCCCTCTGCTTTCCCTCCCACTTCCTCGGGAGCAGGGCCTGAGAAGGGAGGGGAGGGCTTTGCTTGGTTGTTTGGCCCTGCTCCTTTGGTCTTCCCAAGTTAAAAGTGGTTTCCTGGGGGCCAGCAGACAGCGTAGCGGTTACGTGGCTGGACTCCCACACGGCTGAACACAGAGTCCTGGTGGCTTACAGCTCACCCCAGGCACATGTGCGTGCATGCCCAAGGTCCCAGGAGGAGAATGAAGGAGAAGGGGCTGCGGTGTGGCCATCCTCCCATGGCTTTCTCTCTCTCTCTCTCTCTCTTTCTCTCTCTCTCTCTCTCTGGCAAGTGCATGCACCGTGTGGCAAAAACCTTAAAAAAAATTCTCCTGCCAATTTAGAAAACCTCATTTTCAAAAAATATCTCTTATTGAGGCAAAGCACATGTAATATAAAAGTTACCTTTTTTGAGAGAGAGATTTTTGCTATAGGGTATATATGCTCACTGGAGAGACAGAGAGACAGAAAGTGAGAAATCACCCCCGAGGGGGGATGGCCACGCCACAGTCCCTTCTCCATTCTCCTCTTAGGATTTTGGGTATGCATGCACATGTGCTGGCATGAATTTTAAGCCACTGGGTCCAGGACTTGAACCACGGCCGACTATGTGGAAGTCTAGCAACGTAACTGTTGCACCATCTACTGGCCCCCAAAGTTGCCATCTTAACAAGTACATGCACATCGTTGTCCAACCATTACTGCATCCACCTCCAGAACTTCTTTCATCTTGCATCACTAAAACCTCACCGGGTAAACAACTACTCCCCATTTCTCCCTAAAAAACTTTTATTACCAAACAAGTGTTAAATCACAGGCCATCTCTAAAGAGATTGCAAAGAGTAGAAATCCCATCCTTGTAGGTAGCCAGGCCAGTACAACCCATCACATGCACATTCTTAAGATAAACGATAAAAAATTCCTCAAGAAAGAGGACTTGATGGCACTGTGTGTCACCTTATGCTTCCTAAATTCACTTGTAATGGTGGCCACCTGTTTGCTAATTGCCTTTATCAAAAGGAAAACTAAACTGTTTTTCGGACAGGAGTACAAGGGTAGTTTCGCTGCTTGGAGCTAGCAGCCTGCAAAAGTTAGGCTCCTGCCCTGTCCGAACTGGGAGATTGAGACGAGTCTTTTTTTTTTTTTTTTTTGGGAGAGGTTTTTGTTATGGGACATGTGCGCTTGCCAGAAAGACAGAGAGAGAGAGACAGAAAGCGAGAAATCACCCCCGGGGGAACGGCCACGCTACAGCCCCTTCTCCTTCATTCTCCTCTCGGGATCTTGGGCACGCACGCACACGTGCTGGTCATGAGTTTAAGCCACCGGGTCCGGGACTTGTACCGTGGTCGACTACATGGGAGTCCAGCGACATAGCCATTACGCCAACAGCTGGTCCCCACTTAACTTCTTTAAAAGATATATCAACATCTCAAAAGGACAGAAAAATAAACAATACTCTCTTAAAAAAATAAATGCTTTATAAAAAAAAAAAAGGGCTTAGGGTTTTGCCCCTGAGAGAATTAAACTTTTTCTTATGCTGACACTTTTTCTCTACTCTGATGAACCCTGAGCTGGGATTAGAGATGGGAACAGATGGGTCTGTGTACAGGTTGGGGAGCCCCTCCCACCCCAGCACCAGGAAGCTGGCCCCTGCCAGGGCGCCCCTGGGTGGGGAGGGGAGCAGCAGTGGGGAGAGGCAGTGTCTATAGACCTTCGAGTCCTTTCCCAGGGCAAACTCATGAGGAAGCGGAAGTGGGGCTATTTCTGCAGCAAGTGGAACCTTCTGGAGCTGGCCATCATTCTGGCCAGCTGGAGCGCCCTGGCGGTGTTTGTGAAGAGGGCCATCCTGGCAGAACGTGACCTCCAGCGCTACCAGAGCCACAGACAGGAGTAAGTGGCTGTCCTCCCACCCTCGCTCCCTCCAGGACCCTTCATCCTCTGCTGTCTGAGGCCCAGGGATGGAGGGAGGTTTGGAAATCCTGTTGACCCACAGGGGATCAAGAGGCACTCTGGGTTTTGCGTTTTTTTTTAGATTTTTTTTTCCCCATAGGGTTTGTGTGCTCACTGGAAAGAGACAGAGAAAGACAGAGAAGGAAAGTGAGAAATCACTTCCCTCAGGGGTACAGCCATGACACAGTTTCTTCTCCTCCATTGTCTTCTTGGGATTTTGGGAACATACACATACATACATGTGCACGCACATGCCCAGCATGATTTTCAAGCCACTGGATCCAGGACTTGAACTGTGGTCAACCAACTAGAAGTCCAATACCATAATCACTGTGCTGCCTGCTGGGCTCTAAAAAATACTGTCTTAATGCCAAATGATTTGCTTCACAGTCTCTTTAATTCAGCCGTGACTCCTCAGTAGAATCACCTAGAGAGAGAAACAAAATCCTGCTGTCTTGGCCATGACCCGGACTTAATAAACAAGGACGTCTGGAGATGGAGTCCCAACACCCACCCTGTTAATATTCCCCCGGGTTATCCTACGACGAAGCCAAGGCTGAGAGCCTGCTTCCATTAGAGCTGACTGCCCTCGTAAAGGAGGGCTTAGCACTGTCAGCGTTTCCACGGATGTGAGCAATGAAAAGGCGTGGGAGAGGGTGATGTTTTCAGAGACAGCAAAAGGTGCTGCAGGAGAAGGGGGGAAGCAACCATCTGTACTTGCAAGTCATCTGCTCAGAGGGGAGGAAGATTCTAGCACGAGAAGGTTTAGTATAAAGATGGTTCTGACCTGGGGACCCTAGCCTCTATTCCTGCTCCCTTGGTGTGGCCCTGAGCGTCCGTCCCTGGAGGGTTTCTAAGACCCGGAGGACGGTACAGGGGAAGCTCTCGAGACTGGAGGGCTTTGGGAAAGGCACTCTCTGCTGGGGCCTTAAAAGCTTCCCTTGTAAAGTGGGCTGTAAGGCAGAACTCACATGCTTTTCAGTTAGCAAGAAAAATGATATCACTGCATAACCCTAAAATACTGATCAGAAAAAGAAAACTCCCGAGTCCAACATCCCAGAGAAAACCATGCTGGTTGTTCTATTTTCGCCTTCTCTTTTTAAAATTTTGCTATAGGGTGCACAGGCTTGCTGGAGAGAGACAGAGAGAGAGAGAAGTGGGAGATCACCGCTTAGAGGTGATGGCCACACCATGACTCCTTCTCCTCCAGGGATCTTGGGCATACATGTACTTGCGCCCTGCATTTTTTCCAAGATGTCAGGTCTGAGACTTAAACCATACAGTGGAATCTAGTCACCTTAACCACAACGTAGCTGGCTGGCCCCGTCTATTTTCTTAGGAAAAAAATACACATATAAACACATATAAACATACATATATGTATATATCATATGTATATGTCCATAATGATTTCTGTATAATTCATTATGTTTAACATACTTATATTACATTTATATTATTTATAAAAGTTTATAATGTGGGGACTCAGACCACACTCAGTCATGTGGGAGTCTAACACCTTAACCACCACATCACTTCTGGCCTGGAACTGTTTTTTAGACAGGTTTTTGCTACGTTGCCCAGGCCAGTCTTGAGTTCACCATCCTCCTGCCTCAGCTTCCAAAGTTGCTAAGATCAAAGACTCATGCCAAAACTCCTGGCCTTGTGTTAAGACTGAATTGAAAGTGTAACGGTATGAGAGGAGAACAGAGGGTAGAGGGAGGGGGTGGTGGGTGGAGCCTGGACTCTGAAATCAGACAGGCTTGGATTCCAACTGTCATTCTTCCAAGTGACACAAGTTGTGTCACTACTTATGTCGCTAGCTATGTGACCTCGTGCCAACTCTTGTTATCTGTAAAATTGAAACATCAAGACTCCCCCTTTAAGTAGTATTTTTTTTTTTTTTTGAGAGGTTTTTGCTATAGGGCGTGCGCACTCACCGGACAGACAGAGACAGAGAGACAGAAAGCGAGAAATCACCCCCCTGGGGGGTGGCCACGCCACAATCCCTTCTCCTCCATTCTCCTCTTGGGATCTTGTGCACGCACGCACACGTGCCCGGCGTGAGTTTAAGTCACCGGGTCCGGGATGCGAACCACGGTCGACTACGTGGGAGTCCAGCGACATAGCCATCACGCTAACTGCTGGTCCCCCCCTTTAAGTAGTCTTGAAGTTCAAATGAGACAATGAGAATGAGGCTCTTAGCACAGTAACGGGATGGTACTTCCATCTTGTCCTCAAGTCTAAGGGCACCTGTTGTCCTACACTCAGACAAGAGTGCAGGAGGAGGTGGCATCTAGTGACCCCAAAGCAGGGAGGGGAACTCCCTTGACTCCATGTGCTTGACCTGAGACGATCCTTCCTTTGCCATTCTTCTGTAGCTCTGTAGCCATTCATCAAGACGGCTGGAGGACCAGTAGGTGGTGTGATGTTAATCTAGCTTGGTGCTGAATCCTACTTGGCCACCTGTGTGGTTTGAATTCCAGGCGAAGGCTTGGAAAACACACTGGGCATATGTGTGTGTGTGCCCAAAATCCTGAGAGCAGAATGGAGGAGAAGGGATGTGTCATGGCCATCCCCTCGGGGGTGTTTTCTCACTTTCTCTCTCTCTCTCACTCTCTCCCTCCCTCTCCAGCAAGTACACATGCCCTATAGCACAACTACAAAGAAAACCAAGCTGCTAGGTAATGGCCCCAGGAACTGGCCACCGGGGCCCCATGACCATGTCATCCTTCAGCGCCATCGCCCCCATCCTTCGGCGCCATCGCCGAACATCCTTCAGCACCATCACCACCATCCTTTGGCGCCATCGCCACCATCCTTCGGCGCCATCGCCACCATCCTTCGGCGCCATCGCCCTCATCCTTCGGCGCCATCACCACCATCATCATTTTCATCCCCATCATCGACACGATCACCACCACCACCAATAACATCATCACTTTCATCCCTGTCACCCTCACCATCATCGTCATTACCATCATCAACACAGTCACCATCGCCATCCCTGTCACCACCGTTATCACCAGCAGCTAGCGGAGAGATCCGGGATAGCTCTGTCTCTCCCAGGCCTATTTCCAGAAGGGGTAGCCTCTGACATCACAAGTTCAATCTCACATCTAGGTGAGCTCTGGCTGAACCACTCGGTCTCTGTGACTCAGGCTTCCCATTTTGGTCCCACAGGGGAGTGAGTTTCAGTGAAACAGCAGCCGCTGATGCTGCCCTCGGCTACATCATCGCCTTCCTGGTACTCCTATCCACAGTGAAGCTTTGGCATCTGCTCAGGTTGAATCCCAAAATGAACATGATCACGGCGGCCCTACGTCGTGCCTGGGGTGACATTTCAGGCTTTATTGTTGTCATCCTTATCATGCTCCTGGCTTACTCCATTGCGGTGAGTAATGGTGTTCCTCCTTTGGGAAAACCTCAGGGCTGGTCTCCATGGAAGTCAAGGCTATTTGGTGATGGGGAGTGGATGGTTAGGGTTAGGGAGACTTGGGGAACCTAGGAGGGAGAGTCAGGGTCTGGGAACTCACGAGCCAGTCACCGCAAAAGCAGAGACTGGAGACCTCGGCTGGGTAGGAGGGAGTGGCACAGGCTGTAGGATGGAAAGGACCTGTCTCCCCAGTGAAGGATTTCTTCTGCATCCAGATCCTGCTGGATGTGCCAGTTCTCCCGACATCCCGATGGGTAGGAAGATGCAGATGTGCCCAGAGCACTCTCACTGTGCCAGGGCATTGAGTGACCGAGGGCAGAGACGAGGAAGTGAGGGCAGGAATGCCCACAGGTCAGGTCAATGCTTGCTGCCCTAGACGTGAACTTAGTAGGGTCAGTTCTGTTTCTCATTCAGCCTCTTCACACCACGAGCATTTGGACGGTCACCTCTTTTATGACTGGAAACACCACCTCTTCCTTCCCTCCTTTAACAGATCATTAATTTTGGATGCTTTTTTCACTATCAAGTAGTGTGGAAAACAATGACCGTCTTCCACTCTGACCCCCAGCTGCATCTTGATCTCCATTCCAATTTGCACCCCCACCTGATGCTAGGTGAACCCATAACTCCTCTCAGGACCCTGGCCCCCATCATTTTTTTTTTTTTTTTTTTTGGAGAGGTTTTTTGCTATAGAGAGCGTGTGCTTGTCAGAAAGACAGAGACAAAGAGACAGAAAACGAGAAATCACCCCCTAGGGGGGATGGCTATGCCGCAATTCCTTCTCCTCGATTCTCCTCCCGGTGTGAGTTTATGCCACCGGATCCAGGACTCGAACTGCTGTCGACTAAATAGGAGTCCAGCGACATAGCCATTACACCAACTGCTGGTCCCCCCCACTTTTCAAATTTTTGATTCATTTATTTATTTCAATTTGGCCAGAGAGGGAAGGAGTGAAAGAGAGCTGCCAGGCCTGGGACTCGAGTCGCAGGTGGCCATGTGGGAGTCTAGCATCCTTAACCACCACGCCACCTGCCAGCCCTAGCCCCCATCATCTTTGAACAGTCAGCCTGATCCTGACCCACTTCCCACCCTAGCCCTCCCCCATTCTCACGCTGGCCCCACCCAGTCCCTGTCCTTCCAGCATTCCCTGATCAGACATCCACAAGACCATCATGTGTCAGCCTCCGCTCTACCCCGGACCTCACTCCACTCTACTCCTGTCACCAACTCTTACCCCCTCTTCCATCCCTGGCCCCACTCCACCTTCCTCTCCCTTCCTTAGAAATGGGGTGCGTGCCTTAAAGGAGTGGTTTCAGACCCTGGCACTCTGGAGTCCGTGGTTTTGTTGAAAGTTCCCTTCCAGATTCCCTCATTTGTGTGGGTTTTTCTGCCCTCTGCAATGCATGGGCCAGGGGACATTGCGGTGTTCTCTGGGACCAGAAATGACCAATCAGAGCCCAGGGGTGCTGGACCTCCCTCTGACACCATGTCACGGGAAAGGCTGTGGGGGGGCTGTGGTGAGGGAAGATAAGATGGAGGAGGCCCTGCCCAGGCTGAAGAAGCCATCGTCCATCCAACTCAGCTGCCCAGAGCAAAGAGGCAGAGCTTCAGAGCACCCCGGGCCACCCCTGGGTCTCTAAGCAGCCAGCTGGTGGGTGGCCCTGAGCTCCCGCAGCACACCAGCTTGGAGGTGCAGACAGTGCTGTCGGTAGGTGGACGGCACAGCAGAGGTCCTGGATGAGTCACCTGGCAGACACTTCTAGAGCACACACAACATGCACACATGTATGTAGGTACCATATGTGCACCAAGGAATACACATGCACACTCACATAGGCACACGTGTGACTTTACATGTACAGACCCATGGAAAGAAACACATGCACCCCACACAGAACGCCCACCTGTCTGCTCTGTGGGTATGGACAGCTTTGCCAGGCCAGGCCAAGGAGGAGGCCAGCACAGACCACCAACTCTAAGTCAGATAGGCTTAGGGGGGAGGGGCTCACGGTTTCTTTCTCTGTTCATGAGGTTTCTTTCCATGACAGTCCAACTTAATATTTGGTTGGAAACTCCGTTCCTACAAAACCCTCTTTGATGCGGCAGAAACGATGATCAGTCTCCAGCTAGGAATCTTCGATTATGAGGAGGTAATGGGGGTGGGGGTGCTAGGACACTGCAGTTGACAGCCAGCCTTCATGCAAGGCAGAGAAGTGCTCCCACCTCCCCAACCCCCATGTCACCCTGCAGTATGTGGCCTGGCAAGCACAGGGCGACTCTGGACACATAACGCCCCCGTCCTCTAGGCAGACAGCCCCATGCTAGAGCCCAGGGCTGGCCCCGGGCTCCCGCTTACTGAACACCAAGTGCTGGGGGTTGTTCCTAGCCAGAACTGCCAGCAGCGGGGCGGAGGTGCTGCCTTTTCTCCTGCCAGCTTTCGAGAGCTCTACCCACACCATCGGCCCCCAGGCAGGGGCCACCTTCCTGGCTCCAGGATCTGCCCAGCTCCAGGACCAGTTTTCCCTCTGAGGGTGCCAGGTGGGGGGTGGCCACCAGGACAGAAGACACCCGGTGACTCTGGCTTTCTTCCTGCCAGGTCCTAGACCACAGCCCAGTGCTTGGCTCGTTCCTAATTGGGTCCTGTATCATTTTTATGATGTTTGTGGTGCTGAATTTGTTTATCTCTGTCATCCTGGTGGCCTTCAGTGAGGAGCAAAAATACTATCAGGTGAGTGAGTCCCTTTGGCCTCTTCCTCAGTCATCAACCTTGAGCTACAAAGGGCTGGCTGAGTGGCGACAGACCTGGGGGACCTGAGAGACCACTGCAGCTCCAAGCCTTAATGCCACAGGCCAGGCAACAGGCCCCAAAGGGCAAAGTTACTTCGCGATTACAAGCAAGAGGCCGGTGGAGCTGGGACTAGAACCAGGTCTCCTGACTCCTGGTTTGGGACTCCCCACTGCACCAGTGATTCTTAGCCCTGACTGCATTCAGAATCACCGGGAAACTCCGGGAAATTACTGCTGCCCCCCCCCCCCCCCCCCCGAGACCAGCTCCCACAGGCTCTCCAAGGGAATGAGCACGATTCTGGTGTTATTTTTTAAATCCCCCTGGTTGATTTCTGCGCATCCTCCATGAAGAGGAAACAAGAGTCCACTGAGGCTGAAGGAGGGGGTGCACCCTCGGGGTTCCCAGGAGGAGACCATTCCAACCCCCAAACAATTCCAAATGGTGAAGTGAACTTAGGCTGGACCCACGTTGCACAATAAAACCTGCTTTCCCCTCAGAGAGGAAAGCCCCCCGGAGGGCAGTGCTGCATTCATCACGTTCATCACGGGTTCCTCTTTTGCAGCTGTCAGAAGAAGAAGAGCTCATTGATTTGCTGCTGTTGAAAATATTCAGTTTCCTGGGTGTTAAATGCAAAAGAGAGGTTCCTCGAAGCAGCAGCGAGCAGCCCGAGGCGCTGTCCGAGGCCAAGTCCCCTCCACCAGCAGTGGTTTTGCCTGAGGTCTAAGCTGTTCATCCGCACGATTGTCTGCAGGTCACCCGAAAGCCAGAGCCCCAGTCCCCTGAAACTGCCCAGTGATCGTACGTTTTCTCCAGACTGTCATTGTTTGTAGAAGTCACTAAGCCCCAAAGTACAAAAGTGAGGATAACATACATGCAAAAATAGCCCCATTCGTGAGTACTTGCGTGTTCGAATGTATTTCCTTCTAGAAATAAAACATTACACAGAGCTCGGAAAACCCAATCTCCTCTACCAAGTCACCGTTGCATTGTTTTGGTCCTTCGGGGATTTCCTCTGAAGGATTCTAGTTCAAAGCTTTTCAAACTGGGTCCGAGAAATCATCAGGAAACGCTCGTGGGTGTTGTATTGTGTCTTATGGCTGTGGGGACAGTGTGTCGCCAACTGGGGGTTTAAACAGCAGGTATGAATGCCTCACAGCTCTGGACCGTAAAAGTCTGAGGTGTCAGCAGGGCCGGGCTCCCTCGGAGGACTCTGAAGAAGAATCTTGCACCTCTCCCAGCTTGTGCCATTTGCTGGTAAGCCTCGGTGGTCCTCAGCTTGGAGACACATCGACCCTGTCTCGGCACAGGCCTTCTCCCTGTCTCTGTCTTATCTTCTCATAACGTCACCAGTAATATTGGATTAAGGGCCTGCCCTTCTCCCCTAGGATCTCCTCTTAAGTAATTACACCTGCAGTGACCTTGTATGTCAGCACGGTCACCTTCAGAAGTTGACTTTGTCATAGCACCTTAGGGGACACAATTCAATCCATAGCAGGTTGTCGGCCCCAATCTGGGCTGGCTGAGATGGAAGATGGATCGTGTCATGAAGACCCTGTTGGGAGTCTTCTCTGTCTCTGTCTCCCTTTTTCTCATAGAAGAAATGAACGTAAACAACAGGACACACACACTGCCTGTTTCTTTGGTGGGCTGGCCTGGCCTGTGACACAGCCCCACATGGATGTGATCGTGTTCTTCTCCCCAGATGAATTAGTGGGCTGAGAATAAATACTGTAGAGCATGGATTGCATCATGCTGCACTGGCTTGAACAAAATAGCAATTAAGGCAGAATAATGGCATTATAGAAGGCATCCGAGAGCTGGAGTTTAGCAGCGTGACCCAACCAACATCTCAGAGGCTGAAGTAGATCTCCCTCCTGAACTCCTCTCTGGATTGGAAACTTGCTTCCTCCTTTTGCATAGAGTAAACAGAGTGATTAACATTCCTACTATCTTTGCTAAATATCCCAAAACTTCCTTACCCTAAGATGTTCCTTCAGTCGCCACACCCCTTGCCCTGAGCCATGAAGACTTTTGAATTCCATTGTGTTTAGGTAGGGATGGAATATACCCTTAGGAATGATAAACCTGCTTGTTTTGCTTCTGTAACTCGCTTTTGCTTTTACACTGTAAAACCCTACCCTTTCAAGCCCACTGCTCTTTGTTCTCGTGATTGGGCTGTCAACTGGAAAAGAGTGGGATTTTTGCCTTTATAAACACCCCTCTCCTTGCACTTGGGGTCCCCTCCCACATGCCACTGGCTTAGTCAATAAAACTCCAATAAATTTGGTAGTGTCTGGATGTCCTCTTCTTTCCGAGTAGACTATAACAAGGCAAAGCACACAGAGCTCAAGAGGATGCGTTTTCCAGCTGGCCTGGAAGCCTGGTCCTCCTACCACCCCACGCAGTCACTTGAGCTATCTGCCTTTCCTCTTCCTTTCTTGGACAAGTCCTGAAATGAGGGTAGTACCTACCAGAGCGGGGTGGGGAAGGATCGAAAGTTCGTGTTTGCACAGTGCCAGGCACGCAGCAGAGGCTCAACAGGTGACTCGGGTCACAGCACAGATGTGCCAGCAATCCCAGGTTTATGAGCCGGTGGAAGCTCAGCACAATGACATGGTGTCTTGTCAAATAGGCACCCTCTCCAAGGTGCCCACCCTGTGCAAGTGTGGAGCTTCAAGGATTTTTCACATAGAGCTTCTTTGCTGACTCATGTCCTTGCCATAGTCTGCGTCAGAGGTGAAGTCTTTCCCAGAACTTCATTATTTTCTGTCTTCTTCGGCCAAGCTTTTCTTGGAAGGCCTTGGTCACCTGGCTGGCTGATTAAGCAAGGAACTGTTCCCTGGGTCTCACCTCTCTGCCTTTTGTTTTTTAATTTTGCCAGAGGGCATGTGGGCGAGTCAGGAAGACAGGACAGAGAGAATGGGAGAGGGAAAAATCGTCCCTTTGCCACCTTGCTTTCCTTTCCAAATTGTGGGTAGGCCGCACACATGCCTGGAAAGTTTCTAAAACTGCTGGGTCAGGTACTTGAACCCCTGGGTCAGGTACTTGAACCCCTGGGTCAAACATGGGAGAGCCGGCTGCCTTAACCACGAGGCCATGGAGCCAGGACACTCTGTCTTTTGGACATTCCTGCATCCATGACTGGCTCCGATCCAGTCTCCCCCAACAGGCTGCAGCCAACTCGCGGACAGGTCTTTTCCACTCTAGAAGCTTCTTGACTCTGTCTGTCCCATTTGGGGTCCCTGGAGCTCTTGAGATCAGTGGAGTAATGAATTAGGTCCTGGACTGTTTGCAGTATTTCTAAACGTCAGAGGAACTGCGTGTGTCAGTGCGACTCTGGCTGAAGCCCAACAACAGACCTCGGTTGGCTACGAACCAGGCTCTGGGTGACCTTGATTTTCTGTACAAGTGCAGGACCGCACCCTCTAACGGACTGGGGCGCCTTCCTTGCCCAAGGACCCTGGGGCTCAGCGGCTTGGGAACATGCGGGCCCAACACACTCTCCCTGCCTGGAACCCCTCTGGGCGAGGGCAGTGACCAGGTCCTCCTCACCCGCGGGGCTGCTGAGCAAGCACTTCCACCCGCTGAGAACCGGCACCCGGGGCGATGCCCGCTCCTCCCCGGCGGCTTCGCCTCCTCCTCCGGGCAGCCCAGCTAAGTCCCCGCCCCTCGCCCGCTGCCCCATCCGGGCCTCAGGCGCTACTACATGTCCCCGCCCCTTTCGCGCGTTGCCCTATCCGAGGCCGCGTCCCGCCCCGCACAGTGCCCAATCAGACCCTGCTCCGCCTCCTCCGCCCGGGACCCGCCCCTGCGCCTGGTCCAGCCGGCTCGCTCCGACCCCGGGCCGCTCCGCCCCGCCCCCCCGCCCCGGGCGGCCCGGCGCAGCTCGGAGACCCTCGGCGTCCCTGCGAACATGGCGCTGCGAGCGGCGTGGAGCGTGCGGGCCGTGGCCTGCAGCCTGCGCACGGCCTCGGCGCCCGCCGTGCCCTGTCCGCCGAGGCCCTGGCGGCTGCGGGTGGGCCCCGTCCGGACGCTGCGCACGGGACCGGCTCTGCTGTCGGGTAAGAGGGCGCGCACGTGGGGAGAGCTGGGCACGTCCCTCCCGCCTGGCCGCTCTTTCTAGCTGCCTGGACTTGGAGAAGGTCGAGTTTGCATTCCTGAGCCGCCGGCGCAGGGTGCATAGCGAGCGCGAGCCCTGCCCCACACTGCCCTCGGTCGTTGGGGGTCCCTTGCCCTGTGGCCGCTGTCCCCTAGGTAGGCGGGGGGAGACGCTAGCAGCCTTTGTACCGCAGGGTAGGTGGAGCCGGGAGGGCTCCCAGGCGGGTGGAGCCTGGCAAGTGTCGCCGAGCTTTTAAGGAACCTTAGTTTGTCTTGGCGTTTGGTGCACTGTGAGTCTCAGAACTTGGAGGTCTTTAGTTTACTGGACCATAACTGAGCACTCGGAAGTAAAACTGATTAAGATATATATATATATATATATAGATAGATAGATATATCGATCTATCTATGTATATATCGATCTATCAGATAGATCGATATATACATATATATGTATATATATTTTTTTTACTAGGCATCATGTTTTCAAAACAGGCATGATATCGAAAACTCAGCTGTTTCCTAAAAAGAATAAAGTCTTTTGGACTCATTGCATAAGTTCAGCTCGACTTTACTGAGCCATTCTTGTGTACTGGGACTGAAATGAGGCCTACTTTAAACATTTCAAAAAATAATTACTGGAACCAGCAGATGGGTAGTAGTTAGGTGTCTAGAGTCCCACATGGCCTACCGTGGTTGGAACCCTGGACCTGGTGGCTTGAAAATCTCACCTGGCAGCTGTGCATGCGCACCCCAAGATTCTAGGAGCAGACTGGAGAAGGGATTGCAGCGGCTGTGGAGGGGAGGGGATTTCTCAATTTCCCTCTTATTGTATCTGTCTCCCTCTCCAGTCAGTGCAAAAAAAAAAAAAACCTCTTTAAAAAATTAGGGGCTAGTAGGTGGCGTAGTGGTTATGGCGCTGGACTCCTGCATGGCTGACTGATAATGTGTGCGTGCCTGCCCAAAATCCCAAGAAGCTAATGGAGGAGAAGGGATTGCAGGGTAACCAAGGGGGAGGAGGGCGGTTTCTCTTTCTGTCTCTCCATCAAGCCCATGCGCCCTGTGACCAAAACAGCTCTCCAAAGCAAAGGAATTATTTCATTTTATTTATTACTAATTTTTATTTTTTTATTTTTTTATTTTTTCCTTTTTTTGGGGGGAGAGGTTGTTTTTTTTTTTTTTTTTTCGTTATAGGGCGCGTGCGCTCGACAGAGACAGAAAACGAGAAATCACCCTCCAGGGAGGATGGCCACGCCGCAATCCCTTTTCCTCCATTCTCCTCTCGGGATCTTGGGCACGCACGCACACACGCCCAGCGTGAGTTTAAGCCACCGGGTCCAGGACTCGAACCGCGATCGACTACGTGGGAGTCCAGCGACATAGCCATTATGCTAACTGTTGGTCCCTATTACTAATTTTTAATATGCTATAGGCCAACCACCATGTCACCTGCTGGCCTGTGAGGCCTGCCTTAAATGGACTTGAAATAACAGGGAGACCTGCCCATAACCTTCTGGGCCGTTGTGCTGCTTTAGCACAGTTAGGACAAGGGAACGCAGTTTCCTTGCTTCATGCTGAGCCCTTGTTACTGACTGCTCCTTGTGAAGAACTCCAGCTTCTTATGCAGGGTGCACAGGCCTGTGATGTTCAGAACTGCAGTTGTTGATAAGTTGATTTATTCCAGAGTCTGAAGCATAAAGATTTCCTTTACCCATGGGAATACAAGGGTGAAGCATTTCTCAGATAAGAATTTGGTTTCAGGTCTGTTTTTTGTTGTTGCTGTTCCTCCGCGCTACACAAATTCTAGGCATCTGCATTATCCAGTAAATGCTGTGCGAAGGATCGATGCTCCTGATCTGGTAAAGCACTTAGGTTTTTAGTAGCAGACAAAGCCCAGTTTCAGTTCTGGTTCCATCCCTTCACCTCTGTGTGATCTTGGGCATAGTCATTTTTCCTCCCTGAATCTGGTTTCTTCATCTGAAAAGAGATGATAATGCCTAGGGATCTTACCGAGTTGTTGGGAGAAGGAAATGGAATAATGTAACTGCTGCACATACGGCCTGATTGGTATAATAAGCACTTAATAAATGATGTTTGTTACCCACCATTAGTGTATATCAAGTCAATAGGAAGAAAAATGTGATCACTATTACATACTTTAATGATATACTTTGTAATTGTGTGTAATCATTATGAAATTATATAACACATTTTAACATATTAGCGACTAAACAGAGGACAATGCAAAATTTTCCTAATTACAGGTCCTAATTTTGAAGGTCCCAAGCCATGTTTTTCAAGACCAAGTAAGAAAGTAATTATTTACCTAATCTGTCCGCTTTTCCCTGTTGGGCCAAGGGTTACAGGAGAATTGCACTAATCGTTGTCTTTAGCCTAAATAGCATGCCTAGCTGGAAGACTTATGGACTTTGAAGTCAAGCAGACTTAGGTGACTGAGCTTAATAATATTGATGTCTTCCTAAAATTGCAGTTGCTCAGTTACTAAGTTCAGGGTCAGAGCAACCTTATTCCTAACGTTATCTTTTTTTTTTTTTTTTTGGAGAGGTTTTTTGCTATAGGGCGCGTGCGCTCGCCAGACAGACAGAGAGAGACATAGAGACAGAAAGCGAGAAATCACCCCCCAGGGGGGATGGTCACCCCGCAATTCCTTCTCCTCCATTCTCCTCTCGGGATCTTGGGCACGCACGCACACGCGCCCGGCGTGAGTTGTAAGCCACCAGGTCCGAGACGCGAACCACGGTTGACTACGTGGGAGTCCAGGGACATAGCCATTACGCTAACTGCTGGTTCCCTCCTAACGTTATCTTTACAGTCAGGCAAGGTGACAAGGCCCAAGTCAGGACCGTCCTCTCAGAGACCTCACCATTACTTTCAGAAGTGTATTAGTTTTGGGCCAGCAGGTGGCGTGGTGGTTAAGGCCCTGGATTCCCACATGTCCAGCCGCGGTCTTAGTCCTGGACTTGGCTGCTTGAAACTCACGCCGGGTATGTGTGCCTGCTACCACCACGCCAACTGCCGGCCCCCTAAGCTGAACTATTTTAAGCTGAGGACCATCTGTATATACTTGAAATATGCTTTCTATGTGTGACTGTTGGCGGGATTTAGGCTAAATATCATGAAAGCAAAGAATCCAATCTCCAAAAGAGGCATAAGGTATTCCAACCTAGCCACCGTGGCCTGAGTGATACCGCTAGTTAGAAGGAGTGTGACTGTTACACATGGTCTTTGGTCTTTCCTGGGTGGAGTACCACTGCACAGAGTATCTGTGAGTCAGACACATGCTGGGAGAGTCTTACTTTTTTTCTTGTTTTTTTGGAGAGGTTTTTGCTATAGGGCGCGTGCGCTCGCCAGAAAGAGAGAGACAGAGAGACAGAAAGCGAGAAATTATCCCCTGGGGGAAATGGCCATGCCACAGTCCCTTCTCCATTCTCCTCTTGGGGTCTTGGGCACGCACGCACACGCACCCGGCGTGAGTTTAAGCCACCAGGTCCGGGAGTTTAAGCCACCAGGTTCGAACCATGGTCGGCTACATGGGAGTTCAGCGACATAGCCATTATGCTAACTGCTGGTCCCAGAGCCTTAACTTTTGACAGCAGTGATATACAAAGTGCTTTTTGAGAAGTGGTACCTCTGCTTTTCTAAATACCTGTCTTCTGTTTTAGTGCGTAAATTCACGGAGAAACATGAGTGGATAACAACAGAAAACGGTATTGGAACAGTGGGAATCAGCAATTTTGCACAGGTATCTTACATTTGTGACGGTCTACTCTCATATAATTTGGATTCTACTTCTTAAAAATTGTTTAAAAATTGTGATTCTGCCCATAGTACTTTGAGCCTTTTAAAGGCCTGAAGAAAATCAGTCATAGGTGAAATAAGTAAAATACAATTTAGTTAGGGGGGTACGTGGTTTGTTTGTTTGTTTGAACCCCCAGAGGGGATGTGTGCTCACCAGAGAGAGACAGGGAGAGGGAGAAAGCACCCTTCATGGGGAATGGCCATACTGCGATCCCTTCTCCATTTTGCCCTTTTGGGGGTTTTGGGGCACATGCACATACGTGGCCGGGATCTAGAACTTGAACATGAGCTTGGCCATGTGGATCCAGTGCCTTCACCACCAGGCCAGGGGTTGGCCCTAGGTTGTGATATTTTCAGAGATGCTGCTAAAGTTAACATTTAATGTTAAAACTAGGGGCATGGGGCCAGCTTCTTGGCATAGTGGTAATGGGCTGTTCAACAGAAGCTGAGCCCCTGTGCAAGTGCCCGGGTCCAGCTGCCTGGAGGAAGGATTAGTGGCATGACCAAATCCTGTTGGGGGGTGCTTCTCTCTCTCATTTGCATGGGCAAATGGTCTTTCAGGAATAAAGGGAAAACAAAATTTTTCAAAGTAGAAGAGGGCCAGCCTGGTGGCCTGGTGGTTAAAGTGGCTGGGTCCCACATGGCTGGCTGCACAGTTCCAGCCCTGGATGGTGTGGTGGTAACAGCGCCCTGCACTGCTGGACACATGGGAAGGTCTTAGGTTTGTGTCTTGGGGCCTCCTTGTACACACCGGTGCCTACACACATGCCAGTGTTCCTAGCTGGCAGAAGCTAGGGGGTGGGTCACAGTGTGGAGACCCTGTCGGGATGCCTGTCTCCTCTCTCAGAAGACACTTTTTAAACATTTATTTATTTAGTTCTTGCTATAGGGCATATGCACTTGCTGGAGCGAGAAAGGGGGAAAGTGAGAAATCACCCCCCAATGCCATACTGCCATCCCTTCTCTGTTCTCTTCTTGGAATTTTGAGCACTCATGTACACATGCCCAAGGTGTTTCCCAAGCCACAGATTCTGGGACTGAAACTGCACCGTCAGCCATGGGAGTTCCAGGTGCTTTCACTATACCACCCGGCCCAGACTTCTTTTTTTTAAAGTAGGAAACATAACCTTGTTTAAAGAAAGCAGTATGTTTGTTTTATGTTAGGTAATTAAGGAAAGATGACAAGCTGCAGTGTGGCTGGTGCGTTTTGTGAGTACAGTGACACACTCACGACCAGGGGACATGAAGAAGAGGGAAGACCTAATTAGGCAAAGATTACACTGTGGGAAGCCTTTTGTTTGGACTGTTCACTACCCTATCTCCAGTATCCCATACTGATACTGTTTAAATGAAAGTGAGAAGCAAAACAGTACTATGGGCCAGTGATACGCGATTGGATGTATGTGCTGGGGTGATGCAGGACAGGGAAGGGAGATGGTAACTTATGGGGAAAATTCCTTAGAAATGTTGGATTCTTAGATACTGAGAATCAGTTATATTTTCACTGGCACATATGAATACATACTTTGAAGCCCAGTATAGAGCATTTTGTGAAGTCAACCGCATGATGGAATTCTTACCACCTGGGGCTTATGCATAAAGGGAGTCACCCCATGGAAATGGCATACAAACACTCTATGACAGATGTCTTCTGAGTCGTACAAAGGGTTGTAATCACTCACTGGATGGAGATTCCCTGAAGTCAAGCTCTTCAAGGGAGTATAAAGCTTCAAGGGATTATGATGACTGATTTGTTGAATCAATGAGTTAACAGTTTTACTTTTTTCTTTTTTTTTTTTTTAGTTTGCTATAGGGTATACCTGCTTGCTAGAGAGAGAGAGAGAAAGCGAGAAACCCACTCCCCAGGGGGAGATGGCCACACCACAAACATATGCCAGGCATGTTTTTCAAGCTGCCAGGTCCAGGACTTGAACTGTGAAGTTGGCCACATGGGATCCAGCCACCTAACTACCATGCCACCTGGCTGGCCTGGTTTTTGCATTTTAAAGAGTTGTAAGAAAAACCAAAGACTTTGTTCCCTTGTTGTAAAATATATACAGTCTGAATCAGGGCATTCAGTGTTTGGCCTTTTCCTGTTTACTGGGGGGTTTAAATTTGATGTCCTTTTTTTTTTTAGGAAGCTTTGGGAGATGTTGTTTATTGTAGTCTGCCTGAAGTCGGGACAAAGCTGAACAAACAAGGTGAGTCTTCTTCTCATGATGTCATGACTCATGCCGTGAATTTTCCTTACCTGATCTTTACCTTGAATAGCAGCTTGTTTGCACCCAGGATCAGTTATTTTTGACTTAAGTAACAGAATATTCAAACAAAAGATGTTTAATGATAGGGATTCACTGTTATCCCTTACAAGCAGTTCATAGATAGTTGGATATTGGGTTGGGTCACGGAAGGTTATTAAAGACAGAACCTCTCTTCATAGTTTTTCTGCCTCAGTTTGTCACAGGGTAGTGGGAAATACTCAAATATCACATTCTCAAATAGTGATATCCAAAAGTAAGAAGGGAAGGTCAGGTTCTCTAATCTCTTTGTCAAGAAGGAACACTGGACTGACCCTGTTGCCTGGTGGTTAAGGGAGCTGGATCCCACAGGGCCAACCATGATTGGAATTCTGGCCTCCGAAGCTTGCAAAAACGCCAGATATGTGTGCAGGCGTGCTCCAAATCCAGACAGAATGGAGAAATGGAGAAGGGACATGACCACACCCTACCGTAGGGATGCTTGCTCCCTCTCCCTCCCTGTCAGTTCCCTGGCATATTTAAAGAAAAAAAGAGAGAAAAGGAAAAGAACATCTCCACTAGAAGTTTGTCAGCAGATATTGTTTTACATTTCATTTGTCAGGTGTGGGCTGTGTTACCATCCTTAGCTATTAGGGATGACAGGAAGGAGAACAGGGAGCATTTCCAGAAAGTACCTGGAGATGACTTGAATAGCTCCACTCCTTGCCTCCCTATAAACTGATTGGTACTGTGTAATCTCACTGAGGTGTTAACTTTAGTTATATCTGTATTTCTTTGGAAACAGTGGTGATTATCAAGAAAGAACATGGGCACAAGAGTCAGAACTTGTTTCTTTTTTTCTTTTTTTTAGAATTATCATTATTTTTCCTTTTGACTAGAGAGAAACAGAAAGTGAGAAAGTATGTCGCCAGGTCCAGGACTCGAACTGTGGTCTGCTGGATCTCATGTGGTCAACTTCACAGTTCAAGGAGTTCCGCACCTTTAACCACCATGTCACCAGCCAGCCCTCAGAACTTGGTTTTAGATCCTGGGCCCACAAGTTACCAGCCCTATGGCTTTGGGGAAAATTACTGAATTTAGGTCTCATGTGTAAGTTAGGATACCTACCTTATAGACTTGTTAAGGATTAAATGAGTGTAATGTCCAGCATAAAATAAGTGAAATGCATTGATTGTTAAGTGTACGATTTAATGAAAAATTTGGGGGGGGGGAGAAGTTTTTGCTGTAGGGCGTGTGCATTTGCCAGAAAGACAGAGAGAGAGAGAGAGAAAGCGAGAAATCACCCAGGGAGGATGGGCCGTACCACAATCCCTTCTCCTCCATCTTCTCTCAGGATCTTGAGCACACACGCATACATACGTGCCCAGTGTGAGTTTAAGCCACTGGGTCCGGGACACGAACCGTGGTTGACTACATGGGAGTCCAGCGACATAGCCATTACTCCCAACTGCTGGTCCCTGTTTTAATGAATTTTAACATATGTATCCACCTGTGAAAATGTTCTCAATCAAATCTCTTCTTTGATTTCTACACCATATGTTAGTTTTACCTATTTAACTTTATATATAAAAGGATGCACATAGTATGTTTTCTATCTGGCTGCTTTTTGTGTAATACCATGATTTTAAGATCCATTCATAATGAGTGATAAGTAGTTCATTCTTTTTTGTTACTAACTGGTGTTCCATTGTGTGAAAATAACACATCTTTATTTTGTTGATAGATTTTTGTGCTTCTAGTTTTTGGCTATTATAAATAAAACCACTCATAATGTAAACATTCTTTTCTGTGAGTTGTGTCTCTTCTTTCCCCTTGGGTAAACACACTGAAGAGTGGAATTTCTGGGTCATATCTAGGTATATGTTTAATAAGAAACTGCCAAATGATTTGCCGAAGTGGTTGTACCATTTCACAGTCACAATGGCAATATTAGAGAATGCCAGTTGCTACAAGGTTTAACATATGTTTACCAAATGATTACTTTTTTATATTTTTGGAGAGGATTTCACTATAGGGTGCGTGTGCTCCCCAGACAGACAGAGAGAGACATAGAGACAGAAAGCGAGAAATCACCCCCCAGGGGGGATGGTCACGCCGCAATCCCTTCTCCTCCATTCTCCTCTCGGGATCTTGGGCACGTACTCACACGCGCCCGGCGTGAGTTTTAAGCCACCGGGTCCGGGACGCGAACCGCGGTCGACTACGTGGGAGTCCAGCGACATAGCCATTACGCTAACTGCTGGTTCCCCAAATGATTATTATTGAGGATCTTTCCGTATGCTTTTTGCCACTTACACCTTTCTTAGTGAAATCTCTCTTCAAGTGTTTTTTTTTTTTTAATGACTTAACTTTTTTCTAAGGATTATTTTATTTAACTTTATTTATTTATTTAATTTGGCCAGAGAGGGACAGAGAGAGAGAGAAAGTGAGAAAGCAAGCTGCCAGGTTCAGGACTTGAACCATGGTCAGCCATGTGGGAGTCCAGCGCCCTCAACCACCACGCCACCTGCCGGCCCCTCTATTCAAAGTGTTTTACTGAATAACCCTGGAATTTGTATTTCAACATGTGCATTTTGGGGGCACAGACATTGAGATCATAGCACCAAGTTTGTGAAAATGTTACACTGTCATGTTTTCTCCTGAAAGCTTCATATCATTTTGGCTTTTCTTTTTCAGAGAGAAGGATTTTTGCTATAGGGTGCATGTGCTTGCTAGAGAGACAGACAGCAAGAAATCACCCCCCTGTGGGTATGGCCATGCTGCAGTCCCTTCTCCTCCATTCTCCCCTTGGTACTTTGAGCACACATGCACACATACCTGGTGTGAATTTTAAGCTGCTGGATCCAGGACTTGAACTGTGGTTGACCTCATGAGAGTCCAGCAATGTAACCATTATGCCATCTGCTGGTTCCTCATTTTAGCTATCATGCACAGGTCCACTAAGTTTTCTTTGGGATGTGAAGTAGAGTTTTCTTTTTTCCTCCCATAAGTTTACTTATGTGTTCCAGCACCATTTGCCGAAAAGTTCACTGACACCACTGAATTGGCCGCTGCCTTTATCAAAAATCAGTTGGGAAAAAAGAAAAAAAGGGACCAGCAGTTGGCGTAATTGCTGTCGCTGGACTCCCATGTAGTTGAACATAGTTTGAGTCCCGGACCCAGTGGCTTAAACGCACGCCGGACACCTGTGTGTGCGTGCCCAAGATCCTGAGAGGAGAATAGAGAAGGGATTGCTGTGTGGCCATTCCCCCTCGGGGGTGATTTCTTGCTTTCTGTCTCTCTGTCTCTCTGTCTTTCTGGCGAGCGCACGTGCCCTATAACAAAAACCTCTCTGAAATAAAGTATCATGCTGGGCACATGTGTGTGCATCCCCAAAATACCAAGAGGAGAATGGAGGAAATGGGGTCGCGGTATGGCCATTTCCCCAGGGGGGTGATTGCCGGGGTCTAGCCTCGGGTCTAGCCTCGGCGGGGGTGGGTGACTCGACGGAGGCGGCGCAGGTGAACAGAAACAAAAATTAGACTAAGACCTCAATGCCTTTTTGCATGTTCTTAGCCGGCCACAGCCAGAGTTAGCTCCAGGCTGCTGCGCTGGCAGCTTTCAAACACGTATTTATTGAGGGGTGTCTTACAGGAGTAGGAGGGGTGAGGGGGAAATAAAAGATTTACTCTAAGAAGCAGGGAATTCAAGGCACAGAAACAATAATCATAAAACATGATGTCTGTCTTATATGATTAGGTATAATCAATTACAGTTCTCAGGATGAAGGCGTCTATTTGTCTGGTGCATTTTCTTCTTAAATCTTGATTGCCGGACAGGGCCTTTTCGGGTGAGAGGGTCTTGTAGCTCAGGAGACAACACAAAGTGTTTTATTAGCAGTTTTTCATAGTTAACAGCACACAGGGGAGAAACTGCTTGTAATTAGGTGCTATCCCTTGCTTGCCTCGGACCAGATAAGAACTTTCAGCTAAGGTAGTTACTCTTCCTTCTGGAGCCTTCAGGTTTGTTTATCTTGTCTCTGTTAGCCAGATCTGTCCTTCCTCTATTAACCCATATATTTATTTGCTGAATTCTTTGTCTGTTAATCAGTGAATTCTTGCGCTAATTTGGCCTAAAACAAGTTAACTTTGGCCTGTAGCTTTAACAAGAAGTATTTATGTAAAACTAGCCTTAAACTAACTTAGTCTACATATGTTACTAACGCTAATTTGGTTTATACTAACCTAATCTATATGTTAATTTTGGCTTAAAAACAGACAGGTGGGGGAGTCTTAAGCTTCCTGGTCCTCCTGTCAGTCTTAGGGAACCACATTCTTACAAGGTCACTAATTGGCTTTATTGTAATGGTTGGGGGTGATGTTTTACCCTTACAGGGTACCGTAATAACAGTAAAACTCATGGCAGAAAAATTGAATACCGGCCAGTTCAAGGACACAAGGGAGAGCTCGTAAACTGGGCCTTGCCTCAGTTTCTTCCCAGTCCAGGCCTTGCCTTAGAATGGGAGGCAGCATCCTTACCAGCTTGTGTTGCCTGCATGGCCCCATCAGGTGATTTCTCACTTTCTGTCTCTATCTAAGCACATATGCCAAAAACTAAAAAAAAATGTAAAAATAATTACATTTTCCATTTGTTGGGTATTCACATATAGTAATACTATTGATATTTATTTGGATATATTGACTTTTAAAAATTTTTTTAATTTAATTTAATTTATTTATTCATTTATTTTTAATTTGACCAGAGAGAGAGAAAGAGGGAAAGTGAGAAAGTAAGCCGCCAGGTTCAGGACTTGAACTGTGGTCAGCCATGTGGGAGTGTCCAGTGCCTTAGTCACCACGCCACCTGCTGGTCCCTGGATATATTGACATTTTATCTGTGACCTCATTAAATTCATTGTTTTGTAGGTTCTCTTAGGATTGTTTATGTAAATAGTAATGTTATCTATAAGTGAAGACCTTTATTTCTTTTACTCTTTATGCATTTTCTTTTGCCTTATTAACACTGGCTAGGACCTTCAGTATAATGTTGAATAGAAGCAGTGAAAGTAGACACCATTGCCTTGTTCTTGATCTTATAAGAGAACATTTGATATTTCATTATTAGACATAATGTAAGCTGTGGTGTTTTTTGTTTGTTTGTTTGTTTTCAATTTTGCCCGGTAGGGAGGGAGGGAGGGAAGGAGAGGAGGAGAGAAAGCACCCCCTCCCATGGGGCATAGTCACCCTGCAGTCCTTTCTCTCCCACCTTTCTAGAATTTGGGCATACATGCACACGTGCCAGGTGTGTTTTTCAGGCCACCAGGTCTGGGACTCAAACTGCACAGCCAGCTGTGGGATCCAGCTGCCTTAACCACTGTTCCACAGGCTGGCCCAGCTGTGGGGTTTTCATACACGTTCCTTTCTATATTTAGTTTGCCAAGAGTTATTATTAATAAATGTTGAATTTTGTTTTTATTTTTATGTAAAGCAATGATCATATGTGGTTTCTCCTTTATTCTCTCTTTTTTAAAAATAATTATTTATTTAATTTTATTTATTCATTCATTCATTTTAATTTGGCCAGAGAGAGAGACACAGAAAAGGAGAGAGAGAGGGAAAGTGAGAAAGGAAGCCACCAGGTCCGGGAGCCATGTGGGAGCACCCAGCACCTTAACCACCACGCCACCTGCTGGTCCCTTTCCTTTATTCTCTTAATGTGAAGAATAAAATTGACTTTAATGTTTAAGGAACCTTGTAATATAAGATTAAACCCCAGATAGCCATGATGAAAAAATGATTTTTTATGTATTCTGGATTTGTAAATAATTTTAAGAATTTTTATATTATATTCATGAGATATACTTGTCTTTAATTTTCTTATAATGGCTTTATCCAATTTTGCATAAGTTATACTAGTCTTATAGAGTAATTTTGGAAATGTTCCCAACACCTCTGGTTTTCTGGAAAAAATGTCCAAGTTTAGCTTTGTTTCTACCTTAAAAGTTTATTTAACGAGTGAAATCTGGGTCTATAGATTTCTGTGTAGGAAAGGCTTTGAAAGAAACTAAAATATATTCCATAATAGTTATAGGTCTGTTCAGATTTGTTAACTTTTACTGGTTTGGTTGTGCTTTTTGAGAGAAATCTGTGCATTTCATGCTTCAAAATTATGCACAAAGATGTTTTTATTTGTCATTTATTAATATAATGTTTAGGGTCTGTATTTAAGAATCCCTTTTCCATTTACTGATACCGATGGTAATTTGTATCTTTTTTTCTTAATCAGGCTTGCTAGGTATTAGTTTTGTTTGTAATCTTTCCAAATATCTCAATTTTTACTTTGTTAATTTATTTTTTTATTCCATTGACTTCTGTTCATGTCTTTGTTTCTTTCCTTTTACTCACTTAGATTTAATTTGCTCCTCTCTGGACTCAAACTGTGTAGTTGGCCATGTGGGATCCAGCTCATTAAACATCAGGCGATAGGCTGGTGTGTTTCTCTTGTATGTAATATGCTACCTTCTTCTGAGTGCTGAGGTTTTAGCAGTTTGTGACTTATAAAAGTGTGATTTTTCAGTATGTCTGTTTTGTTTGGGGTTTGCTGAGTTTTTTTTTTAGGGGGAGAGAAGTTTTTGCTATAGAGTGCATGCATTCGCCAGAAAGAGAGACAGAAAGCAAGAAATCACCCCCCAGGGGGATGGCCATGCCGCAATCCCTTCTCCTCCATTTTCCTCTTGGGTTCTTGGGCACACATGCACACGCGCTTGGCATGATTTTAAGCCACCGTGTCTGGAAATCGAACTGTGGTCGACTACATGGGAGTCCAGTGACATAGCCAATATGCCAACTGCTGGTCCCAACTGAGCTTTAATTTGTAAGTTTTTTCCACCAAATTTGAAGTTTGGGTTCTTTTGGTCAGTTCTTCAGAATTTTTTTCCTACTTTATTCTTCTGGGAGTCCAGTTACATGTTTGTCAGATCATTTGATGGTATCCCACAGATGCAAGGCTCTGTTAATTTTTCGTTTTTGGTTTTAACTGTTCTTTAGTTTCAGTTGATCTTTCTTCACATTCTCTGATCATTTCTTATGCTGTCTGCAGTCTATGGTATCCACAGATTTTTATTTTTTAATTTATTTAAAAAAATTTTTTTGCTATGGGGTGTGTGTGCTTGTCAAAGGGAGAGGGAGTGTGAGAGAAATCACCCCCTGGTGGGGGGGAATGGCCAGGCCACAGTCTTCTCATCTGTTCTTCTCTTAGGATTCTGAACACACATACATATGTGCCCCGTGTGATTTTCACACTGTTGGGTCTGGGATTCGAACTGTGCAGTTGGCCATATGGGATCTAGTCACCTTAACCTCCACACTACCTGCTGGCCTCCTAATTTTTAATTTTAGGTATTATACTTCTTAGGTTTTTTTTTTTTTTTTTTTGTAGAATGAGATTTTTTGCTATAGGGTGCATGCACTTGGTGGAGAGACAGAGACAGAAAGTGAAAAATCACCACCTGGGGCAATGGCCATACCATAATCCCTTCTCCTCCATTCTCTTGGGGATTTTGGGCACACATGCACATGCTTGGCATGAGTTTTAAGCTGCCAGGTCTAGGACTTGAACTATGGTTGACTACATGGTAGTCCAGTGATATAACAATTAAACCATCTGCTGGTCCTGTATACTTCTCAGGTATACTTCCTGTATAATTCTCAGGGTATACTTCCTGTATACTTCTCAGGGGTGCAGGCCCCCAGTTCATCCTTTATAAAGATTTCCATTTGTTTGCAAATATTCTCCTATATGTTCACTTATTACGATGATCATTTTCTTTAACTCTTTGAACATGTAATAGGTACTTTAAGTTTTCTGGCTATTGCCAACATGTGGGATCTGTTTGTTAGCTTCTTTTTCTCTTCATGGTGGCACCCTTTTTTCTATTATTTCAGTTCTCAATTTCCAGCCACTGTGTATAGCCTCACACTATTTTGTGATCCTTCAAGCAGATAAGAATGGTTTTCTTCAGGGGACCAGCAGGTGGCATGGTGGTTAAGGTGCTGGACACTCCCACATGGCCAACCATGGTTCGAGTCCTGGACCTGATGGCTTGCTTTCTCACTTTTTCTCTCTCTCTCTATTTCTCTCCTTCTGGTCAAATTAAAATAAATGAATAAGTAAATAAATAAAATTAAATAAGTCTTTAAAAAAAAAGAATGGTTTTCTAATTGTGTTCAAGTCATGCTGTGC
This sequence comes from Tupaia tana, assembly GCA_026018925.1. NCBI lineage: Eukaryota > Metazoa > Chordata > Mammalia > Scandentia > Tupaiidae > Tupaia > Tupaia tana. Next base: position 6,960,039 of record JAKSZU010000018.1, read on the forward strand.
TCTTTGGAAAGAGTATGTTGTCAGGGTACAGGTTATATAAATGACAATCTCACCCATTTTGATTCTCCATTTCCATGATTGACTTCCTTTTTGATCACTCTGCAAAATCTTCATATAATTGTTTTTTATGTTTTGTTCATGGTTTATCACGGTTCCCTGCAGGAAGGTGATCTTATAAGATGTACTTCACCATTACTGGAACCTCCTAAAGTTTTCCTTTTTTTCCCCACCCGAACCCAGTAAGTTGAAAGTTGAGTTTTTAATTAAGCTTATCTGTTATACAGACACACCACCATTTGTTAGTCACTGTGTCCAGAACAGACAAGTTGACTTTTTTGAGGTGATTTAAACCTTTTGATAGGTGATATGAGTATGACAGAACCTATAATTTTGTTTCTAATTAAAGCAATTTGTTAATCATGACTGATGAGAGGTAACAAGTTCTGTATATTTTATATTTTAAGTCACTGGCTTTTGGCATTTAATATTTTAATTTCCTCCTTTTAGATGAGTTTGGTGCTTTGGAAAGTGTAAAAGCTGCTAGTGAACTTTATTCTCCTCTGTCAGGAGAAGTAACTGAAATTAATGAAGCTCTTGCAGAAAATCCAGGACTTGTCAACAAATCTTGTTATGAAGATGGTAAGTTGTTGGAAATCTTTGAAGGATTTCTGCTACAGTTAACATTTAATCCAGCATTTAAGTTTAGCTAATCATGACTTCTTGGTACTACGTAGAGATGTTCTGCTTTAAAAAGGAAAAGATACGCTGAATACATTGGTTATAGTTAAGATCTCCAAGGATAAAAGCATTTTAAGTGTTCTTAGTATCATAAGAAAAATCCTTTTTTTTTTTTGGAGAGGTTTTTGCTATAGGGCGCGTGCGCTTGCCAGACAGACAGAGAAAGACAGAGACAGAAAGCAAGAAATCACGCCCCAGGGGGGATGGCCACACTGCAATCCCTTCTCCTCCATTCTCCTCTCGGGATCTTGGGCACGCACGCACATGTGCCCGGTGTGAGTTTTAAGCCACTGGGTCTGGGACGCGAACCACGGTCGACTGTGTGGGAGTCCAGCGACATAGCCATTACTGCTGGTCCCGAAAAATCCTTTTTTAAAAGGTTTATGCTATAGGATGTGTGTGCTTACCAGGGACAGACAGAAGGAAAGTGAGAAATCTTCCCCCAGGGGGAAATGGCCACACTAGTCCTTTCACCTCCATTCTCTTCCTGAGATTTTGGGCATACCTGGACATGTGCCTGTTGTCCTTTTCAAGCTGCTGGGTCCAGGACCCGAATTGTGATCGGCTGTGTGGGAGGGTCCAGGACCTGAATTGTGATTGGCTATGTGGGAGTCCAGCACCTTACCCACCACACCATCTGCTGGCCCCAATTCCTTGGTTTCTATGGTGTAAATATCTGTCACGTGTTTAACCTCTTTAGACTTAAATAGCCACTCACATTGTGCTATATAAGAGTTAATAATAAATCATGTATTGCAATTTTTGTTTTTGCATTTTCATTTCTGTAACTTAGTGAGGTTGTGAACAATAGTTTTCTCCATTTCATAGATAAACTGAGGCCCCAAAGGATTTATCTGTCAGAGTCATATAGCCAGTTAACAACAAAGTTGGGGTTAGGCTAGTTGTCTTTTGCCTCTCACCCATTCTTCTAACTTTACTGCTTTCTAATACTCTTAACCTCAGTAGTTATATTGTTGGTACTCCTGTCAGTACAGATACAGTGTGCCCTTGCATATTTGAATCCTTAGATAAGGGGTTCAATAAGATTAACGTTCAGTTGTTACAACCTAAGAGGTATTAATTTATAATGATAGCATCTATTCTGTCTGTACTTTTCGATCATATGTAAACATCTTAATCTAGTTCTTAAGACTAAAATTTTTAAGTTACATGAACACATAGTATATGATGTATGGAAGGAATACTATAATAGATTAATTTCACATTTTAATTGAGTCTGACTTTTTAAAAAAGTAATTTTGAATACATGATGATATTTCTTGGTTGCAGGTTGGCTGATCAAGATGACACTGAGTAACCCTTCAGAACTAGATGAACTAATGAGTGAAGATGCGTATGAGAAATACGTAAAGTCTATTGAAGAGTAAAAGTAGAACCCTTAAATAAAGTAGTGTGAAACAACTTAATCCAGGCATAGTTGTCTTAAATTAGTGGTTGATAGAAGACTTAAATTGCAACTTTTAGCAATACCAGTGGAAAAAGAAACTACTCTGAACACCACTACTGGAAAGAAAAACCCCTTAACTTTCTAATGATCATATTTTTAATAAACACAAAATGTATCTTTTTCACAATATTCTATGATTCTTAGTCTATGCACAAGTATTTGGAATTCATGAAATTATCTGTGATTAAAAACTAGTTATAAAAATGATGTAATTAGTGAGAACACTGTTCGCCTAAGCCTTATAGAACACTGTGTATAACCATCCCTGGATGTGGGTCAGAATACTTCATTTCCTCTCCATTGGAAATAAGTGGGAGTGGTTCTGTGTTTGTTAGTTGTATAGTGTTAAAGAGCAGTACTATTGTAGTTTCCCCATATACTGCATTTGCTGGTGCTATTTTATACAGTTGAAGCAACAGCTTTGCAGCAAAATAAGACATAATAAAATATTCAATTCCTCCATTAATCATGTTTTTTGTTTTGTTAATATTTCATTTAGTGATTCTTGTTAGTGTTTGTGAAAATGCTGATTCTAACTTAAGGAAAGGTATATTTTCAAAAGAACTTTAAACCATAAATTGAAAGGCTCTAGGAAAATGTTTTCTTTTTACAGACTGGCTTTCTCCTTTTTAAAAAAGTTTATTTTGAGAGAGGGAGGAAGAATGAGAGAGAGATACAGGCACCCCTGATAGGGCCTCACCATCCTGCGATCCTTCCCTCTCAGCCTCCCGGGATTATGGACATGCCCCTACGTGTTCGGGCTGGCCTGGGATCCAACCTGGTGTCTTCCTATATGGCTCCAGTATTGTGTAGCAGCGCCCTATTGTCTGTGCCACCGTGACTGGGCTGATAAATGATTTCTTAGAGATCTAATTGCCTGATAACATTAAGCACTTATTTTTGTCATCTGTAATATAATCAAACAAGTTACCAGCTTTCTTTATCATTCTAGGTTAAAAGAGAAAAGAAAAATAAAGAAAGGTGGAACTTTTGGTCAGCATAGCACATGGTACTTTCTAAAAAAAGTATTTAATTTTATTTATGATAATATTATTATTATAACTGACCAGAGAGAGAGGGAAAGTGAGAAAGCAAGCCACTAAGTCTGGGTCTTGAACTGTGGTCAGCCATGTGGGAATTCAGTGCCTCAACGATCAGGCCATCTGCTGGCCCCCGCACATGGTACTCCTGAGTTCAGTTACAGTCACATTTTCACTTAAATAACGGGAAGAGAAGTAGAAACAGGGTGGAGCGTTATGAACTTACTGACTTAGAAAACAAATAGTCTTCACAGCTTAAGCATATTTAGAGTGCCAAATGATATTTTCAAGTGGTTAATGTGGCATACTCCCTGAATTAGCCCATTGTACTGTGTTAATTGGGGGTGGGGTTATATATGCGGACAAAATATGTATCTTCTATCACAGGGGTCTCCAACTCCCAGAACATGGACCCTTCCTAGCTGGGGGCTGGGGTTGGGCCATTAACTGGTGTCGGTCGGCTCATCGGGCTGTGTAGTGGTGGTGGGTGGCAGGTGGGCGAGCAACCTTGGTGTTTGCAGCCACTCCTCATCACACATTTGCAGCCTGGGCTCCACCTCCTGTCAGATGAACAGTGGTATTAGATTTTCATGGGAGCATGAACCCTATTGTGTGATTGTTTCATTGTATATTGCAGTGAGGTAGTAGAAGGAATGGGGTCTGTGGTGGATGTGGTATGCTTGGGTCATCATGGGACCAAGCCCCTCATGCCTGTCTGTGGAAGAAGGGATTGTCTTCTACAAGGCCAGTCTCTGGTGCTGGGAAGGTTGGGGACTGCTACTCTACCATTTTCCTAGTTACTTTGGGAAAAGGGAAATATTCAAATACTACTACCTTCTCATGGTCAGTAAACAGTAACTATGAGAACTTAGAGGAACTAGGGAGGTAAGTGCTAGAAGACTGGCTGATGGCCCTAACAGTGCTGACCTGTATCTTTCACCCTTATCAGGAAAGTATCCACTGTGTCCTTTATTTTTTTGTGTGTAATTATGAATCGGGTTAATCTGGCTGCCTGCTTTGAAGATGGGCAGAGATGAGTAATAATTACATAGATCTGCTTTTTGTTTAGACGGTATACATATATTCTTTAAGAGTCAGAGCTAGGGAGGAGACACACTCATTAGTACCCTGATTTCACAGATAAGAAAGCCTATAGAGGATGAGAGATTAGCTATTAATAAATAGTTGAGTGGTTGAGTTGGCTCCATGGCCACGTGATTAAGGCAGTGAGATCCCACATAGCCGACTTCACAGCCTAAGTCTTGGACTTGGCGACTTGAGAGACATGCTGGGTGCATGTGCATCCAAAATCCCAAAAGAAGGCAGAGTGGAAGTTTAGGGATTGTGGTATGACCATTCCTTATGGGAGCTGTTCCCCCACACACACAGGAGTCATGCTCTTCCTCATGGAGGTGGGGGAGGGAGTGGAAAACACCTCCCATAGCAAAAACCAAATATGGTCATGGTAAGGATTTTCACGTTTCCTGGTCTGCTCATCAGTGCCTTAGCAAATGTTACTATAAAGATACTTATATGGGAATCTCGCCTGGTGGGGAAGGATGAATGTTCTAAAGGGGAGAAGTGGAAATTGCCATTCTAGGATGGAAGTACACCAGCAACTACAGTTTCTGAAAGAGGTGGGCACCTTTTCATTCTGCCATCCCTTCCCCAAAACACAAACTCTTGCTCTGTAACCCACACTTTTTCAAAGAGGAAAATGCAGGGCAGCTTGTTCACTATTTAGAACACTGGACCAGTACAGTTCCTATCATAGTGCTACTAAAAATAAGAGGGAACTTTAAAAGTACATGGGAAAACGAAATGAAAGCACAAGTTTGTCTAGGTACAGAAATGTCTGAAATCCATACTATTTTCATAATATACCTTTCCATGAACTGTTTGAAGACCCTACATATATCCCTTGTAGGCCCTCCAAATTGACTAAGTCCATAGAATTTAATTTCTCCAACCTCATTTTCCCTTTGAATGGCTGTGGCGTTAATAAAGCACCTTCATAAAGGTTCTGAAGAATGTTTTCTATTAACTAAAACTTCAGAAATGGAATAGATTATCGTAGAAGTGTTAGTTTTTTTATATCACCACATAGGTAGTTTAAAGAAGTTAACTGCTTTTTATTTTTTATTTTTTAATTTGCCAGAGAGCATATGTGCTTGCTTGAAAGTATTGATGAAAGAAGTTGAGAAAGGACCCCTCTACTGGACCCCATGGAGGATACAGCAATCCCTTCTCCATTTCTCCTTTTGAGATTTCGGTCATGCACGCACAAGTGCCTGGCATGTTTTTCAAGCCACGAGTTCTGGGAGTCGAACTGCAGTTGCCATGAGAGATCCAGCTGCCTTAACCACCAAGCCACCTGCTGGCCCACACTTAGATTTTAATAAAGAAACCACTAGAGGGCGCATTGCATCGGCATGCTATGAAAATGAGATTAGTGTTTCAGCTCAACTCCTCAGCAAATTAGAATTTCTGTATTTTTCTCAATCTCTACAATTTTTCTGGAGTTGGTAAAGAGTTACAGCTTACCTGTAAACCCCTCAATTTAAAAAAAATGATAACTCTAAGTGTGCCTTATTTATTTATTTATCTAGGAGAGGTTTTTGCTATAGGGCGTGTGCACTCGCCAGAAAGACAGAGAGAGACAGAAAGACAGTGAGAAATCACACCCCAGGAGGAATGGCCATGCCACAATCCCTTCTCAACTCTCCTCTCAGGATCTTGGGCACACACGCACATGCGCCCAGCGTGAGTTTAAGCCACCAGGTCTGGGACTCGAACCATGGTCGACTACATGGGAGTCCAGCGATGTAACCATGACACCATCTGTTGGTCCCAGAGTGCCTTCATTACTACTCAACAATCAACAATCAATTAGTTCTTTCAGAACTAACACATCCATCCACCCTCAGAGAGCACCTTTATTCATTCTGAAATTTCTTCCTTGAAACAAGGCTTTACTACTTGTCCACCTACTCCTGTCAGTCTTTCTGTTTTTTACTTAACTTCATTTTATTTATTTTATTTATTTATTTATTTATTTAAATTTGACCAGAGAGGGATAGAGTAAGGTGGGGGGAGTGAAAGGCAAGCCACCAGGTTTGGGACTCGACCTGCAGTTGGCCACGTGGGAGTCCAGCATCCTTACCCACCATGTCACCTGCCGGCCCCTAGTCTTTCTGATTTTTATTTACTTTAAATTGATCTTGATTTTTATTTACTTTAAATTGATCTTAATTTTTAGAGCTGTTTTAGGCTCACAGCAAGTTGAGCAGAAAATACAGGTCTCATACATTCTCTGCCCACATCTTTCTGTTTTTGAAACATCCTTTTTGTTAAATGGACCTTACTTTAGTAGTTTTTGGCATCTTGACTCAAATCTCTATACTGATTTATTTACAAACATGATGAGCCAAACACAGTTGATCCTTAATATTTTTACTCAGCCATGCTATTAGGTATTTACCTGCTCAGTTTCAACAGTAATTAGATTTCAACCTGATTAGGTAGGCACAATTAGTGCAAAGGAAACTGGTTTCACGATTGTAGAACTTGCATGTGTGTGTGTGTATTTATGATAATATGTTTCAGCCGTATGTTTTGTTGTTAGCTTGTGAACTTAGGCTACAAGTAGTCATAATTTTTTTTTTTTAGAGTGCATGCTCTCCTAGAAGAGACAGAGAAATCAACCACCCCCCCTCTCCAGGGATGACCACACCCCAATCCCCTCTCCTTTATTCTCCTCTCAGGATTTTGAGCACACATGAACACACACCTGGTGTTTTTCAAGCCTCTGGGTCTGGAACTGGAACCGCTGTCAGCCATGTGGGAGTCCCAACATCTTAACCACTACACTACCTACTGGCCCCAGCAGCTGGGACAATTTTGTGTTTTATCATTAAGCACTCCATTACTTCTAGGTTGTGAAATGTATTAGGCCACAAATAGTATTTTAAGTAAAAAATATATATATAAAAAAATTAAAAAACAGAAAAGTCATTCTAGAAAAGTACTTTCTTCCAACATCCCAGAATAATATATACATCATATAAAATTAGCTCCTCCATGGAAATGACATTTTTAAATTAGTAGTATACTGTAAAAAAGCAGTAATACCTGGCTATTTTTCTAAATGCCTTCAATCATGGTGCTATTAAGAACTTATATTTGAATTTTTTTTCACGGCAGACACACTTTCTAAACTAGAAAGGAGAGGAGGGACTGTAGAACTAGACCTGAGTAGGAGTCGTGACTTGACTACCCCTTAATGCCTGACTTGTTCCCACCCTGGCTGCACCTTGGGCAGCTCAAAAGTACCAACATCACTCTAGGTAGGAGTGTTACCAAACCTAAGGAGTGAACCTTGCTTACCCACACCCAATTCCAAAACAGGTACAACCAGGAACTTTTAAAAGAGGAAGATTTATTGCCACATGGCCAAGCAAGGAGACAGGAGGCACGCTGTCAGATGCGTCTTCCCTAAGACTGGGACAGGTTAATATTGATGTTTATGTGTTTGGTGTTAGTATGAGAGGATAAGGACATTTTCTGATTGATTGGTGGGCCTGTGCAGAAGGCCCTACATGCCTCTTTATACATGACATGTTCAAAAAATGGCAGCCTTGGGAACCAGCAGTTAGCGTAATGGCTATGTCGCTGGACTCCCACGTAGTCGACCGCAGTTCAAGTCCCGGACCCGGTGGCTTAAAACTCACGCCGGGCGCGTGTGCGTACGTGCCCAAGATCCCGAGAGGAGAATGGAGGAGAAGGGATTGCGTCGTGACCATCCCCCCTAGGGGGTGATTTCTCGCTTTCTGTCTCTATGTCTCTCTCTGTCTGGCGAGCGCACGCGCCCTATAGTGAAAAATCTCTCAAAAAAAAAAAAAAAAAAATGGCAGCCTTAGCATGACAAACAGGGTTTTTCTGGGCTTTTTAGGTTCCTTTGGGTCAGCAGTGCAGGCTGGATATCACCATCTTAGGTTTTTCCATCCTTTGCCAGTTCCCACAGGTTTCTGGGCGGCACAACAGGAGCAACCCTATTGTAAGTAGCTTTGTTACTTGGGCACGATTAGGTGGAGTCTCCAAATACTGGTTGATCTATATTGCTACAAGTCTGGACAGTCGACGAGTGCCAGCTGGTACTGTCTGTAGGTTCGAACCACTATCGCTCCAGTCAAATTACAAGAACGGTAAGCCTTCCCATTAAGGTGTGGGTGTGGGTTGGGAGCACCCTAGCACAGTGGTTCTTGGGGAAAGGGAGTGATTCTCCCCCAAGGGGGGATCTGGCAATGTCTGGAGAAGCTTTCGATGGTGGTCTGGCATTCTGGAAGGCACATGACAGCCCCAACAGAACAGCCAGCCCAAGTGTCTCGCGAAGTGATGCACTAAGCCTGCCCAAGCAGTGGCAGTTGCGCGGGTCTCCGAGATACCACCCGGCAGCCTTACCGTCTTCCCTGACCCATCATTACCGCTACAACATACCGGGCGGAGCTGGCTCAGGTGCTCGCTGCACAGCTCGGAGCCTCAACTGGGTGAGCGCCGGGCGGAGCATGCCGGGAGGACGCCCCACCTGGACGACGAGGCCAGCCCCCCGCACGCAGCTTTGTTGCGCAGGGCTGCGCTGACGTCATTTCCGCCGCGGGGTTCCGAGGGCCCGCCCACCTTTACGCCCCCAGCGCCACCGTAACTTGGCAACGGCCTTGCCGGCGTGGGTCGGAGTAGTGCCTTAGCCCGCCGGCCGGGACTAGCGGCCCGGGGGCCTTCCACCTCACATGAGGGTGTGAGCGGCCGCTTCCCCGCCCCGGGGGCGAGGCCCCAGAGCACTCCGTGGGCGGCAGAGAGAGGCGCTCCCCATTCCAAAGGACGGGACCTTCCGAGGCGGGGAAGCCAAAGGTAGAGCGAGCGCGGACCGGGCTTCGCCGCGTGGGCGGGGCCTGGGCGGGGCTCTAGGGGCGGGGCCAAGCGGGGAGCTCGGGGCGGCAAACCCGGGCGTGTTCCCGAAGGGGGTCGCTGTCGAAAGCAGCGCAGGCGACCGAGCGACCAGGTAGGAACCGTTGGTGGAACGGGAGGAGCCAGAAGAGAAGGAAAGGAGCCCTGTGGAGGGGAGCGGCAGGTAGAGCGCAGGTGCTGGATGGCATGGGCTTTGCTGTTGACTGCGCGGAAGACGAAATTGCGTTACCGTTTTACTGCAGGTGCCGAGCCCTGTGTGGGTTAGTGAATGTGAGTCATAAGAGGGGTAGAATTGGAGATTGGGATGGGAGTAGATATGGACCTATCGAGAGGGAGGGATGTTGCAGTAGGAATCATCCTACTGATAACTTTTTTCTGGGGGGGAGGTTTATGCTATAGGAGGGCAGACAGAAAACGAGAAATCACCCCCCGGGGGTATGGCCACGCCGCAGTCCCCTTCTCCATTCTCCTCTCGGAATCTTGGGCATGCACGCATATGCGCCAGCGTCAGTTTAAAACACCGGGTCTGGCCCGAACTCGAACCGTGGTCGACTACGAGAGTCCAGTGACGTAGCCATTACTCCAACTGCTGGTACCCCCCTACTGATAACTTAAGGTTCCATGTCTTGGTGGCATGTAATAAGCGTAAGGTGTAGATAATTAACATGGGAAGATAGGATGTGTACTCTTGGAACTGTGAAGTTGTCCAAGTTGAGGGGTGCACGTGCTTAACTTTGAGTCAGAGGTTCAACTGCTTCACTGTGTTCCAAAACTAGTTTGTGAATGAGATTGAAGTCCCAACAGCATTTTCCTGTGAAAATGGTACTGCCAGTGATCATTGTGCCCTGGACAATCTTTAAGACTTTTTTTTTTTTTTTAAATTTACTGTAGGGCGCATGCGCTTGCCAGAGCGAGAGCGAGAGCGAGAAAAGAAGTGAGAAAGCATCTCCCAAGTGGGGGGTGGTGGTCACACCACAACTCCTTTTCCTCCATTATGCTTTTGGGATTTTAGGCGCACATGCATACAAGCCCAGGGTGTTTTTCAAGCTTCTGGGTCCAAGACTGGAACTGCTCAGTGGGTCATGTGGGATCCAGCCATCTCAACACCAGGCTACCCATTGGTCCCAGAAATGATTTCTGCCTCCCATTTTAACCTTTTGTCCTATAGGGACTTGAATTATATGTATTCTGGGCTGTTTAATATTGCTCCACAGATCTCTGAAATTCTGTTCCTTTTTTAAACTTGTTTTTCCCTATGTACGTCTATTTAAAGACAGTCTTGTTCTGTGGTCCTCATGCTCCAGCCTCCCAGCTGGCACTGCAAGCTAGTGCCAGCACACTTGGCTCTTTTTTTAGACAGGGTCTCACTGTTGCCCAGGACAGCTTTGAACTTGCAGTCCTCCTGCATGGGCCTTCTGACTTGCTAGGTTTATAGATGCATGCCACTCTGCTGGCCTTTAGGTTGGACTAGGGATTGAACCCAGGCCTCACATGTAGTCCCAGCCTGTGGAGCAGTGTCATGGTAGCATTTACCACTACAGCTTGGCCAATCAATATTCTTTTCTTGGATAATTTCTACTGGTTTGTCGTTAGGTTTATGACTCTTCCTTTGTCATTTCCAATATGCTTTTCTACTTTTCTATTTTTCATTTCTAGAGTTTCCTATGTTTTCTTTATTAATTTTAAAAATTCATGATAGATCACATGTATGCATGAGAGAGGGAGAAAGAGAGAGAGAGAAGCACCCTCCACAGGGTCTGGTCCTGCTTCCATTTCTTTCCTCCATTTCTGTAGCCTATTGGGTCTTGGGCACTTGTGTGTGCCTGGCCTGTTTGAAGCAGACTGGGGCTGGAGATTTGTAACATGGTCACCATGTAGAAGCCAGCTTCTCATAAGCAGTGTGTTACTGCTACACCACAGAAGTGAACAGTTTCCACTTTTAATAAGCAGTTTTTATTTCTCTACTAGATTTCCTATTTGTGAGTTCTTTATATGATCTTATTTTCATGTATACTCCTGAAAATAGTCATCACTGGGGCCACCCTCACGGTGCAGCAGTTAAATGCTATGCATAAGGAGCCAGGTCCCACATGGCTGTGGTTCAAAATCCTGGCTCTGGCAATTTTAAGAATACTCAGGTAGGGGCCAGCAGGAGATGTGGTGATTAAAGACGCTGGACTCCCTACATAGCCAACTGCAGTTCAAGTCCTGGACCTAGTGGCTTGCTTTCTCACTCTCTCTTTTTCTCTTTTGCTCTGTCCCACTCTGGTCAAATTAAAATAAATAAATAACATTTAAAAAAGAAAAAAGAATACTCCAGACATGTGCATGCATGTCCCAAATCCTGATGGGAAGGAGAAATGATGGAAAAAGGGTCATAGCATAGTCACGCCCATGCTCATTGAGGGTACATCCTCTTTCTCTGGCTAGCATATACCTTCTCTGGCAAGTAAAAAGAGAAGAAAAAAATAGTCACAGCTGTAAAATGCTACGCTTTGAGAGACTTACTCACATGGGAAGGTTCAGGTTCATGTCAGGAGACCTCCCTGAGTAAGCTGGGCAGGCGTGTGCTTGTGCCCTGGGGCTGACCGAGGCTGTGGCTGGATTGAGGTGGTGAGATACTGTTGGGATTAGTGTCTCTATCTGCCTGTCTCACTCATGGAAAGCATTTTTTTTTTTTTTTCATTATTGTTATTTTAAAATCTAGTTTGCTGGGGCCAGCAGGTGGCGTGGTGGTTGAGGGTGCTGGACTCCCACATGGTTGGTTGTGATTCGAGTCCTGGACCTGGTGGCTTGCTTTCTTACTTTCCCTCTATCTCTCTGTCCCTTTCTGGTCAAATTAAAATAAATAAATAAATAAAGTTAAATATATTAATTCTTTAAAAAAAGTCTAGTTTGCTAATTCTAAGACTGGGTCATCTCATGGTGAGTGGCCTTTTGTTTCTTTGTGTGTCTCGGAGTTTTGGACTAAATCCAGGATAGTGTGAATCGTACTGTAGAAACTCTGGATTCTGTTACGTTCCTCTGACGTTTTTGTTTTTAATTGTCAGAGGACATGTGTACTTGCCAGAAAGACAGAAGGAGAGGAAGAAATCACTCTCAGTGAGGCATGGTCACAACACAATTCCTTCTCTTTCATTTCTCCATCTTCTTGGGGTTTGGGGCATGTACATGTAGAAGTTCCTGTTTGAACACTCATTTTTAGTTCTCTTAGTTAAATTCTTATGAGCAGAATTACTGGGTATTTGGTAATTCAGTTTCACTTTTTGAGGAATTACCAAATTTTCCATTTTTTTTTTTTTGAGAGGATTTTTGCTATAGAGCACATGTGCTTGCTCAAGAAACAGAGAGAAATGGAAAGGGAGAAAGTGAGAAATCACCCCCCTCTCTGGGGGAATGGCTATGACACAATCCCTTTTCCTCCACTTTCCTTTCCATCTTGGGCATGCATGCATGTGCGCTCGGCGCGAGTTTCAAGCTGCTGGGTCTGGGACTCAACTGCGGGAGTTCAGTGCCTTAACCACTACACCGCCTGCTGGTATCTTCTTTTTCTTCTTCTTTTTTTTTTTTCCCCAAAAAGTTTTTGAGTATTTATTTTGGCAACCCTGGGTAGAGGTGTGGGAAGGATAAACTGATTGACTTAGTCTGTACCACGTGCTCTGCCAGCTTCCTCAGTTTATAGGTCCCCAAGCCTGTGTCAGGGGTCAGGAGAAAAGGAGAAGGGCGTGGAGACTGTGGTGCCTAGATCGCACACACTGACTGCCCGTCGATGTTAGCTCAGCATCATTTAGAGACTTGTGGGGTGAGGTGGTAGGGCTACTTGAGCATACCTTGCTTTGGCGCTCCATACCCCATCATGAGAGAGAGCCCGTGCGGACGTCGTCTTCTCCTCCTTTAACTAGATCTATTTGTCTTTGAACTTAGCCTTACCTTTCATAATGTCATCAGTTGCCAATGGCATAATATTTATTCACTATCTACTACTGAGTGTGTCTTGAAGATATTTCATCTGAGGTATTGAATTTTTTTTAAGTAATAGTTCATTTTTTTAAAAAAATTATTTTATTATTTTTTTTACTTGACCAGACAGAGACAGAAAGAGAGAGAAAGGGAAAGTAAGAAAGCAAGCCACCAGATCCAGGACTCAAACTGCAGCCAGCCACATGACGATCCAGCGCCTTTATCCTCCATGCCACCTGCCGGCCCCAATATTTCATTTTTTAAAAGAATTATTTATTTAATTTTATTCATCATTATTATTTTTTTCTTCTTCTTTTTTTTTGGAGAGGTTTTCGCTATAGGGCGCGTGCGCTCGCCAGACAGACAGAGAGAGACATAGAGACAGAAAGCGAGAAATCACCCCCCAGGGGGGATGGTCACGCTGCAATCCCTTCTCCTCCATTCTCCTCTCGGGATCTTGGGCACGCACGCACATGCGCCCGGCATGAGTTTTAAGCCACCAGGTCCAGGACGCGAACCACGGTCAACTACGTGGGAGTCCAGCGACATAGCCATTACGCTAACTGCTGGTTCCCTTCATTATTATTTTTAAAAATTTGACCTGAGGGACAGAGAGAGAGGGAAGGTGGGAAAGCAAGCTGCCAGGTCTGGGACACAGACTTTAGTTGGCCACATGGAAGTCCAGTGCCTTAATTACCATGCTATCTGCTGGCTTCCAGTATTGAATTTTTTTTTAAAAAAATTAATATTAAAAACGAAGTTCTGGAGACCAGCAGTTAGCGTAATGGCTATGTTGCTGAACTCCCATGTAGTCGACCGCGGTTCGAGTCTCAGACCCGGTGGCTTAAACTCACGCCAGGTGCGTGTGCGTGCGTGCCCAAGATCCTGAGAAGAGAATGGAAGAGAAGGGATTGCGGTGTGGCCATCCCCCCTGGGGGATGATTTCTTGCTTTCTATCTCTGTGTCTCTGTCTTTCTGGCGAGTGCACGCGCCCTATAGCAAAAACCTCTCTGAAAAAAATTAACTAAGTTCTGTACAGAAGATGACATAATGGTTACGTTGCTGGCCTCCCATATAGTAGACCACATTTCGAATCCCAAACCCAGCACCTTAAAATTCACACCGGGCACATGTATGTGAGTGCCCAAGATCCTAAGAAGAGAAGGGATGGCGGCATGGCCATTTCCCTGGGGGGGTGATTTCTCGCTTTCTGTCTCTGTCGCTCTCTGTCTCTCTGGAGAGCGCATGCGCCATCTAGCAAAAATCTCTCTTTAAAAAAAAAAAAAAACTAAATTCAATCTGCATTTTCAAACTACAGGAAGAAGATGTTAAAACCTTTAAGCAACCATCATAGTAATGGATCTCTGTCTAAAAAATGAGACTGATTTGGAAGATGGTGGAAATAATGAAATTCAAAGCACAGAAGAAACTGAACTAATCTTCACTTGTCCAGATGAAAGAAGTGAAAAAAATCATGTTTATTGTCTTCTCAGTATTAGCGACATTACATTTCAACAAGATGAAAGAGCCAATGAGTTTATTATTGGAACTGGATGGGAAGAAGCAGTGAGTATCTTAAATTGGATCGTTTTCCCTTTTTCTTTTTTGATTGCCGGAGGGGATGTGTGCTCGCCAGAGAGACAGAGGAGGAAAAGGGGGAGAGAGAAAGGGAGAGGGAGGAAGTAACTCCCAATTAGGTGTGGTCACCACAGTCCCTTCTCCATTTCTTCATCCTTTCGGGATTTGGGGCATTCATGTATACTCATCCAGTGTGAGTTAACATCCGTGTTTGGATGCAAGCCTATTTATTTTCATTTGTTTCCCCCAAAATAGTTAGTATGACTGAGAAAACATATACTCACTGTAATTTAGAAACTCTTGGAAGAAGCATAAAATGGTAGTATGGGTTGAGTATCTCTAATTCCAAAATCCAAAATTAAACTTTTTGAGCACCAACATTATGCCACAAGTGGGAAATTACACACCTGACCTCATGTGACAGATTGCAGTCAAAATGCTATAACATAAAAACATTATATAAAATTACCTTCAGGCTATGTGTATAAAGTATATATAAAAAGCCAGTAACTGTGTTTAAACTTGGGTCCTAATTCTCAGATATTATATATATGGAAACTTTCCAAAATATGAAAGAAACCCAAGCTCCGTAAGTCTTCTGTTGTGAGAATTTCAGATGGAGGGATGTTTGCCCTGTACCCGTTACTGGGGATCTATGTTCACTTAGCGTTGACCAGCGCAGTTCTGACGCATCGCGTGCGTTCGTTCATCCAGCCTCTCAGCCTCACTTTGTGGATGAGTATACTGAGGTATCCAGAAGATGAGATAATGGGCCAAAGAACCGCAGCTGGCAAGTGCCCAAGGCAGGGCTCGAATCCAGGTCTTCTGGACTCCAGAACCTGACCTCCTGGACTGCTGTGTTAGACTCCCTGAGAGAACTGAAGTTTCTGTCCTAGTGGTTCTACTCAGAGCCCTGTGGGTTTACTTTTTCCTTCCTTCCCTCCCTTCCTTCCTTTTTTTTTTTTTAAGTTCATTTATTTCTTCATGAGTGAGAGAAAGAGACAGTTACTCCCAACAGAGTCTTCGTTCTAGAACCCACCCCCCTTGCCAGTGGTCCTGGATGACGTGTACATGCGCCAGTGTTGTGTTACCGTTGTGCCACCACCTCACCCTGTGGATAGATTTGTTCTTTTCGGATGTATTTTTTTCACTGTAGAAAGCATGTGTGCACATATGGGGTAGGGGAAGAGAAACACCCTCATCAGGGCCTGGTCATGGTGCAGCCCCCTTCCCCAAGACCCTGCAGCCTATTGGGATTTGGGATATGTGCACACGTTCCTGGCACATTGGAGGGTTACCAGGCAGGGGATCCAAACCTGTGGTCAGCTGTATAGTGTCCAGCATTTTGGTTCAGTAAACTGCAGACTGTGCCACAGAAGCTGGACCAGTTTATTCTTAAGTTATTCTAAGAATCAGTAATAAAATCCTAAACTTAAAACTTGAAGGAAATTTTGTCTAATTCAGTGATTAAATGCAGGGTTGCCAGATTAAGCAAATGCCAATATAGAATGCCCAATAATTCTGAATTTCAGATAAACACCTAACTAATTTAGCCTAGGTATGTACTACATGCATTTATCTGGCAATGTTTCACTGGGGATCTCTGGCAAGGTCAGCCAGGGGACTTGGGGTGTGGATGGAGCAAGGTGTTCCTTGGGGACACAAAACCTCTGCACCCTAACAGCTGTCTCTGTTCATTGTTCTCCCTCCAGCTTCTCCAATCTCCAGGTGTAGTAAACAGACTCATGGTACAAGAAATTCTGGTAGGTGGGACGAGTAGGAATAATTTTGATTTTACTTTAATAGTTCTGAATTTTGGACCAGCAGGTGGTGTGGTGGTTGAGGCGCTGGACTCACATGGCTGACTGTGGTTCAAGTCCCAGACCTGGCGGCTTGCTTTCTCTCTCTCGCTCTCTCTGGTGAGCGCATGTGCCCTATAGCAAATTAAAAAAAAAATAGTAATGAATAAAATTAAATAAAAAAGTTCTGAATGTCATATGGATAAGAAAAGAAATATTGTCAGCACACCCAAGTGTCCATTTATAAATAACATTGCTTAGGATTTTGATGTTAACAAATATGATCACAAATACTGTTGTATAGTATGAGGCTAACATAGGTATTAAAACTTTTTTGGGGGGGACCAGCAGTTGGCATATTGGCTGTGTCGCTGGACTCCCATGTAGTTGACTACAGTTTGAATCTCAGACCCGGTGACGTAAACTCACGCTGGGCACTTGTGCCTGCGTGCCCAAGATCCCAAGGGGAGAATGGAGGAGAGGGTATTGCGGCATTGCCATCTCCCCTGGGGGATGATTTCTCACTTTCTGTCTCTCTGTCTCTCTGTCTTTCTGGCAAGCACACACGCCCTATAGCAAAAGCCTCTCAAAACAAACAAACAAACAGGTGCTAGATCCCACATGGCCAACTGTGCAGTTCAAGTCCCAGACCTGGAGGCTTGAAAAACATGCTGGGCACATGTGCGTGCATGCCTTGTAGCATGGCCATTCCCCCTGGGGAGGTGATTTCTAACTCTCTGTGAGTCAAGGGCTGGCCCTGTAGGCTATGGCCAACTGTGGTCTGAATCACAGCCTCTGTGACTTGGAAAACACACCAGGTGTGTGTAGGTGCATGGACAAGGGATTGTGGCATGACCATGCCCCATTGTGGGGGTACCTTCTCCTTCTGCCTCTCTCTGTCTCTCTCTAGAGTGACCACATGCACCCTGTACAATGAAAAAAAAGTGGGTCTGATTTAATAAAAATATGGGTGCAAATAAGACTGCCAAAATAGAGACGTGGCCGAAATTGGCAACTAGAGTTGGGCCCCTTGCCTAGTGAGTGACATGCTGCATTGCTTGCAGGTCCAAGGCTGGGGAAGAGCTTCTCCGACTGCCTGCATCTGGCCAAGGAAGCGGCCAAAGAAGGCGAGGGGAGAAGGTGCTGGCACTGGCTGCTTGCTCTGTGCCAGTCTCTCCCAAGTGAGCATTGAGGATAAGTCTCCAGAGGCTGTGGAGTTGGAGGTAGGGGCTGAGGCTGGCCCAGAGAAGGATCAGAGTGGTCCCTCCCAGACTCAGGGCTCCTCCCAAGACCCCAAAACTGCTTCCAAGGAGATAAGCAAAACCTGCTTTCCCACATACTTTCCTGGACAGAAAAAAAGTTTGCAAATCAAAGAGTTTATTTGGTGCTCTGAAGACTGGGCCATCTCCGAGCCTCTGAGGGGCAAGGCCCCCAGGAGTCCTTGCACAGGCGCTGACAGAAGGGTCTCCATCTCAGATGCCCTGACTTCGAAGGCCCTCTTAGTTCTGCCTCCCCTGAAGGCTTCACCCCCAAATGCCTTGGATGTTCTGGGCAAGAAGAGTAAGAACTTCCTCTTGCAGTCAGAAGAGAAGGTGCTGAATGTGGAAAAGGATGAGTATGTGGCTGGTGTCCATGGAATGAAACTAGGTGACAGAAAAGCCATTGAGCTGGCCAAGCACCTCAAGGTCAAGGACTCGCCACCTTTCCCTTCCCCGGCGGCCCAGACGTCCCTGCTGGCTGATGCTCAGCAGTGCCTCCTGCACTGGTCGCTCCTGCCTGAGAAAAGCCTGGTGTGCCCTCCCAACCCGAGCAATGTGCGCTATCTTGCTACCCTGCAGCTTCTGCAGAAACAGGGAGTGCAGAACTACAAAGCCAAGTTCAAAGCCAAGGAGCAGAGACCTCCTGTGATCACCCAAAAGCACATTCTCACTGAGGCCAAGCAGGAAAATGGGCCCCAAACTGTGGATTCCAAACTGTTCCCAAGCCCCCTTTTGCCATCGCTCACAGTGAGCAGGGTTGTTATTCCCATCTCCACCCACAGACTCCTCTGAGCTGTCACAAGAGTTCCCTGGGAGGAAGCACTGCGTGGAGGTCCTTTACCCTCCCTCTCTCCTCTCTCCCCTGATTCTCTTTTCTCTGTCTCCCTTCTCAGTCTCTCTCATCCTATTTCTGTAGCAGAACCAGAGGAAGTCGCACCTCCCTGGATGGATTGGGTTTATTCTCTACGACACCATTTGTTACCTGCTTCTGCTGCTCAGCTGTCTGCAAGTGCCAGCTGGTAATGCCAGTCTGCCTCTGCCTGGCTTTCCTCTTTACTCCCAGCGGGAGAAGCTGTGTGGAAGGTGGGGAACCAAGTGGCCTCCCTAAGCCAGCCGGCAGCCGTCTGGCAGGGGCTTTTTCTGCCCCCCCCTCAGTGCCATAAGCACGCTGGGCTGGTTTCTGCCAAACTGCTTCCTTAACCAGGCAGTCATCTATCTGCTGCCTCATTTTTTTCTTGCAACAAAGATCTGAAACATGGCGTTAATAGAAAACTCCAGGCTGTGTCTAAGTGAATGTCCTGCGTCCAAGATGTTGTATCCTCTTGTCATACCTGTGGGTACACGCTGCCCGTCACCTCCCACGTGTCCAGGGTGCCGTATCCTCATGCCCATGAGTATGTGCTGTCCATCACTCCCGCATGTCGGGCGTGCTGTGTCCTCACATGCCTGGGGGTGTATGCTGTCGGTCACCTCCCACGTGTCCAGCTTGCATGATCCCCATACAGTGGGTATATGATACCTGTCCGCTCCTATATGTCCAGGGTGCCAAGCCTCATTTTACCGTCTCCTGTTAATCTCTAAGTGTGAAGGTTTTAGCCACAGTTATCAAAATTCTGCCTGGAAAGCAGGTTAAAAAAAATTCCTTGTTTTTTAAAAAATCTCATTGTGATTATTGCCATTTTATGTTTTCTCTGGCCTTACATTCTGGACGGGAGCTGTTACCATCTCCCGCCTGCCCTCTGCCCTCATTTTACCCCAGTGCCTGAGGTTGTATATACATTAAACATTTGTAAATGAGTTATATTTTCGATGTCAAGTGATGTTACTGTACAGACAAATGCTCTGACATACTGTTTGTAATATGAGTGACTATTAAGCCGATTTCTAATGACCTAGTTTGTATTTGCGCTATTCCTGGACTCCGGGCGTTCTGTTTTTAAATATGTTCCCCTTAATTGATCTTCATAATGTATTTTAGCCTAGGTTTGTTTTATTGGTTTATTTTTATTTATTTATTTAGTTTGCTATAGGGCACATGCACTCAGTGGAGAGAGACAGAGAAATAGATAAGAGAGATGGAAAATGAGAAAGCACCCCTCAGGGGAGGATGGCCATGTCACAATCCCTTCTCTTCTTGGGGTTTTGGATATGCATGCACACGAGTGTGCGCACAGTTGGCCATGTGGGATCCAGTCACCTTAACTTCTGTGCCACCTACTGGCCTCATTGTTGGTTTATCTTTAAAATACCAGAAACGTGGGGCCGGCAGGTGGCATTGTTGTTAAAGGTACTGGATTCCCACATGGCCAACCATGATTCGAGTCCTGGACCTGGCAGCTTGCTTTCTCACTTTCTCTTTCTCTCTCTGTCTCTGTCTGGCCAAATTTTAAAAAATAATAATAGGAAATGGAATTAATTAAATAAGTAATTCTTTTTAAAAAAATCAGAAATATTGGGAACCAGCAGGTGACATGGTGGTTAAGGTGCTGGACACTCCCACATGGCCGATCATGGTTTGAGTCCCAGACCTGGTGGCTTGCCTTCTCACTTTCCCTCTCTCTCTCTGTTTCTGTCTCTCTCTGGTCAACTTAGAATAGACGAATGAATAAATAAATAATTATTTTTAAAAATTCAGAAGGCTTTTAAAAAAATCAGAAATGGGGAACTAGCAGTTAGCATAATGGCTATGTCGCTGGACTCCCACGTAGTTGACTGCAGTTCGCGTCCCGGACCCGGTGGCTTAAAACTCACGCCGGGCGCGTGTGCGTGCGTGCCCAAGATCCCGAGAGGAGAATGGAGGAGAAGGGATTGCGGCGTGACCATCCCCCCTGGGGGGTGATTTCTCGCTTTCTGTCTCTATGTCTCTTATCTGTCTATCTGGTGAGCGCACGCGCCCTATAGCGAAAATCTCTCCACAAAAAATAAATAAATAAATAAATAAATAAGTAAATAAATAAATAAATAAAATTTAGAAATGCTGGAATGGCCAGAGTATAGTAGTCATTAGCAGGTACATTTGCCTGTTGAGGTGGGATACTTCTTTATAGGCTGAAAGCAATATTTAGGGTTTTCTCCCCTTTCCTGAAAAAAGAAAACATCTAGATTCTGGCCCAAAGTGGAGGCCTAATTTCTCACTGCTTTTGGATAGTGGGTTTAGGACCCAGTACCATTTGAGGTACCCCTGGCTCTGGCAGCCTGCCTGCCCACATCAGTGCAGAGTGACAAACATGCTCAACATGTAGGACAGGCAGAGCATTTGCTCGGCACCAGAAAGGGCCAGGCCACACCTACTCAGCCTGAGGTACTGAGATTCTGAACACACATAGGGGCCAGCAGTTGGCTTAATGGCTGTGTTTCTGAACTCCCATGTAGTTGACTGCAGTTCAAGTCCCAGACCTGGTGGCTTAAACTCAAACTGGGCGCGTGTGTGTGCATGCGTGCACAAGATCCCAAGAGGAGAATGGAGGAGAAGGAATTGTGGCGTGGCCATCCCCCCAGGGGGTGATTTCTCGCTTTCTCTCTCTCTGTCTTTCTGGTGAGTGCATGTGCCCTATAGCAAAAACCTCTCTCAGAAAAAGAGACATTAAGCACACACACATAGGGACCAGCAGTTAGCATAATGGCTATGTCGCTGGACTCCCATGTAGTCGACCACGGTTCAAGTCCCGGACCCGGTGGCTTAAACTCATGCTGGGCATGTGTGCGTGCTTGCCCAAGATCCCAAGAGGAGAATGGAGGAGAAGGGATTGCGGTATGGCCACCCCCGTGGGGGGTGATTTCTTGCTTTCTGTCTGTCTCTCTCTGTCTTTCTGGTGAGCACACATGCCCTATAGCAAAAACCTCTCAAAACACACACACACACACACACACACAATGCATGTTTGGTTTTAATTTGTGAGAGTGCAGAGAAGAGAGAGAGCGAGAAAGCACCCCCGTGGGGTGTGATCATGCTACAACCCATCCTCCTCCACCTCTCCTGGTTTTTGGGGTATTCACACATGTACATGCAAGCTGTGCTTTTTAAGCCCCTGGGTCTGAGGCATTGAACTGTGCAGCCGCCCAAGTGGGATCCAGCTGCCTTAACCACCAGGCCATAGGCTCCCCCTGATGAATGTATTTTTAAGGAAAAAAATCAGTCATTCAAATAAAAATAGTAAATGCTACAGATTTTAGTGTAAGCATATAATAATTTAGAATTAAAGGGCCAGTTTGAAGAAAGGAAAGGCCCCAAATGATTAATGTTTGTAGTATTCTTTTTGGGCAGATAATTTATTTAGCCAGCAAACGATTGAATAGAAGGTTCTTCTCTGAATAGATTAAGAATGCTTTGTGTTTGGCATCTCTTGGCTTACGTAATTAATCAGGCACATGAAATGTCCCTCTAGAACCTTACTTTCCTTGATGCAGATGAGCTCGTTTCTCTGGATAAAGCCACTCTGGGCCTTGTCCCAAGTTGCACACATAATCGGCTCTGGACATCCAGATTATCCCATGAAAAGTGCAGTTCACACTGGGATTCTGAGTCACTAATAAGACTTTTTTTTTTTTTTTTTTTTTTTTTTTTTTTTTGAGTTAAGTGTGTTACAGTGTAGGTGTCAACAGCCTCTTGCTCCCTCATGGCGATGGTCCCACCTAGGGTTTGTTCCCTCTCATCTTTTCCAAACCAAGCATGGGGAACTCCATGTGTCATTGTTCCTTCTGTTATTTTTGGGTATCTCATTAGTAAAACTTTTCCAAACTCCTGCTTTTCTTGAAACCTTAAAAACCACCAATTGGAAATCTAGCAGCACCCAATACAGGATTCCCACAGGGCCCAAGGTCACTTGTTGGGTGATTCTGGGGCCAAGGCCTAGGGAGGCTGCTGTGGGCTAGGTGAGGCAAGGGAGGGATCTGAGCGGTGGGAACTTTCCCCTCTCCCCAAGAGACAGAAGTGGGACTTACAGAGACATGAGGAGTGACACTTTTGAGGGGCAAGGGGAAGACTAAATCAGAAAAAGGCCTAAGTTTGGGCAGGTTTGTAGCCTTTGGCTACTCTAGAAGACATTCCCAAGTTTTTAGCTTTATTCTTTTTATCCTGAACTTTAACCCCTGTTGTGAAGTGCACCAGTACCTCAAAGACTCTGCTATACCGTGACTTGAAATCAGAATTAAATTTGCCTCAGTCTCCTTTCTAGGTTCAGGAGTTTCTGGCCCAGAGAGACCATAGAAGCCCCAGTTCATCTCACTGTGGGCGCCCCCAGCTGATCCACCTGCGCAGCTGTAGGCCTCACATCAGGGGCTGTTCAGGAAGTCTGGGCTTGAGTCCAGTGTAGCCTTGTGCTGGAGTTTAGGGGATACTGATAAGCCAGGGAATAAAGAAAGGGGGCTTCTTGACCATTGGAAGACAAGGTTGGCCCCTGGTACCACAGGGACCACTCTCCTGCTGTCTGCCAGGCAAACTGGGGCTGCAGGAGCCAGAAGAGGATTCATCACCATGCTCTTGATTACCAAGCTAAATTCAGTTCTACTAGCCAGTAATGTGATAAACCATCGCATTGGACTTTACAAGGTTTCATTCTTACTGAGAATCCAAAGCCTGTCCCCGGGCATTATCTCTTTTTATCCTAAGCCTATGCATGACAATCTGGGATCATTTTTTACTCCTTTGACACAGAGAAATTGATAGCAGAGGGACTGAATTCGGTCTAGCCAGCTTAGTGTCTATAGCCTGGATGTCTGAAGGCTCAAATGTATCTCACAGGCAGGAGACATTTGGAGTACTAGATAGAAAACATACAAAGCAGGAAGAACTGAACAATGTCGTCTTTCTCAGAGATGGGGATAACTTTCAGACATAGCATGTGGTAAAGATAATCAGGTCATGTATGTTAAATTCCAACAGAGATTTCTGTTTTTCTTGAGTGTCCTCATCAGATCAAATGTAGAGCTTGGTATTTCTCTCTAATGAATTGACTAGCTGTTCAAAATTGTACGGAAATACTGTAGGTGTGCATAGCTGTCATTTGGACTTTTAATGGGTCGTTATTCTCTCTAATTGCTAGAGGTTGCTTATGCTCAGCAGAGAGAGAGAGACAGCCAGAGAGAAAGTGAGAGAGAGCAGGAGAGCACCCTCCCCCAGTGGGTCATGGGCATGCCACAATCCCTTCTCCAGTTCTCCATCCCACCAGAATTTTGGGCATACGCACACACACACACTCTTGGTGTGTTTTTCAAGCCGATGGCTGAGATTCCAACCATGGTCAGTCATGTGGGATCTGGCTTCTTTAACTGTGCTACAGGGCTGGCTCATTGGGTCTTCACTCTTTAACTGTCCTCAAAACTTACCTTTGTAACTTATCAACTAAGGCTCTTTTCTTGGGTCCCTGTCAGTCAGTATATGAGCTATGATAATTCCTTGGCCTTTACCTTCATCTTTAAAAAAAATTTTATCAGAGGGCATGTGCACTCACTGGAGAGACAGAGAAATGGGGAAAAGTGAGAAAGCACCCCTCCCCCCTTTGGGGGATGGTCATGCTTCAATTCTTTCTCTTCCATTTCTTCCTTTTTTTGTGATTTTGGGCACACACACTCACATGCCTGGCATGTTTTTCAAGCCACTGGGTCTGGGATTCCAATAGTGCCGTTGGCCATGTGGGATCCAGCTGCCTTAACCATCAGGTCACTGACTGTCCCCATCCCCTCATTTTGTCTTTCCTGCATTCCATTGTACTGGTCTAATCACCATGGCTTTGTAGATTAATCTTGCGGTACTAAATGACTGTGGACTGATTATGCATCATCTTGAGGTATCCTATGAAATTTACTTTTGGGGGCCAGCAGATGGAGTAATCACTGTAATCACTGGACTTCCATATGGCTGACTGTGGTTCAAATCCAGGACCCAGTGGCTTGAAACTGATGCTAGGCGCGTGTCCATGTGTGCCCAAGATCCTGGGAGAATAGAGAAGGGATTGCAGTGTGGCCTTCGCCTCTGGGCAGTGATTTCTCACTTTCCCTCTCACTGTCTCTCTCTAGTGAGCGCACATGCCCTAAGGCAAAAACCTCTACGATTATTTATTTTTATTTTTTTTACTTTTGAAGTTTCTTCTTCCAGATCAAAGCTACTGTTCAGTTACACCACAATACCTTCTTCCAGCCCATCAGATACTGGGAACTCACACACGCCTGCTATGTTTCAGGTTGACCAGGCCCAGGCTTTAGGCTGTGGTTGCCTGTGAGATCCAGCTTCTCTTGGGTGGAGCATTACTACTGTGCTTTGGAGCTGGCCTCTGACTTTTAAATAGGAAAACTATTGAGGATAGCTGTAATGGTTAAATAATCCTTTTGTGATCATTCAGATGAATTGCCTTTTGCCAAATTTGTATTGTGGCATGGGTTCTACATTTTTCCGAAGTCATCAAATTTCTTGTTATAGTACAGAAGAAGGAAGATAAAGTAGGAGAGGAATCAGTGTTAAATTCAGTCCTAGGCAGCAACATGTTTGAGATGCAATCATAAAATCAAATAATGCATCTAGGACATGGAAAAAGCAGGGGTCACCAGACAGAGAGTAAAAAGCTACAAACAGCAAGCTGTGAGGTAAAGCCAAGCTTGGAACAAAGTTTTGTATACACCTACCAAGCTAATAAGCACACCTCTTTAGGCCAAAAAGTCTTTGTTCATGTTGAGGCAATATATTGGGTTATTGGAAAAGTCATGACATATTTTTCTTGCAGCCTTATATCCTATAATACAAAGTACCAAAAGATAATGGAGGACCATAGCAGTAAGTTTCTCATAGGCTAACCCTCACTATTTTGGAATTTGTGAATTTGGAGCAAAGTTATGAATGTTTTGATTTTGTTACTTATTGGTAAGATGATATAAAATGCATTTTTCTTGAAATTTGTTGAATGAATATTAAATATTAGACTTCCAGCTCAAGTTCTATGTAGACATTGCCACTTTTATTCATTTTTTTGACCTTGCTCCTTTCAAACATGCTTATTTATTATGCTTATTTTGAAACACAGTGCACATGTTAACATTTGAGAAAGCTGACAACTTGAGATCCCTTTCCGTTTTTCCTTTTTTTTTTGTTTTGCTATAGGGCATGTGTGCTCACCAGAGAGAGAGAGTGTAAGAAAATAGCCCCTGGGGGATGGCCATGCTGCAATCCCTTCTCTATTCTCTTCTTGGGATCTGGGCATGCATGCACATGTGCTAAGAGTCTTTTTCAAGCTGTCAGGTCCAGAACTTGAACCCTCAAGTCTGCCATGTGGGATTTAGCCGCCTTAACCACCATATCACCAGCTGGCCCTGTTTGTTCTTTAGCCTCTCTCCTAGCAAATAAAATTAACGTATCAGTGTATATGCTAATAAATACAATTCAAATAACTATGAAAATCCTTTGGATTTAAACATTACAAAACAATGTCATCTTGGTCAAAAGAACACTTTACTGATCAACATCCTGCTGAAGAAATTATATTAAAATTCCTGTCATTTAGCAGGAGTCATTTAGATGTCACGAGTATGAAGGGGCATGTTGTTGTCTCCTATTGTCTAATCAGTGGCATTTCAATACACCTCAGATGATAACACAGATACCCAGACAGGAGGAAAATAAAAGTGCATTATACTTTCCTTCAAAGGGCTATATCCCCAAATCCAAGTTTACATGTTCCATCTCTTCAAGGGCCTTCACAGGGCAGGTCTGGGCGGCACTGCTTTAAATATACCAGATATAAAGTGGTCTTTTGGGGGCCAGCAGATGGTGGAGTGGTTATGTCACTGGACATGACTGACTGCAGTTCGAGTTGACCTGGTGCCTTAAAACTCATGCCTGGTGTGTGTGCGCATGCATGCCCAAGATGAAAATGGAGGTGGGACTCTGGCATGGCCATCGCTCCTGGGGGATGATTTCTCTCCCTCTCACTGCCTGTCTCTCCAGCGAGCACACGTGCCCTATGGTAGAAAAAAAGTGGCCTTTGGAGTCAGTGTTAGCAGATTTTCGTGAGGTTTGGATTGGAATGAATACATCCTAAAATTGAAACCATAAAGGATTCAGTGAAAACAACTGTTTCTTGCCACTCTTAATATAAGAAGTTACTTCTCCATTTGATTGGATAATTATTTTCTTCAGATCAAAAGTAGCTTTAAACCTTATTCAGCATCTTTTGGATTCATCTGCAAGAATTTTTCTATTTTCCCTTTACTTCAGAAACACACTGTTCCAGGCTGTTCTATCATTACTAACTGAAACACCTGAGAATGGATGATTCAAGAGAACAGAAGTTTAATCAGCTCACAATTTTGAGAGCCCAGGTCCAGGGGTTGAATCTGGGGAGGGTCTTCATGCTGGTGGGTGAGATGGCAGACAGCGTCTGAGCCCATGTGTGTCTCATCTTTTTTTTTTTAATATTCATTTATTTATTACCAGATTTGACCAGAGAGACACATAGAGAAAGAGAGGGAGTGAGAAAGCAAGCTGCCAGGTCCAGGACTCAAACCACGGTCAGCCATGTGAGAGTCCAGCACCTTAACAACAATGCCACCTGCTGGCCCTTATGTCTCTCTCATCTCAGGGGTCCTATCCTAATCACTTCCCAAAGACCTCATAATTGGACCAAGTGTCCACCCTCCCATAGTTACAAAAGCTCACCAGATGTTAATGTGGATTTTGGGGTACACAAGCCAACCATAGCACATGCACTGATCTGCTTTCCTGCAAGTGGTCATGTTTGGCAAATGCACAAATTGGAACCAACTCATTGGCTAAATAAACACTTTAATAAATTAAAAAAAAAACCCTGGCATTTATAGTTTCTTATCTATATTGAAATAGAAATTATGGCAATAGAGTTGTCTTTTCTAGGAAAACTGTTAGCATATTTTTATGAACAAAGGGAAAACAATACTACAAACCACTGGGTCCAAGCTTTATGTTGTGTCACTTTCAGAAGATGATGAGTTTGAAAAGTTTAGGCAACATTAAGTCACATTATGAGTAGGTTGAAGAATTCACAAAAAGGTAGAATTCTAGTTTCTCTTTAATCACTGAATTTCGGCGTTTACAAATAATCTTAGAACAATTCAAATAACTAAGGTTTTGGTGGCAAATAGTTCTCATACATGAATATTACATGCTTCATTTTTCTGTAAGTAACTATTGGCTGAATCAACAAAAGTCACTGAAACACATTTTTTTTAAAGCTGCAGATCACTGCATTTATATTTACAAAGAGCCATAAGTAAACATGCATTTCTCCTTTACTAGGAGAAAATAAATATATACTTGGAACATTAAGGCAGTGATGATTCTAAAACACAATGGAATTCTAAGTTAAGGCTTTATGTTTGTTTTGGAATCCACATTCATAGGCAATTGTGACCAAAGCCATCTTTCATCTACTTTGCGGATGCGGTATTTGTGACCAACAGTTCTGCCTCAGGTGTATGGGACAGGAATTAGTAATACCATCATCAATTTACTTTAATGAATCATTAGTTCCCTTCTTAGGTTTTACTTTGAGGATTTAGCCTCTGGCAGAAGTGTGTCCCACAGAAAGAACAGGGTATTTTTTGGTAAACCCAGAAAACATACAGGCTGCATTGACTTACTTGCCTAGAAGGTGGCTAACAATTAAGAATCCAGGATTTCCCAAATACAAAATCTCCAAAGCCCACCTGACTTGGCTCCCATCTTGATTATTGATGCAATAGGTTTTTAACCATTTTCTTTGAAGAAAACTGTTCTGTTACTCTCTTTAAAGATAATAAAGCAACAAAACGCAGAACGTATTTTAGATGCATCTACTCTAACTGCTCACCTTGAAGCACAGATATCCTCGCTAGGACAATGTCTTTCCTTATTCAAGCAAGAGGTGATGAGTGGGGTAGTCACCAGAAAGTAACTGTTGATTGCACTCTTGCCCTGTCAAGCTTAGTAGAAATCTAGGGGTGAGGGAGGTGTCCTTTTCTTTCCAGTTTTTCTTCTCTTTGAACATTAGAGTGGCAAGACTCACTTCAGTCTATGGGTGCACTTTGGGAAGCAGCTCTGGAACCTGCTCTGGCCTGCTGTTGAGAGCATGGGCCACACCAGGATGAGCTCAGAGGCAGGATTCTACACCCCATGCACCCAGAGTCTGGGTGACTTACTCATTTAGAAGGATCACTATACTAAATGCTTTCTCTAGGCAGTGATTTTACAACAAACCCCTTGTGAGGAAAGTGCTGTCCACTAATGCTGGTATCAACAGCTCACGTAGGGAAGGGATGGCATGGAGCACACATGCAAACTGCTTTAAAAGTTAAAGATAGCTGTAGTTGTCCTTAGTGTCTTCGAATCAGAAGAGAGACGTCAGAGTGGATGAAGCTGCAGGCAGGCAGGAGTCTCAAGCCACAGAAACACTACTGTTGAAATCTGATGGTGGCAGCAGGAGAGAGGAATTTCTAACACGCAATATCAAACATATTTTAGGGGCAATTTAAGTATGTTACACTTCAGCTAAAATGTTTTGGATATTTGAAAGGCTTGTACACTAGTTCTTGGTAGGCCTGGCTTCAGCTAAATGGCTATACAGGTTTCACAGCTGTTTTTTAAAGACAGACTAGTTGTGAAAGGGCAAATGTAGGCAACACAAAAACAGTATTTTTAGATCAACATCTGATACTTTATAGTACGTTTACATTTATACACAAGTTTCATGTTTACAAGTACAAAAGGCAAAGAACCAAGAATCTAAGCAACCGCATCATCAACTACATTCAATTAATACTGTTGTCCCTGCTCCCCATTTTCTAAATCCAGAAGGAAATGTAAATGCTGCCCCACACAGACTCAGCTTTTAGAAGTTGGATACCGCGTGCAGTTCAGCACAGGTCT
Organism: Tupaia tana; assembly: GCA_026018925.1. NCBI lineage: Eukaryota > Metazoa > Chordata > Mammalia > Scandentia > Tupaiidae > Tupaia > Tupaia tana. The sequence continues at coordinate 6,989,711 of JAKSZU010000018.1, forward strand.
GGGTTTCTACAGAGCTGAACTGAGACTCCATCGTGTTCCAGGCCAAGTCGGCCAGCAGAAAGTCATCCATTGCTGTTTGAGTTTCATTGCTGGTGAAGAACAAGCTCCCCAGGGTTTCAAAGCCAGAACTCATGGTCTGTGTTTCTGTACTGTTGAGCTGAACTTTGCTTTCCAGAGCAGGTATGTTTTTAGCAGCAGTGATTCCGTCGGTTTGGGTCTCTGTGTCAGATGAGTCAGTACTCATGGAGAAGCTGGAGTGTTTCAGGATACTCCCCAGAGGCAGATGAGGGCTACTGTCTAAAAAGAAGTTTAAATCTGTCTGTGTCTGTGTGTCAAACATCTCAAGACCTAAGAAGTTCGAGTTTCCCCGACACCCGTAGGACTGAGCAGAGGTGTCTGCAAGGAGAAAGTCAGTTTGAGTCTCTATGTCCAGTGATTCTAAGACAGGCTCAGTGTTCATGGTGCTAAGTTCACTCTCTTCAGTTTGAGTCTGGATATTTGAGGCTGAAAAGAACTCTTCAATATCAAAATCTATTCCAGGATTCTGGGCTGGGCCAGATGGGAGCTGGGTGTCAGGTCCAGGATTTGTGTCAGATAAAAGACTACGATTATCTAATGTCTGACCAGGCAGATTACTTGACAAGATGTTTTCTAAATCGCTCAGTAAATCTATGGTTTGGGTCTGATTATCTGTCATGTTCTGTGAAGGAAGCATGCTATTTGGCGCACTGAAATTTATAATTGGTGCAGATTTCTCAATGTCTTGATGTAACGCCTTAGGGTCGTTTGGAGGTAACAAACCATGAGTTACCGTCTCTGCTACTAAACTGTTGCTTATAATATTCTCTGTGGGAACACTATATGATGAATGGACACTCTCAAAAATGTCACCACACACCCCGGCCTGGTCCATCTGGGCGCGGCCGTCTGTTAGACTCTGAATCCCAGTGGTCTGTGTTTCTCTGGAGATCCCACCTGACTGGAAACAAGGGGCTACAAATACATCAGTCTGAGCAGCTATGGATGAAGTTACCTTGGAGCTGGGCAAAAACGTCTGGGTGTGTACACTAATGGGGAGGGACACTTGAGAGTCAAATGACAGGTCAGTCTGAGAACAAGACGACACAGAGGAATCGGAGCCAGCCCACGGCACAGAAGGGGTAAAGTTCTGAGAGGCGTAAGACAGATCTGTCTGCACGTTGATGGAAGAAATGCTGTTCTTCTGACATGTGTTCCCGATTTCTGGTAAAGGATGAGATGGAGTTTTACCCAAGTTCACTTGAACACCCGTGCTGACTGGCTCCACAGCAACAGGGTTTATAATTTTTGAGAGAGAAAGGCTCTCCTTAGGGGGGCAGGCCTCGGAATCTAGGCCGAGGATCAAGGTTCCTACTGACAGGGGCAGTAAGTGCAGGGCACCTGTGGCAGAGCCCTGATCAACACCTAGCACCACAGGCTGGGCCGGGGAGTCAGCTGTAGGCACAAAGACAGGCACCGGAGAAAACTGCATAATGGGTAGCTTAACCAGAGCCACTTTGGGCTTTGGTAAAAGCAACTTCTGAGGGTATCTTGGAGGTGGTGTATGAGTTGGCTTTCTGACATTAGAGCCGCAAGAGTCTTCAAAAGAAGCTACTAGCTTGATTTCCGAAGTTCCCAGCTCCTGGGTATCTGTTCTAGGGGCTGGCTGGTGGCTCAATGATTCAATGGTCTTACTAGATAACTTCTGGTTTTGCAGGCAGTTTTCCATTTTCCTTTTTTTACTAGGTGGATCCCTGAAAACAATGACAGAGCAAAAAGAGAGAAACAATTTTAAAATGCAGCTTTCTTCACCATGAATTGTATCTCCACTCATGCATAAATGCTATTTCCCACACCCACCATATAGGTCAGATTCAAGCAGGGAAAGATGTCCCTACATTTGCAGTTGGGCCTATTATAGTAGTTGGATGTTCAAAAACATCCAAACAGGCATGAAGCAAGCATACCTTTTCTTTCTTTTTTTTTTTTTTAAGCTCTAAGTACTAGAACTCAACTTACTGGGCTGTTGGAAAAGTCATGATGCATTTTTGCATAGAAAAATGTAGAAAAAAATGTATCATGACTTTTCTGACAAGCCAACAGATATCTAAGTATAGGTAGCTAAAAGATTTATTTTAAATTTTTGCCAGAGAATGTATGGGCTCACCGGAGAGACAGAGAGAGGCAAATGATCATGCTGTAACCCCTTCTCCATGTCTCCCTCCTTTCAGGATTTTGGGTATGCATGGTATGGGCTCACCGGAGAGACAGAGAGAGGCAAATGATCATGCTGTAACCCCTTCTCCATGTCTCCCTCCTTTCAGGATTTTGGGTACACATGCACGTGTGACTGGTGTGTTTCTCAAGCTGGCAGGTCCAGGATCCCACGGGATCCACCATGTCGGATCTGGTTTCATGAACCAGTAGGCCATGAAGCCAGCCCCAGAAGCTGAGAAGATTTCTAAAATGCAGTTTTTATCATTTCTGAAGCAGGAAGCAATTATATCAAATACAAATTGGACCTTTAAAATAAAGTATGTTTCATGACAAAACTTACTCTCCAGCAATTTAATACCCCTCTATTAGAAAATGCTGGAAGTTGAAATTTTTCAATGGGAATAATAAGGGACCTTTGAAGAGAGTTGGCAGAAAGAGAAAGGACTAAGAGGGTCTAGATTTCAGCTCAGACATCGGTTCTTTGCCAGAACTGCCGCCACTGCCAAAAACTCCCCTCTTCCTGCTGTGTGTTTGCTCCACCTTCCCATTTTCCTTCCCTGCACTGCCAGCTCTCCAGGAGTTTTACTTGACAGCTACTGACTTTTTTTTTGAAGAGGTTTTTGCTATAGGGCGCGTGCGCTCGCCAGACAGAGACAGAGACAGACAGAGAGATAGAAAGCGAGAAATCACCCCCCCAGGGGAGATGGTCACGCCGCAATCCCTTCTCCTCCATTCTCCTCTCGGGATCCTGGGCACGCACGCACACGTGCCCGGTGTGAGTTTAAGCCACCGGGTCCGGGACTTGAACCGCGGTCAACTATGTGGGAGTCCAGCGACATAGCCATTATGCTAACTGCTGGTCCCAACAGCTACTGACTTTCATGCCACCACTTCTCTCCCCTGACCTATGCTCTGCGGGGATCTCGTGGCCTGTTCGGTAGATGTGAGACTGCAGTGCCGTCCTGCTGGCATAGGGACAGCCACATGTGCACTGGAAGGTCTTGCCGCAGTCCTCTGCATGCCTCCGCAGGTCCCACTCCGTGCCGTACGAGTTGCTGCACTTGCTGCACTTATGCTTCTTCTCAGCGTGCATTTTCATGAAGTGCTAGGAAGGACACAGAGGGACTGCAGTGAGAAACAGCAACATCCTCTAACGAACGATGAACTGACAGGTATAAAATAGTGGTCCAAGTGATAAGAAAGTAAAAGCTAGCAGAAGCAGGGAAAAGGCAGTTTATCATAAGCTTTGTGTTCTCTTCTGTGAAAGTGGGGCGACTGACTGCATTAAAATCAACCCCTAGTACCCAGCTTTTAGGGTTTGATCTACAAGTAAGTGCCATACACATAAAAATGTCTTTGAACGCTTTCCTCAGGACACCCTCCAGCAGACCCTGGGGAAAACAGTGCAGATGCCCAGCTCTTCTAGGCCTAGGCTTGAAGCACTTCTTTCCCGTCATTAAGCCCCTCTGTCCTCTTAAGAGAGCTGCTTCTCAAGTTTTCCTGGACTCACATGTCACTGCTCTCTGCCTTTGGAAGTGTAGAGATTCCCTCGAGGGCCACCAGCATGTGTTCTCATTCCTTGCTGAGGTGGTCTACTGCACTCCTCTCTGAGCTCAGTTCTGGGCACAATTTCTCCAGATCAAGCTACACCACCTTCTACTGCATCACATCACACTCAGGTTTTCATGGCTGGGACAGAGACTTGGGTGTTCTCACAGCAGAATTTCTGCACAGTTTTTTACTTATGCTCAGTAAGTAGTCAGAATGCACACCAGGTTTATACCAACTGTATTTCATCTTCAGAGAAATATACTCAAGACAAGTAAAATACCTGTTTTACGAGAGAAAATTGAGAAAATGGTCTGTCAGGGCCCCTAGGACATCCTTCAATTGGACAACAGTAGAATTTCGGTACAGTCTTCAAATCTTTTCTTATTGTTGGATTGACTATGCCATCCTGCAAAAGGAAAATTACTTTATTTGAAAAAAAAAAAAAAAAAAAAAGAGTACCACAGACTGGAGATGGAAACGGAATGACTGAAAACAGGCACAAGGAATCTTTTTAGAGTGATGAAAATGTACTAAATAAGACATAAGACTGTGGTGATGGTTGTACAACTGTAAGTCTACTGAAAATAACTGAATTTACTTAAAATGAGTAAATTTTATAGTATATAAATTACAGCTCAATAAATCTTAATTTTTTTCTATTAGCCCATAAAAACTGTATTATTTAAGATCTTACCTCCTTTAAAACTTGTTTTTTTTTTTTAAAAAATTTGCCAGAAGGCATGTGCATTTGCCAGAGACAGACAGAGAGAGGGAAGAGAGGGAGAAAGCACATCTCAACTGGGGCATGGTCATATTGCAACCCCTTCTCCTCCATTTTTCCTTCCTGTTGTGATTTTGGGCACTCACACAAATTCATTCTATGTGTTTTTCAAGCCACTAGGGCTAGGATTCAAATTGTGCAGTTAGCCATATGGGATTCGATCCCTTAAGCACCAGGCCACAAAGCCAGTTCTAAAACTCTTGCTTCTAAACTTAAAATCTGTGTCCTTATTACAGCCAGCAGGTGGTATGGTGATTAAGGTGCTAGACTCCCACATGGCCAACCACAGTTCAAGTGCTGGACCTGGTGACTTGAAAGTCACATTGGGGGTTTGTGTGCACATCACCAAAAATCTAAGGGAGAGAATAGAGGAGAGGCATGGCCATCCCTCGGGGTGGTGGTGGGGGGGTGATTTCTCACTTTCCCTTACACTGCTGCACTCTGCATTTCTCCACCAAGAGCACATGAAACCTTTTAAAGGCAAAAACCTTAAAAAAACAAACAAAAAAATCTCTGCACTTACTCAAGTTCAAGAATTGGGCACCATCTTTGGTCTTTGTTTTTTCCTTTAAATTACTATAGGGTTATTGCACTCACTGGTGAGAGATGGGGGAAAAGTGGGGGGTATGAGAGAGCATCCCTAAACCTCTGAGGAAACCTTTGTTTGTGACCCACTACTACCTTACTCAGTAGCTAGTCGGCACTACTTTTACACGTAGTTTGATACAGGTATCATGCTATTTGAGATTTAATAGTCATCACAGTGGCCAGTATTAACATAGCTTTTACTATAGGTTGGGTCCTAAACATTTTAAAGGTATCAACTCACTTAATCCTAGTAACTTTTATTTTTCCCACCAATGTTTGCTATAGGGTGTGCACACTTGCCAGAGAGAGGGAAAATAAATCATTCTCCATGGGGGATGGGGGACGGCCACACTGTAGTTCCTTTTCCTTCATTCTCCTCCGGGATTTTGGGCATGTATGCACACATGCCCAGTGTGGTTTTCAAGCTGTAGGGTCTGGGACTCAAATCACAGTTGGCCATGTCCAGTGACTTAACCCCACACCTAAAATACCTGCTGGCCCCAACCCTTTAAGGGACTTAAAGGACTTTAAGGACTTTCTAGCTGGGGTTAAAACAATATAGCTTGAGGTGTTCTGTCTTGTCCCAGAGCCCACATAAGCTCCCCGGTGACTTCCAGTATGAATCTTGTCTACCCCCCAGCTGGCCCTTTATACAGGAGGTGGAGGTGATGCAACTCTCTACAGGTCACCAGAAGCAGCAGGCCTCAGCTGTGGCTGCAACACCTACAAGTTCTCCCCTAGCGTTGGCTGAGAAAAGGCTCGTTACTTCTGGAAGCCACCCACCTCCTTCTCTACCATCAGTGCATACCCAGAGGAGTGAGCAATGAATAACTGCTTTGCTGAAACTCCTTCCCTGTCTTTCCCACTGGGTCTCAAGAGAAGCACGATGATCTTTCTGAGTCTGTGTCCACTCTAAATTTAGAGGGGAATAGAAGCTTTTATTGGCTTATTCGGAAACTACATAATCCATCTTTTGTTGATACCAGATTCAGTCAGTTCCTCCTCCATGTTTCCAACACTGGTCCCTCACTGAGAGTCCTCTACTACACCATCTAGGTATTCAGATTCATTTGGACTATTTAAATGGTCTCCAAAAAGCTGACATCCTAGAAAAAGCATACGTATGTCACTCTTTTATAAAAAGGCATGCAAAATACAGCCCAAATTCTATGCCTCCAATCCACCGTTATGGCAGTATCTATTTATGTCCCCTTTTCATGTACCGCCCTAGCAGCCTAGCGCTCTTCCCACTACGGCAACGACTTCCCACCCACTATATCCATTCTTGGACGACTCCTCTGAAGACCTAATTTGAGTCTTGCAGCCTCTTGGCTCCCTTCAGAATAAAGGCAATATTGGAGAGAACACATGGCGTTAGAGAGACCTGTTTGTAAAGCTGTTTCTACTACTGATTAGTGGTGCGAACTCAGACAAGGAATTTAACCTCTTAGAACCAGTTTACTAGTTCTGAAACTGAGACATCTAGGTGTGCTGGTACACACCTATAATCCCAGTTACTTGGGATACTGAGGTGGGAGGATCACAAGTTCAAGGCCAGCCTGAGACACACAGTGAGAACCTATCTCTTAAAAAAAAAAATTATAAGGGAGTGGATGGTGGCACAGTACAATGCAAAGCCCTGCAAGCTGACCCACACGGGAAGATCTGGGGTTTGCGTCTGGCGACCTCCCTGAGTACAACGGGCGCATACACACCCACAATGTCAGGTTGGCCGAAGCTGGGATAGATCACGTCAGGACCCTGTTGGGGTGCCTGTATTTCTGTTTCACTGCTGCAGAAATAAACTTTAGAAAACATAAATAAAATAAAATCGAGATAATTCAGAACTCTCAGGACTACCTGAGGCTCAGAGTATGATGCCCAGTACAGACGGTGTGCTCGGTACACACCTGCTGTCTCTGACTTCCAGGATGGCTCCTAATTTTAGCAATCCTCAATGCCATCATGTTTTTCCTGTAGTTCCTGTCTCTCAATCAAATTTCTTATGGGCAGAAATTATTTTATATTCCTCTTGGCGTTGTCTTCCTACTTAATGAAGAAAGCAAAATTCATGCTATGTACAGAGCAGTCCGTGAGGGCAGTGATTCTCCACCCTGGTGCTGTGAAAAATCACTTGAGACACTTAAAAAATAGCTATGCCTGGTCTTGGTAGGGACTAAGAATCCATATTTGGTTGTATATTCTCCCTGGCTGAACCCAGTAGTGGCCAGAGCCACTGGTACAGTTGTAAATTAAGCCTCTGCACTCTAGAATCAGACTGCTGTGGTTCACATTCTCTACCTCACCCCTTTACTGGACCTTGAACAAATCAAACTTGCTTTTCTCCTCTGTAAAATGGGCATAATAAACTGCCTATTTAGAGCCTTTGTGGGGATTTGGTTGGCACATGTAAGGAGTTTAGAGCAGTGTTATCACATTATAAGATGTTATTTGCTATGGAGGTTTTCATTTTTCTTTTGTTTTACCAATGATTTTAATGCCCATAAGCTAATCTAAACTAGTACAATAGTTTCCTCTTATCCACGGTTTTGCTTTCTGAAATTCCAATGACCTGTGGTCAACCTTGGTCCAACAGTACTAAATGGAAGATGCCAAAAATAACTCATAAGTTTTAAATTGTGCACTCGGGCTGTCCTACTCAGTCCTGCCGGCGACATGACCAACCAGTTGTCCAGCATACTACGCTATGTATATACAACACCTTCTCATTAGTAGTCATCAGATTATCAGATAAAACAAACAAAAACTGTACTTAAGGTTCAGTACTCTTCAGGGTTTCAAGCATCCACTGGGATCTTGGAATGTACCCACCTTGGGTAAAGGGTGACTAACATACTTTAATATTCTCTTTGGGAAAGTCTGATTAAAATGTGCCTTAAAAAAAAAAAACACACACACACACACATTTTTTTTTTATTGTGACCAGCAGTTGGCATAATGGCTATGTCGCTGGACTCCCATGTAGTCGACCACGTTTTAAGTCCTGGACCCGGTGACTTAAACTCATGCTGGGCACGTGTGTGCCCAAGATCCCGAGAGGAGAATGGAGGAGAAGGGATTGTGGTGTGGCCATGCCCCTGGGGGGGTGATTTTTCGCTTTCCGTCTCTCTCTGTCAAGCGCACACGCCCTATAGCAAAAACCTCTCCAAAAGAAAAAAGAAATATGGCTTTTGTAAAACACTGGCCTCTGCTTGCTTTGACAGCTGACACTGTCCCTCATCACCAACTGCATTTTATTCACTAATTTATTTACTGTTTTGTCTTTTTATGAAATGCTTTAAATTAACTCTTGATTTTTCTATCTGGTGTCATCAGTGAGAGAAAAAGAATATGACTGTGTTTGAGCAGATGGTGGTGAGAATATTATGTAAGACTCTCAAATCCTTTATCTGACCATTATCAAACCTTCTAAGCCAGTTTATATTCTAGGGAGATGTTGCCTTTTATCTGTTCCTAGCCTGCCAAATGTGCAATAAAACCGCTGACTGGATCATTGTAAAATGTCACTTCTAAGACATTCTGGGCCATCTCCAACAGCCCTCTTACTACCCTTTCGCGGCTCTCCTGCTCCCAGCGCTGCTCACTTCTCTTCACATGTCCTCTCTCAGTGCTCCTCAGTTCAAGTTCCCTGACTCTCTATTTGGACTTTGTCATGAACCTCTTAGCTAATTTCTAGATCTCCCATCTTTCACTCATATTTTGCCAGATTCATCTTTCTAAAGTCATATCCTTACCTCATTCAGATAGAGGTAAGGCCATTGTTACCTCAAAACAAGATAGAAAAAGATTCACCTACAAATGAAGAAAAAGGAAAGTTGGAAAGTTGAAGAGAGGAAGATAAGGATAGGAGTCCAAGAGCCACAGCAGGTACTGGGGAAAAGGCATCACAGCTGCTCTGGCACTCAGTGCCCCCACGGAAAGCATCTGGGAAGGAACCAGCTCACTCTGCCATCTCATCCTAAAATTTAAAACCAGAAGTCTTTGAACAATACGGTCTATAGAGCTACTTGGAACCTTTCTTTAGTAAGATAATGTTCTGGCAAACTATTAAAAGCAAAGCCCTAGACTGAACACAATACTCCTCTAAGCCATGTTTGTTTGTTTTTGAGAGGTTCTTGCTATAGGGCATGTGTGCTCGCCAGAAAGACAGAGACAGAGAGACAGAAAGCAAGAAATCACCTCCCGGGGGGATGGCCGCGCCGCAATCCCTTCTCCTTGATTCTTCTCTCAGGATCTTGGGCAAGCACGTACATGCGCCTGGCGTGAGTTTTAAGCCACCGGGTCCAGGACTCAAACCGTGGTTGACTACCCAGCGACATAGCCATTAGGCCATCTGCTGGTCCCAAAGCCATGTTTTTAAAATACAAATGTTACAGGACCAGCAGATAGCGTAATGGTAACATTGCTGGATTCCCACATAGTTGACTGTAGTTCAAGTCCCGAACCCAGAGGCTTAAAAAACTCAAGGCAGGCTTGTGTGTGTGTGCCCAAAATTCCAAGAAGAGAATGGAGGAGAAGGGGGGCGTGATTTCTTGCTTTCTTTTGTCTCTGTCTCTCTGGTGAATGCAAGTACTCTATAGCAAAAATCCCCCCCCCCCCCCAAGAATATATACAAATGTTGCTTGATCAGAGGTTTTTTAAGTGCCCTCTTACCCCCTTCACTGCTTTCAAACAGGAACAAAAGGATCTCTAGTAATCAGGAAATGCCCATTGACTCCTGCCCCTCCTTTGCCTGCTTTCACCTCAGATCATCACAGCTTTCATGTGTCCATGGATTCCACTGTAGGCAAGTGGGGTCTGGATATGTCCAGATTTCCAGAGAGGACATGGGACATGGACACGTGCCTTAGGGACCCACATAAAACCAAGAGGTGTCACACACTAACTCTATGGCTCCCAATTCAATCCCTCATTCCTACTCATCTCCTTCAGAACAGTTTGTAAATCTTTTATGTTAAGACGGGAATATTGGGACCGGCAGTTGGCATAATGGCTATGTTGCTGGACTCCCATGTAGTCGACTGTGGCTCGAGTCCTGGACCTGGTGGCTTAAATTTGCGCCAGGTACGTGTGCGTGCATGCCCAAGATCCCAAGAGGAGAATGGAGGAGAAGGGATTGCAGCGTGGCCATCCCCCCTGGGGGGTGCTTTCTCACCTTCTGTCTGTTTCTGTCTTTCTGGTGAGCACACGCGCCCTATAGCCAAAATAAAAAAAAAAAAAAGACAGAACTATTTGGTTGGGGGCAGGGTGTTTTGTGAACAATAATTGGAATGAAAAAGAACCATATATCATCTATTGGGGAAGGGAATAAAAAGAGTATCAAAATCTAGAAAATACAAAAACAAGAAAGAAATTTGAATCATGCAAGGAGCTGTAACCAAGACAATATAAATTTAAGAAAAATCTTCCAGTATAAGAAATAAAATCTTCCAATCAGATAAACTGCAGAATAGTTTTAGGGCAGAAAAGGAGGTGCACACACTTGACCAATAATGGCGAATCTGGTCAACACCCAGACCATGCTCACTCCTGAAGCCAAAGGGAGTTTCCCAGTCAGCCGCTGTGCCCATGCCCTCTTCCCCTTTCCCTTCTTCGGAGAATCTCAAGAGTTGAGTTTAAACTAAAGAGCCTTGTACACAGTAGCCCAAATGAAGGCACCACCACACAGATAAAGACATTTTGTCACACCGGCCACCTTCATTAAGGAAAATGAAGCAGATGCTCAAGGGCTGTGGCACCATGGTTTGAAAGGCAGAGGACAGGGAAATGAGCCTGCTCCATAAGAAAACACTTATGGTTCTCGTGAAGTTTCTTTCATTCTTGCTGGGAAGGGCTGCCTCGGTGATCTACAAAGAAAACTTAGGATACTTAGAAGAGTTGATATTTCTATTTTCTGAACATTCAGTTCAGAAAGGGCTCCTGAGTATACTGTGCTGTCTTCAGATAGTGAATCTGACTAGAACTGAAAGAACGACTTCGCACTGGTTCTCGGTGAGAGAGGATACTGATACCCCGAAATACTGAAGTTCAAGTAAACAGTTGACTGTCGGGCCAGCAGGTGGTGTGGTGGTTAGGGAGCTGGACTCCCACGTGGTCCACTGCAGTCTGTGTCCTGGACCTGGCAGCTTGAGAGTCACATTGGGAGGGTCATAGCCATCTCCCTTGGGGGTGATTTCTTGATTTCCTTCTCCCTGTCTCTGACAAGAGCACAAACCCTATGGCAAAAACCTTAAGAACAAAGAGTTGACTGTCAAAATATGTATTTGCTCAAACATATTCCTCTTCTTTAACTCTATTATGTTACATTAACTGGGGCCTTGTAAAATTTCTAAACTTAGATATTTCAAAAAGATAATTAGAAAGAAACATATTGTGTACTTAACCAGTCCTGAAGACTAAGTGGTATCTTTATGCTTGACAGACGCTTAATAAAGTCCGGAGAGACTAAACTAAAACTCCTACCAGCTATTCCAGAGAAAAGAACGATATAAAGTGTTAAGAAACTGCTTGCTAGGGTGATGTCCAAGACCAAGGATAGTCTCGGACAGACTGGCAGCTTAGCCTGGTGCAGGAGGTGTCCATCATTGAGGGGACAAAACTGAAGGCGGGGAATGGACCTTGCACACAAGCTACAGAAAACTAAGGGGTGAGGCTGGAGATGCCACAAATACGCAGTGGATGTATACAAATTAAGACATGGCGAGCGGCCCAGCCGCCGTTGCGCAGTTGGTAGTGTAGTGAACTACAGTGCTGGAGGCCACATGGCCACCCACAGGCTTGGATCCTGAAAAGTCAACCTAAAAACACACCTGGTACACGCGTGCCAGGATGCCAATGAGCTGAGGGCTGTGGGATGAGGATAGTGGCATGACCAGACCCTGCCAAGGGTGGCACACCCCTACCCCATGCACATTAACATGCTCTTCGCCCATGGGGATGGGAGGAGAAAGAAGATGTGGTGAAGAAAAGGAAGGACTTGGGGTCTAAAATTTAGCATGAAAGATAGAAGAGATTGAAGACTACCCCCAGCACTGCACTCGGCTGCCCTAAAATAACCAGACTCTACCCAGCATCAGTGCAGCCCCCTGCTGCAGGGTTTTCCCCAGCTACCTCCACATCCTTTTCCTGCCTGGGCTCCCAGATCTTAGTAGGCGAAGGCTGTGGGTAGACGCAGATGGACCTTTAATTCCACCGTTTATCTGTCCTGAGACTAGAATCTCAAAGTTTGTGCTGTTAAACTATCGGAAGCCTGATTCTATCTAAGGAAGTTTTCAAGGACACACGCAATACTTTGGTAATAAGTTTTAAATTTACACTGAGTAGAATCAGGCTGTCGGAAGCACTAGATTCACAAACTCACTTTCAGTGACTTATGCCTTCAAATTATGTCACTGTTGGTAAGAAGACTAAGGAGTGGTGGAAGAAAACTTCCTATTGTACTGACCGACAAATTATGAGTTAATAGGTCTGGGGTGTGGCCAGACACCTGGATTTTTAATAAGCTGGTCACAGACGTGCAGCAGACGTTGAAAGTCACTGACCATAGACAGAAGAAGCAGCATCTAGCATTAAAAATACAGTGGGTAGAATGGGATCTACTTACTGCACACAGTTTCAAATGGTTGAGATGATGGGTATGTTTATTACCATGATTTAGCCATTACCCATTGTATTCATGTATTCATTGTATTCGATAAAAGGTTATTAATTTTTACAAAGAGAAAAGAAAATTGCTGCTCAGTCCACAGTCTCGGAGGGTTTGTCTGGACTATTGTTCTGTTATTTCATATCCTTTCTCAGAGAGCCCTGGGGAAAATTTCCCTCGGGTCTCATTCCTACGCAAAGCCGACCTTACCAACACGTAAACTCGCGGTGCTCAGGGCCAAAGCTGCAGCTCCCTTTAGCAGCCGGGAGGAACCCCGGGCGGCGTCGTGGGTGTGGTGGAGAGCACACGCGGTCCAGCAGCCAGGTTTAAATCCCCGCACCGCCTCGGTTGCATAACCTGTTTCTCATCAGGGACAGGAGGTCCCGCGCGAAGCCGCGGTGAGACCGACGAGGGAAAACCTGTAAGCCTCCAGGGCCGGCGCCTGGCACAAAACAGGAGGCTGAGGCCGGGACGTGCGGCCACGCGAGCCGCACTCGAGGGCATGACACAGGCTTCCTCGCCTTTGTGTCTGCTGGAGACCAGCTCCCGCTCCCCGCCCGGACCCCGGCGCCCCTCGGCGGGTGTCCTCCGTCCGACGGCAGCCGACAGAGGCTGCAGCGGTGCGCGCCGGCTCGCGGGAGGCTCCGGCCCGGCCCGAGCGCCGCCGCCACCGCCACCGCCGCGGCCGCTTTGTTGGAGCGGGGCCCGGCCGCCAGCCGCGGTCCGCTCGGCTCACCTGCAGGCGGTGGCTCTTGACCAGGTGCATGTTGAGCGCGGGGCTGTTGGGCAGGATTTTGCCGCAGCCGCGCACGGTGCACAGGATGTTGGTCCGCACCGCCCGGGACAACTCGCTCACCGACGGCTGAATCAGCTCCCGGGCCGGCGGCGCCGGGGCCGGGGGCTGCTGCCTGGCCGCCGCGGGTCGCGGCCGGCTACCCCTCAGCCGGGGTCCCGGGGGTCCCCACGGGCCCGAGGCGGCGGCGGCTCCCCTCGCGGCCGCCGAGACGGCCGGGGCGCCCGTCACCACAGCCGCGGGCCCCGCCGCCGCCGCCTCCGAGGCCGCCATGGCTCCCGCTCCGCCACCCGGCCCGGCTCGCTGGCCCCGCCTCCGCGCAGCCACTTCCGGCAGGGGGCGGGGCCGCCCGGCTCATTAGCATCCGGCGGGCCCGGGCGGCCGCAGCGCCCCCTGCAGACCACCGGGGCGCAGACGCCAGGTGAGGCCGCCGGTGGCAATACTTCACCTGACAGCCGGTAAGGGGTCCGTTCTTCGCCTGCGTAGGAACTTGGCCTCAGGCAACAGTTGGACAGAACCAAAAGCAGTACTCTAGAAACTCTACCTCCCAAAGGTTAGGAGCAACTCGACTGCTCAGCGACAGGAGGCCAAGGACACCCGTTCCCTCCGTTTCTGTTCAGGGCCTTCCAAGTGCGTGCTGTGCGCTAGCTTTCCCTTGTTGTGCAGAGAAGGAAATCCAAACCTGGAGAAACTAAGTACCTCGTCTTAGGTCACATTATGCAGACGAAAGGGTATAGCTGACAGGGTTAACTACTTCAGAGTCCGGATTCACCTGCCTAGACTTTTAATTGCTGATTCCATTCTTATTTGGGAGACAGTATACCTCAGAGCCGGTTCTAGCACCTACATGCCAGCAGAGTAAGGCACCTAGGGGCAGGCCGTACTGGATGCATCCCTTATTTAAAGGGGTCAGCTACTCTGTATTGCTACTTATTTATAAAGAAATACTTATTTTATTATCATTAATTTTTAGGGAAATTTATTTATTTATTTATTTATTTATTTATTTATTTATTTAAATTTGACCAGAGAGGGGCAGAGTGAGTGAGAAAAAGAGAGAGAATGAGAAAGCAAGCCACCATGTTCGGGACTCGAACCATGGTTGGCCATGTGGGAGTCCAGTGCTCCTAACCACCATGCCACCTGCTGGCCCCATCTTACCATTATTTTTCAATCTGACCAGAGAGAGACATAGCGAAAGAGTGAGAAAGCAAGCCGCCAAACCTGGGATTTAAACTGTGGATGGCCATGTGGTAGTCCAGCTCCTTTAACCACCACGCCACCTACCAGCCCCAACTACCTTTTTATTTTTAACTGTCAGAGAGCAGGCAGATAGAAAAAGTGAACACCCTCAAATGGGGCATGGGCACACTGCAATCCCTTCATTTTACCATCCTGTTGAGCTATTTTGGACATGCGCACATGTGCCTGGCATGTTTTTTATGCCACTGGGCCTGGGATTTGGACCCTGGTTGCTGATTTGGGAATCTAGCTCCTTTAACACTAGGTATGGGTTCCCTGGTATTGTTAGATTTTGAAATTTTAGTTTTTCCATGAGTGAGAAAGTAATGGCACCTAAACAAAGTTCCAAATCAGTACTCCACCACCAGCATTCTGCCAGCCCCAGACCATGGGCTCATGTGTGCCTGGCATGACTGAAACTAGGACCCTTCCCATGTGGGTTTACCTCCCAGAGTGTTTTTTTATTACTGCACTCTATTCTCCAAGTATTGTGATTTTTATTTGAAAAGTCCCAACTTTCATATATTAGTTGCATGAATTAATGCTAACAAAATATTTTAAACAAATTTATTATACAGTTGTGGAAGTAGAAGTCTGAAACGGGCCTGCTGTGCTAAGATCAAGATGTTGGCAGGGCTATTCCTCCGTGAGGTTCCTTTCCAGCTTCCAGAGGCTGCCTGCTTTCCTTGGCTTGTGCCCCTTCCTGACTTCAAAAAATCAGTGAGTGGCATCCTTGTCACACTGAACCACTCGTTTCTATAGTAATCACTTCTCTCTCTGTCTTCCATTATTCCATGGGCCCATCCAAATAATACAGAATAACTTCCCCAACTGCAAAGTCCCCTTGCTTTGTAAAGTAACATATTCATAGATTCCCAGGACAGGATATGGACCTCTGAGTGGGGCTGCATTATTCCACTGGAGATTATTCTACAGAAACGAGTTCAGATTTTAAAAGTAATGTGGGCCAAGTGAAATACATCTATCTGTGTGTCTTATTTTGTTTTTGCGTTGCTAATAAATTTATGAGATTGGGTGCTTTGTAAAAAATAAGAGGTTATTTGACTCATGATCCTGGTGGCTGCAGAGTCCAAGGGTGTAGGGCTGGCATCAGGCCAGTGTACGTCACAACTGGACTGACAAAGGTGAGAATGGCAGGCGTGTGCAGAGTGGGCAACCTGGAGGCAGCCATGTACTTTTTTTTTTTTTATCTGTCATTTGGTTTTTAATTATCTTAGGTTTTATGATGGCATAATTTACAAATCTATGCTGATGGTATATCTCCTTTATTTTAATCCTTCTAATAAATTGGCAAAAGCACGATTACCAATCACACATATACAGTAGTTCTTCAGCTTCTATGTGGTTTTGAACAGTTGCCTAACAATCCTGATATATAACTTAGTCTGACTTATAGAATTCAAAGGTATAATTTAACATGCTACTGAATCTTGTCATACTTTTAAAAGCATCCAACTTTACAAATCATTTATAAATATGTAAACTGTTACATATTCTTTGATAGTATAAACCATACTAAAATGTCTTTCAATAAGTAAAAGGCAGTGTTTTGGATTCAGGGAATTCTAATTAAATTGGTAGAGTTATGACCAAATATATAAAGTAGACATCACTACCTTATCTTCAGCTTTTGCCTTAACAGGTTAATAAACACAAATGAAAACACAGGTGAGTCTGCTTAGTTTTGAGAAGTGAAGAGATTTTGTCAGCATTTATGTATTCATATAACCAGTTACATATAAGCCTAAATAAAACCAATCTCCAGTAGGCTTTGAGATGGTATTCACTATCTTTGTAGAAAGATGAGCATCACTAATGAATTACCAATTATATCTTTAGAAAGGGCAAGTAGTGATAGCATTTACTGAACTGAAATTACTATCAAAATTAAAAAAAAAAGGGAACCAGCAGTTAGTGTAATGGCTATGTCGCTGGACTCCCATGTAGTCAACCGCGGTTCGCGTCCTGGACCTGGTGGCTTAAACTCACGCCAGGGGCGTGTGTGTGCGTGCTCAAGATCCCGAGAGGAGAATGGAGGAGAAGAAATTGTGGCGTGACCATCCCCCCGGGGGGTGATTTCTCGCTTTCTGTTTCTGTCTCTCTTTGTCTGGCGAGCGCACGTGCCCTATAGCGAAAACCTCTCAAAAAAAAAAATCCAAAAAAATATGGTACACATAAAAAAGGTGAGACATTTCTGTTTTGTCATAAATAAGGCAGTGGCCACCTATTACTCAGTAGCGTTTTTAAGATAAGCTATCAACTCTGCTCTTTCCGATTTCTTTTTAATGCCAGCGAAGGTCATTTATGTTCCAGGGATGTACTTCTCGGGATTCTCCAAATATTCCATCAGAGAATCCTCTCCCCAGGTGATGCCTTTGTTCTTGTTGGCATGTGTAAGAGAATCCAGGGGCCTGACCTGTCTTCCGCCCAAATAGACCATGGAGATTTGGGCCAGTCTTGTGCTTGCCTCCCTTTTTCACGGTGTGGCACTGGGGACATTTCTCAACAAAAATCTTCTTGCCTTTCTCAACATCACCCATTTTAATTCTCTCTTTCGTTGCTTGGGAATATAGAGTAACCGCTCAGAAGCCAGACTCTCTCCATGTATCTTTTTAGAACAACTGGCACTCAACAAAATTTAATTCTCTCTCATGAGCGCTAGCAAGAGAACTCAGTCTCTTGTGAGACACTGTTAATGCATTCATAAGAGGGATGCCACCATGATCCAGTCCCACTAGGCCCCACCACCTCCCAGTACTATCACATTGGGGACCATATTCTAAAACATGAACCTTTGGTGGACACATAACCCAAACCATAGCACTGTGGGATAGTTTCCTATAATGCAGGCTGTAGGGTCTCACTGCCTGGGATTAGTGCAGGCTCAGCTGCTGCTTAGCCTAAGATCTGGGCATTCACTTAAGAACAATAAAACTGGGACCTCCAGTTGGTGTAATGGTTATGTTGCTGGACTCCCATGTAGTTGACTGCGGTTCGAGTCCTGGACCCAGTGGCTTAAACTCACTCCAGACCCATGTACATGTGTGCCCAAGATCCCAAGAGGAGAATGGAGAAGGGATTGCGGTGTGGCCAACCCCCAGGGGGTGATTTCTCACTTTCTGGCGAGTGCACGCGCCCTATAGGAAAAACCTCTCAAAAAAGAAAAGAAAAAGAACAATAAAACTAAGGGGTTGTCGGAAAAGCCGTGACGCCTTTTTGCACAGAAAAATATGCCATGACTTTTCTGACATCCCAAGTTCATGGGATTGTGAAAATATGAAAATGAGCTTGAAATACTTAGCACTGTGCCTGTGACATAGCGAGTGCTCAGAAAGCATTTGCTATTACTCATTTTTGGAGATCCTATCTATGTGCAGTAAATTCCTTTAACTGTCGGGGTCTTTGTCATCTGTTCCCAAGCTGCATTTACATATGTCCATCAAGTACATAATAGATCAAAGAATTTGGGGAACTTTCAACTAGTCCTTTTGTCTTTTTTTTTTTTTAAAGAGATATTTTTGCTATAGTGTGTGCTGACCAGAGACAGGAAGAGATAGAGATGGAAAGTGAGAAATCACCCCCTGGGGGGATGGCCATGCCACAATCCCTTCTCCTTCACTCTCCTTAGGATTTTGGGCATGCACACACACGTGCCTAGTGTGTTTCAAGCCTCCGGGTCTGGGACGTGAACCGTGTTCGATTACGTGGGAGTCCAGTGATGTAACCATTATGCCATCTGCTAGTCCCAGTCCTTTCATTTTCTGAAGCAGGGGCCTCTTGTCTAGGAGTGTCCCAGGGTGCAGCCCCAAGTGGCAGTATCGTCTTTCTTGTTCAGGCTTGTTACACATTCCTGTCAAGCATCAAGGAGGGCTAAGTAGGGAGTGGCCACCGGTACTGCAGGACCTCTGTGCAGGTGTACTGAGTGTGCGCGTAAGGAAAGGCGCCCTTCGCTCTGATTGTGGTACAGAAGGAAATGGTCATTTTTTAGTCCCTCCCTATGGACTCAGTGACTCATTCTGGGATAACTAAAGATATATGACATTTGTTAATTATATCTGAAAAATAGTTTTTCACATGACTTACAACCTATAGACAGTACCATTTTATTATAAAGTATTATTTACCCCCCCCCCAACTGTATGTAGTCTGTATAAGCCTCTTTCTGGTTTTCAGCAAAAGTAACTCGAATACCAGTTTTTAAACATCTTTATTTGCAAGTGTTTTGTTTTTGTGTTGTACACTGACAGATTCCATGTTAAATTTCCAGTCTTCTGGAACTGGAGAGGCACTTGTACATTCTTACATAGTTATTTTATCCCAAGTCTTATTTTGTTCTCCTCTATGTTTTTTGTTCTCTCATCTGCCCAGATTTCCTCACCTTTTAATGTTTAAAAAATTCTGCTGGAGGGCATGTGCATTCACCAGAGAGAAGACAGGGAGAAAGCACTCCCCAATGGGGACATGGTCACACCACAATCCCTTTCCAATCTTTAAATTTTGTCATTGCAACATGCTTTTATAATCCCAGATCCTCTCTGGAACAAGATTGGGAGTAGACATTAAAATGATATTTTAGGGCCAGCAGATGGCATGGTGGTTAAGGTGCTAGATCCCACATGGCTATGTGGTTTGAGTCCTGGACCCCAAGACTTGAAAGACATGCCAGGCATGTGTGCATGCATGCTCCAAATCCCAAGAGAATGGAGAGGGGAAAGCAGCACGGTCATCCCCACAGGGGTAATTTTTAAACTTCTCTCCCCCCACCCCCGCTTGTTTGAATCTCTCTGGCTAGCATATGCTAGCAAAATCTAAAAAAAAATTATTTTAAAAGGATATGTTCTGTTTTTCAGTGCTCACTGAAGGATTTCCATCAAAATTAACTAATGTATCCATATTTAAATATCTTTATTCCCAAATCAGTATAGTATTAGTCAGTTTGAATGTCATACATATGATAAAACAGATTATTCACAGTTTATTTACAATGAAACACTTACTTCATATGAACTGAATCACCTTATCTGCTATATCCTATAGTAAGAAGTGAATTGGTCCAACTCCACTCTCTGAATGGAGCAGCTTTGGTTCTCTGGGGAAGTGCTGAGTTGGGTTCGGTTTCTTGGTGCTTCTTTCCATGATGCGAGGATTAAGAAAACAATCCCTGGAAGTCAGCAATTGGAACCAGACCTCCCCAGGACGGAGTAGGGAAAGGGCCTCTAGACACGAGGCCCAGCGGGCTCAACCACTGTGCCATGCGTGACTTCAGGGCATTCAGGCACTCAGGGGCCAGCCTGGAGCCATGTATGGCCTGTCCCATTTCAATGCCCACAACTGCTGTACTTAGCAGGATGTACGGGGGTGGGGGGCACACAGTGGAGGAATCAGGCCCAACAATTATACAAATATTTCTAAATTTTCAATGGCAAGGAGTTAATTTCTAAAATACAAGCCTATGGACAGCAGCTGGAGAGCTAGCCATTAACCACAATGTGTGTGCGACGTAGTTAGGGAACTGCTGTGCTTACAAGGCCACATATAACTTATTTATCTCGAATTTTAAAATAATTCATTCCTTTGTTGGGTATGCAAGTGAGCAACGGAGAAAGTGGTGCATCTGCAATACCTAAAGTCAAAGAAAGAAAGAAAAAAGGAGGAAAATTAAAATAGTCATAAAGATTTGAGCCTGTATAAAAATACCCAAGATTAGAGGGTGGACGTGGACATGCCCCCTCCCCCTATTAAGTGCAGCAGAACATGCCGAACAGGGCAGACGTGCTGGCAGACTGGAGTGCTAGGAGAGCTCAGGGAGCAGTCAGGAGACAGGATCCAACGGAGCCATGCTGTTGATGTTTCTAACTTGTGAAATAAGCTGGTAACTCACCGGCTGGCGCTAAGGATTTCAACGCTTCCAAAAGGTGTGGGCTCGAGAACTTTATCAGGCACCGGAGGGGTTCTTGCCTCTCAGCCAAGACGCCCCCATTTAAGTCACTTTTGAACTTCGTCTCAAGCTGTAAGCAGATGTTATTTACACATGACTATGAAATTTATCAGTTAGAATGGTAAATACAATGAAACTAGACCATGCATTCATTAAATCTCATCATCAAGAAAATAGGATCAATGAGGGTGGGGACCATGCAATTTGCTAACTTCAACCCACACACTACACAATATCCAAAACAGAATGCCAACATGCAGTGGCTGACACAAGTCGTTAAATATCAGGCCCATCCTCAGGTGCCCTTTACAGTTTAAAATTTTTTTAAGTCTTCCCCTCCCCCACAGGGCTCATGTGCTTACTGGAGAGATGCAGAGAGACTGAGACAGTGAGAGGGGAAGTGAGAAATCACCCCCTGGGGGGATGGCCACACTGCAATCCGTTCTCCTCCATTCTTCTCTTGGGATTTTATGCATGCACTCACATGTGCTCAGAGTGAGTTCCATTTATTTATTTATTTATTTATTCATTCATTCATTCATTCATTTTAATTAATTAATTAATTAATTAATTCATTTATTCATTTTAATTTGACCAGAAAGAGACAGAAACAGAGAGAGGGAAAGTGAGCAGGCAAGCCACCAGGTCTAGGACTCGAACCGTGGTCGACCATCAGCATCTTAACCACCATGCAACCTGCCAGTTCCCCCTGGAATAAGTTTCAAACCACCACCTCTGGGACTCAAACTGTGGTTGGTGATAGGGAATCCTGTGTCTTAACCATTCACTATGCCACCTGCTGGCCCTTATAGTTCACATTTTTTTTGTGAAAGATTTTTGCTATAGTGTGCATGTGCTTGTCAGAGAAAGACAGAGAAACAGAAAGTGAGAAATCACCCCACAAGGGGGATGGCCACACGGCAATCCCTTCTACTCCATTCTCCTCTTGGGATCTTGGGCATGGATGTACATGTGCCCAGTGAGTTTTAAGCCACTGGGCCCAGGACTTGAACTGGGGTCAACCAGCAACGTGACCATTATAACATCTGCTGGTCCCAATTTGCATTTTTTTTTTTTTTTTTGGGAGAGGTTTTCACTATAGGGCGTGTGCGCTCGCCAGACAGAGAGAGAGAGAGACAGAGAGACAGAAAGCGAGAAATCACCCCCCAGGGGGGATGGTCACGCCACAATCCCTTCTCCTCCATTCTCCTCTCGGGATCTTGGGCACGCATGCACACGTGCCTGGCATGAGTTTTAAGCCACCGGGTCCGGGACGCGAACCGTGGTCTACTACGTGTGAGTCCAGCGACATAGCCATTACGCTAACTGCTGGTTCCCCCAATTTGCATTTTTTAATGGAAAATTACCACTACCTTTTGTAATCTGCCATTTCAATGTAAAAATACCTTTTGAGTTACCGCTATAATTTCTTTTTAATTTCCTATGATGGAGAGTTAAAAAAAAAAATTCCAGAGGGCATATGCACTCACTAGAGAGAGATCAAGAAAGAGAAAAAGAGAGAAGGAAAGCAAGAAAGCACCACCCCCCCATGGGAATGGTCACACCACAGTCTTTTTTCCTCCATTTCTCTCTTCGTTTGGAATTGTGGGCATGCATGCACAAGTGCCTGGTGTTTTTCAAGCCATGGGGTTCTGGATTCAGACTATGCGGTAGGTCATGTAGGATACAGCCACTTTAACCATGAGGTCAGGGGCGGTCTGGAAGGTTTTAAACACATACAAAAGTAAGGACCACAGATCGACTCTCATGTGCATATCACCCCAGTGAAATGATTCATCTGCTCATGACCAGTTTTATTTTATCTGTTATCCTGCCTTCTATTTCCCACAGCTCTCCCCCACTGTGTTATTTTGAAGCAAATCCAAGATATCATAACATTCTAGCTGTAAATACTTCAGTATGTATCCACAAGAGACACAAAAGGACTCTTTTTAAAAACAAAACTCCAATAGCATGGCATACCAAAATAACTAATAACAATGAAAAAAATCATGTATCATCAGGTCCAAGCACAGTTGTCCCTTGGAATCTGTGGGGGGAATTGGTTCCATGACTCCTCGAGGACACCCAGATTCTCAGATGATTGAATCCCTTACATAAAACGCATATACCTTGCATGTAACCTATGCACATCCTCCTGTACACTGTGAATCCTCTTCAGATACTTATAATATGTAACGCAATGTACACGTCATGTAAATACTTGTTACACTGCACTGTTTAGGGAAGGGTGACAAGAAAAGTAAGTCTGTACATGTTGAGAACAGGCACAACCACTTTTCTTTTCTGAGTGTATTCCATCCACAGCGGGTGGAATCTGTGAATGCGGAACTGGTAAATACTAAGGGCCAACTAACTGTACTGCTACTTCAACAGGTACTTGGCTCTTAGAGTCTGTTTCCATTTTTTTTTTTTTTTTTTTTTAAACTTAAGGTGATTCTTGGGAACCAGCAGTTAGCATAATGGCTGTCACTGGACTCCCATGTAGTCGACCGCGGTTCGCGTCTCGGACCCGGTGGCTTAGAACTCACGCCGGGCATGTGTGTGTGCCCGCCCAAGATCCCGAGAGGAGAATGGAGGAGAAGGGATTGCGGCGTGACCATCCCCCCTGGGGGGTGATTTCTCACTTTCTGTCTCTATGTCTCTCTGTCTATCTGGCGAGCACACGTGCCCTATAGAGAAAACATTTCAAAAAAAAAAACCAAAAAAAAAAAACTTAAGGTGATTCTTAAAGTTCAGAAGCAGTATGTGGAAATGTTTGGAGGATGAGTAACGTCTATGACTAACTCAAATGATTCAGAATAAAAAGAAAGCAAATGTGACAGAGTGTTAACTGGGAAGAGAAATAAGATAATGAATGTTCTTTGAATATCCTTCCAAGTTTTCTGAAGGTCTGCCATTTTCAAAATAGGAAAGATAGGAAAAAATTAGTAGTAGGTATAAATGTGCATCTTGACTTACAAGAAAGGATCATTCTAACAGGTGTGTGAAGGGAAGTTCAGTGAATTGAGTCTCCTGCATCCATTTCTGAATCCTAGCCCAGTGGTCCTGATTTTAGGGCACTGAGAATCAGCTGGAGGGTTTGTGAAAACATTGCTGGTCCCACCTCCCCTGATGCAGTAGGACTAGGGTGGGCCCCAAATCTGCATTTCTGACCCATTCCCAAGTGCTGCCGTAGTTAATCCAGGGACTACACTTTGAGAACCACTGTCCTACATTAGGAGTTGCCTATAAAAGAACTGGATTAAAACCTGCCATTAAGGAAACTCACTTGGAAGAAGTCAATGAGCTTCTCCCATTAAAAACAAATCAAACCAAACAGGCATTGGGCCTAAGTGAGCAGAGGAGTGGCAGATTTAAGGTGTGGGCTCTAGCTTAGGAAGGATACAAAGAGATTAGCGTAATCATGATAGAAACCTCAGGTTCTAGCGGTGGCAATGGGCTTGCATTAATTACCTGTGGTCCTTTTCTGGTGGGAAGCAGTGATCTTCTGGAAGGAGCTACATTTGCAGTACTGTATACGCTACCGTTCTTTCTTCATGTGAGGCCAAGTGGGCTATGTAGTGACTTCTTTATAGGCACTCCTTACTTAATGACCCAGTTCCATTCCTATTACTAAGGTGTTAAGCTAACTGGTCACTAAGCAAAGAGCTTAAAGGCAGATGTCTTGTGGTGTATCTTGACACCATAGGATGTGTATGTAGTTTTCAATAGATATCATGTGACATAACACTAGAATAATGTAATTCTATCCATACAAAAAGCACATATTAGATAAGCACCAGAGAATGACAAGACACACAACATGGTAATATAAATCTAGCGTAATCGATTTTTATTTATTCTGAGTAATGAAAAGATCTAAAGGAAACTCTAACTTGATAACTTTGTTTAAATTTGCATCTCTTACATATAACAGAACATAAAAACATAGGTGGCAAAAATAATAAAGATGAGGTACCAAAAAATTAAAGTTTATTTATAAAAAAGATTAATATTTTATCCACTGATTTCTTCAAAGTGTGGTAGTGGTTCAAGGTCATCAATGTCACCATCAGAGTTATCATGAGCTATGGAGGGCCTGATTAAGGGAGGTGACAGTGATGAAATAAAGCTACTTCCAGTGGAAGAGGTGTTGGGTGTAGCTTTCAAGGAGAATCTATTTTATTTTATTTTACTTTATTTTATTTTTGAGAGTTTTTTTGTTATAAGGTGCGTGTGCTCATCAGAAAGAGCGACATAAAGACAGAAAGCGAGAAATCACCCCCAGCGGGGAGGGCCATGCCACAATCCCTTCTCCTCCATTCTCCTCTCGGGATCTTGGGCACGCACAAATATGCGCCCGGTGTGAGTTTAAGCCACTGGGTCCGGGACTTGAACTGCGGTCGACTACATGGGAGTCCAGCAACATAGCCATTATGCCAACTGCTGGTCCCTGAAGGAGAATCTTATTATCGTGGTCTGCTATTATCGTGGTAAGTTTCTTTTGTTCTTCATAAATTTCATGATAGCATCCTCAGTGTTGATTCACTTGCTGTTGCACTTCCGTGAACTGCTCAGCATTCAGATTTATTCCCTCTAGTTCTAATAGAGCCCCATTACCTTTTGAGAACACACTGGCTGATCCTTGCACAGAGAACTTTGTACTTCTTCCATTCTTTCCTCTTTCTTCGAAGTCCTGCTGAACTTCCAGCTCTATTAAACTGTCCTTAGGAGGACTTCCCTTTCCTTCCTCCCAACAACATGACACTGGCTTTAAAAGCCTTAAAACCAGGCACTGTTTCAGCTTCTTCGTGTAGGTAGGACATTCCAGACATATTTTCCTAAAAGTGCCCAGTTTCATCCACACCTAAGATCTGTTCCAGGTGGTAGCTGCCTTCCTTGATAATTTTAGTGAATTGACAAACACAGTTTTCTGCTGCTTCTATGCTTGTGCTTGCCACCTCACTGCTGAACAGGAAAAACACTGAGGAAAGGGATTCCTCAAGTCTCAGCGGTGATTAAACAGGTATTAGTAGGTTGTTAGTGAGGGATGGTTGTATTATCTGCTTTATTCAACAAGTATCTATTAGCATCTGCTCTGTGCCAAGTGATGTTCTAGGTGTGAATGGGCTAGAAAAGTATTACCCACAGGTTCTCCCCCTTGAATATTAATGCATGGATCACAGCCAGTCATACATAACTACATTAATACAGCCACTCCTCATTTAGTGACGTGCCTGTTAAACGAGCACTCGGACTTACACCGGTTCTCCAGGGCAGGGAATCCCTTCTCAGTCCTTGTCTTGCTCTTGCAGTCAGTTAGTATTCACTACACAAAGCGTTCACCATCACGCAACACTACTTAGTTCATGCATAAATTTGTGCTTTATTACGAACTCATAGTAGCATTCAGAATAAATTGATTAGATTTATATTACTGTGTAGTGGTGTGCTTGTTGCTTTCTGATGCTTATCTAATGTATGCTTTTTATAGGGACAGAATTACATTATTCTAGTATGATGTTGCATATCTATCAAAAAATACAAACCCTATGGTGCCACAGCAAACCACAAGACATCCACCCTTAAGTTCCCACCTTACTGACCAATCTGCTTAATAACTTAGTCATAGAAATGGAACTAAAAAATGTACTATACAAAACTGAAGTGATAAATGAAAAAGGAAAGGTTTCTTAAGACTTGTTTTCTTTTTAAAAAATAATTATTTAATTATACTTATTTACTCATTCTAATTTTACCAGAGAGACAGAGAGAGAGAGAGAGAGAGAGAGAGAGAAAGTAAGAAAGCAAGCCACCAGGTCTGGGACTTGAACCATGGTTGGCCTTGTGGGAGTCCAGTGTCTCAACCGCCATACTACCTGCCAGTCCCTTAAGACTTGTTTTCTACTGAAGGTTTTTGTTCTTTTAAAAAAATACTGGTATCTTGTCTACTGTTTATATGGTTATTGTAATATCTTACCTTGTATTGTGCAAATTCCAGTCGTGGTTGAGCGTAGTCTCCAAAAGTTTCTTGAGTTACTCTCTGGACTCTGTTTTTTTCTATTGCGTTTTCATGAATGATCCTTGAATCTACTATAATGTGGAAGATTTCAAATGCAACAGTCATTAAGAATATATATTTCATGCCATGGGCCAGCCTGTGGCATGGTGGTTTATGTGGCTGGATCCCACATGGCCAACTATGTAGTTCAAATCCCAGACCTGGAGGTTTGGGAAATGCACCAGGAATGTCTGTGTGTCTGCCCAAAATCCTGACAGGAGGGTGAATGAGGAAGGTGCTGTGGCATTACTGTGCCCCATGGCGAGGTGCTTCTTTCACTATACCCCACCTTTTAGTGAGAACATGTGCCCTCTGGCAAAATAAGAGAAAAAATAAAGAATATATTTTATCTTTAAGGTATCCTCCTTTCATTCCTAACCTCTCAGATTATTTGTATAATTTAAAATAGCTATTTCTTCTCTTTATTACAATAATTTCTTATTATAGAGAATGTGGAAAGTACAGGCTGATAAGGGAGAAAACAAAAATCACCCGTAATTCTACTACCCAGAGACAAGCATGTTTAACTTTTAATAGATTTCTATCTAGCTCTTTATACAGTGCATAAAAATACACACATTTTTTAAACTGGGATTATACCATACAATTTTGTAGTCTCCCTCCCCCCTTTTAAGTTTCTTTTGGTCTGAAGAGTATATAAGCTGGCTAGAGAGAGGGCAAGAGAGAGAGAGGAGAGAAAGCCCCCTCCCCTAGAAGAGTCACGTTGCAATCCCTTCTCCTCCATCTATGTCTCCTTTAGGGATTCTGGGCACACGTGCGCATGCACCCTGCCTGCTTCTCAGGCTGTGAGGTCAAGGATGAACCGTGTGGCTGGCCATGTGGGATCTAGCTGCCTCAACCAGTGGACCACAGAGCTGGCCCACTACTTTCTTTACTTATCATGAAATCGACAACAGTTCCTATGTCATTGGAAAGCCTTAAAAATGTTTAGTGCTAACAGCTGCACTGTTTCAAATATATATATATTTGGCAATATAAGGAAACAGACAGGAAAGTTTCAATTTTTTAATAAATTTATGTTGTGCCCCACCACATTTTTGAACTAATTCCTTTTAGCAGTTTCCTTTTCTGTTGAGATTCATGCCAACGGTGAGTCCCAATACAGTCATAATTCTGAGTTCGAGAAGCAGTTTATTTAGCGTATTAACAGCACAGGCTCTGGACTCAGACATAACTGGATTTCTCTTTCAGCTTTGCTGTTTCCTAGGTGTTTCTTGGCTAGAAAATTATCAATGTCTCTGAAACCCAGTTTCCAGATAAATAGCACGCAGCCATGGGACCGCCAAGATTAAGGAAATAATACACATACGTACACAGCTCAGTAAGGTGCTCAGCCCAAAAGAAATGTTCAACAACTATTAGCTTCCTTGTGTTCTGTTGTGATTAGATACCATTCTAGTAAATTCTAAAGGAGACCTACGCTGGCTTAGCTTTCCTCCTTCAATAGTTAATTTTCAGTTTTTCTGAAAGCAGTAGTGTTTTTTTTTTAAGAATTATTTAATTGTATTTATTTTCATTATTACTTTAAACATTTTATGTTTAAAGGTTTTATGTGCTTGAGAGAGCGAGAAATAGAGAGATAGTGAGAAAGCAAGTCACCAGGTCTAGAACTTGAACTGTGGTTGACCTTGTGGGGAGTCCAAGTGCCTAAACCACCACGCTACCTGCTGGGCCCACAGTAAATAGTTGTGAATCAGGATTCTCATACATACTCTGAGAGAAATCTAAAAGGGAATGATACACTTTTGAATTTCAGTTTTGTCCTAAAAATATACATACTATTTATATCTAGTCCAAGGCTTCTTTCCTCTAAAGGTGTTGTAGAGTTGTGAATTTCAAAGGTCTAGAAAACAAAGAAAAGAAAAAAGTGTATGTTTCACTAATTTTAACATTGTGAAGTATAAATTTAATTGGCTTTAGTACCTAAACGTACGCCAAGTCTTATTTTTATTTTTTTCCAACAGCAAGAGACTTGGGGCTATGTTGTGTTTGAGTTCAGCATTCTTCCTAGAGCGGGAGGTTGACAAGGAGGAGCCTGCCATACGGCTATGGTGTTTGAGGAACTTGGCACTTTGTTATGAAAATGGATCTGGGGAACCAGCAGTTAGCATAATGGCTATGTCGCTGGACTCCCACGTAGTCGACCGCGGTTCGCGTCCCGGACCCGGTGTCTTAAAACTCACGCCGGGGCATGTGCGTGTGTGCCCAAGATCCCGAGAGGAGAATGGAGAAGGGATTGCGGTGTGACCATCCCCCCTGGGGGGTGATTTCTCGCTTTCTGTCTCTATGTCTGTCTCTGTCTGTCTGGCGAGCACACGCGCCCTATAGCAAAAACCTCTCCAAAAAAAAAAAAAAAAAAAAAAAGGAGAGGTGGTGCGTTCACAAGTTACAGAAATCCAAGGCAGTGCTATGGTCTGAACGTGCCCCCAAAGTTCATGTGTTGGAAACTTAATTCCCAATGCACCAATGTGCAGAGGTGGGACCTGTAAGAGCCCTTGTGAATGGATCATGTCATTTTTTCAGGAGTAGGTTAGTGACAAGATGGAGTTTGGCCTCTCTTGTCCATGGGATGCCTTCTGCCATGTAATAATGTAGCGAGGCCTTCCAAGTGTGGCCCTTGATCTTAGACCTTCCAGCTCCCACTACTGTGAGCTCAGTAAATTTCGGTTCATTATACATTATCTCATCGAAGGGCCAGCTGATAGCATGGTGGTTAAGGTAGCTGGATCCCACATGGCTGACTGTGCACCTTCAGTCCTGGACCCTATGGGCTTGTATGTGAGTGCCCAAAATCCCAAGAGGAGAATGGAGGGAAAGGGATGGTGGCAAACCATCCCCACTGGGGGATGCTTTCTTACTTTCCCTCTCTCGCCATCTCTTTCTGGTGAGCACATGTATCTTAGAGCAAAATTTAAAAAAGGAGAGGTAAATTACCCAGTCTGTGATTCTGTTATAGCAGTACAAACTGGATTAAGACAGGTGGTATTTGCAATGCTGTTTTAGCTTTATAGCTTATCTCTTTTTTTAAAAAAAAAATATTTTATTTAACTTTATTTATTTATTTTAATTTGACCAGAGAGGGACAGAGCAAGAGAGAAAGAGAGAAAGTGAGAAGGTAATCCGCCAGGTCTGGGACTTGAACTGTGGTCAGTCCTGTGGGAGTCCAGCATCCTTAACCACCATGCCACCTGCTTATCTTTATAACCTTACATTCTCACTGAGATTCCGTCTGGAAAAATAACTCCTACTGTAAGCCTGCATCTCTCAAACCCCTTCTCTTACCTTTCCCCACTGAAGTCATTGTTTATGTAATTAAGCGGTTGACAGTGTCAATCTTCCTATTATACTACTGTAACTGTCATATTATACGTACTGCAAACTGTTCTAGCAGAATAGTATTTATCAATTTGGCGGGAGGTGGTATGTAGGAGGGGAAGGGACGGCTGGGGGAGAAAAGCATCTAACCTTAAAGTAAATATTTGTTATCACGTGCATGTGCACACCAGATAGAGAGAAAGTGAACAATTCCTTCTGGGAGGCTGGTTATACTGTAATCCCCTCTCCTATATTCTTGGGATTCCGGGCATGCATGCACGCATGTCCTACCTGTTTTTCAAGCCACCTGGTCCAGAACTCAAACTGCAAGTCAGCCATGTAGGATACAGCCACTTAACCAAGCCATCCGTTAGTCCCATTATCTAACTTAACGTTAATTTTTTTGTGTGAGTGAATGTCAGAAATCATCACTTCTTTCTACTTAAAATAGATAAAAATACCTAAGTATAATAATAACTCTAAAAAGTTTTAAAAATCTATGCATAGCTTTTTTTTTTTTCTGATGCATACTTTCAATAAACTTTTTGAGGACCCGTTGTATTTAGCTTCAAAAGACAGTGTCAAATTACTGTAACAAGAGGGTAAATTCTAACTGTGAGAGCTAGTTTGAAACTGGGATCCATAATTACATTCTAGTGACCAGTGAACAGCAAAAAACATAACATGATTTATCAAGAGTTGAAATAGTCAGAAATTATTTTGTTTCCTTTCATGTTAATGAACTGAAAACTTTCTCCTCTTCCATAATATACAAAGTGATTTCCTCCTTTGGAGGTGGAGGGTTCCCCTGCTCAGTGGCTTCTAACTCTTTGTAAAAGAGAAAACGAAGACTTGACTTTAAGGACCAGCAGATGGTATAATGGTTACGTGGCTGGACTCTCATGTAGTCGATCACGGTTTGAGTCTTGAACCTGGTGGCTTAAAACTCACGACGGGAGGGACCAGCAGTTAGTGTAATGGATATGTTGCTGGACTCCCATGTAGTCAACTGTGGTTCATGTCCCAGACCTGGAAAACTCACTCTGGGCGCGTGTACGTGCGTGCCCAAGATCCCGAGAGGAGAATGGAAGAGAAGGGATTGCGGTGTGGCCATCCCCCTGGGGGGTGATTTCTCGCTTTCTGTCTCTCTATCTCTCTCTGTGTCTGTCTGGTGAGCACACGCGACCTATGACAAACAAACAAACAAACAAACAAACAAAAACCTCTCCAAAAAAAACAAAAAAAAACTCATGACAGGGGCTGGCAGGTGGTGGTTGAGGGTGCTAGATTCCCACATGGCTGACCGTGGTTCAAGTCCTGGACCTGGCAGCTTGCTTTCTCATTTTCTCTCTCTCTCTCTCTGTCCCTCTAGGGTCAAATTAAAAAATATATATATAAATGGATAAACAAAGTTAAATAAAATAATTCTTTAAAAAAAACCCACAACAACAACAAAGAAAACAACTCATACTGGGCACGTGTGCATGTGTACCAAAGATGCCAAGAGGAGAATGGAGGAGGAGAAGGGATTGAGGCATGGCCATGCCCCCTGGGGGTGATTTCTAGCTTTCTGCCTCTCTGTCTCTCAGGCAAGTGCATGCATTCCACAGCAAAATCTTTCTTAAAAAAAAAAAAAAAGAAAAGAAAAGGAAAGGAAAGGAGAGTTACCAATTGGCTTACCTGGTTATACTGTTTAAAAACAATAGCCTTCAGAGAGTCCAGATAGTGGCTCCTCAGGTCCATTTTCACAATATGATGGTGTTTACTAGCAATTGTCAGTGCCTTGAAATGAAAATGGGCAAATTTATTAGGATTAGTGTCCCTGTGTTTATCGTATTTGTCAAGTAAAATGTAGAAGCTGCAATCAGTGAATAGTTCTATTTATGAGTGAAAAATCCAGAAATATTTAATTTCATGGCTTATAACTCAGCTTAAAAAAAAAAAAAAACAGAAAAAGGGCTAATAGTATTAAGATTCTCATAAAGAGAGTTTTCTGGATCTTTTTTTTTTTTTTGAGAGGTTTTTGCTATACGGCACGTGCGCTCACCAGACAGAGACATAGAGACAGAAAGTGAGAAATCACCCCCCAGGGGGGATGGTCACGCCGCAATCCCTTCTCCTCCATTCTCCTCTCGGGATCTTGGGCACGCACGCACACGCGCCCGGCGTGAGTTTTAAGCCACCGGGTCCGGGACGCGAACTGCGGTTGACTACGTGGGAGTCCAGCGACATAGTCATTACGCTAACTGCTGGTTCCCTCTGGATCATTTTTGAAAAGTAATTCTGTTTTAGGTGAGCAGGTGGCGTGGAGGTTAAGGTGCTGAATCCCACATGGCCAGCTGTGAGGTCTGAATCCTGGGCCCGGCGATGAAAATCATGCCAGTTCGTGTGCATGCATGCCTGAAATCCCAAAAGGAGACAAGAGGAGAAGGGATTGTGATGTGGGTGATTTCTCACTTTTCCTCTTTCTCTTTGTCTCTCTGGTGAGTGCACGCATCCTATAGCAAAAAAAAAAAAAAAAGTGATCATGTTTAAAGTTCAGATTTAGGATTAAATAATTAATAGCCAAAATGTTTACCATACAAGTCATCTAACTATGATGATATTGCTACACAAGAAATGCAATGTAAGTATACATAGCTTTTTTTTTTCTGATGCACACTTTCAATAAACTTTTTCAGGACCCGTTGTATTTAGCTTCAAAAGACAGTGTCAAATTACTCTAACAAGAGAGTGAATTCTAACTGGGATAGCTAGTTAGAAACTGGGATCCATAAGTAGACTCCAGTGACCAGTGAACAGCAAAAAACACAACATGATTACCATGCTTTAGGGCTAATATTGAAGGAAAAAAGTGTATTTTAAGTGCAATTTATAAAAGCTTCCTGTCATTTAGGAAATAATTTGGAATACAGAAACAGAATTACTTGAATAAGATATGTACCTATTAACTAGAAGGGAGAGAGGCGTTTGATTTAAGTTACACAATAGAAACGAACATTAGCCATTTTAAACTACCTGAGGTAGGTATTATGGAGGAAGAGACTAACGTAAAGCACTGATGTTGGATGAGAAAGGGAAACAGAAGCTAGTAGTAGTCTTGTCCATTTCAAATGCACAGCCAAGGAACTTAAAGGACAGGCAGGTGCCCCCAACCCTGAGGGTGTGGACTCCACCAGCTTGGCCAGACAGCCAGAACGGCTGTGTGCTCACATCCAACAGCTGCAGTGAGCTCTGGAACCAAGGAAGTGCCACTGTTGAATGCTGAGAGTGGCACTAACAGTCACCAGGCAAGTTTAGGAA
This sequence comes from Tupaia tana, assembly GCA_026018925.1. Lineage (NCBI taxonomy): Eukaryota > Metazoa > Chordata > Mammalia > Scandentia > Tupaiidae > Tupaia > Tupaia tana. The sequence continues at coordinate 7,023,229 of JAKSZU010000018.1, forward strand.
TGGCTTATTTTGGGCAAAGATGGCAGGAAGCCCATAGTACCAAAAGCAGAACCATAAAGAGTGGTAGGGGCTGGACAGTGGTGCTTCAGTAACACATGAGGCTCTGCGAGGCTGACCCACAGGGAAGTTTCCAGGCTCTCATGCAGAGTCTATGCCTAAGCACAGCAGGTGTGCACGCACCCACAGTCCAGGGCTGGACAGCGGCATCTGTGCTGGTGGTGCTGTCTCGGTTTCTTTTTCTCAATCATAGAAGAAATAAATCAATAAAACTTAAAAAAAAAAAAATACAGAGAAGAAGGGCTCTGGACAGAAACAATTCTTATAGTAAAACAGTCTTGTGTACAGAATGTGAGAAAAATGATGTTCAGTAACAGATAAACTACGCAGTCATGAAAAAGCAGTGAGATATATTCATAGGTAACCACAGGGAAGTATTCTGTTACGTTAAAAAAGTAAATTACAAAACCACAGGTATCACCCTGGCTTTTGTGATAAAACATATTTTGAAAGAAAAGAGCAAACTTCAACAGTAGTGACTTTGAGTGAATGGTTATAGGAGAGGTAAGAAGTTTTGAAGACCAACTTATCCTCAGAACATTTTTGCATTAAACATGCATTACTTCTACAATCAAAGACTTAGATAAAGAAGAGCTCTAAATTAATATCTAATGCCAAGTTTCTACTCGTAGATAACAATGCTTTTTACTCCTTATTTTAGGAGAATTAAATGTAGTATGAGTCGAGCATTCCTAATCTGAACATCTGAAATCTGGTATGCTTCAAAATCTGAAACTTTCTGAATGCCAAGAAGATGCTGTTCAGTGGAAAATTATATACCTGACCTCATAAGATGATCCCAGTCAAAATGCTACAATATAAAAATGCTGTATAACATTGCCTTCAGACTAGAAATGATTTTCATATTTGGGTTTGGGTCCAATCCCCAAGTAATCTCATAATGTACATGCAGATATTCCAAAATCCAACAAAAATCTGAAATCTGAAACACTTCTTATATCCAAAGCATTTAGGACAAAAGACACTTACCTTGCTAGTTCTATATCAAACGTGTATTGAGCAGATTAGACCTACACAGACCTGCGAGGTAAGGATACTGAAATGGTGTCCACTGAAGTAAGCCCTCCCGTACCTGACCCAGAAGGGGTACATTGCTCCTCAGCCGGGAGAGAGAAATGAAGGCATACGGAGTCTGGGAGTAATGCACCACGTAAGTAGGTTTGTACTGGTTTGGCTTCGTGTACTGTGTTCCCCAGGCAATTCGGATCCAGACTGCGTTCTCCTCCGTGTCTCTGAAGCTGACTGTCACCTTATTAAAAAAAAGGATTTGAATTCCCTAATTAGAATCTGATTGTGGCACTAACACCAAAAGCAGGTGCTTTTTTAAAGGACAACTGATGTCACTACAATCTTGCAAGCACGTTGAGATCTGACAGTCTTTTAATTTTGAGTGTTAGGAAATTTTTGGGAAAACATTTTGTGGTTGTTTTACAAAGACACGTTTATCCCTTGCAAAAGTCTTTTGAGAGATAAAAACATTTATAAAAGGCTACAATCAGAGTATGACGTCAACAATATTTAATTAATTTTTCTGACTTATCCTTTTTTTTATTTTTTAGAGAAATGTTTTGCTCCATGGTGCATGCGCTCAGGGAAAGACAGAGAGACAGAAAGCGAGAAATCATCCCCTGGAGGGATGGCCACGTCGCAATCTCTTCTTTTCCATTCTCCTCTTGGGATTTTGAGCTTGCACTTACAGGCGCCTGGCAGTTTCAAGCCACCGAGTCTGGACTTTAACTGCGGTCAGCCATGTGGGAGTCCAGCGATGTAACCATTACACCATCTGCTGATCCCAAATTATTTTGACTTATTCTCACATTCTCCCACCTGTAAGGGTTTATGAAACAAGGCAGCCTTACAAATGGGACAAGTTTTGTAATGAAGCCTTTAGGATCCAGTGCAGACTTAGCATGCATTAGCAAGTTTAATAGTAAGGTGTCCACGTAGTAATGGGCTTACAAATATGCCAGTCCTGATGCTGTTATCAGTAGAAGCTAAGAACTGCTAATGCAGTGTCATATGGCAAGAACATGAGGATGTTCTACTCGGTTTCAAATTCATGGATAAAATATAGGGCTTTCTAGAATTTTTCAGCCTCGAATAGCCTACCCCTAAGTTATCAGCTCACCCTGATAGAGTTTCTCTGTGGAGTTCTGACCTGGGAAGGAGAACCTGACCATCCACTTGCCCTGCCCATGGCTCTTCATTTTCTCCACCCCAGCTCTTACTCTAGGAAAAGGGGGCTGTTACTAGTGGCCGCTGCACTAGCAAACTCTGCCTATTCTCCATCTAGCTGGTTTCCAGATTCCCTCAGAGCAGTGGCTGAGAAGTCTCCGCAGTCCGAGGTGTGAGGCCAGAGCTGTCTGTTCCGGGGCAGCACAGCATTTGGTCCCCAGCCGGGGCTCGGCAGGCCTCTCTTGGCTGGAATAGAAGAGGGTCTTACTCTGAGCTGCTTGCTTCCCATTATAAAAACAAAGGTGCCCAGTAAAATCAGGGGTGCTCGAGAGCCGTGCTGACCAGCTAGTACCAGGGGCACTGGCCACATAGAGCTATTTAACTTAAGTTCTTGGAAGTCAGAAAAGAGCGAAAATTCAGTCGCTCAGTTCCACTTGTCACATCTCAAGTGCTCTGCAGACACATGTGGCCACTAGCCCAGCAGTGTGCCCTGCAGTGCCGACAGAACATGTCCACCACAGCCGGGTTCCACAGGATGCTCCAGAGGAAGCAGCACCAGGCTCCAGATGGACAGGTGAGGGGAGATAGCTACAGCTTACGGGTGATACCAAGTAGGTAGGACAGAATATCATTAATTGCACTTCTTACAAATAATAGAAATGAGAGTGTAACAAATTTTAAGTGTACAGATGTCATTAATTAAATTTTATGGAAATTCAAATGAATTTTACTCTTACATTTTTCAGTGCTCTCTGAAGAATTTTCTTAAATGAACTTTTGAATTGTTCCATATCAAAAAGATCAACATCTTCACCTGTCAAAGTGAAAAGAAAAATAAGGAAAATTCAGAAAGGACAATGCTTCAATAAAGGCATTGCGAAGAACCCTGAAGCTAAGTATTTCTAAGTATTTTCTCAGAGGTAATGATCAAATGCCACTATAGTTCCTTTGACATGCCACCACCAAATAGATGTCTATTTCCCCACGAATGAGTAATAATCAACACATTCTGAAAGAGACTTAAGAGGAACATAATGCCATTCATATTTAAATTACCAAAGCATCAAATAGAAATGTTCAATTTAAAATGGAAAATATTACCTGGTTCTTTACTCATCTGAAAAACATCCCAAACTTTCTGATGCTGATGAACTTGAGTATCTGAAAGAGGGAGGAAAGGCACATTTTTTAGATTTTGAAGCAATGTGCTTATCAATACATTTTTCTAAAAAAATTTTATTAACTGTGGTTCAAGTCCTGGACCTAGTGGCTTGCTTTCTCACTCCCTGTTCTCCTCTGTCTCTCTCTGGTCAAATTAGATACTACTAATAATAAAATAAAATAATTTTCTAAAAATATAAACTTTATATAGATTAAATTTACTTTGGACAAATAAAGTAAGTCATAATTACTCGATTCAACCACCTTGGATGATACGGTTCAGTTTTAGCACTTACTTTTATTTCAGTCAGACCCATTCACTCTATTTTTACATGCATCTACGCCACAGGATATTGCATTTACCTGGCATGATGGGCGGGACATGCTCCACATGACTGATGTTTGCATCAGCCACTCCCTGTGCCTGAGCTCTTCTCCCAGCTCCTCCCTCCTCACCTCATCCTATTCTCTACCCAGAGGCCACCGCCTCAGAGTAGCCAACCCCGAAACTCAACCCTGCTTTCATTCCTTTCAGTGCGTGCCCCATATCACATGATGCATTTAGATATTCATTGGTACATTGCCTGGTTCCCCACCCATCAGTAAATTCTCATGGAAATAAGGGACTTGTTCACTGTTGTAGTACCAGGTCTAAATGTAACTGCCAGGCTTAAAGCAAGCACTCAGCATATGTTTGATGAATGAATAAATGACAAAGCAGATGCTGTTCAGGTGTTATAAGCTTAAGAGTATCTCAGAGTAGAAATGGGCCTAGCAGGTTTTAGCAAGTTCAGCTGCACCCCATCATGTCTCTGGCTTAAACAGTCCCTGTGCTGACCTCTGTCTGTCTGCGCTGACCTCCTTCTGTCCCTGGGCTGGTGTCCATTTGCCTGTATTGATTGCAGCTGAGTCTCTGGACCTCCAATCAGGCTTTTTTATATCCCATAAAGAGGGGGTATTGGCCCCAACAATCGAGGGCACCAACTTGCCATGGTTTTCGCACTGACTGCTTTTCTCCTTCTTTAGGTTCAGTATCTTTCCGTTTTTTGGTGCCTGAGTGTCCCTGCTCCTTTCTCCTTTTGTGTTTACAGCAGTGGGTCTGGCAATTCATGATCTGGTTTGTCTGAAGCAAGTATTGGTCTCGCTCTGCCCTGAAACCAGAGTGATCTTCCAAATAGCACCCAATTCTCTCCTGCTCACAGTCCTTCAAAGGCTTTGCATTATTCTTTGGATAAAGAATGAAATCTTTCCAATGGCTTCTAAGTCTCTGTATCATCAGCTTCCACCCCCAGGAGCCCGTCGGCTTGACCCTACTCCTGCAGCACTGAGCTCCCATGACTGCCTCTTCTTTGCTCCTGGGTATACTCCTTCCCATTCATATGCACCATGCCCTTTGCCCCTCTTGACCCTTAACCTCTCTTACCCTCTTTGCCCTGTTAGTGTCAATTCATCCCTTGGATCTCAGCTCAAACATCTCCTCAGGGAAGCCTCCTAAACTCCCACAGGGGTGCAAACCCGTTTGTTCTCCTCCTTTGTAGCACTGGCCATCTGCAAGCACGCATTTTTGTGAGTAAATGACTACCCTTTCTCCTCAAGTAGACTGTAACCTCTAAGGGACTATGAATCACCTGTTTCTCTCACCAGGTCCTAGCATACTGCCCAGCACGTAGTATGTGCTGAAGGGACATTTGACCAAATGTAGGGGAAATGGGAACTGTGCAGACCCACCTTCCTGGCTTGGAGAAAATCCAATCAATGAAAATGAGACAAACTAAACCAGAGGCAGATGCTTTAAATAAATTCAGCTGTGTCATAGTTGGAACATATTAATAAACACAGTTTTTCTTACTCTTCAGGTCATAGAAAGCAGTTAATGTGATAATAACAATTAGTGAACAGCAGACTAAGTTTAACATGCATGCTTATTTATTCCTCACCATAACTGAATGCAATACTGTCATTATTATATAGATTTGACAAATGATAATACTGAAGCAGACATATTACCCACTTTCCCCCAGGGCTCACAAGGTGACAACAATGGAGCCATGAAATGAACTCAAGAAATCTGGCCCCAGGGCCCATGTTCTTAGCTCTACATTATGTGGCCTCCTGATGATAAAAAGAGCCATCTTGAAAAAAAACCAGAGAGGACCAGTAGACACAAAAGAAAATGGAGGAAATGGGAGGGAGAAGAGGTAAGCCACTACCCTGTAATAAGCAATTCTCAGAAATACATTTTCAAATTTTATAGTAATACTTATATAAAGTCCAAAAGTATTTATTTTGTGTTATTGATGTGCCAGTTACTGTATTTAGAATTTTTCAAGAGTTATCTCCTCGCAACAATTCTGTGAAGTCAATACTATCACCACCTCCATTTTTCTTGGGAGAAGAGGCTTAGGAAGACAATGGCAACTTGGCAGACGACCCAAGGCTTGTAAGTGACAGAGCTGGGATCTGATACCAGTTCTCCTTGACTCTGGAATCTGAGTCTTAACATTCACAATGAACTGATGAAACTGACTGGCAGGGTATAAGTACAAATCACCAGAACTTACAAATCATGTCTAAAAGGGCTGCATCATTGAGACTCGCATGCTTTTCCTGAAAGAGAAGAGAAGTTATTTAGTAACCGTGGTGGTAGGGTTGGTTCTACCCCATGTGACGCACATTTTAGGACTGGTTAGCATAGACTATTAACACAATATTAGTGGCTTACTGACAACCCATTTCCAAAAACTGTTTTCCCATTTACCAACACGTGTACCTTCTGGCTCAGATCTCAGTCCAGGCACTTGTTAATTGTTCTCCCACAATTCACTCCTCGGTTATTGTTTTATAATTTTTTTGGTTTTTAAAATGAACTTTATTGAGTTAAGCATACACTACACTACACATATTCGATGTATACGATTTGGTAAGAGTTCTTTTTTTTTCTTTTTGGAGAGCTATAGGTCGCATGCCTCGCCAGACAGACAGAGAGAAACAGAGAGACAGAAAGTGAGAAATCACCTCCCAGGGGGGATGACCACGCCGCAATCCCTTCTCCTCCATTCTCCTCTCGGCATCTTGGACACGCACGCACATGTGCCCGGCGTGAGTTTTAAGCCACCGGGTCTGGGACGCGAGCTACGGTCGACTACATGGGAGTCCAGCGACATAGCCATTACGCTAACTGCTGGTCCCAACGATTTGGTAAGTTTTAACTTAGGACTATACCCATGAAACCATTATACAATCAAGACAGTGACTCCAACTACTAGCCTCCCTTTCCCCCGAGTTTTCTTGTGCCTCTTTCTAATCTGCCTCTTCCACCCTTCCTAGTCCCCACCTCTCTTCCTCCCAATTCCCGGTCCTGAAGCAACTGCTGATCTGCTTTCTGTAGTTAAGGATATGTTTGCATTTTCTAGAATTTTATATAAATACGAACACATGTACTCTTTTTTGGTCTGCTTTGTTTTACTCAGTGTAATTATTCTGATATCCATCTATATTTTTGCATCTGTGAATAGTTAATTACTTTTTATTAGTGACTAGTATTCCATAGTATGCTGACTAGTATCCCACAGTATGGTTTCATCACAATTGTTTATCCATTTTCCTGCTGATGGACATTTGGGTGGCTTCCAGTCTGGGATGTTATGAATACTGTTGCTTTGAACATTACTGTGCATGTCTCAGAGTGGACATGGTTTCATTTCTTTCGGGTAAATGCCTAGGAGTGGAATGGCTGAATCATGTGGTATAAGTACATTTTAGCTTTTAAGAAACTGCCAAAGTTGGGACCAGCAGATGGCATAGTGGTTATGTTGCTGAACCCCCACGTGGCCGACTGAGGTTTGAGTCCTGGTCCTGGTGGCTTGAAAATCATGTTAGGCACATGTGCATACGTGCCCAAGATCCCAAAAGGAGAATGGAGAACAAAGGATTGTGGCCTGGCCATTCTCCCTGAGGGGTGATTTGTCACTGTCTCTCTCACTGTGTCTGTCTTTCTCTAGTAAGCGCACACTCCTTAAGGCAAAAAAACAAACTCTTTAAAAAAAGAAAATGCCACACTCATTTCCAAAGTGGCTGTACCATTTTCCATTCCCACCAGCAGCTATGAGAGTTCCAGTTTCTCTATATCCTAGCTACCACTAGGTATGGCCAGTCTTCTAAAATTTTCAGTCATTCTAGTAAGTATTGTGACTTTCATTTCCATTTTTCTAATGACTAAGAATTTTGAGCATCTCTCTTTAAGAACAGAGTCACGGGACCAGCAGTTAGCGTAATGGCTATGTCGCTGGACTCCCACGTAGTCGACCGCGGTTCGAGTCCCGGACCCGGTGGCTTAAACTCACGCTGGGCGCATGTGCGTGCGTGCCCAAGATCCCGAGAGGAGAATGGAAGAGAAGGGATTGCGGCGTGGCCATCCCCCCTGGGGGGTGATTTCCTGCTTTCTATCTCTCTGTCTCTCTCTGTCTGTCTGGCGAGCGCACGCGCCCTATAGCAAAAACCTCTCCAAAAAAAAAAAAAAAGAACAGAGTCACAGTTCAATTCCTGGACTCGGTGGCTTAAACTCACATGGGGCACATGTGCGTATATGCCCTTTCTCCCGAAAGGAGAACGGAGGAAAAGGGACTGCGGTGTGGCCACCTGCCTTGGGGGGTGATTTCTCGCTTTCTGTCTCTCTGTCTCTGTCTTTCTGGCGAGCACATGCCCCTATAGCAAAAACCTCTACAAAAATAAATAAATAAATAAATAAATAAATAAATAAATAAATAAATAAATAAATAAAAGAACAAAGTCTCACTGTGTTGCCCAGGCTAGCCTTGAGCTAGCAACTCCTGCTTCAGCCTCCCAAGTCACTGGAATTATAGGGCCTGCAGAAAAGTGATTTAATAGCATGCATCACCACAGCTGGGCTTCAAGCATCTTTTCATGTGCTTATTTGCCATCTGCCCATCTTATTGAAATGTATGTTTGTGTTCAATCAAATCCCCCCCCCCCCCCTTTTTTTAAAGACAGGGTCTTGTTATGCCATGATCCTCCTGAGTAGCTAGAACTACAGATGCACACCACTGTGCTTGGCTTTCAGGGTAGGCTGGGGATTGAACCTGGGCCTGCCATGGGGCCCTGGCCTGCTTGAGTAGCAGTGTCTACAGTGTGTACTACTGTGGCTGATTCTTTTCATTGTTTGTTTTCTTATTATTGACAATTGAGGATTTGTTGTATATTCTAGTTACAAGTTCTTTATCAGAGAACGATTTGGAAATAGTTTCCACCCCTATGGTTTGTGTTTTCATTCACCCAACAGTATCTTTTAGGGAGAAGTTACTCATTTTGATGAAGTATACTTTTTCAATTATTTTTGCTTTTATGGATCATGTTTTGTTGTTGCATCTAAGAAATCTTTACTTAGTCCAAGATCACTAAGACTTTTTCCTTTTTCTACCTGTTTATAGTTTTAGCCATTATATTTGGGTCTTGAATCCATCCTGAGCTAATTTTTTAAAATGGTGTGGGGAATGGTTTCGAATTCATGTTTTGAACTTGAATGAGTATTAAATTTGTGTGGGTATCCAATTGTTACAGTCCCTTTTGTTAAAAGGAGTATGCTTTCTTCACAAAATTGCTCTGTTAGCCTGTCAAAAATCAGCCATATATGAGTCTATTTCTCTATTTTATTACTTTGATGTTTTGGTCCATCTGCATGCTAGTTTCACCCTGTCTCAATGACTCTAATTTTATAAATTATTTTGAATTAGGGTAATTTTAGTCCTTTAATTTTTATCTTTTTCAAATTTATGTTAGTTATTCAGGATCATTTATATTTAGATATGAATTTCAGAACCAGCTCGTCAGTTTCTATAAAAAAGCCTGTCGCTCTCTGTCTCTCCATCTCTCTCTGTCTTTCTGGTGCACACATGTGCCCTGTAGCAAAAACTTCTCCAAAAAAAAGAAGAGAATATCCAAATGACTAATAAACATATGAAACAGGTCTTCAGGTCATTTGTCATTAGGGAAATGCAAATTAAAATTACAGTGGAAAAACCTCTACACACCTGCTAAAACGAGTATGGAAAATATCAACTGTGACAAGAATGTGGACCTGATCTTGTTGAACCATGCAACTCCTTGTAAAATGGTTTTGTGCTATTTACGGAAGCTTAATATTCTCATACTCACTGACCCAGTGATGGCACTCCGTACTGCTGGTGAATATAAGCTGGAAAAACTCCTTTGGAATACTCTTTAGTGTTAACTGTCAAAGCTGAATATATGCAGATCCTTGAAAAGTACAGTTCCACTCCGAAGTACATACCAAGTGGAAACGAGCACATGGTTTCACCACAATGTAAGTGCAATACATGAAGAACACTAGCAGTGTTCACAGGAACACCACCTTACTAGCCAAGCACTTGAAACTACCAGAATGCCCATCAGCAATAGAATGGATTAGCCCAGCTGTGATAGTGCACACCAAATGCTGCTGCTTGGCAGGTTGTGGCCACATGGAAGGCCTGGGTTTGGTTCTTGGCCCTCCCTAAAAAAGCTGAATGAAGTGGTGTACTTTGCAGTCCCAGCTCCTCAGGAGGCTGAGACAGGAAGATCATGAGTTCAAGGCCAGTGTGGGCAACATGGCAAGACCCTATTGGAATGAGTCAGGTGTGATGGTGCAGGTTTGTGGTTCCAGCTACCTGGGAGGCTAGGGTTAGAAACTGCCAACTTGTTTAAACAAAAGAAATACCACACACACACATGCACTCACACATGCACACAGAACAAGCAACAGTAGACTGGATAAATGAATTGCATATTTACACAATGGAATTCAGCAATAAGAAAGAAAAACCCATTACATACAATAAAATGGCTGAGTATCACAACTCTCATGGTGAGTGACAGAAGCCAGGTACAAGAGAACATAAGGTATGATTCCACTTAGAGGACAAAGGCAGGCAAAACCAACCTATGCTGTTAGAAGTCAGAGTACTTGGTACCCTTGGCAACAGGAGAAATAGTGATGGTACTATTTCTAATTTTAATTAAATTTAAAAAATTTAATTGCCAGAGTGCCTGCCCTTGCAAGAGGGGGGAAGAGAGAGAGAGAGACAGAGAGAGAGAGGAGAGAGAGAGAAACACCCCCAATGGATCATGGTCATGCCACCATCCTTTTTCGTCCGTCCCATCAGGATTTTGGGCTGTACACACACCTGGTATGTTTTTCAAGCCACCCAGGGTCGGGATGCAAACTAGGATTGGCTGCATGGGATGTGGCTCCCTATGTACAGGACCTAACTGTTGTATTCCAGGGCCAATCCAACAGCAATGCTTCTAGATCTGGGTATTAGTTTCATAGGTGCTCAGTATGTGAAATGACATACACTAGACATTTCCTGCAAGATTTTATACTTAAATAAAAAACTGTGCTTTTTATATTGACGTGTATAACAATGTGCATGATAAAAAGTGAAATGCTGGGGCCTGGTGTGACGGTTGGGATGCTAGACTCCCACATGGCCAACTGTGTTTGGAGTTCTAGACCTGGCAGCTTGCTTTCTCACTTTCCCTTTCTCTCTCTCTCTGTGCCTCTCTTTGGTCAAGTTAAAAAATAACAATAATAATTAATTATATAATTAATTAAATAACTCGTAAAAAAAAAGTGAAATGCTTGTTTTCTGCTATTATGTTACTGACATTGTTAACTGGTTTATATCCTTCTAGAGTTTCGCACCAGGGGTCCTCATTTTGGCACTCTTGCCATTTTGGGCCAGATGACTGTATGATGTGGAGGACTAGCCTAAGATGTTAAGGAGCACCCCTGGCCTCTATCAAGTAGCAGTCGGGAGCATCCCATCCCATAGTTTTGACTGTGGTGTGTCTCCAGACACTGCCAAATGTCTGGGGGATCTAACTTATTCTTTTTAATAGCTGAAAAATATTTTATAAATGCATATATCATTATTTAGCCAATTTTTCTACATATAGCTGTTTCCCATTTTTTGTTTTTAAAATGTTATAGCTAATATCTTTATATATATTTATAAAATATGACTTACTTATATATACTTCTTTACTTTTATTATGTTCTCTGTATCAATTTCCAGATGTAGAACTGCTATGTCAAAAAGTATTTAGAGTGAATTTAAAGTGAGTGAGGGAAGGATGTAATGGTACATGGGGATTCCTTGTACTATACTTGCAACTTTTCTTTAAAAAATAAAAAAGGAAAGAAAAAACCCTGAACATTCAAACAATTAAAAAAAAAATCTATTTTTTTAATTGCCAGAGGGCATGTGTCCTCATCAGAGAAAATCAGAGTGAGGGAGCAGGAAAAAGCACCCCCGAATGGGGCATGGTCACACCACACCCCTTCTCTCCATTTATCTATCCTGCTGGGATTTGGGGCATACATGCACATATACCTGGCATGTAACTCAGGCTGCTGGGCTGGGATTAGAACCATGGTCAGCCATGTGGGATCTGGCTCCCTCAACTACTAGGCTATGAGGCTGGCCTGATTTTTGCAACTTTCATGAGATTATGAAATCATTTTGCAACAAAAAGCAAATGAGTACATAAATACATGCGAAAGTTAGTGTCTCTTTCCTCAGAATTTTACCAATGTACTTGAGTGTTATCTTTCCATCGTTAATAAATAGATAGGTTAAAAAAAATGCAAGAAATTGTTCATTATTTTAACTTGTATTTTTTCCCCCTCCCCCGAGGTATTCTTTTTTCTTAGTGATTTGTAAGCCTTTTTTGTTACGTTGAAAAAGCCAATTACAAACTAACTTTACCCCTGCTATAGAAGTATATAGCCCTCATCACATTACAGTTTAGCAGCTGCCTTAAATCCTTTTTGGACTCAGGAAAGGAAGAAAGAAAACCCAAAGGGTAGCATGTTCAAGGCTAATTAGTTTGACTATTGTTACCTCGCACAGCAGAATCAAGTGCTGAACCAAAGATTCCTTTCTCTGCCGAAAGTTTATGGTCTGCAGTTCATTATCAGACAAAAAGTTCCAGGCTTTTAGGATTGTCATCATTTCGGTCATGCGGATTTTCAAGATGGTCCTCCTGATAAACTCAGCAACAGTTTCATCCATCTTTTTGGCATTTTAACAAAACAAGAACAGCACAATGAAGTATTAACCAAATACAAAAGTTTAATCTAACCGTGAACTTTACAGCATCATATTTACAGCTGGCATTTTTGCTTTGTAGGCTACACATTAGAACATTTACTTTTTTTTTCTTTGGAGAGGTTTTTGCTATAGGGCGTGTGTGCTCACCAGACAGACAGAGAGACAGAAAGCGAGAAATCATCCCTCAAGGGGGATGGCCATGCCACAATCCCTTCTCCTCCATTCTCCTCTCGGGATCTTGGGCATGCATGCACACATGCCTGGCGTGAGTTTTTAAGCCACTGTGTCCGAGACGCGAACCGCGGTCGACTACGTGGGAGTCCAGCGACATAGCCATTACGTTAACTGCTGGTCCCAAATGTTTACATTTTTTTTCAGCCATTCTGCAAACAGTGTTTCAGCCTGAAGATGTAAGTATTTTCTCTTTAAGCTTTATATTTAACTATGTTTTAGAGTTTTTTAAAAAGTAGTGCGCTCTTTCTCTTCTTTGGTAGTTTATAGCTGCGTGCTGCTTAATGACATTTGTCAATGAGGGACCGCACATACCAGGGTCCCATAAGATTATGATGGTGCTGAATTTTCCTCTCGCATCACTCACGCATTTGTGATGCTGGTATAAATAAGCCTACTGTGCTATTAGTCATGTCAGAGTATAGCACATACAATTATGTACAGCACATTTACTTGATAATGATAATAAAAACTATGTTACTGGTTCGTGTATTTAGAAATGTTGACCTATAAGGAAGAAACTGAAGCAGAATATATAAAGAAAAACTTTTATTTGGGCCAGGGTTGAGGACCGCAGCTTAAATGCTGTAATTCAAGTTGCCTTGAATGTGCACGCGGAGGTAACCTCCAGTGAGAGTAGAGAGCAGGAGGGGTGAGCTCAGAGATGGAGGAAAGCCCTGAGGGCCACTGCAAGGATTACTGCTTTTCTTCTGGAAGGTACTGAGCAGAGGTGAGACATGTCCTTGCTCAGAGTCCCTACCAAGATCAATCTGGCTACTGCACTGACTGTGCGGGATGAGGCACCCGGGTGGAAGCAGGAGGCCAGTGACAATGTAAGGAGAGATGACAGTGGACCAAGGTGGAGGTAACGGGAGGAGGTCAGAGTCTGGATGCACTTTAAAGAGGAAGCCCACAGGATTTCCTGATCGATTATATGTGGAGTGTGAGAAAAACAGAAGAGTCAAAGATGCGGCCAAGGTTTTTACCTGGCCACTCAAACGACAGCTGCCATTCCTGAAATGGGAGAGACTGCAGGTGAGGCAGAGAAAAGCTCCATTCCTTACTTTCATTTTGAACCCATGGATTCTAGGATAACTGTGATACTCCAAATGGGGACACTGAATCAACAGCTAAATTTAGGAGCTGGGGATGCACTAAGAGCCAGAGGTGAAGAAGACTGTAGCCTCTTTGTCCTTTAATCTGTTGCCAATTGTCAAAGAGCTGTTACCTCAGTCTTCCTGCCCCATGCCTACCAAAGGGTCTTAAGCCTCAAATCTGGTGTGGATTCCTCAGCAATAGGCAAGGGCCGCGATTCTCAGGAGCATTACCGAGTGGCTGTTAAAGATGCAGCGTGGAGAAGGGGGATTGTGAGTCCTTTTATTATTTTCCCTGGGGCCAAGGGTGACAGCTGATCCCAACTCTGTTACCTCATTTGCGGCTACTGATTGGGTCTGTCCTTCTTCCCCGTCTGTAAATATAGAACATAAAAAGCAAGCAAGGGCTGACTCTGCAGTGCAGCAGTAGCGTGCTGCTCTAGAGAAACTAGATCCCACACGGCAGCTGTGGTTCGTATCCCCAGCCTGGTTAGACTGAAACACCGCCAAGATCTCCTGGGTTGGAGGACTTGGGGAAGGGGACTGCAGTGTGGCCAGATCCTATGGAGGGTGCTCATCCCACCCTTTCTCTGTCTCTCTCTTTCTCTGTCTCGCTCATGTTCATGCATTCTTATGATGAATAAAGAAAAGAAAAAAAGAAGCAAGTGTGATTTCTAAGCAAAGATTGAACAGGATATTGGCAGACTTTAACTTCCCTTAACGGCCTGTAGAGAGGAGTGCACAGGTCTTTGGTATCCATGTTTAAAAAAAGGCAGACATCAGTCTGTCCATCCCAGGCTCATCTGGAAAGTTCAGAGGGCAAACAGAGGGGAATCCTCTACAAGCATCCTGACTGAGACTCGCATCTACCATCTTTGTTGAACACTGACTATAATAACCAGCATTATTCACTTCTGAAAAGATATAGGTAGTTGACTGTATTTTAAAAAGATACTAAAATGATAGGAAAAATAGAGAGGAATGGTTAGGAGTTGTTTGGAAAGACAAACATTCCTGAATTAAAATTGTAGGAGATTTAGGATCATGAAAATGGAGTCTAATTTGTTTCCTTATCCAAATATAGGAGCACCCTTCCTTAAAGGTCAAGAAGAAACTATTTACATGGTCTACAAGGGCCTGCACTGTCTGGTCCTTCTTTCCCTCTCCTTGGCTACTGAGCTCACAGCAACACTGGGCTCTTAGTTCCTATAATACAAAATGATCCCTCTGGAGAAGGAGGCAGTTAGTCAGCCCTGCCTAAAAGGTTCTTTTTGCACCTATTTACATGACTCATGCCTCAGCTTAGGTGGCAGCTCAGAGAGACTCATTCTGACCACCAAACCAAAAGTTATTTCTCCACCTTCTGCTGCTTATTGGCTCTACAGAACTCTTTAAAACGGTCTTTATTATTTTACTGTCTCTATGTTTTATTGAACTCCATTGAAGGAACTTATGCTTGTCTTATACATAGCGATACTCCTAGAATCTATAGACCAGCATTACTCCAGCCAATCTGGAAGCCTAGTTAGCCCCAAAGATGTGTGTAATGGTGCAAAATACCCGTCAATATCAGGGAAATGTCAAATCAACACGTCTCCCGTTAAGAACACTTGGGCGGGGTGGCTTGTTAAAAAGATTCCTGGGTCTCGTCAAATTAACCTGGGGTGTGGGAGCCAAGTGTAGAGCTTGAGAACATTTTTAAAGAGCACCTCAGATGATTCTCAATCTGGGGTAAATCTGCAGAGTGCCATCTAGAACAATCCGGTACGAAGAGTGCCCTCGATCTCAGCGATAAGGTCGGAAAGTCCTTAACACACTTCCCCCCACTGACTGCCTTTTCTCACTTCCAAGCGCTTCCGCACGGTGCCTGGCGTACTGCGGGTACCCATGACCCTTTAGCTCTGACATGCACGCAAGACAAAAAAGAGCCCTTTGAAGTAACGATCCTGTGGCCAGACACCGCTAAATAGCTGCAACAGGGAGCGTTAGGATGCGAGAGACTTCGCGGATGCAGTGAAAGCCAACGCAACACAAAACCAAAGTTTGGCTCCGGGCAAGGCACCAGCCCAAGGCAGAGAAGGGTTGGGCTGCGTGGCACCTGACCACCCGGAGCGGCTCCGGCGCCGACACGCACTAGGTAAGCCCCGCCCCACCAAGGGCGGATGTGACGTCACCACCCGGCGTCACCGCCTTCTCTCACCTCTTCCTCAACCGCGGTCCCCTGAGCCAAGGCCAGGACCAACGGCCAATCCGGCGCCTTGGGATGTGCGGCAGCCGCGAAAAAAGTAGCTGCAGAGGCTTGGGG
Source organism: Tupaia tana (assembly GCA_026018925.1). Taxonomy (NCBI): domain Eukaryota; kingdom Metazoa; phylum Chordata; class Mammalia; order Scandentia; family Tupaiidae; genus Tupaia; species Tupaia tana. The sequence continues at coordinate 7,039,404 of JAKSZU010000018.1, forward strand.
TCTGGCTTCCTCAAGACTCCCACCACCCTCCGGGGCCCGATCCTGTACCGCCGGAGGCTCTCTTACCGCCCCTCATCTCCAGCCGTCTCGCTCCACAGCAGCGATTCGCGCCCGCTGTGCCTTCAAAGCCGCCAATCGCAATTCCCGCCGCCCTCAAGCTCCACCCACCGGGGGGCGCATCCTCTGGGCTGTACCCTGGGAATGGGGGACCTGGTCTGGGAAACGGCCAGGTGGAGCTCGCCGAGCCCCCGCATCACTCTCTTACTAGAGGAGGTTGTTTATATAAAATGAAATTCTGTCAGAAAGACTGGCTCTCAGTCCAGTTTGTGGTTCAGACGCCGCCGCGCCTCAGAGGACTGGCTCTGCTCCCCCCACAGCGCTCCAGAATGGATCGGTCCGGGCCGGCCGCGCATGCGCCTCAGGAGCCGCGGGCGGCGGGGGCGGGCCTAGCGGGGTCGACGGTGGAGGGCGGAGCGGGCGTCCGCTGCCTGCCGAGCGGCTGGACTGGGGCGTCCTGTCTGTGACGACTGCTTCAGCCCTCGCGGGGGCGCAAGTAGGGTGAGTTTCGGAGTCGGGTCGTGCTGAGGAGTCGGCCCTTCCGCGGCCGGGGCGTTTTCTCACGTCCAGCCGCAAGCCCCGCTCTGTCGGGTCCTGCCGGACCTCCCACCGCCCGCCGGATCGCGGAGGTTGGGTCGGGAACTCGGCGCCGCGTCCTCGGGCCGCCCTGGTCCCGGCTGCGCCCGGGAGTTTGCTGGCGGTGCGCGACAAGACGCCGGCCCTCAGGCGTTTGCCGGGGCCACGCTGGTAGCCGGGAGCAGGCCGGGCGCTTGACCCGAGACCCAGAGCCTGCGACCTCTGTACGGTGGGGTAGGCCGTCCGGTCGGTTTAAGGAGTGACGCTCTCCTCAGCTTTGACTTGGTGAGCACTCCGCAAGCCGTGACTAGCTTCGCTACCTTGTGTGTAGGAGGTTGCAGGGAGGAAACGGCGCGTTAGAGCTCCCCGAGCTGCAGCCAAAGTTGGCACTAATCCGTCGCGTGATTTGAGAAGCCGCAAAACTGCCACCGCATGCTTTCCAAGGAGAGCAGACATTCCGGTCCCTGCTGTTGAATTGAAAGATGACCGTGCTTGTTTTTAGTTTTTAGAGGGTTTTTGCCGTAGGGCGCGTGCGCTCGCTGGAGGGGAGGGAGACATTGACAGTGAGAGGGAAAGGGGGGGTGGCCACGCCGCTGTCCCCTTCCTCCGTTCTCCTCCCGGGATCTTGGGCACACACGCTGGCCCCCCACGCTGGTATTTTCAGAGAAGGCGTTTTACGCTGAGTCGTAAGTAAATGGGAGTTTGGAAACCTTCCCTTACAGCTTTAGAAGCATGGGTGTTTGTGCCGGCAGAGGCAGTCTGTCGTGACACCTTTGGACCTCCTTTCCTGCAGACACGGGCGTTCGCTTGTTCAGGTGATTTGAAATGAGCCTTTTTGGATCGTTTTAACTGTAAAAGTCAGTTCCCAATCTCTGCTCGTCATAAATGAAGCACTTACTGAACATTGATTGGGCATTTACTCCGCATTTACAAAAATACTCCCTCACAAGCCTGTGCATTCTTTGGGGTGTATAGACGACTATTTTTCTCTCTGGATTCACAGACGTGGCGGAGAGCTCAGCCTAGTGAGTACTGAAAGATGCTTGTCCAGGGGATGCTCCAGCCTGGGCCCATGACTTGAGAAACTATGTGGTAGAAGTTAGAGTAGTTAAGTCCTCCCCAGGCAGCCCCAGAGGTTGCTGGCAGAAGTAAAGTGGCAGGTCTCTAAGGTATTCTGGGAACCTAGTCACTCAGAGCATCTGCTTAGATTTGGTCACTTTGCAGCAGTGCTGGGTTGGTATTTCTGCCTTGCTGACTCTGCTCCCTCTGCTGCTTCAAAGTTAGAAAAAGTTGGAAAGTACTAACTTTATTTAATACCAGGCTTTCCGAAATGTAGACTTAAAAAAAATACGTTTTGGAAACCACTGTGCATTAGTTCACAGTTTTTGTGTTGAGAACATTTTTCAGACTCTTCTGCCCTCCCCCTTTCTGCTTATTTAAAAATAACATTAGAAATTGCAACTATACTGTAAATTTCTTTCTGGTGCAGCACACAATAGCACAGTCTTTCTTAAGAGAAAACAAATGGCATTAAAATACAGGGCTTCCCCTACTCTGTGATTATAGATCTGGGGTAGCCTGTTATTAGAATGCTTACCCCTTTATTTACTAGAGTTAACGTTCTGCTTGTTCTTTGTTTATTCATTTTTTAAAAAATTGTGCCACCTGGTGGTTGACATCTGTTGTTAGCATAGCATACTCCTCAGGATCTCACAGTGTAAGGTGAAGGAGTGAATAAAGTAAGACCATCTTTGAATATCTTCCGTAAGAGTACTGTACTGCTTTTGCCTTCCCAGCCCACCCCCCAGGAAAAGTTAAAGTTGCTTTGCTAGATAGCATAGCTGAAAATTTCTGAGCATTCCAGTAACACTTTGAGTGGAATTTTTCTCTCTGCAAGCACCCATGCACCAGATCTCATCACAAATGAATATTGGGCCACTGAGTTAAGTGCTGTGTGTAGGGAGCTGCATCCCATGTGACCAACCTTGGTTAGACCTTGGCCCTGTGGCCTGAAAAACACTCCTGGGGTATGTGTCCAAAATCTTTTTTTTTTTTTTTTTGAGAGGTTTTTTCGCTATAGGGCGCGTGCGCTCGCCAGACAGACAGAGAGAGACATAGAGACAGAAAGCGAGAAATCACCCCCCAGGGGAGATGGTCACACCACAATCCCTTCTCCTCCATTCTCCTCTCGGGATCTTGGGCACGCACGCACACACGCCCAGCGTGAGTTTTAAGCCACCGGGTCCGGGACACGAACCGCGGTCGACTACGTGGGAATCCAGCGACATAGCCATTATGCTAACTGCTGGTTCCCTATGTCCAAAATCTTGATTGCATGGACAAATGGAGAAAAAAGGATTGCGATGTAATCATGCCCTACCAAGGGATGCTTTCTCTCTCTGGGAAGTGCCTAGACCTGCTGGCTAAAAGGAAGAAAAAAGTTATAGATGAATGTTCCCTTCATTTTTGTTGAGCAGTGCTGTTGCTGTTCATAATTAACTTGGCACTATCCATTTGTAATAATTTTCTCTGTTCTTAGTAGTAGCAAGTATTTATCATTTGAATTGTGCATTAGTTTTGAAAATGGCTTAAGGAAATTGTCAACGTATGTTTGAGAAGAAACATTAAGAATGCAGTGCAAGAATATATTTGATGCTTATTCGACAGAGCCAGTCTTTTGGGGGCATGTTACAGCAGAAAACTCATCTTGTTTTCTTGTTGGACAGTGCCTTGAGGATGACATCTGTCTTTGCAGCTTCTACCCTTTGATTTCCAGGCCTGTCCTCAGAAGCATCACAGAGTAAATTTAATCCAGCCTTTCCCATCCCAGGACTGAATATTTCAGATATACAGATAACATTTTATGTATGTCACACTGCTTGCTGTCTCAAACACTCAACATCTGTTGTAGTATAAATCTAGGAGGGCCAGTTGGTAGTGTGGAGGTTAAGGTGACTGGATCCCACATGGCTGATTGTGCAGCTGAGTCCAGGACCCAGTGGCTTGAAAACATGCCAGGTGTGTGCGCATGCATGCCCAAAATCCTGAGGGGAGAAATGGAGGAGAAGGGATCGAACATGGCTATCCCTCCAAGGGGGGAGGTGGTGTCTCAGTGAGTACAAGCACTGTATAGCAAAAGCTTACAAAAACAAAAACAAAACAAAACAAAACCAAAAAACAACACTAACATACAGGTCAAGAGCTAATTCTAGTTTATGTAAGAAGATAGTTAGGTCTCAGATAAGTAAGTAACCAAAGAGATTTAATTTGTGACTAGCTCAATCTACAATTTTTGCTTTCAATTGTACATCTTTAAATTCATTTTCCTATTTAACTAGACTCTTGTGTATTTCCTTTATTGTGGTCTTCTCTAAGTTGTAAATATTTCTAGTTTTCTGTTTAAACCTAATGTCAAATCAGTCTCCATCCTGAACACCCCTCGCCCCCAGGAATATTTGTCAGTATTCTGAATGTTGCTGATCGCTGTTGTGTATGATACTGTTTATTTTTTTTTTGGTGGGAGTGGGTGGTCAAGACTGATCTTCTGCTTTTAATAATATAGGATAATACCACATTGATTCCTTTGGCATTTAGGGCTACTGTTAGTGCCTATTGAACTTGTAGCCAACTAGAGACTCTTTGGGGAATAGTTTCTTTCTGTCTGAATTTAGGAAGGCATGCCTTTCCTATTTTGAACATGGGGAAAATATGTCATGGTAAGAGATTGTGTCGGGTAATAGTAACTGCCACTTGTTTGTGAACATGGTCTTAGTTTCTCTGTGATGATATGAGTAATGAGTATTTTGACCTAAAACAGAACAATTTCTTACAGTTCAACCTCATTTAGAAATGTACCACTTCATAAGGTTGTTGGATTATAACTGTTGGATATACTTATACCTAGTGCATGGTAAATGTTTTAACAAATTGTCTTTTTTAGAGTTTTTTTTTTGTTTGTTTGTTTTTTTTTTTTGGTCTTAGGGTATGTGCACTTATTGGAGAAAGACAGAGACAGTGAGAGGGAAAGTGAGAAATCACCTCCCATGGGGGATGGCCATGCTGGAATCCCTTCTCTATTCTCCACCCAGGATCTTGGGCATGGATGCACATGTGCTCAGCATGAGTTTTTTGTTTTGTTCTTTTTAGAGAGATTTTTGCTATAGGGTGCACACACTCACCAGTGAGACAGAGACAGAAAGCAAGAAATCACCCCCTGGGGGGATGGCCATGCTGAAATCCCTTTTCCTTCATTCTTTCAGGATCTTGCGCATGCACGCACACACACCTAGTGTGAATTTTAAGCCATCGGATCCAGGACTCAAAGTGCGGTTGACCATATGGGACTCCAGCAGCATAACCATTACTCCATCTGTTGGTCCCTCAGCATGAGTTTTAAGCCACTGGGTTCGGGACTTGAGCTGCAATTGGCCATGTGGGAATCCAGCGACATAACTGCCTTGTCATCTGCTGGCCCCAACAAATTTTCTAATCTAATAATATTGGTATCTTCATATAGTGTTGAAGACATTCTAAAATTAAAATATGGAATACGTATATTTAGCTTTTATTCAGTTTGTAAAAAATATTGTGAATTACAATGTTAGAAGTTCTTTGAGATGACTGCTGGGAGGTATCAGCATTAGTTTGAGTGTGTTCTGAGAAAACAATGGCATTGTTTTATAGTCATCTTTTGTATATCACGCCCAGGAGTATAGCAGTCCCTCTCTGAGTACAGCCATTTGCACCAACATCTAGGCAGAGCCAAATGACCCAGGATGGATGAAAGGGAGCAGAGATGAAGGAAGGATGGAGAGAATGGGGAGAAGGAATACCTAGATAAGAAGACGTGGTAGAAGAAAGAGGATAATGATTGGTAAAGCAAGGAATTAGTTAGGTAAGGAATAAGGTGAGTGTTTAGAGCAGGAAAAGGAAATGAAATGATTTATTCTCTGATATAGTCATCTAGGATAAATAAGTAGAGGGAAGACATCTTATTGGTACCTTGACTAGGTGTATAGTAGCATTCATATTTGAAGTAAACTTTTGTTACAGATGGAGGAAAAATATTATTATATATATTTATGCTTAAAAACAGTGTGCTGGTATGTATTATTTCAGCAACCAAGTGGCTTCTCAGGTATATACTAATTAAAGAGGTAATTTTAGCACATCATAAGCTTGCTCCCAAACTATTAAAGGCACAGATTTGAGGGCTGGTTGACAGACATGTACAAAAAATATTTTGTCAAGTACATTTACAAAATAAATGTTAAAGACGCATTTTGTGTGACTAAAGAAATGCACATCTTTCAGAAAAAATTAACTGAGGCAGAAAACAGAAAACTAAAAGTACACATAGATGGAAGTGAATGATACTGATACAATTTTGGGTGACTTAAGTTGCTGAAACCTTCTTTTTTTCTTTTTAAAGTTTCTTTATTCTGTGAACATTCATGAAAGAGACAGACAACCCCAACAGGGTCTTCACACTGTAATTCACCCTCAGCTCCAGCTAACCCTAGATCCTCGGGCACACACCTCCACCATGTTCAGAGCGGTCTGTGTACGTGAACCAGGAACTATGCCATGAGAGTCACCCTTGCAGAGTGTTGGTTTTACTACTATACCACTGTCTAGCCCACAGAAGCTTCATTTTTCTGAGGGATTTTCTAGTATTAGAAGGACCATGTAGTCAGTAGTAGGCAAACAAAACTTAAACTTGGCTGCATTTCAGTTTTTTTTCCCAATAAATACTTAGCTGAATGTAGTGGCTTGATTTGTGATCTTTATCTATGAAGATCACTGGTATTTATCTACTGGTATTTATTTTAGTGGCAATATGAAATAATTGTTATGCTATACATTTTTTAAACTATTTGTTAGATTTGGGGGGATATTATTTTTTTTGGAAATTAGAGGTAAATAGGCAGTTCGAATTTTCAAAACTTTTTTTATTAAAGGGTATTTTTCCATAGGGTGCATGAGCTCACCAGAGAAAGAGACAGAGGGAGGGAAAGTGAGAAATCACTCCCTGAGGGGATGGCCACTCTGTGATCCCTTCTCCCATTCTCCTCTCAGGATTTTGGGCAGGCACACACGTGTGCACAGTGTGACTTGAACCGCTGTCAGCTATGTGGTAATCTAGTCTCCTTAACCACCATGTCACCTGCTGGCCTTCTCAGAACTTTTAAAACAGCTTTATTGAGGTATAGCTTACATGCCATAAAGATAACTTATTGTAAGTGAATTCTAGGGATTTTATTAATTCATAGAATTGTAACTATTTCCAAAATCTGGTGTTAGAACATTTTCATCACTAGTTTCCTTTGTGCCCAATTATAAATGAAATCCCCACTCTCACCTTCAGTCCTAGGTAAATTTGCCTTTCCTTCCTCCCTCCCTCCCTCCCTCCCTCTTTCTCTCTCTCTCTCTCTCTCTCTTTCTTTCTTTCTATTTATCTATCAATCATTTAGAGAGATTCTTGCTATAAGGGCGTGGGCACTTGCTGGTGAGGCAGAGATAGAGAGACAGAAAGCAAGAATTCACCCCCCCTGGGGGGATGGCCATGTTGCCCTCCCTTCTCCATTTTCCTCTTGGGATTTTGGGTATGCACAAGCGCCCAGTGAGTTTTACATCACCGGGTCCAGGACTCAGACTGTGGTCAACAATGTGGGAGTCCAGTGACGTTATCATTGTGCCATCTGCTGGTCCCAAATTTGCCTTTTCTAGATGAAATGGACTCATGCAATATGTACTCTAAAAATATTTTTCTTTATTCATGATAGAGCTCATGCATATGCACACGCACACGAGAGTGAAAGAGAGGAACACCGTCCACAGGACCTGGTCATACCCCACATACATGTTGTCGGTTATGTTTCAGGCTCACCAGGCTAGGGATTTGAACTGCTTTTGCCATATGGAATCCAGCTTTTCTTGAGCTGCACATTACTGCTGTGCCATGAAGCTGGCTCAGTGTGTGATCTTTTGCATCTGGTTTCTTTCATTTAAGCATAGGGCTTTTGAGGTTCATCCAAGTTGGAGCATGCATTAACAGTTCATTCCTTTTAATTGCTAAGTGTATTCTGTTGTATAGATGTACCACATTTTTTTTCATCTATTTACCTGGTTATTGGACATTCAGAGAGTTTCGAATAATGCTGTGATTAACATTCACATACAACTCTTTGTGTGGGTATGTTTTCACTTCCCTTGGGTAGATTCCTAGGAGTGCAATTGCTGGGTCATATGCTATTCGGCGTTTAATATATGAAACTGCTAAATTGTTTTCCAGAGTATCTCTACTGTTTTACAATCCCATTAGCAATGCATGAGGTCCGGTTTCTCTGCATCCTAACCAATGCTTGGTATTGTCTGACTTTTTGATTATAGTTATTTTGGTGGGTGTGTACTTGTATCTCATTTTGTTTTAATTTGCATTTTTCTAAAGACTGATAGTCTTTTTTCTTCTTTTTTTGGAGAGGTTTTTGCTATAGGGCATGTGTGCTCGCCAGAAAGACAGAGAGAGACAGAGAGACAGAAAGCAAGAAATCACCCCCCTAGGGGGGATGGCCACGCCACAATCTCTTCTCCTCCATTCTCCTCTTGGGATCTTAGGCATGCACGCACATGCGCCGGGCGTGAGTTTAAGCCACTGGGTCCAGGACACGAACTGCGGTCGACTACATGGGAGTCCAGTGACATAGCTTTTATGCTAACTGCTGGTTCCAAGACTAATAGTCTTGAGCATCTTGTTTTTTGTTGTTTTTTTTTTTTTATTTTTATTCTGCTGTAGGTCTGTGCGCTCATAAGAGAGAGATGGGACTGGGGATTGAGAAAGCAACCCCTCCCCCCCGGGTCGGGGAGATGGCCATGACACAGTCTCTTTGCCATTCTCTTTCAGGATTTTGGGCACATACACATGTGCTCAGTGTTGTTGTTTTTCTCTTTTTCTTAGAAATTATTTAATTTTATTATTATTATTATTTTTAATTTGCTATAGAGTACATGCATGCACCAGAGAGAGAGAGAGAAAGCAACCGACCATGTCTGGGACTTGAACCACAGTGGGCCACGTGCAAGTCCAGTGCCTTAACACCATGCCACCTGCTAGCCCTGCTCAGTGTGTTTTTCAAGCTACTAGGTCATGCAGTTGACAATGTGGGATCCAGCCTCCTTAACCACCATGTCACTGACTGATCTGAGCATCTTTTTATATATTTAATAACCACTAAGATATCTTCTTTGGTGAAGTCTTAATTCAAATCTTTTGCTAATTTTTTGTTCAGTTTTAAAAACTGAATTGTCTTACTAGTTGTGAGTGTTCTATGTGTATTCTAGGTATGAGTCCATAAGTCCTTTATCATATGTGACTTGCAAATATCTTCTAGTTCATGGCTTATCTCTTTTTTTTTTATGAAGTATTAGGTTGTTGGGAAAGTCGTGACATATTTTTCTTTGTTTTCCTATGCAAAAAATGCATCATGACTTTCCCGACAACCCAATATAGATTTTGAGAGAGAGAGAGAAAGAGAGAGAGAGAGAAGGTGCCTGTGTATGTGAGCATACATCCCTTGCTGGGGCTTGGTCATGCTGTAATCTTCTTTACTCCAATTCTCCATCCCATCAGAATCCTGAGCAAGTGCATGTATGCCCAGCCTGTTTTCAGGCTGCTGGTACTGGGTCTCAAACCCTGGTGGCCATGTAGGATCTAGCTTCTTTTGTGCAGTACTTTACCAGTGTACTATGTGGCCAGCCCAGTGGTGTTTTCTGGAGTTTTTAATTTTGATGAGTTGTCATTTTCTTTCTTTTTCTTTTCTTTCTTTCTTTTTTTTTTTTTTTCTTTTTTTTTTTTTTAACGAGGTGTGCTTTTGTTGTATCTAAGAACTCTTTGCCCAACCTAGCATCGTGATTATCTCCTACTTTTTTTTAAATTATGGTAAAATACACATAACAAAAAATTTACCATTGTAACCACTTTTAAATGTACAGTTCAGTGGTATTCAATACATTTAAATGTTGTACAACCACCACCACCAACTATCTTTTAACTGTTTGAATTAATAAAACTGAAACTCTATACCCATCAAACAGTAATTCCCCATTCTCCCTTCTTCTAGTACCTGACAACAACCATTCTCCTTCCTGTTTCTATAATTTTGACTGCTGTAAGTGCTTCATATAAGTGAAATCTTGAGAATTTGTCTTTCTATGACTGGCCTATTTCATTTAGTGTAATGTCCTCGTAGGTCATCTGTGTTGTAGTACATGACAGAATTTCCTTCCTTTTTAAGGCTGAATGATAGGCCATTGTATGTCTATTTCACCTGTGCTTATTTATTTATCTCTTGATCTACACTTGGGCTGCTTTCATGTTTTAGCCATTGTGAATAGTGAGTTATAAACTGGGTATTCAAGTACCTGTTCAAGTCTCAGCTTTCAATTCTTTTGGGTACAAACTCAGAAGTGGAACTGGTGGATCATATGGCAGTTCTGTTTTTGATTTTAAGGAACTGCTTTCTGATTTCCATAGCAGCTATACTATTTCACATTTCCACCAACAGTGCATAGGGTTCCAGTTTTTCTGTGTCCTCTCTAGCACTTGTTTTTTGTTGTTTTGATAGTAGTCATCCTAACTAGTATGATGTGGCTCCTCTGTTTTCTTTTTGGAATTTTTAAAAAGGTAAAGGAATTTAATGGTTCTTTTGGTAATCTTTCTGAGTTAGAATAGATTAAGAAAAAAGAATAGGTGAATAGTGCTTCATAAACTATAGCAAACACCTCAATTTTTTTTTGGCTGCCTTTTAAAAATTTTGTGAATGAATCAAGTAAACTAGATTTCAACTTCCTGCTTTCAGTGTAATAATTAGTTTTATGAATGTATCTGTTAAATTTTAATTTTTTCCTTTACACTTGCTTCTTATTTCATTTTGTTAGGTTTTCTCTGCCAGGTGTTTAGAAGAAAAGTCTGTATTACTTCGCACTAATATGAGAGTAATGATACTTTAATTTTTCCAAAGGGATATACATTTTAAAAGAATTAGCCAGTTTTCTTAACTGATAGAGTTTTATCTAAACAAAATGAGTTATTATCAACTTTGGGAATATGGGGAAAATATTTGAAGTAAGACTTATTGATATAGGCAATCCGTTTGTGCCAGAGTGCATATTTCCAGGTTTAGAATTCTCATGGGAATTCTTGCTTTTCTCTTTCCGAACCTACGAGGTCTCTAAATTCTCCTGCTAACTTGCTGTATGTGTTAAATTATTGGATAAGGAAGCTGAGGCTCAAGTGTAAGTTTTTAAAATGATTTATTCATTTGTTTATTATTTTTAATAATTAATAAATTATTGTTTATTATTATTCATTTATTCATTGTTTTTTAATTCACCAGAGACAGGGTGAGAGAGAGAGAGAAGTGAGAAAGCAAGGTGCAGGGTCTGAGACTTGAACTGTGGTCAGCTATGCGGGAGTCCAGTACCTCAACCACCACACCACCTGCTTTCCCCCCATGTTTAATAATTTGCCTAAGGTCACACAGCTCGTTAATAGTTATCATTCTTTTATTTTTTTAATTTTATAATAATTTTTACTGCTTATTACACTTTTTAATTGCATGGGTAGTTTCAAATAAATGGAGAAAGCACCTTCCAGAAGCTACACTAGCAGGAAAAAATTCCATCAAGCATTGACATAGTAAATTTCTGTAATTTTACAAAAGATTCTTGATCTTTACTTGAACTGTACATGAGGGACAAGGAGCCCTTTCAGGTAGGTACTCACTCTGCTTGCAGAAGCAAACTAAAAGACCTAACATCAGAGGCAAGCCTGGGATGCAGAGAAGGGGGAAGAGAAGTGATAAAGTGCCAGCCATAAATTCCATGACTACTTTAAGATGCTTGTCCAACATCCCTTGTATCTTAGGGCAAACTACAGACCTACAGTCCTCAAGATAAAAGCAAACCAAAGACTGTAGTTCTGATTAGTTAATCATTCTTTTATAATAAAAGTTACCACAGGTTCTTACTGAAAATGCCTTTAGGTGACATTGACAAATATATTCCTGCATATTCAAGAAATTCTTGTATCCACAGGTTGTGCTGCTGCGATCCATTACCTTCTTCTAAAGATGCATCCTGACTTATCGCCACACTTGCACACTGAAGAATGCAACATCTTGATTAACTTGCTTAAGGAGTGTCACAAAAATGTAAGCGTTCAGAAAAGTGGTTGTAAAGCAAAAGTGGATCTGAGGTACAACACACTGACACAAAATATTAGTAAATATTAGCAATTAATATGAGCGAGTTTTCAGAAAGCACCTTCTTTTATGATGAATAAAAGTCAATCATGATTGTTAGGGAACTTCTGAAATGGTGTGTAATAGTTAGAATCCATGTTCTTAAAATGTTTTCTCTATTCTAATTATAGGGTATTAGAACAATTATATTCAGCTCTGACTCTTCTGATCATAATGGAATTACTCTTAAGATTTTCTGCTCCTTGATAGTTACTATTTCGTGTTTAATGATAATTGAAACATTTTCTATAATTAGATTTTAACTAGATTTAATTTATGAATGGCCTAATCTGGTGGATTTACCTAATTGTTAGTGAAACAAAAGTAAATTTTCATGTTTAAAACCAAAATAGAAGAGGAGCCTGTATTTAGAATGTATTAAGTCACATGGATATTTTACAGACATTTAATATTTCTCTCTTTTTTATATAGTTGATGTGTAACATGGTTGTTTTGGAAAGGATAAACTTTGTAAGCTATTTGAAAAAGAGTTTATTAGCATTTGTGGTACCTTGTGGCAGCTGGTGAGTTTCGACTGAGTTGGTAGCATCAGCTAGTCTTAATACCATGGCAGGCAGTTTCAGTGTTGGTTACCGGGTAGAACTAGTCTTAAAATGATAGGAAACCATTTGGGTTGAATTGTCCCAGTGGGCAGTCCTTAAAATTGTCATGTGCAATCTATTTTTGTTTTCCCCTATAGCTCCTTAAGTCTGTTTTAGTTTGAGTATGACAAGAATTTTCATTTGCATGTTTACTTTCACCTACCCTAACATTTGTATAAAAAAGGAGGAAAAGGTAAGCAAAATGCACATGTATCTCATTTGTACAGAAAGAAAAGATAACCAGGAGCTAATGCACTTCATTACCTTCTAGGGTCAGGTAGGGACAGTGTAGACAGAAAGGAGGAGTGGCACTCTTGATTATTATCTTTTGTAGAGTTCTTGCTTTTCAAGCCTTACTGTTTCACATGCTTAAAAAAAGGTAAGCCAGATTGGGCAGAAAGCTCAGAAGTGGAATATAGACAAAACCAAATTATTTCAAATTAGTTATCTAGTCACACTAAAGAAGGGGCAAGTGAATTAACCCAGGTAATTTGAACATGAGCTAAAGACAGAAAGAATTGGTAGTAGAGTTTGGATTTGGTAGTGCCATGGATTAGCAATCTGGCTTCTGTGTATTCAGACATGAACAAATGAATAACTGTTTTTCACTATAATACATGTGGAAAGGGCAAGGCTAAGATGAATATTGTGGTGTGAATTGGAATTGGAGATGTCAGTGTAAACTCATTTAAAAAATTATTTATTTTACTATTTAAAAAATTTTCTATGAGGCATGTGTGCTCACGAGAGAGAGAGAGAGAGAGAGAGAGAGAGAGAGAGAGAGAGAGAGAGAGAGAGAAAGTGAGAAAGCAAGCCGCCAGGTCTGGGACTTGAATTGTGGTTGGCCATGTGGGAGTATAGCACCTTAACCACCACACCACTTGCTGGTTTCATGGTTTTTAATACATATTATATGTGGAATATGTGCATATCTCTGTGTTTTTTTCAGTGGTACTGAGTAACCTAGTGCCCAGTTTTGGTTTTTAAGTACAATTTTCTGATAAACAGAAACGTGGATCTTGAGAGAAATGGCTGAATCTAGGGCTAGGGCTGGGAAAGAATAAGATGAACCTGTAGCATCTTGTACTAGAAAATAAGATGTGTATCAAGAATTATGGGGACTGTTAAAAAGATGGGTGGCTCAAGGGATTTCCACTGAGCAAAAAATGGGATAGCAACAAAGTAATGAAAATACAAATCAATTGAATAAGAATTTGAGTCCAAACTAATACAAACAAGCAAATGGATGAAAGGAAACATTTTTCTTACAGTAGAATGCCAATGAATAAGTATAAAAAAACAATAAATTTGTTTGGTAACCATTGTAGTGTAATTGAGTCAGTCAAAGATCATTATTAGGTCCTGATATTAGTGGGTGAGGAGTTTAAAGAATAATAGGATGATTATACTGCTTCAAAGTATCTCTCCAGGGAACCAGCAGTTAGCGTAATGGCTATGTTGCTGAACTCCCACGTAGTCGACTGCGGTTCGCGTCCTGGACTCGGTGGCTTAAAACTAACGCTGGGCGCGTGTGCGTGCGTGCCCAAGATCCCGAGAGGAGAATGGAGGAGAAGGGATTGCGGCGTGACCATCCCCCCCGGGGGGTGATTTCTCGCTTTCTGTCTCTATGTCTCTCTCTGTCTGTCTGGCGAGTGCACACGCCTATAGCGAAAACCTCTCCAAAAAAAAAAAGAAGAAACAAAGTATCTCTCCATAATAATTACAAAAGAAAAACGGATAACTTTACAGTGGAGAAACTTGACTGATAGCTTCTTACCCAGGTGATCAAAGTTAATGTCACCAGTAATGGCACAAATTACCATGTCTCTCGATGTGATGTATCAAGAGGGACACAGTGTTATTTCTGTGCAATTTCTGCTAAAAATGCATAACCTGAATCTAATCATGAAAAACATTACACAAACTCCAAAGAGGAGTATTCTATAAAATAACTGTCCTGGGGGCTAGCAGGTGGCATGGTGATGAAGGCACCCGTTTGCATGGCACCCATTTACATAGAAGTCATGTGGTGGCATCTGCAGACATTGCACGGGGAGACATGGGATGGGAAGACATGGCACCCGGAGACCAGTGATGTAGCATGACACCCATTGACATAGCACCCAGACACAAGGCATGAGAGGAGATAGCACCCAGAGCAGTGACACTGTGAGATGAGGCACAGGAAGAATGGTAGGTTGGGGGCATGGCACCTAGAGAAGTAGCATCCTGAGATGTGGCAGGTAAGACCATGGCACTGGGAGATGTGGCACCCAGAAACAAGGCATGTGATCTCATGGTACCTGACGATGTGGCACCTGAACACAAGGCATTTGGTGGCACCCAGAGACATTGCAGTGGGAGATGTGGGTCCTGGAAACAATGAATATGGAAGTACTTGGATATATGGCACCAGGAGATGTGTGTGTCATCTGGAGATGTGGCATGAGGATGTAGCACCTGGAGACATATGGTAGCATATAGAGATGTTACACTGAGAGACATGGCAGGTGAGTTGGTGGTACCCAGAAATGTGGCACTAGGAGATGTGATAGGTAGGGGTGTGACACTAGAAGACATGGCACAGAGACGACATGGTTGTGTGGCACCCATTGACATGGAATCTGGACACAAGTCATATGACTCAAGTCACCTGGAAAGGTTGCACTGGGAGACGTGACATGGGAAAGTGGTACCTGGTGACCATGGTGGCATGGTACCCATTGATGTGTCACCCAGAGACAAAGCTTGTGGTGGTGTGGCACCTAGTGACATACGACCTGGAATGTGACTGGTGGGGGAATGGCAGTGGGAAAAATAGCACCTGGAGATAAAGAATGTGGTTGCGTGGCACCCAGATATAAGTTGTGATGGCTCCAGGAGATGTGGCATCTGGAGATGTGGTGGGGAGGTGGGGCTACCAGAGACAAAGCATGTGGTGGCATCCAGTGACATGGTGCTATTACACGTGGCACTCAGAGATGTGGTACCACTGGGAGACTTGACACGTGGGGTGTGGTATCTGGGGCATGGCACCAAGAGATAAGGCATTTGGACACATGGCACTGGGACACATGGCACCAGTGGATGTGGCACCTAGTGGTGTGATACCAAAAGACATGACAACCAGAGACATGGCATCTGAAGACTTGGCAGATGCAGATGCTGGTGTCTCAAGTAAGCATGTTGCAGTTAGGTCATTTGCAGCATCACGTCACTAGAATGCTGCCCATAGGCCATCACGTTGCTCAACTATCATGTGTCACATGACACTGCATGCTGTTGTCATGTTGCTACCATACATTTCATGGCATGATATGTCTTCACATGTCACTAGTATGTTCATGTGGCATTTAATGATTTCCATGTGACTGGCACATGATCATCATGTGACTGCCATTTGATTCTCATGTGAATGTCATATGACCACTACATGATTTTCTTGTGACTGGCACATGATTGTCATGCCATTTGCATATGGTTCCTGTGTGATTGGTTCGTGGTTCCCTGGTGATGGGCAGGTGATTTGTATGTGATTGCCAAGTGATTTCCACATTGTTGACACATGGTTGTCCATTAAACTCATGTGATTGTTACATCTTGTCATGGAATATCTGTATCATGTATATTATGTGGGAGTGCCATGTGAATAACAGAGTGACATGGAACATGATGTTGGGACATGCGTATTGCATACGTAACACATGGCATAACATGCACATGAGCTACATACAAATAACATGCCAGTGACATGTGCTATTATGTGTGTTACACACTAGTAACATGAATGACATGTGAACACTTGAGTGACATGTGATATCATTTGTGCAATGCATGCATATACACATATGTGTATGTATACACACGTGTGTATACACACATATGTGCGTGTATACAGATGTGCATGTGTATCTTCTTTTTTTTTTTGAGAAGTTTTTGCTGTAGGTGGCATGTGCTCGCCAGAAAGACAGAAAGAGACAGAGAGACAGAAAGCAAGAAATCACCCCCCGGGGGGATGGCCACGCTGCAATCCCTTCTCCTCTCAGGATCTTGGGCACGCATGCACACGCGCCTGGCGTGAGTTTAAGCCACCGGTCTGGGACTCAAACTGCAGTCGGCTACATGGGAGTCCAGTGACATAGCCTTTACGCCAGCTGCTGGTCCCAGTTGTCGTGTCTCTTTATTCTCGAACTGAAACAGCTAATCTCTTTATCATTCATTACCTTGACATTTTTAGAGTATAGGACAGTCATTTCTTACTATAGAGCATATGTGCTCGCTGGAGAGAGAGACAGAGACAGAGACAGAAAGCAACCCACATGGCCAACCCACAATCCCTTCTCTATTCTCCTCTCAGGATTTTGGGCATGCACACACACATATACATTGGTCCAGTGTGAGTTTTAAGCCACCAGGTCCAGAACTCCAACTGTGGTCGCAGGACTCCAATTGTGGTCGGTTACGTGGGAGTCCAGTGATGTAACCATTATGCCATCTACTAGTCCCCATTTGTGTCATATGATAGTAAATGCAAATGATCTGTGTGTGGACATGTGATTGTTATGTGATATGTGAGTTGCATGCTAGTGGTGTGTGAATGACACATGTAATGTGATAGACATGCCAATTGCAGGTAAGCAACATTTGGTTGCAGGTGAGTGACATTTGATTACATGATAGCAACATGCTATAGACATATGATGTTATGTTAATGACATGATTGCTATGTGGCTTGCAAATGATTCCCATGTGACTGGCATGTGATTGGCATGTGAGTCCAGTGTGTTTGGTACTTGGGTCCCATGTAATAGTCACATGATTGCCACGTGACTGCTACATGATTTGCATTGCTTGTCACTTGACTGCCACATGGTTCACACGTGATTCCTATGTGACTGTCACATGATTCCAACATGACTCACACAATTAGCACATAATTCCAATATGCTTGACATATGATTTTTGGCTTGGTTCACATGACATGTTGTCACACATCTTTCTTGAAATGCATGTATCATGTGTATTACATGTTTATAACATGACAGCATTTGCGACACATGTGATGTAATATTATATGAAGAACATATGAGTTGTATCTGATGTGATGTCATGTGAACAATATGCAGGTGGCATGATGGTCACATGCAAGTGATGTGCTAATGTGAGTGACATGTAATGCCATGTGGGTTACATTCTAGTAACATGTAAGTAACATGGGAGTTGTAGGCAAGTGACATATGATGCTGTGTGAATGATGTGATTGTCACTTGGTTCACATGCAATTGTTACATGATTTGCATGTGATCACCACATGAATGCCACATGATCTCTGTGTGATTTTTCACATCAGAACCAACTTGACCCTTTCTTGATCTGGTTGAAATTGGACTGAAACTGCTGGATCTTGTTGGTACTATTCTAAACCATTCAGAACCAATCTTAACCAGGTGGAACTTTTCCGAGCAATCTGGAAGTGGTGTCATCCAGTTTGAATTGGCTTGAATTAGTTGTAACCTGTTTGAGTCAGTCTAAATCTGTTTAACTGTCCCAACTGGCTTGAGTTAGGTCAGGCTATTCTAAACTGGTTTAAATCAGTCAGAAGCAGTCTGAACCAGTTTGAACACATTTGCGTTGACATGAATCAGTTAAAGCCAGCTTGAACTTGTTTGAGCCGATCTGAACTGGTTTGAGCTTCTTAGAATTAGTCTAAGCTTAGTTAAGATGGCCAGTACTAGTCTAAACGATTCTGAGCAAGTTTGAGCTAGTGGCTTACGATTACTGGGCCATTTCTGATTCTAGGGCTGAATTGCTGGAGATGGGACTGGAAACAGCAGTCTGAGCTGGATGGAACCAGAACTGGATTTCAGCCTATTGGAACCAGTTTGAGCTGGTCAGAAGGAATCCGAACTGGTTTGAGTCCATTTAAGCTGATAAAAACTGTTTTGAGCTAGCTTGAACCAGACTGAACTGGGCAGAAGCCATCTAAACTGGTTTGAGGTTGCCTGAATGGATTTGAGCTTGTCAGAATTGGTTTGAGCCAGTTGGGGCCAGTCTGAACCAGTTGTAACTGACCTGATCTGGTTTAAGCCAGTCAAAACAGGTTTGAGCCAGTTCCAGCTGGTTTGAACTGATCATAACCAGTTAAAATTTGTTTGAACTGGTCAGGGCCAGTCTGAATCAGTTGCTGTCAACATGTGGGGAAGATTGGTAAAGTATTGAGAATTCTGTATATTGTATTTAAAATGTGCACATCTGGGATTTTAAAATGAATGGGGAAGAAATGAGAAAATAATGTTAAAATTTGGGAATTTTTATATAATTCTTGCGACTTTTTTCTAAGTTTGAAATTGGCAAAAAGTGTTTTTTTAAAATGCTGCTGTTTTATCATGTCAGAAAATAGTTTAGTGACTTCTCATTTATGTC
Source organism: Tupaia tana (assembly GCA_026018925.1). Lineage (NCBI taxonomy): Eukaryota > Metazoa > Chordata > Mammalia > Scandentia > Tupaiidae > Tupaia > Tupaia tana. The sequence goes on from JAKSZU010000018.1 coordinate 7,058,362, forward strand.
ATCAAGAACTGTTTTACCTAAGTGATCTGTCTGAACACTTGTGCTTTTTAAGTGTTAAAATTATTTTTTAAAGTTAATTAAAAGTATATGGGAAAGGTATGGCCTTTTATGTTATTTCTTTTTAAATACCTTACTGAATTAGAATACACACACACAGAAAAGTGTGTAGTCTTTACTACATAGCTCAGTGTACCTTAGAAACTCACATAACCTTTAGCTTGCATCCTGGGCAAGCAATAAAATTACTAGGATGTAAAAACCTCCTCGTGTTCCATGCTAGTTACACCCCACCACATGCGTCCGACAACTGTTACAACTCCTAACAGTAGAATTTAGTTTTGCCTGACATAATTGGAAATGTACCGTGTATGCTCTTTTATAAAATTACTTTTTGATAAAGCTTAAACATTATGCCTATTTTCCTGTATTCTCCAACCATAATAAGTACGTGTTGCTTACGATTTTAGTAGTTTAATTGATAAAGTGCGTGAATTAAATTTCTTAGTCTGTGTTCTAGTCCTGTACTTACATAATTCTGTATCTTAATCTTTTTAATCATTGTGAATGCCTCTTTCTGTGCAGGAATGCTGCAGAGCTTTTCAGCCTTCTTGAAGTACATGACTTTTATCTCCAAATAGCCCTAACTTGCTGTGCTTTTATCAGTCTTCCTGTGTTTTATAGTTCTTATGTGGTCTTTGCAGCCAAATGTCATTTCCATGGCTGTCAGTGTCTATGGGCTGCTTCTGATCTACTGGCCTATTTTGCCTACATTTGTCAGCAAGACTCAGATTATCTGCAGTTAAAATACAGAATTTAGAACAGCTATTTTTCTCAAAGCTACTTGGAAGTCCTTATGTATTTCTTTTTTGATTTACAAAAGTTGTAAGTAAGTAATACGTGTCGTTATACATGGTGTAGAAAAATGAGAAAGTATAAGCAAGTAAGAATTACCTTTTATTCTTACCCAGAAGTGAATTTATTAATAAATGGGTTTGTCCAGCTTGCTTGCTTTCTTTTAGACAGGGTTTCACTTATTCTGATCCTCCTATTTAAGCCTCCCTAGTAGCTGGAATTACAGGCATTGCCTCTGCTCTTTGGGTTGGGCCAGAATCGAATCTGGCCCTCATCTTACCAGCTTTCATGTGCTCACTATGGCTGGGCCAGCATTTTTCAATCTTCCTTTTTTTTTCCTTCCCTTTTTGTATTCTTCCTATTAGCATTTTAAAATGCCTATATCTTTTTTGTCCTGAGAAAATGAATGCATAGCATCCTTTCCTATGATCCCAACATTCTGGTATCCTATGTTAGCATCCCTTTCAGAACAATTGGTTGAAAGAATACTTGCTTTCTCTTCTTTTTGGTTTGACATCTACCCTTGCTAGGCTCTGAAAACTACCAGGATCACTAATGACTGTGCTGTTGCCACGTTCAGTGGGCATTTTCAGTAGTTACCTCATTTTGGTACCAGGCAGCATTTGGTTCCTCTTCCACGGGCTTCCACCATACCTTTCTCTTTCGTGGTTTTCATTATGTTTCTTTGGCCACTTATTAGCAGACTCCCCTCTACCAAGGGCCTATTTCCCAGGCTGCACCTTCCTAGAAAAGTTATTAACTCTCATGGTTACGGTAACTTTCTTTAAAAAAAAAAAAAAAAAAAATTAACATTCATTCATTCATTCATTCATTCATACAGAGAGAGAGAGAGAGAGAGAGAGAGAGAGAGAGAGAGAGAGGAAGCTGCCAGGTCCAGGACTGAAACTGCAGTTGGTCACGTAGGAGTCCAGCACCTTAACCACCGCGCCACCTGCCAGCCTCCGTAACTTTCAAATCTTTATCTTTGACTCATGTTTCTTCTGAGTTTCAGATCTGTTTATTTCAACTTCATAGTGGACTTAACTGTTCCATAAATAATCTCAATATGTTCTGACACAAACTCATCTTACACCTTTTAGGTATACTCTTTGTGGCCTAGTGACTGATACTTACTGACGATGTTTATCTAAGTTGGGAACCAGTTTCGTGATTGATTCTTCCATCTGCCTCATCTCTCACATGTGACGCTCACCAAGTACTGCCCGTTCTTTATGCAGAATATCTCTTGAGTCATTGTTCTCCATTGCTAGTACTAACATGGTACTAGGCATGGCCCATTCCAGCCTTACCTTGCTGTTGGCCACCTGTAATTGACATCTGTCTGATCTTGCAGGTTTTTTTATGTTTTTTTTTTTTTTTTTTGAGAGAGATTTTCGCTATAGGGCGCATGCGCTCACCAGCCAGACAGAGAGACAGAAAGTGAAAAATCACCCCCCAGGGGGGATGGTCACGCCGCAATCCCTTCTCCTCCGTTCTCTTGGGCATGCATGCACACGCGCCCGGTGTGAGTTTTAAGCCACCGGGTCCGGGACGCGAACCGCGGTCGACTACATGGGAGTCCAGCTACATAGCCATTACGCTAACTGCTGGTTCCCTCTGATCTTGCAGTTTTGTCCTCTTTGTCCTAATTCATTTTCCACCCTGTATCTACAATGATCTTTCAAAAATTAGTTTAATCATTGCTTCTCTTGAATGGCTACCTTTGCCTGTAGAATAAAATTTGAATTTCTTGCCTTGCGTTTCAAGGCCTTTGTGAAACTGGTCATTGCATAGCTCTTAGGTTCTACCCTCTCTTCTACCTCCCTCCCTTCATTCCTGCATGTTCCCATCTGCAGTTGTACTGGAGAATGCTGTCTGTTGTCTAAGCTGCCTTGTACTTGCTTTCTCCTTTGCTTAACTTTATGTTCTTCACTGTCTCCATTTAGCATTTGCTAAGCCAGGCTTTGTCATCCTTCAGGTTTTCTTCAGCTTAATTGGTCATTTCATCATTCTTTTCTCCTTTTCTGGCCTAGATTATCTTGGTGAAATCACTGTGTACTTCAGTAGCAGCATACACAGAATACATTTTCTATTTCACGGCAGTTACCATGTTTTTTGGTCTTGTGACTCCTGTACATTCTTAAGGTACATTCTTTGAGGACTTGAAAGGGCTTTTGTGTATGTGGGTGATATCTACCAATATTTACTGAACTACAAATTAAAGCTGGGAAATATAAAAAAATTTATTTTAAATTCATAATAATAAAACTGTTACATTAATATAGTTTTTTTAAATAAAATATTTTTGTGAAATTATAGAAATTTGTGGAATTGTTAAGTACACAATTGTATTGAACAAGAAATATCATTTTGGGTTTAATATTTTTCATGTGATGTAACAAGAGTATAATTCTCATTTGGGCTTAGTTAATGTTGAGGTGAAAGGAAATAAATTAGTTTTTATTTTAGATTTTTAAAGTAAGATGCGTGTATATAGGGATATATAATAAATGTAAACTGAAATATTGTTTTACATTCTAAATGTATTATTTTACATTTTATACATTTGCTTATTAACCAAGTGACATGGTAAACATTATTTTCTGTTTTTTCTACTTCACCAGAAGGGATGAAAATACATTGTCCCTGTTTATTTGTTGTCAAGGAAGTAGTTTAGGAAAAATACACAGGAAATATTTATTCCAAAAAGGCCATTAGATAACACTTAGGAGAGCTTAGTTTTTCTTAAATGCTTGCCAGAAATACACTGACCGTGTATTCATTGTGAACCCGAAAAGTACATTTAAAGTGGCAGTGAAGCAGAAAAAAAAGAAATAGCATGAAGCACAGCTTACTAATTATGTGTTGTCTGGTTCCCATGAAAGCTTTAATTAGAAAGAAAAGGAAGAGATGTGCTTATTACAACTACAAGTTCAGCATATATGACTTATTATTATAGTGGATCACCATGCTATCTGACCCACGCTTAAAAAATCCTGGAGGACAAACACATTAATTATGGCCCTCCTCAGGTTCTTAGCTTCACTTTTCATCTTAATCTGCTTTGAAGCAGTCATTCTTTTTTTGTCATGACAAAAAAAAGTAATAGGAATTTTTTTTACAATATCTTATTTACATTTAATCATTAGACATCTCTCTGTACATCTAGCACACAATATGTTTTTTCAAAACATTCATGCAATACATGAAAAATCAACAATATTATCATAAACATCATTTTCAACCAAGAACTTTACATCCTTGTGTCTGTGAAGTGTTTCTTTTTTGAGCCCCTCCCATTCACGCTCTACTATCCATTCCCACCCCCACACAGTCACTGGTATCTCCACTTGTCCTCCCTACTACTGGGTTGTTGGGAAAATCATGATGCAGTTTCACGTAGAAAAACTTAGAAAAATACATCATGACTTTTTCGATAACCCAGTATAATGTTATGTCTTCATATCTCTGCATTTCTGCTGTAAGGGGCAGACATTCAGTATATACTGAGGCTTTGAAACCATTAGGAGATGTTTATTTCTCCTTTGAACTTCAGACGTAGATTTTCTTACATTATCAATTAGTGACTTATTTATGTGACCTATACAGGGCATCTAATGTTAGTGCTATGTGTCTGATACATTTCGATGATGTTTTGAATGGAGGCAAATGAGAAAAATGGCCCTGACACCAGCGTATAGTAAGTAGCTCTTCTGTGGGACAGAGTGCTAGTGAAGTACCCTTCGTTTGTGTCAGTGGGGTGACGCTGCAGCTTGACACCACTCCCTGTTGTAACAGAATGACTGTGTTATGATTTAACATCCTTTAAAGAAAGGGGTACTAGGTGATAGTAAGTTTTGTACTTTGTCTTTATGTGGTTTTAGTGGTTAGTAATCTTTTTTTTTTTTTTGTAGAATATATAGTCTTCCTTTAGAGGAAGGAACAGGATAAGCCTGCACATTTTACACATTTGCTTATTAACCAAGTAACAATAAACTCATTCCTGTAGGAATATGTGTTTAAATTTTATGTGCCAGAAACCTTGGCATATTATGGGATGAAATATTTTACTCCTCTTCTTCCTTTTAGCACAACATTCTGAAATTTTTTGGTCATTGCAACGATCTTGATCGGGAGATGAGAAAATGCTTGAAGAATGAGGTAAGTAAAATATCAAAGGATGGAAGTGGTCAAACTATAGAACAGAACATTTTAGAACGATATTATATACTGCTGTTGTTAATTCTTTCCCCCAGTTTTAGCGTAATGGAGAAAATTGACCTCATGTGCATCATCTCTTCTTTGAAACCAAGAGGAGAAATGAAAGCATCCTTGGGGACAATTTTAGAGCATCAATTTTTGTTTGTTTGTTTTATAATGCACACAAACGATGCAAACAACTTTCTTACTATAATCACTGTAACTCATTTGAATGAATTTTAAGGTTTGGGAAATCAAATCTGTGGTCAGCAGAAAGATGTCAGTCAGCGATTAGCTGGATTATCAGATGGCTACAACTCTCAGAGCCTCAGTTTCCTTATATAAAATGAGTAGGCTAGACTTAAAATGCTAAGGCTCTTTTGAATTTCTTTTTATTTCTTGTGCTATGTATAAGCCTTAAGGATTTTATTTGATTGTTGAAGCTGCCTTTTTTTTTTTTTTTTTTTTTTTTAAGAGAGAGAGATTTTTTGCTATAAGGCACATGCCCTTGCTGGAGAAATCATCCCCAAGGGGGGGGTGGCCACACTGCAGTCCCTTCTCCTCCATTCTCCTCTCGGGATTTTGGGCACATATGCTTATGAGCGCAGTGTGAGTTTTAAACTGCTGGATCTGGGTCTTGAACGATAGTCGACGATGTGGGAGTCCAGCAACATAACCATTATGCCATCTGCTGGTCCCAGAGCTGGTTTTAGGCTATAACTTTTACTTAGGCAAATCACTGAGTACCTACTTTATTATCTTTTCCCAGATACTGCTAACCAGAGTTCATTTAAACCTTTAAAAAGAAATTTATTTCCATTTTTATTTTGTAAATCAGATGTCTTAGTGCAAAAACTTTTAGAATATATGACAACTAAAAATCTGCCTTTTAATCTTCATTTTTGGTATTTTTGAACTTTTTTTTTTTTTTGACTCAGATTAAAAGGCTTAAGATTTGATGCTGTCCTGCCTCTATCTAGCTTCCTTTTTGTATTTTCCATTCTGAGACTTTTTTCTTTCTTGGAATCCCTTTTCAATGTGACACTCATATCTATTGTTCTAAGAATTTTCTGGAGTTCTGAGTTAAGGATGATAATTTTCCTTGTTTGCACAAACATATGTTTTTCTTTTCCTTTTTTTTTTTTTTTCTTTTTTTTGGCAACAGGGTGTGTGTACCTGTTGGAGACAGAAGGATAGACAGAGAGAGAAAACTAGAAAGCACCCCCTGTGAGACATGGTCACACTGTAATTCCTTCTCCATTTTTCCCTCCATTTGGGATTATGGGCACACATGCACATGTGCCTGGCATATTTTTCAGGCTGCTGGGTTCAGGACTTGAACTGCATGGTTGGCCAGGTGGGATCCAGCCACCTTAAACACCAGGTCATGTGCTGGTCCAAACTTTGGAACAGGTATAGAACCACCTACCAATTAAATGGCTACATCTCAAGGTGGTGAGCTCCTTATAACTAGAAGTGCTCAGCAGAGGTTAGAGGACTTGCTAGACTGTGAGCTCCTAGAGAACAGGGACAGAACTCATACATTTTAATATTTATTGAATTCATACTTTGGAAAGAAACTGACTCAGTGGGTATTTGTGCATGTATTAGGATGTACTGTTGTACTGTAACAAATGGAATTGTACTAGATATTCTCTGAGGTCACTGTTTCCAGTCTCAGAGGCTGTGAAATAGGGGACAAGTAAGAATTTGGTCAGTAAGAAAATATTTTGTGAATATTTCTAAATATTCAACTTATTTATTTTTTAACTGATATAATTGATGACATAACCTGTGTCTCTTCTCTCCCCTCTTTTTCCTTTTATTTTCCAGTACATTGTAAAGAGGACTAAGAGCAGGGAGCATGGCGATGCGATGCGAAAGAAACTCTTCAATCCTCCAGAGGAATCTGAAAAATAAATTATATTTTCACTGAATGCCTTGACTGAGAGAAGACCTAGACTCTTGTTGATAGCCGAAAGAATTCTGTGTTATTTGGTCTCCAGTCCTTTGAATGGAAAGTGACCCATGAGAAATTGAACCACAGAGAAATATGAAAACCCTGGATTCTGCCATGTTTCTTCCTTTTATTTATAGCTAGTTAACATTCGAGTAACTTATCTCTCTCAATAAAATAATTTTATTTACTTTTTTGCTATTTCTCTTAAACTCTACTGGAACTAGGGCAGAGTGGTGTTATTAGGTATTCCTTTTTCACACGTGACGATTCTGAGGCTTCAACATTGAAAACATAAGCTAGGGCAAAAAAGAGATCTGGGGACATCCCAGCCATTTTAATAACTATATGATAATGTTCTAATTTTATTCCTTTTAAAGAGCTCTTTTCTAAAAGGTTAAATGTTTATAATTAACATCGATAACATTGCATTGGTTGGGATTTAGGTCTTAGCAAACTTTGCTTTCCTGTTCAGTTGACTATGCTGCCGTGGGTGCCAGTTAACTCCTGGGCATTAACTTTAGGCCTGTGTGTCTCCTGTCTGCTGAGTACAGAGCTCTACCCACACTCAGTGCTGGTGGTCGTCTACCGGTGATCCTTTTGCTGCTTATTTCTGAGATGTGTGACAATCTGGAAGTCAGAAGTGACAATCTGGAAGTCAGAAACTTCCAGCAATGCAAACAATAGGGCCTTGGTCTTTTTTCTCAGGAAAGGTGTTGAGAGGAGCCAGTAGGTGCCGTGGTTAAGGCGCTGGACTCCCACATGGCCGACCATGGTTCAAGTGCTGGGCCCAGTGGCTTGAAACTCATGCTGGGCATGTGTGTACATGCCCCAGATCCCGAGAGGATAATGGAGGGAAGGGATTGCTGTGTGACCAGCCTCCTGGGAAGTGATCTCTTACTTTCACTGTCTCTCCAAAAAATAAAAAGATGTTGAGAAACAACTGTGATCTGTAAGTTCCTTCCAGTGGAATTCTGCACGTGATTTTTAGCATGAGGCCTTTTTGGTATCTGTGTTTAGTGATTTCCTCATCACAGGAGGTGTTTAAGAAGCTGGGCTTCAGGGCCAGCAAATGGTATAGTGGTTACATTGCTGGATTCCTACATGGCCACCCATGGTTTGAAACCCGGACCTGTTAGCTTGAAAATCACTCTGAGCACATGTGTGTGCATGCCCAAGATCCCAGGAGGAGAATGGAGGAGAAGGGATTATGGCATGGCTATCTCCCCTCCCCCCATTGTGATTTCTCATTTTCTGTGTCATTGTCTCTGTCTCTCACTCTCTCTGGTGAGCACATGTGCCCTATGGTAAAAACCTCTTTAAAAAAAAAAGAAACTGGACTGCACTAAGTAGATTGTTTGTGGAGGATAACAGACATTTGATGAAGCAATGGTGAAAGAAGCAGATTTAATTCTGAGGTCTCTTCCAAGACAGTTTGTTCAGTCCCCCGAGTGTCAGGTAGTACAGGTATGAAAATAAGTCATGAAGTGCCATGATTAGGTAGGTGTCATAGAAAACATAGAAAGAGGATCTATGCCCAGCCTTCAGGAAGAAGGAGCTTTTTCAAGAAAACTCATTTGCAAAAGTGACCATTGACGTATGAGTGGAAATAGGATACATTCTAGGGAATTTTAGGTCGTTTAGCATGATTGGAACATGGGAGTTGATGGTGGAGGGTTGCAGACAGCATTGAATTGTGTTAGAATTTTATCTTCAATGCTGTGATGACTAGTTACTGATTTAAAAATGAGGGTTTGGGGACCAGCAGATGGCATAATGATTACATCGCTGGACTCCCACATAGTCAACCACAGTTTGAGTCCTGGACTTGGTGGCTTAAAACTCATGCTGAGTGCATGTGTATACCTGCCCAGAATCCGAAAAGGAGAATGGAAGAGAAGGGATTGCGGTGTGGCCATTCCCCCAGGGGGTAATTTTTCATATTCTGTCTCTGTCTCTCTCTCCAGCGAACACATGCACCCTTTAGCAGAAGTCTCTCTCAAAAATTTTTTTGAAAATTGGAACCAGCAGCTGCCATAATGGCTATGTTGCTGGACTTCCATGTAACCAATTGCAGTTCGAGTCCCAGATCCAATGGCTTAAACTCACACCGGGCGCATGGGTGTATGTGCCCAAGATCCTGGGAGAAGGGATTACGGTGTGGCCATCCTCCCTGGGAGGTTATTTCTCGCTTTCTGTCTCTCTGTCTCTCTCTGTCTTTCTGGTGAGTACATGTGCCCTATAGCAAAAACCTCTTCCAAAAAAATTTTCTTTTTAATAAAATGATTTGGGGAGCATGATTAGTTGGAAGAGTGATATGTTTCAATTTACATTTTAGTAAGATTTTCCTGGTTATAGTTTGTGTGATATCAAAAGGAAGATCGCACTGAGGTAGATCAACTAGATTTTTGTCTGAACTTAGATGAGAAATTAGGACCTTAATTAAAGAAGTGACTTTAGGGATCAGGAGTAATGACTAGATTTGAGAAGAATCTGAGCATAGAACCAACATAACTGACCAAGTGTAGCATTTAAGGAAGATTCTAGGCTGTGTCAGGTATTCAGTTCAGTGAAGCCTATATGTATAAACCATGCCCCATTTCAAGGGGGAGGGTATATGGAACATCTAGGTAGAGATGGCTTAAAGGCTCCTGGGTATTCAGATCGACAACTCATTAGAGTGGCCTGGACTAGAACAGAACTGAGAGATGTCAGCGTGCAAATCGTAGTGAAAGCCCTGTAGGCCAATTTCCTAGAGTTTTATACAGTGGAATAAAACTTTGGACATCTCTTAATTTTCTTCAATTATATGAGTAATATGAATACATTTTAATGAAACATTTAAACAACAGTTTTACAGAAGCTTGGTATTATTCTTCGTACTTCAGTACCTCTAACTACCCAGAAGTACCTAAAATTGACAGTTGTGGGTCTTCTATGCGTTCACATACATATTTAGGGACAGGAGAAGGAACCTCATGTGTGGGAGGAGTAAGCAGAGAAGTAGAATGCTGAACTCTAGAGAATGGTGGCACAGTTGCCAAGGGGGTTACAGAGGAGGAAGTGTCATTGGAGCTGATAGAGGACAGAGGTGCCAGTTGATTTGGTTCTTCTACAATCTGTTAACTTAGAGCCATTTGAATGATGTGGGGAGTGAGTAGAAGCTGAGGTGGATGACGGCACATTTGAAAAAGTTGTGAAGGGATGGATGGGTAAGGTCAAAAGGGTCTTAAAAAAGTCAAGTCAGTATTACAAAGTGTCATTGTGCCGCACTTTTTCAATTCGTTCATCTGTGGCAGAGGGGTAGAGAAAGGGAATCAAGGGGGAAAAGAAAGAAGCAAAACATTTAAGAAACACAAAATGGAAAATTATCTGTTGATAATATGTATGGTAACATCTTTGAGCCAATGTACAGTGTATTCTGAATGGGAAAGTTCATTTTGTATGCTGTAATGATACACAGTGATTGATTGTAAAATAAATAAAAGTTTTCAAGTTATAAAAAGACTAGAATAATATTTTTAATAGAGATTTTTGCTATAGGACATGTGCACTTGCTGGAGAGAGACAGAGAGACAGACAGAAAGTGAGAAATCACCCCCCTGGGGGATTGGTCACACTGCAATCCCTTCTCCTCCATTCTCAGAATTTTGGGCAGGCACACACATGTGCCTGATGTAAGTTTCAAGCCACCAGGTCTGGGATTTGAACTGCATGGCTGACTATGTGAGAGTCCAGTGACATAACCACACCACCTGCGGTCCCAAGACTAGAATAATTTTAAAATAAAGAAATTAATTGAAACAACAACAAAGTCAGAAAGATAGATGGTTATTAGTTTAAAAGAATGCCAGAAAAGAGGGAGGGATTAATTTATGGAGTGATTTTTTTTGGAGAGGTTTTTGCTATAGGGCGCATGCGCTCGCCAGACAGACAGACAGAGACAGAGACAGAAAGCAAGAAATCACTCCCTAGGGAGGATGGCCACACCGCAATCCCTTCTCCATTCTCCTCTTGGGATCTTGGGCACACACGCACATGTGCCCGGTGTGAGTTTTAAGCCACTGGGTCCGGGACACGAACTGCGGTCGACTACGTGGGAGTCCAGCTACATAGCCATTATGCTAACTGCTGGTCCCTGGAGTGATATTTTTGAGTATGAAATTGATGAGACGCAGGATTCATGCTGATTGTGATACACTCAGAAGATACCAGAAAGTGAAAACTTGAAGCATTATGACAATGTAACATGCCTTTCAGAGAGCAGTATGTATTTATGCAGGATTCAGTGCCATTTTTTCTACAAGTAATTATCAGCACAGGCTGTTTCTGTTTTCTGAGGACGGAAATCTCAGGCACACTAACGTTTATCCATAACTGGTGATATCCTGGTGAATGTTTGATAACTAGACCCGTTCTCAGGCCAGCGCTGTAGCTCAGCAATTAGGTGTTGCACATAGAACGCCAGATCCCACGTGGTTGACCACAGCTTGAAAAACATGCTAAGCATACATGTACGTGTATGCCCCAAAGCCTGATGGGATAGAGAAATGGAGGAAAAATGATTGCAGTGTGACCATGCCCTGTCGGGAGTGCTTTCTCTTTCTCCTCTCTCTGCAAGCACAAGCCCTATAACAAAACAAAACAATTTGTAGCATTTGCCGTTTTCCACAGTGAAAATTCTCCCGCAATGGTGGATTCCAAACTACTAACTTGACATCACTGGGTATGGAGTTGGGAAGAGGTGCACATGGTAAGCTCTCCTGAGTTGGTACCAGCTGATTCCAGCCCCCCTCTGTACACCACTGCCACACAGAAGGAGCTGCACAGCATGAAGTCAGTTAACTACCTGTTGACCAATCACCTTGCCCACCTCCAGTGTTTTGCCACTTGAAAGTACCTGTAACTAGTGTACAATAAAGCAAGGCTATTGTGACTTCTGTGACAGAGCAGCTGAGGTCCAGGATTACTGGAGTTCTCAGAGGGTCTTAGGGTGTGTAATTTTGTAGAAAAGTGAATAACCATAGGGGGTGCATTTATGATGGTTAAATTTGTGCCCCAGGAGCAGAGTTGAGCTCAGATAGCTCTTTTCTTCAGTACTATTCTCCATAATTACATTGCCTTGACAGCCATCTCAAGGACTATTTGGACCTTAAGAAATGGGAATGAGCTGTGTGTAAGTCATTATTGAACTGTGTGACTTCTGACAGGGTGCTTGGACTCTCTGGATTACAATTTATTTTTCTTTAATTGCTCAGAGGCATGTATGCTTGCCAGAGAGAGTCAGAGGGAGAGAGAGAATGCACTCCTAATGGGGCATTGTCATGCTGCAATCCCTTCTCTTTCCCTTTCCTGCTGCCTGGGCCAGGACTTGAACTGCATGGGCAGCCATGTGGGATCCAGCTTCTTAACAACCAGGTTATGAGGCCAGCCCTCAAATCTTATTTAATTTAATTTATTTTTTCTTTTTAAAGAATTATCTTATTTAACTTCATTTACTTATTCATTTTATTTCATATTAATTTGACCAGAGAGGAACAGAGTGAGAGAGAGAGAAAGCCACCAGGTCCAGGACTCAAACTGTGGTCAGCCATGTGGGAGTCCAGCACCCTTAACCACCACTCCACCTGCCGGCCAAATAAGGTTATTGGACGAGTTTACTTGTTTGCCACTGAGTCCATTGTACTTCAGGATTAAGCACTAAATAATCAGTAGAGGGTAATGAGATTTTGCCATGAAACATTCTGTGATTGGGAGAGCAATTTGGCCTGAGTGTTTTGTTGGTTTGTGTTGTTTTCCATCCCAGTTAGGTCTGAGCTTCCTGACCTACTATCTCTTACTCAGGGCTATAGGGAGCCACGTTTACTGACAGGAATGGATCAGAGCTTTCAGGCGTACCAAGGCTCAGTTGAGGGCCTCAGAGTCCTGCGTCAGACTGCTCCACTTTGGTCTAGCCTCCCTCCAGCTATGCTCACATTGCCAGGAAAGCCCCCTCCTGCCCTAACACACACTGCTTTTAGGTCTTACTTTCTGATGATTCTATCTATAAAGTATTGGGTCGGAAAACTCATGATGTATTTTTCTGTCTTTCTATGCAAAAATGCATCATGACTTTTCCAGCTACCCAGTACAGACTCGAGGCCCTGGCAACGTGAGCCTGATCTGCCTTTCCAGCTCCCTCTGTGAAGGAAGTTCGAGAAAGAAGAAAAGCTGTGAAGCTGGAGCAGTGAGCAAGAGAGTGGAACAAGATGAGGGAAGAAAGGTGTCTGGGACCAGAACGTACAGGCCTTGGAAACCAAAACGAGGAGTGTGGATGTTATTTTGGGGGGAAGGGGAAGCTGTCAGAGGTTTTAAGTAGGGATTGGTTATTATCTCATTTATTTATGTTTTATCAAGATCTTTCTGGTTGCTAGATTAGAATGGCAATGGTTAAGAAGTTCAACCCCATGACCTTACATGTCACATAGGGTGGCTCTGAGATCAGTAGAGACGTATGGAATAGCAGTTATCTTGCACAAAGTAAAGGCCCTTTCAGCGTTACTTTTCTAATAACTACATCCAAATTGGGGCTTTGGAAACACTTCCTATGCTTTGGTAACATGCACCTCATCATTTGGATTTTTTTTTTTTTTTGAGAGGATTTTGCTATAGGGCATATGCACTCGCCAGAAAGACAGAGAGAGACAGAAAGCGAGAAATCACCCCCCAGGGGGGATGGCCACGCAGCAGTCCCTTCTCCATTCTCCTCTCCGGATCTTGGGCACACACGCACACAAGCCTGGCGTGAGTTTAAGCCGCCGGGTCTGGGACTCGAACCGTGGTCGACTACGTGGGAGTCCAGCGACATAGCCATTACACTAACTGCTGGTCCCACACCTCATCATTTGGGATAGTCTCATTTGGGCAGTGATCTAACTGACGAGGTGGAGAGTCAAGGTCGTAGGGTGGGGTGAGGTGAAAGGAAGGGCCAGGCTACTATGGGCTCCTAGAACTCATCCCAAGCTGACCCATTCCCTGACTCCCTGTACACCTGCCTTTCTGTAGAGGAAGCCAGTCCCCAGGTCATCTCATTCCATTGTCACATCACCTCTGGTTTTTATCACGACTCCGGTCTCGCCGCCTATCTCCACCCTATTGTGCAACAGAGTGAAATCTGTTTCTCTTTTCTAGAGCAATCACACTTTTCCTTCTGAGGATTTCCAAGTATTTAAAAAAATTTTACTTGCAGTAGAAGCCTGAGAGGCTGGAGGGAGATTGTGGTGGTGGTGGTGGAGGGGGGCGCGGGGAGCAGGGATCTCATGTCTTGCCTTCAACAAGCCCCTGGTACTGGGCTGGGAACTTACACAATGATGAGCAAAGTGGACATGGCACAAGTGAGGACTCATGTCAGGAAGGCCATCGAAGTCCATTTAAGGAGTCTGACTTTCCTTCAGAGGGCAGTGGGAAGGCATAGGGTCTGAGCGGGGTGCGGGATGAAGGAGTAGATGTACTTACTGTTGACCTGAGTGCCTTTGGGTCATAAGAGACTCGCTCGAAGTTGAAGAGCTCAGGCCTAGGTTTTCCTGGGAAATCTAATTTTTCAGAACGCTGTGGGCCTTGGTACTCTGGTCACAACACATTTACTAATGCATTATTGCAAGAAGCACTACACAATTTTACTTACGAGTGAGGGTAGAAAGTTGAGCTATTTCTGACCTTTCATAAATGGAGTTTAAAATCAGGTTAATCTCCATGGAGTTTTAGCTCAAAGCATAGAATGAGTTTTCCTGAGAAAGAGCTTGGGCCTAACCAAATAAATTATGCTATTGACCTGCCTGGTGGACATACCAGAGATCATCTTGTGCTCAGGAAAAAACAAGTCCCACAGTCCCAAGTGAGTTGCCCTTTCCACCATACCCTGAAATTGAAATTAGCACCCTTTAATGATGTTGTATCCCCAGATCCAGGCGTGTCAAATCCCTTCTCCATTCCTAGTCATGCCTGCCTCCCCAGAGAGGTCGCTGAAGGAGGTGAGGACACAGTGCGGCATGGCAAGGGAAAGTGAAGGGACGCCTTGTTACGGGTCTGCCTTTGTGTGACTGATAGGTTTCATTTCCATGTGTGATTTCAAACTTCTAATATAGATGTTAGTATTCATAAGCAGTTTATTATTTTGTACATCTAAATACTTAGAAGGCATCATGATGTGAGTAATCTTCTCTAGCTTACTCTTCACGAAATATGCCGATAAGGACCAGAAGATGGCGTAATGGTTGCTCGCTGGATTCCCACATAGTTGACCATGGTTCAAGTCCTGAACCCATGACTTCAACTCACACCGGGCACGTGTGTGTGTGTGTGCCCAAGATCCCAAGAGGTGAATGGAGGAGAAGGAGTTGCGGTGTGGCCATCCCCCCCGGGGGGTGATTTCTCACTTTCTGTCTCTCTGATTCTCTGAGGAGCACACACCCCTATAGCAACAATCTCTAAAAAAATAATTAAAAATTATGCTGATAAGTGAAGCTCTAGTTTATTCATTTTGACGGCTGTCTGGCGTTCTACAGTGTGACTGTCCTGAAGTTTGTTTATGTATTTTCCTATTCATGCCCATCTAGATAGCCAGTTTTTGCTATTATAAACTGCTTTAGTAAGCGTTATTACATCTTGTGTAACCTGGGAGAATGTCTCTTAGGTATAAACCTAGGATTTTAATTGTTGTGCTGTAGGGTATTTCAAACTTAGAAGGTGGGAGAAAGGGGAGAGTGTAAGGAAAGAAATTAAGGAAGAAAACAGAGGGGCAAGAAATTTATAGGACACAGAAATGGGTTATTATCTATTGATGACAATGCGTTTTGTATCCTTAACTGGATTGGTGTGAAGTGTATTCATGTTGGGCAAATTCAACTTACAAACGAAGTGATGTATAGTATTAAATGTATAAAATTTTTTAAAAAAGGTACTAACTTACATGCCAATGGTTTTAGACTATCAGTTAATAACTTTTTAATGACATTAAGCTTTTCTATCTCTAAACATATCTCTTAACTTATTCAAGAGCTCTTTTTTAAAAATAATCCTTTACATTTTTTGTTAGACTTGTTCTTAAATGGTATTCTAAAATTATATAACTTAATTTCTAATTACTGATATATATAGGAATGTAATTTTTTTTTTTTTTTTGGAGAGGTTTTTGCTATAGGGTGCATGCGCTCGCCAGACAGACAGAGAGAGACAGAGAGATAGAAAGTGAGAAATCACCCCCCAGGGGGGATGGTCACGCAGCAATCCCTTCTCCTCCATTCTCTTCTCGGGATCTTGGGCATGCACACACATGCGCCCGGCGTGAGTTTAAGCCACCAGGTCCAGGACTTGAACCGCAGTCGACTACTTGAGAGTCCAGCAACATAGCCATTACACTAACTGCTGGTCCCAGGAATATAATTTCTATGTATTGATCTTGTATCTGAGAAGCTTACTGAACTTTCTTATGAATTCTAATTACTTATAGATTATTTTAAAATTATTTTTCGTTATAGGGCATGTGTGCTCACCAGAGAGAGACAGAGGAGGAGAGAGAAAGTGAGAAATCATCTCCCCAGGAGGAATGACCACATTGCATTTTGTTCTCCATTCTGTTCTCAGGATTTGGTGAACATGCACAGATTTACCTGGTGTGATTTTCAAGCTGCCAGGTCTAGGACTCAAACTGCACAGTCAGCCATGTGGGAACCAAGGACTTAACCTCCATGTCATCTGCAGGCCCACTTTGATTTTTGTGTAGACAATCATGTCATTTGTGAATATTAACAGTATTGAATCACTTCTTTTCCAATGCTTCTAGTTCCTTTTTCTAAAAAAAAAAAATTGTGCTTAGGACACTTAGAATAATGTTTAATAGAGACATCAGACTTCTCTTATTATTAATATTAAATCTAAACTTTCACTGGTAAATCACAGGTTTGCAGTAGGTTTTGGAAGATCCCCATGCCTGGTTAAGGCACTTCCTTTTCATAGTAGGTAGCATTGATAGACTTGCTTGGCCTCATTTTAGGTCCCTCTAGGGTTCCTGCCCATATTGGTGACTCAGAAAGCAGAGCACTGCCCTTTTCAGATTCCTTTACAGATAGGATTCCAGATATGAACTAGCATCCATTACTCAGTGAGATTTGAATTTGCAGTTGACTTAAGTTGAGGGACACGTAGAGTGTGAAATACCCATTTTGCTGCTGAGGATCATAGGAGACATGGTGGGGTTATAGAGCCAGAAATTATAGCTTCAGTTTTCCCTTTTAAAAAGGGAAGCAACTTCCTAATTACATTGTAACTTTGGGAATTGTTCTTGAAGTTTCTTCATCCTCAACTATTAGTAAGATATTTAATACTGTGCAGTAAATACTTTTCTGTCATTGCGTACTGCACTTACCCATGTAAGCAGTAAGTAAGTATTTATTTATCCCACTGCTAGTCTTACATTAATATCTCTAGTCATTTTGGTTCTTCAAAGCCTGTTATGTAGCATATTTCTCAGGAAGGTCTCAGGGGAATGAGGATTTTTGCATGTTGATAGCAGTTTGCTTTTTTAGTTTCTGAACTTACAAGAGGAATTGAGTCAGATAATTTTCCCTACTTTATAGAACCCTTTCCCCTATTGCTCTTGTGCAGTATTAAAAAATACAGTGGCATTCTGAGATTTCTTTTTTTTTTTTTAAAGAATTATTTATTTATGGGACCAGCAGTTGGCGTAATGGCTATGTCGCTGGACTCCCATGTAGTCAACTGCAGTTCGAGTCCTGGACCCAATGGGTTAAACTCACTTTGGGTGTGTGTGTACGTGTGTGCCCAAGATCCCAAGAGAATGGAGGAGAAGGGATTGCGGCATGGCCATCCCACCTGGGGTGATTTCTCACTTTCTGTCTCTCTGTCTCTGGCGAGCGCATGCGCCCTGTAGCAAAAACCTCTCCCCCCCCCCCCCCCCAAAAAAAAGGACTGTCTAGGATCCTGTTGGGAAAGAGGAATAGAGGAAAAAGGATTGCAGCATACACCCCCGGGGAGGTGCTTTCTTTCTCTGGTGAACGCATACTCCCTTTGACAATTAAAATACACATACACATGTAAATAAATCTGTATATATTTAACAGTATATATATAATTTAAAAGTGTGTGTGTATATATGTATGTATATATATATATATGTGTGTGTGTAGTGTATATATATGTGTGTGTGTATGTGAGATTTGAATTTGCAGTTGCATATATATATGCACACATACACACACACACACACACACACACACACATATATATATAAGTATACAGGAGGATATATGCAAATACTAAGCCATTTTATGTAAGAGACTTGAACAGCCGCCGATTTTGGCATCTGTATGTGTGTGAGTGGGGAGGGGGTTGGAACCATGAACACCAAGGAATCACTGCAGTTATTTGGTGCACCTTTGCTTCCCTGTGCCAGAACCTTGTGGATAATTTGTCCTCACTCACTTGTACTTCGGGATTTGTAGGTTACCTTTTGTGATTATGGGTATGCACACACACATGCCCAGCATGATTTTCAAGCGACTGTGTCCAGTACTAGAACCACGCAGTTGGCTGTGTGGGATCCGGCCACCTTAATCACTGTGCCAGCAGTTGGTCCACTTATTATTTTCTATTTCAGAACATTCTCTCTGATTGTTTGCTTTTACAAATTCAGTATGTGCTTAGTATTCCCATGCTTAGAAATGATCTTAATTGAAGTCAACTACATGTAAACTTTCAGGGTTCATTTCAAAATGTCTTAGTTTTGTCCTCACCTTATATGATACTGTAGTTGGTTATTTAGAATTCTAGATTACCATATTGAAGAAATTGTCATATTGCCTTCTGGCTTGTTGAGAAGTCTGTTGTCAATCTAATTATTGCTTCTAATTATTTGAAGGTAATCTTTTTTTCCCTCCAGTTACTTTTACTACCACATTGTACAACTTTAGTGCTATGTACTTTCATTGCATGTCTTGATGTGGAGTTTTAAAATCTTGTTTGAGATTTTGTCTGCTTCCTGTTTATGAGGATGTATGCCTTTCTTAAGTTTTGGGAAATTCTCAGCTATCATTTGTCTGTTTCTTCCATTCTCATGACCCTCGACTTTTAGAGCCCTGTTAGACATTGGGCTGCCTTATTCTCTCTTCTGTAATCTCTTAAATTTTTCAGATTGTCTATAATTTTACCTATTTACACTGCATTCTTGGTAGTTTTCTCAAATCTATTTCCCAGTTTATTAACGATCTCTTCTGCTGTATCTTCTCTGCTATTTAAACAATGCAATTGAGTTTTTAATTTTCAGTGACTAATTTTCTTTTCTGGAAGTTCCATTTGGTTCAATTTTAGTTCTACCTATTCCATTTTCATAAAGATGTTTTCTTAATCTTCAGCTCTTTTTTTAAAGTTTATTTTTTGAGAGAGAGAGAAAAGCATCCTTAACAGGGTTTCATATCATGATCCTCTCCCACCTTTTCCAGCCAACCAGGATCTCAGGCATGTGTGCTTGTGTCAAGCATGTGTTGACCTAACAGCTGAATCCTGGTCTTCCATATGGCTTCCAGAATTTGAGTATTGTGCTACTATGTGTCACCATGGCTAGGCCTATTTTCAGTTCTTTCATATCTTATTTTTAAGCAGCTTTTAAAATTAATAATCCTTGGGAACCAGCAGTTAGCGTAAAGGCTATGTCGCTGGACTCCCACGTAGTCGACCGCGGTTCGCGTCCCGGACCCGGTGGCTTAAAACTCACGCCAGGCGTGTGTGCGTGCGTGCCCAGGATCCCAAGAGGAGAACGGAGGAGAAGGGATTGTGGCGTGACCATCCCCCCTGGAGGGTGATTTCTCGCTTTCTGTCTCTATGTCTCTCTGTCTGTCTGGCGAGCGCACGTGCCCTATAGCGAAAATCTCTCCAAAAAAAAAATTAATAATCCTTTTGGTTTGTTTTTAAAATTTTGCTATAGGGTGCATGGGCTTGCAGGATATCTATATCTATAGGTATAGATATAGATAGATATTGATATATAGATATAGAGAGAGGAAAAGTGAGAGAGCAAATCCCAGGGGGATGGCCATGCCTCAATCCCATCACTGTTGTCCTCTTGGGATTTTTTGGGCATGCATGCATGCACACAAACCTGGTGTGTTTTTTAGGCTACCAGGTCCAACCTCTATGGGTGGCCATATAGGATCCAGCCACCTTAACCACTATGCTACCAGCTGGCCCTCAGGAGTCCTATATTTGAAGTTTTTTTTTTGTTGTTGAGGTTTTTGCTGTAGGGCGCATGCGCTCTCCAGAAAGACAGAAAGCGAGAAATCACCCCCCAGGGGGATGGCCACGCCACAATCCCTTCTCCATTCTCCTCTTGGGATCTTGGGCGTGCACGCACACACGCACCTGGCATGAATTTAAGCCACCGGGTCCAGAGCTTGAACCGTGGTCGACTACATGGGAGTACAGTGATATAGCCATTACGCTAACTGTTGGTCCCTTTTTGATAGCTCATACTTCTGTTTGTCTGTTGTCTTTTCCTCAAAGATCATTTTCTTGTGTATTTTAAATTTATTATAAGAATATCTTCAGTAGGTTTTACTTATTATTTTTTAAAAGTTTAGTTTTTTCTTCCCATAAGCGAGAGAGACAGCAAGGTCCCCTAACAAGGTCCCCTGGCCATGATTTACTCCAAACCTTAGCCAACCCTGGATTCTGGGCCTGTGTGTGCATGGTGTGTTCAGGAAGGCCTCCAGATGTCACCCCAGAACCTTCCCATGTGGGTCAGCCTTGCAGCTCACCATTGTGTCACCATTATGCCACCATCTGGCCCCAACTAGTATTTATTTAAATGGATTTTGTGCAGTTTAACTTAAGGATGTATCACTACTAAGTAGTCTTGCGTTTGTCTCTGCTAAAGCATTCCAATGGTATTACTGACGCCAAACCATCTTTTATGTTAATTCTTAGGACCCCTGGACCACTTGAGTTACAATTACTCACATTTAGGTGAGACAGACTGTCGTCATGAATTCAAGGGACACTTTTTTTCTGCTCTGAGCACAGGATGAATCAGACAGGCTCTTATATTTCCCTAGGCTGGTAAGTGGAAGTTTCCTAGTTACTTTTCTTAGAGGATTATCATTTGGTGGTCCTGGTTTTATGTGGTATTCGTCTAACATCTTCCATCTTTTAAAAATGTTACTAAATTATTAATGATTATACGTGTGTGTAAGAGAGAGATGAGCACCACACACAGGTTCTGATCACACTGCAGTCCCCGTACTCTAGTCCTCCCACCCACCAGATTTGGGCACTTGCATATACACTGGGCACATTACAGGCTGACAAACCTGGAGATTTGAACCACAGTTGCTATGGGGATGTAGCTTTTCTTGATAAGCTCAATACCACTGAGCACAGAGCTGACCTGAGATGGGCAAACAAAAGGCTTTTGTCTTTATATGGCCATGTACTTGAGTTTCCAGTTTTCACACACACACCAGTGAGGATTCCATGGGCATTTACAGAATTCTAAACAAATGAGAATTTAAATCTCTGTGTATGAAATGTGATCATTTAATCATCACCCAACTCTGTGAAGTCAGTATTGTAATCATTCCCATTTCACAGCTGAAGAAACAGGTTCGAAGAGTTCCAGTACATTTGCTGCCCATCATCATGGCTCAGAGGTGACAAGAGTTGGGACTGAATATAGGTTTGTCTGATTCCAAAGTCCAGCCATCCCAGTATTCTGCCTCTCAAGGAAGTCTGAAATAGATGGTTTAGATTCATAGGAATGTGTCATGGACGAGGCCCTGGGGAGAAAAGCCTTCAAAACAGTTATGAGTAGGTTTCTATCAGGGCATATATATTTTATATTTTGACTGTATTGTTATTCTACTCATGGCATTCCTTTGCCAGCATTTGTCCTTCTCTAAGAGGCTGCCCTTTGTCTTTAGCAGAAAAAAACCAAACTCTTCAGAGTCAAAAAGACCGACATAAATTTTAAGTGTCTAAGAGCCAGTAGTATTTTTTTTTTTCAGAAAAGTACATATTTCTGACAAGTTATACTTCTAGATGAAATTGCTTCTAAGAATCTAGGAATCGTTTTTAAAATATGTGGAAAATTTCAAGCATTGATTAAAGGAAAGAGAAAAGTACAATAAACCCTTATGAGTCCATCACCCTGTTTCAAGTATATCAACTCCTGGCCAATCTTGTTTCAGCTAATCTTCCTACACCCACTTTGTTTGCTGGTTTGTTAAAGAGAATCCCACACATTTATCATTTCCCTTGTAAATACTTCAATGCATCTTTTAACTGATAAGGACATTCTTTTAAACATAATTGCAATGCTATTATCACACTTAACAAAATTACTGTAATTTCTTAACTTCTTCTGAAACCCAGTCATACACAGATTTGTCCAACTGTCTCAAAAAATATTTTCTTTTCAGCTGGTTTGTTCCCATCAGAATCCAAACAAGAGTCATGTGTTGCATTTGGTTATGGTTCTTAAATCTTAATCTAAAGCAGTTCCCTATCCCCTCCCTTCTTTTTTATGCCATTTATTTGCTGGGTCATTTATCCTATAAAATGCCACCTGATATGGATTTCTATGGTGGCTGTACAACTTGTTTTTTTTAGCACTCATATTCCTATAAACTGAAAGTTAAGTCTCAAGCCTTTTTTAAATTTAGGAAAATATGACAGGTATTTCAAATTTTATTAAATAAAAGGCAAATACTATGTTGTAGTCTCACTTTTAATGATTAAAGAATTTTAAAATTGGCCAGTGGGTTCAGGTTTCATTAGTCCGATTTATCCATTGTATACTTCCCATCAACCTTTCTCTTTCACCTACTGGTTTCAAATGCACAGTGATAATTTTAAGCATCACCAATACATTATTAGTGGACACAAAATGTTTTTGTTTTGTTTTTTAATTCTACCAATCTTCACATGTTTATTACTTGTAATTCTTCTAGAAAGAACTTTCCCTATTGAACAATAAAAATGAATGAAGCAGTGGTCCATGTGCAATGTGCATGGCCTTTGAAAACACTGCTAGGTGAAAGAGGCCAGTCGCAAAAGGTCATGTATTGTATGTTTCCATTTATCTAAAATATCCAGAGTAGGAAAATCCTTCAAGACAGAAAATTGATTAAGAGCTGCCAGGGCTGGAGAGGTGGAGGAGGATGGGAAGTGACTACTAATGGGTACAGGATGTCTTTGGGGGGGATAAAAATCTAAACTTATGTTGTGGTGGTATTTGCATAGCTCTGTGAGTATAAGAAAAATGATAAAATTAAATGAGTGACTTTTTATGGTATGTGAATTATGTATTTTTTAAAAGAGATTTTTGCTATAGGGCACATGCGTTTGCCAGAGAGACAGAAAATGAGAACTCACCCCCTAGGGGAATGGCCATGCCACAATCCCTTCTACTCCAGTCTCCTCTCAGGATTTTAGGCACGCAGACCCATGTACCTGGTGTGAGTTGAAAGCTGCTGGGTCCAGGACTTGAACTGCAATTGACTACGTGGGAGTCCAGCGACGTGACCATTACACCATCTGCTGGTCCCAACGTGTAAATTATATTTTAAGAAAGATTTTTAAAAGAATTTTTCCTTGGGACCAGCAGTTAGCGTAATGGCTATGTCACTGGACTCCCATGTTGTTGACCGCGGTTCGAGTCCTGGACCTGATGGCTTAAACTCACGCCGGGTGTGTGTGCGTGTGTGCTCAAGATCCTGAGAGGAGAATAGAGGAGAAGAGATTGCGGTGTGGCCATCCCCCCGGGGGGTGATATCTCGCTTTCTGTTTTTCTGTCTCTCTCTGTCTTTCTGGCGAGCACACGCACCCTCTAGCAAAAACCTCTCCAAAAGAAGAAAAAAAAAGAATTTTTCCTCAATCAACCATTTTGATATTTTCAATGCAGTTTTTACAGAAATGCCTAGATAAATACTTGTCTCTGTCTTTTCAGAGAAATGGGAAATGAGTTGGATACCCTAGTACTTGCAATGATGCTAATGCCTTTTAAAGTATTTTTATGAACTTATGGACATTTATATATTCAGTGGTTTTTTTTTTTTTTTTTTTTTTTTTTTTTTTTTTTTTTTTTTTTTGGAGAGGTTTTTTTTTTGCTATAGGGCGCGTGCGCTCGCCAGACAGACAGAGAGAGACATAGAGACAGAAAGCGAGAAATCACCCCCCAGGGGGGATGGTCACGCCGCAATCCCTTCTCCTCCATTCTCCTCTCGGGATCTTGGGCACGCACGCACACGCGCCCGGCGTGAGTTGTAAGCCACCGGGTCCGAGACGCGAACCGCGGTCGACTACGTGGGAGTCCAGCGACATAGCCATTACACTAACTGCTGGTTCCCTATATTCAGTGGTTTTAAAAACACCATGTTCATTATTCTTTTTGATGTTCACATTGTCACATCTGTGGCCAGTGAGCGCTCCTTTAGGCTGACTCCTGTGTCGTTTCGACATGACTTCATCAGTCTTGATACTTCCCCTGCCTTCTGGCACCAGATAGTCCAGGCTCAGCAGGGCATTTCCTAACAAGAGCTAGAATCAGCAATTCTCCAAAGAGGCCTGGTAGTGAGAAATGGTATTTAGAAAGCAAAATCTGAGTGCTGAGGGGGCTAATTGCTACTAAGTGGTCATTGCTTCAGAGACTTTTTCAGTGTACAGAAAAGGAAATGTTCTTTTTTTCTTTTCTTTTCTTTCTTTCTTTTTTTTTTTTTTTACTTTTTAATTTTAAGATTTTTGCCATAGGGCTTTGTGCTCACTTGAGAGAGGGAAAGTAAGAAATTGCCCCCAGAGGGATAGCCAGGCCACAGTTCCTTCTCCTCCATTCTCCTCCCAGGATTTTAGGCACATGGGCATATGTGCCCAGCGTGTTTTTCAAGCCGCTGGATTCAGGACTCAAACCATTTAGTTGGACACGTGGGATCCAGTGCCCTAACCACCGTGCCATTTGCTGCCCCAGGAAATACTCTTGTTTTTTATTTTTATTTTTTTAGAAAGAGAGCAGTCATGAGTATAAATATTTCCAGTGCAGAAGTAATATTACAGTGTTTCGACTTGGATTTTATTTTTGTATCTTGTTTTGCTTTTGAGCTGAAAAATCTTAGTTTTTATAATCATGTATTTTATAACACACATATGCTATTTTACAGTAATACTTTCAAAATAATTTTTTTCTTACCGTTTATTACTCAAACACATGGTTCCCCACTCTCCCTCCCTTTCTGTTTTTCTCCCTCCTATGCACATGCACATTACCATGAGTAAAGGGAACATAAATCTCAATTGAGATACATAATCTTATGTTTCAGCTCCTCTGAAGTGAATTTGTACAAAATTTCTTTATTTCTGGAGTTGACTACTCAGAAATGCAATTCCAAATATTTGTTTCATTTCCCTTTGAACTTGACTGATCTTCCCAGCCTCCTCCTGGAGAAGAGACAGATGTGAAATCCAGGCTTAAGACGTGTTCGAGGCAGGCTATGCTAGATAGCACCTGGCTACACAGACGAGCAGTGTATTCAAGAAGGCTTGAGATATATCTGTTTGTCTTAAGGGCATGAGGAAGAAGAGGTGCTGGTATAAAAGGAAGTTTTAAAGTCAGAATTTTTAACTGGAATCTTGGCTTCCCACATAGTTTTGATAAGTCATCTCACCCTATCTTGCCACTTCAACCTGTTTTTATCATCTGTAAGATGGGGATCTCTACTTCACTAGTTGCGTGGGTCACAAGGACCATGACATTATATATGAACTAGAAAAGACCATTTAATTATTAGTTGGTGCTTTCTAGAGAGAGTAGACAGGGTGCATCAGACTACCCTTGGCATCCCAAGAAGACACCCCATTAGAACAGGTTGGGAGTGGCTCTGAAGGGTACTCTGGATGCGAGGTAGCTCTGTCAACTCTCTTAGGCATGAGAAGGGGAGAGTGTCTGGGGAGAGTCTAAAAGGAATGTTGGCCCCATTGTCTTGTTCTCAGCCTCCCCATGTTGCTCCTGGGCCCAGCAGGAAGTGTCAGAAGCTGTGGTTCTTGGCCCTTATTGCAGCATCCCTCGGAGCATGTGGAAAAGCCCTACTCAGCAAGGAGAAGCCATGAGGGGTCAGAGTCCCTGATGTCTTCATACGAGTCCTTACTGATTCCCAAGGCATGACAGCCAGTGTGCTGGCATCTGTTTTCTGATCACCTTAAATCATGTGTTTTCTTTTGAAATCTTGAAATATCAGAAACAAACAGATGTGGAGCTGATGAATCTGGGAAGTCTGCTGGGCCTTGTGTCTGGTTCTGTGCAGTCAGGGGAATGTTTTGCTGTGATGGACATGTACATGCAACACAGCAGCTACGTGGCTGTGAAACTGAGGGCTACATTTTTAATTTAATTTTAGTTAATATAAATAGCCATATGTGGTTAGTGACCACTGTATTGACAGCTCTGGAAATGTTCTGGGAAAATTAGACGGGCACCTGAGCAGGCCAAAGGCTTGATTTCCTTTCTTAAGAAAAAAGCCATGAGACTTAGAAGACTGGTCCCAGCTCCACCTCCCACTATGTGTATACGTATCCATCATGACACTTGACCCACTGTGTTTAGTTTCTTGGCCTACCAAGCAGGATTGGAGAGGATTGGATGGAATCTTTTTCACTCCTAAGTTCTTGACTCTATTTTGATTTGTCTTTTATTTGTGTATTAGTTTCTTAAGATCACTGTAACAGATTGGCACAAATGTGGTTGGTTTAACCACAATAATTTATTGGGATGTTGGAAAAATCATGATCTATTTTTGTATGTTTCCCTCTGCAAAAATGTGTCATGACTTTTCCAATGACCCAATATTCTCTTTCAGTTCTGGAAGCCAGAGGTCTGAAGCTGGTTTCATTGGGCTGAAACCGTGGTGTCTGTCGCAATGGCTCTAGGGGAAGATCTGTTATTTGCTTCTTCCAGCTTCTGGTGGTCGTCAGTATTCCTTGACTTGTGGCCACATCACTCGATCTCTGCCTCTGTGGTCACATGGCCTTCTCCTCTTCTGTTTGATTATATAATATTTGAACTCCATCTGCTCTTACCAGGACACTTACAATGACATTTAGAGCCCCTCCAGAAAATCCAACATTATCGCTTCATCTTAAGATCCTTGAACTTGGAGCCAGCAGGTGGCATACTGATTAAGGCTCTGCGGTTTGAGTCCTGGACCTGGCAGATTGAAACTCATATCAGGCGCATGTGTGTGCATGCCCAAGTTTCTGAGAGGAGAATGGAGAAGGGATTGCAGTATGGCCATCCTTCGAGGGGGTGATTTCTCACTTCTCTCTGTCTTGGGTGAGAACACACACCCTATAACAAAAATCTCTAGAAAAAAGGTCCTTGAACTAATCTCATCTGCAAAGATGAGCCTTCTCCATATGAGACAACATATGCAGGTTCTAGGGAGTAAGACCTGCTAATTTTGGGAGTTATTACTCAGCCTGCTGCACCTGATAACACTAATAGTGGATTTGCTTTAGATCAAATGCTGTGGCTATGCTATTGGGTGTGTGGAAGTTGGATGCCTGCCACGTGGCTCTCCAGGGGAACATTTTCACAGTCTTCTGAAAGGGGACCTGAGTTTGATTAAAAAACGTGAGACCACTCTCTCCCCGGCTCCTATCCTGGTTGATGTCAGATCAGCTTTACTGAGGGACTGATGAATTCATGTATGTTCCTCGGTGCACACTCCCAGTATTTGAATTATCTCCCACATCACCCCCAGTCTTCAAAACATGAGGAAGGGGACTGAGCGGGATTCAAGTCAGAACCCAAACTATATAGCACCAGACAGAGAGAAGAGAGCATTTGCTTGATCAGCTGGGTAAACGATGTTTCTCGAGAAGTGTACTCATGAATTTGAAAATATAAAGGATTGGCTCTGACACAGCCCAAGAACAGCTTGTAACTGATTTGGAATGTCATGTTTTACTGTTACTTAATCAAATCTAAGAGCAGTGGTTGGGGAAGTGGGTTTTGTAAATATTGTTCTGAAGCATTCACATTTCAACAGAAAACAGATGCCAAGTGTTTTCATTAGTAACGATGTTCGAAGTTATTAGAATAAAACACAAATCTACTTCTTGGTAAAGCAAAACACCAGCAGTGGCCTGGGTTTGGGGGTGAGAGAGACAGAGGATGGAGGAAGAAATGTATTTATAAAGTTTGAATGAAGAAAAAATTGGCTGGAAGATCTTCATTTTTTGCAAAAAGAGGCCTAAAAATGAAATATTTATCACCAGAGGGATATAGAAACAATTATAATTTAAAGTGTGAGTCACAACACTGTCTTGTTCAACCAAGAAATAAAATGACTTAGAGGCAGAATAAAATTATTGGGTTGTCAGAAAAGTTATGACGCATTTTTCATGGAAAAATATGTCATGACATTTCCAACGACCTAACACTTCATTCGTGCTCTTAAGTCCATGACATTCTTTTAGTCTTCCCATGTCCCTGGGTTAAATGGCAGATTGTCTATTCTATTCCCCGATGTGATCAGTGGCATCATTACTAGTCCTTTGTCTGGGGTTGGTCTTCAAATGATGATGATGATAAGTGTGTTTGAGTAAGGCCTGAGCGCTGTGCTTTGTACTTGCATTATCTCGTTTAATCCTTACTTTAGCCTACAGAATGAGTATCGTCATCCCCACTTTACAGATTAAGAAGCTAAGTCTGGGGCCAACAGGTGGCATGGTGGTTAAGGGCACTGAACTCCCACATGGCTGACCATGGTTCAAGTCCCAGACCTGGTGGCTTTTGTGCTCTTTCTCTCTCTTTCTCTCTGTGTGTGTGTCCCTCTCTGGTCAAATTAAAATAAATAAATAAAGTTAAATAAATAATTATTTAAAAAAAGAAAGAAGCTAAGGCTTGGAGAGGATGTCCACTTACCACAGTCTCTCAGTTGCTAGATGTCAGAGCTGAGGTTTGAACCCAGTGCCCTTTGATCCATTGTCCCACTTAGTCACTTCACTTTCTCCTAAAAATCCATGTAACAGTTGTGGTGGTTTTTCTCCTACTGTGTTCAGTCATGGTCACTATCAATAGAAGGGGATTAGTGGGCATATGATTCAGGGTGCTTTTTTTTTTCTTTTTTGTTGGAGAGGTTTTTTTTTTTTTTTTTTTTTTTTTTTTTTTTTTTTTTTTTTGCTGTAGGGCGCGTGTGCTCGCCAGACAGAGAGAGACAGAGAGATCGAAAGAGAGAAATCACCCCCCAGAGGGGATGGCCATGCCGCAATCCCTTCTCCATTCTCCTTAGGCACGCACGCACACGCACCCGGCGTGAGTTTAAGTTACCAGGTCCAGGACTCGAACCGCGGTCGACTACGTGGGAGTCTAGCGACATAGCCATTACGCTAACTGCTGGTCCCTAGTGCAGAGTGCTTTGCAGTGTCTGAGTGCTTATGCACTTTTTTAAAAACTGTGAGTACATCTCTTCAAAGCCCCTTATATTCCTAAGAGGGAGATGAGAGAATTCAGTAGCTTCCCCGGAATAGAAAACAAAATCTTCCCCCCACATCTAAAGAAAATGTCATTTACTTCATGACAGAGGAATACTCTTACTTCATATTCCTAGTCTGTTTTTGACCAGTGAACTAACACCCCAGATTTCAAGTGTGCCGTAGCAGACACTGGAGCTCCATGAGCCATAGGGCACTTACCTGCACCCACACGCCAGCTCTGTGAGCCACAGAGAATTGTATATAATATTGCACCTGCTCGTGCATGGGAGCTCTGTGAGCCATAGACCACAGCATTTACTTGTGCTCTGTTTCTCTCCCAACTCTGTATCAAATGTCTACTAGAAGCCAGGCCCTGGGCTTGGTGTTGGGGAAACACTGGTGTACACATCAGCCTTGTCCCTGGCCTCTCAGAGCCCACAGCATTCGAGGACCTTAACGTGCATTTTAGGGCAGTCACTGAGTAGCCCTGTCCTGCTGTTCAACAGGTAGAAGGGAATGTAACTGTCAAGGGGATGCAGGGACCAACTGTGGTTGCATTTTATACTTTAAGGTGATTGGGATGGTGGGCACACTGGTACTGAATTATCATTTATTTGTATTACCTGCCCATCATTCTTCATCCTCTTTGTCCTTACTGACAAAACCTCCATTTTGTTTAGATTTTTACCCTTCCCTTTATGCTTCTTAAGGAAGCCTCAGGGAAGCTGACACATCCCCAGGTTCTGGGTATAAGGTCTGATTATTTTAAAGATGGCCCATCATTTTTGATAGTGATTGGGTCCCCCATCCCACTTCTTTCTGGATGTAATGCCCATTGGAGACCTCCTCCAGTAGGAAAACAACTCTAGAAAGTAATCAGCGTTATAAATGGCAGGTAGAGGCTGTCTTGGTTCATTATTGTGTTGGTAACAGAACTACCCAAGACTGGGTAATGTTTTTTTTTTTTTAAAGTTTTTGCTACAGGGCATGTGGCTCTCCAGAGAGACAGAGAGAAAGTGAGAAGTCACCCTGGATGGCCATGCTGCATTCCTTTCTCCTCCATTCTCCTCTTGGAATTTTGGGGAATGCATGCACACACACCGGGCTTGTTTTCCAAGCTGCTAGGTCCAGGACTGGAACCGGGCAGTTGGTCCTGTGCAATCCAGCTACCTTAACCACCATGCCACCTGGCTAGCCTCTGGGTAATTTTAAAAGATTAGAGTTTTATTTGACTAGCTGGGAAGTCCAAAGGTATAGGGCCAGCATCAACAACATGGCTGACAGAGCAGAGATGGTGGCAGGTACATAAGGAAAGACATGGAGGCAGCCATCTTATTCTTTTTTTTTTTTATGTTTAATTTTCTATAGGGCACATGCACTCACCACAGAGAAGAAGGAAAGCAAGAAATCACCTCTCAAGGAGGAAGGTCATGCTGCTGTCTTTTCTCCTCCATTCTCCTCTCAGGATTTTGGGCATGCACACATATGTGCCCAGTGTGTTTTTCAAGCTGCTAGGTCTGGGGCTTGAACTGCACAGTCAGCCATGTGAGATCCAGCCACCTTAACCACTACATCACCTGGCTGGCTCACTGTATTTCTTTTATAATGACCTGCTTTCACAGGACTTAAAAAATTTTGACAGAGGAAATAGGACTGTGTGGTATAAATGTTTGACAATATTTTCTTGCCAGGATAATATCCTGGCTCCCTGGGATAGAGGCCATGTTCAGCCTAAGAGATGTCCCAGGACAAATGTGAGCAAAGAGGCCTAGCATCAGATACGGGGGTGCCAGGAAAGAAAAACAAGAGCAAAATTAGCAAAGAGCAGGTGGGTGTGAGAAGGGAAAAACTAATCACATATTGAGGCCACTTAATCTCCTTTGAGAGGTGGTAAATATATTCCAGAAAGACAGCTGTGGAAATTGGAAAGAGAGGAAAGGACATTGGACTTGAAGTCAGATCCAATTTGTGCTTTTGAGATGTTTCCATATGATGATGGGGAAGTAATGTGCTCTCCTTGAATCTGTTTCATCTCTCCTACATTTTAGAAAAATTGTACTTCCTTACATAGCTTATTTCATACAAAATGGGGATGAGAGTGAATAGCTCCCAGGGTTGCCAGGAGGGCGAACTGGTGTGATTTTCCATGAAAGTAGTTTACTTATGGTAGGGGCTTGGACATTTCTGTTGAATGAGAATCTGAACTAGAAAAATCTTCAGTGGGTGATAGGTTGGGAATAGCTACAGTATGGGTGTGCTAACACCATTCTTTGGCAATTTTTTTAAAGGCTTTACCTTGAAATAGAAAGGTCAAGATAAACAAATTGGACTTCGGTTTCTAGCAGTAATGGAATCACTGATATGGATTAGCCTTCGTAATGCAGTACTATAGAACTAGACAGAATGTGCAGGGCAACCTTCCCCCCCCCTCAAAAAATGTATAGTAGACCACAAATATAGCAAGACTATGGCCCCTGAGAGAAGGAAAACTCATGAGGTGATTCCCATAATTGTCCTTCTTTCTAGCTGGGGACAATATTCCAAGTATGGCATAAAGAACTGGAATTTGAGCAGAGCACACTCTTCCCACCGACTGAAGGAGAAAGAGGTCAGAGTTAGGGCAATGGATGAAGTTAGAATCTATGGGGCAGAATATCACTGAGGAGGGAGCGATACAATGAGAGCTGTGTGTGACCGTCTTCTCTGAGTCTGTGAATGAAAGATGCATGTGCAAACAACAGCTCCCGAAGCTCCCCAGGGAGTGCCTGTTGGGAGAGGAGTATAGGTCCTAGAGTGTGGGCTATACTGGGGCACGTTGGGTTTTTAGCCCTGCTGGAGTGGAGAAATGTTATTAAGGGCTTATTAATAGCCTTGGCATCTGACTGAGAGGCCAGAAGGGCCACATCTTGGTATTAAGTACTGTGCCCTAGAATAGGATTTCCCAAACTTGGTACTCATGAAAGTTTGGACAAAAGAGTGGTTTGTTGTGGAGGGCTGCCTTTTACATTGTAGGATATTTAGCAACATCCCCAGACTCCACTCACTCATTGCCAGTAACACCCCACCACCAGCTTGTAACAACCCAGAATGTCTCCAGACATCTGCAAATGACCCCCAGGTGCATAAATACCTCCAGATGAGAACCACTGCCATAATAAAATACCCCAAATGAAATCCTGACAAGATTTGCAGTGGGAGAAGAATTTGAGAGGGAGTTGTATGAAGTTAATGGGGTTTGGGAAACACTTTGGGCTTTCCAGAGATCTTTACTAATAGATCCCAAAACTAAACCTTTGAAATGATTAGCCAGTAACTGAACTGTGGAGTCAGTAGCATTCAGGAGAAGAAAGCAAATTCAGGTATGTATAGAGTAATACATAGAATACATACCCTACTGTGTATTAATTCCAACACCTGGTTTTCAGACACGAGATGCTAGACATATAAGGAAACAGAAAAATGTGATCTTGGGACCAGCAGATGGCGTAATGGCTATGTCGCTGGACCCCCATATAGTCGACTGTGGTTCGAGTCCCGAACTTGATGGCTTAAACTCATGCCGGGCGCGTGTGCGTGCGTACCCAAGATCCTGAGAGGAGAATGGAGGAGAAAGGATTGCTGTGTGGCCATCCCCCCTGGGGAGTGATTTCTCGCTTTCTGTCTCTGTCTTTCTGGTGAGTGCATGCACTCTATAGCAAAAACCTCTCCCCCACACCCCCACAAAAAAAAAAAAAAAAAGAAAAAGAAAAATGTGATCTTATGTCAAGAAAAAAGCATACAACACAAATTAAATCCCAAATGTCCCACATATTGGACTTAGAGAACAAAAACTCTGAAGCAGCTATTGTATTAGATTTAATGAATTAAAGAAGTAACTGATTTTGGCAAACATATAGAGGTTACAAAAAAGTACAAATACAAAATTCAGAAGTGAACAACTATATAAATAATAATATTAAATATGAATGGATTAAACAAATCCAGTCAAAGGCAAGAGCTGTCAGACTAGGAAAACAACAGAAAAAAAGAAGAAGAAGAAGAAGAAGAGGAGGAGGAGGAGGAGGAGGAGGAGGAGGAGGAGAAATGTGAAAGCTGGAATGAATAATACCTATAGGCATTTACTAGCAAATTTCAGATGATAGAAGACTGGGTCAGGGAACTTGAAGGCAGAACAGTAAAAGTTATTCAATCTGAAGAACAGAAAGATAAAATATTTTAAAAAATTAACAGGGCCTCAGGGATATATGAGCATATACCAGATAGCTGTATGCATGTATAAATAGAGTCCCAGAAGAAGAGAAATTAGAATATATAAAATTTTGTAATGAATAATTGCCTAAAACTTCCTAAGACTTCCTCCCTGAAGCCTGCAAGCCAGTCAGGATCATAGACAAACTTGGTTGTTCAAATCATTTTTGATCCAAACCCTATGTCTTCCCATATGTCTTCAGTATGGAATAGCAGCATCCTTCTGCCTGTACCAACTAATGAAAAACATCAAGGTGTATGAAGTAGTGAACTCCAAGCAGAATAAACGTGTCCGGAGCTACATGTAGACTCAGTATAGTTAAACTGCTGAAAATAAAAAAAATAAATATCAAAATCTTGAAAGCAGCCAGAGTAAAAAGGTAAATTATTGGAGAACAAGGATTAGAATGCTGAATTTTTGTCAGAAACTATGAGAACAGAAGACAATTTTTTAAAAGAATTATTTATTTATTCAAGGGAATCAAACACACAACCCACAGCAACACTATAGTCCCTGAGTTGGTTTTGAAATATATCCACAAAAGGGAAGACCATTTCCTGTTCCCTTAAGTATGAGATGGACTTAATGACTCTTCTAATGAACAGAATGTGGTAGAAGTGTTGATGTATGATTTCTAAGATTAGGTCATGAAAGACCTTGTAGCTTTCTCCTTGTTCTTTCTTTTGGATCACTTACTCTGGGAGGCTATCTGTTGCAACACTGAAGATGTGCAACCCTGGAGAGACCCCTTGTGTTGAGGACCTGAGTCCTCTTGCCAATAGCTATATGAGTGAGCTGTCTTGAAAGACGGTCTTCTAGTCTACCAAGCTTTCAGATGACTTCAGCCCTAGCTTACATCTTAACTGGAACTTTATGAGAGCCCTTGAGCAGAATAACCCGGCTAAACCTCTCCCAATTTCCTGACCTACAAAAGCAATAAGATAATAAATGTTTGTTGTTTTTAGCTGCAAAGTTTTGAACTTATTATACAGTAGTAGCTAACTAGTTTAATCTCCTTCCTCAATATATCTGTAACCACCTCTCTCTCACTAAGCAACAGTTCCAAAATCTCTCATCCTATTTCTTTGCTTACTCTCTACCCTTTAAACCTTTTACAAATACCCCCACCTCTCTCCCATTCTCTGCTACTTTCTCCTCTCTCTTCCTCTCTCTTGTTTATTATTTATTCTTTTGTTTAGTATTTTCCATGGTAAATCCCCATTCCAGTTTCTCTAGTTCTTCCCACTAATTGGCTGGATATTCCCAATAAGTCCGTGAAATGGAACACAGTTTGGGGAAAGGGCGAGGAGGATGTATTGACCAAGTAACACCAGCTTTTCTTTAACAGGAGAGGAAGGGGAACAGCTAAAAATGCACACCCATCAGTCATTTTTGTCCCTATTACATTAGGGCTTATGACCCAGATTTGTTATTTGTTCACTATATGCCAAGTACGGTGGTAGATGTGTGTATTTAATCCTAAAATCACATTCTAATGAGGTTGATGCTATTATTATCCCATTTTCAAGGAGAAAATAGAGGCACAGAGAAATTAAATTACTTGTCCACAGTCACAGAGCTGTCAAGCAACAGCTTGACAGGAACAAAGTTTAAAGGCCATCCCAACCCAGGAGCCTGTAGGGTGTGTGTTCTTGGCAGAGAGACATAGAGAAAAAGAGAGGGAGAGAAAGTGCTCCCCAATGGGATGTGGTCACGTCACAGTCCCTTCTCTATTTCTCCATCCTGTCAGGACTTGAGGTATGCTCACAAGCATGCCTGGCATGGTTTTCAAGCCCCCAGGGCCAGGATTTGAATCATAGTTGACCATGTGAGATCTAGCTCCCTGAACCAGTAGGCTACAAGGCAGGCCCTCACACTTAATTCTAACTCTTAAAAACCATGGGGCCAGGGGCCAGCAGGTGGTGTGGTGGTTGGGGCATTGGACTCCCACATGGCTGACTGTGGTTTGAGTCCCATGCTTGGTGGTTTGCTTTCTCACTCTCTCTAGTGCATGCACATGCCCTATAGCAGACTAAAAATTAATAATAAGTAAATAATAATAATTAAAAAAAATGCAAAACCATGGGGCTGAACTTCTCACAGACTCAATGCAAATTAAGACCTTTTAAAACCCACGTTGTTTAGTCTCCCTTCTTGGACCACTCATGGTGGCCTTCCTTTTTCTTAAACATCAGACAGAATCTGTGAGTGGAAAGTTCCAGAATGTCTGCGTTTTGGAAATGAAGCCTAATTTGTCCACCAAAAAACAAAACAAACAAAAAATACATGAGGAAAAGATTTTTCGTAAATATTGCCTTCCCATTTGTCAGTCATTATATTACCTGTCAGTCATTACAGTAGGTTTGCCTTATGGGGCTAAAATGACCCATCTCTGGTGTGTCATCTGACATGCAAGCCTCCTGAACATTGCTTGGTTTGGCTTTGAAAAGCTGTCGCCTCTGCTGTTTAATGCTTTTTTGGGCTTCTGGAAGGCCATGTTTGTAAAAAAAAAAAAAAATTATCGTTATGAAAGTAGCACAGTAACACATTAGGAAGCAGAAGGGGAAAATACTCATGACTCACTGCCCTGAGACAATGATTATTCTTATGATACACTCATCAGGCTTCTCCTGGGTTCACTGCATTCCGCCCTTTCGTTAGGTTCCTGTTTGGGCTCTAGATGTTGAAAGCTCTAGCTCTCAGGATGTTTGGTCTTTGCCCCCAGAACTTGGCCTGTCTGCAGCTGACACTCTATCTTTGTTCAGTTCAAGAGTCCGAGAGCTTTTGTGTTCTCCATCAGCCCTGCTGGAGGGGTCCTTGTGATGAAAGGTAGATTGTCAGACATCTGTTGTCCAGTACTTGTTTGCTTCTTGGTATGATGGATTATGTCGTTGTTTGTATCTATCTTCTCCCTCCCTTTGAGGGTATTATCCACTCACACCCTTTGCCATGTGACTTCCAGGAGTGACTCCAGTCAGTGGAATGTATTTCTTCCAGGAGTTATTCTAGTATGGACTATATGGGCAGCTTCAGCCATGTGACTTGCTTTGGCTAGTGGGATATGCGTGGAAATGATTTATCCTGCGGCTGAGCAGCTTTCACTGAGATTGCATGGTGCAGCTTGGCCTTTTGCCGTCCTGCCTTCTGCCGTAAGATCTTCAAGTCCCAGATGGTGGCTGCTCCTTCAGCCTCAGCCCTGGAGTAAGAAGACACGTGGAGCAGAGCTAAGCAGAGATGCAGCTGAGCTGCAGACCTGCGTGCAAGAAATAAAGCTTTGTTGTTGTAAATCCTGGGGACTTTGGAGTTGTTTATTACAACCCAACACTGACTAATATGTTGGTTCCCTAGGTAAGTGAGGAGGAGGCCCTACATCTACTGGGGCAAACATGCCTCAGCAGAGGTAGCCAGACTGTTTCCAGCTCCCTCCCCAAACTGAGGCATAGCATCACTCTGCTTTCACTGACAGGATCCACATATTGAGAGCAATGTTCATTCTGTTGACAGAGATCATTAAAATATTGTGGTTGACTCGGAGCTCTCATTCTTTGCCACTCACCTCAGTGTGACATTGACAGTGTTCTTTTCTGTTTTGCTCCTTATTTCTCTCACTTTGGCAAAAATGAGAGAGTTTTTATGTGAGGGGTAAATGCAATAAAAGGTAGCTCTGAAGTTTAGTGTTAGTACCTTCCCACTGACCCTCTGTGCAGGACCTCTTAAGAGAAGCTTGTAGAGGGAAAGGAAGAATGTCTAGAATTGGAACCGAGGCCCAGTGCTGTAGACTCCTCCTTCCCATCTCTCATCTCTTCAGTTTTGACTAACTCTGTTTCCTTCCCCTGTGAAGGACGTTTCCAAAGTCACCAGAAACAAAGGGCCTCCCATGCTGTCTCTATTTACAACACTCTGGGGAAGAACTCTGCTGGGCCTGACTTGGGCCCTATTTCCATTCTGTAAATCAATCTTTCCATCCAAAGGGGGTATCCCAGGCTGACATGCTTGGGTTCATATACCCTGTGGCCAAGGGTGGAGGGAGGGTCCAGTGCTAGGAGAGGGTATAAAGATGGTTGCAGATACCCGAAGTTACCACAAAGACCAACATGTGAGTTCTTTAACTTTCATGGGGTTTATGTTGTTGGTGGCAGCATAAAACACATGGTCTTGGGAAGTGGGCAGCTATGTGACCCTGGGAAAATTCCTTCACCTTAATAAACCTTGATTTCCTCATATAAAAATGGAGATGATAATTTTTCCCTCACAGATCTGTTATGATGGAATGAGGCAACATATGGAAACATCTGGAGGATATGCTTGACAAATAGTAGTCATTATTCCTGAAGTTTTGTTATCCTGGTACCTGGGGCTGTCTAGGCGTAATAATGTCCCCCCTTCCACCCTGCTGTCCTCATTTCTTACTTTGCAGTGAGAAATACAGCTCTCGAATGGCCCCAAGGGCCCTGTCAGTACCTCACTGTGTTTTCTTCCTGGAGGCAAGCCACGTGGGAAACTAGATTATCAGAGGGTATGTCCTGACAGTAAGACTGGAATCTGCAAAAGAAATGTGGGTGGTTTTAAGAAGGGTTTCTCAGCCAGGATGCCTGAAACACTTTCGCTTGCTACAGTAACAATTCCTAACCTACCTGGCATAATGAACCCCTCTGAGAATCTGCATAAAGATACACAAGCTCTCCTCAGAAAGATGAACAATTGCACATACAATTTCAGTCAGGTCATGAAACTCCAGGAAGCCAGCCAGGGGACCCCAGGCTCAGAACCCATGCACGGAATGGATAGGTCACTTGCCAAGGGAGCTCCAATACCTGTGTGCACTAAACCACTGGATGGAGCTTGGATGGGCACTGCCAAGTCTATTGCCGTCTCTTTCTCCACCACCCTCCTTTCTCCAGGCTTCCATGACTGACCGTCTTTCATATGGACACATTCTGTTTCAGGTAGTAAAGAGTCTTGGTGTGACACAGGGCCGCGGTAAGTGTTTGTTCCATTAATTTGCAGTCAAGTCTTGGCAGCACAGGGCCACTCTGCCTCCTAGTTGATCCTATGCATCTCTTTTGATGTATGGTGTGGATTTTAAAGTTTTTCTCTGAAAGGATAGTCTTGATCTCAGCATTATTTAGGAGCATGAACATTCTCTTGTGTGCAATATATGAAAAATATGCATTCAAAATGACTTATTTTATTTATAATAATCCTCTCTCTGACCCTAGGTGTAAATGGCATTTTCTCCAATTTAAAAAATGAGAAAAATGGGCTTTCCAGAAGTCAAGTGACTTGCCCAAGGACTTTGAGTGGAAAGTGGCCACACTGAGGTGACAGCCTGACCCTGCCTGCCTACAGGTTGGGCCTCTTTGGATCTTACCAGGCTGCTGCGAGGCCACTGGACCAGGGAGGAGATGGGCCAGTATGTGCGTGTCACCACGTGGGGACACATCATCTGGAGCAGTGAGGGAGCCTGAGTCTCGAATCTGTAAAGGCCAGAGTCTGGTCTTCTGCCAGGGAGAAGGGAACCTGTCTCAGACCAGAGCCCATGGGGCGATTCAGTTTTTGCTAGAGGAAACGTGGTCCTCTTCCAAGAAGCCTGGCCTCTGCATCTTCAAAAGGATTTCCCTCCTTTTCCAGGAACGTGGAACAGGACACACTTGGCGGCAGCAAGAGAAGGGTGGCAGGGAGCCCGCTGGCTTCCTTAGAGCCTCTGCACTCCCGTTCACCCTCATGGAGGAGCACTGGGCTCTGCTGGGATCAGCTGCAGCCCAGCCGGAAAGTAGGTCAGTGTGCAGCCACGCTGTTCCAAGGCAGGGCTTCCTGGTCCTCCCTGGCCCCCGGCCTCCCCTTTTGCGGTCTGCCCGCTCTGCGGCCTGCTTCCCTCCGGTTCTCTAGCTCACTCCTCTTCTCCATTCTTTCTCCCTCTCTGCAGACTTTCCTTCTCTGGGTTCTCTCGTCTCTAACCTTCCTCTCCTGGCCTCTTTCTGGCTCCACTCCCCACCCCCACCCCCACCTTGTCTGACATCTCTCCTTCCTTTTTTTTCCTCTCTCCTCCTTTAAGGTTTCTGGATAGTCCCTTCTAGGATCAGTAGTCAGTACCACACCCCATTTGTTGTCTTTGTAAAGAAGTTTTGTGCTTGTTCTAAAGAAATCAAAACATTCAGAAACGTTCGCACACGAAAACAAAACAAAACAAAACAAAGAGCCCACCCCCCAGAAACAACCACAGTTAACACTGGATGAACACTACTCTGGTACGTTTTTAGATGTCTGTGCAGTTAGAGGACAGATGTAAATGTTTTATAAAATGAGACTACTGTATAAAACAGATGCTCAAAGACAACTTCTGGACAGTAGCTCTAACCCATCTGGAACCCAGTTGTTCCTTCTGCAAGCTGTATTTAGAGGACTGGGTATGGTGTGTCCCATCCACTTATCTGTGGCTGGAGAAATGGTGGATGGAAAGGGATCAGCTCGGTCACACCGCAGTCCTTTGCCATCTAATACTCCATCTCATCGGGATCATGGGCACATGCATGAGCACCCAGCATATTGCCGGGGGACCAGGGCTTGAGCCATGGTCAGCCATGTGGGATCTGCTTCCTCTGCACAGTGCTTAATGGCTATGCTATGGGGCCAACCCTTGCTAGGTTTTTTTTTTTTTTTTTTTTTATCTCAAAGCTAGAACTTTTTTTTTTTTTTTTCTTTTTCTTTTTTTTTTTTTTTTTTTGGAGAGGTTTTTGCTATAGGGCGCGTGCGCTCGCCAGACAGACAGAGAGAGACAGAGAGGTAGAAAGCAGGAAATCACCCCCCAGGGGGGATGGCCACGCCGCAATCCCTTCTCCTCCATTCTCCTCTCGGGATCTTGGGCACGCACGCACACGCGCCCGGCGTGAGTTTAAGCCGCCGGGTCCGGGACTCGAACCGCGGTCGACTACATGGGAGTCCAGCGACATAGCCATTACGCTAACTGCTGGTCCCAAAGCTAGAACATTTTGAAATGCACTTTGAATCACCATCTTAACTTCTCAGCTTGGTGTTTCTGAAGCTGTACTGCTTCCATGATACCCCAGCTGGTGGCAGGGCCACCACTTTGATTAAAAAAAAATTGAGGGAACCAGCAGTTAGCGTAATGGCTATGTCGCTGGACTCCTATGTAGTCGACCGCAGTTCACTTCCCGGACCTGGTGGCTTAAAACTCACGCCGGGCGCGTGTGCGTGCGTGCCCAAGATCCCGAGAGGAGAATGGAGAAGGGATTGCAGCGTGACCATCCCCCCTGGGGGGTGATTTCTTGCTTTCTGTCTCTATGTCTCTCTCTCTCTGTCTGGCGAGCGCACGCGCCCTATAGCGAAAAAACCTCTCAAAAAAAAAGAAATTGGGGCCAGACTGATGGCATAGTGGTTAAGGCAGCTGGATCCCATATGGCCGACAGTGTGGTTTGAATCCCGAATTGGCAGCTTGAAAAACACTCTGGGCACATGTGCCAGCAGGCCCAAAATCCCAAGAGGAAAAGGAGAAGGGATTGTGGCACGACCATCCCCCTGGGTGGTGCTTTCTCTCTCTCTCTCTCTCTCTCTCTCTCTCTCTCTCTAGTGAGTATACACACCCTATACCAAATTAGATTCTTAAAAAAATTGTTCTTGCCCCTTGTGCATGTTGATTTATTTGATCATCTATTCATTACTAATTCAACAAATGTTTACGTTTAAGAGACTGTGAAAATTATGCTATTTTATGTTGCTGCTTCTAAATCACACAGATTGGGGCGAGCTCCATGGCCTAGTGGTTATGGCAGCTAGATGCCACATGCCAACTGTGCTGTCTGAGTCGCAGACCTGGCAGCTTGAGGAACAGTGCTTTCTCACTCACTCCTCTTTCTGTTGCTATTTCTGTATCTCTCTCTCTCTGGTGAGCATGTGTGCCTTCTGACATGTATATGACATGTATGTATATGTATATAAAATTGCATACCCTGTATATTCCCATACCAAATTGATTCAAACATTTTAACTGAATTGAGAGTCTTGTCACTTTGTGTAAGAACTATTAAAACTGGAAAAGTTGGGGCCAGCAGGTTGCATCGTGGTTACGGTGCTGAGTATAGTTTAAGTCCTGGGCCCAGCAGCTTGAAACTCATGCTGGGTTTCACACTCGTGAGAGTGTGTGCATGCCCAAAACCCCAAGAGGAAAATAGAGGAGCAGGTATTGCAGCATAGCCATCCTTCCAGGGTATGTGTGTGTGGGGGGGGTGATCTCTCATATTCTCTCTCTGTCTCTCTTTGTGTCTCTGGCAAGCAAATGTACCCATTAGCAAAAATCTCAAAAAAAAAAAAAAAACAAACCAGAAATATTTTTCGAATTGTTAAA
The DNA here is from genome assembly GCA_026018925.1 of Tupaia tana. Taxonomy (NCBI): domain Eukaryota; kingdom Metazoa; phylum Chordata; class Mammalia; order Scandentia; family Tupaiidae; genus Tupaia; species Tupaia tana. Next base: position 7,100,491 of record JAKSZU010000018.1, read on the forward strand.
AGGTAGCATGGGGAAATTAATTAAATTATAAACATATTCTTTCAACTAAAAGTCTTCCACCAAAGTTCACTTTAGATCCAGCTCATAAACACATACACATACACACCCCTTTCTGAAGCTGTTTTTTTTTTTTTTTCTTTTTCTTTTTTTTGGAGAGGTTTTTGCTACAGGGCGTGTGCACTCGCCAGACAGACAGAGAGAGACAGAGAGACAGAAAGTGAGAAATCACCCCCCCAGCCGCAATCCCTTCTCCTCCATTCTCCTCTTGGGATCTTGGGCATGCATGCACACGTGCCCGGCGTGAGTTTAAGCCACCGGATCCGGGACTCGAACCGCGGTCAACTACGTGGGAGTCCAGCGACATAGCCATTACGCTAACTGCTGGTCCCTCTGAAGCTGTTTAAAACCTTATATCATCAGCCTTGCTATTAGCTGATATTGCTTTTCAATGTCCTGTTAAACTCTTCTCATAATTTTTGCTATTTCTGGACAAACGTAACATTTTGCTTATATAGTATGTTACAATTTAGTGTTTTTCTTTTTTTGACACTGGTTATTTATCTTAATTTATAAAAGAAGGAACTAAAGCTAAGAGGGTGTGACTTTTCTATATAGCTGGTAGGGGAGGAAGCGTAAGGGAAATGGAATTCAGTATAGTCCTTATAATTCCTTTCAAATGTTACTGGCTCCTATATATTGAAATATGTGGGATGTTTTTGTTCAAGGGAATAAAATTAAGTTCTTACATAGGGTGAAAGACCATTATACATAAAATTTTATATTTTTAAAAAATCCAACAACACATTATTAGTATTTTTTACAATCTCCTTATTCTTTCAGATGTCAAGTTTTAGTGGATATGTCATAATTCATAATGATTCTCCAAGTATTGGACATTTAGTTTCCAGTTATTTATTTTTTTCTTTTTTAAAAACAGTTTTATTTATTTCTTTTTCAGTTTTGCCATAGGGAGTGTGTGCTTATGAGAGAGAGAGACAGAGAGGGGCAAAGTGAGAAGTCACCCCTCGGGGGGATGGCCATGCCATTGTTGCTTCTCCTCTGTTATCCTCTCGGGATTTTGGGCACACATGCACACACGCTAGGGACAAGTTTCAAGCTACTGGGTCTGGGACTTGAACCACTGTCAGCCATGTGGGAATCCAGTGCCTTAACCACTACATCACCTGCTGGCTCCACCAGTTACTATTTTCCTCTAATAGCTGACAATGTAAAACATATTTGTGACATATAGCTTTTTGCTTTTGTCAAGTTATTTCCTTAGGCTACATTTTCAGGAGTGGAATTAATGGGAATGTTTCATAAATACTGCTTTCCAAAGAGGTCATAATAATTTATAATGCTACCTATAATGACTGAGGGTTCTAATTTCACTCCAACCTAGCCCACCTTACATATCGTTTACTTTCTGAAATTTTGCTGAATTTGGCAGGTTTAAAATGATATGTCAAGGTTGCTTTAGCCTGCATTAAAATGTGATAGCATGAAATTTTTTCCTCTATGCTTTTTTGCCATTTGTATTGGCTCTTATAAATTATCTATTTATATCTTTTCCCTATCTATCTATTGGCTCTTGAAGTATCCATATAAATCTGAATTACATTGGGGTTTAATATATTTAATCTAAATACTTCCACTATTTTTTTTTTTCATGCTTTTTTTTTTTTAAATTGAGGCACAATTTGCATACAGTAAAAATTTCATCTTTGTAAGGAATTTTAAGAGATACTACCTACAGTCGTGTCACTGCCAATGTCATCAAGAACAACTTTGTCTTAGTCATGTTCTGCTGCTACAACTCAATACCACAGACAGGGTAGTGTAAACAATAGTTTATGGGACCAGCAGATGGTGTAGTGGTTGCATCACTGGACTCCCACATGCTCAATCATTGTTCGAGTCCTGGACCTGGTGGTTTCAAAATCATGCTGGGTGTGTGTACATGTGTGCCCAAGATCCTGGGAGGAGAACAGAGGAGAAGGGATTGCAGTGTGGTCATTCCTCCTTTGGGGGCTGATTTCTCACTTTCCCTCTCACTGTCTGTCTGTCTCTCTCTCTGGCAAGCACACACGCCCTAAGGCGAAACCTCTGGAAAAAAATCTTGGTTTGTGGTTCTGTAGGCTGGGGAGTATAAGAGTATAGTGCTGGCACTGGTGAGGGCCTCTTTCTGTGGTGGGAGACCCTGAAAATGGAAGAGAGCACAGGAGACAGAGAAAGAGCATGAGGGGCCAAACCCCATTTTATAACAAGCCACTATCTCAGTAACAGTCCCATTCTCATGATAATGACATTGCCTGTCCCTATGGGCTCCACCATCATGACCCAATCACCTTGTACTAGGCCTCCCTCCCAATACTGCCACACTGGGGATTAGGAACACATGAATTTGGGGTACATATTCAACCCACAAATGCCATGATGCCCCAAATTTTCTCATGCTTCTTTGAACTTCCTGCCCCAACTCCACACAGATCAGTGACAAGCACTGATCTGTTTTTCTGCTACTCGTTTTGCCTTTTCCAGAACATCATACAGATGGAAACACGCAGTGTATCCTTTTGAGTCTGGCTGCTGTCTCTGAGCTCAGTACCTCTGAGATTCCTCATGTTGTGTTCTTTCTCATTGCTGAGTCATACTTCATTGCATGGCTGCAGTGCGGTCTGTTCATCCCCTTTTCTGCCTCAACCTTTCTATTTTTAGTTCTGTGACAGCTCCCTTTCAAAAGTTTTAGATATTTCTATTTGTCAGCCAATCTTCCTTCACTTGTGCATAGATTTTACTCAAGCAATCCTTTTACAAATAAGAGAATTCTAAGAAGCGTAACCCAAATATGTGTCCATTATCTGTTCATAGTGGCAGGGGTCTGTCAGCGCTCCATCCTTCACCAGTGTGGGCCAACTTCTGGGCCTCTTGGATAAAGTGGCCCACTCAATCCTGAGAGCTTTCTTGCTGTAAGCTCTCGATTTTAATGGAATTTTAGTCATTAGTGGCTGAAATGAACGTGCTGAAAACAGACATATTTTCTTGGAGACAAGTGGGAATGCAGTGATGCAGTGCCACTGAGGAGGGAGGACCAAGGTGGCACCTCACCTGGTTGGGGTACTGTGGCACACTCAGGTTATCCAGGGAAGTGGTTCCAGTTCCTCGTTCCAGCCAGATTTAGGGTTGAGCTTGTCTATCTTCCTTGGAAATGTGTGAGAGAATATAGAATGTTCTTGGGAACTGACTGGCACAGGGACTCTTAATTTTTTTTTTCTCTCTCTCTCTTTTTGGTATAGGGAATGTGTGCTCATCTGAAAGAGAGACACAGAGAGAGAGAGAGAAAGAGAGAGACAGGGAAAGTAAGAAATCACCCCGCTCGGGGAGGAAGGCCACACCACAATCCCTTCTCCATTCTCCTTTCAGGATTCTGGGTATGCTTGCATATGTGCCTGGCGTGCTTTCCTAGCTGCAGAGCCCAAGGCTCAAACCGCACGCTTGGTCTTTTGGGACCCAGCCACCTTAACCACCACCCCACCTGGCTGGCCTCAGGAACTCTTGTATCTCACAGGGTTAGGAGCATGTGACAAAGAGGCTGTGGCTTTCCAGATCCTGGTGACTCAGCTCCGTCAGGGCCTGGGAGGCACCAGACAGTCTTCTGTTTCCCTGGGCAGGATGCTTGGCTGAATAGGAGCCTGTACACAGTAAACCCGAGCTGCGGGGTCAGAAATGTCCAGATTCTCTGTGTGATATTAACCCAGCAGCCCATAGAGGATCTGCCTGTGGTTCACCTAGACAGCCAAGGCTACCGAAGTAGCTCAGCTCGCCGTGATGGGTGGGGAGCAGGGAGATTCAGAGGAGCACACATGAGACAACTCCTTGGCATGAGGTGCGACTAACTGGGTTATTATTTGGATAAAACACTATCAAACTTCTGAGCCCTAATGGCCTAAGTTCACATTGTTGGTCGTCTTTTCTTCCTGGTAACATGTTTGTGCTCAGTATCAGCAGCCAAGTCTTAAGCCAGGTGTGGAATTCAGGGTGGTCCTCGTGGGTTTATTCTCAGCCTAACCTAGAGACACTAACTGGGTAGCATGGCTTCCTCGGCTCCACTGGAGGTCTGGTGAAGTGGGTACCTTGGGTGACTCGGATGAAGGAAGGGCAGCAGGCCTTTGAGTTGGTGGATGCTGTGGTAGAGCCTGTATTAGCCTAAACACTTGTGTGAATCCATAACTTAGCTTTCGTTTTGGCCACCCCTCCCCCAATATTGATAGTGTGCAAACAAAACAATTCGTTTAGCATTTTCTCTTTGTAACCATTTGCTTCAGAATGAGGTAAGACTCAGAATCTCAAACCTGGCATCCAAGCAGAAAAACAACTAATTCCTAGAGAAGTTCGACAGGGACAAGCATTTTACAGGGAACCTGGAAACGAGCCACAAAGGACAGAAGCACAATCTGCAGTCACCTCCCCGCTGGCCAGCTCCAGCTGGATGTCCCGTAGAAGCCTGGACCTCAATAGGTCAAAAACTGAACTCATCACACTCCCTGGAGTCCCCTCTCTTAGTGACTAAAGTCGCTAATATTTCTACTTGTTTGTGTTGGACGATATGACTGTCCTGACTCTCTTCTGCCCCTCCCTTTCATGTGCAGCCCACCGCTGAGTCCCCTGAAATGTCTCTCCAACCTGTTTCACCTCCAGCATCTCTGACGAGGCACAGTGAGCACAGAGCTCTCTGCCTGCCTTCCTGCCTTCATTATTGCCCCTGCTCAGTGCCATCATACCACAGACTGCAGACATTTGGCATTCTCCTGAGATCTCAACTTTGCCAGTTTTCTCAGCTCTGTCTCAGGCTTTCCCTTCCTTGCAACCTGTAGGTTCTAGTCATGATAACTTTCTCCAGTTCCTGCATTGTGCAGGCCCCTCTTTTCTCTTGCCCTCCAATCCAGAGAGCCCACCTTGTTCCTTCTGCCTGGCCAATTCCTACTCACCCACTTAGTGGAATTAGACATCACTCCTTGGTCCCAAAAGCTGGCAGAGTAGGAGGGCCTTCCTATGGTGCCCTCAACACAGATATCAGTCTGTACTGGAATTGCCTCTTCGTTGTCGAAGCATCATTGCCTGGTGTAGAACTTTGCATATAGTAGGTGATTAATAAATGTTCATACAGGGACCAGCAGATGGTGTAATGGTTACATCACTGGATTCCCATATAGTCGACTGTGGCTCAAGTCCTGGACCTGGTAGCTTGAAACTCACTCTGGGCTTGTGTGCATACGTGCCCAAAGTCCTGAGAGGAGAATGGAGGAGAAGCGATTGCAGCGTAGCCATCCTCTCTGGTGAGTGCACATGCCCTTTAGCAAAAAATCTTTTTCTAAAAATTAAAAATAAATAAATAAAGAAAGAAAGAATTGTTCATACAATGAACAGATTAACAAAAACAGGAGAGAGATTGGCTTGGCAAAAAATGGGCATATTAAGACATGATAGATTACCAGGATGTATTAATAGGAAATTATGACTTTCTGGGCCATGCAGTAGTGAGTAGTTCTAATTTTCTCCACTCCCTTCTCATCTTCCTCCTTTTGGCTTGTGTATTTCCTAAGAATTATGCAGTCATCATGTATTTATTTTATAATAAAGTGAGAAAGTTTTTGTTTTATTGCCACAAAAATGAATTTTGAATCACAAGTTGAACCCTTCTGGCTATTCCTTGGTCAATGGCAGCTCTCTATTCTGTATTTATTTTTCTTTAGCTATGTTTCAGTATTTCAGGGATCTTTAGCCAATTAGGATTGATGTTTGTAAATGAAATGGCTAAAAAAAAGTCTTTAAATGGCTAAAAGTAGGCAAAACAGCAAACGACATTTTAAAGGAAGCAAAAGCACTCTAAAGGGACTAAATGTTACATATCATGGAAAAATGAATGAGTTTTGACAAATCCTTGTTACAAATATGAAATTAAGGTGGACGTGTCCTTGGACAAATAAGCCGAAAGTGCTCAAGAGTGGAAGGAGGGAGGTGCCTCCCCACGTGCGCTGTTCCTGACGGTGGGGTGACTGTGCTGGGTTTTGTTTATCCTATATGGTCCTTACACGTGCATTCCTACCCGCCCTACCCATGGGTAGGTGCCTCCTGCCTGGAAGAAAACATGCTTCCCAGGCCAGTCGTCTGAGTGTGAGCTGGGACAGGAAAGTCATGCAGGAAATTTGTTTTCTCATAGGAGAGAAAGAACACCCTATTTTATCTCTGGGTCTTATTCTTCTGGATCTAGGTTTTATTCCAGGAATTGAAATGTCTATGAAACTGCCTCCTCTCTGCCTCCAGCTCCAGACAATTGATTTTTTTTTCTTTTTTTTGGAGAGGTTTTTGCTATAGGGCGTGCACACTCGCCAGAAAGACAGAGGGACAGAGAGACAGAAAGCAAGAAATCAATCCCCAGGGGGGATGGCCATGCCGCAATCCCTTCTCCTCCATTCTCCTCTCGGGATCTTGGGCATGCACGCACACGCGCCCAGCGTGAGTTTAAGCCACCAGGTCCAGGACTCGAACTGTGGTCAACTACATGGGAGTCCAGTGACATAGCCATTATGCTAACTGCTGGTCCCCAGACAATTGATTCTTTACACAACTGTTAGTTCTATTCACCTAGTGCTGCCCAACACATTCTCCCAAACTCGCATTTTTAAAATATATGGATTCAGAGGGGAGGAATTCTAACATGGCACAGTAGGGATGGAGCTGTCTCTGTCACCCAGTGCGTGGGCCTCAGTGCAGATGGCTGTACAGGCTGGGAGCTCATTTGTCTGCCAGCAGTTAATGTCAGCAGTTGGCTGAGGGGCCTCAGTTTCTCTCCACAGGGTTCTCTCTGTGTAGTCTCTCTTCTTGGGTTCCTGTGGGCCTCCTCACAGATGAGGCTGGCTTCCCCAGAGCACTCGTCCCAGAAGGAGCTGGTATCCTTGGGAGTCACATAGCACCACTTCTTCCAGGGAACACAGCCATAGCCATTGCCCTAGCTCTAGGGAATGGGGACCCCACATTGGTGTGGTGAGTGGTGAGTGTGCACATCACACTGTAAGAATGTGTGGGTTGGGAGCTCATGTGGTCATTTAGTTGGGAGTTCAAAGACTGTCAATGGCTTTCCATTGTACACATGGGATAAAATCTTAATGACTTGCCTATATCCTGTCCTTAGCCCCTTACCCAGTGGACAACTCTTCTGGCTAATTTCCAAGTCTCTGACATCAAGGCCCTATCCACTCAGGGCCTTTTCACACACTCCCCCATACCTGCTGCCATCTTCTTTCTATCTTTGCAAGGCTGGCTGCTCCTCTTCAAGTCTCAGATAGCAGGGCACCCCTTTGGAAAGGCCTCCCCTGACCACTCTAAATTGGCTCATGTATTCTCTCTCATCACATTATCTTCATTCCCTTTACTGGTCTATTTCTCTTTGGGTTTATGTATTGATTCCTTTAATGTAAGATCTATGCCTATTCTTTTTAAAATTTATTTCTCCTGTGAGTGGGAGAGACAGAGAAATAGCATCTCCAACACGGTCTTGATGTCCTAATCCATCCCAGCCATAGACCATGGGCGTGCACATCCCCAGTACTTAGGGAGGTCTCGTCTCTGGACCTGAACCCAGAACCTTCCCATGTAAGTTATCCTTGCAGAGTATTGCACTTTACTACTGGCCACCATCCAGCCCCCAGCTCTATGCTTATTTTATTCAGAACATACCCCGATTGCCTAGCACAGGGCCCAGCACATCTTATTCACCCAATAAGAGATATATTAAATTAACAAATAATACTACAAGGTGCCCACCTCCAAAAGGCTGGCCTAGAGCCCAGAAGATCACTTTCCAATAGGCCCCTGAGTTTAGTCCCTTCTGCTCTCTGCTGCATTTGCCAACCTCAATCTTGTGCTTCAGCCTTGACTCAACCATGCTAGGGGTATTGAAGAAGAGAGGTGGCTCCTCACCAAGTCTAAGAAGGGGCTCAGTGGGAAGCAATGCCCCCTTGCAGCCAGCACGCTGGTGGCCATGACAGATTCCAAAAGGAAGACATTTCTCAGAACAAGAGTTTAGGATCCAGCTGCCTTTTCCCATGTGGCCAATCAATGAGGTTTGTTTTCCACCCTCAGGGAATCTGGTTTTTATCATTATTAATGAAGGTCATTTTTTTTTTATTACAGTTGGCACTATAAAAACCTCATCACACAAATGTGCTTACAAAGAGCTGTGGTTCATGTAGAAAATGTTGCCAATATTGAAAAATATGACTTTAGGTAGCTGTCATCAGGCGTATTGACTTAGGGCAACTGTGACTTATCTTTGGTATATACTTCCCATGGTTTCAGACCAGGTAACAATGCTCTAACCCCCTGCTAACTGCTTTCCCTTCACCCACTCTGCTCTGGCCCTGGTGCCTCTCTGCTAATCTTCAAAGCCAAGCAGAATTCCCCTGGCCTCAGGACCTTTGTACTCACTGTTCCTCTGGGCTCCAGTACTCTTACTGAGGAGTTTTCACAGCTTACCTCCTCATCTTCCAGAAGTCTTTATCTAAAGATCACCACAAGGCATTCTCTCAAACTGTAACCTCCTGCAATGATCTTACTTCCATCTACAACTTGAATTTCCCTTTTGCCACGTAAGAGGGCATATTCACAAGTTCCAAGGATTAGGGCATGGACATCTTTGAAAGGCCACTGTTCTGCCTTTCATAGGCAGAAATTATAATTGGCCCAACCTGGTTCATGTGGTACCTTCAGAGGCTCTGATGGACGGGCTGCATGAGTGACACATCCACATGCCCTTCATGGGATTGGGGCTTCTTCCCAGTGGGCGGGGCAGGCAAGAGGAGAGCATGTCTGTCTCACGTTCCTTTTGAGATCTTGACTCGATCTGGGAGGCATCTGTCTACATTAAATAAGACTCTCATGCCCCATTGAAGTTGCTTTTGATGAGTAGACTTCCAATTCTAAACTGGAAAGGGTCAAAATGCCCCTTCGTGATGGTTAATTTAATTTTATGTGTCATCTGTTTTTCTGGAGAACTCTAACTAGTACACTCATGGCAAGAACACTAGGCTGAGGCCAGGAGTGTTGCCTCTGTTCCTGACTAGAAGGCTCTGTCTAGTACTAGCGTTCTAGAGTTCTTTGGCTTCATTTGTCTAGTGTTGGAGAGAAACCATTCAAAAGGGTGGAGCCTGCTTAAGAAATGTTACTGACTTTTCACTCCAGGACAAGAGTTCCTCGTGAATTGGAGGTAATTCTCACCTGTTACAAAAGAGTGAGCGGTGGGTCAGAACCTGTGAAAGCGGCACCTTTTATTTATTTCATGTAAAAAGGCAAACAAGATGACTTGGAGCTGGTTTGGAGCCCAGTGCTGCTGGAGGCTTTACAGAGCAAGCAGACACTCCAGCTCCCCCAGAATCTTTTGGTGTTCTGGTCTGCACCAGAGCAAGGAGAGGTAGGCACCTCTCCCCACAGATCTGGGTCTCAATCTTCACTTGCCCTGGCTGGTGTCCAAGAGCCTTGGGCTCATATTATTGCTTAGATGTGGAGATTGAACTGGGGAGAGGATTCTGGGCCAAGGGGACCCTCATACCACAGGGAGACGATGCCCTGGACAGGTTTTCAGAGCCTGGTGTCAAAAGGAGGGCTGACTTATGCACTGTCCATCCAGGCAAGGACAGTCTAACGCAGGACCCCATTTCTGAAGTGTGGAGTTGGTTGAGGTCCTAAACTTAGAGGCAGTGTATATATGTGCATATATATAACCATGTTAGAAGTTTCCTCTTGTCCTTTGATTAAATCCTGGGAGAGAAAAACCACATAAATTAGAAGGAGAATTGGGATATTTCTTTCAAGAAGCTGAAAACAGGTACCAAAGTCCACTTGGGTTATTTATAGAGAGGAAAGTCAGGAGAGAGAGCTTTAAAAAGTGGTTGATGAAATATTATCTTCAAGATGAACACATTATACACAAGCCTGAGAACATTGGAAGCTTCTGGATGGCTCATGAAAGGAAGTGATATCTAGTAAATCTTGGGAAAACAAAAACATTTGGCTGAAAAGGTTGAGTCAGAAAAGGCAAGTTAGAAAGGTGTCTGACCAACATATTCATGAATCTTTATATAATTTGAAATCTTGTCCTAAATTATTTTTATCTTAGTTAGGATTATTTTTGTTTGTTTTGATAAAAGAATGAGGTGTTTATTATTATTTTATTTTTGCTATAGGGTATGTGCACTTGCCAGAGAGAGACAGAGAGAGAGAGAGAGAGAGAGAGAGAGAGAGAGAGAGAGAGAGAAAGGGAGAAATCTCTCATCAGCAGGATGGCTATGCTGCAATCCCTTCTCCTCTATTTTCCTCTCAAGATGATTTTGGGCATGCATGTACATGTGCCTGGAGTATTTTTTCAAGGCATCAGGTCTAGGACTTGAGCTGCGAAATCAGCCATGTGGGATCCAGCTGCCTTAACCATTATGCCATCGGCTAGCTTAGTATTTTTTTTTAAGAATTATTTTATTTAACTTTATTTATTCATGTATTTATTTTAATTTGACCAGAGAGAGAGCAAGAGAGAGGGAAAGTGACAAAGCAAGCCGCCAGGTCTGGGACTCGAACCATAGTCAGCCATGTGGGAGTCCAGCACCCTTAACCATCACACCACCTGCCATCCCAGGCTAGCTTAGTATTTTGTCTTTTTGATATTTTTCTATTCTTTGTGTCTCCTCCACTTCACCCCAATATACTCCTTTATTTGCTGTGATCTGTGAACTTGGTATTGCTGCAAAATTGTAAGGTCAAGGCCATAGTAGTTTGTGTAAATGGATGCGAAATTTTGCCTTATCAAACAAAAACCACCTCACACAAAGGTAGTGGATATTATCTAAACAATTAAAAATAGTTTTGCTTTGATGGTTTATTCTTCTTTATTGAATGGAATAAAATGAAATTTAATGGATTAGAAAATCTAGTGTGAAATGTACTGAAACTATTTCTGTAGTTTGTTTAAGCCAAGATTTCCCAAGTGCCACATATAAATCTGCTGGGAGCTTTATAAAAATACAGATGCCTATGGCTCAGTGATTAAAGTGACTGGATCCTCTGTGGCAGCCTGCATGATTTGAGTCCTGAAGGGGCAGACTGAAAAACATACTGGGCTCATGTGCATGTGTGCCCAAAATCCCAACAGGAGGGAGAAATGGAGAAGGGATTATGGTGTGACCACGCTCCATGGGAGGTGCTTTCTTGTTTTCTCTCTCTCTATTGAGCACACATGCCTTCTGACAAATTAAAAGAGAGAGAGAGAGAGAGAGAGAGAGAGAGAGAGAGAAGAAAGAAAAAAAATAAAACTTCAAAAGTTTTCAGAGAGAAGAAACCAGATTCAAAGTGATCTGTCCATGCATGCACATCACTTGTTTAAAAGGAAATAGTATGGTATTTTGAGGAGATTGAAAGAAGATTGTTTTAAGTTTGGGGAAATCTGAGTTAATTTATAGGCAGATGGAAGGGAGCGGAAGCTGTTACAATTGTGGTTGAGAGAAAATAATGGAAGAAAAGTGTTTTTTTTTTTTTTTTTTTTTTTTAAATCACCCGAAGGCACATGCACTCACTTATTTTTCTATCCTATTAAGATTTGGGGCATAGGGAACCAGCAGTTAGCGTAATGGCTATGTCGCTGGACTCCCACGTAGTCGACCGCGGTTCGCGTCTCGGACCCGGTGGCTTACAACTCACGCCGGGCGCGTGTGCGTGCGTGCCCAAGATCCCGAGAGGAGAATAGAGAAGGGATTGCAGCGTGACCATCCCCCCTGGGGGGTGATTTCTCGCTTTCTGTCTCTATGTCTCTCTCTGTCTGTCTGGCGAGCGCACGCGCCCTATAGCGAAAAACCTCTCCAAAAAGAAAAAAAAAAAAAAAAGATTTGGGGCATACATGCACACACATGTGCCTGGCATTTTTTTTTTTTTTTGGAGAGGTTTTCGCTATAGGGTGCGTGCGTTCACCAGACAGAGAGAGACATAGAGACAGAAAGTGAGAAATCACCCCCCAGGGGGGATGGTCACGCCACAATTCCTTCTCCTCCATTCTCCTCTCAGGATCTTGGGCACACATGCACACGCGCCCGGCATGAGTTCTAAGCCACTGGGTCCAGGATGCGAACCGCGGTCGACTACGTGGGAGTCCAGCGACATAGCCATTACGCTAACTGCTGGTTCCCTGCGTGGCATATTTTTAAAGTTGTCAGGGCTGGGACTCAAACTACAGCTAGCCATGTGGGACCCAGTTCCATTAACCGGTCGGTGACAGGGCCAGCCTAAGAATGTGGTTTTAAAGATGGCATACATCAAGGTTCTAGCAGGGAATAATCCAATTCAAAGAGGTTAAGACGTTTTAACGAAGGTACTGTTTTTAGAGGTATGGCTCAGCTTAAGAGAATCAACAAGGATGTTGAGATCCTCAGATACTAACAATAGCTGGAAGCTGTTACCATCCATGGGGTGGAAGGGGCAAGAGGAAAGAATGAGATGTTGGAATCCCATGGAGGCTAGGGCTGTGGGATGGACTGAGAAGATTTGTGGTTACAGAGGCACACAACCACCCTCAAACCTGGCCTAGTAGGGAGATGGTACCCCATCTCTCCTCCCACCTCTGGTCACCTGCAGGTGCCTCCCCTTGGCTGAACCCAGCTAACAACCGGAGAGTAATTCGGTACAGAGAACAATGACCTAAGACCCATAACCTGTGAATATATTGCCTTATATGGTAAAAGAGACTTTGCAAATGTGATTAAGTGAAGCATCTTAAGGTGGGGAGATTAAATTGAATTATTCAGGTGAACCCAATGTGTTCAGAAGTCTTTATTAGGAAAAAAAAAAAAAGGAAGACAGAAGAGGCAAGGCCAGAGGAGATGTGACAATGGAAGTAGCCAAGGAATGTTAGTGGCTTCTAGAGTTTGGAAGAGGCAATGAATGGATCTTCCCCAAGAGATTCCTTCTAGGAATTTCTAGAAGTAGCCAGACCTGATAATGCTCAGATTTTAGACTTCTAAGAGGATAAATTGGTGGTGTTTTAAGTCACTAAGTCTGGTTATTTGTTACAGCAGCCACAGGACACTGATTCAGTAAGGAAGCCAGTCATTCAGTCCATAGAGTCAGCCTCCAGGTGAAGAACAGAGTGAAAGGGCAGACAACGAGAAGAGATATTTGGATTTAGAAGTCAGGGAATTTCTCTGGAAAGCTTCATTCCTTCTGTCATTAGCCAGTGTGTAGGACAAAGGGGCTAATGGGTGAGGGAGGTACTTTAAAATGCAAATTATTTTGAGGATGTAGTTGATTTTGCACAAGTCAGAGGAGGTGGGAATGAAGCTAGGGTGAAGCTGGAATGAGAGACCAAAATGAGACTGGTGAGCCCTGCCCCCTCCCCTCGTGCCTATCTATAGTGGAATACCCAGCATCATTCCTCTTCAGGAATCCATTAATTAAGTTTGGGCTTCATCTCTTTCCCCCATTACCAGGCTTGACTTTTGAGTGGCCCCCAACCTCTCTTCCTCCAGTGATGGGTTTGAGATCTAGACATGCACCAATCAGCACAGCTCATCTTTCTGGCCAAATGACTGGTTGAAGGTTGAGCATGTCACCCAAGTTGGTTCAACCAGAGTGAAACCAAGGACTTGCTCAGGGGTGACCTGGAAGAGAATTTCTTTCTTTTTCTATTAGACTTAAACCTGGGATGTGAAGGAAAAATCTGTCTCATCTATAGTCAACATAACAGAAGAAAAAGTGGAGAGATGACCATTTGTCATTGTTCAAGTTGCAGAATCTAGCCATTCCTCAATCTTGCCATGACCCTGGTCCTTTTTGTTTCACATCAATGAGTCTTTTTTTTGTTTAATCATTTTTGAGTTAGCACCTTTGCTCAGAACCAGCTCAGCACCTTGCTTGGCCTCTTTTGATCTTATTGTGCATTGAACATTTGCTTGCCTGTGGCTTTGACACCTATGTACTTTATCAAAGAGAACTGTAGAACACAGACAATAGGTCATTGATGATAGGTTTTCTGAGTGGCAAAAGCTATCTCAAAAATAGGATACTTCATATTCTTCTATTTGAAATGGTTTCACTGTCAAGTTGCACAGGGAGGTTTTGGCCCTTACATTTGTAAGGCTGTGACACTGCAACAAAGACCCAAGAAGTAATTTCCCTTTTTTGGGTTAAGTAAATATAGACCTAGCCATTGCCAGAAACCAGTGTGCTGTGTAAATGTACTTTCACAAGAGAATAATTTTTCTCATGTGCATACCAAGTTAACTAGCATTTTATAGTTTTTTACCCCTTATGTAGATTTTCACATATAGCATCTGATTTAACCACACCAGGTTAAAAACACCCCAAGAGGTAGACATCATAATCTCCATTTTATAGATCTGTAAACTGAAACTCCACGAGATTGAAACAGGTCACCCATGCTCTCTAGCTAATGAAGAAATGGAATCAGAACTTGGATCTCTGTGATTTAAAAATCCCACGTAGGCCCAGCTCTGTGGCTCAGGTTGGAGGTGAGAGGGAGGTGGGATGGGATATTGCTCCATTCTCCACAGTGCATGGGAATGGAAAACAAAAACAAAAACCTCCAAAACATTAAGTCAGTTGATGTCATTTTTATATGGAAAGCTTGCCAATGATCCCCTCTTTTCTTGGGATAAAAATTACTTTTTAAATTAAATTAAATTTTTTTTAGAGGTTTTTGCTATAGGGCACATGCGCTCACCAGAAAGAGAGACAGAAAGAGAGAAATCATCCCCCAGGGAGGATGGCCATGCTGCAATCCCTTCTGCTCCATTCTCCTCTCAGGATCTTGGGCACGCACACACAGGAGCCCGGCATGAGTTCAAGCCATCAGGTCCAGGACTTGAACTGCAGTTGACTACATGAGAGTCCAGTGACATAGCCTTTACACCAACTGCTGGTCCCTCTTGGTATAAAAATTAAAAACCTGGAGCCAGCAGGTGGCATGGTGGTTCAAGATGCTGGACTTCCACATGGCCGACCACAGTTCCAGTCCTGCTCCCGGCAAGTTGCTTTCTCACTTTCATTCTCCTTCTCTGCCTCTCTCAGTTAAATTAGAAAATAATAATAAAAATAAATAAATAAATAATTCCCTGAAATTTTTTTAAACACCTTACAAATATTTGGGAGCCATGTGTCATCTATTTTCTCTGAACTCTAGCCCTAGAACTCACTCCATTGCTCATCTCTGAACTCCAGACACACTGGTCCTCTCCCAGCCTCCTACCCCAAGTTGTCTCATCTCTTCAGTCTCAGAGCCTCAGATGCTCAAATCATCCCTTCTCCATATCCCTCACATAATACAATTAATATAACCTAATTTATCCTGTTCACCCTTCCATTATAACCTTCTCTAGTCATCAGAGGAGTTTCCTAATTATCTTTCCAAGAGCACCCCTTCATTTCTTTTCTTTGTAGTGCTTCCTAGTTTGTAATGATATGTTTGTATAGTTATTAACCTCTCTTTCTCTCTCTCCAACTAGACTGTAAACTCCATGAAGATGGAGAATGAGTGTGTTGTTGCTTCTAGTGGAAGCTGGTTGCCCAGTTTCCCCACTTACATCATCCTCGTCTCCTACCTAAGAGAACCTATGCTTTCCTTCGTGGAATCAGCTGTACCCTGTTGTGTAACTAATATGAGCTTGGAGTGAGCTGAGCATGTTATCTTGTCCTTATTGCAATGACCAGTTCTGTAGTGGGGAGCAATGCAGCCCTAGTTAGTCATCCCATTTGCCCAGCCACTCTTGGTTTGTCTTTTCAGTGTGCAACTTTAGACCTTTCGGGATAGTTGAGAGAGTATCTTCTGATCTGTCTGCAGCCATCTTGATATCAAGAAGACAGTTTGCCTGAGGACGAAGCTGTGAGCATGTCAGAGAAAGAAGGCAGGGAGAATCTTACCCCTAATGAGGTTACATCAAATATAATGCCACTGTTGGGGACCAGCAGATGGTATAGTGGTTATGTTGTATTCCCACAAGGCCAACTGTGGCTCAAATCCCTTACCTGGTAAATTGAAAATCATGCTGGGTGCATGTGTGTGTGTGCACCCAAGACCTCAGGAGGAGAGTTAGAGAAAAGGGGATTGTGGCATGGCCATCCCTCTGGGGGTTGATTTCTCACTTTCCCTCTCACCATCTCTGTCTCTAGTGAGTGCACGTGCCCTATGGCAAAACTGTTCAAAGTCTTAAGAGTAAATTAAAGTTGTTTAAACGTAGAAAGGTTTCTCATAGATGCAACCACAAATGGTTCTTTTTCTTTCTCCTTGGCTGTGTCTCCTAATGTGATTCTATTTATATCTATTTTAATTTATTGTTTAAAGTTTACTCATTTCTTTGGAGAGAGAAATGGGGGGGGCACTCTAAATAGGGTCTTTATGTCACAGTACACCACCAGCCTCAGCCAGCCTGGATCACAGGCATGCATGTGCACATAAGCATGAGCACCCATCCAGTGTGTACAGGGAAGCCTTGGACAGGAACCTGAGACCTTCTCGCGTAGGTCCACCATCACGGAGCATTACTGCAGCACCACTCTCTGGCCCCTTATCAACCTTTAATGCTAATTGGAGTTCAAATGGGAGATTCTTTATTCTTTCCTGGAGTCATGCCTTTGAAATGGCCTCATGGGTAAAATGTATTTCCCTGACTCTTGCCTGTGTGTCTTGTCTTGGCCAATGGTATATGTATAGAAGTGATCTTAAAGGTCTCATATATTCTGGGGACAGCAGGTGGTAATGTAGTTAAGGTGCTGGATTCCCACCCACATGGCTGACTATAGTTCAGCTGGACCAGGTGTTTTGAAACTCATGCTGGGAGCATGTGTGTGTGTGTGCCCAAAATCCCAAGAGGAGAATGGAGGAGAAGGGATTGTTGTGTGACCATTCCCCCAAGGGGTGATTTCTTATTTTGTCTCTTTCCATCTCTCTCTGTCTCTTCAGCAAGCACACATGCCCTATAGCAAAAATCTCTCTCTGAAAAAAAAAAGTCTCATATATTTCTACCTGTTCTCTTGCTATAGTGCCATTGCCATGAAAGGAACACGTCCTGGCTAGCCAGGTAAGCCAAGAAGGAACATGAGAGGTGTGAAGCAGAGCCCAGTCTGAGTCAGCCAAAGTCCAATTGGCCTGTTGAGACATGAATGATAATAAATGACTGCTGTCTTAAGCTTCTGAGTTTTCAGGTATTGAGTGATTTGTTACATAGCAATAGTTAACTGATGCAATCCTCAATAAAGATGATGTTCCATTGGGCATAGCTACTTATGCACTATGGTTTGAGACCAGCTGTGTGCTTGTAGGAGAGACAGAAAACAGGAAATCACCCCCTAGGAGAATGGCCACCCCACAATCCCTTCTCCATTCTCTTCTTGGGATCTTGGGCATGCACACACACGTGCCCAGTGTGAGTTTTAAGGGTCTTGAACTGCAGTCAACTATGTGGAAGTCCAGCAACATAGCCATTACACCATCTCCTGGTCCCTCAAATAGTCTTTCTTGAATTCAGCTTCTTTACCTTCTGGTCATTACCCCTTCTATGTGAGCTGAAAACTGGCTCCTAATGGTGGACAAGGAGGCAATCACTATGGCAACCATGCTATTTGCCTGCTTTCTCCAGACTCTAACCTCTAAATTCCACCATTCTCTTTCACAAAAAATAAAATAAAAGTAAAAGATTAATGTCTGCTTGCATTGATAGGCATATGAACTCATGCAAACTCCTGACTGTACCATCTATAGCCTATCCACCTTGTCTAACAGCCAGTCTGTGTGTGACAGCTCAGGTCTCTAAGAAGCAGACACTAAGTTAGGATTAGACAAGCCAAAGATTTCCTGGAGAGCTTATTTGAAAAGCAGGCAAGGGGAAGAAGCAGGGAGAGGCAGGGTGAGTGTTCATATTGGATACAAGTCTAATACCTGTGAGTGGACTGTGGGAAGGAAAGGGAAATGAACAGGAAGAGCCTCACACCGTAGTATAAGTTCAAGAATATTTTGGCCAGGTTGATGAGTCCTCAAGCCAAAGTTACCCATGAGAGGGGTCCCACAGGATGTAGACTCAGAGGAGCTGATGCTGTATCGTGCTGTGCTCAGTCATTGGGTGAAAAGTACCTCAGTGTGAACCTCAGTCAGGTACATCCTGCAGCAGGAGACCAGAGTGATACACTTCTGTACATTTCTGTGGCTGCCATACTCTAAATTCCAGACTGGTCTTCATCTGATATGCCTGGAAAGGAGAATGTATTTAAAGTATTGAGAAAATGAGGGTGAAAGAGGGAGAAGACTCTGATCTCTCCAGGGAGAGATTTTGACCTGTTTTTGAATGTACTGATATGGAGTAGACACGTGGCTTCATGGACAGGTACCCGAGGTGTCTTCTTTTGTGTAACCTGCAATACTAGCCAGATGGCTTTAGAGCAGGTCACAGGTTTTGTGGCGATTCACCAAAATGATGTTGACCGTTAAAGATTCCATGATAGTAAAACAGGAGTATGGGGATCATTTCTGCACTTTCCCCTTTAAAGCAAAGGAGGAAGGTACCCAGAGTCCTCAAGACCTCCTTTATAGCCAGACTCCAGGAATGGGAAAGAAGATTCAGTGTCAGAATGGTCGTTCATTCATTTAACATTAGGCCAGCAGATGGTATGGTGGTTAAGGTGCTGAATCCCACAAGGCTGACTCTGTGGTTTGAGTCTCAGACCCAGCAGCCTAAAAAACACTCCAGGCACTTGTGTGTGTGTGTGTGTGTGTGTGTGTGTGTGTGTGTGTGTGTGTGCCCAAAGTCCCAAGAAGAAAATGGAGGAGAAGAGATTGTGGTGCGGCCACCTCCCTACTTTCTCTTTCTGTCTCTCTCTCCAGCGAGTGCACACTCCCTATGACATACACATACACAAACATATTGATTGCACACTTGTTCTCAGATTGTACCAGGTACTGGGAAATGTTCCAGATACCCCCCACTTGTCTTTTAGACCTACTCTTTTCCATTTTGTTGTGGCCCTAGAAGGTTGACTTAAATGGACACCACCAAATTCCAGTATTTCTGGCTTCTGGTCAGGTTTGGTCAACGTGTGTGTCCCTGCGCATGCACGTGCATGCGCACATGTGTGTGTAGGGGGGAAAGGGGAATGGTGTCCAGCCAGAGTTGAGAAGGAGGAAAATGGAGGCAGGAACTTCCTCCTCTGGCTCCTTCCCTGTTGGTCATCTGTGTCTCCGTGACGGCAACCAATGTTCCTCTCAAGGGAGCTGATGCTACACAACTCTGACTCCCCGCTTCCTTCCTCCTGGGCTGGTAAGTACTGGGTTTGCTACACCACCCTTTTGTGTACATAAAACCCTTCTTTATCTGGTTCAGGGTGCTATCAGTGTCCTGTGAAGCCTAGTTACAACAATCAGTAATGATAGAGACATGGCCTGTATGGGGATGATAGACATGTCTTAGTCAGCTTGGGCATCTGTAATGAAGTACCATAAGCTGAGGAGCTCAAAACAGCAGAAAGGTGCTTCTCATAGTTCTGAACTCTGGGAAGTCTAAGATCAAGGTGTTGGCCTCTTTGGCCCCTGCTGTGGGCTCTCTTCCTAGCTTATAGAAGGCCTCTTGCTGTGTCCTCATATAGTGGAAAGAAAGAGAGAGAGAGAGAGAGAGAGAGAGAGATTTGTTTTCTTTTCTCCATGAGTGAGAGAGACAGACAGAGAGATAGGTTCTTCATGCTTCGATGCACCTCAGCTTCCACCAGTCACAGATCATGGCACATGCTCGTTCAGTATGTTTAGGGAGCCTTCCCATGTAGGTCAGCCTCACAGAGCACCCTGTTAATACTACACTGCCTTTGAACTCCTGTTGTCTGTTTTTACAAAGCAATAATCCCATTATGAGGACACCACTCCCACCAACCACCTCATCTAAACCTAATTATCTTCCAAAGACCTGGCCTCTAAATACTGTCACACTGGGGATTAGGCATTCAAGGTAGGAATTTTGGGGAGATACAATTTAGCTCATTATTATTATTTTATTATTTAGCCCAAATAAATTATTTAACAAACATTTAAAATTATAATGCAATAAAATCCACAGTAAAAAGTATTTGATGTCCCTTGTCTAGGGTCAGGTGGGGGTCAGAAAATGCTCCCCTGGGGAGGTGATGTGTTTCACATATTCTGTGCTAGACATTGAAGGAAAGCTCTAGGCAGAGCAGTAGTCACAGAAAGCCCTAAGGTGACCATTCCCATACTCCGATTTTTCAACCATGTAATCTTTGACAAATGACATCATTTTGGTTAACAACTATAAAACCTGTGACATACTCCAAAGCCATCTTATTAGCATTCCTGATGTAGACAAAGAAAGACACTTGTCTTGGATACCTGTCTCCAGGTCTGCTCCATATCATTATGTTCTAAAAAGGTCAATTCACATAGGAAGGGAGGAGCTTGGGGGTGTTATAGGAACCAAAGGAAGTGGCAGACAGCAGTCCAGCGATGATAGTGGAGAGAGTGAGTGGGAGCCATGGAGGACTATGTCCCAAGAGATGGAGAAAGGGTCAACATGGGAGGAGAAGCTCAGCCCTCATCCCTCTAGATCTGCTTGATGACATATACCATCACCACTCGGCCATTCCCTGTCCCATCTCCTTGAGTACTGATATTTGCGGTTCATTGAAGTTATTTTTCAGTTCATGTTTGATCAGTTCATGTAACTCAGGCGGGGGATATTGGTCAAAGTATACACAGTTTTTAAAAAATTTCATAATTTATTTTAATTTGCAGAATAACATTTATTCCCATGTTATTTTTTAAATTTACATTTCATCACTGTACATTCTTGCAGCATAGAAGAGGAATCTTCCCAGAATGAATACACTGCATATTGGTCCAGTCAAAGGTATTACCATACACATCATCCTTAACACATCATTTTACACTTTTGTGTCCATGTTTTGCTTTCCTTTTTGCCCTATGACTCCTTCCCTCCTGCCCACCCTCTTCCCACACTGTATCTAGTATTCATGGTTGCTCTCCATGCCTTTATACCTGCCAGTCGTTTAATTCCTGTCATAGAGTACAGGCATTCAGTATATATTAAGCAGGGACATACAAGGCTTCTTTTTCATAGTCTGGCTTGCTTCACTCAACATTAACTCTTCCATATTTTTCCACTTTCTATTAAATGCCAGGGTCTCTCTCTCTCTTATGGCTAAGTAGTATTCCATGGTGTATATGTGCCACATTTTTTCAATCCATTCATCTGTTTGTGGACATTTGGTTGACTACATGTCTTAGCAATCGTGAATGATGCTGCAATAAACATGGATGTGCAAGTGTTTTTCCAACTGCGTGTATTTCTGTCCTTTGGGTAGATACCCAGCAGTGGAATCTACCTGGGTATCTATTCTATAGTAGTTCTATTTATAGGTTTTTGAGGAAACTCCATATTGTTCTCCACAGTGGTTGCACCAATTTACATTCCCACCAACAGCATGGGAGAGTTCTGTTTTCACTGCAGCCTCACCAGCATTTATCATTCGTTATTTTTTTTAATCGAGCCATTCTGACTGGGGTTAGGTAGTATCTCACTGTGATTTTGGTTTACATCTTCCTTATAATAAGGGATATTGAACATTTTTTCATATCCTTTTTGGCTATCTATATCTTCCTTGGAGAGTTGTCTGTTCAGCTCATTTTTCCCATCTTTTAATTGGATTTCTTTTCTTTTCTTTTCTTTTCTTTTCTTTTCTTTTCTTTTCTTTTCTTTTGGTTAAGCTGAGTTCCCTGTATATTCTGATTATCAGTTCCTTATCTGAGGCATAGTTTGCAAATATATTCTCCCATTCCAAGGGTTGTCTCTTCACACCAATTATTGTTTCTTTTGCAGTGCAGAAGCTTTTTAACCTGATGTAACCCCAATTTTCTATTTTTGGGACTATTGCCTGCAATTTGTGGGTCTCATTTTAAAAGTTTTTGCTGAGTCTGATGTCTTCAAGAGTTTCCCTGTGTTTTCCACCAGTAGTTTTATAGTTTGAGATTTTATGTTTAGATCTTTAATCAGTTTTGAGTTGACTTTTTGTTAATGGTGAGTTGATTTTTGTTAATGGTGATTAATAGGGGTCCAGTTTCATTTTTCTGTGGATAAAAACCAAGTTTTTTCCAGCACCATTTGCTGAAGAAATTTTCTTTTCCTCACTGAATTAACTAGTGTTGTTTGTTGAAAATCAGTTTGTTGAAAATATGTTTTGGGGTTGGGAACCAGCAGTTAGCGTAATGGCTATGTCGCTGGACTCCCACGTAGTCGACCGCAGTTTGAGTCCCGGACCTGGTGGCTTAAACTCACGCTGGGCGCGTGTGCGTGCGTGCCCAAGATCCCGAGAGGAGAATGGAGGAGAAGGGATTGCGGTGTGGCCATCCCCCCTGGGGGGTGATTTCTCGCTTTCTATCTCTCTGTCTCTCTCTGTCTGGCGAGAGCACGCGCCCTATAGCAAAAACCTCTAAAAAAAAAAAAAAAGCTATAGATTTTTGTATGTCAATTTGGTATCTGTCCACTTTACTGTATTCATTTATCACTTGTGGAAGTTTGTGGGGTGTGTGTGTGTGTGTGTGTGTGTGTATTCTTTTGGGTTTTCTATGTATGTAATCATGTCATCTGCAAATATAGATAATTTTACTTTTTATTGTCCTATTTGTATGCCTTATATTTTATTCTCTTGTCTGATTGCATTGGCTAGAACTTCCAGTATTTTATTTAAAAGGAGTGGAGAAGGTGGGCAGCCTTGTCTTGTTTCAGTTTTAGTGGAAAAGCTTTCAGCTTTTCCATGTTCAGTATGATGTTAGCTATGGGGTTGTCATATATAGCTTTTATTGTGTTAGGAAATGTCCATTCTAGGTTGATTTTTCTGAGTCTTAATCATGAAGGGATGTTGTATTTTATCAAATGCTTTTTCTGCATCTATTGATATGATCATATGTTTTTAAAAAATATTTCCTTCTGTTTACATGATATGTTAAATTTACGGTTTGTATTATGTTGAACCCCTCTTGCTTCCCTGGAATAAAGCATACCTGGTCATAATGTATAATATTTTTAATGTTTTGGTCATGTGGTATATTCAGTTCTGGAGATCTTGTGTATGGTATCATGATTAGAGTGAATAAATATTGTATTGTATCCTTGAAATTTGCCAAGAGTAGATTTTTAGAAACTTATTTAACTTCATTTGTTATTATTTATTTATTTACTTTAAAAAATTTGATTAGAGAGAGTCAGAGAGAGAGAAGGGGAAAGTGAGAAAGCAAGCCACCAGGTCTAAGACTTGAACTGCAGTTGGCCATGTGGGAGTACAGCACCATAATAACCACCATGCCATCTGCTGGCCCCAAGAGTGTATCTTAAATGTTCTTCTTTTTTTCTTTCTAAAAATTGCCTTTGAGTTCATGTGCTCACCAGAGACAGACAGAGAGATAGGAAGAGAAATAAAGCTGCCCCACCCCACCATGGGGCATGGTGTCATACTGCAATCCTTCTCCATATCTCCATCCTGTAAGGATTTGGGGCACACACCCATGCATACCCAGTGTGTTTTTCAAGCCACCAGGTCCAGGATTTGAATTGCAGGTTGGCCATGTAGGATTCTTCTACTTTAACCAACAGTCCACAAGACTGGCCTTTAAATGGTCTTACCAAAAGCAAATACCAAGGACCTATGTGAGCTGATGGATATGCTAATTAACTTCATTGCGGTGATAATTTCACAATGTATACATATATCAGAACGTCATTTTGTGTACCTTGAATATACACAATTTTCACTTGTTAGGCATACTTCAATAAATCTGGAGAAAAAAATAAAATGAGGAAAAAATGTCCCAAGTTACAAGAGAGGATGAAAGAAAGAGAGGAAGGGAGCTTGGAGGAGAAAATAGACTTTGAAGAGGGCCCAAGGTCACCTACTGATCTTCACAAGAACATTGGTCAGAGGTTCCCCCTTGCAGAGCCAAGGGAAAAGTTTCCCAGTTTAAAATGCCAAATAGAGGCTGGACTGTTGCCTTGTCTATCTCTGGAGTGTAGGACAGATGTGAGGATTAACACTTTGTGAACTACGCGGCAAGAGGTTCGAAATGGCTCGGAGGTGGAACTGGCCTATTGCACAGAGGGCTGGTTCTGAAAGGTTCCCAGATGCCATGGCACACAGGACAGAGTACACTTGGCAGGACACTGTGGAATCTCATTTATTGGATCCATTATCTGAATTAGGAACAATTTGAAATTATGACCATGTGATAGAAATAAAAGATAAGAGTGTTTGCAATTTTCTTTGCCCCAGCTTGTCTTGTGGGCATTGTGCAGGCCTCTCCTACCCTTCCTCATCTTTCAAAATCATTAAATTAAATTAATTCGTTCTCTGGATCCCAGAAAAGAAGAAGGAGATTGCATATACCATGTGCTAGACCTTGCATTTGGCACTTTAATCCTGGATGCTACACACAGCAGCTCAGTTTCCCATTTAATCCCCACAAAAGCCCCACAAAAAGGTGTTATTATCCGTATTATATGAGTTGGGTATATTAAAGCTTACAAAGGCTAGGTAACCTGACTGTAGCCCTTTAGTTGGAATTAGTATATCCATCTTTCCATCTGTCCATCTACCCACTCATCTATCCATCCACCCATCTATCCACCCACCAATCCTTCCATGTAACCACATGCCCATTCATCCACTCACCCGTTCATCAGTTACTTATTGATCCTCTTTCATGTGTCCTGTGCTGGGCACTGCAGTGTTATTCGGGCAGGAAACACTTGATTTTCGGTTCTCTTGGAACTCAAAGTCTAGAGGAGATGGATGCTCAGATCTCCCTGGGACCTTTAGTAGGATGTCTCAGTAAATTTCTGATATGTACACCCACTTCAAGGTTCCCTTCCCAGTCTTGATCTGGACTTGAGTGCCTGGAAGAACTTGGGGCTTCTCAGTGCCACATGAGCTACCCTCATCCCTGCAAAGGGAAAGTGTTTTAGGGTGAGCAACTGTATCAGTTGCATGAGACTGAAGAGTCTCCCAGGTTGGAGACTTGTAATGCTAACACCAGAGAGTCCTGGGAAAGCTAGAACAGTTGGTCATCATTGTCCACAGGCTCTCATGGGAGGGAGTGATTTTGTTCACACCCATCCTCCCCACTCCAGGGACATTTGGTAAGAGACAGGTTTGGTTGATGCAACTGGGATGGAGGCTGCTGCAGACATTTAGTGAATGGATAGATGACTCATTAGTTCTGCTTCTAGAAATACATTTTATGGAAATAATTGTGAGCAGATATATACTAAGGTGTTTGCTAAGTATTAGTAAGTCCATTCCTTAAATGTATATCAACTATTTCTACTATGATAGGCTGTATTCTAGGTGTGGATACACCGCAGGGGTCCAAAATGTCACAGAGCTTAGAGTCTAGTGGCATTGCTCTTATTAATGACATGATTAGCATAGGCAAGCACACTCATTAGTAGTCATGGTCATTGTGGAGGTAGTAGAAGCCCTAGTATTGAACAGTTACCATCGAGAAGTTAATACCAACCCCTAGACTTCTATTTTTTTTTTTTTTTAATTTATAGGGCATGTGCAGTCACTGGAGAGAGAGACAGAGAGAAAGAGAAAGAAAGAAATGCCACCCCCCCTCCCCCAGGGGAGGTGGCCATGCTGCAATACCTTCTCCACTCAGGTTTTTGGGCACCCATGCACACATGCCCAGGATGATTTTCAAGCCTCTGGGTCCAGGACTTGAACCATAGAGTCAGCTGTGTGACATCCATCTGCCTTGACCTCCATGACAACCTGCTAGCTCACCCCTGACTTTTTGTAATGCCAAAAAGAAAGAAATAAAGAAAAAATATATATTATGTTTTATGCCATCTGATAGTTGGTTAGCTTGAAAAGTCAATTAAAGTAGAGAATCAATGTAACTTGTTCTTGGAAAGCTAAGATGGAGACAGAAGTTTATAGGCACACTAAGAAGTCCTGTATTCAGAGACAATGTGGGAGGAGGGTGGGACATAGCAGAGGGTGAGGGATAAGGAATCAAGGATGGCAAAACAAAAAACAAAGTATACAAGACATAAGAATTGGAAAATTATTTGCTGAAAACATGTATGTTGATGTGCTTGATTGAGCCAATACACAGTGTATTTTGGATGGAAAATTCATTTGTATGCTGTAGTGATGTATAGTGAATTAATGTAAAAAATAAATAAATTTAAAGAGAAAAAAAAGAAGTCCTATCTTAGCTGTAAAGGTTCAGTGGGAACCATCAGAATAGTTTACAGAAGGGATGGAGAGTGTTGGTTAATCTGGAGAGTGATTAAGTAAAGATGGGTTACAACTACAGAGCAGGTTAAGCAAATGCTCTGATGCCCTGCTCATATCCCTTGGGCTTACCATGCGGCTATGTGCCAACGGCATCCCACTGTGCCTGCAGTATCTGTGCCTTGCCGCCAAAGGGCCTGCTTTAGGCCCTGCAAAAGGGTCAGGCTAGAAATGCCGCAGAGCTCTAATGCCAAGAGCAGCATTCAGCCAAGGATGGGTGGGAGCTGGAGGCTGGGTACCTCAGCTTCCTTGCCTCGTAGGTGGGAAATCTCTGACACATGTTCTATGATGTCCCCCAGACTTTCTCAGTGGCAAATTGATACCCATTTGCCTATAGTAGTTGGCTTCTCAGAAACATACCCTTTACTTGACTGCTTTCCATCCCCCAACTCATTTTTCTTTTCTTTTTTTTTTTAAATTTTTTTATTTTGAGAGAGAGATTTCTGCTATAGGGTTTGTGTGCTCACCACAGAAATAGTGACAGAGAGACAAGAATGCAAGAAATCACCCCCCGGGGGAGGGATGACCATGCCACAATCCCGTTTCCTCCATTTTCCTTTTGGGATTTTGGGCATGCACGCACACACGCCTGGTATGAATTTTAAGCCATCAGATCCGAGACTTGAACCACAGTCAACTATGGGAGTCCAGCAATGTAACCATTTACATCATCTGCTGGTCCCATTTTTCTACTTTCTTACTGAAATGCCTCCCAGAAGTACATACATTTAGATTCTTAAGCTCTGCTTTCAGTTGGAACCCAATTACACATAAAAACAAAATTAAACACACTTTTATTTAAAAATATAACAGTGGATTGGCCACTTGGAAACTCTTATCTTCTCCCACATTTTGAGCGTCCAAACTCAGTTCAAGGGTCCTGGTGTGTAGCTAAATGAGCATCCACGTGATGCTGGGCAGCTCCTCACACAAGACCGATCACTACCTCATGACTCTCTTTGGGCAGCCTCAGGTACACACAGAGTTTCCCAAAGGGACTAAGAAGAGTGTGATAGTGTCAGTGTGACACAGATAGGGGAATAGAACCAGTCAGGCTAGCCTGGGATTCCTTTGGCCTTGACTCATGGACAGATGAGAGCCATTTCTGTGGCCTTGTCATGGTAATACATGGAGGATTTTTTGTAGCATCATTGAGTATGGGATAATAGAATGAAGGAGGTAAGAGGCAAACAGAAGAGGACTTGAATCTTGGGGTTGGCATTTACTAGCTCCTTGAATGATTTGGATGATTTAATAAGACCCTTGTCTTGGTATTGTCATAAAAATAGAATACTTAAATGCACATAGAATGAGGGACCAGCAGTTGGTGTAATGGCTATGTCGCTGGACTCCCAGGTGGTCGACTACGGTTTAAATCCTGGACCCAGTGGCTTAAACTAATGCTGAGCACATGTGCGTGAGTGTCCAAGACCCCATGAGGAGAGTGGAGGAGAAGGAATTGCGGTGTGGCCATCTCCCCTGGGGTGTGATTTCTCACTTTCTGTCTCTCTGACTCTGTCTGTCTTTCTGGTGAGCACATGCACGCTACAGCAAAAACTCTCAAAAAAAAAAAAAAAAAAAGAAAGCGATGCACAGAGAATAATATACACTGTGCCTAACATGCCGTATGGTATGAATGTAAATGCTGCAGTTGTCTTATTGGTGTAGGTGTGTCCATACATACTATTTATATGTGCGTGTGCTTGTGGATATCCAAAGTATAATTTTGCATTTTGCAGGTGATTGTAGAGCCTAGAAAATGTGACTAGTTCATGCTGCAAAGTGTGAATCTGCGGAGAGCTAAGATCCATGAATGTGGGAAAAAAGATTTTTTTTTCATTTTTTTCTCTCAATATTGAAATTTTCAAACATACACAAAAGCAGAAAGAATAATATAATGAGCCTCCAAGCTTCCATCACTCAGCGTCAGCAATGATCAATATCTTGCCACTCTCATTTTACTTGTCTATTCCCCCAACATCTCTTTTTTCTGGAGTATTTTGAAGCAAATTCCAGGCAACAAGTCATTTCAGCCGTCATCTTCAGTTTGCATTGTAATTGAAGGAGCCTTGCTCTTCACGAAGACCCTCTAGTGCCAGGAGACTGTCATCTGTGCTGGGCTACAGTGGTATTTGTCCCTACCCCACCCTCAGCCCTGGGCACCAGCTTCCTTGCCCTCCCTGCTGTTTCCTCCCACTTGGCAGTGGTGGTTTCGAGGTCGTAGCTCATTTATATCCAGGTGCCTGCCGCCTGCTTCTCTAGACTTATCTGGCGTAATTCATGCTGAGCGCCTGTCTCGTCTCTGGGAAGGCGCTGCTGCCTCCACATTTCACAATAAATATCTTTTTAAACGACCTGGTGTTCAGGCTCGTTTCTCATTTCCAAGGAGGCTTTTGACTGATGACCTAAAGAATTGCTTCCTTGTGACTGACAGAATAGCGCAGAATTCAGCCTTCTCTCTTCTCTCCCTCCAGGAAGCAGGGTGAGAGCTGTGCCTTCAAGTGCCAATGGCTGCTCCCAACAGAGGCATTTAGGCCAGCAACTGCCTGTTTTCCTTGCCCTCCCGGGCTGCCTGCTAGTCGGGAAGTCAGCTCTGTCCTGGGGGATGCTCCAGTCGTGTGTTCCCAGGCATTGGTGTGAAAGGCCTCTAAGGGAAAGTGGGCTTGGGCCTTCTGCCCACTCGACTCTGAATGCTGTCTGGAGTCTGCAGGCAGTCTGCAAAGGCAAGGTTAATGGAGACCTTGAACACCACCAAATGCAAAGGCTGTCGTTCTAGTTCCCCCAAGGGGTGGGACAGATCATATGCACATCTCCAAGGCCCTAGGCATGCTTAGTTTGTGAGGCCTGGTCCCATGTGACATCATTCAGAATAAAAGCGCCTACCTCCTGCATGACAGCAATTCACATGAAAGCTTTGAGTTGCTGATGACTAGAATGTAATTGACATTTTGTAGACATTTAATTCAACATCTATTAGGTTTACATTCCTAGTTATATTTTTAAATGTTTTATTCCATAGACATCTAATTATACAACTTGTTTTTTTTTTTTTTTAGGAGGCTTCCTTTTTATTTTCCCAACCTGAATCATATTTCCAGGTTTTTGGAAAACTTCTCAGCCCAAAACATTCACCACTCTCACTCAGGACCTCCCACCATCCTGCAAAACAGGGTCCCCTTTAAAGTCCCAGGCATTCTTGCCCATGTGCAGCGTCAGCTGAAGGAGTACACAGAGGGACTGCACAGATACTGCTGCACAAATAGAGGAAAAATGAAGAATCCCAGTCCTAACCATCTGAGTATCGTTGGCCTCCAGAAAGGAGTCCGAATTTATAAGGTAAAAAGGCGAGTGGGTTTCACGGAGTGCCTTGTTTATCACTGCAACAGGCACTCTGGAGAAGACTTCCTGGGGACAGTTAATAGTTTTTTGTTTGCCTGGGATGTTTTCCTTTCTTCTAACATCAAGAATTGAGTCTGGCTTGGGAACCAAGGTGCCTGTGTTCAAGGCCCCATTCTCATGCAGACAAAGGAACAACTCTGAGAAATATTGAAAACCATTGGATTTTATTCGTTAAATGGGTAAACTGTATGATATATGAAAGAGATATCAGTAGATCAGTTTTTAGAATCCTAACTGCATGACTTTGGGAAAATTACTGAATGTTCTAGTGCCTCAATTTTCTCATCTTTAAGATGGGGAATAAGTGTAGCACCTAATATATCAATGTTCTAGGGCCTCCATAACAAATAATCACAAACTGGGGAGCTTAAAACAACAGAAGTGTATTCTTTCACAGTTCTAGAGGCTAGAAGTCAGAAATCAAAGTATTGGCAGGACTGTGCGGTCTTTGAAGGCTCTAGGAAAGAATCTGTTCCATGCCTCTCTCCAAGCTTCTGGTGGTTGCTGACAACCTTGTCATTCCTTGGAAGCACTCCAGTCTCTGCCTCTGTTGTCACATGACCTTCTTCCTTGTGTGTGTGTGTCCCCAAATTTCCATCATTGAACTAGGACCCACTCAAATCCAATATGGCCTCATCTTTTAAAAAATTACTTATTTAATTTTATTTATTATTACTTTTTAAAATTATTATCTTGCTACAGGACATGTGTATGTGTGTGTGTGTGTGTGTGTGTGTGAGAGAGAGAGAGAGAGAGAGAGAGAGAGAGAGAGAGAGAGAAGAAAGCAAGCCACCTGGTCCAGGACTTGAACCACTGTCGGCCATGTGGGAGTCCAGCGCCTTAACCACCATGCCACCTGCTGGCCCCAAATTATGACCTCATCTTAATTTGATTACATCAACAAAGATCCTATTTCCAAATAAGGTCATGTTCACAGATTCTGTGTGGATATGAATTTTGGGGGGCCACTTTTTCCTAATATACCTTCCTACATCTTGCTTCCTTCTACATTCTCTCACCATGAAGCAATGAAGTTCTTTTACACTGCCCCCACCCCAAGTTGTTCTACATTAGCTTTTGTCATGGGTAAGTAAGAATTTCCACCAAACAGGGCCAAAAGGTACTGTTTATTCAAAGGGACAAAGTAGGGGAGAAATACAACTATGGCCAGTCTGAGACATCCCTGCAGATGGTTTGTGCTTGGATCTGTGCCCAGCGTGGGTCACTGAAATTTCACTGTGTGTCTTTTTAAGGTAGACAATGCTGTGGGTGCAGAGAGGAGATGAAATAGAGTCCTTATTCTGTTGTTGTGAATGACATCAACATTTTCTTTCTTCTCCCCACATATATGTGGGCTTGCCTCTTGCATCGGGTCCTGGCAGAGGCCTTGATGGCTTAGATTCAAATCATGTCAAAGGGCTGTCAAGGTCATGGGTGGCTCTGTGATGGGACTCGTGTTCAATGGGGGTTTTCCAACCATGAGGCTTGCCTCTCTCTCGTCTTCCTGGTAGCAAAAAGCCTGGAGGAAAGAAAGTTCTATCCCATCCACCTCCATTCTCCTGTCATAGAGTATCTGGAAGTAAAGAGGTTGTAGGAATGCTAGAGTCACCAACAATGACCCTAGGAAGGGGCTACGATTGAGATCAAATCAAGTGGGTCATGTATTGTGATCTAAAGGAAGAGAGAACAGGGTGGCCCTGTTCATGCCTGTGGCATGTTGGTTAAGGCAACTGGATACCACATGACTGACTGTGTGGTTTGAGTCTTTGGCACAGTGGCTTGATAAACATGCTGGGTGCATATGAGTACATACACAAAGTCCCAAAAGGAAGGAAAAATGGAGGGGAAGAGATTGCAGTGTGACTGTTCCCCGTGGGGGGAGTGATGCCTTCTCATCTCCCCCACCTTGTCTCTCCCCAGTGAGTGCATGCATCCTCTGGGAAAATTAAAAAAAAAAAAAAAGAAAAAAAAAGAATCAGCAGAGATGGTTGACATCATAGACAAGAGACAGGAAGCCCAACAAGGCAGTGAAAAATTTTTAAATAATTGGTCCAATTGCTAGGATATAGGGTAGCCTATGATGGCTACCCAATAGGGCAGGGTTCCCCAGATTCCGATGCAGGGCTGGGGAGGATGTAAGGATTACTGTTGCCGTAGAGACCTATGCTGCCATAGCTATCATCACTAACACTCAGGGCTTCATGTGCTGCACACCTCCCATTGTGAAGGGATGAGAAATGCCTTATTTTTGTGTGTGTATGAGAAAGCCAACTGCCAATGAAAGCAAAGAAACCCAGAAAATTATGATGCTTAACTCATTCTTCTGACTTAATTCAGCATCACAGAATCACTAAGAGCCTTAGAAATCACCTAAAATGCCCAGTTATACTTTTCTGTATCTTATGGTATAATATATTGCCCAGGTTTGACCAAATTGTGGTGTTTTATGATGACAACAACAACAAAAAATCAAAACTTAAACAACAATAAAAAAACTGAGCTTGTAATTCCAGTTAATTTTAGTGTACAGAGGAAGCAACCTGGCCTTTCTAGATGCCCTGGAGAAGTTTTTTGGCCTTTAGATGTGAATGGGGCCCAATTTGAGGTGGCCAAGGCAATTCTGCTTTAATAATTGCTGATGCTTCAAAGCCTCCGACCAAGCCTATCAGAGGCTGGGCAATAAGAAATGAAAGTGCCATAAATGAGAACTGTCTTGGGAGCACAGTTGGCTGAGGCCACAAGGAAGCTCCTAAGAGGCTCTGGCTTCTCCATTCCAAGATTCTTACCATGCCATCCCTGCTGGTGACAGTCTTGCTCTGATCACAGGACCTTGCTATGGGTTGAATTATGTTCCCTACAAACCCATCTGTTGAAGTCATAATCCCCACTACCTTAGAATTTGGAATTTAGAATTTGCATTTGGAATGGGGTTTTAAATTGAAATGAGGAAAAAAGGGTAGGTCCTCGTCCCATATAATGGATGTCCTTATAGAAGACATTAAGAATCAGATATGCATGGAGAGGAGACCATGTGGAGATGCAGGGAGAATGTAGCCATCTATAAGCCAAGGAGAGAGGCGTCAGGAAAAACCAACCCTGCCAGCACTTTGCTCTTGGACTTCCAGCCTCCAGAACCATGAGGAAATAAATTTCTGTTGTTTAAGCTGCCTAGTCTGTGGTGCTTTATTATGGCAGCCTTAGCCATAGATAAAGGACTAGATAATGGACTTCTGCCTCAATCTCTTTCTCTCAGACTCCACCCTTACCCTAGTCTCCCTCTTAGGAGCTGGTGTCTGAACTCCACCTGTGATGTTCTGGTTCTCCACATACATTTTCCTGAAGCCAGCTTTCAGGCTTTATAAATGTCATGGTCCCCAGATTTTTTGCTGCTTGGGTCTTTGTACCTTTCGAGATGTTGTAGATTTTGCTAGCCTATTATCCTTCTTCAGGGAAACCTCCCTTCTCCCATCCCATGTGCTTCTAATAGAGCTGTCAGTCATAGCAGCTTCCTTCCTGCCAGAAAGCCAATCAGCTGAGTCATTTCATGCACTAAGAAACATTTCAGAAGTAGAATCTCCTGGTTTTGGTGGCTAATTGGATGCAGGGGGAGAGGAAATAGAAGCTTATGCCTGATGCTCTGACTTGGGCATGAAATGGGCAGTTGTGAGACTGGGAACAGGAAAGGATGAGCAAACTGGGGAGACAGCGATGAGCTGTGGTTTTCAACAGCTGAGATGTGAGTAAACAATAATGATGTTTTAGGAAGGTTGGTTTAGGATTGATGGGCAGAATCTGGAGGTAGGGAGACCAGGGAGGAGATTGTTACCCTGGTGGGAGAGAGAAAATTTATTTATTTTAGATTTTTACCATAAGGTATGTGCACTTGGAGAAAGACAGAGAGGGAAAGTGAGAAATTCATCCCCAAGTGGGGGATGGCCACACAGTAATCTCTTCCTCCATCTTCCTCTCAGGATTTTAGGAATGCATGCACATGTACCTGATGTGATTTTCTTTTCTTTTCTTTTTTTGGAGAGGTTTTTGCTATAGGGCGTGTGTGCTCGCCAGACAGACAGAGAGAGACATAAAGACAGAAAGCAAGAAATCACCCTCCAGGGGGATGGTCACGCCACAATCCCTTCTCCTCCATTCTCCTCTCAGGATCTTGGGCACGCACGCACACGTGCCCGGCGTGAGTTTTAAGCCACCGGGTCCGGGACTTGAACCGCGGTCGACTACGTGGGAGTCCAGCGACATAGCCATTATGCTAACTGCTGGTTTCCTGATTTTCAAGCCACCAGTTCAGGACTTGAACCATGGTCGGCCATGTGGGAATCCAGAGCCTTAACCCCCATACTACTTGCTGACACCCAAAATGATATCATTAACCAACTCTTTTGCACTAAGATTCATGGCAAAGGCCCAGTTCAACTGAGCACAAGTCATGAGGTGGGTTTTGGAGCTGAGATTGAGAGGAAACCAGAGAGAATTAATTATTTTGCAAGATTGAAAGAAGGGAGTTTGAAATTTTCACAAGTAACTGAGATGTGAGGGGGAAGAAGGAAGGGAGACCTAACAGTCTTCCAGCTGGGGGTTCCATATGGAGTCCAGTGATAGTGATAATTCTGCTGGTGGAGAGGCATGTGACCCTTAGAACAAGCAGTTCTTCACTTTCCTTCACCTCACCTAAACTGTCATTTTTTTAAAAAAAAATTTTTATTAGTACTTTTATTATTACTTATACATTCAATTGCTATATATCACTTAGATTGTAAAAAGACTTTACCCAGCGTGATATACACCTCAGTCCATCCCAGTTGAGAATACTATACACACATTATCAACAGGTAATAAACCATATCTGTGTCTCACAAATGTCTCTATTTTCTTCCTTAAATTTCCTTTCCTACACTCTTCTCCTTTCCCACTCTTCTTAAACTTTCAATGGGTCTCCCAAGTACCCACACTTCTCAGCACAGTTTGGTTTTATTTTTAAAATGAAATTGAGAAAGGGTTTGCATGTGGGTATTTTCATCAGAGTGATTGCAACCAGGATGCGATGCAACCCACCTGCCAAGGGGGCCTCAGTTGACAATGGGTTTCACTGGTGCTGTTCATGAGGGACTCTAAGTCTTAACTCACCCTCTTTCTAGATAGGCATTCACAGCACGCTGGAGGTCTCAGCAATATTTGTTGACAGACTGTCTCAAAAATCTTCTCCCATAAGTTTCCAAATAACCTATTTTCCAATTCTGTCCAGTGGTCTGTCCTTGAGCTTGCTGTTCCAAAGATAGTGTAGAAATTGCCCACTGCCTCTTTGCAGCCATGGGAGGGAATTGGCTGTACTCAAAGATGCAAGGTCACTCAGCAGCTTCAAAAACATTTTTCCTTCCAGCCAAGTTTCTGTTCTGCTCGTAGTTCTTACTCGTGACCTAGAAGCGGCCAATGCCCCAGGGAATGATGCTGTCTAAACATCCTCCTATTGGCCTCCCTACCCCCTCCATCACTGCTGGGAGACTTGTGTTCCCAGGAGTCTTTGCAACCAGCCCTTCCTGCACCAGCTTCCAGCCACATCCCTGCTCAGAGCCCTCACCCTATCAGATGTAGGCCCAGAGCTGGATGTTAGCCAGTTGTAGCCATGAATGTTGGCACTGGGCTTAAATTCACACTGGCCTCCCTCCCACCTGCAGTGGTCCAGTCTGGTCTAACTGTCCCAACTTCTTTCTCTGCTCTGGCCAAGGCACGTGTGTGGAGTTTCTTGGTCCAGACCACATACAAACAGCTGGTGTTTGTGTTACTACGTGCATAATAGACTTTATGGATGTGGACTCTGGAAATGTTGCCTGTAAATTAATTTTTCTTTTGCACATGGTTTGTTGGATCCATTAACAGTCAAGCCCCCTCTAAGAAAATCCCAGAGCCCTCTTTTCCTTGTCTTTGAATGGAACTGACTACTTGTCTAGTTGCCCAGATCTGGCTTGGAGAGAAGCCAAGAATCCCCTTTTATATCCACCACTCAGTGCCCACACCTGTCTAAGATACTGGCACCCACTTTAGCACTGTCATTCATTCTTTACCAAAATATTGAAACCTACTGCATGTAAGATGTGTGCTAGGTACTAAGGCACAGTGCCAAAAGAGGCAATGGTCCTGCCCTCCCGAAGCTTGGCACCTCGGAAGTATATAATAGGTAAACAATATAATCCACTGATGTAATAGGGAAGGATGGGAAGATAGAAGAGGAACACCTAATCCAGACTTGGAAATGCAGGGAAAGTTTCAGGAAGGCATGCTGTGTATGTGGGGCCTTTGTAATGTTGACATTAGGCAGGGAGGGCTGGTCACTGTTGGCATTAACTCTGGCCTGAAGCCACACCGTGTGTCTATCCTACAGACTACTGCCTTGATAATTCCAGCCATAAGAAAACAGGGAAACACATTGCTCTTTGTTTTTTTCACATACAAAACTGAGCTCTCTTAAAGGTCCCTGGCTTGATTCATCAACTAAGAGGATGTTTGATTTGGGGAGTCTAGGCATGAGAAGAGAGCATGGAGAGAGAGTTGTATGAGAACTAGCATTTCACAGCAGTGCTGACCTCTGGGCCAGGCTGCCACTCCGTCCCTTGCTTTTCTACTCTCAGGGCCACCCTGGAGTGGGTGGGTGGGGCTGAGGTCCAGCACAACTTCTTTTGTCAAGTCCACAGAGGATGCTCTTTTCCAGTTCTGCAGAGACTCCTTAAGGGTTCTCCTTGGCCTGCTCGCCTCTACAGAAGCGCTGCAGGAAACTTCCCACCCCCCAGTGTCCCTGCTTGTGACTCAACTCCTCAGAACCCATTTTTGCCTCTGGGTCGGTCCCATTTAGATCTGGGCCTTGGAGGACCAGTGTGGTTCTCTTTGTCCCATATCCTGAAGCCATGGACATGCCCCACCCTAGGCTGACATCAGTTGCCAGAATCTAACACCAGGATGTGGTTTCAGGTTTCTAACTCTCCTGGGAGGGGGTTCTAACAAGAGTAAAGCGTTTAGGGAAGAAGGAAGTTCAGAAAAGAGAAGAGAAAGAATTAGCCTGCGTGATAGAGTGTCCATCTGAGGTCACCAACTGGAGCCTTAGGAGAAAGGGACCACACCGCTCAGGCCAATATAATCCCTACCTTTTAGGACCTTCAAAGCTAATGGGATCAGCAGACTTTTACAAATGGATACAGAACATTGGATTTTCAATTTCCCCAAGTTCCTGTAAAAAATATTAAATGACAGTTATGAAATCAGCTAAATATGTCCTCGGAAAGCTAAGTTCTCTAGCCAGAATAAGAAATAAGATGACTTGTTTTCTCTTTTGAAAAGATCTGTACGTTTTTGCAATAGAGGTGATCATGTCTGGGTTTATACATCCATGCTGGTATGTGACTCTGTGTGTGTACACCGGGCTTTCTGTCTACCACGTTAGCAAAGTCCAATGTCACAGTTGCTTTGGAAACAGCGTAATTGCCCTGAAACAGCTAAGGACAAAGAGGTGTGGCAGTTGGTGACATGACTCTGTATGGCTTGTGATTCTCTTGGGGATATGGAAGCTCTTGCATCCTTGGGTCCATGGATATGCATGGGCCAGGCAGGGTAACAAGGTATGGGGAAGTCTCTGTCAAAGAAGTTACGAAACCTTCATTTAGAGGCTGACCTGAAACAGAAAACCAATTGGTATGTAGACTTGCTCTTGGATCCTTATTTTCTACCACTGAAAGAAGAATGGAACCAATTCCTTCCTTCATTGAAGTCTTTTCCAGAAGAGGTAGGTACTAAGACATAGTTGTGCCTCTTTCTGGCCACTGGGGGGCATGTTTTAGGGCATTTTAGGGAGCACCCTGTATTTGTTTTTCATAAGACAATGTTAGTCCCATTCTGTGTTGGGACACAGAGGATTTTTGTGAGGATTTTGAAATGCTTTCTGTGCAAGTGAACAGATCAGTGAAGAAACATCTGATTAGAGTGATGGCCTTGTGTAGAGTGATGGCCTGTGAGAAAGCTTACCATGACAGAAGTTGATGTATACAGAGTGTGTGCTGATATGTTTTTAAGTAAGGTGCTTATTCTCATGCCTTAATAAATAGTATCACTACGATATCCAGGAGCTAGAAAGTAAAGACCTAGGGATGAAAGACCTAAACCATGTTCTGGAGGAATTCACAGAGATTGGAGATAACATTTCATTTGAGAGGTAATTGCAGCAAAGAAGTCCTGGAGCAACCAGAGGGAGGGACAGCCCAGCAGAGGT
The DNA here is from genome assembly GCA_026018925.1 of Tupaia tana. Lineage (NCBI taxonomy): Eukaryota > Metazoa > Chordata > Mammalia > Scandentia > Tupaiidae > Tupaia > Tupaia tana. The sequence goes on from JAKSZU010000018.1 coordinate 7,138,571, forward strand.
GTGGTGGTGTGCTCTCTCTGCCTCTCCCCCAGCCCTGGAAGCTTGTTCCTGATCTATGAGTCAAGTGAGAAAAGAATGTCAATGTCAGTGTTACCCGGGGAGGCTACATCAGCAGGCAGTACTGGATTGTAATCTGACACATAAAATTACTGGCTGCAGATTGGTGTGGCTGTTAGTGGACATTAAAGACTTTACAAGTGCCCATGGAATGGGGGTGAGAGCATGGGTCTTAATGACCATGACGAGAACAGCTGTTCTAGTCTGTTGTGTTCTTTATAACAGAGACTGGCTGAGACTGGGTGATTTATAAAAACAGGTTTGCTCAGCTCACAGTTGGAGGTTTAATGCCCAAGGATGCAACAGTCCACTGACACAGAGAGCAGCAGTATGTGTACATGTCCTGGTGTCTCTTCTGGTCTCATTCCCTCTCCTTATAAACCCACCAGGGGTGAATCATGATGGTTCTGCCTGATTTCTGCCTGATGACCTTAATCCTGAAGTCCTCACAGGATCCTAACTTGATTAAATGTTTACTCTCTCAATCCCATCACAATCAAATCTCAAGTTTTGTCAAGGGGGGGACACAAACCATAGCAACAGCTGTCATTTATTTGGTCTGTAGAATGGCAGTCACCATGAAAGAACTCTGCATCCCACATCTTATTTATTACCTACCCACTACAGTTTAATGTTTCCCCCACAGTTCATGTGTTGGAATCTTACTCCTATTGCAACAGTGTTGAGAAGTAGGACTTTCTTTTTTTATTTTTCACCTTTGTCCCCAAAAATTTTATTGGGGGAAAACTACAAAACATTTACAGTACAATGTTTACAGTCACAATTTGTAGTGAACTGATTCCCCAAAATATATTACAACTCAGGTTGACTTACGTTGTTACATTCAAAAACCTACTTCTGTCAAAGTAGTCCAGAAGAGTACATATATATAGTGCTCCCAACTGTACCTACATACACACTGACGCTACTGCTCACCCACCATTCAGGAAAGCTTGGGAAACATTCCTGCTCTTCTATGCAGAAAGAAAATAGTATAAGTTTTGGAATTTTCTGTAATTAAACAAGGCATTTTCATGTACTACATACCATCTGAGCACTAAGAGGTGGCCTCTTCACTTTATATCTCTCTATAAAAAAAAGTGATAAAAATCTTTTCCTTTTGTGCAGTTGAACCCATCCTACATTCAAATTCTCTCAAGCACTAATACACAAAATACTTATTTGGTTGAGGAAGATTTAAGGCAAGTTCAGGCCCTCCTGAAGTCACTGTCAGACTACCCCCCCATAATTGATACATGTCTTTATACTCAAGAGTATGTCACAGTAGAACTGGTGGACTAAATAAACAAAAGTACATTTTCTGCTATATTATAAGGTTGGAATTAGAAAAGCATGCCACATTTCGGCCTGATTGTGAAATATGTGGTCATTCCTTTTTTCTTTAAAGGTGGATGGGTTACAACCATTATACAGTCTAAGGAAACTCGTAAGATGTTCCTCAAAGTACTTCCACAGCATCAAGATAGATTTCTGTAAAGAAATCACGCGATCTTTCAAAATTTACGTAAACATGGAAAGAAAATTAATGAAATAAATATTACATACAATCTCTTGAATTAAGATTTTTACTCATTTACAATAAAATAACCAAGTGAAGTAGGACTTTCAAGAAGTGATTCATGGCTTGGGACCAGCAGTTAGTGTGATGGCTATGTCACTGGACTCCCACGTAGTCAACTGCAGTTCGTGTCTCGGACCTGGTGGCTTAAACTCACGCCGGGCGCGTGTGCATGCGTGCCCAAGATCCCGAGAGGAGAATGGAGGAGAAGGGATTGTGGCGTGGCCATCCCCTTGGGGGGTGATTTCTCACTTTCTATCTCTCTGTCTCTCTCTCTGTCTGGCAAGCGCACGTGCCCTATAGCAAAAACCTCTTAAAAAAAAAAAAAGAAGTGATTCATGGCTTGATACCATTATTGTGGGGCTGGTTAGTTATGGTGGGAGTGGGTTCCTGGTAGAAGAATGAGTTTGGCCCCCCTTCCCTTCTCTCTCACCCACATGCTCATTTGCTCTTCTGTCTCCCACCATGGGATGATGCAGCAATAAGACCTTCAACTTTAGACTTCCCAACCTCTAGAACTAAGAAATAAATCTCTTGTTTATAAGTTACCCGGTCTCAGATATACTGCTGTAGCAGCACAAAACAAACTTAACACCCACTAATCTTTGTTCCCAATATTTAGTTGCGAAAACTTCCCATTGATGAGGTTACTAGGTAGTAGAGCTTCAAGTCTTTATGTCTTCTTGAGCCATTCTCATTTTCTCCCTTACACACTCCAGACAGGTAAACAGATAGACAGACTGACAGTCTGTGCACACACATATATGATTGAGCCTCCTAGATTCTAACCAAGATCAATTTTATTTCATTCTCTCCTCCACTCCCTCCTGTTCATTTTATGGAACAAGTTCTTTCCTTGAGTGGAAGCTCAGGATGGGCCTTCTAGCTTCTCCAGCCACTTTTAGATAATACAAAAGCCTTGTCCACTTTATGTTCCAAAGGACTCTCATTTCAGTTATTGGTATGTCCCATCCAGTGTGAGAATCCAAACTCCAGATCTCCCTAGGTAGAACTTCTGCCCTCTTCTCTCCAGCTGGACCTGCTGCTGGTGGGAGGCTGGCAGTCGACAAGGCTGTGGTTACTTTGCCTCTGTCTCTCTTTGCTCCTCCAGTTTGGTAAGCAGTTTCCGACCCTCTAGGGCCCAAGTGGTAGAGGGAGAAAGGAGAAGAGTCTTACTTATCAAGTCCTGTTTTGGTATGTTCTTGCCACCATATCATATAGAAATACAAAAGAAATATAATTTTAGCTAAAAAAGAGGCAGATTTATTTAATTTTGAAGAAAGAGATCACTGGGAAATAATAATGATGGCCAAAACTTACTGAGCTCTTTTATTTATTTATTTTAAGAGAGAATTTTGCTACAGGGCATGTTGCTCACCAGACAGAGAGACAGAAAGTGACAAATCACCACGCATGGGAAATGGCCACACGGCAATCCCTTCTCCTTTTGGGATTTTGGGCATGCATGCACATACCTCCGGTATGAGTTTTAAACTGCCAGGTCCAGGACTAGAATTGTGGTCAATTACATGGGAGTCCAGAGATGTAACCATTATACATTCTGCTGGTCCCCAAACTTTCTGAGCTCTTTAACTTTGCAAACACATACATAACCATTTCATTGTTAGGGAAACTGAGGCTCTGAGAGATGAGTAATTTGTCAAGGTCAAATCGATTGTTAAGGGTCAGAGCAGGAGTTTGAGCCTATGGAGTTTGACTTTGGAACCTGATCTCAACCACTCATGTTTATGATGTTAGAGATCCATCAAAAGAGAAATTTATTACTCCTTACCAAATTGACCATTTGCTTCCTTTCTTATTCTAGGAAATTTTATAAGTAGGGATAGTGTTTCCTTTTTGTAAAAAAACGTTTATTTATTTATTTATTCCATGATAGAGGCAGAGAGAAAGGCACCCTAAAATAATTTTCATTCTGTAATCCACCCCAGCCTTATGCAACCTGGATTATGGGCACACACATGTGCTTAGTGTGTGTAGGTCCAGCCATGTTACCACTGTGCTGCTGTCTGGCCTCCAGCATTTCCTTTTATCAGCTGATATTGAAGCAAATCTAATAAAAATGTATAACTTGAGAAACATTTTCTCTAGAATTATAGTAATTTATTACTATAAAGGGATTTCTCATGTTTGAAAACCAACAGCTCTATTGGATGATATGTAAAGAATTAGGAAAGCAAAGCAATTCTCAAAGGAACTAATTTGTATAATGAGAAAATATCTCAAGAGAATTATTTCTGGCATTGTATTCTTCGAAGCATATTTCATACAGTTGAATGTACAACAGGAAATAATTTGTTGTAGGGAATAAGACACCTTCCCTCCAACACGTGGCCTATAGGGAGAGAAGACTAGATCACTGGCAATGGTTTTCACATGGAAGGTTTTTATTTCAGTTGTTGCAGTTTGTTCTTTTCCTGGTGCCTTAGTTTAGTTGATACTCATGGGAGCGTAGAAATATTTTTTATGTAATTCAATTTTCCAAAGCATTTTAAACTCAAGAGATGGGGCTGTTTTGGATACAAGTGGGCATTTTGGGTACCTTGCATGCACCAGTCTTCACCACATTGCCCAAGCCACTCTCTAGACATAGTCTGCCTTTATCAACTCTCCTTGTTGAACTCCTACTGATCATGTGAGGCCCACAATATTGTCATCTCTTCATGGAACCCTTCCTGAATTGTCACAAGCAGGTGAGCTATCTGCCTCCATTGGCCTCTAGAGAATTTTACAGTTTACGACAATTCACCTTTTGTTACAGTTGTCCGTCTTTGTGCCGTTACCCTCTTTAGAGTTCCCACTTTGTACATAGCATAGTCTGGGGTAGACCCTGGGAATTTGCATTTCTAAGAAGTTCTTAGATGCTGATGTGATGGTTGGGACCCACACTTTGGGAATCACTAGCCTAGTGGTAAAGGATACTCTTTGAAGTCGCAGATACAGCTTTAGCTAATTTGTTATTAATCTCTCTGAGGTTCATTGTTTTTTTATTTGTAAAATAGGGCTAATGACATCCTCATCAGATTGTTAGAAGATTGAAAGTCTCTGGAAGTTCCTGGAACATGTAGCAGAGATTCAATACTTTTCTTTCTCTGTCTTCTATTCTCTCTTCACATCCCTTCTCTCAGATGCGACCGAGAATTACTGTTCTTCGTGAGGTTGCCTGGAGGTTTTATAGCAGCTTACAAATGTGTCATGTCTCCCCCCATGTGGTACTTGTCATCTAATGCAAGGCAGTCTGGGAAAACCACTCTTACTAGTTTACTTGAGTATATACTGTACACAAGTTTCTGAGCTAAGGAAGAACATTAAGATAAGAGTTAGAAAGGATATGGTCTCTCTGTCTCTCAGAAGTTTTTATGATAAAGCCAGGGTTTAAAAAAACTGATGGTTACCCTATAGTTCGTTGTAATCAAGTGATTTTTTTGTCTTCTTTCCCAGGAAAAATGATAAAGGAAAAGTGCTTTAGAAACAAATTTATGCTGAAAATATTTAAGGAACCAGATAGGAATGTACTTTCAAAAGATTAAATGCGAGAGAAGCTTCTTCTCTTCTCTTCTCTTCTCTTCTCTTCTCTTCTCTTCTCTTCTCTTCTCCTCTCCTCTCCTCTCCTCTCCTCTCCTCTCCTCTCCTCTCCTCTCCTCTCCTCTCCTCTCCTCTTTTCTCTTCTCTTTTCTTTTCTTTTCTTTTTTTGAGAGGTTTTTGCTACAGAGCGTGTGCACTCACCAGAAAGACAGAGACAGAAAGTGAGAAATCAACCCCCCTCCCGGAGGGGTGGCCACGCCGCAGTCCCTTCTTCTCCATTCTCCCCTCGGGATCTTGGGCATGCACACACACGCGCCCGGTGTGAGTTTAAGCCACCAGGTCCAGGACTCAAACCACGGTAGACTACATGGGAGTCCAGCGACATAGCCATTACGCTAACTGATGGTCCCCTCCAATAGTATTACTTTTAAATATCAAGTTCTTTACCTTAATTTTGATAATTTCCTTTCATTCTGTTCTCATACCTTGCCTTTTTTTTTTTTTTTAAATATTACAGAGACTATGCTCTCTCTAATGTCTTTGCAAGGACCAAGCAGTTTTTCTTTTTCTTTTTTAAAAAAAGAATTATTTATTTTTTATTTATTCATTTATTTATTTTAATTTGACCAAAGAGGTACAGAGAGAGAGAAAGAGAGAGAGGGAAAGTGAGAAAGCAAGCTACCAGGTCTGGGACTTGAACCGTGGTTGGCCGTGAGGGAGTACCCAGCGCCTCAACCACCATGCCAACTGCTGCTCCCAACAACTAATATTTTATCTTCTCAACTGGGATAAAAATTGATTTCCCCAATCTTAGGGAAGATTTTAGTTTTTAATCTAATAAATTTATCTTCTGAGTAAGACTTCTTCAATATTAATCTCTGTTTCTGTCTTTTTATATGCTGCTTTCTTCCTTTAAAAATACTTTTTGGAGGAAGACATTTTGCAAATGTGTTCGTTTCTATTTTTGTTTCGTTTTACTTACATAGCTTTGCCCAGTCTTGCTATTATCTGACCCCAAAATATAAATTGAAATTCCTGGTTTATCTGGGCATGTTTGAATTCTCCCTTTATATGATGGACTTATTGTCTGGATGTTGATGGTTTGTGTTCTTTATCTGGTCATTTTGTGGTCTAGAGAGATAAGGTGGAGAGAGTGGAGGGGAGTGATGAAGGTCTCTGCAGTCTTGAGCAGTGATAGGCAGGAACTCTTGCTTGGCGCTTCCTAAACTTATTAAAGGTCTCTCTTTAGGTCCTGCGCTAGCACTTAGGGGACCTTAGCACCTAGCATGTGCCTGGTATGACTTAACAAATGTCATGCATGAATGAATATGAGATGCCTCCAGGACTTCGGTGGTTTGTTTGCCCTCTTCAAGGTGAAACCAAACTACACTACTATAAAGTTCCTTTAGCCATTAGGATTCTTTTTTTTTCTTTTTTAGACAGGGTCATGTTATGTTGCAATTCTGCTACACTATCCAAACTAGGTCTCCAAATATGTGCGCCACCGCACCTGTCTCTTTTTCCCAGATAGGGTCTTTCTATGTTGCTCGGGCCATGGCTCTTAGTCCTTGACCTCTTAGTTCTCCTGCCTCAGCCTCCCCAAGTTGCTGTGATTACAAGTGAATGCCGCAGCACCCAATCTCCTAACTGTAGCACCTCCCAAACTTTTTTTTAAAAAATAGACTTTATTTTTAAATTTTAAAGGTAGTTTTAGTTTCACTGACAGAAGGTACAGGGATTTTCCATATACCCTCTATCCCCACACATGTATAGCTTCTCCCCATACCAACAACCCATCAATATCATCCAGCATCAACCAATTGGACATTTATTACAATTGATGAATCTAAACTGATACATTATTATCACCCAGAGTCTGTAGATTATATAATGATTCATTCTTGGTGTTGTACAATCTATGGGCATGAACAAATATGTACAACATGTATCCACTATTATAGTATCATACAGAGTATTTCCACTGTTCTAAACATCCTCTGTCCTCTATTGGATCAGATCCAATCAGTTCCCAGAGCCTAGCGGAATGGGAGGGATGAATGGAAAGAGCTTGAACTTGTTTTTAACCAGGAAAAAAGATACTTAAATCTATAACAAATGTCATTTATTTTGTTTTATATTTTTTATTTTAATTTCTTTTAAACATTCAATCACATGTGTCACTTAGCTTGCAAAGTGAATATTCCAACATGTATACATTTCTCACCAATCCAGTTGAGAATACTATAGACATTATCTTCAACAGATAATAACCCATTCTTTTGCCTCATAAATGCCTTGCCTCTCTAATTTTCTCCTTAATGTCCTTCCTCAGACTCTCCTCCTTCACTCACCCTCTTCTCACACTGTATTTGGTATTTATAACCATTTTCTATGTTTCTAGATCCTCTAGACATTCAGTTTCAGCCATAGAGTACAGACAGTTGGTATTAAGTGGAGACATACAATGTTTCTCCTTCATAGCCTAACTTGCCAAAATATACTACAAAGCTGTGATAATCAAAAAAGCATGGTATTTGCACAGAAACAGACAAGTAGACCAAAGGAACAGAACAGAGACCTCAGAAATAAACTTCTAAACATATAGCCAACTGATTTTTGACAACGGGTACCAGTCAACCCAGTGGAAAAAGGAAAGCCTCTTTAGCAAATGGTGCTGGTAAAACTGGATATCCACCTGCAGAAGGATGAATCTGAAACCCTACCTCTCACCATTGACAAAAATCAAGTCGAAGTGGATCAAAGATCTAAACCTAAGACCTCAAACTATAAAATTACTGCTAGAAAACACTGGGGAAACTCTGAGAGGCATTCGGGTAGGCAAAGACTTCTCAAATGTCATTTATGTATTGAATACTTATGTGAGCCAAGCACTATGTTGTTTTGAGAATCTGGGAACATATTGCTCATAGAGGCTCTTCATGGGATCTTGCATTCTTTTGATAGTTTGGGTAAACTGACAATTGAAAACCAAACAACAAAAATCTCATGAATCTTAACTGGAACTCAGGATGTAGAAATAGATAAAAGCAGAACTGTTTGACTCAGCTCCTGACAACTTGACCAATTTCTGCCCCACGTGGTTCCCTCTGCATTGAATGCTAGAGCTCTGTTGATTAGAGCTTGAAAATCATGACCCAATGTTCAGCTGTAGAATGTTGATGGTATTTTGTTATTATGCTATTTTTTTTTGTACATTTACCTTCAATCACATTTTTTCTTTCTGTAGATTTATAGCAAAGAATTTATGGAGTTCAAGGGTGTAACTATTTTTAAAGTTTTTGCTCTATTTTGCCAAAACGTTCTTCAGTTTGTGCTACTATGAGCACTATTGTATGAGTTGTATATTGCCTTTGCCAACATCTGATATTGGCATTTAAAAAGCATGTAGAAGACCAGCCTGTGGAGTGGTGGTTAAGGCAGCTGGATCTCACATGGCCAACCTTGGAGTTCGAGTCTGGACCCAGCATCTTGAGAAATAGATCAGGTGTGTGTCACACACGGCCAAAACCCAAAAGGGAGGGAAAAATGGAGGAGGAGGGATTGTGGAATGGCCATTCCCCATTGGGATTGCTTTCCCACTTTCCCTCGCTCTCTGTCTCTCTCTGTGAGTATACATACCCTCTGGCAAATTTTTAAAAAACACATGTGCAAATTTGGTAGGTGAAAAATATTACCTTCTTATTTTAATTTTTATTTCTTTGATTAGTTGAGTACTGAACATTTTTCATATTTATTAATCATTTGCATTTTTTTTTGCTCTGAATTGATGAGAATAGGACATTTTGAGCATAATTTAAAATGGAGTTTTGAAAAGAAATTAATGAATCAGTTTTTCCCCCTAGATACCAGACTTCGAGTTGGAATGTGGTCATGGTCAGGAAAAGCAGAGTTTCGTAGAACACTCCTAGGTAGCCAAGTCTGTATTTTATTCTGGACACATTATTATTATTATTATTATTATTATTATTTTAAATCAAAATAATAAGCAGTGTTTCTTTTTTTCTTTTCTTTTATTTTTTGAGAGGTTTTTGCTATAGGGTGCGTCACTCGCCAGAAAGACAGAGAGAGACAGAGAGACAGAAAGCGAGAAATCACCCCCCAGGGGGATGGCCATGCCGCAATCCCTTCTCCTCCATTCTCCTCTCGTGATCTTGGACATGCACACACGCATGCCTGGTGTGAGTTTAAGCCACCATGTCCGGGACTCGAACAGTGGTCGACTATATGGGAGTCCAGGGACATAGTCATTATGCTAACTGCTGGTCCTGAGCAGTATTTATTTCCTTAAAATCACTTAAAAATGTTTACAGAGATGTGGTTTTACATAACTTGGCAACAACCTTTAAAAAATGTGCAGGCTAGGGAACCAGCAGTTAGTGTAATGGCTGTGTCGCTGGACTCCCACGTAGTCGACCGCGGTTTGTGTCCCAGACGTGGTGGCTTAAAACTCACGCCGGGCGCATGTGCATGCGTGCCCAAGATCCCGAGAGGAGAATGGAGGAGAAGGGATTGCGGCATGGCCATCCCCCTGGGGGGTGATTTCTCGCTTTCTATCTCTATGTCTCTCTCTGTCTGTCTGGCAAGTGCACGCGCCCTATAGTGAAAACCTCTCCAAAAAATAAAATGTACAGGCTATTTCATATTATTGCACTTACTCTTTAATATATAAGGCATTTTATTTTACATAAATAAAGGTTAATGTATATGATCATACAAAGGTGTGGTGCCGATTAAGTCAACCATACAATTCCATGAGATGTGTTGGGGGAGGGGGGGATGGAAATAAAACCCAACCTACTTCAACCTCACATTATTATTCTTAATTTGATAACTTTTTTTAGGTGTTTAAAAGCACTCTGAAAATTTACAGCTAAAGATTTAAATATGAGAGATAAACAATATGGTGTCATTGCTCAGCAGAAGGGAAAAAATGAAACTAGATGTAAGGTAAGAAATGGATACCTGCTATGGACTGGATGCTCCTGTACCACCCCTCCCCCAGTCCAGGAAGTTGATTCCTAAATTCCCAATGTGATGGCATTTGGAAGTATGCTTTGGGGAAGTGGTTAGATCATTAGGGTAGAACTCTCATTGGCGGATTAGTGGTCTTCTAAGAAGAGTCACAAGAGAGACGACCACTGTCTTTGCCATGTGAAGATGCAGGAAGATAGCTTTCTACAACCAGACTTTGGACTTCCCTTGTCTTGGACTTCTAGTCTCTAGAACTGTGAGAAGAAATTTCTGTTGTTGAAGCCACCCAGTTTATGTTACTTGGTTATAGCAACCAGAAGTTGGATAAGTTTGTGTTTTAAGATTCTCCAAAGAAACAGAACCCATATATGTGTGATTTATTGTAAGATATTGGCTTATGGTATTATGGAGGTTGAGAACTCCCATGAACTGTCATTTACGAACTGTAGACTCAGGAAAGCTGGGGATACAGTTCAAAGGTCTGAGAGTTGGAGAGCGAATAGTACAGAGTCCAGTCAATGTTGGAAGGCCTGAGAACCTGCAGTGCTGAGGGCAGAAGATTGGTGGCCCAGCTCAAGCAGGACGGCACGGTCAACCTTCTTCTGCTGTTTGTTCCTTCAGGCCCTCAGTGGATTGACAAATGCTCACTAACATAGAGGAAGGCCATCTACTTTACTTAGTCTACCAATTCAGGTGCTAATCTCTTCCAGAAACCCCCTCACAGACATACCCAGAAGTAATGTTTAATCAACCATCTGGGAAGTTCATGGCCTTGTCACACTGACACGGAAAATTAATCATCATAGCATGACATTTGGAGGTTGGTGGGAGAGAAAATCTGGGCAGTTTAGCCTCTGCCCTTTTCTCTACTACAAATTCTTCATAAGCAAATACCTACCTACTAACAATGATTTCATTTGGTATATGAAAATATATTCAGCCACTTTCTTATTTTGAAATGTGTGTGCTTTGCTTCTAGTCATTTTGCATCTAGAATTTTCAATTTTATTTCTTAAAATTATAAAACATTTTAGGGACCAGATGCTAGTGTAATGGCTATGTCACTGAACTCCCATGTAGTTGACCACGGTTCGAGTCCTGGACCCAGTGGCATAAACTCATGCCGGGCGCGTGTGCGTGCGTGCCCAAGATGCCGAGAGGAGAATGGAGGAGAAGGGATTGTGGCGTGGCCATCCCCCCTGGGGGGTGATTTCTCGCTTTCTGTCTGTCTCTCTGTCTTTCTGGCAAGCGCATGTGCCCTATAGCAAAAACCTCTCAAAAAAATATATAAAACATTTTATTCAAAGTTTAGCTTGATTGTCAAAAAAATTCTTGCTTTTGAATATTTAAATGCATTTTTTTTTTAGTTCAGAGGTTTTTCTGTATTTCTTTTGATTACTATGGAATTTTTCAAAAAAATATATTAAGGTTAAAAAATAGAAAACTCACATGAATCTTTTATCTAATGTCAACAATTAGAACATCATGTCAATTTTGCCTTTTTCTCTTTCTGTTCCCTGTACCTCCATATCCCTGCCACCTCCTCACCCTCACAGCTTTGTTTGTTTTGTTTGTTTGTTTGTTTTGTTTTTTTTTTTGGGTCATTTTAAAGTAATTATCAAATGTCATTGTATACTGTTTTAGCTATTTTAAACAATATTTTGAGTTATTTGTGGTAAAATTTAACTTTTATTGTATTTTTATTTCATTAAAATGTTTTAGAAGATTTTTTTTTAGATTCAACAGTTTTATACACAAGCAGGTTTGAATACAAATTCATCAATTATTTGATAGGCAATTGCCTCCCCAGGTTTGAATTTACATATTTATAATAACCATCACTCTTTGTATAGATCTAGACAGTAGAGAAAAAGTCCAAAATGTTATAGCTGAGTATTTCTTTGGACTGAATTTTTTTTAATGAAAAATGTTTTTTTATTTAAATATATTTATTTACATTAATTTGCTATATATAATTATAGCATACAAAATTAGATTTTCTATCCAGAATACACTGTATATTGGCTCAATCAAGCACATCAACCTACATGTTATCGTTAACAAATAATTTTCCATTTCTTGTTCCCTGTATATTTTGCTTTTTTTCCATCCTTGATTCCCTATCTCTCACCCTCTGCCATCTCCCACCCTCCTTCCATTCCACACTGTCTCTGGTATCCATGGTTGCTTTCCATGCATTTTTCGCCCCACATTTTATTGATTCATAAAGATCTTAATTAATCTAAATATTTTTAATTGAAAGCACAGCTGATATATACATATCCATGAACACAAGTCTGACTTTAGGCATAAACTTCAGTGAGTAGAATGAACATACTATAAAGTAGCACCTAGCTGGGGCTATATAGCTTACTGCAGTCATCAAATAGGTATTTTTAATGCATTTTTTTTAATTTCAAGAAAAACAGTTTTTGTGGGATTTTTTAGAAACTTTTTAAAAAATTAATTAATTTACATTAATTCCCTAAGCATCGTCACAGCATACAAAATGTGATTTCCCATCCAGAATACTCTGCACAGTGGCTTAATCATGCATGTTATTGTCAATAATTTTCCATTTCTAGTTTTACATATATAAATACCCCTATTTCTGACCCTCTGCCCTTTCCCACCCACTTCTCACACTGTCTCTGGTGTCTACAGTTGTCTTCCATCCCCCCCCCCCCCACATTTTACTGATCACACAATTTCTTAAGTAATCTAAGTACTTTGAATAGCAAGTTCAGCTGGTAATTTCAAGAAAAGCAGTTTTAACTTTAATAAATCAAAGAAATGCTAAGGAACTTCGCTTAAAACTTAAAACTTTGCTTAAAGCCAGGAAACAGGTTAGGATTATGTTCAAACAGCAGGCACATGAGCCTATTGACAGCTCAAGATAGGACAAAAATCTCCAAAACCAGACAACAAAGCCCAGAAGAAAATCAGCAATATTTTAGTCAAAAGTCACAAAATACTCCTTCACTAGTTCAGTCTCATGTGCTCAATCTATCTTCTGTTGTGGTTTGATCTTCTCAATTGAATTCTGGGTTATAATATTCAACTCTAGACTTGTCCCCATGATCAAGTTGGCCATTTTCTTAGGTTTTGAATTCTTATTTCTGTGTGTCTGAATTTAATTTTCCTGATATAGCACTTCCTTTAGAACCTCTTGGAGATCTGGTCTGGTGCTGGTAAATTCTTTCAGGTTTTGTTTATCTGAGTATGTTCTTGTCTTTTCTTCCCATATGAAGGATAATCTTGCCGGGTAAAGTATTCTTGGTTGAAATTGCTTTTCCCTTAACATTTTGAATATATTTTCCCATTCTGTCCTCGCTCGCATTGTTTCTGATGAAAGGTCTGCTGTTAGCCTGATGGCATATCTTTTGTAGGTAACTTGCCGTTTTTCTCTTGCCAATCTTAATATCTTGTCTTTGTCTGTGGTTTTGGTCAGTTTGGCTATAATGTGTCTTAGAGAAGATCTTGGGTTGATTCTATTTGGGGTCCTTTATATTTTTTGGGACTAGATATTTCAGTGCCTCTCTAGACTTGGAAACTTTTCTTGCGGTATTTCATGGAATAGATTATCAATGCCCTTATGAGTCTCTTCACCTTCTGGGATACCAATTATCTCTTCACCTTCTGGGACACCAATTATTGGACCTTTGATGGTATCTAGTATTTCTCATATATTATTGTCATACTTTGGACAATTTTCTCAGTATTTGTGGTGGATTTTTCTAGGCCAGCAATTTTCTCTTCTACATCTCAGATTCTATTTTCTGTATAATCTAGTCTGCCTTTAATACTTTCAAGGGAGATTTTGACTTCCTGTATTATAGCCTTCATCTCTAACAGGTCCATTTGATTCTTTTTTAAATGTGTAATTCCTATTTTATATCTTGCAAGAATTTTCTCACCTGGAACTTGTCATCTCCTTTCTCCTTTCTCTTCTGTAGTTCATTGTCTCTCCTCTCTTTCATCTCTGTTAGCTTTTATTTGTTGTTAAAAATAAAAGCAATACCTTTTTGGGGGGCAGCAGGTGATGAGGTGATTAAGGAACTGGACTCCTACATGGTTGACTGTGGTTCAAGCTCTAGACCAAGCATCTTGAAAATCATGCTGGGCGTATATTGTGTGTGTTCAAAATCCCAGGAGGAGAAGGGATTGTGGCATGGCCATTCTCCCTCAGAGTGTGTGTAGGGGGTGATTTCTCACTTTCCCTCTTATTGTCTCTCTCTTTCTCTCTAGAAAATGCATGTGCCCTATAACATCAACAAAAAAAGCAATGCGCTTTTATTATAAGAAATGTGAAATTATAGATAACAAAAAATTATATTTTATGCTATCATTTATGTTTTGGTTTATATAATTTTCATTTTTCTATTATATATCTTTAATATAATAATATATATATAATAATATTATGTACAATATATTATAATATATAATATGATATTATATAATAATATAAATAATATAACATATTATATTTCTTCTATGAAATATTTGGCTGTTGGAAACATTGTGATATATTTTTTCTGTTTTTTAATGCAAAAATGCATCATGACTTTTCTGACAACCCAGTAATATGCATATTACTTCATATTCTGTTTTTTTATCACTTAGTAATATATTATGATTATCTTTCCATATCATTGAAGATTTTTCTGTCATTTTCATTATTAATAATATTTCTATTGTAGAGAGGGAAATAATTTAATCAGTTACACTATTCTTAAACATTTTTGCTATTAATTATCTTTCTGCAATAAATATTGATGCATCTAAATCTTTGTGCAAATAATTATTTACATTGAGTAAATTTCCAGCATGAACATCTGATTGGTTGTTTATTTTCTTCTTTTATGTGTTGCCAGTTTATGTCCTTTTCCTATTTTTTATTTGTAACTTCACCTTTTTCTTGTTGATATTGAATATGCAATTGTTGATGTTGAATATATGTATTGCTATAGTTTGAATATCTACCTGCTCCAATCCATGTATTGCGCTATCATAATGGAATTAAGAGGGTGAAAATTTGATCCAATTGTGGTGTCAACTGGTGGGGCTTTTGGAAAGAGAGTAGGATTAAGGTAATTGTAGTTGACTCCTGGTAGGTTTATAAGACAAGAGATACACATTGAACACAGACCCGCTCTTCTGCCTGCCATGATGTTGTGATGCAGCCAGCAGACCTTCACCAGAGAGGGCCACTGGAACTTCAGTCTCCAAACTGTGAGTTTAATAAACCTCTATTTTTATAAATCTCTCAGTTTTAGTATTTCCTGTTATTGGTCACACTTTGACAGAATGGAAGTGAGTCCTCTGAGGTGGCCATGCTGTAAGGAAACCCAGGCCATATGGGGAGACCATGTGTAGGCATTCTGACTGAAAGTCTCACTGAGATCCCAGCCACAGCCAGCATCGCCATCCAGACACGTGATTTGAAGCTGCCTTTAGGTGATCTCTGCCCCTGGTTATCCAGTCATGTGCAGCTTTTGAGTGTTCTCATCTGAGGCTCCGGATATCACTGGTAGAAACAGTCAGTCCACACTCTGTAGATGTTTCTGCCCTTTCTGGATATCTTTCTTCTTAATGTTCTTTGCATGTACGTATTTCTCTAACTCAAAATCTTTAAATTTTGAGTTCCTCAAGACTCAAGTCTGGATTATTTTGTCTTCTCACTCTGTTTTGTCCCTAGGATACCTCATCTACTTTTGTGACTTCAGTGACCATTTATGAATCAATGGTTTCTATTTTATATATCTATTTTTCCATTCCAGACTGTTCTTTCTTTTTTTCTTTTCTTTTTTTTTTTTTTTTTTTAGAGAGATTTTTGCTATAGGACATGTGCACTCACAGCAGAGGCAAAGACAGAGAGAAAGAGAGAAATCACCCTTCAGAGGAAATGGCCACACCACAAACCTTTTTCCTCCATTCTCCTCTCAGGATCTTGGGCACGCACGCACATGAGCTCAGCGTGAGTTTTAAGCCACCAGGTCTGGGACTTGAACTGCAGTTGACTACATAGGAGTCCAGCAATATACCCATTACACCATTTACTGTTCCCCATTCCATACTCTTTGAGCTCAAGACTAACTATCCAACTGCTTCCTTTTTAATCCCCCATGGCCATCTCATAGTCACCTCTGTATAAACCTCTGAATCCAAAAGGAAACTCATGCTCTATCTCTGTTCTTGTTCTCCTTCTGCCAAACTTGTCCTCTCTCCCAGGTTCATGATTTTGGGAATGGCACTAATTTTTCTTTCACTGGTCAGTCCAGGGACCTTGGAGTCATCTGTATCACTGCCTTTGCCTCACATCCATAGAAGATCAAATCCCAGGTCCTGTTAATTTACCTCTCTGTATATTTTAACTTGTTCTATTAGAAATATTTTAGGAAATACCTGAAACTAAGTGATTTATAAGTATGGAGGCTTGTTCAGCTCATGGCTTTGGAGATCCGACGTCAAGAGGTCACAATGAATATAGTCTGCTTGGTAGGGCCCTGAGGTGGCGCAGGGCATAACATGGCAAGTGCTCAAGTAGAATAGAGAATGTGTCTATATCCATGTATCTTTTTATAAACCCACAAATATCCAACCATGGGGGCCTCACCCTGATCCCAATCTTCTCCCAAGGCCCCACCTCTCAACACCACAGTCAGATTAAATTTCCATCCTCTTAATCCCATTATAATGCAGTTAAATTTCCAATACTTAAATTTCGGGGGAACACATTCATGCCATCACATTGTACTTCTCTTTTTCTCTCATGCCCTTGCCTTAGTTTCTTATATCATTCTTTTAAAGTCTTGCTTTAGTAGTATTTTTACTAGCTTCCTTGCTTACAGTCTGCCTTCTAATCCACTCCACAGCCAGAGTAATATTTTTAAAATGCAAGTCTGGTAACATGACCCTCTTACTAAAAGTCTCTTAATGTCTTCTCATGGCTCTGATGATGATGACTAATATCCTTAATAGAACCTATGGGGCTCTTCATAGTTACTGTACCCACCACACATGGCAGTCTCCTCCTACTTCCTCCCCCACCCACTCTCTGAATTCCAGCCTCCTTGGCTATCCTCTAGTTCCTTGACCTTCACACCCCTTCTAATCTGGAAGTCCTCTCTACATATTCTCAACCTCTGCCTGAGTCACTCTGCCTATTTAATTCCTGCTCTCCTTACCCCTTTAGAGTTCTCAAATGTCCCCAGGAAGCCTCACCTGACCCTCATGTTAGGTCAGAGTTGCTTTTCTATGAATTCCTTGACCCTGGACTTCTCTGGCATCACCAAGGCAATTAAATAACTGGTTGTGCAATTCAGCCTTTGATGTCTCCTTTCCAGTTGCCATGCAAATTAAGGTGGAGATGACTGGAAGGCAGAGCTGGAGGCGGTTTAACTGGTCATGGGCCACACCTCATACCACACCTGTCAGGTAACATCCTAGTCCAAGCATGTGAACACGTGCACACACAAACTGAGAGAGAGAGAAGCTTATGCATTTATTTATGTTTAAGTTGAATTTTTCTCTTATTGATTCTGACCCTGGTAGAACAAAACAATATTGTGAGGAAGTAGCAGGGTAAATGATCTCATTATTCCTACCTTTACTTTTTTTTTAGTCAAAAGTCATAAAATTTTATTTCACCAGTTCAGTCTCATATAATTAATCTCTCTTCTGTTCAGTTTACAGTATTACTGTGGTCCAATGTTTCTGTTTCAATCCTGGAAGTTTAGAAATATGGTATCAAAAACCTATGTTCAAGAGTACCTATCAGAGTCGTTTTCATTATTTTCCCTAAAAGAGGAATTTTGGGGCTATAGCTTATTACAAAATGTTTTAGAAAGAACATCAGAGTAAAGCAATTAACTATGGACAGCAAAATTTAAAATGGCCATGCCATGGTTCAAGATCTGATATTTACTTTTTGTTCGGAGAGATCCCCTCCACCTTCCTAGTGAGCTTTTGGCTCTTTGTCTTCAGCATCTGCCTGTAAATACTGAAGAAGCTGGGTCTTAACCATTCTTCTGCTTGGTTTCCTCCTCCCTCAATATTTATAAAAGATAAGCAGGAAATCACTTACAGTCTACTAGCCAAGAGAAAGGTGAAACGTCAAAGGATTATACTGGGTGGCTCTGCTCCTCAGATAAGAGCATTGCAAGAGGGAAAGCAGGACAGCATCTAATCCTGGAGTAGTCATGACAAGACCCTTGATCCTTAACTCTAGGACATTTTCTGAATTCCACAAAAGTCTTCAGAGCTGTTAGAACACGGTTGGGCTATAAACCCAATGAGTGTGGGGTGTCTAGAGGTTTTCTTACTGTTACGTGGTCACTGTCTCACTGGAGTCTTATTTGTAAACTTGTACTTGGTAAATATTTGTTAAGTGTATGAAGACCTTAAGCTCTTTGCTCCAGTTGGAATTCATTTTAATGTGTACTGTGATTGAGGGAAGTAGCTTTTTTCCCCTCCACTAATGATTAGTCAGTAACCTCAACCAAAAATGTTGAATAGTTTATCCTTTTCCTATTGACTTATAACACTATGCCTATGATATATCTTAATTTAACTAGCATATAGTTAAATACGTGTGTAAATATATACACACATACAAGCTTGGCACTGTTTACATATGTATCTATGTATACACACACAAACAATATGTTTGGTGCTGTTTCTAAACTTTCTATTCAGTTGATCTATTAGATCTATTTGAAGTCCTTGCTGTCACCTTTTTTTTTTTAAAAAAAAAAGAGAATTATTTTATTTAACTTTATTTATTTATAATTTGACCAGGGAGGGACAGAGGAGAGAGAGAGAGAGAAGGAAAGTGAGAAAGCAAGCTGCCAGATCTGGGACTCGAACCGCTGCTGGCCATGTGAGAATCAAGTGCCCTTAACCACCATGCCACCTACTGGCCCCCTATCACCCTTTTAAAATTGTTTCTGTTTTATATAATTCTTTTCAGTGTTCAATAGAAAAACCTACTTTTTTTGGAGAGATTTTTGCTATAGGGCATGTGCGCTTGCTAGAGAGAGAGAGAGAGAGAGAGAGAGAGAGAGAGAGAGAGAGAGAGATAAATAGAGAGAGATAGAAAGCAAGAAATAACCCCCCAGAGGGGGTGGCTATGTTGCAGTCCCTTCTCCTCTTCTCCTCTTGGGATTTTGAGCTGGCACGCACATGTGCCTGGCATGAGTTTTAAGCTGACAGGTCGGGGACTCGAACTGCAGTTGACTACGTGGGAGTCCAGCAATGTAACCATTCCACTATCTGCTATTCCCCAAATCTACTTTTTTTAACAGAAAGATTTTGCTTTCATAAATAGTACAAGAATACATGAATATCTTTAAAATTTACAGCTCAAGTCACAGAATATCAAAATACTGAGTTCTCTTAACACACTTCAGTTAATTTACACAGCACAGTGTTCCATTTCATTTCCAATTGTGGTGTTCTATTTTATCAATATAAACACAGAAAAAATTAAATAGAATTTATACATTCTATTGAAGTGCTTGTTTACTATGTTAAAGCAACTTTTAGCAACTTGCAGCAACGTTATTTTCTTTCTCTGGACAATTATATGTAAGCTGGAAGAAGCCAAACTTCTGGTTTTCTGGAAGGAAGTGAAAAACTGTGAAGGATGTTAACATTTCTGGTATGGCTTCTCCTTCCTTGTTAAATTTTCAAGATCATCTTGGCTGTTCTCACTCATTTATCATTCTAGATAAACCTTACAATTATTGTGTCAAATTCCAAAAGAGAAATCCTGCTGATGTTTTGACTAGAATTGAGTTACATTTAAAGATTAATTTGGGGAAATTTTTAGTTCTTTGCAATATCAAATGTTTTCATCCAGGAATGTGATATGCCTTTTTCCCTTACTCAAATTGTCTTTGATGCCCCTTAATAAACACTTTTGACTTTAGTGAGTCCTATCTCTCTCCCTCTTTTTCTCATTCCTGTCTTTTCCCCTCCTTTTCCTCCCTTCTTCCTTCCTTCTTTCACTTTTCTCCCTCTCTTGCTCTTTATTTCTTTTCCCTCTCTAATGTGAATAGATACTTTTTCCCCATTACTATTTTAAAACTCATACATTCAGAAATAATTTTTGAGCACTTCTATAACACCAGATAATTCAAGTCATTGCTTTTTTAAGATTTGGTAAAATATATGTAACATAAAATTTACCATTTTATACTATTATCAAAAGGACAAAAATATCCAACACTGGGACCAGCAGTTAGTGTAATGACTATGTCGCTGGGCTCCCACATAGTTGACCGCGGTTCAGGTCCCGGACCCGGTGGCTTAAAACTCACGCCGGGCGCATGTGCGTGCGTGCTCAAGATCCCGAGAGGAGAATGGAGGAGAAGGGATTGCGGCGTGACCATCCCCTCTGGGGGGTGATTTCTTGCTTTCTGTCTCTATGTCTCTCTCTGTCTGTCTGGCGAGCGCACACGCCCTATAGCGAAAACCTCTCCAAAAAAAAAAAAAAAAAACAAAAAGAAATATCCAATACTGGCATGGATGCAGAGACAGGGTAATTCTTATATACACTGTTGGTAAGAATGTAAATGAATACAGCCATTATGTAAAACAGTATGGAAGTTTCTCAAAATGTTAAAGATAGAACTACCTTACAATCCAATAATCCCACTACTGGGTGTATATCTAATGAAAAAGAAAGAAAGAACTCAATATGTTACAGAGGTATCTACACCCATGTGTTTATTGCAGCCCTATTCACAAAAGCCAAGATATAGAAGTCAACCAAGATATAGAATCAGTCCCTCGGGACCAGTGTAATGGCTATGTCGCTGGACTCCCACATAGTCGACCGCGGTTCGCGTCCCGGACCCGGTGGCTTAAAACTCACGCCGGGCACGTGTGCGTGAGTGCCCAAGATCCTGAGAGGAGAATGGAGGAGAAGGGATTGCGGCATGGCCATCCCCCCTGGGGGGTGATTTCTCGCTTTCTGTTTCTCTGTCTTTCTCTGTCTGTCTGGTGAGCGCATGCGCCCTATAGCAAAAACCTCTCAAAAAAAAAAAAAAAAGATTCAGTCCCTCAATGGATCCATGAATAAATGAAATGTGGTATATGTACAAATGAAATACAATTCAGTCATTAAAAAGAATGAAATCTCTTCATTCAAGGCAACATTGAGACTGGAGGACATTATGTTGAGTGAAATAAGCCAGGCATGGAAAGAGAAATGCTGAATGTTCTTACATGTGGAAGCCAAAAGAATTGATGTCATGAAACAAGAGAGTAGAATAGTGGTTACTAGAGGCGGGAAGGCTAGTGGGATGTGGGACTAGGGTGTTGGTTCATGTATACGTAATTACAATTAGGATGAATACATTCTATTGTTCTATAGCTCGGTAGTGTTTCCATAGTTAACAGTAATTTATTGTATAACTAGAAGATAGGATAGATAACTAGAAGAGAGGATTTTAAATGTTTCCAAAAGTGTCATTACCCAACAAAGTGACAATAAAGGCTTGGGGTGATGGATATGCAAATTATCCTTACTTGATCATACCACATTGTAGTCTTACACTGAAAAACTTCACTCTAGCCCATGAATATATTCAGTTATTGTATTAATTTTAAATTAAAAAATACCATTTTAACCATTTAAAATCCTATAGTCTTGTGGAGTTAAGTACACTCACATTATTGGGCAATTATCACCACTATCTGCAAAACTGTCATCATTTCAAACTGAAACTCTATACCAAGCCATTGACTTTTTTTGGGGGGGGTGGGGTTTGCTATAGGGCGTGTGCTCTCACCAGAAAGACAGACAGAGACAGAGAGACAGAAAGAGAGAAATCACCCTCTAGGGGGGATAGCCACACTGCAATCCCTTCACCTCCATTCGCCTCTCGGGATCTTGGGCACGCACACACACTCCCTGGTGTGAGTTTAAATCGCAGGCTCTGGGACTCAAACCGTGGTCGACTACATGGGAGTCCAGCGACATAGCCATTACACCAAACTGCTAGTCCTGTCATTGACTTTTTTAACGTTTATTTTATTTATGGTAGAGAGCATGTAGGTGTGTGTTAGAGAGAGAAGGAGAAAGGGAGAAGCATGCTGGACAGGGTTTTGTCATACTGTGATCCCTTTTTTCAGTCCACCAGCTCTTTAGGATCTTGCATATGCTTACAGGTGCTCTGTGTGTCTTTAGGCCAACCCAGGGATCTGAACCTGCTGCTGGGCATGTGGCTTCTAGCACTGTAGTTCAGTTTGCTACTCACTGTACATCAGATGAGGCTGCCAAGCTGTTGATTGTTAGTAAACAGTGTGACAAGATGCTGTAGAAGACTCTCCTATTAGTTTCAATAGTTTACAGTGGACTTTTTTTTTTATAATTATGTACTTGTGTTATATGTGAATATAGATAAGTTTACCTCCTTTCCAGTAGGTGCTTCACTTACTTTTCTTTCATTATTGCAATAGTACATGGAATTTTCTCTATAATCTTAATCAGTAGAAGAGATAATGGGCAACTTTGCCTTGTTGCCTATTTTATTAATAATGCCCCTTTTTTTTTAAATGATAAGTATACTGTTACTTGCTGGCTCGCTACTTATTATTGGTATTCCTTACTAAATTAGAGAGGTGTATGTCAAGTCCTATTATATAGAGAGATATTTAATAATCAGGGATGAGTGCTGTATTTTATAAAATGCTTTTCTACCTTTGTTGAAATGTACAATTTCCTCTATTTTTTCCCATTAATGTAGAACTATCTTTGTACTCTTAAGATTCATCTCACTGGAAGTCCTAGCCAATGCAATCAGACAAGAGAAGGAAATAAAAGGCATTCCAATAGCAAAAGAAGAGCTGAAATTATCTCTGTTTGCAGATGACATGATTGTGTATGTAGAAGACCCAATAGTATCCATGAAAAAACTTCTTGAAGTAATAAATGTGTACAGTAAAGTGGCAGGATACAAAATTAACTTACAAAAATCTATAGCATTTCTATATACAACCAACAAGCAGACAGAGACAGAACTGAAAAAAGTAATCCCATTTATCATAGCCACAAGAAGTATAAGATACTTAGGAATAAAACTAACCAAGGAAGTCAAAGACCTTTATAAGGAAAACTATGAAAACCTTAAAAAAGAAATCAAAAAAGGACACAAAAAGTGGAAGGATAGCCCATGTTCCTGGATTAGAAGAATTAATGTAATCAAAATGGAAATCCTATCCAAATTAATCTACATATTTAATGCAATCCCCATAAAATTACAAGAGACATTCTTCACAGATCTAGAAAAGACAATCATAGAATTTGTCTGGAATCATAAAAGACCGTGTGTTGCCAAAGACATTCTGTGCAAGAAGAGTAGAGTATGTGGTATCTCATTTCTTGACCCTAAAATATATTACAAAGCTGTGATCATCAAAACAGCATAGTATTGGCACAAAAACAGACATGAGGACCAATGGAAAAGAGTAGAGATCCCAGAAATAAACCCCAAAACATACAGTCAACTCATCTTTGACAAAGGGTACCAGTCAATCCAGTGGGAAAAGGAAAACCTCTTTAGCAAATGGTGCTGGAAAAACTGGATATCCACCTGCAGAAAGATGAATCTGAACCTCTATCTGTCACCATTAACAAAAATAAACTCAAAGAGGATCAAAGATCTAAGCCTAAGGCCACAAACTATAAAACTACTGGTGGAAAACACTGGGGAAACTCTGGGAGACATTGGGGTAGGCCAAGACTTCTTAAGTAAGACCCCCCAAAGCACAAGCCATAATCCCCAAAATAGACAGGTGGGATTACATCAGATTAAGAAGTTTCTGCATGGCAAAGGACACCGTAATTAGTGAACCCTCAGAATGGGAGAGAATTTTTGTTAACTATGCCTCAGATAAGGGACTGATAACCAGAATACACAGGGAACTCAAGCGGCTTACCTGGAAGAAAAGATGAACCCAATTAAAAGATGGGAAAATGAGTTGAATAAATAACTCTCTAAAGAAGACATACGAATAGCCAAAAAGCATATGAAGAAATGCTCAATATCCCTCATCATAATAGAGATGCAGATCAAAACCACAATGAGATGCAACCTAACCCTAGTCAGAATGTCTAAGATTAAAAAACAAACAAACAAAACAAAACAAAAAAAAGATAAGTGCTGGAGAGGATGTGGTGAAAGGGAAACACTCCTGTACTGTTGGTGGGAATGTAAATTGGTCCAGCCACTGTGGAGAACAATATGGACATTCTTCAAAGACCTTCATATAAAACTACCATGTGACACAGCAATCCACTCCTGGGTATCTACCCAAAGGACAGGAGAGTGCTCAGTCAGAAAAACGCTTGCACAACTATATTAATTGCAGCATTATTCACAATTGTGAAGACATGGACCCAAATGTCCACAACAGATAAATGGATTGAAAAAGTGTGGCACATATACTACATGGAATACTTCTTAGCCATAGAAAACAAGGCCCTGGAATTTGATAGAAAGTGGACGAATATGGAAGATTTATTGCTGAGTGAAGCAAGTCAGGCTATGAAAGAGAGACATTGTATGTCTCCACTTAACATATACTGACTGCACTCTATGGTAGAGACTGAAAGACTGAAGACATAAAAGCATTAAAAATTGTTATGGACACTAGAGACAAAGTGGAAAGAGTGTGGGAGGGGAAGAGCATAGGAAAGGAAATTTGGGGAAAAAAATAGAAGCAAGAAATTTGTGGGACCCAGGTATGGCTTATTTTCTGTTGATGAAGATGCATATAGTATTCTCAACTGGGCTGGACTGAGGTGTATATCATGCTGGGTAAAGTCTCTTTACAATCTAAATGATGCATAGTGATTAAATGTATACATAATAATAAAAAAATTAAAAGAGAAAAGATTAATCTCACTGTAGCTGTGGATTTTTAAAAAATATTCCTATTAGGTTTATTTAAATGTTATTTGGGTTTTTGTGACTATGCTTAAAAGTGAGATTTCTGAATGAGAGATATGTATTTCAGTTTTCAATATTAAAGTTTTCTATTTCTGTTTTCTCTCATTTCTTTTTCTAAAAACTTTCTAATGTTTATCCATTGTTTAATTGGCTATTTCAAAGAAGCAGCTTTCAGATATATTAGTTCTATTACATTTTCTAATATATTTCTCTTTTATTATCATTATGTACTTCATTGTCTGTAGGTTTTTAACTGTCTGTATTTAATTTTTTGTTTTGTTTAATAATAAAAGCATTTAAGAATGTGAATATTCCTCTGAATACAAATTTGACTACATTCTTTGAAATGTGCTATTTATTTCTGTTAGAACAATGTTCTTTTTAAAAAATTTTACTTTTTATAAAGCAAAAATTACAAAACTTCTTTTTAATAGAGGGCTATAAAGTTTTTTGTCTGTTAAGTGTTTCTTCCCATTGTCCCTTCCACTCACCCTCTACCACACACTTTCTACTCTCCACTTCCCTCCATTACAGTCTCTGGTATCTACACTAATCCTCATACTATAGTATCTTCAGATCTTTCCATTTCTGTCATAAAGGGAAGACATTCAGTACATATTGAGTGGGGATATACAGTGTGTGTCTTTCAAAGACTGACTCACTTTGCTGAACATTTAAGTCCTACTTATTCATCCACTTTAAATTAAATGATTGGATCTCATTGTTTTTTATAACTGAGTAATATTTTATAGTATATAAGTGCCGTGGTTTTTCAACCCAGTCATCAATTTTCTAAATTGTCTCAACGTTCAGATTTTTATTTCTAAGTTGATGCAAGAGATACTTTGTAAAGAGTTTAAAATTTTGTTAAGTGGTAGAGTGATGAGAACATATGGTCTGTACAATTCTATTTTTGAAAAAAGTTTGAGATTTATTTGTCGATTAGTAGATGATTGTATAGGTCTTCCTATTTTAGAAAAAATAAAGTGTGTTAGTTTTACTTTTTGTCACTTTTTCTATGAAATTTTTATAGTGATTGCTTTATGTATTTTAATGATAGTACATAACTTGACTGTTGTCTCTATTGATCTGTCTTTACCAGGTAGTTGCATTTTGTGTGAGATAAATATTCCCAAAGACTGCAAATCCAAGACTGATTTCTGTCATTGAAATAAATGTAAAATATGTAGGGGGAGGGTAATTTTGGAGTGTATAAATCTTCAATGACTATAGTAGTACATTTTTGTTTTAATGATTCTTTATTTTTAATTTTAAATCTTTTTTTATTTTTTGAGAGAGAGAGGGAAAGTGAGAAAGTATCCCTCACACCATGGAAGATGGTAATATCATAATCTCTTCTCCTTCATACCCCTCTTGGAATTTTGGGCATGCATGCATATGTGTCTGTGTGTTTTTCAAGCTGCTGGGTCCAGGCCTTGAACCACACAGTCAGTCATGTAGTATCCAGCTAGGACTTGAACCAAATAGTCAGTCATGTGATATCCAGCTGCCTTAATCACCATGCCACCAGCTGGCCCAACGATTCCTTATTTTTCAGCATCATCCTGATTTTTTCCCCCAAAAAGTATAATATTAGGTTGTCTGAAAAGTCTTGACTTTTCTTTCTTCCTTCCTTCCTTCCTTCCTTCCTTCCTTCCTTCCTTCCTTCCTTCCTTCCTTTCTTTCTTTCTTTCTTTCTTTCTTCTTTCCTTCCTTCTTTCCTTCTTTCTTTTTTTTCTCTTCTTTTCTTTTCTCTTCTTTTTTTCTTTTTTTTATGGAGAGGTTTTTGCAATAGGGTGCGTGTGCTCATCAGAAAGACAGAGAGAGACAGAGAGACAGAAAGCGAGAAATCACCCCCCAGGGGGATGGCCACGCCGCAATCCCTTCTCCTCCATTCTCCTCTCAGGATCTTGGGCAAGCACAAACACGCACCTGGTGTGAGTTTAAGCCACCGGGTCCGGGACGCGAACCGCGGTCGACTACGTGGGAGTCCAGCGACATAGCCATTACGCTAACTGCTGATTCCCCAGATGTTTTATCTTTTTATTTTTCAAGTCAGTTGCATTCTTTCAGCTTGTGTTTGCAGACCAGGACAACGTGGTTACTTCTGCTTTCTTATCAACCACATGCTGTTCATGAACACATTTGGAACTTGCTCTTCTTGTCATTAAGGATAGAAAACCACAAACAGAACATAGTCAATAAGTATTTGTACTTTTTTTACATATCACACATAGTTTTCATTTAGATGTTATATAAAGATGATAATAGTTTTATTATTATTATGAATTAGATTACTTTTTTCTTAATATTTTCTAATTCATTACTATTAATGTTAAAAAAGTTATCATTTTTGATGGCATATGTTTTAGCAAGCCCTTTTTCCTGTCATAACTTCTTTTTTTAAAAAAAGTTATTTATTTAATTTTATTTGTTATTATTACTTATTTTCAATTTGACCAGAAAGAAGAGAGACAGAGAGAGGAAGAGAGAAAGGGAAAGTGAGAAAACAAGTCACCAGGTCCAGGACTCCCTTTATAGTTTATTATATAGGTATTTATCCTCCCTCTAGAAGTTGATAAATATTTAATAATATTTGTTCTATTTTTCATCATATAATTTTGTTTTATTTAACTATTTAATCCAGCTGGCGGGACCAGCAGTTAGCGTAATGGCTATGTCGCTGGACTCCCACGTAGTCGACCGCGGTTCGAGTCCCGGACCCGGCGGCTTAAACTCACGCCGGGCGCGTGTGCGTGCATGCCCAAGATCCCGAGAGGAGAATGGAGGAGAAGGGATTGCGGCGTGGCCATCCCCCCTGGGGGGTGATTTCCTGCTTTCTATCTCTCTGTCTCTCTCTGTCTGTCTGGCGAGCGCACGCGCCCTATAGCAAAAACCTCTCAAAAAAAAAAAAAGAAAAAAAAAATCCAGCTGGGATTTCTGTTTGTGAATGGTGAAAACAAAAATTCTTAATTGAAAGTGAATCTCTATATTCCCCTTGCAGTAGTTAGCTTGTTGTACTAACATAATTTATTAAAATGTCTGTCAGAACACCTTTAATTAAATTAACATACACAATAAATTCTGTTTCTTAGTGATTGATTTTGCTCCACTGATTCCATTTATCTGTTCTTTTATAGTGTACTACTCTTCATTGTACCTTGGGATAGTTGTTAGGGCTAGTCTGCCTCCATTAGTAGTGTTCTTTGATAGCTGTATCTGTTTATTTTTCTACTTTTATTTTAAAAGACAAATTGCAGAGGAGCTTAGATCATAGGATCTGGATCCAAACTCATTGAGTTCAAAACCTGAGTTGAGGCTTCTCAGTCCCGAAATACTCAGGCAGTTTGCTTAACCTCTCTGTATTTCTCAGCTTTTTCGTTTGTACAATGAGAAGAGTAATAATACCGTCATGGGGTTGTTGTGAGGATTAACAGAGTTGAAAACTCTTATAACCCGTGGATTAATACCTATCACAGAGTAAGCTTTAATAAGGCTAATTATTATCACAATTTCATAAAGTTCAAAATTCATCTCATTAGAATATTGAATGAAATAGTATTAAACCAAGCCTATACATCAGCTTGGAGGAGTCAATGACTCTCTATTCAGGTACATGGCTTGCTTTGTTCAAGCTTTATTGTACATTTTATCAATGAACTTTTGGAGTTTTACCCACACGTAATGTTGTAGTTGTGTTCTTAATTAACCAGAGCAATTAAGATTTGGGATGAGGAGGAGACATTCTGAATATTACAAACCTACCCAGATGGAATAATTAAACTGGATATTCCACCCATCTCTTGGATAGGAGGAGTTCCTTTTTGGGAAGAAACTGTATAACGAGGAGAGAAATAATACCAGCCTCTTCTATCCTGAATAACTCTAAGCAAGACTCCCTGATCTGGATATCTCCTTGGGGTGAAGTGTGATTGAGAGCAGTGGTGATGTGGTTGGGCGCAACTTCTGGGTACAACCAGCAGATTTGCTGAAGAGGGAGACAATTTTTTTTTTTTTAATATTTAATTCTATTTATTTGTTTATTTTAATTTGACGAGAGAGAGAGAGAGAGAGAGAGAGAGAGAGAGAGAGAGAGAGAGAAGAAAGCTGCCAGGTCCAGCACTCGAACCACGGTCACCCATGTGGGAGTCCAGCACCTTTAACCAACATGTCACCTGCTGGCCCCAATGCAGGAACTTGTCTATTTTAGGGATTATTGCCTGTGCTTTGTGAATCTTATTTAAGAAGTCTTTGCCTACCCCCAATACTGAGTTTCCCCAGCATTTTCCACCAGTTTTAAAGTTTGAGGTCTTAGGTTCAGATCTGTGATCCATTTCGAGTTGATTTTTGTTAATGGTGAAAGATGGGGATTCAGTTTCATCTTTCTGCAGGTGGATACCCAGTTTTTCCAGCATCATTTACTAAAAAAGTTTTCCCTTTCCTAATGGATGAAATGGTATCCTTTGTCAAAAATCATTTGGCTGTAAGCTTTGGGGTTTATTTCTGGGGTCTCTATTCTATTCCATTGGTCCACCTGTCTGTTTTTGTGCCAATACCGTGTTGTTTTGATTATCACAGCTTTATAGTATATTTTGGGGTCAGGGAGATATGCCACCCACTCCACTCTTCTTGCACAGGATTGTTTTGGCAATACAAGGTCTTTTATGATTCCAGATAAATTCTATTTTTGTCTTTTCTAGATTTGTGAAGGATGTCTCTGGTATTTTGATTGGAATTGTGTTAAAATATGTAGATTAATTTGGGTAGAATTGTTATTTTGATTATGTTAATTCTTCTAATCCAGGATCATGGGATATCCTTCCACTTTTTTTTTTATGTCCTTTTCAATATCTTTTAAAAGATTTTTATAGTTTTCTTTGTAAAGGTCTTTGACTTCCTTAGTTAGATTTATCCCTATGTATCTTATACATTTTGTAGTTATGGTAAAAGGTATTCCTTTCTTTAGCTCTACTTTGTTTAACTTGTTGTTAGTATATAGAAATGCTATAGATTTTTGTATGTTGATTTTGTATCCTCCCACTTTATGCATTTATCACTTTGAGAAGTTTTTCCATGGAAACCTTTGGGTCTTCTAGGTATACCATTATGTCATCTGCAAATAAAGATATTTTCAACTCTTTTTTTGCCTATTTGAATGTCTTTTATATTTTCCTCTTTTCTGATTGCACTAAAAGACTAGCACTATATTAAAAGGTAGTGGAGATAGTGGGCAGCCTTATCTAGTAACAGTTTTTAGTGGAAAAGCTTTCAGCTTTCCCCATTCAATGTAATGTTAGCTATATATGACTTTTATTGTATTGGCTTTTATTGTGTTGAGAAATGACCCTTCTATAACAATCTTACTGAGAGTATTAATCATGAAAGGATGTTGTATTTTATCAAATGCTTTCTCTGCATCAATTGAAATGATCGTATGTTTTTTATCTTTCTTTCTGTTAATATAGTGTATTTATTATATTTATGGTCTTGCATATGTTGAACCACCCTTGTATCCCTGGGATAAAACCTACTGAGTCATGATGAATAATCTTTGTTTTATGTTGTTGGAAATGATTTGCAAGTATCTTGTTGAGAATTTTTGAATCTATATTCGTCAGAGTTATTGATCTGTAGTTTTCCTTTTTTTCATGTCCTTATCTATCTTTTTCCAGCCCTTCACTTTTAGTCTATGTATGTCTTTATCCAATGAGGACGATGGAGGCTTCATAAAATGAATTTGGAAGATTTTCTTCCTTTTGAATCTTTAGAAATAATTTGAGTAGGATAGGGGTTAACTCTTCCTTAAAAGTTTTGTAGCATTCAGAAGTGAAGCAATCAGGACCTGGGCTTTTCTTTGTCAGGAGGTTTTTTTAATTACTGATTCAATCTCATGGCTTGTTATGGGTCTATTCAGGCTTTCTATTTCCTCCTGATTCAATCTTGGTAGATTATATGCATCCAGGAATTTGTCCATCTTCTCCATGTTCTCTTGTTTGTTGGCATATAGTTGCTCATAGTATCTTCTAATGATGTTTTGTATTTATATTGTATCTGTTGTAATGTTGCCTGTTTCATCACATATTTGATTTATCTGGTATCTTTCTTCTTCTTTATCAGTTTAGCTAATGGTGTGTCGATCTTGTTAATCTTTTCGAAGAACCGGTTTTTTTTTTTTTTTCATTTATTTTTTGTATATTTTGTTTATTTTCTATTTCATTTATTTCTGCTTGAATCTTTATGGTTTTTTCACCCAACATTTTTGTTCTTGTTGTTGTTTTTCCAATCCCCTGAGGTGTGATGTTAAGTTGTCTATTTGCCACCTTTCCATCTTTTTCTTATGTGTACTAATTACTATGAATTTCCCTCTTATGGCTGCTTTTGCTGTGTCCCATAGAGTATGGAAACTCATGTATTCCTTATCAGTATTTCCATAAATTTTTAAATTTCAGACTTAATTTCTTCCATAGTTAAGAAGTCATTCAGAAGTAGATCGTTTAGTTTCCATGTGTTTGTATATTTTGAGGATGTTTCTTCAAATTAATATTGAGTTTAATTCCATAATGGTCAGAGAAGATGCTGGATATAGTTTCTATGCCTTTGAATATGTGAAGGCTTGATTTGTGTCCTTTCATATGGTCAATCTTTGAAAAGGTTCCATTCTGGGGTGAGAAATATGTGTATTTTGTCGTGTTAGGATGGAAAGTTCTATAGATATCTGTGAAGCCCATTTGATTTATAGTGTCATTTAGGTCCTGTATCTCTCTATTTATTTTTTATCTAGAAGATCTATCTAAATGAGATGTTTGGGTGTTGAGATCCCCAACAATCCCACCCATCTCCTTTTAGCTCTAGCAGTCTTTCCTTCATTTATTTAGATGCTCCTGTGTTGGTTGCATAGATATTTGTGTTACGTCTTCTTGCTGAATTAACCTATTTACTATTATATAATGCCCTTCTTTGTCTCTTCTTACAGTCTTTGTCTTGAAACCTATTTTGTCTGAAATCAGTATCGCAACTCCAACATGTTTTTGATTTCTGTTTGCATGGAATATCTTTTTCCAGCCCTTCACTTTTAGTCTATGTATGTCTTTATCCATAAGGCATGTTTCTCATAGGCAACAGATAGAAGGTTTCTGGTTTTCTATTCATTCAGCCAGTCTGTGTCTCTTAAATGGAGAATTAAACCCATTAACATTCAATGTTATTATCGATATTTCTGGACCTGTTCCTATCATTAACTGAGCCATTTTCTTGGTTGTTTTTCATCCTCTTATAACAATCCATCTCACTTTTTAATTTTCCTGGTATAGAACTCCCTTCAGAACCTCTTGAAGAGCTGGTCTGGAGTTGGTAAATTCTTTCAGGTTTTGCTTATCTGAGAATGTTTTTTTAATCTTTTTTTCCCATGTGAAGGATAATATTGCTGGGTATAGTATTCTTGGTTGAAATTGTTTTTCATTTAACACTTTGACTGTATTTCCCCATTCTTTCCTTGCCTGCAATTTTTTTGGAGAAAACTCATTTTCTTTTATTTTTAAGATAATATAAACTGAATATTTTCTTCCCCTTTCACTGTCTTAGCTCTAGCTCTTCTTCATTTCTTCCTTCTGAATAGGCAATGGCTATTTTTTTTTTGATACTTGACAGGTAAAGCTTGTATGTACATAAGTTCTTTTTTTTAAGTATATATATATTTTATTTTTATTATCAGCATAATCTTCTTTATATTACATTGGATTAGATATAATTTTACAGTTTATTACATTGCTTTTTCAAAAGGGAATGCCATGCATGTCAGTCAATACAGAGACATTAATGTCCCCACTTCATCATTCAATATCTTTTCTATGTTTTTCCCAATCATTATTATTATTATTCTAATTATTTTTTAAAACAGTCAATCACTAGTTCTCATTTTGCTTGTAAAAAGACTTAACCCATCATGAAATATTTCTCAGACCAATCCAGTTGAGAATACTATACATGTCATCATCAAGAGGTAATAAGCCATATCTGTTTCTCACTAATGTCTTGCCTCTCTATTGTTCTCTTGCTATCTTTCTCTATCCTCTTCTCCTCACCCCCCCCATTCCACACTGTCCTATTCTCGTTAAGCACTTTCACTGCTTTTATGTCCTCCAATATTTTGCTCTCTGCCATAGAGTGCGGGTAGTCGGTATATATTGAGTGGATACATACAACATCTTTCTTTCATAGCCTGGCTTACTTCACTCAGCAATATATCCTCCGTATCTGACCACTTTCTATCAAATTCCAGGGTCTTGTTATTTTTTATGGTTCAGTAGTATTCCATAGAGTATATATACCACACTTTTCCAATCCATTCATCAGTTTGTGGACATTTAGGTTGGTTCCATGTCTTGGCAATTGTGAATAATGCTGCAATAAACATTGATGTGCAAGCACTTTTCTGACTGAGTGTTCTCCTGTCTTTCGGGTAAATACCCAGAAGCGGGATTGCTGGGTCAAATGGTAGTTCTATTTGTAGATCTTTGAGGAACCTCCATATTGTTCTCCACAGTGGTTGAACTAGTTTACATTCCCACCAACAGTGTAGGAGGGTTCCCTTTTCACCACATCCCCACCA
Source organism: Tupaia tana (assembly GCA_026018925.1). NCBI lineage: Eukaryota > Metazoa > Chordata > Mammalia > Scandentia > Tupaiidae > Tupaia > Tupaia tana. The sequence continues at coordinate 7,172,313 of JAKSZU010000018.1, forward strand.
ACACTTACCACTTTTTATATTCTTCATCTTTGCCATTCTGACAGGAGTTAGGTGGTATCTCATTGTGGTTTTTATCTGCATCTCCCTTATGATGAGGGATGTTGAGCATTTCCTCATATGCTTTTTGGCTGTTCGTATGTCTTCCTTAGAGAGATTTTTGTTCATTTTCCCATCTTTTAATTGGGTTAATCATTTTTTTTTCGCATAAGGCCCTTGAGTTCCCTGTGTATTCTGGTTATCAATCCCTTGTCTGAGGCATATTTAACAAAGATATTTTCCCATTCTGAGGGTTGTCGGTTCACACTTGATACTGTGTATTTTGCTGTGCAGAAATTTCTTAGTCTAATATAGTCCCACTTGTCTATTTTATGGATTATTGCCTGTGCTTTGGGGTTCTTATTTAAGAAGTCTTTGCCTACTCCAATGTCTCCCAGAGTTTCCCCAGCATTTTCCACCAGTAGTTTTATTGTTTGAGGTCTTAGGTTCAGATCTTTGATTCCCTGCATTGTTTTTGATGAGAGGTTTGATGTTAACCTGATGAGATGACCTTTGTAAGTAACTTGATGTTTCCCTCTTGCCAATTTTAGTATCTCATCTTTGTCTGTGGTTTTGGCCAATCTGGCTATGATGTGCCTTGGAGAGGATCTTTTTGGGTTAAAAATAAGTAATGTTTCACAAATTTGTGTGTCATCCTTGCACAGGGGCCATGCTAATTTTCTCTTTATTGTTCCAATTTTAGTATACGCGCTGCTAAAGTGAGCACTCTTTTTTGTTCCTTTGAATTGGTTTATAATACTGTAGTTTATTTACTTATTTATTTATTTGTTTCCTTGCTATAGGGAATGTGTGCTTGTCAGAGAGAGAAAGTGAGAAAGCACCCGCTGCAGGGAAGGACTGTACTGCAATACCTTCTTCTCCATTCTCCTCTTGGGATTTTGGGCATATACACACATACTTCACATGTTTTTCAAGCTACTGAGTCCAGGACTTGGACTGCACAGTTGGCCATGTGGGATTCAGCCACCTTAACCACCACTCCATCTAGCTAGCCCTGTAATAGCTTCTTTTAAGTCTTTTTGCACTAAATTCAACATGTAGGAACAAAGTAGTTTCTACTGGCTACTTTTCATTTTTTTCTGTTTCTACGCATGGCCCTACTTTGTTCTCTTTGTGTGTTTTATAATTTTAGTTGAAAATTTAGCATTTTAATTATGATAGTGTAGCAATTCTGTATTTTGACGTTAGGTCCTTGGATATTTATTTGAAATGTTTATTTTATTAAAATGTTTATTTGGTCTTTTTGTCTAGTAACTTTCCTAGAATAAATCTTGAAGTCAGTCTCTGTTGAAATATAGCCATTAAAGGGACTGGCAGTTAGCGTAATGGCTATGTCGCTGGACTCCCATGTAGTCGACCGTGATTCAAGTCCCAGACCCGGTGGCTTAAACTCATGCTGGGCGCATGTGCGTGCGTGCCCAAGATCCCAAGAGGAGAATGGAGGAGAAGGGATTGCGGCATGGCCATCCCCCCGGGGGGTAGTTTCTCGCTTTCTGTCTCTATGTCTCTCTCTGTCTTTCTGGCGAGCACATGCGCCCTATAGCAAAAACCTCTCCAAAAAAGGAAAAAAAGAGAAATACAGCCATTAAATTATCTGTTTAGATTTTGTTTTAAATTCTTGCTCTTCGTTTTAAGCTTTGGTTTTTGGGGATTGCATCTTTGCCTGCATAGCTTAATGGCCATCCAGTGATTACAGGAGATATACTCAAACACCTTAGACTAATAAGGCTTCCATTTTTTGCTGTTGGGTGAGTGTTGGTAGAGAGAGTGCACTCAAAGTTTGGGATATTTAAAATTTTTGATGCCTTTTACTTTCTTTTGTGTCCTTTTGTATCTCTCATGAGCATGTGCGCGGCCTGTAAGTTAGCTAGAATTGTGTGACTACTTTGTGCATTCTCTCTTCTCTGCTGCCCATGCTTGCAGTGTCAGCTAGAAATATGCTACCCCCAGCTACAACTGTACTTTCAAATTAGGAGGACCATTGACTCTTTCTGCTCTCCAGCTTTCAAGAGTGTCTCTTCCACTAATAATGGCACTGGATTTGGCTGTCACCCACCACTCCAAATCAGTTGAGCTGTCTTTGACCACAGCATTGCAGCTGCTGATACTCGACAGTTGTCACACTCTTGCAAAACCCCATGCTGATTGAATGGGAGGAATAGGAGCATCTCTATATAAGAAAGACATAGACTCCCACTGCTCATACCCAAAGTTCCACAGTTTTTGAAGTGAAAATGCCTCTCTGATGGGTCATATGCCTCTGGTCACTTTCCAGAGTGCTGAAAAGGTTGTTTTTTGTCAAGCTTATTTAGCTTTATCGTTGCTTTGGACTCAGAAAAATGCTCCTAAAAGATCTTCTTTCTTTACCAGAGCTATAAGTTCCAATCCTTTCACTTATTTAAAAAAAAGTTATAAATATTTTAAAAATATCATGTATTTACTCATTTAGTTACATTTTGGATGTTCTTTTTTGGTGTTAATCCACATTTCCATTTGATATCATTTTCTTTATGTTTGAGGAGTTTCCTTTAATATTCCTTGCAGTGCTGCTATTGATTTTTTCCCACATTTGTATGTATGAAAATGTCTTTATTTCACCTTTAGTTTTGAAAGATAATTTTTTGCTGGGTCTAGCATTCTAGACTGACAGCCCTTTCTTAAATTATTTAAAGATATTGCTCTATTCTATTCTTGCATTGTTTCTGATGAGAAATCTATTGTCATCTTTTTCTTTGTTCCTTTGTATGCAATATGTCTTTTTTTCTATTGTGGCTGCTTTACAGTTTTTTCCCCCATCTTCACTACTCTTCTGCAATTTGATTATGATGTACTTTAGTGTAGTTTTCTTTGTTTTTTGGTTTGGGATTTGTTGAGATTTTCGGATCTCTGGATTTATAGTTTCTATTACATTTGGTATAGTTTTTGCTGCTAATCTTCACATTCTTATTTTTGGCTCACCCTTATCCTGTTCTTTCTTTTGGAAACTTCAATTTCGTATATACAAGGGCACTTGAAGTTGTTTCACTGCTCATTGAGGCACTGTTCCCATGTTTAAAAATGATCTGTTTTGTGTGTCTCATTTGGACAGTTTGTTTTACTATATCTTTAAATATGGATCTTTCCTTCTGTTTTGTCTAACCTGCCACTGATCTAATTTAGTGTGTTTTTTTTGTCTCGCACTGTAGTTTTTATCTCTTGAAGTTTGATTTGGTTTATTTTATATCTTCTCTGTCTCTCACTTTTAGAACATATATAATATAATTATAATAGTGGGTCCAATGTACTTTTCTTCTAATAATTATACCTATGTGAGTTTTAAGTAGGTTTCAATTGATGGGATTATCGGTTTGCTTTAAGTAATATTTTATATTGCCTTACATGCCTGGTAATTTTTTACTGGGTGCTAGACATTGTAAATTTTGTCTTGTTGGGTGCTATACACTTGGTATTCCTATTGGTACTTTTTTTTGAGAGAGAGAGAGAGAGAGAGAGAGAGAAAGCAAGCCATCAGGTCCAGGACTTGAACTACAGTCGGCCATGTAGGAGTCCAGCTACTTAAACACCATGCCACTTACTGGCCCCCCATAAGTAGTTTTGAGCTTTGTTCTGGGATGCAGTTTAGTTATGGGGAAAAAGATTTTCTTTTGGCCTCTTTTAATATTAATTAGAGAATAATGGAGAAGTAATAAGTCTAGCATTAATTATTCCTTACTACTAAGGCAAGGTCCTTCTGTGTAGTCTAACGAGTGAGATTTTTCCAGTCTACCTGGTGGGCTTAGACACTATTTCCAACCATGAGTGAGTGCTGGGCATTATTACCTTTATTCTTTTAGGATGGTTTTGTTCCTAGGCTTGGCTAGTTTACTCATGTGCTTATACTAATTAACACTCGGATAAATATTTCAGAGGGAACCTCTTCAGATCCCTGGAGTTCTGTCTTTGTGCAACTTTGTCTTCTGTGGTATACTGAGCTTAAACATTAGCCACTTTTGTTTCCCTGGACTTTCAACCTTGTCTAAACAGTCCAGGTAATCCTCCGGACCCTGCCTGGTCTCCTTATTTGTTCCATGGCACAATGGAAACTCTTGTAATGCAGTACACTGTGGCAGTCATAGGCCTCAACTCATTTGTTTCCTGTCTTTCAGGGATCTCAGTGTTTGGTTGCCTGATGTCTTTAAATCTTGTTCTTTGTAGTCCATCTTGGTTGGAAGCAGAATTACCCATGGTAACTTTTACATTAAGACCAGTTGTATGCTTATATTTCATATTTTTTTTAAAAGACAGAGAGAAATGGGGGAAAGGGAGAGGGAGAAAGAGAGAGTGATATATATATATATATATATATATATATATATATATATATATATATATAGAGAGAGAGAGAGAGAGAGAGAGAGAGAATTCCCAACAGAGTTTTGGTGGTATGATACACCCCAGCCTCAAATCATGAATGTCATATGCCTGATTTATTCAGAAAGGTCTTTAAATGCAAACCCAGAACCTTCTTAACCTGTGGATCAACCTAGTGGAGTATCATATTTTACCTCTAAGCTACTGTCCAGCCTCTCAGCTTATTAATATCCACAAAAAACATTCTAATTTATTACTGTTATTACTTTGATGGTGGTTATTTTACATCTATAGATAACTTTTGTGGGAGCTGACATTACAACATTGAATCTTTAAATACATAAAAATGGTATATATTTCTAATTATTTAGATATCCTGTCATTTTTCTTAGCAGTTTTATTTGTGTGTGTGTGTGTGTAGAAGTCTTAAGACTATTTTGTTAAACCTGTAAGTATTTCATATTTTTCGATACTATTTTAAATGATAAATATTTAAAAAATTTTTAGTTCCAGCCTCAGTCATGGGGGTACAGTGTAATGCTTTGCAATACTGGAAGCCATAGGAGAGATTCAATGTTCAACTCCCAGGTTGATCTGTACACACCAGATTCATGTGTACATGCTTGTAATCCTGACTGGTTGGGAAGGCTAAGGGTTGGATTGTGGCATAAGACTCTGTTAAAGGTGCTTCACTTTCTCAAAATAAATCAATAAACTTAAAATAATTCAGTTTCAGTTGTTAATTGTTAATAGATTGAAATGTAACTTACTTTTTATGTTAATTTTTATATGTATCCTCTGATGTTGATAAATTCACTTAATAATTCTGGTAATTTTAAAATATATTCCTTAAGACATTCTATGAATATATTCATAGCACCTTTGAATAGAGACAGTTTTCCTTCACCTCTAAGACTTAACTTTTTGTTCTTTCTTTTTCTTGTTATATTGGCTAGGACTACCACTGAAATGTTAAGTAGGAGTTGTGGAGTTAATATTCTTGTTGTTTTCCTGACCATAGGATAAAGTTCTATAGCCTTTTGTTATTAAGTATTATGTTAGCTGTTAGTTTTTCATATATACTCACTATCATTATCAGTTTGAGAAGTTTTGCTTTTATTATTAGACTTCTCATGACTTTTTTTCATGTAGAAGCATTGCATTTTGTCAAGTGCTTTCTTTTTTAAATTTTTAAATTTTTAAAAATTTTTTCTCATTATTTATTATTATTATTATTATTATTATTATCTTTGTATATACTTTCAATCATATTGTTTGGCTTACAATGAGACCGTTTCGATATGTGAACATTTCTCCCCAGACCCGTTGATCGAAATATCTTCCAACAGATAACACCACACCTCCCCATCAAGTGCCTTCTTTTTACTGAGATAATTATGTGGTTTTATTTGTAATGTGTAAAAATAACTAGTTACATTACTTGATTTTTAAATATTAAATCAACATTACATTTCTGGGATATAGTATACTTGACCTTGATGTCTTATCCTATTTATATATTGTGGGACCTGATTTGATAGTATTTGTTGATATTTAAAATAAAATATATATGACAAAGAGCATATACATATGCACACATGTGAAAGAAGGAGAGAGAGAGAGAGAGAGAGAGAGAGAGAGGGAGAGGGAGAGGGAGAGAGGGAGAGAGGGAGAGAGGGAGAGAGGGAGAGAGGGAGAGAGGGAGAGAGGGAGAGAGGGAGAGAGGGAGAAGCACTCTAAACAGGGTCTAGTCACACTGCAATCTTCTTTCAGCTTGTCAGGGTCGTGAGGACATGTGCATAGGCATAGGCCTAGCATATTTCCAGGCAGACCCAGGACCTGAACTTGCAGGCAGTCATGTGACTTTCAGCTCTGTAGTTCGCTTTTCTACTGTCTGTGCTACCAGGCTGGGCCAAGAGATTTTTATTTATTTTATTTTGTGCTACCAGACTGGGCCAAGAGATTTTTATTTATTTTATTTTGTTTGTTATTATTATTGTTGTTGTTGTTGTTGTCTATGTTCTTGAGGGATATTGATCTGTACTCCTCTTCCCCTTGTAATGTCTTCTTTTTGCTGTCAGAGTAATGCTGTCCTCAAAATGATTTGGAAAGTATTTCCTTGTTCATTATTTTTTTGAAAGAAATTATTCATGGTTGGTATTATTTTTTACCTAAATGTTTTAAATAATTTATCAGTGAAATTATCTATACTGGAGCTTTCTTTGTAAAAATGTTTTAAATTATTAATTTAATTTAACGGAATACTTTTTTGGATATTATATTTCTTCTTGTGTCAGCTTTGATATTTTGTGAATTTCAGGGAATTTTTCTGTTTTACCTGTGTTGCCACATTTACTGGCATAAGCTGTTAATGTAGCCACTTACTATCATTTTTAGTGCCTATAAGATCTGTAGTGATGTCTCGTTTGTATTTCTGATGTTGAAATTTGCTTTTCTTTATTCTTGATTAGTTAATTTAGAATTTATTATTTTAATTCATCATTTGGAATAACTGGATTTTTACTTTACTTATTTCCCCAAATGTTTATTCATATTCTATTTCTTTTAGAAATAGAATTTCTATTTCTTTTATTATTTTTCTTATATACATTCTCCTACCTAGAGTGGGTTTAATTTTATCTTCTTTTTCTAACTTCTTAAGGTGAAATTAAGTTTAGGTAATTGATGTTAAATCTTCCTTATTTTAAAAAAAATTTAGAGGGATTTTTGCTATAGGGCATGTGTACTTGCCAGAGTGACAGAGAGACAGAAGACAAGAAATCTCCTCTACAATTCTTTGACCAACTGGGATTTTTGTTTTAATTTTTTGCATGTTGTTTAATTTCAAAATACTTGGAAAATTCTCTGATTGTTTTTCTTTTCTTCTTCAATTCCATTGTGTAAGAATGGGCTTTACTGATTTCAGTTCTCCCAAATTTATTAAGACCCTTTATATTACCCAGCATATGATCTATCCTGGGCTATGTTCCATGTGCACTTGGAAAGAATGTGTATTCTGTTGTACTTGGGTGTCATTTTGTGCAAATTTCAATTTGATCAAATTAGTTGGTATTGTTTTTCCAATCGTCTATGTCCTTGATGATATATTTTCTGTTTTATCGAACACTGAGAAAGCAGTGCTACAGTCTTCAATTGTCATTATGTTCATATTCCTTTTTACTTTTGCTTGTGTCAGTGTTCATGTTTGTTAACACTCTGTAATTCCGTACATATTTAAAATTGTTATATATTTCTGGTGAATTGAACTTTTTGTTATTGTGAATGTCCCCTTTTATCTTTAGCAATATACTTTGTCTTGAAGCCTACTTTTTCTGTTATTAATATAGTCATTCCAGCTTTCCTATGATTAGTGTTTTTATGGTGTGTCTTCCTTTTACTCTGACGTATCTGTGTCTTTATGTTTAAAGTTAATTTCTTTTTTTTTTTTTTTTTTTTTGGAGAGATTTTTGCTATAGGGCGCGTGCGCTTGCCAGACAGACAGAGAGAGACATAGAGACAGAAAGTGAGAAATCACCCCCCAGGGGGGATGGTCACGCCGCAATCCCTTCTCCTCCATTCTCCTCTCAGGATCTTGGGCATGCACGCACATGTGCCCGGCGTGAGTTTTAAGCCACCGGGTCCGGGACGTGAACCGCGGTCGACTACGTGGGAGTCCAGCGACAGCCATTACGCTAACTGCTGGTTCCCTAAAGTTAATTTCTTATATATATATGATTTTTGGTAACATAATCTTGTAGTCTATTTTTTCATTCAACCTGATGGCTATTTTAATTAGAGTGTTTAGAATATTTACATTATTTTATTATTATTACATTTCTTAAATTTGCATTCAATCACTGCACCTTTACAGTACACACAGTGTTTCTTTCCAACATAGATGTGGTGCATTTGAGTCAAATCAAAGATATTATCATATACATCTTCAACAGATAACTTTTCTTTAATGTAGTTATTGATATGGTTTTCTTTCAGCCTTTAATTTTAGTACTTTTCTAGTTCTGTCCTTTGTTCCTTTCTAACTTTTTTCTTTCCTACATTAGTCTAACTGGTATTTGTTTGCTTGTTTATTAGTATTCTGTTTTATTTTTTCTATTGGCTTATATGCTATGCTTCTTTATTCCTTTTTTAAAATGAGTTTGTTTCTGAGCTATCCATAGATATAGATAGATACAGATATATAGACATATATAGGTAGATATAAAGATAGATATTTCCATATACACACACACTCTCTTACTTCAGTCTTTTTTTTTTTTTTTTTCCTTAAGTTTTTTGCTATAGGGTACATGCACTCACCAGAGAGGAAGGAAAGTAAGAAATCATCTCCCACGGGAATGGCCACACCACAATCCCTTCTTCTTCATTCTCCTCTCAGGATTTTGGGAGCACACACACACTCACCTGGCATATTTCCAAGCCGTCGAGTCTGGGACTGAATTCCAGTTCCACAGTTGGCCCTGAGGAATTCAGCTGTCTTAACCTCCATGCTACCTGCTGGCCCTTTTAATCTCTTTTATAGTGTAGTTTTACTGTATATTTTCTATGTCTGGATATCTACCACTGTGTTACAATTGCCTACCATACTCAGTACTGTAACACGCTATATAGGTTTGTAGGCAAGGAGCAATAGTCTATACCAAATAGCCCAGGTGTGTAGTAGGTTACCCCATTGAGGCTGTGTAAGTACACTCTCTAGTGGTTGCACAATTATGAATCATCTAATGTTGTATTGCTCAGAACATAATCCCATCATTAAGTGACACATGACTGTATACTTGTGGAATTTCCTCCAGTTCTTGAATTTGAATATATTTCTAATATGTCCTTATGTGTTCTACTTATTAAGTTGTCTCAGAATATGGTTGACATTTCCAATACACAATATCAAACACTGAAGTCTATAAAATTTTCTTTTGTAATTATGATTATACTTTCAGTACAGTTGTTATTTTCCCTTTCTTAAGTACACCCAGTATACTTAGGTTGTATCTTTGTGATATTTCTTCCAGGTCATTATCTTCTTTCATATTTTTAATATATTTTTAAATGTCTTGAGTTCTTAGGGTATTTATTATTATTATAATTATTATTTAAGTTTTTTGCCATAGGGTGTGTGTATTAGCTGGAGAGAGATAAATAGAGAGACAGATAGAGAGGGAAAGTGAGAATTACCCTCAAGGGGGGATGGCCATGCCACAATCCCTTCTCATACATTTTCTCTTGGGATTTTGGGTATGCATGCACACATGCCCAGCATGATTTTTAAGCCACCGGGCCCAGCATGATTTTTAAGCCACCGGGTCTGGGACTCAAACCATAGTTGGTCTTGTGGGAGTCCAGTGCCTTAACCACCAAGCCACCTGCTGGTCCCTATTGTCTTGTCTTTTCTTTTTAAAAAAATTAATTAATTTACAGTCATTCACTGTACATTAATGCAGTTTTCAAAATGAGATTGTCCATCCAGTATACATTGTATATTGGCTCAATCAAGGATATTACCATACATGTTATCATCAACAAATAATTTTCTAATTCTTGTTTCTTATATATTTTGTTTATACCCCCCCCCTTGATTCCCTACCTCTCACCCTCTGCCAACTCCCCCCACCTTCTCCCACACTGCCTTTGGTATGTATAGTTGTTTTCCATGCCTTTTTTTTTCATATTTTATTAATTCACTAAAGATCTTAATTAATTTAAACACTTTTGATAGCTAGCATAGCTGATATATATATATATATATATATATATAGAGAGAGAGAGAGAGAGAGAGAGAGAGAGAGAGAGAGTTATGAATGCATGTCTGACGTCTGACTTTAGGCGTAAACCTTGGTGAGTAAAGTGAACAAACTATAAAGTAGCACCTTGCTGGGACAATATAGCTTACTGCAGTCATTAAATAGGTTTTTAATGCATTTTTTAATATCAAAAAAGTTTTACTTTTAACAGAGCAAGATAAAAAAATGTTAAGAGAAATTTGCTTAAAGCTTAAAGCCAGGGAAAAGGTTAGGATTCACTTCAAATAGTAGGTGGATGAACCTATGAACAGTTCAAGAGAAGATAAAAATTCCTAAATGTGGAAATCAAAGCATCGAAGAAAATCAGTAATGTTTTAGTTTAAAGTAAAAAAATTCTATTTCACTAGTTCAGACTCAGGTAATTAATCTCTCTTCTATTGAATTTGCAGTGTTACTGTGGTCTGATCTTTCCATTTAAACTCTGGAAGTTAACATTCAACTCTGGACTTGTCCTTACCATTAGGCTGGCCTTTCTCTTGGTTGTTTCTTGTACTCTTATTTCTGTGTGTTCTAATTTAGTTTTCCTGGTATAGCACTCCCTTCAGCACTTTCTGGAGAGCTGGTATGATGTCAGTAAATTCTTTCAGGTTTTGTTTATCTGAGAATATTTTTGTCATTTTTCCCCATCTGGAAGATAATCTTGCCAGGTACAGTATTCTTGGTTGAAACTGTTTTTCACTTAACACTTTGAATATATTTTCTCATTCTTTCCTTGCTTGCATTGTTTCCGATTAAAGGTCCAACGTTAGCCTTATGGGATATCCTTTGAAAGTAACTTGACGTTTCTCTCTTGCTAATCTTGTCTCTGTTTGTGGTTTTGGTCAATCTGGCTATGATGTGCCTCAGGGAAGATCTTGAGTCGATTCTCTGGGGGTTTTTTTTGTATTTCTTTGGTCTGGATATTTGTGTGCCTCTCTAGATTTGGAAAGTTTTCTTTTAGTGTTTTATGGAATAGATTATCAGTGCCCTTATTAGTTTCCTCTCCTTCTGGGATACCAATCATATGGATGTTTTAGCATGTAATGGTATCTAGTATTACTCCTATGTTATTCTCTTTTTTTGGGGGGGTTATTTTCTCAGTCTTTTTGGTGAATTTTTGTAGGTCAGAGGTTCTGTCTTCTCCATCTGAGATTCAGTCTTCTGGATGATCTAATCTGCTTTCGATATTTTCAACAGAAGTTTTGATTTCCTGTATTACAGCCTTCATTTCTAACAATTCCATTTGATCCTTTTTTATGATGTGTATCTCCTCTTTCAGATTGTGCAAGAACTTCCTCACCTCCTGAAACTCCGTGTCTCTTTTCTGCATCTTCTGGAGTTTGTTGTCTCTCTTCTCTTGCATCTGTTAGCTTTGTTACTATGAATATTTTAAATTCTTTATCTGACATTTCCATGAGTTCTCTTGTATTCTTTGTGGAGGAAGAGGGGCTATTCTTTTCCATTAGAGGAGAGATATTTTCTGGGTTTCTTATATTTCTTGTGCCTCTCTGGTGGTTTCTGATGATTTGATGAATTAAATGTTTTATCCTATTTTGTGTGTGTGTGTGTGTGTGTGTGTGTGTGTGTGTTATATCTGACTCCTGGCTAGACTGGGGAGGGTGAAGTCTGGGCAAAGAGTCTTTGGTGGTGGAGATCCCTGAATGCCCTATTGTCTATGTTGTTTTATTCATCTGATTCTCTCCAGTGTAACAAATGCTCTTTACTTAAAATACTTTCAGCACAATTTTAATTTTTGTTACTATATTCTTAACCATTTTTTAAAAAGCTAATTGTCTAATTATTTTAGTTCTGTACATTTTTCCAATCTTTTTTTTACTTAGTAAAGTATTTATATTCCTATATCTGATTGTATATAGTCCTCAAAATTTCTTCATATTTTAATGGAATAAGCCTATATAATGGGAAAGATTTAAGTATTTTCCTATCAGAATACTCTTGATCAGAATAACTTTGGTCATGTTTTTGTCATGAATCCTAATTTTCTTCTGTGTCCTCATCTGGGTGAGGATTCATTATACCAAATGAGTTATTTTTGAGAATAGCCTTTAGCCCTCTTCTTCTGTTCACCTGAGTTTTCACAGGTTGGACAAATCAGTTCTGAAGCCAGAGGGCACCTCAGAATTTGAAGTCCACACACAGTTCCTGGCACCTGCTGACTCCTTTTAACAAGTGCGTAGTCCCATCCACAGTCCCCTGGCAACACGAAAATCTCTCTTTAAAATATAGGTTAGAGGAAAAGAGTCCTTTCACAAAGTCCGATTAAAGACAAAAATAGAAGGGAAAGATACTAATGTTATCCACAGAATTGCAAGTTCAATTAGAGACTAAGAGGAAAAGCAGGTGCCAGCAGGTGGCACAGAGGTTAAGGCGGCTGGCCCACATGGCCGACTGCACTTGAAAAACATGCTGAGCATGTGTGCATGTGTGCCCAAAGTTCCAAGAGGAGAATGGAGGAGAAGATATTGCGGTGGCCATCCTCACTGAGGGGTGATTTCTCACTTTTCCACTCTCTCTGGTCTCTCTCTGGCAAGTGCACCCACCCTATAGCAAAACTAAAAATAAATAAAGAGAAAAAGAGAACTGTAGGGAGGACTCTGACCCGGGATTGTATTCATTCATCATCTGGGGTGTTTCCCCTGGACCACAGCTCTCTTGCACGCAGTTCCCATCCCTAGTGTATTGATAGAAAAGGAACGGCTGATAAGGATGGGTCAGACTGCATTACTTCCTCTTCCCCATAGCATCCCTGCCCCACCTGCCTGCAGTCTGGGCACTTCTTTTATCGTTGGTTCATGCCTTGATTCATTCTGAGGCCTTCTACTGATTTTATAGTTTGGCATTACTTTTCTACTGCACTTTACCAATTTTTTTAGTCATTTTTAAGCACCTCAAATAGTCAACTATATTGTATGCATATATAGACCTTGTTGATATGTTGGGTCGTCAGGAAAATCATGATGAAATTTTGCATAGAAAAAGAGAAACATACAACATGATTTTCCTGACGACCTGATGTATAGCATTAGCTGTCTATTTATCTATTCATAATTGTCAGAGGGCACATGCACTTGTCAGAGAGAGACAGAGACATAGAGGGGGAGGGGAAAGCACCCCCAAATAGGGAATAGCCACGTGCAATCTGTTCCCTATTTCTCCATTCTGTCAGAAATTTGGGCACACAAGAACACGTGTGAACTAAGGTGGAGGTAAGAAATGAAGGTCGTGAGAGTAGACAGCATTTCAAGTTCAACTCTGACCTTGACTTCTGGGTAGCCTACTCCTGGTATAATTTTCAAGTTGCCAGGGGTGAGATTCATACCCTGGTCAGTGAGTGAGTGTGGGTATGAATGAAAGATGAGTGTTAATTAAAATGTTGAATCCAGGAACATTTTTATCTTTGAAGCTCAATTGCCAATATTTCATTCTCTTATGGCATTTGATAATTAAATTTGAAGAGGTTTTTTGCCTTAGTGTGCGTGCACTTGTGGGGAAGAGAGAGACAGAGACAGTGAGAGGGAAAGTGAGACATCACCCCCAGGGGGTTTGGCCGTACCACAATCCCTTCTCCTCCACTCCCTCTGGGGTCTTGTGCATGCCCATACACATGCCCAGTGTGAGTTTCAAGCCACTGGGTCTGTGATTCAAGTCTTGGTTGGCCATGTGAGAGAGTCCAGCAGCATTACCGCTATGGCATCTGCTTGTCCCATGGCTTGTATTCTTACAGAGGAGAACTTAGTGGTAAACCTTATTTTTATGCTTTTTCCTTAGGTGAAGCACTTATTAGTCCTATCAGTTCAAGTCAACAAATATGTATTAAGCATTTACTGCTGTCACATTTTTCTAAGGCCTGAAGCTACAACAGTAAGAGTAATAGCTTAAGCCTTCCTAGTGCTTCAGGTGAATTGTGGATAACTGATATTAAACATTTAATTAGAAGTATGATGAACATTATAGAAGCTCAGAGGAACATATAGCTAGGATAATTAAACTGAAGAAGAAGGAGCAGTTTTCTTTAGAAAGTGATAACTATTTTCCTAAATATGTTATTGTAAATTTATTTACTTATTTTTAAATTTGCTATAGGTCACATGTGCCATGTGCTCTCTAAAAAGAGAGGGAGAGAAAGAGAAAATGAGAAGGCACCCCCTTCCCATGGGGGATGACCACACCACAATCCCTTCTCCATTCTCCTCTCAAGACTTTTTGGCATGCTTGCAACATATATCAGGGATGTCTCTCCAGCCACTGGGTTCGGGACTCGAACCATGTTCTTGGCTATGTGGGATCCAGTTGTCATACCCACCACACCACTGGCTGGTCCAAAAGGGATAACTTGAAAGACGAAACTTTAATAAGTGAATATTGGGTAGGTTGAGAAATAGAAAGTGAGAGGAACAGAAAAATGTGCAGGACCAGCATTGCGGCCTAGTGCTTAAGGAAGCCAGATCCCACACAGCCAACCATGGGTTCAAGTCCAGCACCCATGGCTTAAAAAACACTCTGGGCACATATGTCTCCATGTGCAAAATTCTGACAGGATGGCGAGATGGAGGAGAAGGGATTATGGCATGACCATGCCTGCATTGGGGGTGCTTTCTCCCTCTTCCTCCCCTCACCCCCATCCTCTCTGGTGAGTGCGTGCACTCTCTGGCAATAAATCTTTTTAAAAAAGTGTATAGGCAAAGGGAAAATTATATACAAATGCATGGAGTTGAGAAGTAGGTGCCACATTGAGGGATACTGGGGGATATCCAGCAGAGGTAGAGTGATGCTTTAACTATGTAAGGAGGGTTCTATAAGATTATGTGAGTTTTAATGTATTATTCTAAAAGAAGAGCCAAAATAAACAGTTTTCGGTAGCAGTGTGTGATGGACTTGAGTAGGTAACCTGGTCAGCTTTCTATTTTAGAAAAATCTCTCTGGTTGCGAAGTGGAAGGATTTGGGAATGGAGCAAAGGATTCGTTGTGAGGAGTCCAGACTGAAGGCTCGTGTAGGGGTCGAGTTGGAAGATAATTGTCGCTCGGGCAAAGGTGACAGTATTGGTGATAGAGAGAAATACACAGATGTGAAAAGTGCTGAACATGTTAAATCAACAGGACTGGGCTTTTTACATTTTATTTAACTTACATTAAATCACATTTATCTTTACAGTGTACAGCATTGCTTTTTTGAGTATATGCAAGAGAGAGAGAAGAGTCAAAGTAACTGATTTCTGGGTTGAGCAGCTAAATACATACTGGTACCATTTATTGAGGTAGGGAATAATGGCACAGGGTCAAGTTTAGGAGGGAAAGGGGGAAAAATCAGGAGGCTGGGTCTAACCATGCCCAGGAGATATAAGAAAACATACGCGTTTGTAGTCTGTGAGACAGGACCGAGCTAACTGGTGATGCAGATTTGAAAGCTGTTGGCCTATTGATAGGATACAAGCTCAGAGAGAAGAAGAAACTGCACACAGAAACTGTGCAGAAAGAGTCAAGAAAAAGGACAGGATCTGGAAGTTTGTTTCGCTTTAAGGATGGAGGAAAGGCAGATCCAGGAAAGGAGAAGGAGTAGAAGTACTTAGAAATGATAAAAAGGAAACCAGGGAAGTACAGCATCCTTGAAGCCATGGAAAATGTATTGTGCATCTCAAAAAGAGCAGGCAATGGCATCAAATGTTGCAGGCAGGTCAAACAAGAAGAAGGTTGAAGACTGACTGTCCTTCAGATTTAATCACAAAAGGGCCTTGCATTTTCTTGGTGAGAGGAGTTTCCTCATACAGGTGGAAGTCACAGGGAGCTGGTTGAGAACTAAGGTGGAGGTAAGAAATGAAGGTCATGAAAGTAGAGTTCAACTCTGACCTTGACTTCTGGGTCGCCTACTCCAAAAGGTACTTCTTGGTCCTTTATTTTTCTTTGAAAATTTAACTGTTGGCCCAGACATGGTGATGCAAGCAGGAAGACACTGCTGCTTGGTAGCTGAGGCCATCTGGGAGGCCCAGGTTCGGTTCTTGGCCCAGCCTAAATGGGTTGGGCATCATGATGTGAGTCTTGGTCCTAGCTAACTGAGAGACAGAGTAGGAGGATCGTAGCACAATGAGACCCTCTCCAAAAATCTCTCTTTCTTTTTCTCCCCACTTTCAGTGCTCAGTCTTTTTTTTTTTCCCCTCTCTAAGGAAAAAAAAAAGACCATTATATGCCTTGGTAAAGATGTTTATCTGTCAGCTTTGCTTGAAATATGGTTGGCTATCTCATTCTCAGAAATTAAAAATGGTTAGTTTATAAAAGTTTTTTCTTATTACATTTTTTAAAAGTTTGCTATAGGGAGGCTGGGTCTACCCATACCCAGGAAATACAGTAAAACATACGGGTTTGGAGAGAGACAGAGATAGAGAGAGAGGAAAAGTAAGAAATCATCCCTCGGGGAGAATTGCCATGTTGCAATCCCTTCTCCTCCATTCCCTTCTTGGGACTTTGGGCATGCATGCACGATACCCAGCGTGTTTTTCATACCATCTAGTCCATTGAGTCCAGGACTCAAACCGTGAATTGTTTTGTTTGGGATCCAGCCACTTTAACCACTGCACCACCTGCTGGCCCTCTTATTACATTTTCGCTTACTGCTTTGATCGATTTGCTCTTTTTCCTGCAGAAACATCCACACATTGGCTGAATCTTTGTAATCCAATTTATCCACCAACTCCTCTAATCTATTCATTTTTATTTTCACTCAATATTGCTTTTTAAAAATTCCATTAGTGTTTTTCAAATTAATTCTTTGCATCACTTAATTAGTTTTTGGCAGCATTAATCTTTCCTTTACTATTTTTTACACAGATTTTTTTAATTGTAATTTTTTGTATGGATTGATGGTTTATGTCAGATTGTTCTTATTTCATAGATGTATCCCTGGTATCCTGTTGAACATAAGAGCTGGATCTTTTCTGAACTGTTCTTCTATTTCATGAAGTTTAATAGAAGATCATTTATCTAGGAGTCTAAATATAAGAATGCATGATGGAATTGTTAGATACTTATTATATTCTTGTTTTCATTTTAAATATTGTTTACTTTAAGATTACTTATTAAAATAATTGAAGGAGGATTTCCTGAAGTGAATGGTTTATGGCAAAAGTGAGAGCTGTAATGGATGAATAAAGAACGCCTCCTCAGCATCTCAGTGCTATTTTATAGTGTGTAAAAAAGCTCATAAATTTCATGGAACAAATGTCATTTATTACTGAACAGGAGATGGCTCAGGTGTAGAGGCTGAGAGAGAAACCCAAAAGAGAACAGCAGAGGACAAATCTTCCTGTCAACACTATGGTACCAGCACTGGTTCATTCTTCAGTTTCTGTGCTGCTGTTACAACAATCCTGTCTCTTCAGATCAACAAGGATTTCCTGGAAAATAAAAACTTCATTTAAAAAAGTAATTCGTCACATTTATGTATGTGTTACTGTTAAAGGAAAGGAGTAAAAAGCAAATGTTCTCTATGTATGAGAACTGGTAAGTAAAATACATTGTTTTTATTATTAAGTATTTAGATAAATGTCATTTTTTTTTCATTTCCAAGTTAATCCAGATGTTTCTTTATGAGTGCAAAATGATGACTTATGCTTAACGCACTCTTTAGTTTGTCTGCATGATGCATTAATGTTAGATACAACAACTATGATATACGTCTTTAAAACCAATTTTTTTGTTGTTGTACCATAGACCCCACATTATGTTCTCAGCTCCTTTTCTTGTTTCTTTTATTTATTCATTTCTTCCAAGAAAAAGAGGTAGAGCAACAAGCACCCACCCCCCACAGGGTCTTCATGCCTCAATCCACGCCCAGCTTCAATCTGCCCAGATCACACCTGGCACATACAGGAAGGTCTCATGATTTGAATGTGGGACCTTCCTATTTGGGTCGGGCATTGCAGAACATTGTGTTACCAGTGTGTCAGCTCTTGGTCCTGGCTTTTTCTCTTTTTATCATTGTGATTGTTTGAGGTGAAGATGTGTAACTCTGGAAATATATTATCTTGTAAGAGGTCAGACTATGGCCATTCTGACTAAATAATCTTTCATTGAAAAGCTGTTTTACAGAAAAATCTTCTTTGAACCATATTTAGCACTTTAGTCCTTTCTTTTTAAAAACTTACTTATTTTATTTTATTTATTCATCTATTTATTTTGATATGATCAGAGAGAGACAGAGAGAGAGAGCAAGAGTGAGAGCGAGAGTGAGAGTGAGAGCGAGAGAAAGTGAGAAAGCAAGTCACCAGATCTGGGACTTGAACCATGGTTGGCCATGTGGGGGTGTCCAGTGCCTTAACCACCAGGCCACCTGCTGGTACCCAATCCTTTCTTTTAAACTTCAGAAAGTTTTATGATCTCTCCTGATTTTTTACCTTAGCATCTCTTGGTGGACTCTGCTGTTTTTAGTTGTGGCTAGGAGAAGAAGAGCAACTTCCTGATGCTACGATAGCTGACATCACTAGCCAACATTCAGAAATTGTCAGACAAGTAAGTTCATCATCTTATTATCCAATATTTCCTTCATACACCAGAGTTTCTTAGCAAGAAAGGTGAGTCAACATAGATAGTTTCATATTTGTAGAGTTGTAAGCAAAAGGTTGGAAACAGATGACAGGATGATATAATACTAAGGCGCTCTCAAGAAAACAGGCTCAGTAGATCCCTTTTATTCACCTCCAATGGAGTTTATTATCTGTCAGCTGCGGAAACTCCTCCTAAAGTGCACCACATTTCTCCTCTCTCCTTCCATTTCCATTCTTTATCTGATCCATAGGCTCATGTTTTTCTGATACATCATTTTTTTTCAAAATAATAACATTTGTCTAATTCCAATTCAGAAATTCTTTCAATCATTGCAATTACATTATAAATAATCCCATATTGCAATTACATTATAAACAATTACATTACATTATAAATAATCCCGTACATACTTCACCATTTACAGAACTTTATACAAAGTCCATTTTCTATTTATATAATATTTAACCAAACATGAATATCTTCTTATTTCAGTGTTTTATTTGTTGTTCTTGATTTATACGGCCCATTAGACTCTACATTGATTTTCATTTCCTGCCTATGCTTTCTCGAATATACAATGATATATCCTGATCCAATGCTGGAGGGCAGTTAGTATTAGTATTATTAATCCTAAGGGTACAGATGCTGCAGTGGTACCTTCTCCCATCTCTGAAGTCAGCAGTGGTTTTGTGTGTAGTGTGTCTAGTCATTACGGGCATATAGCAGATGTTAATAAAACTTCCCAAACATCCAAGCAATCTTGGCAAGATGAAAGGCCTTACTGTAAGTAGAGTTGTATGTTAGAAAATTTAAAAACTCTGAGGTCAGTGACTTTTAAAGGATGATTGTGAGATTATTGAGGTTCTGACTCACAGAAGTCTGAAGGAAGTATTAAGTTAGAGAATATTCCCCCCTTGCCTCTTCAACTGCCTCATTCAGACATGGCCATGAATATTTTTGTTGTCAAAGATGGTGGAATGACTGGATCCACTATTTTGCAGACATGATAGAATGTCTGTCACATGGCAGGCACTGTAGTCGTTCCTGTGCATACCAGAAGTGATTCCAGTGCATGGCCCATACGAATTTTTCTATCTGGTGGTTGAGTATAGAATGGCACAAAGAGCAGACATGTCAACAAGTGACTGTGGCCCATTGTGGTAAGAGCTCCGTTTAGGTCTGTATGATAAATGTCATGGGATACATGACTGTTCAGAGCACCATTATTTGTGATAGTCAAAACGTGGAGAGAACCTGAATGTCCATCAACTGATGAAGGGAACAAAACGTAGTACATCCAAACAGTCGAAATCACTTGGCAATAAAGAGGAATGAGGTACTAATGCATGGTACTACATCAATGAACCTTGAAAATATTATGCTAAATGAAAAAAAGCCAAGTCACATAGTATTGGCAGGAGCTCATGATGCAGAGAGGGCTAGAGAGGGCATTTAGGCAGAGAGAAGCTCATGGTCAGGGACTGGACCATATACTGTTTGATTCCATTTATATGAAATGTCCAGAATAGACAAATCTATGGAAATGGGAAGTACACTGGTGGTTGCCTAGGGTTGGGGTTGGGGTGGGTGGGAGAAAAGGAAAGGGGATGATAGCTAAGAAAACAGAATTCTTGTGGGGGGTAATGAAAATGTTCTTAAATTAACTGTGGTGATGGATGTGGATGTGCAACTCTGAATATACTAAAAGCCATTGAGTTATACACTTTAAATGGGTGACTTGTGTGGTATATGTCTGACATCTCAGTTACACTGTTAAAAAATACCATGAGAGGTACCAGTAGGTGGCATGGTGGTTGAGGCACTGGATTTCCATATGACCGACTGCAGTTCAAGTCCTGGACCTGGCAGCTTGAAAATCATGCCAGGTGCATATGTGTACATGTCCCAAATCCCGTGAGAATGGAGGAGAAGAGATTACAGTATGGCCACTTTCCCTCTCTCTGTCTCTCTCTGGTGAGTGCACATGTGCTATGGCAAAAACCTAAAAAATAAACAAACAAAACCCCCCAAAAACATGAAGAAAAAAGAAAATGCATGAATCAGTCAATGTCATAGAGAGCATGTACAGAACTTGTCATCATCCTCAGGACAGAATTTAGGTAAGTGCCATCACCCCTGTTTCAGAGAGTGAAACTTGTAACAGGTCCTAGAGCAGAGCCAGGACATGGTCCTAGTCTGGAGGACTCTGGTCAACACTGTTTCTTACCACACTTCCTCACAAAGGAAGTGATGTTTAGGCCCTTCCTTAAAGTATTGGCAGGAGCTCATGAGGCTGAGAGGGAAAGAGAGGGACATTTAAGCAGAGAGCTCATCGTTAGGGTCTGGCAGGAAAAAGATGGCAGAGGTAATCTGGATAATTTGAGGAGAGATCAATAAAGTGATTACTTAAGGTATGGGCAGAGTTTAAGGGAACCAAACTGGGGAAAGGGACAAGCTGAAGCATTACCATCCCAGACCAGAGGAGCAGAGGAGGAAACCATTATGGGAGAATAGAGAGGTTGATTGTATACATAGGGCTGCCTTCCTTGTCCAGAGGAGCACACAGACAACAGCAAATAGGCATGGAGAGACACTAGGCTGTAACTGCTCTGAGTTCTTCTCCCCTACCCTTGGATCACTGCCAGTTCTGTTCATTGGCTGCACCCAACAAGAAGGTGGAAGATAGCAGGAGGGATGAGCAGAAGGTACTCAGCACAGATGTGCAGGTGGTGAGATAACGGCATATCCTGGATCTGTAAAGGACACAATGAATCATTAAGCCATCATAACACAGTTTATCTTAATTCTCATTCTTTTCCACCTTCTTGTCCCGAGGCCATGTTTTGTGTTTGGTAAACCCTAGAGGTGTCCTTAAGAAATTTTAAAAAATTATATTTGACCATTAAAAAATAAAAAGGATAAATTGAGAAAAAAAACCCAATAAAGTCGTGTGTATGTGTGTGCGTGTGTTGGAGAGGTTTTTACTGTAGGGCGCATGCATTCCCCGGAAAGACAGAGAGAGACAGAGAGACAGAATGCAAGAAATCACCCCCCAGGGGGGATGGCCATGCCACAATCCTTTCTCCTCCCTTTTCCCCTCAGGATCTTGGGCATGTAAGCACACACACCTGGCATGAGTTTAAGCCACTGGGTCTGGGACTTGAACCATGATCAACTACGTGGGAGTCCAGCAACATAACCATTATGCCATCTGGTCCGAAGAAACTTTTCTTCGTGGGCTCCAAATCCTTTTACTGTTTTCTCAAGGCACTTCTGTCTTTCACTTTCCTAATTTTTCTTGAGGCCCACACTTGACTTCATTCCAGATTTCAGCTAAGCCAGGCCTTCTTTGTCAGGTTAGGAAGCTCAACACCTTCTTCAGGAACTGAAGCTTATATTGTAAGGGAAAATGAGCTCTCCAGTGTGAGAAGAGAGGGTAGAGATTCTTCTTCCTCAGAAAGTTAGGGAAAGAAGGAAGGACTAAGTGAGCAACTGTGAGGATCCATTCGTATCTGCCACCAGGGGATAGATGGACTCATTTTTAGGAAAGTACTTTCGAAAATGGTTTTGCTGATATCTCCAGAGAACAAAGAAGAGGGGAAAAATGGTAAGTTGAAAGCAAAAAAAATTGTTGTTGTTGTTTGTTTGTTTATTTGGTTTGTTTTTTTCTTCTAAAGTTACTCTCTGGTCAAGGAAAGTGTCCAGAAACCAGAGAACTGCCCCTCCCCCCAAAAAACTGTCCTTGATTGACCTTGGTAAATTTCTCATGTGTGGGTTTCCCATTCATCTTTGCAGACTAAGAAGCTATGATTTCCTTTATGCGAGTTGATTTGACCCGTAGAAACAAGACTCTCAGAGACTAAAGTGTAGAACAGATACTGGCTTATTAGTTTATGTAAGAAACAGTGTTGAGGACACAGAGCAGCTGCCAAAGAGTGATTAGCACATTTTTTTTTTATGTACAAAATCTTCTCAAACTAAATTATAATCACAAAGGTGTCTGGGAATGAGAATGAAGATGAGTTGATTATATAATTGGAAGTTCATTGCCGAGGTCTGCAGTATCCAGCCCCATGGCAGGGGCGTACCTGCCATATCAGTGAGATCTTTTTGATAGTTGAAATGGCAGCCTGTTCCTTAGCCGGCACTTAGATGGAAAATGCCAGTATCGCCCTGCGACGTGCCTCTCTTTTTCTACTGCTGAACAATCATTTTGTTGAAAGTTGAACATTCATTCTTATGTGTTCTCTCTATGTCTGTCTGTCTGTTTTTACATATCTATCTATCTATCTATCTATCTATCTATCTATCTATCTATCATCACCATCATCTACCCATCCATTTTCCTGCTCACCAAAAGTCAGGCAAAGTCCAGTGGTAGAGCCTAGGAACCATCTCAGATTTTGAAGATGAATTTATAGATCTTTTCTCCAATCCATATGTCTTGATTTACAGATTTTTTTTTTTGAGAGAGATTTCTGTTATAGGGCACACACACTCACCAAAGAGACAGAGAGACAGACAGTGAGAAATCACCTCCTGGAGGGGATGGTCATGCTGCAATCTCTTCTCCTCCATTCTCTTCTTGGGATCCTGGGCATGCATGCACACATACCTGGCATGAGTTTCAACCCTTCAGGTCTGGGACTTGAACCATGGATGACTATGTGGGAGTCCTTAACCATTACACCACTTAATGGCCCCTTGATTTACAGTTTTACTCTCAAGGACAACCTTTAGTTCCTCTGGATAATTCTTCTTTTTGATAAGTGTGGGATTGAGGATGTACTGAACATGGGTGGTAGAGTATATATAAACAGCGTACTCAATTTAGGGACCACAGAGTGAGGCTATGAGAACTTAACACCTGCTGCTGAGGTCTGAGGGCAGGAAAACACTCCATCTTTCCAAGATGAAGTAAGAATTGTTTTTAAATGGAATTTGTTGGGATTCTTTATTTCTCTGAGCTGTCTCAAGATTTAGGCCATTGTCATCTCATTTTGAGAATTTATGTACATGGCAATAACTGTTGGATTGTCCAGAATAATCCTTTTACAAATATTATGATAAATGTTAGAGTTAAACAAAGGAATAATATGCTGTATATCAGGGATTGGCAAATTATAGCTCAGGGGAAATCTAGCCTGCTGCCTGAACCAACCACATCTATCTGTTTACATGTTGTCTTATGTCTCCTTCATATTACAACATCAGAGCTGAATTAGTTGTGACAGTGAATGTATGGCCCAAGCTAGATCCTGTTTAGACATGTTATAAGTTAGTACTAGTTTATTTTGGTACAAAAATTTTTGAAGTTAATGCATAGTTTTTCCATAATATGCATTTTTCATGAACTTTTTCAAGACCCCTCCTGTCTGTAAGTGCCATTGTTCTAGACTGTAGTTTGCTTATCAATTTGCTCTTTGAATGACCTATACATTGTTTGAAGTGGAGTATTGAAGCCCCCTAGTATTGTATTGCTATTTCTGTCTTTAGATCTGTTAATACTTGCATTGTATATAATATTTTGGTTCTTTGATGTTGGGTGCATATATATTTATAATTTAGTACTCTAGATGCATATATATTTATAATGACCTTTTTCATTTCTCTTTACAGTTTTTGACTTGCATTTTATTTTGTTGAAAGTAATTAAGAATAGTTTGTCCTTTTCTCTTTTGGATTTTGTTTATATGGAATATCTTTTTCTATCCTCCCACTTTCAGCCTGTGTATATTCTTGTCCTTTTGTTTTGTTTTGTTTTGTCTCTATGATTAAGTTGGCCATTTTCTTAGTTTTTGAATTATTTTTGTGTGTCTGCATTTAATTTTTTTTTTGACATACCACTCCCTTGAGAACTTCTTGGAGATCTGATCTGGTGCTGGTAAATTCTTTCAGGTTTTGTTTATCTGAGAATGTTCTTGTCTTTTCTTCCCATATGAAGGATAATCTTGCCGGGTACAGTATTCTTGGTTGAAATTGCTTTTCCCTTAACACTTTGAATATATTTTCCCATTCTTTCCTTGCTCACATTGTTTCTGATGAGAGGTCTGCTGTTAGTCTGATGGGATATCCTTTGTAGGTAACTTGCCATTTCTCTCTTGCCAATCTTAGTATCTTGTCTTTGTCTGTGGTTTTGGTCAACCTGGCTATAATGTGTCTTGGAGAAGATCTTCTTGGGTTGATTCTATTTGGGGTCCTTTGTATTTCTTGGGACTAGATCTTTCAGTGCCTCTCTAGGTTTGGAAATTTTTCTTGCAGGATTTCATGGAATAGATTATCAATGCTCTTATGAGTCTTTTCACCTCCTGGGACACCAATTATCCGGATGTTTGGACCTTTGATGGTACCTAGTATTTCTCATATATTATTGTCATTTTTTGGGCAATTTTCTCAATCTTTGTGGTGGATTTTTCTAGGCCAGCCATTTTCTCTTCTACATCTGAGATTCTATTTTCTGTATGATCTAGTCTGCTTTTAATACTTTCAAGGGAGATTTTGACTTCCTGTATTATAGACTTCATCTCTAACAGTTCCATTTGATTCTTTTGTAAAATGTGTAATTTCTCTTTTAGATCTTGCAAGAATTTCCTCACCTTCTGGAACTTGTCAGCTCCTTTCTCCTTTTTCTTCTGCAGTTCATTGTCTCTCTTCTCTTTCTTCTCTGTTAGCTTCAGCCATTATGAATGTTCTAAATTCTTTATCAGACATTTCCATGATTTCCATTGAACTGTTTGTGGATGAAGAGGAGTTATTCTTTTCCCTTGGAGGAGAGGTATTTTCTTGCTTTCCCATATTTCTTGTGGCCCTGCGGTGATTTCTAGTCATCTGATGGATGGTGTGTTTCTTCACAAACTTGAAGTTCAATGTGAGCATCCAGGAGCGTGCAGAAAAGAAAACAGAGCAATAAACACAACCAAGAAACAGAGAAAAAGAAAAGGAAAAAACTAAACAAACAAAAATTATTATTTTTAAAAAGGCATAAAGTAGAAAACTGTGCAGTGCACAAGCATGCTGTGCAAAATTACTACTTCTTAGGAACCATGAAAGTGTCTTCTGGAGGCCTGTTCCCTTGCCTCTCCTGGGCTGGGAGGGGGAGAGGGGATTATTAACAAGATAAAGGGAAAGGAGGGGCTGAAAACCAAGAAAATGGTTTACCTTAAAAATTTTTTAAAGGAATAATTACAAAAAAATGAGAAGGCAGAGACAGAGGTAGAAAGAGACAGAGACAGAGATAAAGACTGGAGGCTTGAAACCTTCCTACCACTTGAGTTTGTGGGCTGGAGGCTGAATTATCAGTGGAAAATCTTCATTTATCTCATTCCCCTGAAATCACTAGTCCTCAGGAACCATGAAGGTGTCTTCTGAAGGCCTGTTCCCTTGCCTCTCCACTCAAGTTTGTGGGCTGGAGGCTGAATTATCAGTGGAAAATCTTCATTTCTCTTGTTCCCCTGAAATCACTAGTTCTCAGGAGCCATGAAGGTGTCTTCTGAAGGCCTGTTCCCTTGCCTCTGGATATTTTCTAATGACCTCTCTGTAAGTTCACACATTCTTTCTTCTGCCTAATTAAGTCTGCCATTGACATTCTATTGCATATTTAAAATTTTTATTTATTGTATTCTTCAGTTCCAGAATTTCTGTTTGTTTTCTCTTTTTCTATATCTTTAATGAAACATTTTCTTTGTTCATTTATTGATTTCCTGATATTATTGATTTGTCTACTTTTTTTTCTGTTGTTGCTTGTTTACCTTTGTTAAAACAATTATTTTGAATTTGTTTCAGGAAATTTTTAGATTTCTTTATATTTGCAGTTGGTACTAGAGTATTACTGTTTTTCTACGGTGATATCATTTTTGCTGATTCAGTCACATCGTTCTTCATTCTGTATTCCCCTTGTTAATGTGTATGTTCTATGAAACTTTTCTGTTTCATTTGTTTTGTTTTCTTGTGCTCAGTTTACATCTATATACTATTATTTGAAAATGAAGTTACAACAATTTTTTCAAGAAAGGCACATTTTTTCTTCCAACATGATGTTCTGCTCCCTGCACAACCCCACCCTATGAGACATAAGAACTCTAGAATGTTTTCCCTCTTTCCTCCTCCTCATCTTTCCCCACACCCTAATGTGATCTCTTTAGAACATTTTCAACCCCTTCTCCCTCTTTTTCTCTAACTCCTAGATTTCTGGAGATTCTCTAGGGCTTTAGTTCTTGATTATTATTAGATTTTCTCTTGCTGTATATCCTTTCTTTTTCCTATGGTCTTATGTAGCATATGCATCCACATGCATCATACAATCCCAAACCATTTATCAAATCCACTTAACTTTACCTGTCTATGTTGAGTTCAATGTTTATCACTATTTTCTTTCCTTTTAATCTCCCTATATCTTGAAGTCTCAGTTGAATTCTCTCTTCTCTTTAAATGGAAATTATTAGTGTTTTACTCTTTATATTTTTGCATGTCCACAGTCACCTTCTTTCACCCTAACTGACAAATGCTGCCTTGACTAAGCAGAGGATTCCTGAGTTAACTTTCCTCTCAGCCACTGGCAAATGATATTCCATTGTCTTCTAGCTTTCAATATTGCCTCTAAGAAGTCAGATGCCAATAGGATGCTTTTTTTCTCTGCAAGTAATTTATACTTTGTGTCTAGAAGCTTGCTTTTTTTTAATTTCAGGAATTCTATTAGGACATGTCCACATGATTGTTTTTCTTTTTCAATCAAGTTTAGAACTCTGGGTGGCATTTCAATCTCCAGACTCCAGAGTCTCTTTGGCTTAGGAAGAATTCTCTTCTATTACCCACTTTAACATGATTTCTGGCTCAACAGCAGTGGCATGTGCCATGAGGTAAGGTGCTGGTCTTCTGTTGGCTGAAGCCATATGAGAGGTCCAGATTTGATTCTTGGCCTACTCTGTAAGTGGGAGTGGTGGCACATGCTTGTGGTGCCATCTGCTCAAGAGACTGAGGAAGAAGGATTGTGAGCTCAAGGCAAGGATGGCCAAGGCAGCATGGTGAGATACTGTCTTGAAGAGCTGGGCATGGTGGCACACACATCTGTCCTAGCTGCTCAGGAGGCTGAGCAGGAAGATTGGAACAGAGCAAAACCTTGTCTTGAATGCACACACACACACACACATACACACACACACACACATTTAAAAACATTCCCTTTCTTTTGCTTCCTTTTTCTTCTGGAATTCATATTCTTGTTCAGGTAGGTCTTCTTGATCCAACCCCAAGTTTCATCATTTCTCTTTGCTTGCTCTGTGCAGTGAGATCTTTTCTTTTTTTTTTCCCCCTCATACATTTTCCAGTCATTAGTTCATATCTCTTCAGTTCATCCACTGAATTATTCAATGGTAGGACTGCCAGATAAAATTTAGAACAACAGATTAAATTTGAATTTCAGATAAACAGTGAATGAATTTTTAGTGGAAGTATTTTGAGATATAGCATAGGGCATAATATACTAAAATTATTTATTATTTATGTGAAATTCAAATTTAATAGGGTATCCCATAGTTTTTCTTATGTAGTTTCTTGAATTCTGATATCCCTATTCAATGGGGAAACATTTTTCTGAGGGCCAGGCATTGTTCTTGTGTGTTACATTTGAATCTCCTTAAACGTCCTTATTTATTTGCTTGGTCAGGTTGTCCTCTGTTATTTTTAGAAACTCCATTTTACTGGCCAAATGTTTTGTTTATTTCTCTTTCTGGCTGTGGAGTTTCCTTTAATACATTATTTTTAAAATGGTCATAGATATGCTTGTTGCAGGCCCCTACGTGGAGGCTGACCTCTGACTGGTAAAAGATAAAGAGTTTTGTATCATGGCAGGAGTGGGGAGGTTGTGTGCTACAAGTTAGAACAGTGCCTTGTCAAAGGCAGGAAGGAGGCTCTTGGTGCTGATGCTGAGTGTCTTGGTCCTCACCTCCCTCCCCAACTTGCAGTTAGGTTAAGCCCATCTGTTCAATATCTCCAAGACCTCTTAAGACCATGGATACTGGATACACTCACCCTGATGCTGGCTGTCACCACAGGAGTCCTTATATCCCCTTAAGACCAAGTGCTTTTTGGAAATGTTACTAGTAATGTCCATCTCTAGGTTTTCAGATGTGGTTTCATGGTTTTGCCCAGCTCAAGGTGTGTAAACTCTACTGAAACTCTGCCCACTGGATCTCATTCCCTTCTACCCCTAATCTGCCCAATTAGGAAACTGACCAAATCAAGAGAGGAACCAGAGTCAGCTCATTAAGCAGCTAGATCCCATATGGCCAACCATGTGGTTTGAGTCCTGGACCCAGTGAGTGACTTGAAAATATACACCAGGTGTATATGTGTGCATGCCCAGAATCCAGAAAGGAGGAAAAGATGGAGTCGAGAAGGGACTGTGATATGACCATGCCCCATAATGGGTGGAGTCTTGCTTTTCCTTCTCTCTCTCTCTCTCCAACAAGCAAATTAAAAACAAATTAGCAATGATAGGAACCAGAGAGGAGTGGGAAAGGGATATGGGTGTTAGATGCATTATTGAAAGGCCTAAAAGAGGCAAGTTGCTGATGAATGTAACTATTGAAGTAGAGGTGGTGAAAGACTTATAAACAATTAGAAGACAGATACTGAAACTTAAAAGGATTCTGCTCTCCAGGACCAGCAGTTAGCGTAATGGCTATGTCATTGGACTCCCATGTAGTCGACCGCAGTTCATGTCCCAGACCTGGTGGCTTAAAACTCACACTGGGTGCATGTGTGTATGTGCCCAAGATCCTGAGAAGAGAATGGAGGAGAAGGGATTGCGGCGTGGCCATCCCCCCTGGGGGGTGATTTCTCGCTTTCTGTCTCTCTGTCTCTGTCTTTCTGATGAGCACACGCGCCCTATAGCAAAAACCTCAAAAAAAAAAAAAAGAAAGAAAGAAAGAAAGAAAGAAAGAAAGAAAGAAAGAAAATGGATTCTGCTCCCAGAATATAACTGTCATTAAGTTGAACTCTATTTAAAGATAAAAAACAAAAACAAACAAGAATGGAAATCAGAGAGGTGGCATATAGATGTGATCTATGCAGGGGAGGGCTCTTTTACAGCACACACGTGTAGCTGTAGCCTTGTGTGGCTTGTGAAGATTGGTTTAGTCATCCACACTCAGAAAGAAGCCCTTGCTTGTCCGTTACAAACATTGATTAACCATGTGGATGTGTGTATCTTAAGGTAAAATGGTATTTTAAATGTATGTATTGTTTTAATGGCACACTAGAAACTGGAGGACACTATGCTAAGTGAAATAAGCCAGGTACAGAATGACATTTACCATGTTATCTCCTTTGTATGTGGAATCTAAAAAAGGTGAATTCACAGAAGTGAGGAATAGGATGGAAGGGAGTTACTAGAGACAGCACAGTGATCAGGAGGGAATAGATGAGATAGAGAGATGTGGGTCAAAGGGTACAAAGTTTTAGTTAGATAGGAAGAATAAATTTTTGAGATTAATTGCACAACAATGTGTCTATAGTTGATAATAATATATATTTAAAAATTACTAAGAGTAAATTTCAAATGAATCATCACAAAGTTATTAATTGAAGTGATGGATAGGTTAGCGTGATTTAGCACTCCACATTGTATACATGTAGCATACAAATGCCATGTATACATACATTATACGTCATTGTACACACATATACATACTGTACCCCTTAAATATAGATGATTATGTTTTGTCAATTGAAAGTAATAGTAATTTGAGAAAAATTCAAGTGATCGATGGTTAATCTCCAAACTTATGAGAACAAGATTCTACTGTGGTTCTATGTCATTTATGCGTCTAGTAAAATGGCTAAACAATGATTCAGAAGAGCAAAGAGCAGAGAGTAGGAGAATGAGCAACAGGCGGAACCTCCATTTTCTTTAGAGAAAAATGTAAATGGTTTCCTATTTAGTAAGGGAGCACTTAATTTTAGGATGGGCTTTACTGGCAGATAATGATAATGATTCCATACTTGCCTCCATGATTCTGGAGGTGAAGGCAGTTACGGCTGAGGAGCCTGTGCTGGCTAGCCATGCCTTTGGAGTCTGGTTGCTCCCTCAAGGGAGCACTATAAGAAAGTCACCCTCTCCTTCCTCCTGACCTTATCTGCCTGTATTTTCTTTCTTTTTTTTAAAAGAGAGATTTTTTGCTATAGGACATGTATGCTTGCTGGAGAGAGAGAGAGAGAGAGAGAGAGAGAGAGAGAGAGAGAGAGACAGAAAGACAGATAGAAAGCGAGAAATCATCTCCTGAGGGGATGGCCATGCCACAATCCCTTCTCCTTCATTCTCCTCTCAGGATTTTGGGCATGCACACACATGCACCTGGCCTGAGTTTTAAGCTACCAGGTCCAAGACTCAAACCATGGTCAACTAAGTGGAGTCCAGCGACGTAACCATTGTGCCGTCTGCTGTTTCCCCTTCCTGTACTTGCTATGTCATACTTATTCATGCTTCCGTTTCACTTGTAATTTTCTCCCTCGCACTGTAAACTCCATAAGGGTAAGGACCATGAGTAGTGTTGTTCACGTCTGTGTCCTCAACATCTAGCACACAACATGACATCAATAAATATTAGTCAAGTGAAAAATTAACTCAACAAAAAGTAAGTTCCTGATGATTGCAGGTCTGTAACAACTGGGTTCTGTGTCATCTAGAAATGGAATGTAGGCTGCTGGAGGCAAGAGAATATTTCACTTACATTTATGCATTTGACCTTAAACATGTCACCAGATTTTATAACTCATGTACAGTGGTGTCTTCAAATGACTGAGGATTCATAAATAACCAGTCAAGTTAAGGTGAAAGAAAAAACAATTGAAGAATCAGTTGCTTGTTTTAAAAACCCATCTCGCAAGGCAATTTTTTTCTTATCAAAGAGATGGGAAGTGCAACGTCTGTACATCTGTAAAGTAAGCATCCCCTTTTAGAATGAGAACAAGTTCCTAAACCTTTCTGTTAACCAATCTCTTCATGAAATTTTATGAAATACTAGGGCTTGAGTATGAAAATTTAGCTGGGATGCACAGGGAAAGAAAAATACTGCAAAAGAAAAAAACAAACCTCAATTTTATTTAAACTCAAATCATAAAAATTATTGCATGGGAAAAAATCAGTATTTTAAAAAATACCAGCAGTCTTTTATATTGTCATTGGTTCTAGCAATCAGAGCAAGGTGTTAGAGTTCCTTCTCAAGCACTTGAAATAAAATACCACATGGCAGTATGTGCCAAACCAGGCATCTTATAATAACTTCTTATCCAGAACTTTTTTTCTTTTCCCTCACAGCATTATTAATTTATTGTGTGATCTTGAGCAAGTTTCCAATCCTCTTCTTTTTCCATTTGCTTTATCTGTGTACTTCTGGGACTATTTAGTAAAGACTTACTTTCCTCATTTTATTCAGCCTTTCAATGTCTTTGTGAAATAAATATCAATAGGGAATTTTCTTTTAATGTAAATAAACTGAAGGAAATATTTTGATTTTTAGAACTGATAGGATTGCAAAACAGGAAAATCTTCAAAGCAGGTGCATTAAACAAAAAGAAGAACAAAATATTTCTTTCTAGGGCAACATTTATGATCTAGAAATAGCTGAGTTATGTCTCCTGTTGACCTTTCCCCTTGTTCTTGATGTTTTCATGGGATTGGGTGCTATTTTCTCATCCTCATCTTGAGTGAATGTAGTGCCTTGAGTTCATCACCTAAATAAAACTCTACATTCTTTACAAATTCTCTACTTTGAGAATGAAATAGGCTTCTGAATTATTAAAAAAAAATGGCCAAGGGAACTTGACATTTTTCTAATTTGTGAGAGGAAAGAATCCTTATAACACCAGCTGTAGATTGCCTCTACAAATGCCTGTCATTCCTCTTTGAATTGTCTTCAGAATCTTGGGGTCATCTGAAGGACTCAAAGCCATGTAAACACAACATACTGGTTGTTGGGAACAGAATGGCATTTCCTCTTCTTTTCTTTGTCTTCTCACTATTGGGTTGAGAATATCTGTAAATATGACCCTCTTAAAACAGACATTGAGTGGAAATGAGAATTGCAGTGTAACATTTAAGCCAGTGTTGGGGCACTGAAGGCTTTGTGTAGCACTAAGCTCTCCTGTCTCACCTTTTCTTGACTTTTTCCTCCATCTTGGCTTTGACTTGTTTCCTTTGGTGCTGCTGATGTGTGACTTTTTCACTGTTACTGTTGGAGAAAAGCCTGTTCAGGTGTGTTGGAAGCTCTACCAAGGGCCACCGTCTGGGTTATCAGGTGGAATGACTTTGAGACCACAGTGCAGGGGTGATACTACTGAAGATATGAGTGATTAGATGGTAACCCAGGTGCCTCCTCATAGATTGTATTCCCTAGGATGTCTTCCTTCCCCTCTTGTGTTATGGGTAGCCATTTTATGTTGTGTGCCATCATGTACTTCATGAGATTTTGTGCCAGCACACTTGGCTATAATGAGCAATAGCCAAATGTCATTTTCCTGACACACACCCAACACACACACACACACACACACACACACACACACACATACACACATGCACAATTTCAAACTCCTTGAGACTAGTTATGAAATAGCATCATACCGTTATCATCATCCTTAACATTTATAGATTGTTGATTATGTGTCAAGGCCTTTGCTAAGTGCTTTACCTGAGTGTCTTATTAAAATAGTACAATAGTTTTGCAGAAGAGTAAACTGAGACACAGGAAAGATAACTGTCTTGCACAAACTAGTAAGTGGCAGAATCAGAATTAGAACCCAGACATATCTGATTCTGGTAAGTGAGTTAATTCACCACAATGCTCTGCTTTCTCAAGACTTAGTCAGCCTTGAATCTCAACAAAGGCCACAGCCTAAAGTAGTGCTTGGTCAACATTTATTAAATGGATGAATGTGTGGAGATCTGAAGGGAGCAACCCAGACAACTGAATAAGCAGAAGCCTAGTATTCTACTGGAGTACTGTAGTCTTCCCATTTTTCTTTCTATCAGAGCTTAATTTTATTTAAAAAAAAATGAGATCAATTTATTGATCAAGAGGTAACCCTCCTTGCAGAAGCACTGGCATTTTAATGGGATATCAAACTTTTAAATATGATCCTTCCAAATAGCTTGTTCTTGAACAACCCTGTTAAAACCATATCATTAGGAAAGTTGGTGGGATTTTATGATTTGCAAAGCTACTGGAAATAAATGTGAAATAGCCTAGTGTCTCCTAATTGTTCCTCACTTTGATGGCGTCCTCTCGATACTACTGGTTCTCCAGTGTTTGGACTGGGTATAAGCCCCTGAACATGAGTAAAAGAAGAAAAAAATTCATTCAGCAATTGCCACTGCTAGCATGCTAAAAATTATTTAAATTACTATATGAGCAGATGTTTGGGTTTTGACTAGAAACAAAGCATATTTCTGTATTTGAATCATTAGAGTTTTTCTTCAGAGAGTCTGAAGCACTTCTTAGTCAGAACTTTGCCCATGTTCACAGGAGAATGAAGGTGTGGCCAACACCCCACCCCTCATCCACATTGGTTTTCTTGGGAGATGGTTTTTCAAAGCACCTAGGAGCTATTAGAGCCAAATGACAAGTGCAAGTTCAACAGATCAGTGTTCGTCCATCAGATGCCATTTTTTGTCCTCAGAGACTTTGGACAATGCTGGGAAACAGTTTGTGTTGCTACCCTTGGGAAAGGGTGCTACTGGTATCTAGTGGGGAGAGGCCAGGGGTGCTGCTTAACAGCTTACAGTACACGGGACAGCTTCTATGACAAACCGTTATTCTGAACCAAATGCCAAGAATGCTGAGGGTTAGAAGACCTGCAGTAGAGACTGCTGAAGGTCAGAACCAGGGGAGCAAAAATCTATTGTGGTAGAAGGGATGTGCATTGGGTTTAGGGTGGAAGCAAGGCCAAACGGAGAGAATATAGGCAGATTTGGAGAACTGGAAGTGAGGAGCAAAATCAGGAGTGAAGTGAGAGAAGCCAAGGTCATTGCTATGATCAAGGTTGTGATGCCTGAAGCTTCCTCAGCTTGTGTGGTGTGGAGTGTGCTTGTCTGATTTCTGTGGTTGTACATGGGGCTTGCACATGACCTTGTTCAAAGCTCTCTCAGCTTGTGGAATTGGACTTGTGCATGGCGTTGGGGCTTGTGCTAATGATGGCTGATGGGCAGTGCTCCTGAAATGTAGTTGACCACTGACGGGTACTAAGCAGCACAGAGCTCTTGAAGGATTAGTGCAAGGCCATATAGATCTACTTCAGTTGTATTTAGCCATAGGACTGAGTCTAGAACAACACCTTGCAGTTTCACCAATTCAAAGAATCCAAATAACCAGGTTTAGTTTCTGGGTTTTTGTTTTATTTCATAAAAGCATTAAAGTACTATGGAGAAAAGTGAATTAATCGATGGTACTCTTCTTAATGTGTCTTGATAGGATCACAAGGCAGTGTGGCAGGAAAGAGACAGATCGCTCTTTAGTAAAAGAGTACCAAGGGAAGAACAGTGTGACTCCCAAATGAATGGCTACTCAGTGGAGTAAAACATTTTGATGGGATGGTGTAGCTGAAAAAGATGAACCTCCGTTGACTCGTTGCCCACTTCCAGGCCAAGCATATGTTTGTACGGGTGAGTGAGAGCTCAACTCCTTCAACTAAGAAAGT
The DNA here is from genome assembly GCA_026018925.1 of Tupaia tana. NCBI lineage: Eukaryota > Metazoa > Chordata > Mammalia > Scandentia > Tupaiidae > Tupaia > Tupaia tana. The sequence goes on from JAKSZU010000018.1 coordinate 7,207,766, forward strand.
GAGAGTTCTCAGTGTTTGTGGGCAGCCCGAGAACGAAGGTTGAGGGGCCCAGCCTGTGGGAATACAGCCCTAGAAATGTGGCGGTGGGCAGCCCCTGAGGAAAAACTGAAGCTGTGAGGAGTTCCCTTTGAAGGAGAAATTATGGGAAAGATATGAAAATGAGGCAGTTAAAGAAAAGTTTATTTTATTCATAATAGTGTGTGCATTCATGAGAGAAAGAGAAAGAGAGAGACTGAGAGAGAGAGAGACACCCTAATGGGGTCTTGTCATGCTGTGATCCCCTTTCCCTGGACCTCTACTTCGTTCGAATCTTGGACATGGCCCCAGCATGTTTTCAAGCTGACTGGGGGATCTGATCTTGCAATCGGCCCTGCAGTTCAGTTTGCTACTGACTCTACCACCAAAGTGGGCTAAGGATGATGTAATTTTAAATTAGGCACTGTTCTGGTATGAAGAAATCACTCTGTTATCCTAAAAGCCTAAGTAAAAGTTAATAATGTACAATAAATAGCCTGGTAATAATGTTGTTTGAGGGGTGGGGAAGGAAAATGAGGGTGTTCAGAAGAAGCAGGAAGAAGAGGGGACCAGTAGAAGTTTTGTTCCTCTCTCTTCCTCATTCCCACGCTCAGTGCTGGGTCACAGGCCTTCTTAGTACAGGAGATGGAAGCTCAAGCTATTTTAGTTGGATAATAAAAGACAATGTGCCCTCAGCAAGTTAGAGTGCTTGGGGACATCTGGTTTACAGAACTGAGTCAATGAGAAGAATCGTCAAGCAATTGTAACAACTGCCAGTTTTTTAAATTGGGCCCTGCCTTGTCTTGAGCCTCCTTGGGCAAGTATTCCCTACACAGCTTTTAGAAATGTTCTCATGAATTTCTCAAGGTCTTTGGTGACACATGCAGCCTGAAGCCTTTGCAGGGGATGGTATCCAATTCCTTCCTGCCCGGCCTGGCTATAGGACAGACAGGCCGGAAGATGTGATCAGAGCTGGCTCTGAATGGTGTAGCCTGGGGTTGCATGGGCCGGATCCAAGGATTTCCAGTGGTATCATGAGCTTCAGAAGATGGATGGGTTCTCTGTCATCTTTCAGAGCCCCCTGAAGATCTCTTGGTTTTGCTGCATTGCAAAGAGCATGTCCGCTATGTCTTCCTGCAGTTCTGGGAATGCCCAGCTGCCAAATACAAGCAGGAGCTGTTGAAGAGGCTGCTTGCCAAAGCTGGAGGGTTGGAGATGCCAAGGCATTTGCTGCAGTCATTTTTCTTACCCAATCTTTACCATCTTCCATTAGTCAGGAGTATTAATGAGCAGTCACAATGTGTCCCAATGGCAATAATTCACCTTTCCCCCCAGTCCTCCCAAGGGTATTAAATGCAGCGGTAGGAATGGTAATGTACATTGTTGCTGTGCCCTGGGTCCCATGAACTACTTCTTCTGGATCTTTGCTCTCTCAATCAGCCCAAACACTTTCTTCTTCTTCATTGATATTGCTCTCTATCTTGTCCATAGATCTTCATTCACTGATCCCTCTTCATTATTCTCATCTTAGTCCAACTGTTCCGTCCTTGGAGAATCTGGAGGATTTCTCTCTCACTCTGTAGTAGGTCCATTCCCCTCATCCCCTTTAATAATGCTTGTATCACTGGCTGCATTGGCTTTCTCAATTGCTTGCTTGGTTATTATCATTCTCATTCTACTGGAGTATAAACTTTGGTAAAGACCAAGATCTCATCAGTCATGCTCACCATTGTATTCCCACCCCATCCCATCTTGCACATCATAGATTCATAAATAGTTATTTAATAAATGAATAGCTGAACAAATGAATGAATAAGGGAAGCTATTCTTTATAACAAACAAATTTAATGGTCTTTTCTAAGATCTCATTCTCCTGAATGTTCCTATTGGATTCTCACCACACTCAAGATTTCCATTTACTTTTCTGTGCATATGGGGCCCTGCTGATCAGGTGCTAGTCTATTTACTTTTCTACCGCCTGCCACTCTTGGCCTTGCTTCAATCACACTCTTTTTCTATTATTTCAATATGGTGAGGTCAAATATTGGGTTGTATGTTTCATCCCCAAGGGGGTAGGAAGATGGAAAAGCTAGAGTGAGATGCCATTGAGGAAGGATAGGAAGAAGCGTGTGCTGTGGTTTGGGGGCCAGGAGCAGCATGTGACTGGAGTGTGACTGCAGAAGATGAGGCCAGAGACAGGGTATGAAATCTCTGGAATGTCATCCTGGGAGCTGGGAATTTTATCCTACACCTTGCTTGTTCTTAACTGTTTCATATCATGGATACCTGTAGCGGGTTGAACAGTTTCCTCCTAAAACTCATGTGCATTTAGAACCTCAAAATGTGACTTTATTTGAAAGTATGTCTTTGCAGTGATTAAGGTAAGGATGGAGATGAGATCATACTGGTTAAGATGGGCGCTAAATCCAGTGTGTCCCTGTAAGTGACAGAAAAGGACACAAACACACCTGGGGAAGAAGTCCCCGTGAAATGGGGGCAGAGATTGAAATGACGCTGCCACAGTCAAGAATGCTAGGAGCCACTGGAAGCTGGAAGAGGTGACCAAGGATTCTCCTACAGTCTTTGGAGAGAATGCGGCCCTGCAAACACTTTGGTTATAGACTTTTGGCCTCCAGAAGTGTGAGAATAAATTTTTGCCACGCACAGTGCCAATTTTTGTGGTGGTTTGTTATGGGTGCTTTAGGAAAGTCATACAATCACTTATGAAATTTGATGAAATCTATGGATCCTCTACTCAGAAAAAGACATGGATGTACACACACACAATTTTGCTTCCAGTTTAACGGGTGGTATGAAGCTTATCCATGCTTTCCAAGAATGAGAACTCTTCCTATTAAAGGAAGAGCTCATCACAGAGTAAGTTACCCAATCATTTAACTGACCCAATTGGATCTGAATTCCAGAACAGGAACCATGAAAGCAATATAGAGAAGAATAAGAACTAAAAGAGTTTCTGTACTGAGAAAATAATCAATGTGCAATTACTTCCGTTTTACACTTTTTCAAAATATTGCATTTTTTCCTGAAAAACATTTAAATATGAAATAAAACTTATAAAGTTGCTTATAAGCAGGATCTTAAATAAAATTAAAAGTGGGGCCAGCAGGTGGCATGGTATTTAAGGCACTGGACTCCCACATGGTGTACTGTGGTTTAAGTCCCAGACCTGGTGGCTTGAAAATTATGCCAAGAAGAAGTGTATGCATACCCAAAATCCCAAGAGAAGAATGGAGGATAAGGGATTGTGGTGTGGCCAACAAACTGAGGGGCGATTCCTCACTTTCTTTCTCTCTTCAGCAAGTGCACACACCCTATAGAAAAAATCTTAAAGAAACAAACAAAAATAAAAATAAATAAAAAAGAACGATGATTTTGATTTCTGTAGTTGCTCAAAAACGATAATACCTTTGAGGAAGGACATTAAGGAGAAAAACAAAGGCAAGGCATTAATGGGACAAAGAAATGGGGTATTATCTGTTGAAGATAACTTTATAGTATTATTAACTGGACTGGGGAGAAATGTACACACGTTGGATCATTCACTTTGCAAGCTAAATAACGTGATTAAATGTATAAAAGAACTTGAAATGGAATGAAATGAAATGAAATGATGTTACTGCTGAGAAGAGGAAGAACACCCAAGAATACAGACACACTGCCTTGTCACAATGCACTGGAGTTAGGTGGAGAGCCAGGCGGGTGGTTGCATTGCGTCACTTCTGGGGCTAGCGGAGGCTGTTCAGTACTGGGACAAGGCGGTGCCTGATGAAGTTGGTGACTGTGGTCTCACAGCTCTGGCAAGAGGCAGGAAGAACATTGCTGCCCTGGAACCAAGAGAGTCAGCGCATGGATACAGCTCTTAGCTGCTGTCAGCACCTCTTGGGATCCCACCTTTCCTCCTGGCTCTACGGTAATGACAACTCTGACTTTCCAAGTTGGGCAAAGATAAAGATCCTGTTCCTTGGAATACTGCCTATATAATTAAGAAATCACTTTATTCCTCATGTGGGAATATATTTTTTAAAGATAAGTGATGTGTTTTTCCTAGCCTTGCATGATCAAGGAGAGAACAATAACAATAGATTCAACTCTATGGGGTAAGTAACATATATGAGCCTCAGTTTCCCTATTAGAATTTAAAAGTCATTAGGATTAAACAAGACACTATCGGCAGAGCAGATATTGCCTGTAACCTACTTGGTAGCCATCTCCATCTATACTTCTTTTCAATTTATTCTAGGATGACAGCACCCTATTCCAGCCTGGGGGACTGTGACCTAAATCTGGATAAGGAGATGAAAGAGGAAGTTTGTCACAGAGGGATGATATTACAAATGAAAAGACAAAGTATTACAGGGATATATCCTTTTCTTCTTCATTCTCCTTTGAGCATTGGATGTGATGTCTGGGGCTGCAGCAGCTATCTTGTAACCACGAGGAAATACCCAGTTAGTGAATGATGGTGGAGCAGAAAAGTAAACGGCTTAGGTCTCTGACATTTCCCCTGAGAAGTGGAACCAAAGGCAGAACTACCAACTGCCAGGCTTTTTGATGATATGAGATCCATCAGTTCCTATTCTTTATTGTAGGAGATAAAAGCAGTTCTACCTATGTATCAGAATAGTGAAACAATGTGTACTCATCCCAGGGGTAGCGTTAGTGAGACTCAATGATTTGACCTTTTCCTTCCCTTTCATCCAGTTCAGTTTAAGTTTTTCCCTTCCTTGTGCTTTCCCCTAAGAACCTCTTTGATTATCTTGGTGAGAACATTCCATATGCATCTGATTTTATTCAATAACATGATACTGATTGAATGTCATCTATTAACCAAACTTTCCTTTCTTCAACATAGTTGAGAATCTAGGAAAATAAACAAAAAAACAATTACTGGTGATTGTGAAGTAAATGAAATGTGAACAATTCATACTCTAAAAGTATTATGAACCTAATGGTAGAATCTAAGCAAAGAGCATCAGGCCTTAATCATAGTTTATATATTCTTTTGATAACTTTTTTTTTCCCATCAAAATTTGGCTCAATGGTTTCCCAGGCTACAGCAGGCTTGATGTGGAGGATAGTTGCTTAGAGCAAGAAAATGATGTCAACATGAGACAAGGAAAGAACTACGAAAAGGAAAATCATCGAGTGAACGTTACGTACTCTAAGTTATTTAGTGTAGCCACAGGCACCCTGCACACGTGAGAACCCCCAGGGGACCCTACATCATAGCATAGTGCGATACTTGACATTCGTCATCATCCAGAGGTGTAGAAAAGGCTCATCTACGTTCTCTATATTCTGCCTACGGCAGAGAAATGTTTTAGCTCCTTTTGAAAGAGTTTTATGAAACTAAAAAAAAAAAAGCTTGCTTGAAAACCACACACTTCTCTTATTTGGTACATTTTCCTTTAAATAGTTGGATAATCATGTTATCTTGTTGCCTATACATTTCACACGATCAGGAACTGTCTTCCTAAATTCTTAGTTTATATCGCTACTAATGCTTTCCCCCGAACTAAACCATGATAGACACAAAATAAAGGCCTGTTCGTTGGACTTCCCTTCACTTGTGAAAGCTGTTGAGCATTATAACCTCATCCGTTTACTGTTTCAGCTTTATGATGTCAGGAGTTGGTGTCACACTTAGAATTCGACTCCACTCCCAGGGACAGCAGTCATGGCTGGTCGGTGATTTCACAGGCCTTCTGAGCGCTTTACTGTACCAGAAGTCTTTCAGAGTCCCACCTAAGAAAGTCTGAGCAGGCTAGATGATGTCGGCTAGGGCTAATGTTGCTACAGCCTGGTCGGTTATAAAGAAGGGATCGATTTAGTGAGGTCGAACATATTTTGACGTTTTGGGGATGTTTTTATGTATGCTTTTGAGAATTGAATTTTATTAATGTCATTGATCCCTTAGGACATGAATCTTTTTCTTAACTTTCTTCTGTCTTTTTAAGTGTTTGTTATAGGGCACACATGCTTGCCAAAGAGAGACAGTGGGGAAGTGTAGGAGGGTTGAATAAGCATCCCTTGGGGGGGATGACCACGCTGCAATCCCTTCTCCACTCTCCATTTGGGACTTGGGGCACACAAGCACATGTGCCTCGTGTGTTTTTCAAGCTGCAGGTTCTGGGACTAGAACCATGCTGTCGGCTATGTGGGAGCCAGTCGCTGGCCCATCTTCATGGTTTTTTTTATTTTTCTTTTTTTTTTTTTCCTTCTGATGTGGGTCTCACAGAGCATCGTGCTTTATCACCTCTCATGCACATAACATGTTGGCGTAGGTTAGCTCTGGTGCTGTTTCACATGTGCTCATTCGGGCACCAGACTGAAGGGGCTGCTTCTGACCTGCCCTCATGACAGAGGAACAAATATTAGGCAATACTAAGAGGTGGCACATGTCGCCTCAATGTGGCATGAAAGTATAATGTCATAGGAAAGGCAGTGGATAATTTAGAAATTAATCTATATCCTATAATTGGGTCTGACTTTATATTTTCCAAATACTTAACCAATTTCTTTTTTTGGGCGAGGTTTTTGATATAGGGTGTGTACACTCGTCAGAAAGACAGAGAGAGACAGAGAGACAGAAAGCGAGAAATCACCCCCCCCCACCCCAGGGGGGATGGCCACGCCACAATCCCTTCTCCTCCATTCTTCGGGATCTTGGGCATAGAGGCACATGTGTCTGGCGTGAGTTTAAGCCACTGGGTCCAGGACTCGAACCGCGGTCCACTACATGAGAGTCCAGGAACATAGCCATTACACTAACTGCTAGTCCCAACCAATTTCTTCGCTATTATTTATCAATAATCTGATTCTCCACACTATTTTGAGTTTCATTGGTCTGTTTTTCTAATCTTGTGCCAGGACTAGTAGTACTTTTAAAGTTTAATAGGGCAAGGCTCACTTTATTCCTCTTCGTTTAAAAATGTCTGAAATATTTCTGTTTATTATTCAGGTTGAGTTTGAATTTTAAAAACCTGTATTAATTTTTAAAAAAGAAGTCTTATGAAGACGTATGTTGGAATTTCATTATCTATCTATCTATCTATCTATCTATTAATTTGAGTAACTGATTTGTTTGCAATATTAAATCATATCCATGGGGACCAGCAGTTAGCGTAATGGCTATGTTGCTGGACTCCCATGTAGTCAACCACAGTTCAAGTCCTGTACCCGGTGACTTAAACTCACGCTGGGTGCGTGTGTGCGTGCGTGCCCAAGATCCTGAGGGGAGAATGGAGGAGAAGGGATTGCAACATGGCCATCCCCCCTGGGGGGTGATTTCTAGCTTTCTGTCTTTCTGTCTTTCACTGGCAAGCGCACGCACCCTGTAGCAAAAACCTCTCCCCCCAAAAAAAAAAATCATTTCCATCTACATAGTATGTTTCTTTATTGATCAGGACTGTTATTATTTTTCCTAGAATTTTGTAGATTTAAAAAAATCATATATTAAGATAAAAAATTTTTTTAGGAACTTTACAATTTTTCATATTTTGTGAAGGGATTTTCCCCTATGATAGTATATACATGGCTGTAACTCATATGTAGGAAAGTTACTATCTTGTTTCATATTCATTTTAAAATTTGCTACCTTTCAATCCTAGTCCATTTATTTTAATAGTTTTTACTTGATTCTGTTTTACTTTGAAACCAAATAGTTGCACATATTATTGTAATTAACATACTATTTATCTCCTAAGTTATTGCACCGACCAAAAATTCTAGGACAGTAATCAAAAAGTGTTTCATGCATCACTTTATTACTCCTGATTTTAGAAGAGAAGATATTTATGAACTACTCTTCTAATCCTAGGAATTTAATCAGGAATGCAGTTGAATTTTTATCAAAGAGTTTTCTTTTCATTCTTAAAAATCTTCACTGGATTTTTCTCCCTGGATCTATCATTTGAATCATACTGATGATTTTATGATATTGAACTGTGTTTGCACATCTAGAAATAATGGAAGAAATATACATATGGGTGGGAAGAATGATATTCCTTAAATATATGGTCATATTTAACTTGCTATAATCACCCCCCAATTTTTTTTCATCTATATTGTAGTTTGTCTTAAAAATTCCATTCTTGGGATATCTTTGCCAACTTTTAAAATAGTACCAGAGTGGACCAGCAGGTGGTAGGGTGGTTAGGGTGTTAGATCCCACATAGTCAACTTTATAATTCAAGTCCTGGATCTAGAAGCTCGTAAAACATGCCAGGTGTGTGTATGTGCATGCCCCAAATCCTGAGAGGAAAATGGAGGAGAAGCGATTCTGGCGTGGCCATCCCCTGTGTGTGTGTGTGTGTGTGTGTGTGTGTGTGTGAGAGAGAGAGAGAGAGAGAGAGAGAGAGAGAGAGAGAGAGAAAGAGATTTCTCCTTCTCTCTCTCTTTCTATGGTGAGTGCACATGCCTATATGAAATAAAAAGTACCAGAGTTACACTGATTTTGTATAATTCATTGGAGAGTCTCTCTTTTTCTACATTTTGAAAGAGCTTCAGAGATATAGAAATAAATCTCTTTCTTCAAAGTCCTTACCTGTGGCACTGTTTAGTTCTAAAGCATATTTGGTAAATTTATTTATTTATTTTTTACTTCTTACACAGTCATTTATGTTTTTTATTTTTCTACCTCCTCCTGAGTCAATTTTAGTTATTTGTAATTTCTAACAATATTTTCCTTTTAATAAAGATTTGAAAATTAATTGACATAGTATCTAATATATCTTGTGCCATTTAAATTATTTCAAAGGTAGTGAATTAAAAACAATTTTGACATGTCAATTTATAAGTTTTTTTTTTTTTATTAGATAGGAACAAAGCCATAGCAAAATGTCAACTCTGCCTGCCACCAACAGATGGCGATAGCAGTCCCCTTATATTGCTACTTTAGATTGAAGAACAAAAGGACTGGAAATCGTCCAGAACCCGATCCCTTCAAAACAAGACCTTTTACCATTTCTAGTGTTATATAATTGCCTTTCTTCTTTCTTCTCTCTCTCTCCCTCCTTTCTTACCTCTGTCTATATCTCCCTCTCTCCCTCTCTGTTTCTTTTCCCTCTTCCTTCTTCCTTTCTCCTTCCCCACCTGTCTTTCTTCCTTCTTTCCCTCTCTTTCTCTTGCCTAACCTTGAAATGTATTGTTCTTCTCAAGGAATCAGATCTTGGATTTATTTTTTGACTGCTGTTTAGATCTTTGTTAATTTCTTATTTTTAAATTTCATGGTTTTCTCCTTTATATATATATACATATATATATATATATATATATGTATATATATATATATAGTGCTTAGTTTATTTATTTTCAATGATTTAATATTAAAAGCACTTAAGCCTATAAATTTCCCATTGATTAACACCTGGACTGTATTGGTTTTGATATAATCTATTTTCACTGTAACTAACTTCCATGTAATCTGTCATTGTAATTTGATCTCTTCTTATGGCTAATTATGTGGGAGAGAATTTGTTTTGCATTCCATGAGAAAGGGTCTTCCGTATCTAACTCTGTGTAGTTATGAAATTGGCTAAGGCAGCAAAGTTGTTATAATAGGAAATGTTCACTGGTGAATTAAGCATTCATCAAAATTGATCTTGTCTTATAGGTCTCTTTACTGCTAGAACCAGGGTCTACATCTGTCTATCTGGTCAGGTGTCTGTCCAGGAACTTCTAGCTGATGGTTACACTTTTTTTTGACAAAACAAAGCGAATACATTAGGTTTGGTTATCAAGAGATCCTGTAGGATTTTACAGAGTTGATGAAGATGATGTTGGAGAACTATTGGAATCACTAAAATTCCTTTGACAAGTAAAGATCTAATAGAATGCAGATGAAAGAAGAGACAATCTATAAGATGTTGATTTGATAGCTTCAGAGGAGAAATATATAAATAGGAAAGTGTTGAAAGCACCTTTGGGAAGCTAATAAAAGCTTTGATTTCTTTTTTTTCAGGAAAATGACTATTATTTAAACATAAAAGATGTTGTATCATGAAATCCTAAATTTTGTCAAAAATAAAAAGTTAGTAGTTCACTTTCCATGAAATAATTGGAAATATGGGCATTTAATGTGGAAAACTAATTTCATTAAATATGAAATACACTTTTTTTAATGTGAGGGGGAGACAGACACAGATATTTTTCACAGAGTCTTGCCAGTGTCATGATCCCAGCATATTCAGGTTGGCGCATGAACTGAACCTGAGCCTCCCACGTGGCTTTCAGCTTCCCAAGCAGTGGTGCTACCTGTAATTCATGGTTGGATCTATTTTTTAAAAATAATTTTTGTTGTTTTGCTGTTTTTCGAGATAAAGTTCCACTCTAACTTTTCTTCCTAATAATGAAATTTTGAACTTTAAATTTTTTTTTGAGAGAGATTGTTTTCTTTGGGGCATGTGCACTCACCAGAGAGACAGAGAGAGACAGAAAGTGAGAAATCATCCCCCAGGGGCAATGGCCATGCCACAATTCCTTCTCCTCCATTATCCTCTTGGGATTTTGTGCATACACGCACATGCGCCTGGTGTCAGTTTCAAGCCGCTGGGTCCATCACTCCTACTACAGTTGGCCACGTGGGAGTCCGGCACCTTAGCCACTACACCACCTGCTGACCCCTTCAACTGCTTTTTAATGGAATTTACTTTCAAAGGATTATCCTCAAGGTTTTATTTTTAAAGAGAGATTTTTGCTATAGGGCATGTGCACTCACCAGAGATACAGAAAGTGAGAAATCATGCATCAGTAAAGAAGGCCAAGTCGCAATCCCTTCTCCTCCATTCTCCGCTTGGGATTTTGGCATGTGCACACATGTGCCCAGCATGAGTGTTAAGCTGCCGGGTCCAGGACTTTAACTGTGATCAACCATGTGGGAGTCCAGCAACATAACCATTGTGCCATCCACTGGTCCCTTTTCCCAGGATTTATTATCCTCAGATAATGCCTGTTAAAAATGCTTAATATTATTGCATTTATTTGCATTTTAGGATGTGCTCTATTTATAAATTTTCTATAATTTCCAGGAAAATGTACTCTCTCTTAACCTCATATTAAAAATTAAACATTTATAACTTTTGATGATCTGGAGCCTTTATTTTTTGTCTAGTTGACCTGCTATAAACAATGCTATGTTAAAGTTTCTCAAAATTACAGCATTCATGTCAGTTTTCTTTGTACTTCCAACATTTTCCCTTCATGTATTTAAGTGCAATGTTATGAGTAACAGAACAACTTTAAAAAGTTATTTATCTTACTTTTCATTTTAGTAATAGTGAGCATTTTATATTTCATGTGATTTTTCCCCCTGAAAAGCTGTATTAAGTATTTGCTGAATATTGCATCATATCCTTATTTTGAATTATATCTTATGACTATAAAATATTCCTGTCTCATTTAGTATTTTTGTCTGAACTATTTTTTCATTTACTATTTATTTTACATTTGTACCAGGTCTTCTGTATTCTTTTGATTTTTAAACATGTTATATCACTTTTATTTTATATTTGTATTTTGTGAAAAACATGTAATTTTTGTCTGACATATTTTAGGGGCCTAATTTAAGAATCTTTACCTCTTCATGGACATTTACCTCATTCATTGTAGTCCTTATAATAGATAACACCCCTGTCATATTCACTCATGTTTTCTGCTTATTAGACTCCCTTGACTATTTCTTTTATTTCCTATCTTTTTCTATATAAGCTATATTGATCTTGCTGTTATGTTTGTCTGTGTTTTAGAGGCTAATCTATCATGTAAATTCTAGTAAATTTTTTTCGTGTGTGTTTCAAATTTGGTCTCTGATTTTTCTTTTTCTAATTGCAGAGTTGCATAAAAAGCAGTATTTGGGGCTGCCCAACTCTCTGTCTCTCATTAAGGAAGGTTTTTAGTACAATATGCTTTCCCCCTCATTAACAGATTTTGATGCTATATTATTATTACATTGTTACTTTTACTTTCAGTTTTGAAATGATTTAAAGCAGTTAGACTTAAGTATTTTGACTAATTTCAGTGTTTTTGTTACCCCATTCTTAACATATTTTGATCGAAGTCTATAATTATTTTTTTTCAGTAAGAGCACATGAAAATTAATTTTCTAAATTATTGTTCATTAAGAATATTTTTGTATTACCTTTACATATAAACGACTACCTCCTTGATAAATGGGAGCTAACCGTTTTAAATGTATATAAATTTTTAAGCCTGTAGCTCATCATTGTTTTCTTCTATTATATCTTCAGAATTTGCTTCTATTCTATTTTTTTCCCTCTTGTTCAGTCACACTTTCCCCCCAATCCCTTTTTATCTTTTTTTTTAAGATTTTTTTTTAAGAGAGATTTTTACTATAAGGTGTGTGCACTTGCTAGAGAAACAGAGAGAGACAAGGAGACAGAAAGTGAGAAATCACCCCCCAAGGGGATGGTCATACCACAATCCCTTCTCCAGTTTCCTCTTGGGATTTTGGACACACGCACACACACAACTGACATGAGTTTTAAGTTGCCAGGTTTGGGACGCAAACTGTGGTCAACTACATGGAATCCAGCAATGTAACTATTATGCCATCTGCTGGTCCCTCCGTCACACTTTATCATATCTTTGCTCTCCATGTTCCATCTTTCTTAATTATATTTTCTCTATTCATCCTAATCTTTTTGTCCATTTATTCTGAATTCTGGGGATATTCTTAAATTTGCTGTCAATAGCACATGCTATCATTTATTGTTTGCTATGTTAATTTTAATCCCACTACACGTTTTAAGTGTCCTTTCCTTGAAATATTTTGTGTCATTCATCTCCCTTTTGATCTCTCTCTGTTGACTATTCATCTCAATCTTTTCCTATGACTCTCTGATCATTATACAGAAGGCTATTATTTTTGTCTTTTTTTAAGAATTGAAAGTAGGTTTTGAAATTTTTCTTTTGGATTTTGGGACTACTTATCTTCAGAATTAGGCTCTTCCCCTGAATCTTCTTCTCAGGTTGTTTTTCTTTTTAAATTGTTTAGAAGGTTTGCCTTTTCTCAGAGAAAATTCCGTATTTCTTTTTCTTTTTTTTTTTTTTTTTAAGAGAGAGTTTTACTATAGGGTGCATGTGCTCACCAGAAGGACAGAGACAGAGAGACAGAAAGTGTGAAATCACCCCCTAGAGGGGTGACCATGCCACAATCTCTTCTCCTTCATTCTCCTCTTGGGATCTTGGGCATGCACACACATGCACCCTGCATGAGTTTAAGTCACCAAGTCTGGGACTCAAACCATGGTTGACTATGTGAGAGTTCAACAACGTAACCATTACACCATCTGCTGGTTCTGAAAATTCCCTATTTTCCCACTTAATCTTGTGATAAAGAAGAGTTAAATTATAACCTTGTAGATATCTCTATGGTCAGAAAAGTGTAATGTTTTATTCTTTTCTTAAAAAAGAGCAAAACATTTCTTCTTTTAATGTGCAGTTTTACTGTATTATTAATTTATATCAATAATAATACTTTTCTCCAGAAATAATTTTGCCTTTAATGGTTTCATATCTATCTTGAGTATCTTGAGTAGATAATTTCTTAAAATACTTTTATTCATTTTGTTACAGAACCTTGATTTTTTTTTAAAAAAAAACTTTATTTCTTAGAATATTTTTAGATTTACAGAAAAATTGCAAAGACAATGAAGAGAATTCTCATATAGCACTCACCTAGTTTCCTCTATTATTAACACATCACATTAGTATGGTAGATTTGTCACAAATAGTAACCAATATTAATACATTATTATTAACCAAACTCTATACTTAATTCAGATTACCGTTTCTATCCAAAGTCACAACCAGGATACCACATTTATATTTGGTTATCATGTCCCCTTGTGTCCTCTTGGCTATGACAGTTTGTCAGCTTTCCTTAGTTTTTGATGTCCTTGACAGTTTTGAGGAGTGTAGGTTGTATATCTTGTATATTGTCCTTCAACTGGAATTTGTCTAATGTTTTTCTTATGATTAGACTGGTACTGAGGGGTTTTGAGGGGAAGATCACCATTTTCATCACATCACGTGGAGGCTACATGCTGTTATCATGATGTTACTGTTGATGTTGGTCTTGATCACCTGGCTGAGCTGTTGTTCAGCAGTTTCTCCAACATGCAGTTACTGTCCTCCCTCCCATTTCCATACTGTACTCCTTGGGAGGAAGTCACTGTGCTCAGCTCACACTTAAGGAGTGAGAGTTACACTTCATCTCCTTGAAGTTGGCATACCTCCAAAAATTATTGGAACGCTGCACAAGAAAATGATCTTTTTTATCCATTTATTTGCTTATTCAACCATTTATTTATATTGCTATTGATTCAAGAGCACATATTTTATACTTAGAATATAATCTAACACAACTTCATTTATCTTGTTCAAATTGTTCCAGCTTTGGTCATTGGGAGTTTTTTTTGTTTTTGTTTTTTTTTTTTTTTCAGTTGGCTCCTTTGATATGTCCCCATCACTGGGGGCTTATTTATTTTCTAAGCATTTCCTATGTTCTGACACTGAAATATGTTCGAGTTTAATCTTGTATATTTCTTAGCCGAGTCCTAGAATCAGCATTTCTCTAGAGTTCTGATTCCTGTTATTGGAAAATGGTACCAGAAAAACGAGATCTGGCACTAAGTGTTACTAGCAGGGTTATTGCTTCTAGGTCCTCTCAGCTGACAGAACAAGGAAATGTGTTTGTACTATCTGTGAATTTTTCTATACATAACCATCTGTGTCTATACTAAGCTCTGTGTGCTCATACTGATGTCTTCAATTCCAACCCACTAACTTCCTTCCATTGCTTCTCTGTAGATTTCCATTCCAGAATCTCAATTTAAAAAAAAATATCAGAGGGAATCGAGGAAAAAGAAAGAACTAAAATATTTAAGGGACACAAAGATAGAAAATTGTCTGTTGCTGATAATCTATATGGTAATATCTTTGACTGAACCAATATATAGTATACTCATGATGGGAAAATTAATTTGGTATGCTGTAATGATATGAAGTGATTGAATGTAAAGAAAAAAAAAGTAAAAGAAAGAAAGAAAAAAAATTTTCTGGGTCCTGACAGTTGCATGGTGGTTAAGGTGGCTGGATCCCACGTGACCTACTGAGCAATAGGAATCCTGAAACTGGTGACTTGAACCACATGCCAGGTGGGAGTGCGTGAGTGCCCTAAATCCCGAAAAGAGAATGGAAGAGAAGGAATTGTGGTGTGGCCATCCTCCCTGGTGGGTACTTTCTCAATTTTTCTCTTTCTCATTTTCTATTTCTCTGGTGAGAGCACATGACTTATAGCAAATTAAATTTTTTTCCTAAACCATAAGTTTTGATTCTCTAAATGTGTATATGTTTACATATGTGTATATTACATGTTCATTATACATCATCTGGAAAATTCAACAATATCTATGGAGGAAAGCAAAAACTCTTCCTGGATTTGATTACCGTTAACATGTGTGCACATACACACACAATTTTATGAACAAAACTGTGATAATACTAGACATACTACTTTGTAATCTTTTTCTATTCAACAATGTATAATGAATTTTTCTCCCCATGTTGTTAACTATTCTTCATAAGGTTGTGATTTTAATTGCCTGCAGTATATTAACCTCTAATTTCAGACATTTAAGTTTTGATAATTTGTTGTATTATAGGAACTATTGGGTTGTCGAAAAAGTCATTATGAATTTTTTCCATGTGAAAATGAGTCATGACTTTTTCGACAACCCAATAAAATAAATACTCTTGAGCACAATAATTATACACATATCTGACTTTTAAACTTAGACTATTTTCTGGAAGTTACATTACTGGGTTCTAAAATAGGAACCTTTTAAAGAGTATGATAAACAATGCTAAACTTCCTTCCAGAAAAGATAGTAGTACTTTAGCTTCCTACCAAAACTGTGTATAAGCCATTTTCTCTACCTACCAGGTATTGAAATAACTTTTTTTTTTTTTTTTTTGGAGGGGTTTTTGCTATAGGGCATGTGCGCTCACCAGGCAGACAGAGAGAGACAGAGAGACAGAAAGCGAGAAATCACCCCCTAGGAGGGATGGCCACACCTCAATCCCTTCTCCTCCATTCTCCTCTCAGGATCTTGGGCACGCACGCACACGCGCCCAGCGTGAGTTTAAGTCACCGGGTCTGGGACTCGAACTGCAGTTGACTACATGGGAGTCCAGCGACATAGCCATTACGCCAACTGCTAGTCCCATATTGAAATAACTTTTAAAAATAATCAATCAGGGACCAACAGGTGGTGTAATGGTTCTGTCACTAGACTCCCATGTAGTAGACCATGGTTTGAGTCCCAGACCTGGTGGCTTAAAACTCATACCAGGTACATGTGCGTGTGTGCCCAAAATCCTGAGAGGAGAATGGAGAAGGGATTGTGGTGTGGCCATCCCTCCTGGGGGTGATTTCTTGCTTTCTGTCTCTTTTTGTCTCTCTGTCTGGTGAGCACACACACTCTATGGTAAAAATCTCACACACATACAAAAAAAAAATCAATCAATTGAAATATCAGGGACAGCAGATGGTGTAGCAGTTACATCGTTGGTCTCCCATATGGCCAACCACAGTTCAAGTCCCAGAATGGGTGGCTTAAAACTCACGCCAGCCACATGTGCATGTGTGTTCAAGATCTCAGGAAGAGAATGGAGGAGAAGGGATTGTGGTGTGACCATCCACTCTGGGAGGGGGTGTGATTTCTCACTTTCCTGCTCACCATCTCTATCTCTTTCTCTCTCCAGTGAACACATGTGCCCTAAGGCAAAAACCTTAAAAAAAAAAACAACAAAAACTCACTGATGTTTTACATTGAATTTCTTTTGCTACAAGTATGCTTAAATAGTCTTTTCTTAAGTTCATTGCCCATTTATATTTCTTCATTCCTGAATTATCCATTAATGCATGTTACCATTTTATTTTTCTGAGTTGGGCTTTCATTATTATTTCAAAATAACATTTTAGTTTAAAAAATATAAACTAAGTATAGGAAAGTTTTAAACACACACACACACAAAACAAATAAAAAATAATTTTCCATGATTTCATCACCCATTCTGTTTCCATTGCTGTCATTTCATTTTGATGTGTGCTATGGTATGAATTTGTATCACTCCAAAATTTACATGTTAAAATCTAATCACCCAGGAGGCAGCATGGTGGTTAAGGGTGCTGGACTCCCACATGGCTGACTGTGGTTCAAGTCCTAGACCTAGCAGCTTGTTTTCTTTCTTTCTCTCTCTTGCTCCTTCTCTGGTCAAATTAAAAGAAAAAAATAAATAAATAAATAGTCAAATAAAATAATCCAGGAAAAAAAAAAAGAAGAAAAAGTCTAATCACCTATGTGATGGTATTAGTAAGTAGGGCTTTTGAGAGGTGATTAGGTCATATGGGACAAGTCTTTTATAGGGGAGTAGCAAAGTTATAAAAGAGTCCCAGAGAGTTGTCTTGCCCCTCCACAGTGTGGGGATGTAGGAGAAGATGCCATCGATGAACCAGGAATTGGGCCCTCCCCTGACACTAAATCTGCTTTGATCTTGGACTTACCAGCCTCCAGAATTGTGAGAAATAAATTTCTGTTGTTTATAATCTACCCATTCTATGATATTTTGTTAGAGCAGCTCAAACGGACTAAGATGAGAATCTTTATTTTATACCTTATATATAGTTAATCAGAAAGGTGGAAGATCATTCTCCTTGTTTTGTTGCCTGATTATTAATATCTTATTGTTTGTTAATTGCCAGAGGGCCCATGCACCTGCCAGAGAGAGATGGATGGTGAGAGAGAGAGTGCCCCCTGATGGCTGGGATCACACTGCAGTCCCTTCTCCATCTCTCAATCCTGTTGAGATTTTGGGCATACACACATGTGGGCCCTATGTGTTTTTTTTTTTTTTTTAATAATTATTTTATTTAACTTTATTTATTCATGTATTTACTTCTTTTCAATCTGGTCAGAGGGGGAAAGAGAGAGAGAA
Source organism: Tupaia tana (assembly GCA_026018925.1). Lineage (NCBI taxonomy): Eukaryota > Metazoa > Chordata > Mammalia > Scandentia > Tupaiidae > Tupaia > Tupaia tana. Next base: position 7,225,820 of record JAKSZU010000018.1, read on the forward strand.
AGAGAGAGAGAGAGAGAGAGAGAGAGAGAGAGAGAGAGAGAAAGCGAGAAAGCAAGCCACCACGTCCGGGACTTGAACTGCGGTCAGCCATGTGGGAGTCCAGCGCACTTAACCACTACACCACCTGCCAGCCCCAGCCCTATGTGTTTTTCAAGTTGCTGAGACTGGGTTTCAAACTGTGGTAGGCCATGTAGGACCTGGCTCCCTTAACAATTAGGCCACCAGGTCAGCCCTCATCGCTTAATGTTCTTTTTTTTTTTTTTTTTTTTGGAGAGTTTTTTGCTATAGGGTGCGTGTCTTCGCCAGACAGACAGAGAGAGACAGAGAGACAGAAAGCGAGAAATCACCCCCCAGGGGGATGGCCATGCCGCAATCCCTTCTCCTCCATTCTCCTCTCGGGATCTTGGGCACATATGCACATGTGCCCGGCATGAGTTTTAAGCCACTGGGTCCGGGACGCAAACTACGGTGGACTACATGGGAGTCCAGCGACATAGCCATTATACTAACTGCTGGTCCCTCATCACTTAATGTTTCATCATTATGAGTTCCACAACAGATACACAATGGTCCTGTCCTACTTTATAGATCTCTTGGGAATACATGTCTGTGCATCTTTTCTGTGGTCTTGGTTCATTGGGAAGTCTGATTCTGCTCCACAGGACCTAAATGTGGACCATCTCCAAGTTCTGCCATTCTCCGTGCCAGAAGATTTCTACAGGACCAGTGTTGGCTAGCTCTGGAAATTGCGAGACATTGTGTTCCCAACAGATTGTAATGATCAGGCATCTGTACATTTCCTGAAGTGAAGTTATATGTAATCCCTGCCTGCAGGCTAGTACAGATTCAGAGACACTGGCATACAGCTAGTCATTGCAGTACTATTTGCAATTGCAAAAGGCTTTCTATCAATAGAGGACTGGTTGAATAAAGTACAATACCGCCACATTATGAGGTGTTATCCAGGAATAGTAATTCTAAACAGTGCCAAGGAGTTATTTCTAGGATATAACATTTAACAGAAAAAACAATGTAGAGTATAGAACACCAGCGTTTATCTTAGAGAAGGAGAGCATATAAATGTATGCACGTGTTTGTCTATATAAAAATGCAATAATAAACCATGAAATAAAATTTACTTACAAGGGAGGGAGGAAATAGGGTGGAGGGAAAAATGAGAGAAGTTAGACTTTTCTGAATATATCTTCCTCGTACATTTAACTTTGGAACCATGTAAATATTTTCTACAATTAAAAAATAAAAATTTAAAAATGTAATTCTTAAAAATCAAACTCAAAGTGAAACAAATGAGTCTAAATGTACAGTAAGTCAGTGACTTCACCAACATGACGTTATTTTCAAGTAACTGTAAAACAAAGCAGTTTCATTGAACACCCCTGTGGGTTATACCCTCAGTTCTAAAATAACTATTAAAAATGTCAAGCTTTGATTATTGGAAAGGCCTAGAAACAATGCCCACCATTTCTCAGTGATGTTCGCATTAGGGTATCCTAATACCACATCTCAGTTAGAAAAGAACCAGGAGTCATTGGTGAAATGGTTGCTCCAAGATCTGGTGCAGAAATGGTCAAGATGAGTTTGAGCATTTTACCATATGAAAAAGCAAGAATGCCATCTAAGGTTCAGAAGACAACTGGAAAAGGCTCCTGCTAGCTAAAACAGAAGAAATTTGAGCAATAAGAGGAACAATGTCAACAGGTGAAAACAGATTAAATAGGTTAACATTCATGAGTTCACAATATTAAAGGGAAAATGAGGCCACTTAAACTTCAGCAGCATTTAACTGAGTCAGAGACATTCTATAGAACCAAACAGCACTATCAGTGCAGAACACCTACCCCACTCCCTGCACACCCTACATTTGTAGCCAGAGAAAAGGATGTGCCATCCAGACCAAGGAAGTGATGTACAAAACTATCCTGACTGGCTGCAGTTGACATTTGCCTTGTATGGTCATCTTTGATCAGTTGGTAGCATGTGATTGGCTGAGGCTTAGTTGCTAGGTTACCAGGGTACACACTTAGGTTTTGTTACAACTTGTTTGTACATCAAGCTAGGTTGTAGTTCAGTATATACAGAGACTGGTTTGGGCCAAATTTATTAACCCAACTGTGGAGGCCTGCTTAAGTAGATTGAATTCAGTTTAAAAATAATGACACTAAAACAGATACCTTATGATCTTTTGGAGGATGTTAACCAAGCCATTATTTGGAAGTCTGATAAATAAAGCAGATGAATAACGTATCTGGCCAGCCTTTCCTATGCAAACATTCGTTAGGGAAACCAAAGGTTGGCAGGAAGATTTCAGATGTATCCAGCCGTAAAGAAGAAATGAGAGATGATCCCATTTTGCACGCATCTAGGGAGGGATCATCAGTGACTGCTAAGGTCACAAAAAGAAGATAAGCAGACATTGTGTGCCTTCTGATGGAAGCACATGATGCCAGACGTGGAGTGCCATTGTCTCCAAAGCAAACCCAAATCTGACCAGCCTCTCCCCTAGCTTCCAGTATATAGGAAACACCGCGTACGGAGGAATGTGCTCTACGACACTCCTGACAAACAAGCTGGTTTCTCTAGCAAATAAGTTACAAGGGAGCAGAGAGGCACCTACAGGTTAACAAAGATTCAAGAAACATAGAGGACAAATGTCATGCGTGGCTATTTGGATCCTGGCTTATAAAAACCAACTGCCAAAAAAAGTATGAGGCAACCAGGGATTTTGAGATTAATATTTGGTGATCTGAAGAAATTAGTGTGAAATTAGGTAGGATGGTGGAGTTGTGGTTACATTCATGAGAACAGTTCTTATCATTTAGAGACACATATGGACATGTTTTCAGATAGGAATGAGGTGTTGTTTGGGACTTGCTTCAGAATCATACAGTGTGTGTGGTGATGGAATTGAGAGATAGAAATAGGAATGGCCTCAGGCTGGTGGATCTTGCAACTAGATAGTGGGTATATGGAGGTCTCTCCATTCTTTCTACTCTTGCATAGGTTTGGAATTTTTTATTGTAGAAAAAGGATTATCATAAAGAAGAAGGGGAACAGGAAGGGGACCAGGAAAAACCACCCTGTAGGACTTCATCAATATCCTTCATTTGTCTTCTCTTGGAGTTCCTCCACAGTTTATGGTGAAAGAACGATGCTCTCGTGTCCTGTGTATTCCTGGTCTTCTTTGAGAGATTTCTTGAATGAGAGAGTATGCACACTCAGCTCTCAAGATGTAGTAATGATGCAGTCTAAATCTATTTAGAAGACTTTTTTCCCCATATAATCTGCAATGATAAAATGTTACCCACAAAGAACAGCCTTTATCATGATTATGTAGAACTGCAGTTCTCAAAGAATGTTCCAGGCAACCTGGGTGCCTCAGAAACCATTTTAGGAATTTATATGGTCAACTCTTTTCATACTCATACTAAGGATTTTTTTCACTCATTCTCTCACCAGTGTACAAAGGATTTTAAAAAGGATTTTTGCCTTTTTCACTCATTCTCTCACCAGTGTACAGAGTTTTCTAGAGGCTACACACCTCTAGATAACTTTATTGTTCTGATAGCTAATGAGACATGGACTTGTTTGCTATTTTTATGGCTGTGTATTCCTGTATTTTATTTTTTTAAATTTAATTTCAAGTACATTGAATATCAAGCAATATAACTCACATAAACAAAAGCTTTTTGAGTTTGCAATCATTGTTTAAGACTGTCAATGGAGGGCCATGTAGCCGACCACATGGTTTAAGTCCCTGACCCTGCAGCTTGAAAAACATGATGGGCCTGTGTGTGTGTGTGTGTGTGTGTGTGTGTGTTTGTGTGTGGCTAAGATCCCAAGAGGAGAGTGGAAGAGGAGAGATTGTGGCATGCCCCACCCCCCGGGGGAGGGTGATTTATCACTTTCCCTCCCTCTGTCTCTCTTGGGTGAGCGTGCATGCCCTATGGCAAAACTTAAAAAAAAAAAAAAAAAAGAGTGTCAATAGATCCTAAAACAAAAAAGTTGGTAACCATTATCCCTTTACTTAAAATCACTTCTTTTATATGTGTGTGTATATATATATATATGTATATATATATATATATATATACACACACACACACACACACACACGCACACACTAGTTTTTAATGCCAAAGGGCACATGTGTGCATGAGAAAGAGAGAAAGACACAGAGGAAAAAAAAGATAGCACACCCTCTGTTGGGGCCTAGTCATGCCCCAATCCTTTTTCCTTCAATTCTCCATCCTGTCAGGATCCTGGACATGCATACCTGGCATTTTAAAATTTAATTTAATTTTTTAGATTTTTGTTTGCCATAGGGCATGTATGCTCACCAGAGGGAGACAGAGAGACGGGAAGAAAGAAATGACCACAGAGGAGAGATGGCCATGGAAATGAAGGGTCTCCTTCATTTTCCTCTCAGGATTTTGGGCACATACACGCACACCCAGCGTGATTTTCAAGCTGCTGGTCTGGGACTCAAATCATGCTCGGCTATGTGAGAGTCCATTGTCTTAACCATCACGCCATCTGCTGGACCCCCTGGCATGTTTTATAAACTGCTGGGACCAGGACTCAAACCCCGGTTGATCATTTGAGATCTGATTTCCTCTGTGTAATATTTAACCACTGCACTTACATAGCAAATCCCAACCTTGGTTAAACACAATGTCCCAGTGGCCCTAGGTTATCCCTGAACAACTGTATGTGATTGGATGAATCAAAACCACGTCTACTGGTCTGACTGGTCTGACGTTAACATTAACTTCAGCATTTCCCAGCAATGCCATTATATTTCCCTAGTATATCCACTCCTCTCTGAGTCAGATTTCCGGCCCTTTAAATCTGTCTATAGGGGCCAGCTCTGGACAGTGGTCATGGTTCTGGATTCCCACATAGTCAACTGCAGTTTGAGTCCTGGACCTGGTGGCTTGAAACTCATGCCAGGTGTGTGTGTGCGCACGCGCGCGTGTGTCCCAGGAGATTGGAGGAACAAAGATTGTGGTGTGGCCATCTCCCTTGGGGGCGGGCGGTGATTTCTCACTTTCTGTCTCTCTCTCTCTCCTGGAAGCACATGCACCCTATGGCAAAAATCTCTTAAAAACAATCTGTCTGTAAACATCTAACACTAGAAAAAACACTCATGAATTATCTGAATATAGATACTTTGGGAGTGAAAAAGAGTTCTATTAATAGTTTTTCTTTTTTTGTGGAGAGTGGAACAACAGATTCAACCAGTATTGTTCCAGGGAAATCACATTCCCTTCTCTGATACCTTTTCTTTTTCCTCACTTTCATCTGATGATTTCATGGCTTGTTTTATGAAGAATACAGAAATAACGAGAGAGGGCTTCCATCTGCCAACCGACTTCATCCGCAGCCAAGCACTTAGCCTTCCCTGTGCTTTCAGTGGATGGTGTGTTTGCTGTGGCTGCCATAACAAACTGCCACAAACTTGGTGGCTAAAAATAATAAAAACGTATTCTCCTGTAGTTCCGGAAGCAAGATGTTTGAAGTCAGGATACTGGCAGGTCCATGCTCCTTCCAAATGCTGTGGGGAAGAATTCGTCCTTGCCTCTTCCTAGCTTCTGACTGGTGGCTGGAGAGCCTTGGCATCTTTTGGCTTGTAGAAGTGTGACTCTGCCTCCATCTTCACACGGCACTCTTTTTGTGTCTCCGTTTTCTCTTATAAGGACACGAGTTATTGGATTAGCACCCTCCCTAATCTGGTATGACCTCATTTTAACTAATTACATCTGCAAATGAGATCATGTTCTGAACTTCTGGGTGGGCATGCAGTTTGGGGGGATATAATTCAGCCTAGTACAGATGGCCTCTGCTCCTGTATTCCTCCACTTTAGCCTTCTCCGTGTTCTCTCTATCGGAATTTTCAAACATTCCATTCCAGTAAGTCTCTCTTCTATTACATGACCATTTCTCATCTTTATTGCATCATTCTTATCATTACACAAACATGCTATAATAGGTTCAGTGGCCCCCCTCCACCTACTGACCGACTTCTCTGCTCTTTATAGCAAAAAGGCCTTGAATGAGTCACCTGTACTCACCATCTGCACTTCCTCTCTGCCAAAACTCTCTTTAACTCACTTCAATCTAGCTTTCAACTTTCCTGCACCACCAAAACCTGTCTCCACATTACCATATCCTATAGCCCTCTTATTATCCAACCTCTCACTGTCATTTAGCAGTCAGTCCTGTTATCTTTCACTTGGCTCTGAGACAGCGCACTCCGTTGGTTTCCTGACCTCAGTTGTCCCTTCTCAGGCTCTCTCACTGCTTCCTCGCCCTCTTCCTGACCTCTAACTGCTAAAGCACTCTGGGTCCTCTCCTCTTCCAGATCTGAGCTCACACCACCAGTGATCACAGGTAGTCCCCTTTCCTTACCATCCATGTGCTGACCATCCCCACGTAAACGTCCTGCCCGAGCTCCTGACTCACATATCGAATACATCCTTGTCTCCACTTGGGTGTCTAATATCCATTTCTAAACTAACACACGCTGAAATGGATCAATTGATTCTCATCACCCAGCCCTAACACTACCTACCAAATGCACTTTGACCATTTTTCTCATTTCAGTAAATGGCACCTCCATTCACGTGGACTTGGAAGTGTAGAAATGTAGGAATATATATATTTGGCCAGAAATGTAGGAATGTAGGAATACACACACACACACATACACACACACACATATATAACATATTTGATTTTGTAAAATCCCAGAAATATATGTATATGTGTATGTATGTGCATATATATATATGCTTTATTTTCTGGTTTACTCTGTCTCCTCCACTATACTGTAAGCTCCAAGAGGACAGGGCATTATTTGTTTTGTTTCATGAAAGTCATACCTAGCACATTGTAGATATTGAATAGGTATGACTTTAGTATTATTATTATGGAAGCGAAATATTTAAAAGTAAATGCTGAAATAAAGTTTAATTAGTAACAAGAGTTTCTGCATGGCTTGAAAACCTATCTTGAAGATTTTATTTGATATAACACCTTTCTATCCAAATCTTGAACATTCAAGGGTATTAGTGATGTATCAAGTTTGAAAGTGGTAATAATAGTCCTGGTAATAATTACTACAGGTGTCATTATTCAACCTTTATCAGTGGCCAAAGCTTTGCATGAATTAGCTCATGTAATTCTCAAAACAACTCTGTGGGGTGTCCGTCACCTTAATTTTTCAGATGAAGAGTGATGGTTTTAAAATATGTCCACAAATTCTTTGATAGTCTTCCCTTTAAAAGGTGGAATCTAACTGGGACCAGCAGTTAGCGTAATGGCTATGTCGCTGGACTCCCACGTAGTCGACCGCGGTTCGAGTCCTGGACCCGGCGGCTTAAACTCACGCCGGGCGCGTGTGCGTGCGTGCCCAAGATCCCGAGAGGAGAATGGAGGAGAAGGGATTGCGGCGTGGCCATCCCCCCTGGGGGGTGATTTCCTGCTTTCTATCTCTCTGTCTCTCTCTGTCTGTCTGGCGAGCGCACGTGCCCTATAGCAAAAACCTCTCCAAAAAAAGGAAAAAAAAAAAAAAAAAGGTGGAATCTAACTGACTTCTTCTCAAGTGTGGGCCTGGCTTAGTGACTCAGTTCTAAAAAATAGAAAATGGTGGACCTGACTCTGTTTGGTATCTAAGAAGTTCTTCAAAGGCATTGTGACTTCTTCTTCGCCCTCTCAGTCTCTCATATCATCCAATCTAGGTCTTAGTTTTCTTGTCTTTCAAATGAGGGATGTAGATGAGAGGACAATTCTAGTGACTTAGTCCGACATGCTCAAAATTGTCTCTGCATCAATAGCCTTTTTAGCATGGACTAAGACATCAGGTTGATGAGAAAAAATTGAGCATTGACAGTTTGGCTTTATTTTGTTGGATTTGGGAGGACAAGAAAAGAATGGTGTGAGGACACTCAAGCAACCCTACAGACAGACCCAGTGGCCTCCTGACGACAGCCACATGTGGACGCCCATTAGAGGCAGATCATCTAGACCCAGTCACACCTTTAGGTAACTGCAGTCAGTTCTAGCAATCTTACGAGAGACCCTGAGTTAGAACCACTAAGCTAAACAGCTCCTCAGATCTATAACCCACAAAAACTGTGAGTTAGGAATACCTTTTGTTTTAAGCCACTAAGTTTTGGGGATAAGTTACTATGCAGGAATAAATAGCAAATACATTTGGAAATGAAAGGACAGAGAGAGTAAGTAAAGAGACCTACCATATAGCTAGAAGTGATGATAGTAAGATTTGGAACTAGGAAGTCAGACTCTAGAGTCTAGGTGATCAACCAGCACACTGTATAGGAGGTCAAGATGGGTCTCAAGTAATACCAGAAGGAGAATATTGCCACATTTTAATGCTGCTGTCAGTGCAGAGGAACAGTCTTCCCTTTGACATCAAACTGGCTTGTCTCGTATTGTAAAGCCATGTTCTTTCCATATTAGGAAGCTACTGACCTTGCTTCTGCGTTTCTTTTCTGTCCAATTTGTTCTCATATATAGTGTACACCTCTTTCTAGTATCCCTTCCACTATTTATTTGGGCTTCTGCTCATCTCCAATTCCAATCATATAATTCTGATAAAACTACTAGTCATCACATTCTTCCTGCCCCATAGGTAGGTTTGTGAGTTAAGCCTGGTCAATCACAGTGTCCTATCACTGCCTGAATACAGTGATTGGGCCAAATGTAAGAATATGGGCTAAATATGGGCTGAATATTGGCTAAACTCAGCCATTCCTTGGAATTTACAAATACTCTATGAAGTGTAAGCTCTGATGTTGCAAGATGTCAGGTGCCGTATTTTCAGTTGCATGGAAGAAGGCCCTTTTCACCCCAAAAGATGCTAGCATGTGGAAAGAAGCAGGGGAGAGAGAGGCCATGTTATAACACTTGAAACTTTGAGTCTGGTCAACCCTGATAGTAATCCCGTCATTTCCAATCTATGTGAGTCAATAATTTCTCTTTAAAGTTTGTTTTAGTTGAGTGTTCTATCACTTGCCCTTGAGTTCTGACTAGTAAAAAGAGTCTACCGATTTGTGGATGATGGCAGGTCTCTTCTGTTGTCCATCACCAGAAGAACCTGGACCAGCATTGGCCATTTGGTTTCCACAGAGGGTGAAGACCCTTCCCCCCTCATGCCTCAGGAAGCATCTGCCTTTTCCGGAAGCCAGTGATGGTCTGGGGGGTAAGCTCAAAATAAAGTAGTGTTATGACGGGTGGGTTGCTCAGTCCCTCAATATAAAACCTTAGTCATCTCTATATCCTTTCTTTCTTTGGTTGCTCACCCCTCCCCCAGTCCTCAACACACACACACACACACACACACACACACACACACATCCTGTTAGTCATCGAGTCCTGTTGATCTGGATCAAATGCTGCATGGAAGTAGGTGGAGTAACCATAATAAAAGTTAGCTCCAGTCTTCTGAACGTCTCACAAATCCAGTTTTTCTTCTTCATTTCTACTATGACCACAGGGACCACTGGAATTGGTCTCCTTGCTTCTAACCTCAACTCTTGCGGCCAGTATCTATTATTTCTTCTGGAATTTGCTTTCCAAAGCACACTTTTGACCGCCACACACTTTTGATCAATTCCAAAGTCTTCTTCAGTTTTTCACCGCTGACCTAACAGACCCTCAATGAACTAACACAATGTTCACCATCCCAGGTCCTGTGACTTCCACAAATCTGTCTTCGAGGGTTCTTCCCACATCCCTCTCATTGTGGAATTACCTACTGTCTGCCCTTACTTCTTTCTCCAAATTAAAATACTCTCTCTCTTTTTCTAGAAGTCTTCAAGATCCTACCTTATCTATAAAGCCAGCCCACAGTGACTATCCCCTTCTGTGGGCTTGTACACAGTTGTTGTCTAGACTAGGGTTTTTCAAATTGTGTTCACATTCCCAGGGAGTATTTGGCCAGCATAAGTCAAATTTTCAGTGTTTTTGTAAAACTACTGATTATATATTCAAATTTTGCTGAGCATATTATTTCCAAACCCAGTTTCTTTCTTGTCTTTTACTTCCAAATTACATCCTCATGCTATGGTGGTGTATTTCCAAGTACAAATTAAGGATCATTAAAATTTGTTTTGCTACCTACAGAGAGAAAACTACTTATTAATAATGTTATTATTGAAAACCATGGCCTTTGGAAAATATCAATATGAAGAGGGAACAGAAATGCTATAACAACTTCCAGTTTCTAAACAAAATATGCTTCTTTTTTTATTATTTCCATACCCTCACCATTTTCCCCCATCATCATCTGAATACGGAACTTTAACTAGAAATTGGTACGCCATTCGTTGTATTGGCATAGTCTGAAAAACATTCATTGAGTAACACTTCTCTCTGGAACAGAGGTAGATCCTTGTGATACAAAGATAAACTCCCGCACGAAGAGCTAGTTTTCCAAATGGCTTCAGTGTGAAAGAACGCTCTAGTGGAGGGAACAGCACACGCAAACGCTTGTGTCCTGCAGTGAGCCAGACGTGAAAACTTTGTGGTCTAGTTTCCAGGGGATTTTTAAAATGGAAGAATCTGGTGACTTTAAGAGGTTTGACTACCTCTGGATTAAACCATTCCTCTGATTCTTTTGCCACCTCGCTGTCCACTAGGGCCCTCTGGGGTCCAGATTCAGACACACATGACCTTAATTGAGTCCCACGGGGCTCGGCGGCCACACATATATACATAGATCCTAAATCCTCTATTTAAGCCTCACATCAGCTTAGGTGCTTACCACCTTCTCCCATTTAGAGAGGAGGGAGGACAGCAGGGCTCAGATGGGAAACATGACCTGCCCACGGTCTGGTCTCCCAACTAGGAAATCACCCAGGGAGGATGTGAGTTAAGACCACAGCGCATCTGGAGAGAGTGACCAGCTTGGGCATGTTTGGGACTGGGATGAAGAAGACCTTCCCTTAATTTCCAACAGCCTGCCTTCCCAAGTTCTGAGATACCCGCCCTCCAATCCCCAAAGAGGAAGCCTTTCAGCAGAGGGCGACCATTTTCCCATGATTTAGTAGAAGAGATGACTAAGAACAAGCTTGAATTTCAAAGAGCTTCTCTAGTCCCTCCAGTTCTGGGGCTCTGCACACAGTAGGAACTCCTGGTGAACCACTGTGTATGCACCATTACAAGCCTCGAATGTGTGTGTATAGTCTCCCCTCCGGAATTCAAAGTCCCCTGGGGCCAGGGTCCCAGGTGTGCCTCCTGGGACACCGTGCAGTTGGGCACTTTGGGTAACGTTTGTTGAATAACGGTTGAGCGAATGAAGGCAGGGGCTCGAGAAAGGGGTGCTGAGGGAAGGCCACGCCGGCTCTAAGACTGTCCAGGGTTTTAGAGTGGCCATGCTGTCTAGGCTCTCCATGGCGCTTCTGGCCTGGAGGGAGGGGCCGCACACCCCGAGGGGCCAGGTCTCCTAAGAACGGCCACCACTCCCTCCGGGGAGATTAGAGGGGGCCCGGGCCGCCTGGGCCGAGCTGGGGCCCCTTGCCTGTGACCTGCTCTCGCAGCTCTCTACCTGCTTCTCCGGCCGCCCCTTCGCAGCCCCGGGCCGGGCACGCCGGGCGGGCACCTGGCCCGCCACCCCCCGGGGCTCTGCCGGCAGCCTCCCGAGCCTGCCCGAGGCGGCGGGGCGGGCCCGAGAGCTTGTCGGCTCCGGGACCGGTCCCCCGGGCGCGGCCGGGCAGCCGCCCCCGCCCCCCCCGCCCCGGGGGCCGGGCCGGGCTCCCGGGGGGCGGGGACTCGCCCAGTGGCAGCAGCGTCCGGGCCGGCGGGCGCGGGGCGGCTTCCTGCAGGCGGCGCCGGGGCGAGCCATTGCCGGCTGCAGCCTCCGCCGCCGGGTCGCCGGGTCGCCGGGTCGCGGGGGCCGCGGGCTCGGGCCGCGTCCGTGCTCCCGGGCGCGCTGCGCGGCCGTCGCTGCTGCCCGCGCTCGTGCCGCCGCCGCCGCCGCTGCCGGTTACGCCAGCCCCGCCGCCGCCCGCTCTGATTCTGCGCATAGGCAGCCCCCAAGCCTGTCATTCTGCAAAAACACAGTTTACTCAACACACCACACACACACTCGCACACACACGCGCGCACACACACGCGCACACTGGCCCCCGCGCGCACACGCACGGAGGGCGCGAGCGAGCAGACGCGCACACCCGGCGAGCCAAGTTCCGCAGCCTGGCATGGCTTCTGGGGACCTTTACGAGGTACGGGGACGCGGGGGCGCGGGCCGGCCCCAGCCCGCGGGCGGCGGCGGGCGGCGGCGGCGGGCTGCAGGCGGCGGGCGGCGGGGACCGGGCCGGGGCCGGGGCCGGGCGCGAGCCGGAGTTGCCGAGCCCGTGGCGGCGGCGGCGGCGGCGGCGGCCGGAGGGTGGCAGGGGCCGGGCGCGCCTCCCGCCGCCGCCCGCCGCCTCCCGCGGCGCCCGCGCCCGCTCCCTCTTTCTCTTTCTCTCGCACACACACTCTCTTACTCCATCTACTTTGCGGCCTTGGAGGGGAAGGAGGAAGCCGGGCGGAGCCGGGGCGGGGGAGGTAGCGGTCCCGGGGAGGTGTTTCTCGCCCGACGAGCCGCCTTGAGTGCAGAAAGTACAGGTAAAAGTCGGCGCCGGACGTGCGGGGAATGCGGGGTCTGCGCCGCGGCCGGCTAGGGTGCAAGCGGGGGTGCGCGGCCGGGGCTGGGCCGGGGGCGCGGGTGGGGAGGGGGGCAGTCAATCCGAGCAGAGCCTGGCAGGGCCGAGGCTGGGTTCCCGGGGGCTGCGAGAGGACAGCTGGGTGGGGGTTCGGAGACGCCCGCCAAGGGCCACCTCCCCCTCCCCCCACCTGCTGCCCCCGCGACGGGCTGGGAAGCCCTTCAGGCCGGGGCGAGGGGGCGGTGCTTGTGGGTGTCATGCTCACTGGGGGCAAAAGGGGGCGCTGCAGAAGGCCTTGGTGGAAGGGGAGAGAACATGGAAGTTGGAGGTGGGTGGCGACATGTTGCTGGTGGACTTCGGGTGTGAGCCCTGCGCCCACCGCTGGTGTCACCCGAGTTACCTGTGTCCAGGTCTGCACAGGTACTGGTCAGCACTGGATACGTTGAAATCATCGCAGAAATGGTGAAGGAAGACGTTAGTCTGGCATCTTTCAAACAATGGAAAAATACCCATGATCTCTGGAGAGTTAGGCTGAGCTGGCCCTGGACACAACTGTGCCTGCTGTGGATGCCCAACAAGTGGACACGAGAAGAAACAACGACCGCTCACAGGGGAGAAGGCCCTCCAAGAGGTGTCGGTCCTCAAGAGAAGGTTCAGGGTACCGAAAGTCAGAGACCCGTCCCCACCGATCAGAAAGCCGGCCGACCCTTCAAGAAACCAGCACCAGGGGTCAGCCTGGACCTGGGCTCCCTTGAACATAAATCAGTTAGCACTAGCTGTGGTTTTCAAGGTTTTTGGCTAAATTGAGGTGAGCCCACAGAAGACATGGAATTCACCTCACACGAGGTTAGAGATCACAGTGCTGATCCACTCACAAGAAATGGCAGGAGTGGTCCGCCCACAATGTCCTTTTCCTGCTGGGCCCTCATGGGCAACTCAAGCTTTCTCAGATGGTGGATTTGCTGGATTGTGAGAGAAGAACCGAGACCAGGCAGGTTAGTTACTTGACCTCCTGTGTGACCAGGGTGTTTTGGATGATTCTGAACTTGGTGAGACCCAGTCAAGTACCACTAGCCGGTGGCCACAGGTGGGGGCGGGGGATAGGCAATTCTGCAGCTTCTTGAAAGAGTAGTGCAGGTTGCCGACCTCGCTATTCTCACCTTCATAATAGATTAGACGAAGTGCTAATAGATTAGACGAAGTTGGGAAGAGACCTGGGGAAGAACTTTGGTTGAATCAGCACGCACCTTGGGCTGTCTCAAGATGGCAGAGCAATTTCTGACACCACAGGATGAAGCAGAGTGAAATGGAAGGTGTGATTGAGCTTTCTGAAGTCTAATCAGTACTATTGTGATGTTGGCCAAATGTAGATATTGTTCAGGGGTGAAACTGCCCATTGGGATCATGGATTTTTCCAGCCATCGATACTGAATCGTCTTAGAGCTGTTGACCTCGCCTGGATGAAAAGTTGCATTGCGAAGACTTCAAGAGGATGTATTAGGAGCTGTCAGTGTTTCCCCATTTGAAGTTTGGAACTCATGAACCTTCTGGGGATAATTTCTTGTTTAATGTTCATCTGAAACTACCCTCCTTAACACTGGTAATTATAAGTTACCAGAAGAGTCTGTAAAGGGGGGGGATTTCCACAGTGGCCTTGGAACTATCTTAGCACCTCAAGAGTTCTTATTGAAGTTCAATAAGCAGGACAATAATAATAATTACTTCTGTGATAGTAGGTAATTGTACTCAAAATAAAATGGTTTTCAGTAGCTGATTATTTGCATAGTCATTACTAAAAGGGCCAAACTGCATTACAAAGTCTAACCAGTGTCAACATTTTTATAGCTGGTGTCTACATTGCATACCATATACTGAGGAATTTAATTTGTTGTTCAAATTTAGCTTTAAAAGCAATTAAGAAGTGCTAAGTGTACATTAGCATATTTATTTCTAACTGTAAAATGGTTGTGTGTGTAAAAAATAGGCTGTTGATTTCAGAAAAAATCTTGGCATATCCAATATTTTGATCTTGAAAGACAAAAAAAAACCCTCATTCTAAACTATATCACCTTAAATATTACGCTCAAGTGTACATTAAATAGCTTCTTGTAACCTCTAACCAAGATACCACATTTTGAGTGGGCTAAGAATTATTACATTCGTAATTGGTATATTTCATCTGTCTGTCTGCTGACATTATCTTTGACCTTTTATGGTGAAGATGTGATTTGGATGTAGAGATTCTTCATCTTCTCTTTGGCGTTTTGGACAATTTTAAAGAGTAAACCTTCCCCAAATATCTTTTAAGGAATAGGTGCTGATTTTAAAGATGCCAGGAAATGAAAACTTGTGTATCAGATGGCACTCTTCAGTTATAATGGAAACATACGTAATAAGCTCATGTTCCAACATTTAGGATGTTGGTGGATTGATCTGCTTTGCTTCTCCTATAGCTGAGTTCTCATTGTCTTCTGGTGCTGTATAACCATCACCTCTATGAAGGAAGTTGGAAATATTGATTGATGTCTGAGAGTCAGGAATCTGTATGTGTACAGAATGGCATTCCTTGTGTAGATGCTCTGGTGTGGGTGGCACTAAAGTGGCAGCTATGTCTACATACATGGCAGATCTGGGCCATGTATGTATTTTGCTCTGCCTCAATGGTATGTAAGAAGATAGTTGGAACACCTTTAGCTGAAACATATGATCTCTCGTTTATCACTGTCCCAGTGCTCCTATTACCACACACTCACTCTTCTAGTCCTAATCCGGCTTCTATAGCCAGTGGAGTTTCAACCCAGGAATCGTCAATCATTTGTTAAGATTTTTGGGTATCAGGAAGACAACATCAGAGGAAGAAGGAATCCAGTTTTCTTGTCTTGTCCATCTCTGGATCCTTGGCTCCTTGCACATTCAATTACTTGTTGACTGAATCAGAGAACTGAAGAGTGATTTAAGGATCCGTAAAGTACCTCAGATGACCTTTGTTACCCTATGTTTGAATGTTGCCCTCTGTGCTCTCTTCTTCCCCAGCTCTTGGTCTCTTCTTGGTGGTAAAACCTTGAATAAAGGTGGCTTAGCTCTCTCTGGAAGGAAGTATGTCTGAGTTCCTTACCAGAGAACCAGACTGTTCTTTGTTAGAAGTACTGAATACATTTAATCTTCAACCATGTGGATGGAGTGGTATTTAAAAACCTTCCCTCCCCTGTCATCAGCAGATGTGAAGGAGATCTTTTTATTGGCAAAAATGTTCAAAGAGAATGCCACATACATGTACAGGAAGTCAGTAGTGACCAAGCTGAAACTTTTGAGATAGACGTGAAAATTCCTTCTCTGTCCACATTCAGTTTATTTATACTTCCTGAAGTTCTGTCTTTAAGGGGTGAAATTCTTTTAAGATGTGTGATATGTCCTCCTTTTGGGACTGATATGCATCTATCCTTCTTTACAGATTATGTGTGTGTTTATATAATATATATTTAAAGATATGACTTTCATTCCATTCCAAATAATATAAATAATAACAGGATAATTTTAGTTCTGTTGAAAGAACTTTACTTTGGTTAAAAATGGACTCTGCTACAGTGATGAACAAGGTATCTTCACCATGGCGTTGTAATACCTTGCATTCTGCAAAATTACACACTAAATATAACGGGATTAGTGGGAAAAATAGCATTGAAGAAGACCACTGAAAACCTATGGAACTTTGTAATCAGAACACTAAAAAAACCAAAGTCAAATCTAATAAAAATACAACTTGGTTAACTCTCCACTGGCCGGTGTTTGTCCTTAGCAAGTTGTTCCATTATTTACATTCTTCAAATGAGTTTACGCTTCTTCTTCTTTTTTTTTTTTTTTCTGTAGATCACACAGGGCCTCCATTTCTAATGGAGACCATTTTCATCAAAATTAAATGTAGTCCAAGACAGAGTCTTCTTCATTCACCCATATAGGTCTTCCTGTATGGATGTTTCTGTAGATTCTTCATCTGTCCTTGCTGTTTGTCATGCAGGTCAACGTAGTGGAAAGAGTAGTGGTTCCCAAAACCCACTAAATCAGCCACTACTCACATTAAAGGAAGATACTGGAGTGCATTTCCACCTTTGCACTAAGGTCTTTGGACATTATTAATTCTTTTTCTTTCCTTGTCAGAGTGCTATGATTGCTTCAAAATATTATCAAGCTGGGAGACATCAAATATGAGCCAACATGACTCATTATAATGATATCATTCCCCTATTTACCCATCACATCTGAAGTGCACTAGCACGGAGTATAGTCCACAATCCAGCTTCTTGAAACTCTGTGCTGTTATTTGAAGAGACAGATAACTTCACAGAAAATATCTCAGTTGAATTGATTCCTTGGCATATAGTAGGTACCCGATGAATATGGTATGTGAGTAGACTCTTCCACATATTCAAAGTTATTTTAAGTTATCCCCTGTGGGTAAGCATCAGCTTATTTCCAAGTAGACTTTCATGTCAGGTCATTCCTTATTGCATAAGATAATTTCTTCAGGGGCTTAAATTGTCCTTGAAAGGAGACTTCTTGCATCCTGACCAGTTAGTAGGCAATAGTTCAGGTCTGGTGATTATTGAATATCTTAAGTTTAGAGACACACTTAGACTCCAAAGACATGGATCCATCTGCATCTTTTGGATGGTGAAGAATTAATAGCACCGTAATTAATTTGTTCATTTCCTATTTATAGATCACAAAATATATGCCAGGTGTGGCTGGATTCATAGGACCATCATTAATTTGTTCATTTCCTATTTATAGATCACCAAATGTATGCCAAGTGATTTATAGGGAGATGATGGTCATGCCCTCCATGAACGTGGTCTAGTGGGAGATACAGTTAAGAAAATAGTTTACAGTGCGCTGAGGAAGGTGTTAATACAAGGAAGGTGGGGTTCTCTAGGAACACATTGGGGGGGGGGGATATGTGATCTATCCCTGGGGAGATGAGAGAAAGCTTCCCAGAGGAGGTTATGATTGTTGAAGAATTTAAAATAAGACATGAACATGAACACATTTGTGGGGTTCGTTGAGGATATTTCTTACCTTTTCTATTTTTGAAAGCAATCTACAATTATTTTGCATTTAAAAATACAAACAAGAAAGAAAATAATAATTATAATACCCAAGATAAACATTTTATACATTTAGGATGTAATTGATGTTCAACAAATACTGAGATGATATCAGAATTAGTTAAATGTTACCTTCTTGGGGGTAGATACAAAGGTAGGATTGGAACTGGATTTATGTAATTAAAAAAAACAAATTATAACTTAGGGTATATTTTGTTTGCAACCTATTTTATTTTCATACACACACACATAAAAAGAACATTTTCTCATATCTTAAGATATTCTATATCACGATTTTTTTTTTTTTTTATTTATTTATTTATTTTGCCATAGGGCATGTGTGTGCTTGCTATTGAGGGACAGAAGCAGAGAGAAGGAAAGTGAGAAATCAGCCCCCAGGAGTGGTAGCCAATCCCTTTTCTTCTTTTATCCTCCTAGGATTTTGGGCATATACACACATGTACCCAGTGTGGATTTTCAAGCCACTGGGCCCAGGACTTGAGCTGTGGTCAGCCATGTGAGAATCTAGCACTTTAACCACCATGCCACCTGCTGGCCTTCTATATTATGATTTTTTAACAACAGATTAATTTTTCCCTGAATGCAGCATTTTTCTGTTATTAATCCCTGGCATTTGGGGCATCTAAATTGTCCCCATTTGTAAACCATTATAAATATGGCCAGTAAGGACTACATCTATAACATAATTATTTGTATGTATATCTTATTTATCCTTTGTAGAATAAATTCTGAGATGTGAAATTACTAGTTTGAAGAATGTGAGCATTTTTAACACTATCGATACATAACCCCAGATGGCCCTTCAGAAAGGGGCAGTAGCTTAGATTGGAGGAAGACCAGAAGCAAGGTGACCAGTTAATGTGCTGTTTCAGTACTTGAAACCAGAAATGTGAGCAGCTTGAACTAAAGAAGTGGTAATAGGGATCAAAGGAAAATGGATAAAATTGAACTATTTAAAAAGAAAACATAGTTTTGTATCTCCGGTTATGTGTGGCAGAGGGCAGTGCCCTTTGAAGGGCACGTCTGTGGGCCTTTAGCAACAGAGGTGTTCCTAGTAGCTGGGCAGATAGGTCTGTCAGTCCTAAAAATGGGATGTGTGTTGAGTAGCATATCACCTACTGCACCATCTTTTCTTGCTGTTCACTAAGTAGTGAGTCTGTCTGCCCTGGATACCTTAGGATACATGTCTGCCACTTTGATTGTATTTTGGGTTATGCATGACTCCCTTGAAGTTATCATTTATCATTTGCTGGCATCTTGGAGCAGCCTGGAGTCCTGTCATTTGCCAGTGTTGGAGCAGTCTTCAGTCCCAATAGATGGACTGCTATGGTTTGGATAATGGTTTGTCCCCAAAGGAGTCACGTGCTATCTTTCGATGTTTAATGTAATGACATTGGAAGGTGGTGAGACCTTTAAGAGGAAGATCCACCATCCATGTGGATGGGCACCTTGCCAGGCAAGATTGGCATGTGAGTGAGCTGAGAGGAAGACCTACCTTCAGCGTCTTAGTCACCATCCAGCTGTCTGAGAGTATGAGATGGACAGAGGAAGTGGAAAAGTCTTTTTCCTTCTCTCTCTCTCTCTCTCTCTCTCACACACACACACACACACACACTGTACAAGCATGTGGACATGACTGCTTCTCGCACCCATGTTGTGATGTAATACCAGAGGCCAGCCAGATGCTGACCACATGCCCTCAGATGTTCTGGCCATCACAGTTGTGAGGCAGATAAACCTTTGTTCACTGGAAATCACTCAGTCTCAGGTATTTCTGTTTAGTGACACAATAGGTATCAATATATGGCCTTGAGTTAAGATTGTACTTGTGATTCCCTTGACTCCTCCTACAACAGGTAGGTCAGAATGACATGTAGAGAAATATTTCAGAGGCTGTCACTTCTTTTGGGTCTTGACCCCTTATTCTTAGGATGTTTTTCTCAACTGGTTCTTCCTCTCCTCAGATACCTTTGTATTCTCTTCTTCTGCCTTTTCTTTAAACTTAGAAGTTTAGCATGGTTCTATGCCAGGGTTCTTTCTCTGTTTTCTCCTTGTGCTATGTGACTGTATAGATTATTTCCTAATCCCTGACCATTGCCTGGGTTTTTCTTCTGAGCTCTAGAACTATCCATCTAAACTTCAGTTGGACCTTTAAACTCAGAATATTAAGATTTCAACTTAAGATAGTCCTTCTGGATTCCTAGTTTCAGTAGCACCTCCAGCCAGACATTAGCAAGCTAGAAATGCAACCTCCTTTGTTTTACATGCATACAGAAACCATGTATGTCCTGTTGAATCAGCATCCTGCATATTTCTTTAATTCATCTTGTTCTCTTCAGATTCGCTGTCACCACTTTAATTCAGAAGACAACTCTCATTGTTTGTATCACTCCAGCATTGCTCAGGTCGTATCTCGGCATCTAGTCCTGCCCGCTCCAGTTTTTCTCTATACTGTATTGACAAGGATCTTTCTAAAATTCCTATTTTAACATGTTTCTGTCCCAGTGAAATGTCTTTTAGTGTTGTATAGGCTACTTTTTATTTGATTTCTCATTTTCTACTGTTTCTCTGCCTACGGCATATATTGGGTTGTCGGGAAACTCATGATGTATTTTTTCTTTGTTTTTCTATGTAAAAAGTGTGTCATGACTTTTCCAACAACCCAATAGTATGTCCAGCGATCCATTTTCAGTTCCTTGAATGTTCTATGTTCTCTCTAATCTTACCCTTTCAAATGGCAGGGCCACTCTCCATTACCAACCACTGCCAAATTTTTGCTTGCATAATTCCTACTCATCCTTCAGTCTCGGCCTAGATGTTGCTCTTGGCAAAGCTTCCTGGACTTATCAAGGGTTTTCTGAGTCTTCTTTGGAGTCCAGAACTCTATTCTGTTATGCCACTCACTTGAATATGTTGTAACCTATTATCTGTAATTTGTAATCATCTCATTATTATTCTGCTGGAGAGTGTGTGTGCTTGCCAGAGAGAGACAAAGAGACAGGGAGAGGAGAAAGCATCTTCCTCCCCATGGAGATGGTTACTTTGCCATCCTGTTTCCTCTACTTTTCCTTCTTTTGTAATTTTGGGCATGTACACACATGCACCTGGTGTGTTTCTCAAGCCACCAGGTCTTGGACTCAAACCACATGGTCGACCATGTGGGATCTGGCTGCCTTAACCACTAGGCCATGGGACTGGCCTTATTATCTTATTTCCTGAATCTCCCAGTAAGTTACAAGCTTTGGGAAAGCAGTGGTTCTCTCTGTCTTGTTTGAGCATAAGCAATTAGCACATACAAAACTCAAGAAACACTTTGTTTAATGAAAGAATTAATAAATTCAAGTCTTTCATTTACATGAAAGTTGAAATTGTCTCAGACATTTCTGTAGTCTGTTTGGTGTGATGCTTAAATACAGTTAAAAAATTGCCTGAGGGCATGCATGTCCATGAGAGAGAGAGAGAGCACGTGCGCGCACATACCTCCACCATGGGGTGTGGTCATTCAGCAATTCCTTCTCCATTTCTCAGTCCTGTTGGAATTTTGGGTATGCATGCATACATGTCTGGTGTGTTTTTTCCAAGTCACCACACTGGGATTCAAACCACATGGTTGGCTCCCGTAACCACCAGGGTGTGGGTCTGGCCTACTTAAAGGAATTTTCAATCTTTCTGTTTTTCTTAACTCTGGGTGTTTTATCTTTATTGGTCAATTAATCAGTTAATCAGTGGACATTGTTTTCTCATGAATCAAATTTATTGAAAGCATCCAACTTTGTTTTATCAATTAAGATAATGTGGTTTTATAATCAGAAGATTGCTCTATTTTGGAATTGGATGAGAGTTTTTGAAGTCATCGTTTTAGTCGTTCACTGACATCTCCAACAGGTGTTCAAAAATGAGGGCCTGTTTTCCTGAAGGAGATAAATATTGATATGCTAAAATTGTCTATTTGCCTTCACTGAATTCTGAGTGTGTTGTACGTAAGACAGAGACAATATCTTCCTGGGTTGTTCTGGAGAAAACCTTGAAAATCTTGATGTCACTGATTCATACTAATACAAGATTTAGCAAAGAAGGCCAGTGAGGATTAGCAAAGCCTTGAATCTTGTTTAGTTTTAGTTGTTTTTTTTTTTTTTTTTTTTTTTTTTTTTTTTTTTTTTTTTTTTTTTTTTTTTGTGGTGAAGAGTGAGGCACAGGCCTTGACATTATGGGTATAGCATCTAATATTTAAACTTTTCCTAGCAATCCAAACTCATTGTGAACTGCCATAAGTCAGATCAAGTAACAGAATTCCAAGCACCTCTTGCTTTAAAGCATGGAGGGTAAAGTTTGAATGCCTTGGCATTCATGTTGCGATACTGGCTTGTCTGCATTGCCACCTACAACCACATTCATTTGAAGAATATGGTTTATATGGAAACATGTGAAACTGATTTTGACAAAGGTATTGTAGTAAAAAGAAGGGAACCATACATTGATTGCCTTAAGAATGCAAAAACATAGGAGCCCGCTTTAATCTGTACACCTAATGTTGTCTCTGAATCTCTGTGTATTTTGGTGCCATGTAGATTAACTTTGATTGTTTTCTCATCTTGCTTACTAGGCATCACAGAGATGGCAAAGTCTTTGATGTCTTGAGACGTTTATTTTGTTTTATTATCACCCTCTCCTCACTTGGGTAGCCATGTCTGTGATATTCGCTTTATGGGAAGCTGGTGCAAACCTCATTTGCTTATTGCCTTAAAGAATCACTGTGTCTTTTGGAGAAATCTAATCTCTGATTATGAATGATGCATAAAGGGATTGCTGAAGTGATACTTCTTATGCTTCTTTCATAAAATAATCTTAATAATAATAATATTAAAATATTAAATAATAGTATTTAATTGATATTTACAATGTGCCAGGCACTGTGGTAAATCATTCATATGCATGATCTTATTTAGTCTTTCTATGAGATGAGTGCTAGTATTATCTCCATTTTATGATTCAAAAATTGAGGCCCACAGTCAACAGATAGTAGAAACAAGATTTAAGTCAGGTTAAACCTAAGTGCCACTGTTCATCTCTTGCTAAATTGTAAAATGCCTACAGTTTTCCTTCTAACCTCCTTCCTTTTGTTGGTAGGTGATACTTCTGCGATAGCACTGTCTTGCACTCATGTTTTACAAAGAATCCCAGGCGTAGGTCAGTGAGCATTACATTATGAACAAGAAAAGGAAAAAAAAAGTCCTTCTTTTCCATACTTACAGCATGAAAACACAGTTGTATGTGTTGTATAGTTGAGAGAGTATAAGCTTTTGTGTTGGCATGTGGAATTCTTTATTTTCATTTTATTTATTATTATTTATTTAAATTTATTTATTTTACATTCATTCACTGTATATCATTGCAGCATACAAAATGAATTTTCCCATCCAGAATACACTGTTTATTGGCTCAAAGATATTTCCATGCGTATTATCTTCAACCGATAATGTGGAATTCTTGTGAATGAGTTAATAAGGGTGGGCATACATCCATGTGCATCTGAGTGGTTGTTTGTCAACACTGCTTTAAGTCATGCTGCCTCCCAAAAAGTGTATCGCCTATCTTAATAACTGTAATGCTGGAATCCGATGTTGGTTGACCTTTACTCAGGCTTAAGCAGTAAGACTCTGGTTTTGAGGACAGTTGGTGACATTTCCTGGTCAGTCTCATTTCACCGTTTAGTGTTTTTATGAGCCTCAGTGCGTATTCCCATGTGCTTTTTTTTTCCTCTTCATTTTATTGGCATGATGTTTGCATTTCTTCTCAGTGGTTAAGTTTGGTGTCTGGTGGACAGTAGCACCTTGGTTATGTGGCTTTGTGCGCAAGCCAACTGTATGTTTCTCATGGATGAAGCAGATATTCCCAGATTCTAGCAAATGGGTCTGTACAGTTAGCATGTAAAAAAGATATTAACAGTGTATGTACACTATGAACCTTTACTATAATTAAGATAATGTGTTCAAATAAATAGAACCATTTATGTATGTCTCTCTCTCTCTCTCTCTCTCTCTCTCTCTTTCTGTGTGTGTGTGTGTGTGTGTATGAAAATAAAAAGGTCACCAAGACCTATCAGTTCCATTTTCTAGTTAGCTAGCTCCATTTCTTCTTCCCATCTTAATCAAGCCAGTGTTTTCTCCTTTCTGGAAGAAACAATAGCCTCTTAAATGGACTCCCAGCATTCCCTCTTTGCCACATTCTATTCCCACAGTTTATTCAAAGTGATTGTTTAATAGACAATTCCACATACATTGCTTTCTTCCTGAAGTATTGGTGGCCTCCCATTGTCCTTGGCAAAAGTCCTAATACATATGATCGAACACTTGCCTACCTTTCCAGACTTGGCTAACACTATTCTTTATCTTTCCTGTGTACCACAATCACTGCCTGTTTTCAGTTCTTCCATATTTCCATAGCTTTGTGACTTTTACTCATGCTTTTTCTTCTGATCCTGGATGGTCTTTTCCTGTCCTCATGTTTGAGCTCTAAAATCAGTTCACCTAGGGCACCTTCCAGGATTCCTACACCAGGATAGATCACCTTGTTAAGCATTATTTGAGTATCCTGTGCTTCTTCACATCATGATCATTATAATACATCAATTATTTCTGTTCTTATTTAGGGACTGTCTTCTTGAAGGTAGAGTTATGTCTGTCTTGGTCACTGTTGTGTCCCAAACACCTAGAGCATAAGAGGTGCTTGTGGAAGCCTCTCATGTATTCCTGAAAGCTCTGGGCTATTAGAAATTGTGTTCCTACAGATTAATAATCACCATATTTTTTTTCTTCACTTATCCTGACATATTTCTCAACCCTTCATCCTCCTGGTTGTTCTCACATGGACATTCTTTATTTACCACTTCACTTTACATGTATTACCTAGAATAATTTTGGGTTTCATCAGCAAACATCACTTTTCATAATTTGGACACTTGGCTTTTAATTAATTTAATCTCAGGAAAAACCAGAACCTGAATTAAATATTTAAAAGATAGCATGAATGGAAACAATTGTCTTAGAATTTATGGGCAGTAGATAAAGTGGTACTCAGAGGAATATTCATAACATTAAACACATGTATTAGATTGGTATGAAAGCAATTTCAGTTTTGGACTATGAATTTTAAGTCATTATACCTAGGCTTAAACACACCTTCATTAATCAAAAATAGGAAACATAACAATCAACATATTTTTGCTGGTAAGAAATGTTTGTTTATTCCTATAGCATAAAAAAATCCATGCTTTGGGATTTGATGAATTCTTGGAAAGCATCTTCTGCATTGTGCTGCTGACTGTGGAAGCATTTTCACTGCAAAAAAGTTGTCAAGATACTTGAAGAAATGGTAGTCAGTTGGCCAGAGAACAGGTGAATAAGGCAGATGAGGCAAAACTTGGTAGCCAATTCATTCTACATTTGAAGTATTAGTTGTGTGACATATGGTCGAGCATTGTCATGGAAAAGAATTGTGCCCTTTCTGTTGACCAATGCTGGCTTCAGGTGTTGTGCTTTTCAGTGCATCTCATTGATTTGCTGAGTATACTTCTCATATGTAATGGTTTTGCTGGGATTCAAAAAGCTGTAGTGGATCAGACCCCACCCAACAGTGACCATGACCTTTTTTTGGTGCAAGTTAGGCTTTGGGAAGTGCTTTGGAGCTTCTCAAACCACTGAGCTGTTCATCACTGTTGTATAAAACCCACTTTTCATCACATGATCTGATCGAGAAATGGTTCGTTGTATAGAATAAGAGAAGATGACACTATGAAACGATGATTTTTTAAATTTTCGGTCAGTTCATGAGGCGCCCACTTATTGAGCTTTTTCACCTTTCCAATTTGCTTCAAGTGCTGAATGACCATAGCATGGTCTATGTTGAGCTTTCCAGCAACTTCTTGTTTAAGGTAAGAGGATCAGCTTTGATGATTGCTCTCATTTTATTGTCAACTTCAGATGGCTGGCCACTATGCTACTCATCTTCAAGGCTTTCATCTCCTTTGCAAAACATCTTGAACCATCACTGCACTATATGTTAGCAGTTCCTGAGCCAGTGTGTTGTTGATGTTCCAAGTTGTCTCTGCTGCTTTACAACTCAGCTCAAAATTGAATAAGGAAATTGCTCAAATTTGCTTTATATCTAACATAATTTCCATAGTCTAAAATACATATAAAATAAACAGCAAGTAATAAGTCATTAGCAAGAAAACATAAAGTAGGAAATGCAAATTCAAATGATGTATAATATAACCAATTTTAAGAATGTATTCAATAGTTGATGGCAAATTTCAACGATGCAAAATCACAATTACTTTTCTGCCAACCTAATATTAAAAACAAAAAAGAATAAATAAAGCATTTATTTTAAAAAGTTAGAAAGATAGCAGCAAAATGAAAGGAAATAATTTTTTATTCATTCTTGTTTTAGTTTTGGTAGGTTGTATGTTTCTGAGAGTTTTTCCATTTTATGTAGGTTTTCCAGTTTATTTGTGTACAATTGTTCATAGCATTTTCTTATAGTACTTTTAATTTCTGTGAAGTCTGTAGTAATTTCCCATCTGTAATTTCTTATTTTAGCAATTTGAGTCCTCTCTCTTTTTCTTCTTAGTCAATCTAGCCAAAGATTTGGAAATTTTATTGATCTTTTCAAAAACCAACTTTAACAAATTCTTTTCAAAAACTAACTTAAAACTCTTTCCTTATTGTTTTTTCTTTTCTTTTTTTCTTTTTTTTTGAGAGATTTTTGCTATAGGGCATGTGCGCTTGCCAGAAAGACAGAGACAAAGAGACAGAAAGTGAGAAATCACCCCCGAGGGGAGATGGCCACGCGGCAATCCCTTATCCTCCATTCTCGTCTCAGGATCTTGGGCACGCACGCACACACACACACACCCGACATGAGTTTAAGCCATCCGGTCTGCGACTCTAACTGTAGTCGACTACATGGGAGTTCAGCAACGTAGCCATTGCGCTAACTGCTGGTCCCCCTTATTGTTTTTTCTATTCTCTATATCTACTCTAATCTTTATTTCCTTCTTTTTTTCTAGCACTGAGTTTAGTTTTTTTTTTCCCCCCAGTTACTTAAAGTGCACAGTCAAGTTACTGACTTGTCATCTTTCTTCTTTCTCAGTGTAGGTGTTTATAGGTATTTACAGCTATAAATTTCCTTCTGAACTTTGCTTTTACTGCATCCCATAAATATTTCGGTATTAGTATGTTTTGTTTTTGTTTCCATTTGTGTCAAGATAGCTTCTGGTTTTGCTTTGATTTCTTTTTTTACACATTGGTTGTTCAATGAGGGTTTCTTTTTGTTGTTGTTACATATTTGTGAATTTTACAGTTTTCCTTCTGTTATTAATCTCTAGCTTTACTCAATTCTTGTAAAAAAAGATGCATTTAATGATTTCAGATTTTTTTCAAATTAAAAAAAAATTATCAAAGTTGTTTTGTGTTTGGTTTATCCTGGAAGACTTATTAGCATGTGCACTTGAGAAGAATGTATATTCTGCTTTTGTTGGGTGGGTTGTACTGTATGTATTTGTTAGATATAATTCATTTATACTGTTCAGCAAGTCGTCTGTTTTCTTATTGGTCTGTTTGGTTGTTCTATCTATTATTGAATGTGGGATATTGAATTCTTCAACTGTTATAGAACTGTTTACTTCTCTTCTTGTGAACCTTGGCTTTTTATATTAGAGTGGCTCTGTTGTTAGGTGCACATAAGTTTATAGTTGCTATATCTTCTTGATGGAATGAACAGTATTAGCATTTTTTTGGGTGGGAGAGATTTTTACTATAGGGAACATGCGCTTGCCAGAGAAACAGAGACAGAAAGTGAGAAATCACCCCCTGGTGGGGCATGGCCATGCCGCAATCCCTTCTTCATTCTCCTCTTGGGATTTTGGGTATGCACACACATGCACTTGGCATGAGTTTCAAGCTGCTGGGTATAGGACTCAATTGCAGGTGACTACGTGGGAGTCCAGCGACGTAACCATTACACCATATGCTGGTTATGTCGCCGGGCTCTAACTTAGTCAACCTTGGCTCGAGTCCCAGACCCAGTGGCTTAAAACTCAGGCCGGGCACGTGTGCGTGTGTGACCAAACTCTCAAGAGGAGACTGAAGGAGAAGGGATCGCAGTGTGGCCATCTCACTGGAGGGATGATTTCTCGCTTTCTGTCTGTCTTTCTGGCGAGTGCACACACTCTATAGCAAAAATCTCTCTCTAAAAAAAAAGTGTCAGTCACACTTCTGCAACTTTCCCTGTAGAGTTGTGTTCAAGTCCTCAATTACTTCATCTGTCTGGGTATGTTGGTTTCAAATAAGCTACAGTAATAGGTATTCATGTATCATCTTCTCAAGCATCTAAACTCAGTTTGTTTTTGTTGTATGTTTTCTTTTTCTTTCTTTTTTTTTTTTTTTTTTTTTGAGAGGTTTTTGCTATAGGGCGCTTGCACTCGCCAGACAGACAGAGAGAGACAGAGAGACAGAAAGCAGGAAATCACCCCCCAGGGGGGATGGCCACACTGCAATCCCTTCTCCCCCATTCTCCTCTGGGGATCTTGGGCACACACGTACACGTGCCCGGTGTGAGTTTAAGCCACCGGGTCTGGGACTTGAACCGCGGTCAACTATGTGGGAGTCCAGCGACATAGCCATTACGCTAACTGCTGGTCCCTGTTGTATGTTTTCTTAATAAATACATTAAAATAATCAGATTATAAAGCAAAATCATGTTAATCATAAAACTTTTTAAAAGTATAGAAAAAACAAGAATTTTATTAATGATATTTTTATTTAATGGTGTTCACCATTAACATTAATATATATTCTTCTTGTCATTTTTTTTTTTAAATTTGCCAAAGGTGTATGTGCTTTCCAGGGAGAGACAGAGTAAGAGAGAGCGAGGTAGAGTGAGAAAGTACTCCTGCTCACCCCATGGGGATTAGTCATACCACAGTCCCTTCTCCTCCATCTGTCTCCTGTCAGGATTTTGGGCATACACCTTCACCCAGTGTATCTCTCAAACTGCTGAGTTTGGGACTTTAATTGTACAGTGTTTCCTAGGGGATCTAGCCACCTTACCACTACACTAAGGACTGGCCCCTTCTTGTCTTTTTCTTATACTTACATTAGGAATCTCCAGATGCATAACTACATTATAAAGTTATGGCTGTGCTGTACAAAATATTTTGTGACTCTTTTTAACAATACAAGTATTTCTTTACTTAATAGTGTGTGTGTGTATGTGTGTGTGTGTGTGTGTTTTGAGTGGTTTTTCCTATAGGGCGCATGTGCTTGCCAGAAAGAGGCAGGGAGATAGAAAGCGAGAAATCCCCCCCCCCCCCCCCCCCCCCCCCCCCCCCAGGGAGGATGGCCATGCTGCAATCCCTTCTCCTCCATTCTCCGTTTAGGATCTTGAGCACACACGCACACGCACCCGGTGTGAGTTTAAGCCACCAGGTCCAGGACTCGAACTGCAGTCAACTATGTGGGTATCCAGTAACATAGCCATTATGCCAATTGCTGGTCCCCTTAATAGTGTTCTATAACATAATTTTAATATGCTGTACCATATAATTTTTCACTTGTTATAGTATATTAGATTTTCCACTTAGTTTGTTAAAAATTTTTCAATAGATAGTGGTATAACAAAGCTTTTTTTTTGGTAAATATTTATATGTATTGCTGTTATTTTCTTATGATGGATTGCTAGATTTGGAACATCTATAGTATGTCTTTTGTAAAGACTTTTGATAGCAATGCCAAATTACTCTCCAGAAATGATGTGCTTGTCAACCAGAAAGGATATTGTGAGCAATAACAGAGATATTTATTTCACTATGCTCTAAGATACCAGTACTGTATTTTAAAGAATGCAATTCAGAGGTTTCACAAATTTTTCTTGTTGATAAACAAAGATTTTAAAAACCATTAATGGGCTTAATCCTTATCTATTGCATCCATCAATAAAAATATTCTGGATTTTTCTAAAAGAGAGCAATTTAAACTTTCATGACAGATTTAATACATATCTTTATGGTTCCTTCTTGTCTCTCTATTCTTGCTTCCTCCCTTCTTCCTTCCTTGTTTTCTTCCTACTTCCTTCCCTTTCTAATACTAAAGTATATAATCATTGATTTCTAGTCTTTTCCATTTCTTTTATGGCATAATTCTTGCACATTGAAGTGCACATTTAATGTAGTTGGAATTTGTTTTGCTGTGTATGATAAATTGGGCTATGGTTCCTCCATTTTTAACTTGTTGTTTAAACACTATTTATTGAATTATTATTTTCCCTCTACTTTGAAATACCAAATTTATCATTATCATGGTTGACTACGCGGGTGTCCAGCAATGTAACCATTACACCATCTGCTGGCCCCTCTAATTTTTTTTTCTAAATCTAATGTATTTTCAGTTGCTATTACTCTTTACCAAAGAGTTATTTAGGAGGTGTTTTTAAATTTCTGTGTAATCAAATTACTATTTTTTTTCTTTTTGTTATTTATAACTTTTTAAATGTATTATGGCCAGAAATAATGATTTACAGTGTTTTAACTTCTTTTTCATGATTTAATATGTGACAAATACTTGATTGATATTTGAGAAAAGGACATAGTCTATGGAGAGCAAAATTTGATATATATTTTATATAAATAAATATTTAATAGGTATATGTGTTATACCTATTAAATAAAGCTTATTAATTGTATCAAGTAGTTTCCTTAGGTCTTTATTGGCTTTATTGTAAAACGAGAGTTAGTTTGGGGACCAGCAGTTAGCGTAATGGCTTGTCGCTGGACTCCCATGTAGTCCACTGCCTTTAGAGTCCTGGACCTGGTGGCTTAAACTCACGTGGGGCGCGTGTGTTTTGTGTGCCCAAGACCCAGAGAAGAGAATGGAGGAGAAAGGATTGCAGCATGGCCATCGCCCCATGGGGTGTGATTCCTTGCTTTCTGTCTCTCTGCCTCTCTCAGTCTTTTTGGCGAGCCCATGCACCATATAGCAAAAAACTGTGGCACATATACTCAATGGAATACTATTCATCCATAAAAAACAACAAAAACCTGGCTTTTGAAAGGAAGTGGATGAATATGGAGGACTTACTGCTGAGTGAAGCAAGCCATGCTATGAAGGAGAGGCATTGTATGTCCCCACTTAATATATACTGACTGTCTGCACTCTAATATATATATATATATATATATATATATATATATATATATACACACATATATATATATACATACACACATATATATATACACACACATAAATATGTGTGTGTATATATAATATATATATATATTTGAAACCATACTGCTTCTGTTGTTATAGAGTTATAAAATTATACAAAATTATAAGACATATTTTGAACATTATCTTTAAAATTCAGTATTTTGAAATTTTGAAAGTTGTTTGTAAACTGTCAAGAATTATGGAGTATGAGCTAAAATTTTTTGCTATGTAAAGCAAATGTTTGTGGAAAAATGTAAAAAAAAAAAACCTCTCAAAAAAAAAAAAGAGTGAGTTTGAAGTTTCAGATTCTCTTTGTAGATGTTTTGGATAGGTTTTTGTGTCGATGCATGTAAATAAGTTTTGTTATGAATACTGATATGTTTGAAATCATTTATGAAATTCTATTGGTATTTTATATTTTCTATTGGTCATATTTTCTTGTATTTAGTTATTTTTGCCTTCTTTACACTGAATTATTTGAGACATTTAGTTTTTATTTTTGTGTTCTGGTAGTTATATAAGCTTCTTATTTTTTTGGGTTGTCCTTTAAAATACTTCAGGGACCAGCAGTTAGCGTAATGGCTATGTCGCTGGACTCCCACGTAGTCGACCGTGGTTCGAGTCCCGGACCCGGCGGCTTAAACTCACGCCGGGCGCATGTGCGTGCGTGCCCAAGATCCCGAGAGGAGAATGGAGGAGAAGGGGATTGCGGCGTGGCCATCCCCCCTGGGGGGTGATTTCTCGCTTTTTATCTCTCTGTCTCTCTCTGTCTGTCTGGCGAGCGCATGCGCCCTATAGCAAAAACCTCTCCAAAAAAAAAAAAAGAAAAAAATACTTCAAAAACATATTTAAAACTATTCTTTTCTACTAGTGTCTCAAATTAAATAGTTGTTATAACCTTCTTGAACAGGAAAGCCCCTTAGAACATTTTCTCTCTACTGGCCCCCTTTTGCTGTCTTTTAATTATCTGAACTTTATATACAGAGATTTGTTGCTATTGTGTTTTGTATTGTACTACTTTCTCAGGCATTGCATCTTTAACATTTCCTTAAGTACAATAG
Source organism: Tupaia tana (assembly GCA_026018925.1). Taxonomy (NCBI): domain Eukaryota; kingdom Metazoa; phylum Chordata; class Mammalia; order Scandentia; family Tupaiidae; genus Tupaia; species Tupaia tana. Next base: position 7,257,961 of record JAKSZU010000018.1, read on the forward strand.
TTAAATGATTAAATATTATTCAATGTTAGATATAAATGTACTTATATACTCACTTATTACTCTTGTATATTTCATAAATTATTTTCTTTTTGGACTTGTGTTTCATGATGCTGGAGTATTTCCTCAAGTATCTCTTTTAGAAAGGGATTATACAGGAACAGTTTTCTGATTCTTTAAGCATGTAATTCCTTAATTTGGAATCAATTTCTTTCTACTGAAATGAATCTTCTTTTTTTGAACAATTGATATAGTTTACACATTTCTTAATGCCCACCTAGTCATATTTGGTAATGATGTATTTTTTTTACCTTTTAATATTCAGCCTAATTCAGCCAGTTACTGTGCTTTTTGTCTTCCCTATCCTGGGCTCTGCCTGTAGCTAATTATTTTTACTGTTATTTTCTGTACTTTGCCCACTACAACGTTTCTTCCGGCCTTCAATGTACCATGTTTCATCTTATGAATGGCTCAAACTACTCTTCAGTTTTTTTTTTTTTTTTTTTTTTTTTGAGAGGTTTTTGCTATAGGGCGCGTGCACTCGCCAGACAGAGAGAGACAGAGAGACAGAAAGCAGGAAATCACCCGCCAGGGGGGATGGCAACGCCGCAATCCCTTCTTCTCCATTCTCCTCTCGGGATCTTGGGCATACACACACACGCGCCCGGCGTGAGATTAAGCCACCAGGTCCGGGACTCGAACCGCGGTCGACTACGTGGGAGTCCAGTGACATAGCCATTACGCTAACTGCTGGCCCCCCATACTCTTCAGTTTTTTCCTGGAGCACTTTCCTACTGCTGTATTTATTAATTCATATTCATTTTTTGACTCTTACTTTGAATATCTCTTTCTGAAGGAAATCTTCCTTGAATTTAAAACCAGATTATAGTTCCCTGTTTTATGAATTAGTATATTCTCTTTTTTGCCCCACAGGAATTATGATTTGGAATTTGTTTGTATGACTATCTGAGGCTTCTAATGCTCATAGGGCAAGAAGATACTTTTAGAAAAAAAATGAAAATTCCACTTACGGAGATAATAAATCAAGAGTGTTATTCAGAAAATAATTTCTAATGGAAGGCTGGCAGTATGGGGAAATCAAAAGGATAGCAATGATGCCCAATGGGGTTTTAAATGTACAAAAGTAAAATACTCAAAAATTTTTCTAAGGTCTCTGAATTGTCTGGAAGAGTATAAAATGACAAATAAAATTAGATTTTAAACCAAGTATGTATGTTGTGATTTCTAGAGTAACCACTAAAAGAAAAGAAAAAATAATATAGAGAAAATTGAATAATAAAATGCTTTTAGCCAGTAAAAAAATAAGGCATGGAAGGAAATAGAGTAGATGAGATAAAAAAAAAGTAGTGTGATAGTAGTTTTAAACCCAAATATATACATACTTATATTAAATATAAATGATCTAAATATTGCCATATATTAAAATGTAAAAGTTATCAGATATGATATTTTAAAAATCTAACTATATGCCAATTATAAAGATATTTTTAATCAATATACTGATACAAAAAAGTGAAAGGAAAACAATGGAAAAAGAAATGCCATACAAACATTGAAATTACATGATGTGGCTCTATTAATATTAAATGAAGTACTATTTAAAGCAAAAAGCTTTCCTGGAGTTAAGATGGAAAATTTTTTATAATGGTTAAAAGGTAAATTTCCTAGGAATATATGAAGCTCATAAGTCTGTATGCATCTAATATAATAACACAAAACATAAAATATAAAAATTGACAAAACTACATCAAAATCTAAAATCTAAAACTTTTGGATATTGTATTTTTTTAGTTCTAGACATCTGCTCTGCAATTTTTTGTTTTTTGTTTCATCACTGAATATTTCAGTTTCATCTTTTAGTTCCTTGAACATAAGTTATTTTAAAGTCTTTATGTAGCATTTAACATTTGAAGCCCCTATAGGTTTGTATTGTCTGTTATTCTGCCTATTCTCATTATTGTGTTCTTTTCTCATGTGTCTTTATCTTTGATTGTGTTCTTGGCATCGTATTTGCAAAAAAAAAAAGTTTGTTGAACCAAAATGAGGCCTAGAATGATTTTACTTCCTTTAGATTGGATTTATATCAGCTATTATCAGACTCTGGAAAATATAGAATTATCTTAAACCACTTAAAAGGATGGATATTTTTCTAGATCATCCAAATGAATCAGAGCTATGCAATGGTATTTATGAGACTCATTTATTTAACATTTACCCTAACTTCTAGAGTGAAGCCCTTCAGAGTCTCAATACAGATTCCCAATTAGTCCAACTTTTGTCATTTTTCTCAGCTGACTCTTCAGGTTTAGGAATGTCCTCTCTTGGCCCCAATTCTGAATTCACTCCATGAGTTCCATTTTTCTCCCTGATCTTGGCAGGGTGATTCCTCAGTTTCTTTTTAATTCTTCTGTTCCTTTATTTTATTTTGTCAAGCATGAAACAGAAATTTTAGTGGTTGTCTTATGTGTAACATTTTTTTTTTTTTTTTTTAGTATTTGTTGGCACAATATTTTATATTTTTTCATAGATTTAAAAATATTATATGTCTTATTTAAAGAAACATTACAAACGAGCTTTTATAGAGTTATATTGATAAGAACTAGACATTAAATCTATATTTAAATTTTATATTTACTCATGCATTATTTTATGACACATTTCTATTTTTGAAATTATTATTTTAGTTCATTTTGTAATCAGTGGTATAGTTTTTGGGTTTTTTTTTTGAGGGGTCAGGAAGAGTATATGGGTGATATACTTTCTGAACTCTTGCAGATCTGAATATAGAAAATGTATATTTTTTGTTCTTCTACAGCAATAATGTTTAACTTGTGAAAATTTTATTGCATATTTACTTCTTTGAAAACCATGATGTGGAGGAGTCTGATGCTAATATGATTTTAAAAATTAATAACCTTTCTTTCTAATTCTTGTAAAATTTTTCTTCATATTTTAATTTCATAGATTTTAGAAGTATAATCTAGGTGTGTAGTTTTCATAACATAGGTTCCTACCCATTGTTTTGATCTGTAGTGAAGTACTTCAAAATTATGACACTGATATTACTTTTCTTAATTCATGTTGCATTGGTTAATGTATTGTAGTTTTTCTGGATGTACCCTCCATATTTCTGTCATTTTGCTTATTATTGTTTCTTTTTTTCTTTTTTTTTTTTTTTGAGAGGTTTTTGCTATAGGGTTTGTGCTTTTGCCAGAAAGACAGAGAGAGTCAGAGAGACAGAAAGTGAGAAATCACCCCCCAGGGAGGATGGCCACGCCACAATCCCTCAATCCTTTCTCTATTCTTCTCTTGCGATCTTGGGCACGCAGGCACACATACCTGGCATGAGTTTAAGCCACTGGGTCCAGGACTCGAACCGTGGTCGACTATGTGGGAGTTCAACGATATAGCCACTATGCCAACTGCTGGTCCCAACTTATCATTGTTTCTTTATATTTAATTCTCAGAGAATTTTTTTAGCTAGTTTTCTTTTTCACTTACTCAGTTTTCTTCAGTGACCGTTGTTATCTCACTTATAGTTCTGTTGTTTTTGTAAAATCTGGTACTTTCTAATATAAACAATCCAGGAAAGTCCATTTTATTTGATAGTTTTTCAGTTTTCTTACTGTTAGTAATAAGAATGTGCAGTTAGATCCACACGGACAGGTGCAGAACCCAGTTTTGCCATGAAGTCTTTAGTTGTGTAACCATTGGCAAGTTTTCATCTGCAAAATGGAGATAATAATGAGGCCTGCTTCTTAGGCTTGTTTTGAGGATTCAGTGAGCTCATATGGAATTAATTCAGGCATATTATGTGAACAACTACATTCATCCTATTTCATGTTCTAACTAGCTTCATTTATTTACTGAACCTTTTTCCCACTGATGAAGGTGACTCCTACAGTATGTATGAAATATTGGTACTATATCAGTACTGGTATTGGTGTTGCACAGTATATCCATACCCTCTAGCAAGTTTCTTATCTCTATCTTCTTTTCTGTGGCTCTATTCATTCTTAGTCCAGCAATTCATTTTATTTATTTTTAATATTTTGGTATTGACAACACTAGTCTCTCTTTTTATTTATTTTTGTAATTTTAAATTACATTTAATCACTGTACATCTTTGCAGCATACAAAATGGTTTTTCTCAGTATGAATGCAGTGACTATTAGTTCAGTCAAAGATATTGTCACATATATTAGCATCAACACATAACTTCTGATTTTCATGTCTGTTAAATGTTTTATTTTCCTGATGCCTTCCCTTCCACTCTCTATTACCCACTCCCTCCTACTGTTTCTAGTTATCTACAGTTGACCTCCCTGCTATTATACCTTCCAATATTTCAGTTTTTGCAATAGAGTATAGTAATATATACATTTGGTATTTATTAAGCAAGGACATATAATGCCTCTCTTTCATAGTCTGGCTTACTTTGCTTAGCATTAAATTTTACCTATTTGTACACTTTGTATCAAATGCTAGAGTCTCATTGATTTTTTTGGCTGAGTAGTTATTCTATCGTCTATCTGTTCCACATTTTTTCAGTCCATTCATCTGTTCTTAGACACTTAGGTTGATTCCATGTCCTAGCTATTGTGAATAATGCTGCAATAAACATGGATGTGCAAGTGTTTTTCTGTTTTCCTATCCTTTGGGTAGATACCCAGGAATGTAATTGCTGGGTCATATGGTAGTTTAATTTTTAAGTTTTTGAGGAACTTCCACATTGTTCTCCATAGTGGCTGTACTAATTTACATTCAGACCAACAGTGTAGGAGAGTTCCTTTCTCACTACAGACTCTCCAGCACTTACCATTCTTTATTTTTTAAACCTCAACCATTCTCACTGGGGCTAAATGGTATCTCATTGTGGTTTTGATTTGTTTTTCCCTTATGATAAGAGATGCTGAGAATTTTTTCATATGCTGTTGGCCTTTCATATGTCTTCCTTGGTGAGTTGTCTTTTCAGCTATTTGCCTATTTATTTATTTTTAATTTAATTTTAATTTACATTTAATCACTTTATTCTTACATTGTGCAACATAGCTTTTTCTTGCATGAATAACATGCATATCAGTCAAGATAAAGACGTTTATCCATTTTTAAATTGGATTTTTTTGTGTGTGTGTGGTTAAACTGCTTGAGTTCTCTGTATACTCTGGTTATCAGTCCCTTATCTGAGGCATAGTTCACAAATATATTTTCCCATTCTGAGAGTTGTCTCTTCACTCTAATTGTTGTTTCTTTTGCTGTGCAGAAGCTTTTTGACTTGATGTAGTCCCACTTGCCTATTTTTGGGATTATTGCCTGTACTTTGAGGGTCATTTATTTAAGAAGTCTTTGCCTGGGGACAAGCAGATGACATAATACTTACGTCACTGGACTTCCATGCAGTTGACTACGGTTTGAGTCCCAGACCTAGTGCATGTGTGTGCGTGCCCAAGATCTCCAGAGGAGAATGGAAGAGAAGGGATTGTGGTGTGGCATCCCCGAGGGGTGATTTATTGCTTTCTGTCTCTCTGTCTCTTGGGAGAGCACATGTGCCCTATAGCAAAAATCTCTCAAAGAGAAGAAGCCTTTCCTAATACTGGTCCCTTGTTTTTCACTGTTAACACAAATCAACCATAAATAGATCAGAGATCTAAACATAAACCTTCAAACTATAAAACTAATGATGGATAACACAGGGGAAACCCTTGGAGGCTAGTCTCTTAATAAAGATCCTGACACCTGGTAAAACCCTTTGTGTGTGTTTTAATGTTACAACAATCACTTGACAAAGAGACACACTTAAATGATCCCAAATTTATAGGTAGGAAAATGAAAGCTAACAGTGGTTATGTAGCTTTTCTGAGATCACAAAGCTTCTAAGTGAAAATCAGAACCCAGAAGGCAGCTCTCTATCCAAGAGGTTCAACATTGAGCCATCACCACCATCCCCCTGGGTTTCTGATTCTGTAGGTCTGCGTGTGTGTGTGTACATATACACACACATATATACACACACACACATTCCCAACAAGTTCCCAGGAGATGCTGATGTCCTTGTACGTTCTCTCCTTTATTGGACTCAGCCTGTGGATTTTCCTTCATAATAACACCCCTCTAGATTCTAAAATCTACAACCCTCTAGGTTCTAAGATCTACATTTGGTTCCCATCACTGTCTCATACCCAGTTACCTTGCTGTTGTCATCCTGTGCAGTAAATCTACAAAGGCACCTGTCCTTAATGATTCCTTTTAAGAGAGAAGTGACCATCAGGGTGAGTTCAACCCCAAGTTCCCATGATTTCAAAATATGGTCCTGGTTGGGACCAGCAGTTGGCGTAATGACTGTCGCTGGACTCCCACGTAGTCGACTGCGATTTGAGTCCCCGACCCGACGGCTTAAACTCAGGCCGGGCGCATGTGCGTGCGTGCCCAAGATCCTGAGAGGAGAATGGAGGAGAAGGGATTGCGGCGTGGCCATCCCCCCTGGGGGTGATTTCTCGCTTTCTGTCTCTGTCTGGCGAGTGCATGTGCCATATAGCAAAAACCTCTCCAAAAATAGAAAAAAAAATATGGTTCTGGTTAACCATTCACTTCTGAATCTTCTTTCTCTAATTTCATCTATCCTGCATTCTATCAATAGCTGAACTCTTCCCCAGTGTGGAGTGATCTGTGTAGCGTATAAGATTTTTATCTTAATGCCAGTAATAGAAACCTAGGTGAGAAGATTCTTGCAAGGAATACAACTATTTGACAGTTTTTGACATACCAGGGGCAATGCACTTTCTCAAGTGTATAGCAGAAGGCTTTCTTAGAAGTGATTGCTGGTACCATTAATTTCTTCCCTACCTTCAGTGTGTCTTGTACAATAGATTAATGCATTCCCAAGTTGGATAACAGTGTAGTTGCACAGGGTAGTCATCTGCTGGTCCTGCAGCCCTCTATTTTTATGGCAGCCCTAAAGCAAAGCATTTTTGTGCAGTGAATAGTGACACCCAGTTTATAAATCTAGGTTTTTCACTGTTTCCTTAAAATGAATCATGCCTTCATGTTAGAGCTCTAATGTTTGACAGTTTGTTGTCTCTAGGGTTAGTTTACGCTAAGACCATAATTTCTAGTATTTTCTAGTAATTCTATCATTTCAAAATAGTCTGAGTCAATTCTCTTGGAATTTAGGAGAAAACCTCAAAGAAAAAATAGTTCAAGATCTTTCCACATGTTTTGTGAATCTCAGAATTCCTTGTTAGGTTCCTGATTTTATGGAATCTTTCGCAAGCATGGTTAGGCTGGAAGTGGTTTGTGCAATTCTTGAATGTGTTATTATCATAAGTCTGTGTGTTTATTTTTTCCCCGGTGCAAATTCTTCCTCATGCACCTGCGTCTTTAAGGTTATAATTTGCTTCCAGGTATTCTCCCACCCTCCTGAGTGTTGTCTTTTTTGTGGCCTCCAAGGGATAGGCAGGTTGTAACTTCCCTCATAGCACATGAATGGTAAACACTATCCAAAATTTAAAGAGTAATTTGATTGTTGCACTCACTACCATCATCACACCAACAACTACTCCAATATTTATGATTATTATTTATTGTTTTTCCCTAGCCACTCTTGTAGCATGGTATTGTAAAATGAGATAATAGTTAATTGTCACACATTCACTATTCTGATCAGCAGTCAAAATCATTCAGTTACCTGAGCACATATTTGAATCTCATTCAATTTTTTGGGCCAAATGTGCCAAAAACTTGCATTACTTAGTACCAAATTCTTCATATGTATTTAACAATTTAAAAAACATTGGTATTTTTTCATATTCAAAGTGGTTTCTGCATTTAATGTGGAAAGCACAAAATAGAAAGGCACAAATACACTCAGAACAGACATTGTCCATAAGTCCATCACTCAAAGATAGATAGTAACATATTGTACATACATACATAAACATCTCAAATCATATATATGTAATACATATGATTTGTAGCTACTACATTTATGCCCATGTATGTACACATGGGGTCATAAGTCAAAATATCCTGTAACATGGTTCTTCTACTTAGGAATATTATTCACCTATTTTCCTTGATCTAATATTTTTTCTATTCCAAAATTCTTAGTAGCTGATGAAAGTTTTGTTCCATAGAGGTACTATGATTTACTTGGCCAATTTTTGAACCTTTGGAATTTTTTTAAAATTATGCAAAGGGCTGCAGCAGATCCTTTTGCATTTACATCCTTACATCCTTATTTATTATTTAAATTCCTAGAAGAGGAATTACTATATCTTGTGTTGTACACATTTAGAATTTTATTCTTATTTCCAAATTGCCCTTCTCCTAAATCTCACAGTTTATACCTTCGTTCGTCATACTGTTGTTTATTATTGTTGTCATTGTTATTATTTTTACACATAACTTGTCTGGAATTTATTTTGGTATAAAGGTGGGGGTAAAATGACTTCGCTAAATTCTTTTCTAACCATGTAACCCGCCGTCTAACTCTAATTATTGACTAATCCATTTAATTCCCACTTATGGGTTAATAATTAAAATGATTTATCTGATTCTGGACTTTCAATTTTTCTTTTCTAGCTCCATAATGCTTTATTTTTGCTTAGGTATCATGCACTTTAATGATAACTATTTGATATATTTGATTATTTTTAAAATAACAAAACTTTTCCTTTAATTATTTTTTCTAGAGGGCATGGCACTCACCAGAGAGATACGGAGAGAGAGGTAGAGGAGAAAGCACCCCCGTATGTTGAAAGATCATGCCCAAATCCTTCTCTAGCTCTCTCTTTCCTGTCAGGATTTTGGGTACTCCACTGGTTCTGGGACTTGAACCACATGGTTGGCCACGTGGGACCCAGCTACTTTAACCACTAGACCATGAAGCCGACCCTCCTTTTATTCTTTTTTTCTTTTTCTTTTTTTTGGAGAGGTTTTTTTCTTATTGGGCATGTGCGCTCGCCAGACAGACCGAGAGAGACAGAGAAATAGAAAGAGAGAAATCACCCCCCAGAGGGGATGGCCATGCCGCAGTCCCTTCTCCTCCATTCTCCTCTCGAGATCTTGGGCACGCACGCACACGCGCCTAGCGTGAGTTTAAGCCACCGAGTCCGGGACTTGAACCGCAGTCGACTACATGGGAGTCCAGCGACATAGCCATTATGCTAACTGCTGGTCCCCCTCCTTTTATTCTTATGTTTCACAATTTTATTGATTACTTTAGCCCAATTATTTTCCATGTGAATTTATGGAATTAATTTTCAAGTGAAATAAAATCTTAGTAAATGGGATTAGAATAGTATTTAATTATTATGAAATTTGGGAGCAGTTGATTTATAATACTGCAATTAGCTTATTTCTTTAATTTACTGAGGTCTAATTTATGTCTGTCAGTAATTTTTCTTTGATTGTTTTCTTTGTGTGGATTTTACATATTTCTTGTTACATTTTTTAAAAAATATTTGATTTGGTTTGGTTTGATTTGGTTGTTATTGTGAATATATCTTTCCCTACTATATTTTTATAATACAAAACTAATATTATTGGTTATTAACTTATAGGGTATATTATTGGTTATTGAATACTTTCTAAACTGCAGTGCTTTTGAATCTTTTATTAGTTATTACAATCTTCTATTTACTTCTCTATTTTCTAATTTCATTTATATTTTAAGCAAATAATGATAATTTTCTAAGCCTTTCCTGCTGTTTGAAGTTTTTATTTCTTTAACTTGCTTTGTTTGGTGGGCTGGCATTTTTTTTTTTACTGGTGTCAAATACCAGTTGTAATAGGAGGGTACCCATAATTTTAATAGGAACGCCTATATTATATCACCATAAATATAATGTTAACTGGTAGTTTGAGACTAGGAATGTACTTCTGGTTCCTTGTTTACTATTTTTTAAAAATAGGAAATGGCTTATAAGATGATTTTGAAAAAATTTTGAGATTATAATTTTCTCTTAATTGATTAGATTATTAAAATTTTTTCCTGAGACAAATTATTGCTGATATAAGTATATTTTAATTTGTTACATTAGTGGATTTCAAAAATATTTTACTTAAAATTTTTTCATGTAGAGACCAGCAGGTGGCATGGAGGTTTTTTTTGTTGTTGTTGTTTTTTGAGAGCTTTTTGCTATAGGGTATGTGCGCTCGCCAGAAAGACAGATAGAGACAGAAAGCGAGAAATCACCCCCCAGTGGGGATGGCCACACTGCAATCCCTTTTCTCCTCCATTTTCTTCTCAGGATCTTGGGCATGGATACACACATGCCTGGTGTGAGTTTAAGCCACTGGATCCAGGACTCAAACTGCGGTCAACTACATGGGAATCCAGCAACATAGCCATTACACCAACTGCTGGTCCCTGTATATTTATTTCTAAGGGATACAAGGCTATAGGAAATTTTTTCTTTCTTTTTTTTGGTATGTGTGTATATGTACACATGATCAGATTTTTCTGTCAAGGTTATTAAAGGTCATAAAATGTGTTAAGATATGTTCCTTTTTGCTGCTGTCTATAATATTTGACATGGCCTTAGAGATAATCCCCAAGAAACCTTTTCAAATTCATCTACAGCTTTTGGTTAATTTATGTTATTAATCCTTATTAAGTCAGTTTCGTTCATTTGTATTTATCCAGAAGGTCCTCTATTTCATTGAGAATTTTCAAATTTATTAAGGTTTAAATAATTTCTCCTTATTTTTGAATTGCTGGCATTTTTTTTGTTAAATACCTTTTTATTTTTTATTGTGTATATTTATATTTTCTCATTTTTTAAAATTAGACTAGATAGAGATTAGTTACTGGTAGTGTTTATATAATAGTGTTTTTCAGAGAACTAGCTCTTGATTCTACTGCTGTTTTATTTTATTTTTTTCTAATTTTCTATAGGATGTGTACACTCTCCAGAGATGAGAGAGAGAGAGAGAGAGAGAGAGAGAGAGAGAGAGAGAGAGAGAGAGAGAGAGCATCCACCAAGGGGATGGCCATGTGCAATTCTTTCTCCTCCATTTTCCTCTTAGGCTTTTAAGCACACACTCATATATACCCAGCATGTTTCTCAAGCTACCTGATCTGGGGCTTGCACTGCACAGTCAGCCATGCTGTGACCCAGCTGCCTTAACCACCATGCTTCTTACTGGTCCTTGCTGTTGGTTTTGATGAATTAATTTCTGCTTTTAACCTTCTTAATGCCTTACTCTTGTTTTTCTTAGATTTTATTTTATTCTCCTTTTAACTTCCTGGGTTAAATCATTAGTGTATTTAGTTTTATTCTTTCATACTTAATACTTGCTCATTGAATAATTTTTATCTTTTCATTTAATAAGATTTTATCATTCATTATCATTTAATAAGTTTTATTCTTTCTCATTTAATAATTTTCTTATGATTATAGTTTTGGCTATTTCTCTATTACAGATTATTAAATGTAGTATTATCATTGTTGATATTTTCTTTAAGATTTTTTGCCATAGGGTTTGTGTATTCATGGAGAGAGACAGAGAGAGAGAGGCAAAGTGAGAAATCACCCCTGGCGGGGGGGGGGGGGGTGGCCATGCTGCAATCTCTTCTCCATTTTCCTCTCAGGATTTTGGGCACACATGCACATACGCCTGGCATTATTTAGAAGCCATTGGGTCTGGACTTGAACTGTGGTTGGCCATGTGGGAGCCTAGTTCCTTAACCACTATACAACCTGCTGGTCCCAGCATTATTGCTATTTTTCTAACTAATTTGTAATTTTATTTCTTTATCTGTTGTTCTAGTGAAGATTTAAGAGACTTTCCTAAATGGCAAAGAGTTTTTCTCTTATGTTTGTGATTTCTTTATAACTCTATGATGATCATTTTATATTTTTTCTATATCTCACGAAGTTCTCTTTGTATAGATTTCCAGAAGCAAGGTTAGCAGATGAAAGGGTAAGAATATTTTCTAGGTTTTTGGCATATGTGACCAGAGTTTTAATTGACCTCTTAGCTATTGAGGGGAGCCATGCCATTCCTTGGTTATAGGTATTGAAAGTCCTTTCCCACACAATGCCAGGTCTCTTTGCAGACAAGCTATAAAGGACTGAGTACTGGGCTTTGGTTCCCCACTGTTTTCTACTCTTCCTTTTTTTTTTTTTCTTTTTAATTAAATTTATTTATTTACATTCATTCACTGTACATCATTACAGCATACAAAGTGAGATTTTCCATCTAGAGTACACTGTATATTGTCTCAATCAAACACATCAACATACATGTTACCGTCAGCAAATAATTTTCCATTTCTTGTTTCCTGTATATATATATATATATATATATATATATATATATATATATATTTCCCATCCTTGATTCCCTATCTCTTTTTTAAAAATTTTTATTTTTTCACATTATTTATTATTATTATTATTATTATTATTATTATTTTTCTTTTTTTGGAGAGGTTTTTGCTATAGGGCGCGTGCGCTCGCCAGACAGAGAGATAGAAAGCAGGAAATCACCCCCCAGGGGGGATGGCCACGCCGCAATCCCTTCTCCTCCATTCTCCTCTCGGGATCTTGGGCACGCACGCACACGCGCCCGGCGTGATTTTAAGCCGCCGGGTCCGGGACTCGAACCGCGGTCGACTACGTGGGAGTCCAGCGACATAGCCATTACGCTAACTGCTGGTCCCCATATTATTATTATTTTTTGTATATACTTTCAGTCATATTGTTTGGCTTACTCTATGGAATACTACTCAGCCATAAAAATCAACAGAGCCCTGGCTTTTGACAGAAAGTGGAAGAATATGGAAGATGTACTGCTGAGTGAGGCAAGCCAGGCTATGAAGGAGAGACATTGTATGTCCCCACTTAACATATACCGTTTGTCTGCATTCTATGTCTGAAACTGATTGACTAACAGTTGAACAAACACAAGAGATGGGTGTGAATGTCAGATGAGGTGTATGTGGAGGAGTGGGGCCTAACTAAAGACATTTGGAGAAGGAATACAGAGGTAGAGCATTGACGGGATGGGGAGGTGTGGTGTTATCTGTTGAAGATATTTCGATCAACGGGTCTGGGGAGAAATGTTCACATATCGAAATGGTCTCATTGTTTTCTACTCTTCCTGAGAGAGGAAGAGTAGGTGAGGGGCTTGAGAAGCCTTTTCTTTTCATCCTTATGTGCATTTAAGATATCCAGACTCATTGATAAATTAAATGCTAGGAATTCACAGTTTTCTCCACTCTCCAAATGCAGGCACTCTCTAAGAATGTCTGCTGCCACACAAGTGTACTGACATCTGCTGAGCATCCGAATATGCCAGACATTTCAGATATTTTACTGTCTTAAAATGCATTAAGTAGAATGCAGATGAGGAAACCAAGGCTCTAAGAGGGGAAATGAGAACCAAAGCCTCATTGGTTCTGCCAAATTGGCAGCAGTTAAGGTGTTAAGCAGTGGTCTGATGGTTTTCCCAAGTCTATTCCCTTTTCATTCAACTGAAATGCAGGCTGTGTTAGTGAGTTATTATCCAAGTTCCAGGAGTGAAATTCCGAGGCTATTTCTGCTGGAGAGTCACATGAGCATCTAACCTAAACAGCAAATGTTGTAGAGCAAAAATTGAAGATAGACATCATAATGTAGTGTTCTTTGTTGGAAATAATGAGTTTGGTGATGACCTTGATTTGGTGATTGCACACTGCATGTATGCTTTGTAAATCCATACTGTACACCACAAAGATGTACAGCAATTAAATGTAAATAGGAAATGAAAAAGAAATATATAAAATAATAATTAAAAAGCAAGCTCCAAAACCCCAAGCAAATGTCTACCTTCTCATCTGACACTTGACTATTTTTTGTTGCAGGAGGGTTCTCTGGGAGCCCATTGATTCCCCAGTTCATTACTTTTTAGAAGGAAAGAGAGCCAAACTCCATTATACTCCCTCCTCAACTCTAAAACTTCAACATAGTAATTCATTAAGCTCATACTCCATGGCGAGTACATCATGTGGATTCCCTCTGCTGAATCCTCTCTGATGTAGAGGCCATTATCATCTCCATTTTGTGGATAAGTAAAGTAAGGCTGAGAACAACTTAATGACTTGTTCAGAATTATACCCCTTGAAAAACTATGGAGCCGGAAGGAACTACACTGGACTGTCTTCTACAGTATTACTTTTGGCACATGGGGCCACATTTTATGGATCATGATGGCATGATGGTTCTTGGGTTCTGGTCTATGTAGTCTCTAAACTGCTTAAAATTCCTCTGAAAAACTCCTGCTTTGTAACAGCAGCACTTTCTAACTTGTGATATTGTGGTGGCCTTTGCACTTGGCTTAATCTTTACTTGCTCTAAACCCACTCTGTGATCCACACAGCCCCCAGATAGCCACATGGTCCGAATAGTTCACCTTGGGCTATGTCCACCTGTTGGCTGCAGCCCCTCTTTGCAGGTAGGCCATGATAAATTTCTTCTTGCCGTTGCATCACTGATTGGCATTACACTGATGAATTACAGTTTGTCTTTCTAGCCAAGCATCTCAGTCCTCTTGGAGACTAACATTGTACTGAGCCTGTAAAGAAGGGATAAACGTTGTACCAATTCAGAGGATTATTGTGAGGATTAAATAAGATGATGCATAGAATGTTCTCAGCATGGTGCCTTGCATACGGTAAGGCATGTTTCCATTATCAGCAACCCACTAGATCCCAATGTCCTGTGTTTCCTCCTTTATTTTTCTTGCCACAAACCTGATTATTTTCCCTGGTTTTTGACAAAGTGGATTATATACTGTGGAAATAAATTCTTTGTCAGAAATCTGTATTCTAATTATATTCTCACAATCCAGGGCTAACTTTTTAATTATTATTATTGTTTTTTTTGAGAGAGATTTTTACTATAGGGCATGTGTACTTGCCACAGAGACAGAGACAGAGAGACAGAAAACACGAAATCACCCCTGAGGGGGATGGCCACAGTGCAGCCCCTTCTCCTCCCGTCTCCTCTTGGGATTTTTGGGCATGCACACACTCATGCCCAATGTGAGTTTTAAGTTACTGAGTCCAGGACTAGAACCACAGGTGACTAATGGGAATCCAGTGATGTAACCATTATGCCATCCACTGGTCCCTTGTGTCTTTTGATAGGCAGAATTTCTTAATTTTAATTAAGCCAGCTTATCATTTTTTCCCTTTATATTCAGTGATTTTTGGGAATCCCAGTTTATGAAAATTTTTCATACCTGAAAGGATGAAGATGTTCTCCTATGTTACCCTCTAGAAGATATATTGTTTTTCATATTGCATTTAGATAGCTGATATACCTGGAGTTGATTTTTTATGTGTGGTGTGAGATAGGGATCAGGATTCATTTTGTTGTTGTTACATTGGGAATTTACATTTCTTGGGAAGCTGTTTTTTTTCCTTCTGCATGATCCTCTTATAATAATAAACTGATTGACCATCTATGCATGTTTTGTTTCTGATTTATTGAAGATGAATGTAAATTAGAATTTTAATACTTCCTAGACCTTAGAAAACTGACTCTGTTTACCCCACTTCTTCCTTTTGTATTTATGTCGTCATACATTTATATCATTCTACATTTATTTTGAAGGCCACATGCTATTATTATTTTGTATAATAGATATTCATTTAGATTTACTCGCATATTTATTATTTCTGTTGTTCTTCATTCTTTCTTGCATTTCCAGCCTTAGTATGGGATAACTTCTCTTCTTTTTAAAGATTCTCTCTAGTTCTGTTGTGACATTTGTATGCTGGATTAGCTTTTTTATTCTTTTGACATTTATTTTTCTTTCTTTCATGAGAGAGAGAGAGGAAAAGAGAGAGAAAGAGAGAGACAGGCACCCCCAGCAGAGAGGGTCATTATGCTCCAGACCTATGCCCAGTCTCAGCCTGGGTCACAGGCATGCACACACACCTGACATGTAGAGGGAGACTTTGAGTCATTAACTCAGGACCTTTCCATGTGGCCTCTGCATTATGGAACTTTGTTACCACAGCATTTGCTGTGGTTGGTTGACAGTTAACTTCTGATAGTTGATTGTAAACATCTTTTTCTACATTAAATGATGTCACATTAGTAACTTAAAATCAGCCCTGATGGGAATGTTGACATGCAGCAGTCAGCAAGCACTATAAACCAGGGCTTTTCTTCCTTGGTTAAACATTACCAATATGCCACTGGTTGGTGGCAAATTCTATAAGTTGTTGTGTATCTCAAAGTGTATTTTAGTTCATTTTTTTTTTGAGAGGTTTTTGATATAGGGCGTGTGCGCTCGCCAGACAGACAGAGAGAGACAGAGAGACAGAAAGCAGGAAATCACCCCCCAGGGGGGATGGCCACGCCACAATCCCTTCTCCTCCATTCTCCTTTCGGGATCTTGGGCATGCACGCACACGCGCCCGGCGTGAGTTTAAGCCACCGGGTCCGGGACTTGAACCACAGTCGACTACGTGGGAGTCCAGCGACATAGCCATTACGCCAACTGCTGGTCCCTATTTTAGTTCATTTTTGAAGGCTGTTTTGTTTTCATAGAATAAAGAGATATAACACCTCCAACAGAGTCTTGATACCATGATCCACTCCATCTTCAGCCAGACCAGGTCATGGACACATGCAAGCTTAGTATAATCAGGGAAGTTCCACGTGCAAAGTGGCATCCTTCCTTGTGGGTCTGCCTTGTGGAGTGTTGCATTTTTACCAATGTCACATTTTTATCACCACTCCCACACATACCCTTCTTTGATTAAGAATCATCAAGTACTTTGCAGGGAAATGGGTGAAGAGTGTCATGTTTCTCTCTGCCTTCCTCTGTCCCAGCTTTTGAACCCCCAAATCTTGGTTGCCCTTGATATGGGCTTGCTAAAATTTTTGTCTTCCAAGTTCTTGTAAGACCCTCAAAAACTCTTAGATGCCATGTGCTGCTTGACTTTCTATTTATGTTTCTGCCAGGCTTTTCAGTGTCTAATCACGCACTACTTACGGGTTGATAGATATCTGTAGAGGAAGACTTTAATGCAAAATATCAGGTGTCCCTCTATGATTTTTCTTTTCTGAGATTTTGGTGCTTCAAGTCTTTGATGTCTAGGCAGCTCTTGAGTGTCTTCGAACAAATGAAGTGTCTTACCAGTTTTCCGAGTTGTTCTTGGCAGGGACATTGCTTTCCTAAAGGTTTCTTTGTTTTGACTGGAAGTAGAAGTTGAAAGTTTTTGTTTTCCTGCATTGGGTTGGTTTTGGAAACAGAGTTTGAAAAGCCACAGAGTAGACTGGTAGATAGCCCATATTTTTCTGTAATCCAATATCGATTGACTGACTCTTACATTATTCTTTGAAAAGTTGAAAGAATGTATTAATAAAATCGCTTGGATATGGTGTACCCTGCTCACCAAGCTGTTCTTTGGCAACTTTTCCTAATGTCTTTCCTGATTATTACCTTAGTTAGATTTTTTTCCCTCCTCTTTAATCAATTTCAGTAATTAAAAAAATGCAATTATTAATTTCTTCTGTAGTTTGCAATTTATTTGTTGTAGATAAATATAATGATTTAAGATTGCTTTGTGTTTATATAGTCTCTGTCTCATAGATAGTGTTTCAGGTTTTGCATTCTATCTCTCACTTAGTTTGCTCAAAGTTTGTCTTATTTAATCAACTTTTAAAGAACTGGTTGCTAGTTTTTTTTTGGCTCAGTCTACTGTTTTAATTTTTATTTCTCTTATTATAATTTCTTTCTTTTTCTTTTTTTTTTTTTTTTTTTTTGCTTAAAAATTCTTGCCTTTCTCCTGCTTTGATTTTTTTTTTTTCACAGCTTTTTGTACTACCCATTTCTCTGTCCTGTCAGGATTTTGAGCATGCATGCACACATGCCAAGTGTGTATTTTTATACTACTGAGTCTGGAATTTGAACTGTAGTTGCCCATGTGGAATCTGGCTCCCTGTGCACAATACTTAATTGCTGTGTTGCAGGGCTGGCCCAGAGTTATTTTTCAAATGTTATTTCATTTGTTCTTCATAAGAATCCTTCAAAAAATATTGTTAACCCTGTCTTCCATTTGTATAAAGCAAGTCACTAGTGGAGTTGATGGCAAATGGAACATTTCAAACACATCTAAAAATTTTTTTCTTCCTGTAGCATACTTTCCTATTGAATTCATAGCACTTAGGGTTCTAAAGTCAAATCACTCTGAGTCAGTGGGGTAGGATAAATTTGCGTCAATAGTTTGCTCAGCCTGTGCTTCTGTTCAGACAGATTTGGATTCCAGCCTCCCATCATTTGCAGACCATCATGGGGATCAAGAATAATTGCCCTTATTTTCACACAGGTGTAGCCTAGCACTCTGAGCAAAGTACCTGGTGGAGAATTGCCTTGTCCCCAGAGCCAACAGTAGTGGGAAAGTCTTGGGAACAGATCTAGTGTTGTGAGGTTTAATTCCCTTTCCACTCTATTCTTCCCATTCCAAGGAATTGTATGTGGATGATACAGATACAGACAAGAATGCTACCTCTTGTCTATAGCTGAGCCAGCTTACTGGTTGACAGTAATAGAGGGTGTCCTAACAATTACAGGGCTGTTTAATCAGGTGGTGAGCCTATGTTACTCATTCTGGGTAAATCAGTAATTTCATTGGTACTTCCTACCCCTCACTTTCTTCTGAAGTAACTGGGGGCCATATGAATGGAAGGTGGTACCGAAACCAAAAGCTGCCCACTGTGTTTGGTGTGGAAACTCTGGTCATGAGTAGAGTTTGATTTTAAATTTCTTCACAGATATCACAGAGCAGTGCTTCAGTGGCTTACCCACCCACCCATCCATTCATCCTTCCATCTGTTTATTCATCTATCCATACATTCATTCATCCATCCACCCGTTTACTCATTCATATATCTATCCATCTACCCACCTATCCATCCATATATTCATTCATCTGTCTGTCCACCCACTCATCCATTCATTTGTTCATCTAGACATCTTCTTACCTATTCATCCATCCATTTATTCATTCCTCTATCTACCCACCACCTACCCATTTATCCATTAATTCTATCATGTGCAAATGCTAGAATGTACTTAGTTTTTATTGTCAGACATTAATTAGTATTGGTTTTTGCTATTGATATTGACCCTTCCTCAGTGGCATCTTAGTGGTAAAGAGTCTGGACTTGGTGGTCACGCTGCCTGGGATTGAATCTTGACTCTACTACATATTAGTTGTGTGACCTTGAACACATTTCTTGACCTTTTAATACCTTAATTTCTTCATCCTGAAATGAAGATTATATCATAATCTATGCCTTTTTCAAAAGTTTATTTCTTTTGGGAGAGAGAGAGAGAGAGAGAGGAACAACCACCCTCAACAAGGTCTTGTGCCATGATCCCTCCCCACCTCCCGGCCTTTCACAGCCTGCCAGGATCATGGGGGCATGCACACACAGGCCCGGAATGTACACAAACTGGAACTGGACCCTGATCTTCTGTATGGTTTGGAACTGAACCCTGATCTTCTCTATGGCTTCCAGCACTGCAGAATATTATGCCCCCACTGTGCTACTGCAGCTGGGCCTGTGTCTAATTTTTTGAGTTAAATTATATAACCCCCTTGGAGCTCAGAATTGTGCCTAACAGGAAGTAAGGGCATGTGGTACCTGTGACATGTGGAATGATGTTAGACTTTGCACATAGTCTGACTACTTCCTTGGGCTGTTTTCTCAAATTGGAATGATGACCAAAGATAAAACTGTTCCAGAGATTCTTCATGGGCATTGCCAAATTGCCCTTCAGGAATGCTGTGAATTAGTTCAGCATTTACATCTTCCCAGCTGGACATGAGAATGCCCATTTTACCTGAACATTTGCCAGTGCTGGTCAGTTATTTTAATTTTTGCCAATTTTGTCAAGATTGTCAACTACTGGTCTTATTTTTCAATAATTTTTTAACTTATGAATTTAAATATATATTTTTTACTATTTATTTTATGGCCCTGTCTCCCCCCTCCCCCCGGTTCTCTTTCTTGACTTTTTTCTTAGTTATGGTTCATTTCAATATTTAAAATAACTTAAATAATTTTCTGCCACTTACATTATAGGTATTGTCATCATAATGTTTTTTATTTTATATCTAGATTATGACATGCTTTGATGTATAGGAATTTAAAATGTTAATGTAATAAAAAGCTTTTAATTTTTCTCTGTAAGTTTAGAAAGGTCTTCTCTATCACCAAGTCAGTTATGTCTGTGTATGTATTGCATTTATTATTTTTTTTATTTAATTCTTGAGTTAAACTAGATTTATGTTGATTGATGATATAAGGTAGGCATTTCACAGTTTTTCTTCTACCTGTTATTGAAACCCATGTCACTGAATATAGAATTTTAAATGCCATTTTTATTATACATAGAATTATAATACACACATACTATATATATTTTATAATGTATATATAGGTGTGTTTCTGGGCTTTTTATGCAATTCTTTTGTTTGTTTATACTTCTTTATTGTAGCTTTTTTTTTTACTTTTTTCTTTTTTTTGGAGAGGTTTTTGCTATAGGGCACGTGCGCTCGCCAGACAGACAGAGACAGAGAGACAGAAAGTGAGAAATCACCCCCCAGGGGGGATGGCCATGCCGCAATCCCTTCTCCTCCGTTTTCCTCTCGGGATCTTGGGCACGCACGCACACGTGCTTGGTGTGAGTTTTAAGCCACCGGGTCTGGGACTCGAACCATGGTTGACTACATGGGAGTCCAGCGACATAGCCATTACACTAACTGCTGGTCCCTATTTTAACTTTTTAAATAAATAGTGATATAATTGTGATATAATTGTGAATTCAGTTTTCATTTGTTTGTTTCAAAAATTTCTGGGCTATTTCTGCTTCTTATTTACCCAAAATAAATTTGCCAAGTTTGAAAAATCCAGATGGGATTTTGATTGAAATTGTTTTAAGTTTAAAGATAATTTTGAGAAAATTAACATGTTTATAGTAATGAAACTTCCCATCCACAAATATAGAAATTTCTCCATTTAATAAGTCATTTTTTCATATGTAATAGTTTAGTTTTATGGATTTCTTAATTTAATCCTGAACATTTCATGTTACATTTATTTCCAGGCATTTTATATTTTCATTGCCTCCACAAATAGGATTTTTTTTCCTGTTCTATTTTCTAGTTGGTTATTACTGATTGTTGATTAGATCTTTATTTGGTAACCACATATCTTTCTGAATTTTCTTATTCACTCTGAATTTTTTCAATTCATTCTCTTGGGCTCTTAAGATATGTAATTACATATGCAAAAATATGTTTTAGATTCTTTCAAATATATTGCCTCTTATTTTGTTTCCTGCTTTATTGCATTGGCTAGAAGTTCTAAAACAATATTAGAAATATGTGTTTTGGATATCAGGCCTGAATTTAGAAGGGGATATACAGTTTTAAAGTTTATTTATTTATTTCTTTTATGAGAAAGAGAAACAGCACCCTAATGGAACTTTGGTGCTGCGGCCCACCCCCAGCCTCAGCCAGCCCTGTACCTGTGTGACTGGCATACTCAGGGAGGTTTCTGGACATGAACCTGGAAACTTGCCATGTGGGTCAGCCTTGTAGAATGTCATGTTTTGCTCTGTGCCATCGTTTGGGCCCTGGATATTTAATGGTGAAATTTTATGCACTTAGAGAACTTGGATATGTGAGTGGTCATACTTGGACTTTAGGAGTAGGCCTTCTAGATGCTTCTCAAATACAAACGTCTGTTTATATCCCTTACTGTTTCTGTACCCACTCCCAAGCCTTCACTACAACAGAAGTGAATGAAAGCAAGAGAATTTGTCTCTGTGGGATCATGGGCGACATGATGGGGATTGTTTGGGCAACATGAGTGGCCAATTTGAGCCACACTGGTTTTTGCCACATCTTTCTGGATGTCTCTATTCCATAGGCTGCACCAAGATTCACAAGGGACACTAAACTGGCAGGCTTGCTCTGATACATCAATCCTGCTTGATTTGATCATCCTTTTATTCCTGTTAGAGACCTCTAAGCAACGCTCCTGCCTTCTGTAACTTCTCCTCAGCAACCCTTCCTCACCTTCTGCACCCCCAGCCTACACACTGCATGGGGAAACCCTAACAAAGGAAAACTGTCACATCACTCCAAAGTCTGTAGATCCCAAGCCTCGACGTGACTCAGCCCCTCTGTTCGCAGACGTGGGCTGCTCTGTTGGACTCTTTCAGGCCAGTGTTTCTGGGAGATGGGACTGTAGAGCGGTGTGTGGATAGGCCCTCCTGGATGGGAGATTTCTGTTTCTGGAGTGTTTGCTTGACTGGCATAGAGTGAGGCAGTGACCTCCCTGTCTCTCTGAAAGCAGAAATTCTGTGACTCAGTCTGGCTGCCGCCTCCAGCCCTGAGCTCTGAGCTGGTGCTTCTTGTTCCGTGGGCTGATGGAGGTGCTGCCAGTGGATGGCGGAGTGCGGCGGAGCCAGCTACTCCTGGAAGCCAGTACTTAGTCTCTGGTGTGCTGAGTGCTGTCCTGGGACTGCTGGTTTCAGCTGCTCTAGGAACCAGCCCTCCTGGGCCATCAGCCCCTGCTCTTTTTTCCTATGAAGACTTCTCTAGATTTTTTTTCCTCCTTCCCACCAGTGTTCCTTTTGTGATCTCACATCTCCCCAATCTTTTCTTTTTAAATTATATATAAAAGCACCTAGCATAAACTTTACCTTCTCAACAAAATATTTTTTAAGTGTGCAGCTCAGAGGCATCAAGTATGGCCACATCGATGGGCAAACATCTCCATCTTTTATCCGCAGAGCTCTTTATTTTGCAGGAACTGAATCTGAGTCTCCATTAAACACCAACTCCTCATTCATGGCCCCCCTCAGTCCCTAGCAAGCTCTGTTCTGCGTTTTGCTTCTTTGAATTTATCTGCTTTAGGGACCTCATAGCAATCAAATCATATGGTATTTTTGTTACTGGCTTATTTTACTCTGCTTCGTCTCCTCCACGTTCATCCATGTTGCAGCCTGTGTCACACTTCCCTTCCTTTTCAAGGCTGAATAATAGTCCATTGTATGTGTAGACTACATTGTTCATTTTGTCCATTTATCTGTTGTTGAAAAACTGAATTGATTCCATGTTTTGGTTATTGTGAAATAATCCCTGGATTTTTTTTTTTTTTTAGCGGATAAAAGCTTCAAAGTAGCTAGCACTTTTTACCATTATCCCTCTGAATTTTTGAAATACTTAAAAATTTGCTGTTTTTATCATCTCTATGTTATAGATGAGGAAACAGAGACTTGGAGAAGTTCAGTAATTTTTTCAAAGCTGCCTTTAAAAAAATAGCTTTATTGAGGTAGAATTTATATACCTTATAATATACTTGTCAGTGTTTTTTAGTGTATTCAGAGTTGTGCAACATCATCACAGTCAATATTAGAATATTTTTACCACCTCAAAAAGAAACTAAATATTCTTCAGCTCTTACTTCCTATTCCTGCATTCCCACCCCAGCCCCCTGACAACACTAAGCCACTTTCCGTCTCATAGATGTGTCTATTCTGGACTTTTATCTGAATGGAATCATATAATGCATAGTCTTTGGTCTGACTTCTTTCACTTAGCATGTTTTTCAGTTCATCTAAATTATAGCATTGCCTCAGTCCGTTTCCTGTTGCTTGATGGCTAAATACCTGGCACTGGGGGTGATTTATAAGAATAGAGGTTTATTCAGTCCACAGTTTGGAGGGCATGAGGTCCAGAGCCCTACTGGGTGAATGCTTTTTGCTGATGAGGATTCTCTGAAGAGTCCCGAGATGGCACAGGCAGCACATGGTGAGACAGAACAAGAGTGTATCTTTCTTTCTCCCTGTCTGCATCAGAATTCAGTCATGGGGCCCCCACCCCGATGACCTCATTAAATCCTAATCATATCCCAAAGACCCTACCTCTTTGTCCCGCAGTTGGGTTTAGTTTTTCCTTTATTTCTTCCCTCACAATCAAATTACATCACATGAATATGTGAGGGGCATTGATACCATAAGCAAGTATGTATCGGTACTCATTTTCTTTAGTGGTCCAAAGTTACTTTTTTTAAATTTTTTTTTGGAGAAATTTTCGCTATAGGGCGCGTGCGCTCGCCAGACAGACAGAGAGAGACGTAGAGACAGAAAGCGAGAAATCACCCCCCAGGAGGGATGGTCACGCCACAATCCCTTCTCCTCCATTCTCCTCTCGGGATCTTGGGCACGCACGCACACGCGCCCGGCGTGAGTTTTAAGCCACCGGGTCTGGGACGCGAACCGCGGTTGACTACGTGGGAGTCCAGCGACATAGCCATTATGCTAACTGCTGGTTCCCCAAAGTTACTTTTTGAACCCAAGAAGTTTGAGTCCACAGTCCCACTTTCAGCCACGACACTATCCTGCCTCCCTCTTACTACCTGGTAGTCAAGTTCATGTTTGCTTGCTGGTTCTTCCCAGCCCCTCCTCACATCGCAGGACTGGGATTCAGCCTTGTTCCTCAATTGGCCACTGTTGTATGGCACATAAGGAAAAATGCGTAACATAAAAATCAGTCCTTTGTCTGCTGATGGCTGTGTGTTAGAGTTGCAAACTAAACTCTGGCAAGGGGTTATTCATATCAGTACTCTGTGTGACGGTTATGTGTCATGTTTTGCTATTAGCAATGAGAACAGACAGACGAGAAAATGTTCATTAAAGGACTCTGAAACAGTGCAAATTATAAATGTATTGATGGTGGGGACATATCTCCATTTGCAAATTAGATTTAGGAGTTGGCGAATGGCCCACAAGGTGGAAGTTTGTACATGCTGGCTCTGGGCCCGTAGCCGCTGTGACAGCTGAGGATTCCATGGTCTCAAGGTTACTGGCCTGCATCATAAAAGACTGGTTAATGGGAGCAAGTCACAGGTGACCTTTAGTCTAGGGACCAGAAAGTGGTTATTGACCTGCTTAAGGCCGTTGACACAGTAAATGCAGACTCAAGTGTCTGTGATCCCAAGGTCCCTGCTTTCCTCACTCTCTCAAGCCTTGGTTGCAGACAAGGCTGTGTGGGAAGCTGGTGAGAGACTAACATCTCGTTGAAAGTAGGAGTTCCCTGACTGGCCTAGGTTTCTTTTGGAGACATTATGCAGGTGGAAGGGGTGGTCTGAAAGTAGTGTCCTGACTGCAGAACACTCTGTAGAGTCCAGTGGTTATGTCTATGAAGTCCTTGAGAAAAACAATGTCTATTTTCTAGACCTAGAGTGCTAGACGGAGGCTGGGGCAATTGTTTGGGGATCTGTACTGCCTCTGAGAATTCCCTTCTCTCTCTCAGTCCAGTCACTAGAGCTTTATAATATCAAACTCGCATTCAATGAGTGCTTGTTCTGTGTAAGCACGTGGCTCAGTGCTTTATAGGCATTAGTTTGTTTATTTTTGATGGTGAGGTGATCATTATTAATCCATTTTACAGACAGGGAAATTGATACATTAAGAGGACTGCTTGCTAAACCCTGTAAGGATGTGACTCAGACTACCTTGTTTATTTTTCTTGGAAATATTTTTTGCAATATATGTACAGACTTATTGCAATACTGAGAATCTAAGCAATATAAACTTTCTTGTGACTTATTGGCAAGTACTGTAGCTTGGGCACTATCTGTATTCTTGGCTGCCAAATTCCACACTGTTGCGGTACATCTCAGTCTGTTTGTTTACTTTATTGGGGTCTCTCTTTCTGCAGTTCTTTTCTTTTCTTTTGAAAAGTTCCTGCCCTTGATGGTGGACAGGAGGTGAACAAGTGGCATGGCTAGAAAGATCAATCTAGTATCAAGGAAGAAGGTTGATCTGGATGATAAGTGCAAGCCTTGCGGTGTCTAGAAGCAGGAACACCATTATGGATTTGGTGAAGGAAACAGGAGGAAACTCAGTGGTCACAGACTGTGGGCAGCCTTTGCATGGGGGCATCAACAGTGTCACTGTAGCCTAAGAGGCAGTGATTGTGTATCTGGACCACATTGGGAAGGTGGGAACATCATGACTACCCAGCCTTAAACTGAAGAAATAGTAGCACTGGGTTACAACATTGAAAACCAGCTTTGGAGGGAACACGCAATGACTCATTCAATGGCTCCATTGCCTGGGATACAACTCTAAACTTCAAGTATGTCTTTACCCCCAGAACGCCATACTCTACACATAGTGGGTGCTTATGTAGTCAACCTTATTGAATGAGAGCGAGCCCAAACTCCATGCCTGTAATTGCTAGTCAGCCTGACTCCCTAGGAGAAGCCCTTTCTCTTGTCTTCCTTCCCAAGCCTTCTTCCCTTTTCTGAGTTTCTGTCCAGTTGCTTTCTCTTTCCATGTCCTCTAATCTGGATACTCTGGATCCGCAGTGTGTCTGGTCTTCACCCAACTCTGCCTTCATCCTCAGTGCATCTGTCTTTGGCATTCTCCTGTCTCCTGACTTATATCTTAACCATTTCAACCCCATGTCCAAAGACAGTGCTTCTCAAAAACTCTATGGCTCAGACTCAAAGATGATCTGACTACCATGGTTCTAATCTGAAAACCCCGATGACCGTCCCCAAACCCCGTCCCTAATCTGGTGGTTACAACAGGATTTACTTTCTGACTAAATAAAGGCTTAAGATAACACTATCTAAATACCAAACTTCAGGTGATTGGAATTCTTGGTATGGTCTATCAGAAAAATCACTATTATAAATTGTCTACTTGGGCATGTAAATGAAGTATATGGGTTTGGTATTATTAAGTTAATCAACTATGACTCTTTTGTATGGACTTGTTTATCTGTTACTTTTATTTATGAAATTGGTTAGCAAAGAATGTCTCCCACTTCAGAACATTTTCTGGAAGACCTTTAATATCTTGCAATCAGGAATAGACTTAACTCTATTGGGGAATCATTGCAGAGTGATTTTAAGAATAAAATCAGACAATAAAATTTATTTTTCCGAAAGCTTAGCCTGCCTTCTGAGTGGAGATGAGATTGGAGGAAGGAGACTGAGGCAGAAAATTAGTTAGAAGTCATTGAACTAATTATATTCAAAGATAATTATCATGTATGTGATCTGTTAGGAAAGCTTCTAAAATTACCGCAATTGCACTCCCGCATTAATTTATCTTCAGAGCCTATAAGGGCGTTTTCCTTTATGGTTACATTGGCTTTACTTGAGTTTATTGACAAAGCTTTGCAGAAAAGGCATATCCAAGATACTCTCTTACCTCTTGCTCAGACAGCATTTTTCCTTCTTGTTATTGTAATGTCCTTAGAGAAACAAGAGTTTAGAAACTTCCTACTGAATATGAAGAGAGGACACAAATGCCTTCAAGGAAGCTGCCATAAACCTAGCCATTTTGTATTGTCGTATACAAATACAAAAGGAGCAAAAGGGTGAATAGGGAAAGTAGTTTCACCTAGACCACTGCCTCCAGACATGACTGTTAGTTACTAGCTTCATGAACATCCTCCCAAAGATGCTTTGAGCATATTCAAGCTCATATATAGAGAAAGAAACCTTTTTCTTTTGGGGAAGACATTATTTTTTTCTGTATTGCAGCCTGTGGAGCTCAGAAGGGTTTTGCCAAGATGTTGATTAAATGGGGATCCAACCCCGAGTACAACTTCTGTGAGGAATATACCATATTTCACTAAATATAAGATACTGTCAATGATAAGAAACTGTACCAAGACAGGAAACCATATGCAGTCAATTAATTATGTTACTCCCTCAATTGTATAATATATCCTGATTTCATAGATGTTAAAATGTGGAAAAAGTTGTTTCAGCATTTATGAAATATGGTGCTTTCTGTTCTCATCATTCAATCCTGTTCACACACTGTCACCATTATGGATGTCATCAATAAAAGTGATGGCTCTGGTGATTTGCATTATGCCTGTGTTTATTCTAGAAAGAAAAGTGGCTATGACTACAGAGCCATGCATTATCCTTGGCCAAAAAAATGTCAAATCTGTTTCAATCTGGACTGATTTTCCTCAAGGTCTAGTGCCTGTCTGTCACTCTGGATCCTTTTCACCATCAGCTTGAGGATTCACTGTCCTTTTCTGCTGTGCTGTATGTGCCTTGGGTTCCGTGTATTCTCTTCATTGATTTACATTCTTGTTATCATGAGGCATATTCTCAGTAGATTCTCAAAAAAGGTGGATGAGAAGTTAATTTTTAAGATTTGCATTTCTAAGAATGTCCTTATTCTACTCCCTTACTTGATGGGCTAAGTATAGAATTCTGATTTAGAAATCATTTTCATTAAGTTTTGGAAGTATTGCTGTATTGCTTCTAGTGTTCAGTGTACCTATTGAGAAATCTGAAGCCATTCTTGATTTCTGGTCCTTTGGATGTAAAACTTTATTTTCCTTTCTGGAATTCATAACTTGGTCTTTGAAATTCAGTTTTGGGTTTTCAGGTACACCTTTATTTAACTCTGTTTTCAGTCATTGTATGGAAATTTACATTCTATCTTGTGGGAATTTTCCAGGATTTATTTATTCTCTCTTATGTCTCTGTTCTCACTTTCTTAAGCTTATGTTGTTCAGATGTTGATTTCTCAGTCTTCTGTCTGTCTATTTCCTCTCATATTTCTTATAATTATATAATTGTTTATTTCAGAAGATTCTAGTTTCACTCTCATTTTTTAATTTTCTTTTTACTTTTATAATAAATTTTATTTAAAAACTTTACAATGAGAAATTGTGCATAGTCTTTCAACTCTATTCATATTCCCATGGTTTGTTTATTTTTTATATTTCCATTTTTTATTATTCACACATTAAATCACTATTTATCATTTAGATTGTGAAGAGACTTTACCCAGCATGATATACACCTCAGTCCAGCCTAGTTGAGACTATTATTCACATCCTCGTCAACACATAATAAACCTTACCTGTGTCCTACAAGTGTCTTCCCTCTCTACTTCCCCCCAAATTTCCTTTCCTACGCTCTTCCCCTCCCACACTCTCTTTCCACTTTGTCTTTAGTGTCCATTACATTTTTTAATAGTCTTAGCTACAACAGTTTTACATAAATGCAATCAATATGTACTCCATTTCATCTGCCTTCTTACACTGTGTATAATTATTTTGAGATTCATTCATGTTCTTGTGTGTACTAATAGTTCTTTTCTTTTTATTGCTAAGTAATATCTCATTACATAGATACAATACAGTTAATTTATCCATTCACTTATCATTGGACATACATGTTTGTAGTTTTTGGTTATTAAAAACAAAGCTATGAATGTTCATGCATAAATCTTTATAAGGATGTATGCTGTAATTTTTTTTGGGGATAACTGTATAAATGTGGAATGGGGGAATCATATAGTAGATATATGATTGTAGATTATGTTTTGGAGAACTGCCAAACCATCTTCCAAAGTAGTGGTACCATTTTACATTCCCACCAGCAATGTATGAGTGTTTCTGTTTCTTCATATCCAAGGTTTAGTATGGTCAGTGTTACTAATTTTAACTTCTTTCCCAAGAATATAGTGGTATTTCATTGTGGTTTCAGTTGCATTTCCTAAATGACTAATGATTTTGAAGATCTTTTGATATGCTTAGTCTGTAAACCTTCTTTGGTGAGGTATATGCTCACATCTATTACCCATTAAAATTTTTTTCCTATTTCTCAGTCCTTTTTAAAAAAATATTTATTTATTAAATTTTATTTGTTGTTATTTTTTATTTTGGCCAGAGAGAGTCAGAGAGAGAGAAGAGGGATAATGAAAAAGCTATCTGTAAGGACTGAGACTCAAATTTGGGAGTCCAGCACCTCAAACACCACACCACCTGTCAGTCCCATATTATTGAGCCTTATGAGCTCTTTATTCTGGATAGAAGTCTTTAATCAGATACATGTTTAAAAATATTTTATCTCAGTTGTTGGTTTGTTCTTTCTCTTAACAGATTCTTTGAAAGAACAAGGGCTGAATACCCATTTATTCAACATTCTATTTATGTTCTGTTTTTTAAATTTCATCTTCTATTTTTATGTTCATTTATTTTAAAATTTCCCTTTATCAATATTTTCTATCTGATGTGCCATAGTCATCATTTTTTAAACATGGTTTCCTTTACTTCTTTGAACATATTTATAACAGTTCTTTTGAAGTGTTTGCCTGCTAGATTCAACATCTGGGCCCCCTCAAATATTGTTTTTATTGCTTGCTTTCACCCCTGTGTATTTGTCACATCTGCATGTTCTAATGTTTTATCATTTTTTATTAAAATCCAGGCATCTTAGAGAACACATTATAGCAAATCTGAATACAGATTCTTTCTTTCCACCCCCAACCAAGTCTTGTTGTTTTTGTTTGGTCATTTATTTACTTGTTTAATGACCAGGTTTAATTAAATCATAAAGTCTTATTTGCCCAGCAGTACACAGCTTATAATGTCCAGGCTTAGCATTTTTCCTTGTGTTTTTTTTATTTTGTGTTATTTTTTAGGTTTTTGCCATAGGGCACATGTGTTAACTGGAGAGGGAGAGAGAGAGAGAGAGAGAGAGAGAGAGAGAGAGAGAGAGAGAGAGAGGAAGGAGAAGGAGGAGGAGAAAGAGAGAGAGGAAGAGAAAAAGACCGAGAGACAGTGAGAGGGAAAATAAGAAATCAAGCCTCTGGGTCTGGGACTCATACTGTGGTCGGCCATGTGGAAGTTCAGTGCCTTAACCACTATGCCACCTACTGTTCCCCCCCCCCCCCCCTTTTTTTTTTGGTAGTTTTTAGTTTGGTTTCCTAGGAATTTATCCTGGGTCAACATAAGTCAGTTATTGGCCAAAAGTTGTGTTTATGTTCCTTTAACAAATTCGATTTTCATTCTTTACCATTATGTTTTTGTGTCTTGGAGATGAGGGTCACTTTTATTTACTGTTCAGTCAGTATTTGGTCAGAGATTGTGCTTCAGTCTCTTGAATCAATAAGGCCACCACCCTTTGCTGATAGATCCATGTGGAGAATGCTTTCAAGTCTGCTATATTCTGACTCTGATTGCTCCTGAGTGGGTCCAACCTAATGAATATGGCCAGGCTTCTGGACTCTCAGAGATAAGACTGATCCTAGGAGAGTCCTTATCAACTGTTTCTTTCCGTAGTTCTGTTAAACTTACGACTGATCTCCTATTTCATTAGTTGCTACTAGCTTCATGGATCTACTAGTTTACTCTTAACTGTTCAGACACTAAGGTTTCCTTTGTTTTCCGCAGTATCCTTAAACTTGATATTCTCTGTGCTGTTTCAGATAGCTCTTTGAGGTATAGCTTTTGGTTTGCTAGTCCTTTGGTCTCTTTCTCTTTGAGCAGAATGTCTGCACCACTGAACTGAAGCTGGGGGACAGGGACAGAAGCATAACATCTCCTGTATGACACCTCTACTCCATGGATGGGCATAGGAAAAAGGATGATAGCCCCTGATTTTCTCAGCTTACCCCTCCGTTGTATCCTGCAACATATTAGCAATCTGAGTTGGGGAGATGATTGAGACCCCAGTATTCCGTGCCCCTGTCATGACTACTGTAGAGTTCTTGTTCTAAAAATGGTAACTGGTTTGTGCAAGGAATCCCTAGTCTCTTACCTGTCTTCAAGTTTCTGCAACATGGAGCTGTGTGGTAGGGGATGAAAGACTCTGGTAGCCTGTCCTCATCCTAGAGTGGGACTATATCCTTAGGTTGGGAGCTAGTGGAGGAGAAAAGGAACTTCCTTTCCTTTGGGTTCATCACCTGGAATGGAGCTTCTGTAACATAGAACTGGGCTGGGGAATCAGGCAGGTCATAGATCAAATGCCACAAACTATTATTGAGATTTAGTAGATAGTGTTTTATAAATATTTCTACATTTTCTGTGTGCACTTAGGACAATTTTAAGAGACTTGAAATGCTTATTTTTCTTTTATAATTTTTACTAGTTAAATTATTATTTTGTTGGAGAGTCTTTTGAGCTCTTCACACAGTTAATCTAGAAGTCCAGGCTCGCCTTCTTAATCATCCCTTAAACTTAAATGACCCTTATTTTAGAATAGTTTTATATTTGGGTTTAGAAAAGCTGTAGAGGTAGTACAGAGAGTTTCCTTATGTGCCTCTCCCAGCTCTTGTATTGTTAACATTTTACTGTACTGTGGTACATTTAATTAATTCAATATTGGTGAATTATTATTAAACTCTACACTTCATCTGGACTTCATGGGATTTTCCCCTAATGTTCTTTCTCTATTCTAGGATGTGCAGGATTCGAGGAGTTTCAGGGCTGGTCAAGGAAAAAAATATGACTGGGAGGTGGTTACTGCCACTCACACAGACACAACGTGGGCTATTCTCTGACAGGTTTTCTTATGGGGAGGTCCTTCATAGCAGGAGACTGTCTAGAGACTATGAAATGGATCAGTGGTACCCAGAAGGGGAGGAGAGCAGAGATACTCTTAGGGAAGTGGAGGACTTGTGAGGGGGCTTGGTCTAGATGATGTGGCTCAGCAGTCTGGGGAGGGGGGTGGGGTCTCTGTGTCAGAGAGCTCTGGAGGGCAGCAGCAGCTTGAGGTCTTCACAGTTATAGGGTTTATATTTTCTATGATTAGCAGATGTTGGGAAAAGTGTCACAGGGTATGCAAAGCAAGCAGACTCTAGTGGCCAAAAATCTGCTCATTTGGCCTGTGTTTCAAATAATTGGATGTGAAAATTTTGAGTTTAATGCCTATTCCAGGCCAATGTGTTGCTAAAAATAAATACTCAAGTCTGGGTAATTTATAAAAGTAGATTTTATGTTTAGATCTTTGATCCATTTTGAGTTGAATTTTGTTAGTAGTGAGAGATAGGGGTCCAGTTTCATTTTTCTGTAGGTGAATGTCCAGTTTTTCAGTGCCATTTGGCGAAAAGATTTTCTTTTTCACACTGGATTGTCTTGTGCCCTTTGTTGAAAATTAATTGACTGTCCTTTTCAGGGTTTATTTCTGGGGTCTCTATTCTGTTCTGTTGGTCTAAGTTGAAGGCTGTTTTTCTGCCAGTACCATGCTGTTTTGATTATCACAGCTTTGTAATATATTTTGGGTTCAGGGAGAACATGCCTCCTACTTTATTCCTTTTGCATAGCATTACATTGGCTATATGGAGTCTTTTCTGACTCCAGACAAATTTTATGATTATTTTTTTCTAATTCTGTAAAGAATATCTCATCTCTGGTAACTTGACTGGGGCTGCATTAAGTTTGTACATTAATTTGGGTAGAGTTGACATTTTTATTATAGTTAATTCTCTCAATCTAGGAACATGGGGTGTCTTTTCATTTTTAGTGTCATTTTCAATTTCTTTTTATTAGTTTTTTTCCCACCTTTTTTTTTTTTTTTTTTTTGTAGTTTTTCTTGTAGAGCTCTTTGACTTTTTGGGTTAGATTTAACCCTAGGTATCTTATAATTTTTGTAGCTATTATAAATGGAACTGCTTTCCTTAATTCCACCTTAGTCTGCTCATTGTTGGTGTATAGAAATGTGATAGATTTTTGTATATCAATTTTGTATCCTGCCACTTTACTGTATTCATTTATCACTTCCAGGAGATAGATAGATAGATTTATTTATTTATTTATTTATTTATTTATTTTCTTGGATTCTTTGTAATCCATTGTAGTTGCTTGTTATTGGTCTGTTCAGGCTTTCTGTCTTCCTGATTCAGTCTTGGTAGATTATATGTGTCTAGAAATTTTTATTTCATCCAGGTTTTGTTTGTTGGCATATAGTTACTTGTAGTATTTTCTGATTATCTTTGTATTTCTTTTAAGTCTGTTGTATTGGGTTGTTTGGAAAGTTATGATGCATTTTGTACAGGAAAACATAGAAAAATATGTCATGACTTTCCCAACAAACTAATAACATTACCTACTTCATTGCTAATTAGATTTATCTGGTTTCTTTCCCTCAACAACCTAAAAATAGAACTACTATACAATCCAGCAGTTCCATTCCTGAGTATGTACCCAAAGGACAGGAATACACAATCAGTTAGAAAAACACTTGCACATCTATGTTCATTGCAGCATAATTCACAATTGTGAGACATGGAATCAACCTAAATGTCCAAAAATAGATAAATGAATTGAAAGTGTTACACATATATACTATGAACTACTACTTAGCCATAAAAAACAATGATACTCTGGCATTTGATAGAAAGTGGGTGAATATGGAAGATTCAATGCTAAGTGAAGCAAGCCAGGTTATGAAAGAGAGGAATTGTATGTCCCCACTCAGTATATACCAAATGTCTGCTCTCTATAGAAGACACTGAAAAATTGGAAGGTATAAAATCATGGAGAGCAACTGTGAATACAAGAGACAGTGTGGTAAGAGGGTAAGAAATGGGGGAGGGTTGGAAGGGAGGAAATCAAGGGGAAACAAAAGCAAAACATTTAAGGGACACAAAAATGAAAAATTATCTGTTGATGATAATGTGTATGGTAATATCTTTGACTGGAGTAATATATATTGTACTAATGTTGGGAAAATTCATTTTGTATGCTGCAAAGATGTACAGTGATTGAAGGTAAACAATAAGAAAATAAAAGAAAGAAAAAAATTAGAATAGAGGTTTATTTGGCTCACTGTTACAGAGATTGAAGATCAAAGGGCTACATCTGGTGAGTATCTTTCTGCTGGTGGGGCCTCTGCAGAATCCCAAGATGGCACAGGGCACCGCATGGTGACATAGATAAGAGCATATCTTTTGTGCCCATGTCTGTGCTTCTCTATAAGCCCACAAATATCTAGTCCTGGAAGCCTACCCTGATGCCAAAGGCCTAGTCTTTCAACAACAAAGGCCCTGCCTTCAACATTATAATAGGGAGACATCTTCATCTTCTCACCACTGTTACAATGGCTCACCAGATTTAATATATAATTTTAAGGGGACACAGTCAAACCGTAGCATTGCCAGCAGGCTTCACAACCAGCTGTGAAGAAGCAAACAACCTAGGGGCTACTAGACAGAGGCCATCTTACACTCATTTATACCTGAGTATAAATGGGATCCCATCCAGCAAAACTATCACTTTTCATGTTGCTTGTCTTCCTAGCTTTCTCTGGTCTGTGCCAGTTTTCCAGACTTTTCTAATTTTTGATGCCCTTTTTAATTTTGAAGAATACGGGGCAGGCATTTTATAGAATGTCCCTCAACTTGGATTTTTCAGATATTTTCCTCATGGATATATTGGGTTATGCATTTCTGGGAGGAAGACCCCGTGGGATCTTTCATCATACTATACCATTTTCATCATACTTACATCAAGGGTACATGCTGTCAACATGACATCACTAATGTTGCTGAGGTAATATCTGTTCAGTGTCTCCGTTACAATGAAGTTACTTCCTCCACTCCTTTGTACTTTATTCTTTGAGAGCAAGTTACTAACCATGGCGTACACTCCAGGGTGGGGAGTTAAACTCCACATTCTGGAGGGATATCTATATAAATTATTTGGAATTCTTTTGTATGGGAGATTTACCTCTTTTGCCTAATTTATATAATTACTTAGCCATTTATTTATATGGTTACTGTATGAACATGTATCTTGTAATTGGGTTACCATCTAGTTCACTAGTATTTATTTTGTTTAGGTTGTTCCAGTTTTGGTCACTGGGAGCTCTTTTAGGTTGGTCCCCTTGTGCTTTATGCCTCCATCCTTTTTATTTTTTGTCACTTTCTTATTGGCACTACAAGATGCTCCAGGCTCATTTTGTGTTTTCCATGCCTCAGTCCTAGTATTAGACAGTTTTCCAAGAAGGGCAATGGTATTAGAACTGAGAGAGATCCCGATGCTAGGCATTATTATTTTTTATTTTTTATTTATTTATTTTTTTTAGAGATTTTTTCTATAGGGTGTTTGTGCTTGCCGGTGAGACAGAGAGACAGACAAAGTGAGAAATCACCTCCTAGGGGGATGGCCACTCCACGATCCCTTCTCCATTCTCCTTTTGGGATCTTGGGCACGCATGCACACGCACCTGATGTGAGTTTAAGCCACTAGGTCTGGGACTTGAACCACGGTTGACTACATGGTAGTCCAGTGACATAGCCAATTACACTAACTGCTGGTCCCAAATTTCAGTTTTCTATACATAGAAATTAAAAATAAGTTTACAATTTAATGCTATTTTAGTAAAGGGTTATAGCTAGATTGGATAATAAATATAGTTATTATTTGTTATGCTAAACTAAATCTCTCATGTTTTACAAGCTCCTTTATTTCATTGCTTTTTTTTATTTTTTAAGGTTTTTGCCATATGGCATGTGCACTAGCCAGAGAGAAAGGGACAGTGAGAGGGAAAGTGAAAAATCACTCCTCAGGGGGCCTGGCCACACCACTGTAATCCCTTTTTCTCCAGTCTCTTGGGATTTTTGTCTGGCATGAGTTTCAAGCTGCCAGGTCTGGGACTTGAACCATACTTGACCATGTGGCAGTCCAGTGCCTTAATCATCATGGCACCTGCTGGCCTCCATTGCTGGTTTTAAAAAACAAATGTTTGGGCCAGCTGGTGGCATGATGGTTAAAGCAGCTGGATCCCACATGGCTGACTATGTGGTGTGAGTCCTGGATCTGGTGACTTGAAAAACATGCCAGGCACATGTGCATGTGTGCCTAAAAGTCCAAGAGTAGGATGGAGGAGGAGGGACTGTGGCATGGTCATCCCCTCCTGGGAATGATTTCTCACATTTCCTTTCTGTCTCTGAGTACATGTTCCTTATAGCCAAAAAAATAAGCAAAAAAACACAAAATGACATTTTTGTTGGGAGAAACACATGGATGAACATTAGTTTGAGTCATTAGATGTTTATTTAATCATTCTTCAATGTGGAAAATTTCAGTCATACACAAAAATAGAGAGAATATTATATTAAACTCTCAGGAAGCCATCACCCAATTTCAGTAGTTTGAACTCATGACCAATCTTGTTTCATCTAAACCTGACCTTTTCTCTGGATTAGTAGATCATTTTTGAACTTGAAATAGATGTCTCTGCTTTTTTTGTGACTCAGAATATATAATGGAAGAAGCTTAAATAAATTCTAAGGAAAATTTAATGATTGACCTTTTTGAGAGCAAATTAGTGACTAATTGTCTTCCTACTTCAGAAGAGGAAAGATTCAAGCTCCAGTCTATTTGATACTCATGGGCTGAATGACATCAAGTATGTTTGCAACAAGTGAGAGTTCGAAAAACTGGGGATTCACTCATCCAAGTCATAGAATTCAAATGTCACTCTTCTCAAATAGCAGGGAGTGTGCTTGTCACTAAAGCATGTCACTCACCTGGGGTTGTTTGGCTTTCAGGAGCAAAATATGTCAAGTATTTTTCATTTCAGTTTGGGCTAAGTTTTCTCAGGTCATTCAAATCAGCCCCTTGCCAGAATTCCTTGTGGACCGTTGGAACTTCTGCAACTAGTTTAGGCTGAGTGTATTTCTTAGATGTGGTGCTGAGAATTTGAAATTTGTAGAGTGAAATTTGTAGACTGAAGACAAGGTTTATAGACCCAGTTATTGAGTAAGTGTCTTGCATACCTGAGTCAAGTGCCGTGCTGGGGACATAGCAGTGAACAGTACAGACATCAACCCTGCTGCATGAAGGGTTACATTTTGGGGGAAGAATGGACAGTCACCATGAACCACATAAATTGCTCACACACTTGTGAAAAGTATTATAGAAGGATAGAAACAAGTGTTAAAATATAGTGGTCCCTAACTTGTTTAAAGTGTCAGATATTTTAAGGAAGTGACATTAAAGCAGACCTAAAGAATGAATAGGAGTTGGCGAGGCAGAGCACATGTGCACATGCATATGTGTGTTGGGGCAGGTGTATAGGAGTTGGGAGTGTTCCAGCCAGTGGGAGCAATATCTCAAAGACTTTAGATGGGAAAGAGTTGAATGTGACCTTGGAACTGATAGAAAGCAGCTTTAATGGAGTGTAGAACAGGAGGGGTGTATGTGGGTAGGCTCCAGACCATGCTCACCTCTGTTGGCTGTGATAGGAAGCGTGGATTTTGGCTAGCCTCAGTGGCACAGTGGTAACACAGTGCTCCACAGTGCTGAGACCATATGGGAGGTCCCAGGTTCTCTTCCTGAGGTTTTCCTGTGTATGCCAGGCACACAGTTGCATGCTTGTGATCCTGGATGTTAAATCTGGGTGTGGATCATGATATAAAGACTTTTATGAGTATTTCTCTCTCTAATGGAAGAAATAAATAAGCTTTTTGGCAAAGTTCAGATTTTATTCTTTGAGTAGTAGGAATCACCAGATGGTTTGAGGAATGGGCCTTAGAGTTGTCTTTATGGCTTAGAAGATCCCTCTGGCCACTGTGTGAAGACTGCCCTTATTGAGAGTCAAGACTGGAAGCAGGAAGACCACATGAGAGGCTGCAGCAAAGGTCTGGGGCGAGGTTTCACAAAACTGATTGCAATGCAGAGAAGTGGGTAGTTTTGAGATCTAATTCATAGGATTTTAGTGTCATGGCTTTTAAACTTTATCGTCTGTGATCTACTGAAAGGAATATATTTTACATCATGGCCCTTGAACATACATGGGTATGTATGTTAGTGTGTGTGACAAAAGCTTCATAAAACAATACTTTTAGGCAAGGCACACTGATAAATTTCATGCCATGCTGTGTGTGCGATGCATGTGTTATGTGTGTGAGGTGTGTGAAGAGTGTTACAAGACTTCATGAAAGATGGCAAGGAGTCTGGATCTTCCTCCTGAATGAAGTGGAAGCACTCTACACTGTTGTTCTTTGAGAGAGGTGGCCCAAGCATTTGGGACCAAGAGCCATGTGACAGGAACACTAAGACATACATTACTTTTCTAGGTCTCCTCTCCTCTTTTTTCTCCTCCTCCTCCATTTCTTCTTCAACAGAGGTTGATAAACTTTTTATGTAAAGAGCCAGAGAGTAAATTTTTTTTTTTTTTTTTTTTTTTTTTTTTTTTTTTTTTTTTTTTTTTTTTGCCTGTCAGGCCATTGGCCTGTGTTGCCACTATGTAGTTCTGTGGTTGAGACACAAAAGTCACCGTTGACAATATGTAAATGCATGGGCATATCTTTGTTGCCAATAAAATTTTATTTACTGAAACAACTGGTGGCTGGATTTGGCATGCAGACTGTGGCTTATTGACCCATCCTAAGGATCAGAGGGGAACAATCCCTCTGATACTGGTGGTTTCAAAAAAATCAGTATGCTGGGGGGATGGTGTTTGCCCCATCCTTTCCTCTCAATGGGATCACAGCATCTGGACCATGGTGGCCTTTGGGTACATCTGACACTTAGAGAGTTTGGGGAGTCAAGATTCAGAAGCAGTTAGAGTGAAGGCTCTTAGAAATGCCCCATCTTGTAGCCTGAAATTCAGTCACAGACAGGATGCAAACTGCAAATTGAATGTTCTGCTCAGATCCTGAGGCCTGCGAAATAAAGGCTGGACTTGAGGCCAGGCCACCACTGCACGCCAAGGATTAATTAATACAACCCTTCTGGGCATAGCTCCCTGATGTAGGGGCAACACACAGTTCAATGCAGCCTTTGTGCTGAGAGAAACAGCTCCTGAGAGGTGGCCTCTTGAGTCAGCTTCTTGAGGCTGCTTTTCCTCTCTCCAGGAATTCCTGGACCTGAACCACACACCTAAATGCACTTGGAAGCAAATGTCTAGCTCAAGCAGGTGCCTGAAATGGGTTTATGAGGAGGGCCATAGAAGAGAGATTGAAAGTGCACCTGCTGAAGAGGAGTTAACTGGCCTTGGCCCAGCAGCTGGGAGGTGCACGTCCCTTTGGCCCTGCTTTGCTTTCCTACTCCTTCTGCTCTGCTTATGGGAACTCTCCTACCCTCCAAGGCTGAGTTCAGAGTCTTCTCTATGGAGACAGAAACCCCCAGTCAAGAATAAGTTCCCCTCTGTGGACTCCCTCAGCCCTTTGTATGTTGGACACCTAGAGTGATTAGTCTAATAAAGAGTGGGGTCTGGTCTTCCTCCTGGACTGGGCTGTAAAATCTTAGAGTACATGATCTGTGGTTTATCCCTCCTTGAATTCCAGCTCCTAGCCCTGTATATTGGAGAGGACACAATATGTTGGAGTCAGTGTGGTGTTTTAAAGAGGTGTATGTAGGGTTTGGATATCTACCAGTTACTTCCTCTGCTATCATGAGTTTCTTTATCTGTAAAATGGGCCTAATAAATATAGTTTTAGGTATGTCCTGAGGATTACAGTAAGATATTCAAGAAGCTTGTGCACTTGCATTTTTGTTTGTTTTTTTTTGCTTGCCAG
Organism: Tupaia tana; assembly: GCA_026018925.1. Lineage (NCBI taxonomy): Eukaryota > Metazoa > Chordata > Mammalia > Scandentia > Tupaiidae > Tupaia > Tupaia tana. Next base: position 7,298,302 of record JAKSZU010000018.1, read on the forward strand.
AGGGTGTATGCACTTGACAGAGAGAGAGAGAGAAAGTACCCCCAATGGGGTGTGATTGTGCTGTAATCCTTTTTATTGTGCAATCCATTTCTCTATCTTATCAGAATTTGGGGCATATATGCACACATTTCTGGTTTCTTTTTAAAGAAAAAGGACCAGGATTTTACAGCTTAGAAGATCCCTCTGGCCACTGTATGAAGACGGCCCTGGTGGGCCGTGTGGGATCAGGCTCCCTATGCACAGGGCTTAAACATTGTGCTGTGGGGCTGGCCCTGTACACTCATTCTATTGTTGATGAGTTTGTCTTGTTGACTTGGTAAGATATTCTATCAAAAGGAGCTAGGGAGTATTTCAGAGACCAGGCTCAGATCCATGGGTATAGTCTCAGAGCTTAACTTGGCATTTGCTCTCTTTGACTCTTAAGACACCATTGATTATAAGGTACTGTGTTATTGTATGTACCTCTAAAAAGAAAATAGATCAGAATTGCCTAGGGAGCATTCATAGGTCTCCATGTCCAGCCATGCTCCAGACCAGTAACGTGTGATTTGGGTTTATCATTTTATTAGTTTTATTCATTCATTTATTTCCTTCCTTCCTTCCTTTTATTAGTATTTTTAAAAACTCTTCAAGTGAAGCTAATATGTAGCTAAGATTAAAACCCATTACAGTAAAAGAAATACTATTCTCCATTATTTGGTGACTCCATGCTTCCTTTGGGAATTTCCATTTTTTATTTTTTTGGAGCCCTTTCAGAAGTTCAGTCAGCTCCCGATGAGTTCTCTATCCACTTCTTTACCAGCACTGGGTTGTGGCCAGGATTTCTCCCTCCCCCTGAGTTTGCAGCTCTGGCTGCTCCTGGACTCAGGTTCAGTGGATAGGGGGACAAGTGGACAGGGCAAAGGGAGGCTGGGCACTGGTTGGCACCAGGGCAAGGAGTACAGGTATACTCCAGCTTTCCCTGTGGCCATTGCTCAGTCCTAGTCCTGGAGAGGCCAAAGGGTTGCTACCCTGGTCCGTCAAAAGGCGCCTAGTCCTGATGTCAGAGATGATGGAACAGAAAGTTCTTTGCATTTTAGATCAGTGACTTATGGTGGATTATATGCTAGATGGTTAATTAGCTTAGAAAGAGGTGATTCTAGCAGCTCGGCTTTGCAAAGGAAGCCTGGACTTGTGTCTCACCCTGGGAGACAAGGAAGCCCAGCTCAAAGAGCCATTTGGACAGTCATCATCGCCACTTTCCCAAGTAGTCGCACACTGAAGGACTCCCATGTAGGATACCACTTCTTGCCCAGACTTGCTCATGCCTTAGGAGAGAGCTCAGGTGTGAACATCAGTCAGTGATCTCCAATCCAGACTGCAGTGTGGGCTAGCCACATGGTTTTATGTGAACCCCTTCATTTTTCTGAGCCTTAGTTTTCTCACCTGTCACATGGGAATGACAGTAGTAACTACCTCCGAGGATGTCTGTGAGACTCAAAGAAGCTCCTGCACGTGCAGTGCTTAGCGAGCGCCTGGCATACAGTGAGCAGCCTGCAGAGTAGCAGTTCGATTCCTAGTGCTCTCAGTGCTTGTTTGTTGTGATTTATTACACGTCTTATTTTGACCAGGCTCTGGGTGCACTAAGAAGGAAGCTCCTAACTGTCTGCAAGGAGGTGACATTTTCCTGGGGTCTTAGTGGAAATGTGTTCATTATGCTTAGCGTCTCCTCAGGATGAGCACCTTACTTTCTGTCTGAGGCCACTTCCTCATCATGATATGATGTGGGTTCTCTTCAGTTATTTTGGTCTATTCTCTTGTTTAAGATAAGTTACTCCACTTGCGGCTCAAAAGAAAGCCTTTCAGCAACCACACACGCTCAGTTTCTGAAGTGGTTCCGCTCTCAGATTTTATTTTTAAACCAGAAACAACATTATAGGTGACAGCTGGATTCCCAGGTTGGCTCCCTGAAGTCCTCAGTCATGAATGCCACTGAATGACAGTAATAATCCGGGTGGCATATCAGCTGCAGCCCGCCTCATTTATACATTGGTCCAAGAAGAAACTGTGTCCTGAGTCTCAGCAAGAATTGCCAGGGATGTATTGGGTTGTCATAAAAGTCATGAGTGTTCTTCTGTTTTTCTACGCAAAAATGCGTCATGACTTTTCTGACCACCCAATATTTTTCCAACAGTAACACCTCCCTCAGAAGCCATGTTGAAGAGATGGAAAGGCAAAACACACTCCACTTTAAAAGAGCTGTCAGCAGGGAATGATGCTCATTGCTCTGTGGAAGAGTGTAAGTTCATTGTCAGAGTGTTTCTGGTTGGGCTCAGATGAAACTGACGATGAGGTTCGCCAGAAGCGTGTATGTATGTGGGTTGTTTTTGAATCCCCGAGTCACGGGGCACTAAAGGTGACTGTGCACGATCATGGTAAGATGGCATCAACTCTGTTTCGTCTCCTTGCTTCGTTAGTGTTCTGGTATTTAGAGTTTGGTGTTTTCCCGGATCCAGCATGGGGTCCATGCGTGTCCACAAAGAGGGGAGCCGTGAGGAGCACTGGGTGGGGGGGTTCCCTGAATGAGCTGAAGTCTGTTCATTTCCTTGGTGTGTAGTGTATAGGTTCATGGCCTGGGAGAAGGCTAAGATTCCTTCTCTTCCTACCGTCATTTTTTAACCTGCTTGTTTTTGCCTAAATTTTGTTTGCTCAATCATTGAAAGCTGGTGGCTTTATGATGTCAAGCCAGGGGAGAGGAAACACCTTTGGGAAATGACTCAGCCATAAGGAATATCAGTGATGCCTTTAGAACCCTCCCTGGGTTAATGGGGCTTTGGTTCAGAGATGCCAGGGCAGGCTGAGGTGTGACAGAAGGGGGCCAGGGCAGACCCCTGTAACGTCTCAGCTCTCCTTGGGGCTGATTCGGTTGTCAGCCTCTCTGCACGGACAGACTCAAGCTGTGAGCATAGTGCTTCCTGTCCTCATGACTGCACAGCGTGAAGCTTGGTGGGGACTGCGGCCTCCTTGTTTCCTGTGTCTGTGTCTGAGTTCGCAGGAGGGACGGCAACATGCAGGGGTTCAGAATTAGGGTCCCAGGTATCCCTGTTTGCCCTTAAACAGCCAGAGGTACAGATACTTGTTTGTCTCTATTTTGAGTTGTTGGCTAGTCCTCATGTTAGAAAAACAGGCATTGCCTGCATAGCTGGAAAGAAAAAAAAATGCAGCGATTCTTAAAATTTGGTGCCTATGTACAATGAGGTATCTGGTTAAAACAAGGTTCATTTAAAGTGAAGCTCTGTTCTTACATGATGATGCAGAAAATTTTAAATGATGAATAGCTCCCTACTATGTGCTGGATCATTTAATACAGCAACACATGATCCTGTTCTTGGTCCCATTTATGAATGGGGAAACCGAAGCTCTGAGAAGTTAGGTGACTGGCTCAAGGCCTGTAGTCTCTCATTGCTAACCTCCTCCAGCAATCCAGGGAAGGGTACAGGAATCGGAATTCTTTTAAGCACTTCATGGGTTTCTCTGGGTTCAAATTTGAGAAACGTCACCCTGGCCTTTGAGCTCACAGACTATGTCTGCTTTGTTCCATACTCTATCTCCAGGGCCTGCCCTGGGCCAGGTACCTAACAGGTGTTCAGTCAGTACTTGCTGAAGGAATGAATGAGTGTTGTTCTCTTCAAAGGAGTCTCTTGGGAATCTCAGAGGGGTTCCTGCCCAGTTCTCTAGGAGCAGTAAGTTTTCAAGCTCAGAACTCTTGCCCTAGCTCTGACCACTTTGGTCTTGTGCCAAGAATAATTCTGTCTGGATTCCCAGTTCTACTTGCTGGATCCTTACATGGTTCTCTGATCCTGAGTTCTTGCCTCCTTACTAGTCTCCCTGTTTTCTAGATACCAGCTTCCCTTGCTCTTGTCAGTACCTGCCTTAAAGACTGGGGTTCTGTTTCCATTAGAGATGTGTCTGCTGGAAGTGAAGTTCTGTTCTTACAGGATGATGCAGAAAATTTTAAATGATGAATATCCATTTTGTCACAAATATTTTCTCTTTTAAAGAAGTAGAACAACCTGCTTAGATACCACTCTGATGGAATCTGGAAAAGAGGGCTGTGAGCTCTTGATTGCCTCAGTCCAGTTAACCTCTGTCTCCACTGGCCTTCCCTTATGGCAGTGCTTGTGTTTAGTGTGTTGTCTTTGGAATGTCTTACGCCATTGCCATCAGTAACCCTCTTACCTGGACAGGCTTTCCCTGTGCTGCCCTTTGGCCCATTGTTCTGGGTTCTCTATTCTATGACCCGTGTGTCGGGACACTACCTACCATCTGCTGTCATAGCCTCACGTGTCAGATTACACTTGCCAGTCTGGACTTCCAGCCTCTTTGACTGCATTCTTTTTTTGTAGTATCTAGTTCTAGCTCCCAAGTCTGGTCACCATCCCAGCCTGCCTTGTCTTGGAGCAGTAAGTCAGGTGATACAGATCTTGGCCACAGTAATGTGTAGGCTTGGGTTTAATTCCTAGCCCTTAGGCAAGCACTTTAACTCTGAAAGCCTCAGTTTCCACATTTTAAAATTGAGTATGATGACTCTAACATCTCCTTCAGTGGGTGGGTGTGAGGATTAAAAGATATTGTGCATATAAAAAACTTAGTGTCATGGTGGCCATAATACTAAAATTCTAGCTCAGTTTTAATTATTATGTGACAGTTCACCATCCATCTTTAAATAAGTCATAAATTTTACTTACAGATGATTTTGATGACAAATATTTTACATTAATGCTTTATTTTAAATTAGTCCTTCAGTTTTGTACTAAGACAAAACAAAACCAACTTTTTGCTTTATGGGTCCTGGTATAGCAGAAAGAGCATGGGCCTGGGGGACTGTATTGGGTTTTGTTCCTGGTTTGGCCATGTGACCTGAGGAATCTCATCTAACCCCTCTGAACTTCAGTTGCTACAGACATAAAGTGGAGATGAGAACTCCTCCTAGATTTGTCAGGGCGATTTAGGAAAAGTGCTTGGAAAAGCACCCAGTGTGAACCATATATCAGATACACACTGAATGTGCCCATAGCGCAACCGAATCTGTAAGTGGAGAAGCTTATTAGGAACAGACATACTTAATGTGCTTCTCTTTTGCCTCCACAAGCCATGAGGGAAAACTAAGAACCATGTCACATTTTGTATACTGGGAATTTCTAGTATGTGATAGAGATCCCCCCACCCAATATTTACTTGCATATACTGTATTTTGCACACTTCAATTGAGTTAATAATTTATTTTAATTGTTTATTTCCTGTATGTACTCTTCATATCTTGTACAACTCTCCAAGGGCACGTGCCTTGTCTGTCTCCTTCACTGCTTCATGTCCTCGGTAGGGCTCATGAGTACTTGGTGCCTCCTAGGCAGTGGAGGAGAAGGCATCTTGTTAAATATCCATTTTGTCACAAATATTTACTCTTTTAAAGAAGTAGAACAACCTGCTTATATACCACTCCGGTGGAATCTGGAAAAGAGGGCTGTGAGCTCTTGATTGCCTCAGTCCAGTTAACCTCTGTCTCCACTGGCCTTCCCTTATGGCAGTGCTTGTGTTTAGTGTGTTGTCTTTGGAATGTCTTACTCCATTGCCATCAGGAAACCTAACCCCTCTAGCCTTGTTGCTGTATTTAAAAAAAATTTTATTTACATTTAATCACACATATCTTTACAGTGTACAACATTAAATTTTCCAGCATGAATACCATGCACATCAGTCAAAACAAAAACATTACTTTATATATTATCAGCAGCAAATAGCTTTTAATTTTTTGGTCAATTAATTGTATTTTTTTTCCTCCCCTGTTCCCCTCCATTTCTTCCTCCATTATCCACCCCCATATTTCCTCCATCTTTACTATCTCTAGTATTCTACAGTTGCCCTCCCTGCTACTATACCTTCCAGATGTTCAGTTTCTGATATATACTGAGTGGGGACATGCAAAGTCTGTCATAGTCTGGCTTGCTTTGCATAGCGTTATGTCTTCCATATTTGTTCACTTTGTATCAGATGTCAGGGTCTCATTTTTTTTATGGCAAAGTAGTATTCCATAGAGTACATTTGCCACTTTTTTTTCAATCCTATCCTATTTCTGTGTTTTTGTAAGATGGCGCCCACCCGAAATAGTGAAGTGGTAAAGAGAACTGGTCATGTTCTAGATCATCATAGAAGATACACAAAGTAGTCTAGGACTTTAGGTAGCTCCTGGAGGCAAAGACTGAGGTTAGATGATGAGAGTGGCTAACCACTGCACTCTGTGTTAGCTGAGCTATCCCATCCACCCAATTATCTATCTAATCATCCATCATTCAGCCACCCATCTAATCTGTCCAGTCATCTATCCTTTTACCCATCTGCCGTCCATCCAGTATTCATTCATCTAATCATCCGTCCTTATATACAATCATTCATCTGTCCAACCATTCATACATCCACTCAGCCTTCACCCATCCACCCATATATTCATTCAGTAATCTGTTTGTCCAGTCATCCATCTGTACATCTGCCCACCCATCTATCCATTCAGTTATCCATCCATCTACCCATCTATTCATCCAGTCATCTATCATCTAATTATTCATCCACTCATCTACCTAGCCATCCACCCATCCATCCAATAGTCCCTCCATCCTTTCCTCCTTATCTCCATGTATCCTTCTATTCATCTAATCATCCACTATGTCAGGAGCTGTAGTAAGTACTAGGATATAGTGTATGCAAAACCAGATACATATCCTACTCTTATGACCAGTAGGTAGGACATACACAAATCAAGTAGTCCCATCCTAATGGGACTACTTTAGGATGTCTAATTATGACACAGTAAGTGTTTTGAAAGAACCAGCATTTAATGAGGGAATCTTAGTGTGGAAAGCCACAGAGGAGGTTTCTCTCTGTTGAAGGTATATTTGAGCTAAGAATAAGGAGTTAATAGGGACTGAGTGCTTTTTATGTTCTAGGCCCTAATATGATTTTACCAGGTTTACATGTGTTAACTCTTCTTCATAATAACATCATGAAGCAAGAATAATGATCATTTTCATGAAAAACTTAGACATAGGGAAGTTTAGATCTCTGCACAAGGGCATAATGTCAAGTCAGTGACAGAGCTGGAATTTGAGTTCAGGAAATATAGTTCAGAATCTACTTATTTTTCTGTGTCAGAGGTGAGTAGGAGTTCATTAGCGGAAGAGGAATAGGGAATGAAAATACTTTCTAGGTCACCAGGACCAGGCCAGGCACTAGGTGAGAGTCAGGGGCATGGATGACTTCAGCAAGTGGCTAGAGTGTGAGGATGAGTTTGGAGGGGTCAGAGATATAGGTGGGTGCCAAAACTGTGTAGGGCCTTATAGATTATATTAAGGATTTTGCACTTTATACTTTGAACAATGGGGAATCATTGAAGAGGTTTTTTAAAATTATTTTATTTTATTTTATTTATTTATTTATTTTAATTTAACTGGAGAGGGAGAGAGAGGGAGAGAGAGGAAAAAGAGAGAGAGAGAGAAAGTGAGAAATCAAGTCACCAGGTCCGGGACTCCAACCGCGGTCAGCCATGTGGGAGTCCAGCACCCTTAATCACCACACCACCTGTTGGCCCCAACCATTGAAGAGTTTTAAGAGAGAGAAGGGATAAGTGACACAATCAGATTTTCATTATGAGAAAAAATATCCCTTTGGAGTCAGTGTGGGAATGGAGGAAGAAAGCCAGGGTACTACAGGGATTTTCATTTGGAGACTGCTGTGTGCTGCTGATTGTCTGCTTTAGGATAGTGCCATAGGAAAACTGTAAATGTCTTGGAAGGAAATGCAGGAGGCAAAATTGCAGGTTTTGTCAAACAAGTGCTCTCCTTGGATTGCTGACTAAGTTGAGAGTGTTGATGGTGGTTATGGCCTTCCAAAACCCTTAGTCATTGTTGACTATGACAGGATTATGACTTGGGGTTCCATGAGGATCCCTGTATCCTTGGTCCAGTGCCAAGGATCAGGACTATAGTGTGCTCTGGATTCCCCCTTTCTTCAGGTCTTGAGCCAGAGACAACATTTCTTCTTTGCTGCTCTGATTCATGCAGCCATAGCAAGGGTCATGACGTGGGCTAGTTTGTGTCCCATGCTGTGGTTACATGAGCTCATTCCAGTTTCTTCTCTAGGTGAGTAAGACTTGTCCACTCATTTGCATGAGCTTCAGTGCTTCTTCAGTATATATTGATATTTATAGTTGGAGATTCTGTATACATTCTTGAATAACTTCATGGGCTCTAGGCCTGGCCTGAGGTTCTGGCTACCTCTCACTTGGTGGGATGGATCGAAACTCCATATTGAGCTTGCCCTATGAAATCTGCCTGTTCACTAAAGGAACTTTGTGAATGCTCACCTTTCATTTGATATATAAAAATGGAGCTTTTGATCAAATGAGATGGTGGCTTATTTTTAAACTAATTTGTCCTTTGAAAATCTGAGTGGCCTCAAGTGAGCTGTGGAGTTAGTTGGATTGAATGTGGAATGCAGAACGCAGAGATGATGTTTCATGCCATGGTTCTTAGGTTGGCATCGGTGTAAGGTATGCTGGGATTATACAGACCAAGACTGTTGGGAAAACAGAAATTGGGTCAGGAATAGGGTAGCTGACTTTATTGATACGACCAGAACTTGTGGCAGATTCAGTCATGTTTGATCTAATGCACAACAACGGATGTATAAATGGTGGGTAACAATCCAGGTTGGTGATAGCAAGACCCTAAAAACTGCCTACAAGTACTAGAGAAAAGTCTTCCACTCCCTGCAGCTTAGAGGATCGCAAGATGGAGACTCCATGTCAAGACTCAAACTATGTGGTCTAGGTTTTGAGACATTTCAGTTCCAGTGTTCCAATTAATAATTGCTTCAAAACTAATCACCGTATAAATCAGTGGTATAATTTTTTAAAAATGCTCATAGTTTCTGTGGATCAGGAGTTGAGACAGGGAATGTGGGAATGTCTTGTTTCTGTCCCCCAATGTCAGGGAAGACCTGAAGGCTAGAATGACTTGAAGGCTGGGGGCCGGAGTCATCCGGAAGCAAATTTACACATTTGTTGGTTGATGCTAGTTCTGGTTGGGAGCTGAGCTGTGTTCTTACCTGGGGCACACATTTGGTCCTTCCATGTGGGCTCATTTAAGCTTCCTCACAGCATGGCTTCTAGGTTCTGAGAATAGGAATCTCAAGCGAACACAGTGGAAATGAGCGGCACTTTTACTTCCACAAACTCTGTTGGTTGAGACAGTCTGAAAGGTGCAGTTAGGTTCAAGGGGCGGGGACACATCCTGTTAGCGTTGTAGGAAGATGAGAGAGATCAATGTGGTCATCCTTTCACAACACCTACACTTAGTTGTAGGATGGTGGAGAAGATCATGTCAAGGACATGGTCACTCAAGCTGACCGTTGAATCTCCATTCAAAGCTCATCTAAGCTTCAGGGGGATCTTTTGAGTTCTGGTTTAAGCTTCAATACCAAATGGAATATCCTAAACAATAATCAATGTCTGTGGCTACAATGCATCCGAATGGCCATTTGATTTAACATCAACAGCAACAACAACAAAAATGCTGCCAATTTTCTGAGTGTTTGCTTACAAATAGCACATGACAATCTGATTCAGACACTGAATGATTTCAGAATTCTTTCTCCAATGCATTGTACTCACAGCCCCTCATGTCTCAGAACTTTATCTGAATTCATTCATTCAGGTATTTATTTATTCATCCAACTAGTGTTTATTAAATGCCTACTGTGTGCAAGCCATTGTATGGGGCATTACGGTCAGAAAGAGATGTAGGAGGAGACATAGGAGAAGACACAGAGTTCAGCAGATCAAGGTCATACCCTCAAGGAACACTGTCTCCAAGGAGATACTGTGAAAGTAAGTGGGGCTCTGGGAGCCATGGAGCAGCTCTTGTTTGCAGCTAAACTCTAGTGAAGCCACACTCTGGATCTGAGATGCCATTGACTTTCCACATCCACGTGGCTCTCTTCCTCCTGTCCTGGCTGCTAGGTATTGGCCAAAAGTCCACGTTTGCTACCCAGGAGGATGGTGCCTCCTTGGGCAGGGTTTTACTGAGCTCGCTATACCCAATGGGAATAGAATTGAGAGTCAGTTGTACATTCTACATAAATGAGATGAAGGGAAACAGATCTGTCTGGAGGCAGTTGGGAAGCAAGCCTTTGTGTTGATCGCATTTCCTTTGAGTCTTTCATTTACCATCCATCTCAGAGCTGTATGCTGTAGTGCAGGGCTGTGGCACCATCTCTATCTTTCAGGGACACTGTTGTTCTGTCCAAGCACCCTGCCCAGACCTACAGAGTCCTCCATCCTGCCCACCTTCATTGCCCACTTGCTCCCACATGGTATGAGGACACATGGCTGCTCCTGCTGCTGCTGGGGATGGGATAATTTTTGCCATACTCATGTCCATGAATTTTCAGTTTCTTGCTGCATTGGCAAAGCCACAGTGAGACGTGGGGCTAGCTGACACTTGGAAGAGCCAGAAACCAGCATTGTTGTGACACTGACAAATGAACCAGAGGAAGACTTGCAAGGGTGCACAGAGGACACCTGGCAGTGATAATTTACACTAGTGATTTCATGCACTGTCTCCAGGTGATCAGTGGTTATTTTTGAGGAGCACTTTGGACATTATTTTAAAATGCTCATAAATGTAATTGCATTCAGTTGAGCAGCAATTTGGATTTTTTTTAAAAGTGTGAATAGACACTTGTCAGAGCTTGCTTTCCCTTTTGCCTCCCAACCTCATCAGTTCCTTTACTATGGCTTGGGCAGAGTGGTGGGTGCAGTTAGCTGGCCGTATCCACTGTTGTTGGATAGTGTATAGCTCGGGGTCCTGTTGAGTCTCTGTCCCTCAGTGCCATGTAAAGTGTGGTCATCTGGGGCATTAAACTCTTTCTGGGGATACTGGGCAAGGAGTCAAGTCTGGGAAAACAGGTGGTAGGATGTCTCTTGAAATACTAAGCTTCAGCTTTACCAAGTATTTTTTAAGCCCCTCTTAGTGTTGGATATGTTGCCTTTTAAAAAAATTTAATCCTTAGAGACACTTTTATCCCTACATTTCCAAAGAGGAGAGGGAGCTCAGAGAGGTAACTTGCTAAGGGTCACATTGTAAGAAGCTTGAATTAAATCCCTAGTTGTCAGGATTCAAAGCTTGGACTCCCTTTTCCACTCTACATTCCAGGTATTCAGAGGAGAAGTCTTTTTCATATGGGAAAAGCCAACTTTTTTACTAACTTAAACTGTTCATTAAAATAGGACTTTCAATTAAGCACTCAAAGTAATCCCATCTTTGCCTTATCGTAGGTGTGCACAGATGTATGCCTACCTGCAGCCACTACGTGCACTGTCTACATCTGGTCCCTGCATGGGCATTTGGGTGGATCTGGAGATTCTGATACAAACAGTTCAAGATTCAGGCTATATTTTTCACAGAATTTCTTGAGTGGCTCCTTCTATGCTAATATGAAAATGCTGCACTTCCTGTTGACCATCTGGTTTGTCCAGAAAGTTGTCTTCTTGGTATCAGCCCCTGCTTGAAACAGGCCCTCCTACCCAGTTTTCACCCATTACCACAGTGTGCAAGCACAGTCCAGTTTGCCAGTTGTTCAGCCAATCCTTTACTTCTGCTGGTGTGTTTTGCCCTGCATGTTTGCGTGCTGCAAAGGGACTGTTGTTTCCTTATTTACAGCAAGCAGCAGGCCTGCAAATTAGCTTTAGCGACAGACTGAAGATAACCAGCTGTAGTTGAGGATTCAGATTTATACTGTTATAAAAATATGTATTCATGAAACTAAAATTTCAAATTACTTCCTTCACATCTCAAAATAAATAGTAGGCTGGGTATAGGATATATAGTGAAACACTATTTCTGATTTATAACAAAACCCCAAATTAACACATCCAAAACCCTTCTTGGTGACTTAGCTTTTTAAAAAATTTAAAACACACCTCTCTGTGTGTGTGTGTGTGTGTGTGTGTGTAAGAATTTAACATTCAGGAATTTTTCAAAGATGTAAAATAAATCACCTCAAATCCTATCCTACTAATACAACTAACATAGTGCTGTTTTCCTAATTTTTGTTTCTGTGTATTAGTTTACATACATTTTTCTTTCTTTTTTACTTAACAATATACTATAGTCATTTACTGTTTGATTACATGGTCTTTGCCATTGTAATACTTGGTGACTTTACACACACATACACACACACACACACACAAATACACACACATAAAGGGTCTGCAAAATTTTCATGGAAAATGTACGTTATGAAAAAATTGCACATGGATATTAAAAATAATTTTTCTTAAGAGAGATTTTTGCTAAAGGGTGCGTGTGCTTGCCAGAGAGACAGAGTCAGAAAATGAGAAATCACCTCTCAAGGAAGATGGCCATACTGCAATCCCTTCTCCTCACTTCTCCTCTTGGGGTCTTGGGCACTCATGCACATTGCCCTAGCATGAGTTTAAGTCACTGGCTCTGGGACTCGAACAGTGGTCTAAAAAATTTCTTGCACCAAAATAATCTCATATTTTAATTCCATTTTCCATGAAATTTTTGATTGAGCCAATATACAGTGTATTCTGGATGGAAAATCTCATTTTGTATGCTGTAATGATGTATAGTGAATGAATGCAAATAAATAAATTTAAATGAAAAAGAGTATTATATTTTATTATAATTTCTATTTTACATATAATAGTTGTACATACTTGTAGGATACTGGGAGGTTTTTCAAAATGTGTATAGAATGTCTGCTCATTAAGTCAGAGTAGACACATCTTTATCATCCCTATCATTTGTCATCACTTCATATTGTGCATGTTCAAAATCTGCTCTTTTGGTCATTTTGAGATATATATGGAATTGTCATAAGTCACTTTGCTCTAAAGTATCCACGAGAATAAATATATGGGCTCAACCTAAGTGCCCAAGAATTAATGAATGGATAAAGAAAATGTGGTTTATATACATAATGGAATACTTTTCAGCCTTAAAAAGAATGAATTCCTGTCATTTGAGGCAAATTGGCTGAACCTAGAGGAAATAATGTTGGGTGAAATAAACCACTCTGAAAGATCAAACCTGCATGTCTTCTCTCTAGGAACTTTTTGAAGTTTCCTCATACACACCAGTGTCATAATAATCATTTTAGTGCATACATATCATTTCCTTTTTTTGTTTGTGTGCTTGAATTATGTTCTTAAGTTTCCTAGGGAGGGATTACTTTATCCAAAGATATGGACATAACCTGGTAAATATTGCTATTTGACTGTAGGAAGCATTGTGCCAATTTGTAGTCCTGTGGATTTCCTTTAAAAATTAAATGAACTATGGAAGAACATCTGGCAGTAAGTTCTGCTGTAAGTTCCTAGAAGTTGCTGTGCTGTCCAGAATCATTATTAAAGGTAAAAAAAAAATACAGTGCTTATGGGCAAAGTGGGGTACACCACTCAATTTTTTTTTTTTCAGTTGCTCAGTGAAAAAAGAGAAGGTAGCAGTTTCTGTTTTGCTTTGTTTTGCCATAGGGTCTGTGTGCTCGCTGGAGAGAGAGAGAGAGAGAGAGAGAGAGAGAGAGAGAGAGAGGGAGAGAGAGAGAAAGTAAGTGAGAAATCGCCTTCCAGGATGGGTAGTCATGCCACAATCCCTCATGCACATGTGCCCAACATGATTTTCAAGCCACCAGGTCCAGGATTCAAGCCATAGTTGGCAATGTACGCATCTAGCGCCTTAACTACCACACCACTGCTGACCCTGAAAAGGCAACAGTTTTTCACATGCTAAATGGCTAAGAAATTCATAAATACTACCATCTATGTGGTATTTTACCTTGAAAAAAGACCAAAAGTTGGCTGTGTAAGTAAGTGTGAGAAAGGCTATTGTGACAGGGTGGAAGGAGGATAGAAAGTTGTGAATAAATGTGGCTCAGAACACACTGAGTGAACTGAGGCAGCTGATGGGTGTTTGAGGTGTGTGTATATGTGTGTGTGTGTGTGTGTATTTCTGTATATCTCAGTTCAGCTGGGTGTGGGTTTCTGCATTCACCTAGTATTTTTTGTGGACAAAATTGTGCACAGACAAATGCAAAATTAGCATTATGCTCAGTTTGTTCTTTGATACATCAGTTTGCATTGGGACCATTTTGTGTTTTCAAAACAAGTTCAAGCAGCACTGCCTATGCCTTTCTTTATGTACGTCTTGTTTGGTGCCTTATACTTCTGTTCAGTTCACGAACAGGAGCTGTGTGTCTGGAAGAACTTTTTTGTCTTTGTGTTTAAAAATAGGAACGTAGATAGAAAATTGCCTCATTTTGCTTAATAATAAGCAATTTTTATATTTTAAAATAGTTTGATAAGGATTGCATCAACTTTGGTTAGTAATAATAGGATCCCATCATTACCAGATTCCTGTCTGCTCTACCTTCATACTTTGGAACAGAGAACAACTTGAACTACAAAATGAGGTCTAATACTTTCCATTTATAAGTAAAAGACAAAAAAAAAAAAATACCATGCCTTTTACTTGCTCATTTACTTTTAAAAGGCAGTCTGACTATCAGCAACTATTTATTGATTGCTTGTTAGGTATGGTGATGCCCTGTGCAGTCGGGAGGGATAAGCTGAATTTTTCCTTGATGGAAATCCTTTCTGAGCCTCATCCTCAAAATAGGATGGTCTTAACATCCTCATAAGGCAGTGGGTGAATCTGTACCAAGATAATAGATGTGACATTTCCAATTCCTGTTGGGTAAATGTGAATTTCCTCCTATCCTTCCATCTCAGTCCTGGATTTTTCCATTGAGTTAACATCCTTCACAACTTTCCCGTGGAATGTGAGGGAGAGAAAGGAGGGAAGCTTGAGCTCTTAGTTACCAGAGTTGAGAGGAGAGGTCCGGCTTTACCCCAACACTGGGAAGTTTGATCCTTTGAGACCTTCTGCTGGTTGAAGAATGATTCTGCTTTGTTCTCTGAATAGTCTTAAAGTGACCTAATCTCAGTGGGCTGACACCATACTAGATAGAAAAAAACTATAGTTTAAGAAGCATCAACAGTCTTTTACTGGAATTTTCCCACTAAGTCGTGATGAAATATCTATGCCTTTGTAATAAAGTCCCCTTGAAATAACAACCCTTGACCTGTGCTAGGGTTCAGTCAAGCTGTGTTCGCCTAATTTTATGATGCTGTCTCTGTGGATGCTGGACTTCCACTCTGTTACAAACAGAATTTTTCTGTAATTCTGTCTCTTTATGATAGAGTATTATGTGTGACAGTGACAGGCTGACTGGGCTGGGGATTTGAATCCCGGTCACCATGAGGGATCTGGTGTCTCTTGAGTAGCATATTACTGCTATGCCATGGAGCCAACCTATGAACAGAAACTTTTTGTACACGTAAGTTCTGTTAAGATCCTAGAAAAGATTATGACTTCAACATTGGATCTAAATATTCAGAATGATGCCACTAAGGCATCATTGGTGAAACCAATCTGAAGAAGCTTCCCTAGTCGGGGCATTTGAAATTGTAGAACTGAGAGGAGCCTTCTGGAAGGATCTTTAACAAGGATAATTTGTTTAAGGTTTTTCACATGCATTTTTATTGTCTAAAATTTTTTTTTTTAGCACTAAGTGCAGTACCAGGCAGAACCCTGGTGGTTATACCTTATCCAAGGGGGCTGGTTCTGGGTGAATGGAGTTGGGCAGGGGGAATTCATGGTCCTCACTACAACAAGGTGACTTCTTGGGATGCCTTCATCAATTCAGAGGACTTCCCAGAACACAGGTGGGAAATCTCTGCTTCAGTTCAGACTTTCATCTCATGGAGGAGCACACAAACCTGCAAATGTGATCCACCAGGGTTCGTTGGCCAGGTAGTTGGAATGCCAGGTCTTCAACACCTCCCCTTGTTCTCCAGTATAAGAGACCATCCTCTGTCCTTCCTCATTCTGGTGAAGACTTTCAATTTCCCAGTTGGCCTGTGGGACTGGAAGACTGTAGCTCCAAGCCAGCTTCTCCTTCACTCATGTTTCCTCCTCATTGTTTTTCTCATTCCAGGTGGTCCCTTGCCTCACAGTTGTCAACATTTTCTATAAGCTGCAGAGCATTACTGGCACCTTGCTAATTATTTTTGTGTAAGAGGCAGGGTTGGTTTCCGTTGGGGTTGTCCCTAGTGTCTAAGTTGCTAATTCAATGACAATTAGTTGTTTACCAGAAGTCAGGCTCAGTAGTGAATTTTTTACAAACATAGTCTTATCTGTTTCCTATAATACATGAGATCTTCGTTATTCCCAGTCTCTGTATGGGAGAACTGGGGATCAGAAAGGGTGAAATGGCTGGATCACAGTCTTGTATGCCTCACAAGTGGTGAAACCATGAATTCAGGCTCAGGTTACCTCATTCCTAAGCGTGAGCTCTTAGACATCAGCTTTGAGAGGATGGCCCAGCCCTCTTGTTTTTGAGCTCACACTCTTAAGAGAGTAGAAGGGACCTCATCTTTTCACAAGCTTATTGAAGTTCTTGGGAGGATAATAGACTGCAGCCAAGGTAACAAGTGGATGTAATTGACTTATGTTTCTGAACATGTTTTTCAGAATTTTTAATTGCTTTTGATGTAAGTATTTAATTATTTGGTGGCTTGGGGTTATGTATTATCCTAAGGGAAATATACAGAGTAGAGAAGAATGAGCACTTTCCCATGAGTCTTCCACACAGGATGCCAAGTTCCATGAGAATACAACGATGTCATCTGTGATGACCAGATTATATCCCTCTAATGCTTTGCACAGTGTTCAACACACAGTAGATACACAATATATGCCCCCTCCCCAACCTCCCGGTAAATGAGCAAAGGGATAACTGGAAGGTAGAGTTTATGGTGTGTGTGTGTGTGTAGATAAACCTTAGAATGGAAAGGTTGCTATGAGGATTGGCAAACTAGGGCCCCAGGTCAAGTCTGGACCATCACCTATTTTTATGAATAAAGTTTTATTGGAATACCACCACATCCATTTGTTTATGTGTCATCTGTGGCTGTGTTCACACTGCAAGGGCTGAGTTTAATAGTTGGAATAGAAACTGTTGTATGGTCTGAAAAACCTGAAGTATTTGCCATCTGGGTTTTTATAGAAAAAAAGTTGCTGAGCCCTGGATATAATAATGCCAGTTCTACTGGAAGGAACATGAAAAATATTCACAATACATATGAAGCCCTGTGCATGGCTTCCTGTTGGGATGAGGAAGACAAACTTTGCCTGCACTTCCCCAGTGTGCTTTCCACAGTTGGGACAAGCCTTCTAGAACACTCCAGAAAGCAGATGGTCTTTCCTTCCCCAGAAGGATGCATCATGCTCTTATAGAACCCTTGAAGTGGGGAGGTTCTGGAGATCTGGGATTTTGCATCCTCATGACATTAGGGCACTAGCATCTGCCCACAGTTCCTCAGAAATTTCTCTTACTTAGTTGATTTGTTTTTCTTGCCCTAACACTAGACTCACAACAAGAATATCTTTATGGTTTATTATATCATTGTGGAAGTGCCTCCTCATTATTTTTCTTTTTCAAAATTCTCTTTGCTATTTTTGTTTAATTCTCCCAGAGATACTTGAGAATCATTTTGTAAAGTTCTGAAAATGGACCCTTTGGGATTTTGATTGTTAACTGCATTATATTTATCAATCAGTTTGTTGCAAACTGCCATATTTAATATATTAAGATTTCTCATCCAGAAATATGGAACATACAGCCCTAATCATTTAAGCCCTTTAAAATATCTCAGTATAATTCTGTGATCTATCTTTTAGTTTTCCAATATTTCTTGTGAAAGTTAATGTTTGCAACTTAATGTTTCATGGTTACTTTTTGGAATGTTCTCAGTTTTCCTATTATAGATTCTACCGGAGCCTTTTTTTAAATATAGGAATAGCATTGACTTAAAAATACTTTTATTAATTTAAAAATGGCACAAATACTATGCAAATAATGTTCATTGAAAAAAGTTAAGCAGCACAGAAGGATTTGAATAAAAATTTGTGCCTCTTGTCCTGGTCCCACTCCCTACCTTGGAGCCAGTCATTGTTAATTAGGCAGTAACTACAGATAGTTAATAAGGGATCATTCTAGACCTTTACCTATGCATCTGAATATGTATATTTTTATCATAAATTGGATGATACTATTATATCTATATTAAGATATATAGCTCTATCAAGACATAGAGCTCTCTCGATATATTTAACCATTCTGCTTTAGTAGATGATTACCTAGAGTCCATATTCATTTTCTTTTCCTGTTATAATTGGTTGTACAGTCAAGGTGGATACTCAGAAGTCAAAATATTGGGTCAAGGATTTGTTCAGATTTTTTCTAGTGGCTTAACACAGCAAGGGTTTATTTCGTCTTCCTGGTATATGTCCAGTGCTGGTTGTTGGAATGTTTTGTTTAGTTCCTCAGAGGCCCAGGCTACTGATGGAACTTAACCATCTTGTAGCTGCATTGTATGTAACTCATGGCCTCCCTTGTGACTATAGCAGGGAAGAGAGGAAACGGGATTAGATGTTTTATTTGAAGGTGAAACATTTTTGTTGTTTCTTCTCCCCAACCACTGGCCAAACTAGTCTGCTGTGACCCTATGTACCGTGTGACTACATGTGCATGGATGGCAGGGAGGGAGGTCTGTACCTTTTAATATGCATAGATGTCTGTTACATTATCCTTCCTAAAGGGTATACCAGTTTACACTCTAAGAGTGTATGAAGCTATTAATTTTTCCACATCCTTGCCAATGAAGAATATTATTAACTTTTAAAATTTTTGACAATCTTTCTCATTGTTTTAATTTTCAATTTCCCTGATTATCAATAAGCTTGATCCTATTTTTATTATGTTTGTGTCCATTTTTATTTCTTTAAATTTTATATTTTTATTCTAATTCTTTGCTTATTTTTTACTTTTTTCTTATTGATTTTAAACTTTTTATGTATTCTGAATAATACTCCTTTGTTACAAATATGGCTATATTCACAGTTTGTTATTTGTTATTTCACTTTGTTTTTAAAACTTAAAATTATGATTTCTTGTTTACATATAATTGATGCATATATTTTTGTGGGCTATAGTATGGTTTTTAAGGCATGCATACAGTGTACAATAATCAAATCAAAGATATACCCATATTAATCTTGTTTAACATTGAACATGACATTATTTTGTGCACGCTTGTTAATTGTTTTACTATTTTTTCAAATGTGCATTAAGTTGTGTGTATTTTTCACTCTGTTGTGATATTCCATACTGTAGCCCTTTGTCTTATTTACCTGAATTCTTGTGCCTGTCACATAATCTCTCACAAACACTCCTTTGTTTTTTATGTATTTTTTTAAGTGGACATTTAAAATTTTTTATTTGTTGACATTTGTCTTTTTTTGTGGCCATTGGATTTCTGCTATAGAGACCTTGCCTACTCAGACACTTAAACAATATTTTAGTATTTTATTTGTCCTTAGTTTTTTTGTTTGAAATTTGCAGAGGTATGATAGCTTTGTGATTATTTTCTTCTATTTCAAAATTGTTTTGGTTATTTTTGTTCTTTTTATTTTCCATATAACCTTTAGTTTTTGATATCTACATTAAAGTTCTGTTGATATTTTGATATCTACGGTAAAGTCTGGTTCATTTTGCATTGAATTCATAGATTAATTTGGGAAGAATTAAAATCTTAATAATATTGAGGATTCTGACCCATCAACATGGTATACTTCTATTTAGGTTTTTTATTCCTTTCATTGGTGTTTTGTAGTTTTCAGCATATAAATCCTGAACTTTTTCTTTTGTTTTAATTTTGGAGGTACTATTGTAAATGACACGTTAAAAACAATTTTGAATTCTAGCTTTCCCATAGCATGCAGAAATACAATTGCTTTTATATATTAACTTTGCCTTGTGGCTTTACTAAACTAAATTCTAGGAGCATTCTTGTAGAGCCCACTGCATTTACATAGTCTATCATATTGTCTGTAGTAGAGACAGTTTTATTTCTTCCTTTTAACTTTTTACACCTTTTACTTCTTTTTCTTGCCTTATTGCACTAACTAGGATTTCTATTATGATGTTGAACAGGTGGAAGAACATTCTTATCTTTTCTCCAAACTTAGGGGAAAGGATTCAGTCTTTCACTAAGATGTGTATTGTTGGCTGTAGGTCTTTTTGGTAGATGCCCTTTATCAGATTATTTTCTAATATCCTTAGTTTGCTGAGATGTTTTTTTAAAAATTATGAATGGAGACAATCAGATGGCATAATGGTTACATTGCTGGACTCCCATGTAATTGACTGTGATTCGAGTCCCTGACTCAGCAGCTTAAAATTAATGCTGGGTATGTGTGCATAGATGCCCAAAATCCTGAGAGGAGAATGGAGGAGAAGAGATTGTGGTGTGGCCAGTCCCCAGGCAGGTTATTTCTCGCTTTCTGTCTCTCTGTCATTCTGGCTAGCACATACAGCCTATAGCAAACATCTCTCAAAAAAATTATGAATGGATGTTGAATTATGTCAGTAACTTTTTTTCTGAATATTTTGAAAGGGTCATATGATTTATTTTTTTAATTCATTAATATGATGAATTTATTGACTCATTCTCAAAAATGGAACCAGCCCTGCACTATCAGAACAAACCCTTTTTCTTTGTTTTACATCATCCTTTTTTTTTATTTTTTAAAGAATTATTTTATTTAACTTTATTATTTATTTACTTTCATTGACCAGCGAGGGATAGAGAGAGAGAGAGAAAGTGAGAAAGCAAGCCGCCAGGTCCGGGACTCGAACCGCAGTCGGCCATGTGGGAGTCCAGCACCCTTGACCTCTGCACCACTTGCTAGCCCCACATCATCCTTTTTATATATTGTGAAATTGATTTGCTAATACTTTGTTGAAAACTCTTTCATGGATGTTCATGAGTAATACTGGTCTGTAGATTTTCTTTTCTTGTTATGTCTTTGATTTTGGTATCAGGAAAATTACTGGTCTAATACATTGAAAAAATTATTTTTGCTTCCATTTTCTGGAAGATATTGTATTTACTTTGTATTATTCCTTTTTTTTAATGTTTGATAGAACTTAGCAGTGAAATCATCAAGGCCTAAAATTTATTTTGTTAAAGGGTTCTTAACTGTGAATTTAATTTAAAAATGCATATAAACTTTTCAGTGTTTTTGTTTCTTCAGTTTGATAGTTTGTGTCTTTCAGCTCATTGGCTCATTTAATTTCAGTTGTGAAATTTATGGGCATTGTTAATAGTATGCTCTTACTGTCTTTCAATACCTGTATGGATGTCCACTCTTTCCTTTTTCCTGTAGGTATTTTGTATTTTTCTTTTTTGATAAATCTGATTAGAGGTTTGTGAACTTTATTATTCATTTCAAAGAACAGCTTTTATCCCATTGATTTTTCTCTTTAGTCTTACTATTTTCAATTCCATTTTTTTCCTGTTCTTATATTTATTATTTTTTATAGTCTGTTTGCTTTGATTTTAGCACGTGTTCTTTGGAAGTGATTTCTGGGCACTAGGGTTGCTAGAATGAGCATAACAGAGTCCCTGCTCTCATGCAGTTTATATTACAGTGGGAGGAGATAATGCATGGTTTCAGAGATTATCTGAATAGTGTATCTGTCAATGATAAATATTTGGTAGAAAAATAAAGGAGGTAAGAGGATAGTGACTAATGGGAGATTACTCATTTTATGTAGAACATTTATCAAAGAGGTGGTGACATTTGAACAGAACCAGAGTGACAGGAGAGGGGGAGCACACGAATATCTGGAGGAAGAGCCTCTAGGCTGAAGGATCAGCAACCAAGAAAATCTCTGAAATGAGAACCAATTTGATATGTTTGAGGAAGATCAAGAAGACCGATAGAGTAGAATCAAAATGAGCGACCTGAAGAAAGAGAAATGAGAGAAGAGAAATAGCCTAGAGTCTCCCTTTGTATTTACCTGTGGCATTGTGGACACTGGGGTTTTAACACAACTATGAGGGAATCTGTTCAAAGGTGTTGAGGTGGAGTGGATGTAGGGGAGTGGACTGCGATATGATTTTGATGTATTAACATGTTAGTTGAGTAGGGTATTGGATTGAATTTTTAGGGCTGTCACAATAAAGTACCACAGACTGACTGGGTACCTGAAACAATAGAAAATTTTCTCACAGTTTTGGAGGTCACAGAAGTTTGAGGTCAAAGTATCAATAGGGCTGGTTTCTGGCCTGCAAAAGGCCATCCTCTCCTTGTATCTTGACATCATCTTCTCTTACTTTCCTATTATTTTTTAAAAAGTTGCCATAGAGTGTGTGTGCTTGCTTGCAACCTAAGTTGCAGTTTTCTTGATTCAGCATTCATTTGGTGGCTATAAATTTTCAGTTTTCCAGAGTTCTAAGTTCATTTTAAAAGTGTTAGACTGTTTTTTTTGGGTTTCTGTAGATGAATGAGCCTGTGGCCTTCCCTACTCTGCCATTTTCTCCTTTTTATTTCAAGGATCAGTACTTCATGTGAATGGGTTTAGTTTCCCCTCTCAGTTTTATAACTTGTTAATTCCTACTTTGAAATTTGTAATTTCTTTTCTCTCACTTCTCAATAGTGTTTTTATTTTAGGCTCACTTGTTTTCTTCCTTCCTTTCTTCTCTCTCCATCTATAATTCCTCCCCCATTCTTTTTGTATCCTTTATGTACTGGTAGTGTTTAAGGTAGCGAATCAACTTTTGTATTTAATTTTTTATCTGCCTCTCACTTTGATATATTTAAAAGATGTAAAATTTTTTGAGAGATTTTTGCAATAGGGTACAAGCATTCACTGGAGAGACAGAGATAAAGTGAGAAATCCCTGACCCCCCCACCCCAAGGGGTATAGTCATATCACAGTTCCTTCTCTCTTCTTCCCTTGGGATTCTGGGCACACATGCACTTGCATTTGGCATGATTTTCAAGCTTCTGGGTCTAGGACTCAAACTGTATTTGGCCATGTGCAACCATGGACAGCACCTTAACCACCGTGCCATCTGCTGGCCCAATTAGCTTTTTTTCTGATGGTTACTTAGAATCATTTTTTTCCTTTTATTTGCAAGGGATCAGTTTTTTTTTTTTTTTTTTTTTTTTTTTTTTTTTTTTTTTTTGAGAGGTTTTTGCTATAGGGTGCATGCGCTCACCAGAGAGAGACAGAGAGACAGAAAGCGAGAAATCACCCCCTGGGGGGATGGCCACACCACAATCCCTTCTCCTCCATTCTCCTCTTGGGATCTTGGGCACGCATGCACATGCGCCCGGTGTGAGTTTTAAGCCACCGGGTCTGGGACGCGAACCACGGTCAACTACGTGGGAGTCCAGCGACATAGCCATTACACTAACTGATGCTCCCAAGGGATCAGATTTTTTTAAAATTGTGTTTCATCTAGTATTACTGCATTGCGTGACATGTTTAGACATGCTACACAATATAATGTCTCTTTGGGGCATTCATCAAAGGTTTTTTTCTCCTTGATTTTAATATGTAATCCATTTTTTTTTTTTTTGGAGAGGTTTTTTGCTATAGGGCTCGTGCGCTCGCCAGACAGAGAGAGACATAGAGACAGAAAGCTAGAAATCACCCCCCAGGGGGGATGGTCACGCCGCAATCCCTTCTCCTCCATTCTCCTCTCGGGATCTTGGGCACGCACGCACACGTGCCCGGCGTGAGTTGTAAGCCACCGGGTCCGAGACGCGAACCGCGGTCGACTACGTGGGAGTCCAGAGACATAGCCGTTACGCTAACTGCTGGTTCCCAATATGTAATCCATTTTTTAGTAAGAGTTACATGAATGATTTTTTTTTAAGTTGGCAATTTATTTGGTTGGTTGTTTATAATTTGCAGAATTAAAAGTTTGTATTTATAGAACTTTTAATTAAAAAATCCTTCTTTTCTATTTACAGCATTTTGCTTTTGATTTTACTTTAATGTTATTTACATAACTTATTTCTGCTTGAAATATTCTTTTGACTTCTATCACTAAGTAAATAGGTATGTGATAAATGTGTAAACTTATTAGGTTTTATGATTGTTATTATTATTTAGGCCCGTTAAACAAAGTTCAATATAACCTACAGTTATGCTTCCAAAAATTTTATTTTGAAATAATGACAGATTTTCAGAAGAGTTTTAAAGACAGTGCAGAGCGTTCTCATATCCCCCTTAACCAGTTTCTTCAGTTGTTAACATCTTACACTAGTACTTACATTATCACATCTTACACTGTCACAACTGAGAAATTAATATTAGTACAGAACTATGGACCAAACGAAGACTTTATTAGGATTTCACCGTTTTTCCAAGAATATCCTTTTCAGTTTTAAGATCCAATCCAGGATATCGAATCAGTTTAGTTTTTCATTTCCTCAGTCTCCAATTAGAGACAGTGTCTCTGTCTTTCCTTGTATTTCATGAGCTTGATGCTTTGGAAGAGTACTGAGCAGGTATTTGGTAGACTGTTCCTCAATCTGGGTTTGTCTGATGTTTTCTCATAAGTAGAATGAGGTTATAGGTTTTGGGGAGAACGACCACAGAGGTTAAGTGCCCTTCTCAGTGAGTCCTACCTGCATATGGATGACATCAACATGTTTATGATGATTTCACCTTGGTCATTGATGTTTGCTGGGTATCTTTACATTGTCATTGCTATTTTCTCCTCTGCATAGTCTGTTCAGTAGAAAGGAGTCAGTAAGTCTAACCACTTAAGAGGAGAGGAAGTCGGCTCCCTTCCTGAAGGAAAGCCTATCAATTCATCCATTTCTGTTAGAACCACCACAGTAGTTAAATATGTGGGGGGAAGAGACTTTGAGTCTGTGCAAATATCTATTTCTTTTTAAAGTTTTACCTACTAATTTCATATCCATCTGTCATTCTTGCCTGTAGCAATTATTAAGGTGGTGTTCTAATGGTGTTTTATTTCTATTTCCCTTCTTCTTTTTTTAATTTGGAATTCTTCTGAAAGGAATATTTATTCCTTCCCCCCTCATTTGATTGTTTATTCCAGGGTTAGCAATTTTTTTCTGTAGTAAGCCAGGTAGTAAATATCTGTGAGCCACACAGTCTCTGTTACAACTCAACTCTACCAGTGCAGTGTCTAAGGCACCATGGATGTTACCCTAATGAATGGGCATAGTCATGGCACAATAAAACTTTACTTCCTAAAACAGACGTCAGGCCAGATTAGGCCTACAGGCCATACTTAGCCAACTGTGGATTAAATCTTTCATTTATAGCAGATGGTCTCCTGGATATTTATTCTTTAGGTTAAAATACAGTACTATCATTATTTCGTGGTTTAAATTGGTTCATCTTTGGCCATCAGGATCTGTTTCACGTGGTTCCTTTGATAAACCCCCTTTATTATGGGTTTGTTTATTTATTCATTTCTTCACACTCATTTATTTATTTATAGCACCTTTTTTCTGGTGCTATAAGAGATCCTGCAGGCTCACATTGTATTTATTCTGTCCTAGCCCTGGAATTAGGCATTTTAGAGAGCTCTGGTTCCCTTTATTGGAGAATGATATTTAGAAACCAAGATCTATGTGCTGATTTGTTCATTGCTTCTGGGGTGTCACTGCTTCTTGGCTCTCTCAAAAGAAAGATGTAGGAAATACTATGTGAGCACACTAATCCGTGAGTACATGTGTTTATATTTCTGTTTGTCTATGTGTATATGTACTAAGCTAAACATGAATTTGTCTCTGGTCCCATGAGCAGGGTTCATTCTAGTCTTCCCATTTAGCTTAATCATAATTTATCTGCCAGTAGGAAACCTGGATCCCATCACCTACACCTTATTTGCTTATTTGCTCAGACTTAGCTTATGTGTAAAGTCATTTCTTTATTCTTTGTACCCCTGTGAGAAACAAATTTATCACCTAGAGCATGGTGTTTATGTACCATTATTTTTGTCCTTTGCCTTTATTTTATTAAAAATACTCTATTCTGAAGTTATTTCATTCAGCTCTTCCCTCTGCACCCCCTTGCTTTTAGGTAATATCATATGTTCATAATACAGTGATATGCAGTTGTCACAGGCTGCCTTCCATTCTGGAACCCTCCTGTATCCTGGTTGATTTTTAATAAATGTATACAGAAAAGGTCACTTTTTTTTGTGCTGTGTGGTTCTGTGGGTTTTGACAAATGCATCAGATCGTATGTTCACTAACAGAGCAGCACACGAAATAGTTTCAAATCAACCTAAAAAAATCCTTTGTGTAGCTGATTTGAAATCATCCCATCCTCCCCTGGCCACTGCCATCTACTGATCTGTTTTCCATTTTTATAGTTTTTTTTCTTTTCCAGAATATCATCCAAACAGAATAAAATATATTGCCTTTGGGATCTGGCTTCTTTCATTTAGCAAAAATGAATTTAAGATTCATTTGTGTTGTGGTACAAATCAATAGTTTGTTCCCTTTTATCTCAGAGTAGTATTCCATTATATTAATGTACTTCAGTTTATCTGTTTGCTTGAAAGATATCTTGGTTGTTTCCAGTTTTTGGCAATAATAAAGCCATTGTCGGCATTCACATACAAGTTTATATTTTTTTGTATAAAAATATATTTGATGTCATTTATGCTTTTTTATTTCATGTACTTTGGCTTTTATGCTTCAATGCTATTTCATTTTTTAAAATGTCATTTGCAATATGGACCTTATTTCCATCTTCTTCTTTGATTTGAAATGTATGTGTCCTTTTTGGGTTTCTGTGTATTTCATGTATCTTTTCAAATGACTTTATTTTTCTTTCCTTCCTTCTTTTCTCTTTTTTCTTTCTAGAGAGCATGTACTTTCTCCAGAGAGAGAGAGAGAGAGAGAAAGGGAGAAAGCACCACCCCCATACACACACACTATGGGCTATGGTCACCCTGCAGTCCCTTCTCCTCCGTTTATTCATCCTGTTGGGATTTGAAGGATACACACGTGTCTAGCACGTTTTTCAAGCAGCTGGGCCAGGATTCCAGGATTCAAACTGTGGTTGGCCATGTGAGATTCAGCACCCTTAACTACTAGGCTATGGGACTGGTCCCAAACAACTTTACTGAAGCATAATTGATATAGCATAAAACTTCCAAGCTTTTTTTTTTTTCTTTTTTTGGAGAGGTTTTTGCTATAGGGCGCGTGCGCTCGCCAGACAGACAGAGAGAGACAGAGAGATAGAAAGCAGGAAATCACCCCCCAGGGGGGATGGCCACGCCGCAATCCCTTCTCCTCCATTCTCCTCTCGGGATCTTGGGCGCGCACGCACACGCGCCCGGCGTGAGTTTAAGCCGCCGGGTCCGGGACTCGAACCGCGGTCGACTACGTGGGAGTCCAGCGACATAGCCATTACGCTAACTGCTGGTCCCAAAACTTCCAAGCTTTTAATGTAAAGGTAACTTAAAAAACTTTTTTTTTCATTTTTATTTAATTTTTTTATACATTCAGTCACATTATTTAGCTTACAAAATGAGTATTTCAACAGGTGAACAATTTCTCCCTAGTTAAGTTGATAAAACTATAAAGTATCTTCAACAGATAATACCACATTTCTTTGTCCCATTAATGCTTTGCCTCCCTATTTTTCTACTAAATGCCTTTCCTCAGACCCTCCTCTTTCACACACACTATATCTGGTATTTACATCTATATACTGTGTTTCTATATCCTTTAGTCAATCAGTTTCAGTCATAGAGTGCAGACACTCGGTATATATTAAGTGGGGACATACAATGCTTCTCCTTCATAGCCTGGCTTGCTTTATTCAGCAGTAAATCTTCCATAGTCATCCACTTCCTGTCAAAAGCCAGTTTTTTTTTGTTTTTTTGTTTTTTTTTAATGGCTGAATAGTATTCCATAGAGTATATATGCCGCAGTTTTTCTAGCCATTCATCTGTTCATGGTCATTTGGGTGGTCTCCATGACTTAGCAATTGTGAATAGTGCCCCAATGAACATTGATGTGCAAGCACTTTTCCGATTAAGTATTCTTCTGTCTTTTGGGTAGATACCAAGGAGTGGGATTGCTTGATCAATGTAAAGATTACTTTTAACAGATGTGTTTATCACCACGTTAGATAAGTGATGAAAGAGATTTTTACATCCACT
The DNA here is from genome assembly GCA_026018925.1 of Tupaia tana. Classification (NCBI taxonomy): domain Eukaryota; kingdom Metazoa; phylum Chordata; class Mammalia; order Scandentia; family Tupaiidae; genus Tupaia; species Tupaia tana. The sequence continues at coordinate 7,326,503 of JAKSZU010000018.1, forward strand.
GCCAGTTTCCTTGTGGCCTTTGCAGTCACTTGTCCACCCTGACTCCCAGTAGCCACTATCTGACTTTGATCCCTAGAGGTGAGCTTTGTGTCTGGCCTTTTTCATTCAACATAATGCCTGTGAGTTTATTCCATGTTATGCGTATCAGTATTTTTTTTTTCTTTTTAAAAATTAATTAATTAGTTTTTGATATAGGGTGCATGTGCTTACCAGAAAGAGTGAGTGAGAGAGAGAGAGAGAGAAAGAGAAAGAAAGAAATCCTCCTCCTCCAGTCTTTTCTAGTGATTCTGGACATGCATGCACATGTGTGCAGTGTGAATCTCAAGCCACTGGGTCCAGGACTCAAACTGTATTTGTTGATAAGGGAGTCCAGTGTCCTAACCCCCATGCCACACACTGGCTCTTATCTTTTTTTTTTTTTTTTTTTACTTACTGAGTAGTATTCCACTGAATAAATACATTAGTTTATTTATTCACCTATTAGAATATTTACATTATTCTAGTTTTTGTTCTTTGTGAACAAAAATGCTACATTTATGTCTTTTATTTTTTTTTAGTTTTGCCATAGAACATGTGTGTGCTCAATAGAGAGACAGAGAGAGACAGAGACAGAGAGAGGGAGGGGCATGGCCATGACACAATTTCTTCTGTCCCATTCTTCTCTTAGGATTTTGGGCATGCTAGTATTATGCGACTGGCATAATTTTCAAGCCACTGGGTTCATGACACAAACCACAGTGGCCATGTGGGAGTCCAGTGCTTTAACCACCACACCATCTGCTGGCCCCATTTATGTCATTTTTATGGTCAGATTTTTCTTTTTTGAAGGCAAATAGTTATTTTCACAATATACAGAAATATGTTTCTCTGGTGATAAAATGCAAAAATCATACAGTTTAGTTTTCTTTTTTATTTTATGCATTTAATCACTGTGTATCATTACAGCATACCAAATGAATTTTCCCATCATGAATACTCTGTATATTGGTCCAGTCACAGACATTACCATAAATGTTATAATCAACAGATTTTTTTTTTTTCATTTTGGGTCCCTTAAATGTTTTGCTTCTTTCTTCTTCTTGATTCCCTTCCTCTGATGAATGGAATGTTCAATCCATTCATCTGTTTGTGGACATTTGAGTTGGCTCCATGTCTTAGCAATTGTGAATAATGCTGCAATAAATATGGATATGCAAGTGTTTTTCTGACTGGGCTTTTCCTATCCTTTGGGTTGATATCTAGGAGTGGAATTGCTGGATCATTTGGTAGTTCTATTTGTATGTCTTTGAGGAACCTCCATATTGTTCTCCACAGTGGCTGTACTAATTTACATTCCCACCAACAGTGTAGGAGAGTTCCCTTTCACCACAGCCCCACCAGCACTTATCATTATTTTTTTAAACTCAGCCATTCTTATTGGGGTTGGGTGGTATTTCATTGTAGTTTTGATTTGCATCTCCCTTTTGATAAGAGATGTTGACCATTTTTTCATATGCTTTTTGGCCATTTATATGTTTTCCTTAGAGGGTTGACTGTCTAGCTCATTTTCCCATCTTTTAATTGGGTTGATCATATTTTGGAGGGGAAGCTGTTTGAATTCCCTATATATCCTGATTATCAGTCCCTTATCTGAGGTATAGTTTACAAATATATTCTCCTGTTCTGAGGGTGGTTGATTCACTATAATAATTATGTCATTTGGTGTACAGAGCTATTTAACCTAATGTAACCTCATTTGTCTATTTTGGGAATTATTGCCTGTCCTTTGCGGGTCGTGTTCTAGAAGTCTTTGCCTACTCCTATATCTTTAATATTTTTCCCCTGTGTTTTCCGCCAGTAGTTTCAAAGTCTGAAGTCCTAGGTTTAGATCTTTGGTGCATTTTGAGATGACTTTTATTAACGGTGAGAGATAGGGGTCCAATTTCATCTTTTTGCAAGTGGAGTTTTTCCAGCACTATTTGCTAAAGAGGTTTGATTTTTCCCACTGGATTGACTGGTGCCATTTGTCAAAAATCAGTTCACTGTACATTTTGGGGTTTATTTCTGGGGTCTCTATTCTGTTCCATACCTGTTTTTCTGCCACTGCCATTCTGTTTTGATTATCACAACTTCGTAATATATTTTGGAGTCAGAGAGTGAGATGCCTCCTACTCCACTCTTCTTGTGCAGAATTACTTTGGCAATACAAGGTCTTTTATGATTACATACACATTTTATGATTGTTTTTTCCTAAATCTGTGAAGAATTTCTTTGGTAAATTGATTTGGATTGCATTAAATATGTAGATTAGTTTGAGGAGAATTGACATTTTGATTATATTAATTCTTCCAATTCAGGAACATGGGTGTCCTACTTTTTTGTGTCATTTTAAATTTCTCTTTAAAGATTTTTATAGTTTTCCTTATGTGTCTTTTGGTGTACAGAATAAGTCTTTGACTTATTTGCTTAGGTTTATTCCCAGGTATCTTATACTTTTTATGGTTATTGTAAATGGGACTTCTTTCTTCAGTTCTACCTCAATCTTCTTATTGTTGGTGTATCAATATGCCATAGATTTTTGTATGTTGCCTGTATCCTGCTACTTTATTGTCTTCTTTTATCTTTTCCAGCAGTTTTTTTTTTAATGGATTCTTTTGGGTTTTCCATGTATATAATCATGTCATCTGCAAAAAAAGATAATTTTACTTCTTTCTCTATTTGAATGCCTTTTATTTTATTCTCTTTTCTGATTGTATTCGCTAGGACTTCCAGCACTATATTAAAAAGGAGTGGAGAAAGTGGTCAGCCTAGTCTTGTTCTGGTTTTTAGTGGAAAAGATTTCAGCCTTTCCCCATTGAGTATAATGTTGGCTATAGTTTTTTTGTATATGGCTTTAATTGTGTTGAGAAATGTTCCTTCTATGCTAATTTTGCTGAGAGTCTTAATCATGAAGGGATGTTCTATTTTATCTAATGCCTTTTCTACATCAGTTGATATGATCATCTAGGTTTTTTATCTTTCTTTCTGTTAATAAAGTGCATTACATTTATTGTTTTGCATATGTGGAACCATCCTTGCATCCCTGGAATAAAGCAAATCTGATTGTGGTGTATAATCTTTTTTATGTGTCATTGGATGCCTTTTGCTAGTTTCTGGTTGAGAATTCTTGCATCTATGTTCACTAGAGATATTGGTTGGAGTTCTTCTTTTTTGTTATGTTGTCTGCTTTGAGGAAGGTGGTAATAGAGGCTTCATAAAATGAACTTGGGAGTGTTCCTTCCTTTTGACTCATTATAAATAGTTTGAGTACAATGCGTGTTAGCTCTTCTGTAAAAATTTTGTAAAATTCAGAAGCGAAGCCATTAGGACCTGGGCGTTTCTTTGTTGGGACATTATTTATTACAGATTCAATCTCATTGCTTGTTATGGGTCTCTTCAGGCTTTCTATGTCTTCCCGATTCAATCTTGGTAGGTTATGTATGTCCAAGAATTTGTCTATCTCATCCAGGTTTTTTGTTTGTTGGAGGATAGTTGCTCATAGTATTCTCTAATAATGTTTTGTATTTTTGCTATGTCTGTTGTAATATTTCCTATTTCATTGTGAGTCTGATTTACCTGATGTTTTTCTCTCTTCGTCTTAATTAGTCTAGTTAACAGTGTGTCAGTTTTGTTTATCTTCTCAAAGGACCAACTTTGGTTTCATTTATTCTCTATTTCATTTATTCTCTATTTCATTTATTCTCTATTTCATTTATTTCTGCTTGGATCTTTATTATTTCTTTTCTCCCGTCTTTTGTTTGTTGTTGTGGCGGTGTGTTATTAGGTTGTCTGTTTGCCAGATTTCCATTTTTTTTTTAATACACACTACTTGCAATGAGCTTCCCTCATCTGACTGCTTTTGCTGTGTCCCATGTTATGGAAATTTGTGTGCTCATTATCATTAGTTTCAATGAATTTAAACAGAAACTATCTGTTGCCTATAAGAAATACACCTCATAGATAAAGATATACATAAACTAAAAGTGAAGGGCTGAAAAATGTATTCCATGCAAATGGAAACCAAGAAAGGGCTGTCACCATACTGATTTCAGACAAAATAGACTTTAAGAAAAAAATTGTAAGAAGAGATGAAGAAGGGCCTTATATAGCACTAAAAGGGCTAATTCACCAAGAAGATATAACACTTATCAATGTCTGTGCACCCAACTCTGGAACACCCAAATAGGTGAAAGAAAGAGTGTTAGATCCAAAAGGAGAGAGACAGCAACACACTCATCGTTGGGGATCTCAACACCCCGTTATCTCCTTTGGACAGATAATCAAATGGACTGCACAGACATCTATAGAACCGTCCCTCCAAAAACCACAAAATACACATTTTTCTCACCCACCCCATTGAACCTTTTTGAAGATTGACCACATGATAGGGTACAAAATAAGCCTTTACCGATTCAGAGGCATAGAAACTATACCCAGCATCTTCTCTGACCATAATGGAATTAAACTTGATATTAATTTCAGAAGGAACTCTCGAAAATATACCAACATATGGAAACTAAACAACCTACTCCTGAATGACTTCAAAACCTCTGAAGAAATTAAGACTGAAATAAAAAGATATAATTTAGTTTTCATTTTCCTTCAGTTAGGACCATACTTTATATCTTAATTTGGATTTTAAAAATTGCACTATTGTATTTTTGCTTTCTATTTTCATATTATAAAGTAATTCTTTGAGAATCATTTTATATTTGCTTCCAAATTTATCAGAATTATAGTAATTACTTAGACTAAACTTTTGATAGTCATTTGTTAACATTATTTGATATTAATCCTAGGGTATATCCTCCCTTCACCTTCTTGAGTTTTAAGTTGAAATTTAAGTTTAAAATTCCTTTTTGAATTGACTGTTTGAATCATTTTCAAAAAAGTTTGTTCATTCGTTTGTTCCTTCCTTCTAAGAGAAAGAGAGAGAGGGAGTCTCCTTATTTGGTCCCTCATGATATAATCCACACCCAGCCTCAGGCAGCCCCAGATCATGGGCATGCATACACCTGGCATGTTCGGAGAGGTCTCTGGACTGGAACCTGGAACCTCGAGCCTCCCCATTGCATTACCACCATGTCACTGTGGTGATAGCCTCCTGTTTGAGTAATTTTTTTTTAGTGAGTAGTTTATGTTTTGTTCTATTCCTCCTTCTCATCTGAAGGACCTCTTGGCTGGTTATAGAATTCTTGAGTTCATAATGTTTATTTCTTTAACTTGTGTTCTGGCATTTAATGTTCTCTAAAGTTGGCCTGAATTTTGCCCCCACCATATTGGAAGAGAGACGGTTGAGATGTGAGGTTGAAATGAAAAACTGTTGCAAAGATAGAAATAAAGTTGATGTGTTCTCATCTTCCCAGTCCCCCATCACTGAGATTTATTTATTTATTTTAAAATTAAAAAAAAAATTAACCTGTAGACCCAGGACGTAGAGATTCTTTCTATTATGCCATGATTAGTGATCTGGTCCCATTTTGATTTTTTTTCCTCCCTGCTGGATTTCAGATTTACATTGGTTGGAACAATGTTGATGCTCTGAGATGCCTGTTCTCATTTTCCTTAATGTTTTCTTTAAAATCTCTGTCTTCTCTCCTACACTCTTGGAGAGCTTTTTTAGTATGTTTACTAAAAACATCTACATCACTAATGTGATTTTCTGCATGGATACACTTCCTAGCCAACCACCTCTTGAGTGATGGAAGGACATTTATCTGCCTTCTCCTCACTTACCAAATGGTCAGAAAATGCCCAGCTGAAAGACTGGGTATAGAGATGAAACCTAACACCTTGTAAGTGATTAACACAGTTCCTAGAACTTAGCATGTACCAGTCAGGGTGATCGTCATCATTATTAATCCTAATGAGACAGCCATCCACATTTCACTGTGGCACTTGTAGTAATTGCATCAGGGTTTCCCTGCCCCCACCTGCAGTAGAACAGCATTTCATATTAGCTGGAATCAAAGAGAATAAATGTTAATTAATGATCTGGTTGAACACTAAGGAATAGTTCAGGGTCTCAGGTTACTTATCTTCATAAAAAGAAGCTGCTGGAGTATGTGCACATGATGTTCTAGTATCATTCATGTGTCCGTTAGTATGTGCAAGTACAAAGGAAGGGAATTAACAACTGCTTCCATTGGCAGGACTGAGCTCCAGGTAATGCACACGGATGGGACAGGTGGGTGGGAGTGGTGCATCAGGAGACAGGTCTCTGTTTTCAGCAGGTGTGAGGAGTTAGGAGGCAGTGGAGTTAAACTAGGGGAGCCTAAGAAAGGATTTCCCAGACAGAGAATGTTACAGTCATATGCAAGATCAAGTCCTAAATGATTTGAACAAATTAGAATTCAGGTTCTGTTCGAGATTCTACTGAAGGAAAAAGGATCAGAAAAATCTACCCAGGGTTGTAAAGGAGATTAGGTCCCCCAATATGATGAAAATCAAAGCATGATGGGGATATTTTGAAGTCAGGTTTCCTTTGAGCTCCTTGTGGGCATTTTGGTCTTTCAGAAAAAGCAATTGTTTTTCTAAACCTGAAAAAAACCTCGTTTGTCTTTAAACTGTGGACGATATAACATACATAAAAACATCTTTGTCAACTGGAGTTTCATATTTCAGAGAAAACTCTGTCTCTCTTTGTAATGCTTTTCCTATATCTTATTCCTTTCTGTTCTCTCAACAACCCTGCAGATAGGTTCTGTTCTTTTTCTTCTTATTATTAAATCTGTTTTACAGAGGGATGCTGCAGCCTGAGAAGTGGCCAGGGGACACATGGGTAGAAATTGGCAGAGCCAGAAGTCCTGCACCATCCCCCAACACTAGCAGCTGATTAGGGATGATCCTGTTGATACTTTTCATCTTGATATTGGACAAATTTAAGGAGAAATGGTTGTCAACCTTCCCAGGGGCTTTATGGGTAGGACCAGGGGTAGAAGCAGTGGCTTTTCTGTCCTCAATAATGCAACTTGTGACTCTGCAACAGAAACATCCAATAACTTGGAAGGAATAAAACCACGCCCTGCCCTCCAATGTGGTCCCCAGTAGCCATCTAGACCTGCACCCTTGCTGCTTCCCCACCCCAGGCCTATTGAGAAGCCCTGATGTGCACAGCCATCTTCTAAGTAGGTAGACTCTCTCCTTCCCAAAGAGGAATTGATTGTCATAAGGGGTCATACTCTACAGGGTGGAGAAAACATTCTGTCTTTAGACACCATCAAGGTTCATGGTCACATGAACATATGTAAGATTGTGACCTTTACTGTGGAATGCAAAAATACGTGTTTGTATATTCCCCCTGCCACCCTATGAGGTAAATGTTGTTACTTCCCCCTTGCTATATGAGTCATCTGAGGCCCAAAGAGGTTTATTAACTTGCTCAAGGACATAGGACACAGGCTTAGCAGGGGGTTTAAACCAGATAGTCTTGCCTCAAAACCTGTGTTCTTAAATATTATACTAACTTATTCTGATAAGTGACTTCCACCTGCTCATCGATTCATGAACTCACTCTCTACCAAACCTCTTAGCCACCATTCATCTCTCCATCCATTCACATATACGTCCATCTTCTCACCCGTTCATCCATCCATCCACCCACCCACCTATTTATCTACCCACCCACTCATTGATCCATTCATTCATCTATCCATCCACCCACCCATTTATCTGCCCCTACTCCCTGCTTCAACAATGCCACCCAGCCACCCTTAATGTTGGCTGTTTGTCTAACACAGTCCTCTGCTTATCCTGGAGAATAAATCTCTCCATCCTGGGAGCTGAGCACCTGCTCTCTAGAGCTGGCGGCCCCATGCCAGTATGTATCCCTTAGCTCCCAAGAAATATATGGACTTGCTACTCACACTCCTAGGTTGGTGTCCTCAGAAATGCTACTATTTCAGGCAGTGCTGGGATCCTTTCTCACTCTCCTCCCTCTTGAAACCTGCATTCCACCTACAAAGTCCTCAGAATGTGCAGTGCCGCAGGCTGTTCTAGAAACATTCTTGGCTTCCTGAAGCTTTAATACAAAGGGATACTCAGCTAGCCCCCTTCCTTGACCCAAAGTTTGGAGGTTGAATTAGCTAGCATGGTTTCACTTTTTAAAAACTATTAGTGAGTTTGTGTGATACATTTGAAAATAATGTAATAAATCTAAAACAGACACAGGGCATTTTATAAAGACAGAGATTTTAATAGACATAAGCCTATTTGAGTTGAGATAAATCAATTAAGGAAACAATTAAAATTATCTGTGAAGAGGCAGTCTTATGAAGAGGCAGTATGGTCTAGCTATTTACATATTTATTAATTGCAAAGCAGTGATAGTCGTTTAATTATTTTGCATAACTTCTGTTGTCCATAAATCATTGATGAGACAATTCCACTTTTCAAAACTTTTTACTTTTTATTATGAAAATTTTAAACATGTAAAAATTTAAATGTGTAAATGTAAACCATCATATAATGAACTCTCATGAGTAATAAACACTTATCAGCTATAACTGTGCCCAGTTTATCCCTCCTAAAAGTTTCAAAACGTGTATCTCACTTCTTAACTTAATTTCATTGGGTCAACATGTAGTTCTATAAAACTATATTATATTGACATTAAAATATAATCACCTTGTTGGGACCAGAAGATGGTATAATGGTTACTTGCTGGACTCCCATGTAGTTGACCGCATTTCAAGTCCTGGACCTGGTGGCTTAAAACTCACCCTGGGCGCCTATGTGTGCGGGCCCAAGATCCCAAGAGGAGAACAGGAGGGATTGTGAAGGGATTGTGGCATGATTATTCCCTATGGGGGTGGGGGGTGATTTCTTGCTTTTTGTCTCTCTGTCTCTCTGGCAAGCACAAACACCCTGTAGCAAAACAAAACAGAAAAACCTCTTTAAAAATATATAATCAACTTGTGAATATAATTATTTAATTTTCATTGAAAGTTAGCTTTGGGGGTGGGGTTGAGCACAGAATTTTCCTTTTTTTTTTGGAGAGGTTTTCACTATAGGGTGCGTGCGCTCGCCAGACAGACAGAGAGAGACAGAGAGACAGAAAGCGAGAAATCACCCCCCAGGGGGGATGGTCATGCCGCAATCCCTTCTCCTCCATTCTCCTCTCGGGATCTTGGGCACGCACGCACACACGCCCAGCGTGAGTTTTAAGCCACCCGGTCCAGGACACGAACCGCGGTCGACTACATGGGAGTCCAGTGACATAGCCATTACGCTAACTGCTGGTTCCCAGAATTTTTCCTTTTTTTTTTTTTAAATAAAAATTTCAAATCTGCAGCAGAGTTTAAAGTATAATAACTGAACCCTCACATACTTTTAGATAATACCAATTATTAGCATTAGGACTGGCATTGTCCTATGTGTGGTTTTCCCATGGATTACATGAAGACAGTGAGGTATACCATTAAGGACATGTAGACAGTAGCATGTGGCTTTAAACTAGAAATATACAGGCTCAAATCCCACCTCCACCATATCTTAGCTGTTCACAGTAGGCAAGATGCCTCACACTCAGCCTCTTCATCTATCAAATGGGAGTAACAGTAGTATACACCCCTGGGTTATGCAAGGCACACAGCAGGCTCTCTGCAAGTGTTCCTTGGCCTCTTGCTTCCTAGCTGAGCTGCTGTTCTATAGCTGGGGGAGCACCATAGGGAGAACTGAGCTTTTCAATTTAAGTTCTCTTTGGTCAATATGGAAGACTTTTGCAGTTGAGAATGTTAGTATGACCTAGTGATGAATAGACTAGGTCTGAGGGGAGAGCCTTTCAAATCCTAGCTCTGCCTTTACCAGCATTGGAACTTGGTTGAGTTCCTTCATCTTTCTGAGCTCTAGTTCCCTCACTGAAAAATGGGGGTAGGAAAAAAAAATACTTACCTCACTGAGTTGTTGTCAGGAGAAAAAGGGATGGGAAAGTCCCTTTTAAATGCCCAACAAATATTATTAATCATTAGTATTATTACAAGTAAAGATAAATTAGCACAGTGTTTTCCATATAATTTCTTGACAGATTATTATGATCATAATCAAGGATGAAAAACCCACATCAAGTTTTCCTTTGAAAGTCTGCGTCTCCCTTGGTGCAATGAAAAGAAAGCTTGTAAAACTGCCATGTGATTTTGAAAAAGAGTAAGCCTGGATAGACATGGGGATGCCACCAGCTGGGCACAGTGTCAGGCATGACTGCATGCCCCTTCAGTTCCATTCAGTGGTGTCCTTAGACAGACCAATCTTCTAGCACACTTCGGGAGTGTGGACTCAGGCATCGAATGGCTCAGCTCCTGAACAAAGTGTACACCTCTACCCCAAAGGCTTTGTGCTATTCCATTGCCAAAGACTGACTTTATTTTCCCTCTCTTCTTTTTTCTGACTCTCATCTTACTTTCTAGGTTGAAAGGATTGTAGACAAGAGGAAGAATAAGAAAGGAAAATGGGAGTATCTTATCCGGTGGAAAGGCTATGGGAGCACAGAGGACACGTGGGAGCCAGAACACCACCTCTTGCACTGTGAGGAGTTTATCGACGAGTTCAATGGGCTGCACGTGTCCAAGGACAAGAGGATCAGGCCAGGGAAACAGTCTAACACCTCCAAGCTCCTACGTGACAGCCGGAGCCCAGCGAGTGAAAAACTAGCCCATAGACCTTCAGAACCTGGGAAGAGCAAAGGGACTTCCCATAAACGGAAGCGCATCAACCCTCCCCTATCTAAGCCGAAGAAGGGGTACTCAGGCAAGCCCCCTGCGGGGGGCGATCGAGCTGCCAAGACGGTGTCTTACAGGACTACCCCCAGCGGTTTGCAAATAATGCCCCTAAAAAAGGCTCAGAATGGGATGGAAAATGGGGACGCCGGCTCTGAGAAGGACGAGAGGCACTTTGGAAACGGGTCGCATCAGCCTGGCTTGGATTTGAACGATCATGTTGGAGAGCAGGATGTGGGTGATTGTGAAGTGAACCATGCAGCACTGGCAGAGAACGGGCTCGGTTTGTGGCTTTTTTCTCTTGAGTTTGTTTCTGGCCATGGTGGACAAGGGGCTTTGCCTCAGCCTAGGGAAATGTGTAAGCTCCCCATCTCTGCCTCCAGTGCTTAGCTAGCTGATAACTCTCCCTTTGCCTCTCACTCAAGACCCTGTGGACTTGGCTACATGTCCACATTGTTTGCAGACACCTGTGCATGTGGGAAGGCCAAGTCACTGATGCTTTGGTGGGGTCTGTAATGAATTAGAAATTCCAGACTGTGTTTTTGAGACCCCCAAGGCCATTGTAACCACTCTAGAGCCACTTCCCAAAGGCAACTCAAAGTCCTCACTGCCCAGGACCCAAGATTTGTGTTCTTAGAGGGCCTGCACTTTTCCAGGGCACCATGCAGAGCCCTTTTTAAGTCTCCCCTTACTCCCAGCAGTGTAGCCCAGAGAGGTAGAGTATGGATTGGGATCTGATCCTCCCAGATCCACTCCTCAAACCCTTCGGTTATCACTAGTATGGATTATTTACATCATGTCTGTCTTAGTCCATTCAGGCTGAGACTGGGTAATTTATAACTAATAGAAATTTATTGCTCACAGTTCTGGAGGCTAGGAAGTCCAAGATCAAGGTGCTGCAGATTCAGTATCTGGTGAGGGCCTGTTTCTCATAGATGCAGCCTTCTTTGTACCCTCACATGCAGGAGGGACAAGGTCATTCCCTTCAATCTCTTTTTATAAGGCACTTAACCACTTCTCAAAGGCCCCACTTCTTAATACTATTGCATTAGGGGTTAGGTTTCAGCATATGCATTTTTGGGGGACACCTACCTTGAGACCACAGCAGGCCATAGTTGCTGCCCTGACCCCATCCTATGTGAGCTCTTTGGATTTGTATCTTCTTACTCCTGTAAGCAAGCAGCTTGTGTGTGTGTGTGTGTGTGTGTTTTTTTTTTTTTTTTTTTTTTTTTTGTGTGTGTGTGTGTGTGTGTCTGTATGTATGGGGGGTGGTCTTCAAGAAGTTCATGGGAAAAAAACTATGCAAGGGTTCCAAAACTGTTTTGCACCAAAATAAACTCATGCTTTAGTTCCCTCTTTTCATAAACTTTTAGAGCCCCCTGGTAGGTTGTTTTAAGTGTGGGATCCCTCCCACTTACCAAGTCCCCACAGCAAAATGGGAAAGAGGAGGCAATGGCCTAGTTGACTCAGGCTCTCAGATCTGACATTTCTTCAATAGTCACATGGCTCCTATGGCTCCTTCACTGAGTCCTCATTGGCCCGAGTCTCTGAGGTTACCTGTCTGTGCACTCATTTCCCAGGTACCCATGTGTCGGCCTGGTGCCATTTTTCTCTGCAGCTGCCAGAGTGTTACCTTGGGTGTCAGGAACTCCTGCGTGACCATGAGCACCCTGTGCCCAGCAGAGTGCGGTTATCTGGCATCCCACATGGAACCAGAGTGTACATGGTTCAGCACTCCAGAATCAGGATGCCGAGGTGTAGAGGGGGCAGCTGAGAGAGCTCATGAAGGGATGGGGTGACAGGCACATGCACATCTGAGTGATGATGGTGATTTTGGAGCTGACATGTTTGGACTGTGCACACTCCATTGAGGAGAGCTACGGCTGCAGAGACTCTTGCCAGGGGACTGAAGTAATGTGCTTTGAGGTTCCTCTTTCTCCAGAGAGAGGAATTTCACCCAAGCAGAATCTGTTTAGCAGTCTTCGCCCCAGCCTGGCTCACGTTTCCATCTGGGGGTCCCTGACGCTGATGCGACTGTGCCCGCTGACATATGTAAACGCTGTTTGTTTGTAAACTTCATCTCTCCGGGAGAAGTGGGCTTGTGTCACTGAGGCTTGGCATAAACATCCGTGTTTGATGTCTCTGTGACAGCTGCCAGCTGTAGCAGCGTTCCCTGTTGCAGACAGGGTGGTGAGGGGTGCTTTTGCAGTTCTCTGGGTGTAGGGCCAGGAGCCTGGCATGATTGCATGAAGTCTGGCTGACGACAGCCCCCACCCTGCTCAGGTGGCTACCCCAGGAGTGAGGGGAACAGGATGAAGGAGGGCACTGCTGACTGTGGCTGCCACGCTGCAGCAGGGAGGAGAGAAGCCAGGCTTGCGGAGAGTTCTAGATGAAAGCGCCCCCCTGGTCTGAGCGCCTTGTTCTAACGTGGGCGGAGCCTGAGCCTCCATCCCTGGGCCTTGGTGAGGCTCCCCAGCCCGGAACCTGGTAAGGCGGCAGGTACACTGCGATCAGGGGAAGTAGACGAGGACTGGCCTGGAGAGGTCCGTGTTAGTCTTGTTACCTCTCAAATGCCATCCAAGACCTTTCTCACAGCCCCCTCAATTTCGTCTGATGCTGTATGGTCTCTGCTCCACCTGGGCCCTGGCCTAGAGGGAGGAGGGACGCCACCTGCCTCTGTTTTGTTCTGATTTAGCTGCTCCAAAAGCATCCTTTTGCTTAATTGCATCCCGTCAGTTTGGTCCCATGAGGTCCTCCCGGAAGGTTAAGGCTAGATGCACAGGATTACCTGGCGGCTTTTGAAAAATGCTGATCTCACAGACCCGGTTTACTGAGTCTGGGGTGGCGCTAGGATGATGGGCTTCTCCCAGACATTTCTGCTACATTTTGAGACATGCTCTGTGGGAAATGGGGGTGGCAATGAAGTTTCATATCAGGTGTGCACTTCATTCTATTTAGCACTGATTTTTTGAGCACTTCCGAAGGGTCAGTCGCCATGCCAGGTGTTTGGAATAATGAACACACAGGTAAGGACGTCTTCCTCTGAAACAGCCTACTATCTGCTCGGCTGGAGTGGCTGCCTCTGGTTCTGTGTTTAGAAGGCACCTGAGGCTGACTCCATGGAAGGAGCAACATGTATGTTACATACATGGTATGCCTTTGCTGTACTCACGTTGACATGTTCTTTGGTTGATTACATGGTAAATGTCCCAGCCACTGTGTCTTTAGCATCTTGGATTAAACTAACTTGTTGTACAGGTGTGGGGGGAAGTAGGGAAAGTAAGAGAATGGGAATCCTTGCCTAAAGAAAGGGTAATATTGAAGAGAATGGTTTGAGACTCCTGGCTGAGGATGTGCTGTGGCTCCAGAACTTTCCACAGAACATGGCTTTACTTATGCTTCAAGCCTGAGGGAAGTTTTGATGCAGCCAGTGTCCAGCCCAGGTGGTGCCCAAGCGTCCTCCCACCCCCTCTTCCCATTCTGCCTTGTCCTACCTGGATGGAAGGATCAGGCTTTCAGTGGCTCAGGAGAGAGCCAGTGGGGATTGCAGCACAGAGGGCTCCTCGTTGCCTGGCACAAGGGACGGGGAATCCTAGCTGCACCCGCACAGCATTTGTTTTGGGGGTGGGCTGTTGCTTTTTATATGCTTTTAACTTCTCTTTGGTGAGTTCAGGTTCTGCATACAAAAAAGCAACTTATGTAACACGTTACTCATTTACCGCTGACTTCCCTGATCTGTGCTGTGGGAACAAATGCTAAATCCGGGCTCAGGCGGGTGGTGGTTTGGTTTCGGCCTGCATTTTCCCCTCTCAGTGTTTGTGAAGTGTATGCAGCTACTCAACACAGTTCTTGATTCTGATTTTTTTTTCCCCCAGTAATGACAAATGTCTTTGTGGTCCAGGGACCATATGCCTCAGTATCCCTTGGGGAGCTTGTTAGAATGGGTTCCACCCCAATCAAATGGGCGGGGATCCCAGGGGGCAAGGTATACGTTTTGAATTTTAACAGCCACAGCATATAGGACAGTTCCTGGTTTTTGTTTGGTTATCAGTGATGGTGCATAGAGCTATTGGTAGATCCGAAGTTGTTCCTTGGATTTTAAGCTTGTAAGTGAGGATGTGATTTGGTCCCTCAAAGTTTTAAAACCTGATGTAGATGCTCCTCACTGACGCACTTTTGACCTGGCATCCCCCTCTTTTCTTTCTCTTTTTTTGCTAAAATAGATCAGTTTCATCTATACAGAAAAGCTTTTGCGTTAGTGAACCCTTCCCATGGTTCTGTCCAGGAGCACTGCTTAACGCTCTCTTGTCTAAATAAGCCAGAGCACTGATGCTTTGTGGATTTACAGAGCCTTTAGCCTGTGGAGACATCCCTAACTAGGAGCTATTTCCCTTCCAGCCCGTGAGCGCAGGCTCTCGGCATCTCTAGATCGCCACACCACTGACGAGCATTCGCAGCTGACCCTGTGGCCTCACGCTGGCTGTTCGATTTTTGAGACCCCTTCTCTCTTTGTCTTGTTGATTATGGTCTGTTGCAGTGGCATTGCATCCCAGAAATCGCATGATTCAGTGTTTTCAGAATTAGTTTTACCATTGAACGCATCATCCCACACAAGCGTGCATCACTGGTAGTTTTCTCTCCATTGAGCTTTCAACATTATCCCAGCTTTCACCTCTAGAGTGTTTATCACTTCCTGCACACCCTTTCCGCATGATTATCATTTTCTCTTTTATTGATCCTAATGGAGAACTGTGTTTTTAAAAGCATTGCAGAGCTAAACACAAGCCTAAGAATTGCCCTATGACTTTTGAGCCAGTGGCCTGTCAAACAGTACAGCTAATATCAGAATTTCTTGGCGGGTGTATTAAAATACAGATGACTAGCGACCTGATTCTGTGGGAGTAGAGAGAGGCGTTCTCCACTTCTGTATGCATCTCTAGTAAGTTTCCAGGTAGTGCTGTGAGTCCAGGGAACTCCCTGCCAGAACCACTGCTCTAAATTAATAAGCTCCATCATATGGAGATAAAAATGCAGATGACGGTTGTGAATGTCAATTGTTCTTACTGGGGAGACTTGGAGTGCTCATGCGCCAGACCTTGAGTGTGTATTTATAACACTTATTAAGCTGAATGTTTGTGAAATGAAATATTGAAAGTTTTAGAGCATAGGAACTTCCTTGGATAAGCCTTGGAGTTTACAAAATCCTCATAGCAGTCCTAAGAGGTAGCTACTGTTTTTCTGCCCATTTTACAGAGGTAACACCTAGGCAGACAAGTGCCTGAATTAGGACCAGGAGAGAAACCTAAGCAATGTGACATAGGAGCTGACCTCTGAGCCACTGCCTGGCAGGCTTCTCGGCAGTAACTAAGACTCAGCTACTGACAAAAGTATGTCTCCTTGAGGGCTGGGAGTGCTGGTGGGACAGGATCTATTTTGACTTCCTCCTTCTTTATTGATGGAAGGAAATAATCCTTGTAAGCCTGAGGGGCTATGACTAACTATGCCAGTTAGTTGGAAAATGTGGATAAAATCATCGCTTTTTTTTTTTTCTTTTCTTTTTTTGCTATAGGGCGCATGTGCTCGCTGGAGAGACAAACACAGAGACAGAAAGCGAGAAATCACCCCCAGGGGGGATGGCCACGCCTCAATCTCTTCTCCTCCATTCTCCTCTCAGGATCTTGGGCATGCACGCACATGCGCCCAGTGTGAGTGTAAGCCACTGGGTCCGGGACTCAAATCGCAGTCAACCAAATGAGAGTTCAATGACATAGCCATTACGCTAACTGCTGGTCCCAAATCATCGTTTTTCAAAGGAAAAATACATCTTCACAGCCAGAAGGTGGTGTGGTGGTTAGGGAGCTGGACTCCCACATGGCTGACTGTGATTCGAGTCCCAGACCTGGCTGCCTGCTTTCTCACTTTCTCTTTCTCTCTCTCTGTCTGTCTCTCTCTGCTGAGTGCATATGCCTATAGCAAATTAAAATAATAACAACAATAAGAAGAAATAAAATTGAATTAGTAATTTTTTTATAAAAAGAAAAAACAATATGTCTTAACAGAGTGGAGTCAAGGAGGGCTAGAAAACCTGAATAGAGCAGTAACTATTAAAGATATTGAATTTGTTGTTTAAAAGCTCTCAAATAGCAAGAAGGAAGGAATACTAGACTCAGATGGTCTCACAGGCAAGTATAAACATTCTTGAATAGATAATCTACTCTAACAGTCTAGAGCAGAAAGCCCCTCCCTTATCCAGACTTTTGGAGAAAACAGAAAAATAGAAAAGACTCACAACTCTTTTAGAAAAGCCAGTGGTTCCTGACTTTCCAAACCAGAGGAGCAGAGGAGAAAGGAAAATTATAGGTTAATCCCTCTTAAAAACACAGTAGTAAAAGTCCTGAATAACCCTCTGGATTGTAAATTCCCTCCATAATTCCTCAAAATTGTGACTGTTATATAAATTTCTCACTCGTTGCCCTAAACTTGACTCTAGTTCTTGACCTTTAGAATCACGCTGCTTCTCAAGGTGCCCAGACCGTCCCGGAAAGGCATAGCGGCTGCTGGCTCAGGGCAGTTCTGCAGGTCGTAGCAGTGACCTCAAGCTCTCTACTGCAGTGCAGAGGGGCTGCAGAAGTATCCACCTGTGGCCTCTTGGGAACATAGGTGTCCACTTCCTTGGGCACAGACGTTCTTTCAACACACTTAGAACAACCATTACTAGGCCAATAAACTTTGACCACCCCTTTGGTTTTCAAAAGCGGGTGGTTTTCCAAGCCAATAACAGCAAAAGCCCAAGGGGGTTTCATGCTTTGCTTTTCGAAGTGTGGCAAGGAAGTAACCCGTGCTAATGAATGAATTTGTGTTAAGACTTTCTCCACCTTGGCCGCAGCGTCATGTGGAAGGTGCAGACCATGATGGAAAATCTGACGGTTCAACTAGGAGCAACTGGACGCTTAGCAAATCCAGTGGGGATATCAACTCTCTCCACTTGGTTCCCAAATCCTGGATTTGATTTTGGCATCAGACAGGCTGACGGAATCTTGACCACCATCAAGATTTGGAAGTCAACTGACTGCTCTCCGTGCCTGCTCAGATGTTGTTTTCCTTTCTCAGCTACCTCCGAAAAGTCTGAGGGACTGTTTCCCGTACGACTATTCATCAGTGGCAAGCCAAGTGGGGGCTGGGGGATGGAAGCAATCCCCCCCGCCCCCAGGTGTAAACAGTAAGGGGCGGGAGGGGTCCAGTGTCCATAGAGGGATTCAAAACAAAGATACAAAGTCGTTTACCTTTTGTGTGTGTAGGAAAACTCATCAAGGTGGACTTCATGCCCACCTACTCTTTCCTGACTGCCCATACAAACAGCTAGTCTTTGCTGATTCTGATCCTGGTGGTGGGGGTGATAATAGCACCGCTAACATTTATGAGCTTTTCTTGCAGGCAAAAGCTTACTTTTCATGTTTGACTTTCTTGATGTCATTTAATCCCCCCAGTGGTTCTCTGACATAGTAATGTCACAAGGCTACCTGTGATTAACCTTGTTTATAGAGGGGCAACTGAAGCTCAGAGAGTTAAGAGAGAGAACACCCAGAGGAGGCATTAGGGCATGATGTTGGGTCTGAAGATGCTGAAGCTCTCAGAGTTCTAGGACCAGTTTTATAAAGGAGAAGAGATTCCTCTTGTGTAAGCTGGCAGATCTTTCCCAGATACCAACAATAATGCCCTGGTCAGTACCCCTGGGCCTTCCTTTGAGGCATCTTCAGAAGTACCAAAGATGTTGACTTGGCATTCAGGGAGGCAGGATCTCTGGTCCTGGTTATTTCCTGAGAGCTTTAGATTAAAAGATGCACACACCCCCCTAAGAATCTTAACAAGAACTCTTTTACTTTATTACAATGTTAGTAGAAATTGCACAAAAAGAGAAGTGGATGAAAATGTTCATCACCGGATAAATGGATAAACAAATATGGCCTTTCCATACAATGGAATGCTATTCAGAATGGAATCCTCTTTGTGTCATATGCTGCAACATGGATGAACTTGTAAAACGTAATGCTAAGTGAAAGAAGACACAAAACACTACATATTTTATGATTCTATTTAAATGAAATGTCCAGATTAAGTGAATCTGTAGAGACAGAAAATAGATTAGTGGTTGCCAGGGGCAGTGGGAGGAGGGAATGGAGAGTGACTGCTAATGGGTCCAGTGTTTCATTTTCAGGCAATGAAATGTTCTAGAATTAGATTATGGTGATGGTTGCACAACTTGGCAAGTATACTAAAAATTACTGAATTGTATACTTTAAATGGGTGGATTTTATAGTATGTAAAATCAATCTCAATAAAGCCTTTAAAAAAAAAAAGGAACAAGAACATAGCAAGTAGCAGAGAACGAATAGCTGCCATTTGTCTAGTGCTTGCATGTGCCTTCTGGGAACGTCTTCTGGGTGCTGTCGTGAGTTGTGTTCAGTGTGTACATTCCTGGCAGCCTCCATGTCCCATACTAGGAAACTGAAACTCAAAACGCTTTGCTCAAGTGTGTCCATGTGTCACAGGAACTGGGGTGAAGGCACAGAGCCCACCTCTGAACCTGCACTCCCATGTATGGCACTGAGGTGCTCTTAGTGGACCAGAGGGTGCTGTATGTGTTCCTCTTGCTGCTGTAACAAATTACTGACTTTAACCAACACTAGCTCTTTTCCGATAATTCTGGAGATCAGAAGTCTAGTGCCGGTTGGCAGGTGCTGGCTTCTTCCTGAGTCCCCAGCAGAGGATCTGTCTCCTCGTCTTTTCCAGCTTTAGAGGCCATTTGCATTCTAGGCTCATGCCTCCTCATCTGTCTGACCTTTGCTTCTGCTGTTTATCTCCATTTTTGACTCTAACCTGCCAGTCTCCTCTCACAAGGACCCTTGCAATGACCCTTTAGAGCCCATTCACAAAACCTAGCAGAAACGCTCCAGGGTCTCAACATCCTTGACTTAATCACAACGATAAAGTCCGTTTGACCATGTCAAGTAACACGATTCCAGGTTCCAGGGGTTCGTATGTGGACGTCTTTAGGGGCTCATTGCTCATCCTCCCACAGGCATGGAGGAGAACTGGTGGCACAGAAAGTGTAGATATGTGAGTGGATATTCTTGAATGGCCAAGAAGTCAGCTGGTAGCAAGGAAACAATTTTCATCATCTGGATTAGGAAATGCACTTATGTGGGATCATCACGTAGTGTGAAACTGACAGGCGTTGACACTTACAGGTGGGAGGCGGTCAGCAGCTCCCACTAGACACAAAGCACTTCCTAACTCTAGGGTAGGTTTCTGTGTGACACTTATTTCACAGTATTGTTTCACACAAGCTGACACGAGCCTTTCTGATACTCCAGCTGCTGTTAAAAATGACAAGAGCTGCGATGGCACCAGCCATGAGTATTTATTAAACCCTGGCTACGGGTCAGGTGCTGAGGCTTTTACACTGAGCTGCTCAGTTAATTCTGACAACTCTGTGAAGTAGGTTGTCTTTTTATCCCTGGTTTACAGCTAAGGAAACCGAAGCTTTAAGAAGTTAGTTACGTGGGGGCCAACAGGTAGCATGGTGGTGAAGGTGCTGGACCCCCACATAATTGACAGTGGTTTGAGTCTCAGAACTTGGGTGTTTGAAAATCATGCCAGGCTCATGTGCACGCATGTCCAAAATCCTGAGAGGATACTGGAGGAGAAAGGATGGCAGTGTGTCCATTCCTCCCAGGGGGGTGATTTCTCACTTTCCCTCTCACTGTTTCTCTCTGTCTCTCTGGCAAGTGCACGTGCTCTATGGCAAAAACTTAAAAAAAAGAAAAGAAAAAAGTTAGTTAGGCAACTGTGGATCCCTAGACAGTAATGTGGTAGAGCCAGAATTCTGATCCAGCCTTTTATTATCTTTTAAAGTTGTTTTTAAAACAACTCTTATATTGCCTTATCCTGTGATATCTTTCTTACTAGATTTTAATCACGCAGAGGGAAAAGCTTGTTCTGTTCATCTTTCTCTGTGTGTGTGTGTGTGTGTGTGTGTGAAATATTATGTATAAAACATGCATTTTGGTTTTTCTACTCAATATAGCATATGCCTTTTTCCATCTCCTCATATTGGGCAATACTTCGCATTGGGTCATCAGAAAAGTCATGACTTATTTGTTCTATGCAAAAATGTATCACGACTTCTCCAACGACCCAATATTTGAATTGTGGTAGTGCCATTACATTTTTTCAAGGAGTTATATTTTATTCATTTCATCTTTTTCTTTGTTGGGCACTCTGGCTGGGATTGAACTTCTTGGTTTTTGTCTTAGGTTTTTTTCCCTGAATTATTTTCCTAGAACAAATCCCCAGAGACAGGATCATACTAGCAATTTTGCCACAGATTTACCTCACCTATAGAGAAGGCTCCACAAATATTTAAGGACAACCAGTGAGGTATCATTTTCTGTTTTCACCATTGTCTCGCCATTCTAAGGGGAATAAGAGGAACCTCAGCATCGCTCTCATTTGTATTTCGTAATCCTCACCAAAGCTGAGCCTTTTCCCAAGGTGCTCTTGGTACTTTTCATGTGGTTGCGTGGTCCTGTCTTTTGAGATTGGAGAGAATTCACCAGTAGATACCCAGGGAGGAAGTATGAAGTGGCCTGTGAGGAAAGCGTGTTCGCAGGTTGTTGAGGAGAGGAGTTTGGGAAAGACCCGGGTGACACCTGGGAGTGGGTTGGGGCTGATGAGGGAAATACCTGGACGTGGAGAATGCCCTGCTTGTCCTCATGGGAGTGCTCTGATGTACGTACCCGTGGAAGGACTGATTCGCTATTGCTATTTTTGTTTGTTTGTTTATTTACTTATTAGTTTTTTGCTATAGGGTGCATATGCTTGCCAGAGAGGGCCAGATACAGAAAGTGAGAGATCCCCGCACACCCAAGGGGCATGATCATGCTGCATTCCATTCTCCTCCATTCTTTTCTTGGAATCTTGGGCACATACATGCACCTTGTTTCCAAGCCACTGGGTCTGGGACTAGAACCGCACAGTCAGCTATGTGGGGTCCAGTGCCTTAATCTCCATGCCACCTACTGGTCTTTGATTCTATATTTTTGGTTCAGGATTTCCTAATGATTTTCTGATCCTAAATAACACAGGAGTCTGGTGTGGGCCCGTAGGTCAGTGGAAAAGATTGTAGGGGAGGGAACAGCCACTCTGGGACTTACTCTGGTCCCTGACCCTGCCTACCTCCTCCTTAAGCCCACTTCCTCTCCCCTATGCAAGTGAGCAGGTGGACGTCCTCCACCAAAGGCTCCCTAGACTCCTCTCTTACCTTTACCCACCTGTCTGCTCCCTGGGGGGACTGCTGGCAAGGAGCCCAGGCTATGGTTGGGTCCAAGGAAACACCAAAGAAAAGGGAGCCAGCAGGGACTGAGGGGTAGGAGGGAGAAGCCCCCATTGAGGATTGGGGTTCTGTACAGAAGAGGCAGAAGGCTGATTAGAAGAGGGAGAACCTGAGGACCAAACCCTGAGGCAAGCCTCCTTTTGGTGTCTGTCTTATTCCCTGGGATGAAGTACTGGCCGGTGAGCACACCCTGGGCCCTGAGCTCTCTTCATAGTCCAGGCACTGTGCTAGGCGGTGTGTGTGGAACCCAGCTACCTGGGGTCATGGGAGCCCCTGTCTGACCTCCTAACCCCGAGACCTCTCTGCACGTTGTCATATGTGACATGGCTTTTGACTTTTTTCATCCTGTCCAAGAAAGAAGACTAACTGGGGGTAAGTGAGCTGAGAGAGAGACTGGAGCTCAGTGTTTATAAGAAGTGGTTGCCCACAGAGCCCAGGTTCTAAGATGGTGTCCTCACCAGGAGCCAGGAGTGGGCTCTCACAGTCCTGGCTCTGTGTTTGTTTGTTTGTTTGTTTCCCAGCTTTTGCTATAAAAGGGTGCATGTGCTTATCAGAAAGAGACTGCGAGAGAGAAAAAATGAGAGAGAAAGGGAAAGTGAGAAATCACCCCCTCCCCGAAAGGATGGCCATAGTCCTTTCTCCTTCAATCCCCTCTCAGGATTTTGGGGACACATTCACATGTACCCAGTGCGATTTTCAAGCTGCTGGATCCAGGACTTGAACCACACCATGTGGAATCCTGTGCCTTATCCTCCACGTCACCTGCTGCCCCCTCCTCGCTTCATTTTAACCAGAACAGCTCCTGCTTAGTTTGTTTCACCTGGGAGGGGTTGTCGTGTGTTTTTGTTCTGGAAGAAGAAACCATGGAGTGGGAAGACCAAAACATTTCTGGATACTCCCTACTTAATCAGTCTGCCTGCCAGTGCCTTGGGCCTTGATGAGGAAATCAGCTCCTGCCCCATCCTGGGGTGTTCCTTCAGGTGGAGGCAGGTGTCTGGGAGCATTGCATTGAGAGAATGGTTACTCCTGGTGATGCCTCAGGGTCGAATTAGCTCCTCAGAGTATGAGCCTGGGTTGGCTGAGTCTTGGCCATTCTGCAGTCAAGCCTTTGGAGGGTGTGCAGTCAGCTCTTGTCATGGCTGGGCTGTTTCCCTGAGGCCCACCTGCATATTTCTGGCAACTTGCAGTCAAAATTCCAGCAGGTGTACTATGAGCTTTGCAGTGGCCACGGCGGGGAGGGATAACACAGGCTCTGATGGACTTGCACAGCCCACGGAACCAGCGCCTAGCGGAGAGGACTCTGGCTACCCCTGTCCATCAACCGTCCTGGCTTCCCAGATTGCTCCCGATTTCCCAGATCCTAGCTCTGACTTGCTTTTGGCAGCCTCACATTCACCCCTGGGTGCCAACCTCTGACTGTCCTTGATTTCTCCAAGCACCTGTTTCCTGCAGTTGCAGCAGCCCCATCTGCTTAGCTCAGCCTCTGGTTCCCAAGAGACCTTCTCTCTCATCAGGCAAGAGTGTAAAGGGCCACTTCTGACATGGTTCTGTGGACTTTCATTCCAAGTCCTACAGCAAGGGCAGGCCACTCTCCACGGTCCTCGTGCCTCTGAGTCTGAGCTGTAGGGGTTATGGGGCTCATCACCATATCCTCCTTGAAACTGTACTGGAATCGTCCTCACCCAGCCCAGTCAATCACGTTGGCCCAGTCCACTGCCCATCACCTGCAGTGTGGCAAAATGTGCTGTCCACTGTTGACTCCTTGTTTTTCTTGTATTTCTACTTAAAAAAATAAATCCTTTTAGAGTGGCTTTAAGAGAGGTAAGAGATCAATGTATCAGTGTGGTATATCAAAGTCCCTAAAATATTTCTCTTTCCTCCTTTTTATTTTTTAAAATTATGAAAGTAATGCATATGAGTTGCCAAAAATTCAAACAATATGGAAAAGATAAGCTTTTTAAAAGTTCAAGTTTTCCTGTTCTTCCTTCCCAAATTCTATTTAGAGATGACTGCTGTCAAGTGTTCTTATAGATCTTTCCAGACTATCCTCTAAGTTTATTGAAAAAAAATGTATGTGAGTAATTTATTATATATATGTATTATATATATAACATGTATTATATATTGACTCAAACATTTGTGGACTGAATGATGAATGGGAATAGCCCCATTTCTCTCTCTCCATACCTCTTGTCCGTCCATCCATCCGTCCGTCCGTCCATCGGTATCTGTATCTCCAAGGCCTCAGGGGGTGACAACACTTAAGTGAAAGCCTGGGGTGGTGAGAACACCTTGTTCTGCAACTTGCTTTTTAAACTTAAAATCCATCCTGGAAATCTTTCTGGGTCAGGACATGTGGATCTGCTTCCCCCTTTTTAGCTGCTTAGGATTTTTATAGTGTGCAGGGACTTAACTGTTCCTCTCTTTGATGGACGTCTAGGCTGCCTGCAAAGGCATACGCTCTTGCCAACCCTGACTGTTGCCAGTCTTTGTAGTGCTTTTCCAAGCTCCGTTGTTTTAATTTTAGTTTTAAACTGAGAGTGAGCATCTTCTCATGTTCCCGCACCATGTCTCTTTCTCTGTAAGTGCCCGAGCCCCATCATGCAGTGCCAGGGGCCGGCAGGAGGGTGTTTCCTTCCACCACCGACAACTTACTTAGTCTCTCCGGGCCAGGTTCTTCATCTGTATTAAGTGTAGATGTAACCACAGCTCACGGTGAGGGTGAAGAATAAGTGAACTAACTTATAGAAAGCCCTTAGGATATTAGCTGGCATATGGTAGACATTTGATCAATTTAGTTATTTCAGTTTTCTTCCCCATTTTTCTAACTGGGCCTTTGTATTTTCTTATTTATTTATTTTTCCGGGGGAGCACTTTATATATTGTGTATATTAATCCTTTAGTATATGTGTTGACTGATACTCATTGAGTGACTGCCATATACCAAAAACTGTTTAGATGAATAATTGTGGTCCATTGTACCACAGTGGAGACATGCAGCAGATACCGTGGGAGCTACAAGCAGAGACACCAAAGCCAGTTTAGGGCAAGGAGGCAGTTAAAGACTTCTTGGAGGAGGTGATGTATAAACCGAATCTGATAGAATGAGCTGGAATGAGTGAGGAAATGGCAAAGGTGGTGGGAGGTGATGACAGCATATGACAGTGTAAGGACGAAGATTCAGGGAACATTGTGTGGGTGCCTGTCACCACATCACAAAGAGTATGGCAGACCAACCAATTCTTAACCACCCTGCAGGGTAAGCTGAGCCCCAGGAGGTTCCCTATGTGGTCAGGATTGGCTTAAGAGCCAGGGAGATGGAATCTCATCCCCTCCCTCTGTTCTGCATGTGCCAGTCCCTCTGCCTGGAGACTTCTTCCTCCCTGCCAGCCCTCACATGGGTAGGAACCTCTACTCCTGTGTGTCTTGTACAAGAAGTGACTCCCCCATAGACACCTCCCCTGACTGCCAGGGTAGATCAGTTTCTATTTTTACTCACACACAGAGTTGCATTTCTTTGTTGACAATATGGACTTCCATTTGTGATAGTCAGAATCTGATTACTTGAACAATTTCTGCCTCCCTCACTCGACCTTAGCTCCACGACGGCAGAGTTGGTCTCTGTTTCTGCCCACAGTTGTAGCTTAGACACTGTCAATGCTGGCCACTGGGCATAAAGAAGTAGCTGTCTGAGGAATTAATAGGTGAAAGAAAGCAAGAAGCCCCTTCTCTGTAAGATGTGGGCCCTGGAGTTGGTTCTATCCAACACCAACTCCCAATAGCCCTCAGAGCCTCTCATTCCTTTTCCAGCATCGCACCCCCTCCAGAGGTGTCATGCCCATTGGTGTTGTGCTCACTGCTCATAGTAGCATGTCAGGGAAGCAAGTGTTTAGTCACGGCTCCCAACAGCAACTCAGGGATTCCCTTGTCTTTGTCTTGTCTGATAGTCATTTGCACCATCTGCCGTGAAGGCCCTGTTTGTCTTCCCTTAATATACTGATACAGTCAAGACTGACTCCCTGCCCCTCGAGGAAGTTGTGGGTCCTTTTCAGCAGAGTGCATTTTGCTGGTGGTGGTTCTCCTCCATTTTGCATAGTCCTTCACTATGGAAGAGAAAATGACTTCCTCAGGTAATCTGTGACCTGCTTTGAAGCTGATACACAATGCAAAATTAGTGGGCTTCTGAGAAGTTCCAGGTAACACAAAGGATTTTAAGGTTTGCCCTTTGGAGGCGGTGTAGTGAGGAAGAATCTGGAAAGCATGAGCATGGGTTTGGGTGATGCAAAGTCTGTGAGTTCAGATATGAACTCTGCCTCGTACTGCTTGACTCTAGGCAAGTCTCAGGTTCTGAGCCCCGGGTGTCCCATCTGTAGCATGGGAACAACTATCCTGTCTCAGAGGGCTAAGGGGTGGGTCGGTGCCTCATGGATGTTTGTTCCTCTGCTTCTCCTTTGGACTGTGCTACTTACGGGCTTCTTGCTTTACTCGGAGGTGTGCTTTCTTAGCCACCCCCAATATGCCCTGCTGCTTTTTCATTGATACTGGGAAGTTAATTTTTATGTGTTATGTAAACCAGAAGTCCCTTCTCTGGGCAGTGGGACCACCGATTCTGTTACACCTATGACTTTTCTATGGAAACCAGAGCCTTGAGATTCCCTCTACGTGACAGGGTCACTAAGTTGGAGGTTCCTGTCCTCATGTCTGCCCTTTATCACCTCCAGCAACTTTCTCAGTCCTCGCCCCCTTCACACTGGCAGAGAGTGGATCTGTGTTGAGTTCTTAGAGCTGCAACAAGACATTGCCACTTCTGGTCTGGTGTCCCACCAGCGACTCCGTTTTGTGGTATGAGAGGAAGAACTGGTCACCAGGTTTACTGCACACCTGCGCCTGCCAGGCATGATGTTGGCCATGGAGGATGTGGTACAGTTCATATTCATGTGAGAAACACCAAGGAAGGAGCCAAATATTATAATACACTGTGTCGGGGCTTGGACTGTGGGCCGTGGCCATGGGGCATGGGCCATGGAAGTGCCTACCTGAATGTGGAGATCAGGGAAGTGACTTCCAGGTAGAAGCAGTGTTTAATTTTGAGAACTGAGGATGCATAGAGGTTGAAGGGCAAAGAGGAGAGGGAAAAATGTCCTGACCAGTAGAAACTATATTGTCTCAAAAAGATTTGCAGAAACTAGGTAACATCTACCTTAAGCACATTCTATCAACTCCATTTATGCCTTCCTTATCAAACATGTATGAAGTCACTGCTACGAGCCAGGCACGGTGAACCTAGAAGTGGGTCACTGTGTGCCTTGTTCTGGGAATATAGTGAATAAGAAAAAATGCTCCCAGTTTAGGAGAGAAAACAGATAAGTAGGGAAATGACAAATAAATAAATAGTGTCCATGCCACGTCATACTGGCCAACACTTACTGAGCCCTAGAAGCCAGCCCCTGTCCCAACACTGTCTGTGTAACTCAGCTAATCCTAGTGGGTAGGGTTTGTTACTTTCCCAATTTAGATATGGAAACTGAGGCAGATGCAGGTGGAATGACTTGCTTGTGGTTTGTTAGCCTTTGGTCAGATGTTCAGGACTCAGATCTAATTGATCTGTGTCCAGATCCACACTTTTTTTTTTTTTTTAAGTTTTATGTATTTCTTCCATGAGAGAGAGATGATGAGAAAGAGAAACAGATAGCAGCCCTGACAGGGTTTTGACACCATGGTTTATCCCTTGGGCAGGCGCATTTGTGCACCTGGAAAATCTTTGACCATGAACCTGGAGCTTTCCCATGTGGGCCATCCTAGCAGCTTATCTTGTTTTACTGTTGCAGCACCACCCAGCCTCCAGACCCACATTCTTAACTGCTGCCGTTCTCCTTCTGCAGCGATAGAGCTCTCTGGGAGCCCTTAGGAGAGCTATATCATATTTTGATTTTTTTTTCTTTAAGCCTTTTATGATTTTCATGTCCTACCCAACCCCCCATCTCTCACTATAATTCAGCTAAAGAGCCATTCACTTTGCACCCAGCATGTGCTGGGAGTTGAGTTATGGAGATGTTTGGTCTTTTCTCCCCAAAAAGCTAATTGGTCTGATTAAGGGATCAGCTGATCCTACGTGTTCAAATGTAAAGCTGAGAGTGCAGAGAACTCAGGAAGGGCCAGAATAAACTGCCATGGGAGCCTTGGGATCAGACTGTTTCTGGGTACTCGGGGAGAAAGAGACAGCTGCTGGGAAGAGGAGCATTTCAGGTGGCTGCGGGAGATTCAGTGTGTGAGGGTGCAAGCAATCAGCCTTCCGGGACATGGGGTCAGCTGAAGCAACTGTTCCAAGGCTGGAAAGAGCAGAGTTTCAGAGAACTTCCAATAGTCCTGGAAATTAGGGCAGGAGTGGAAGTTAAGACTAAAACACTGGGTGAGGCCAGAAGATGAAGGCAGAGGAGTGTTTGAGCAGAGGAGTGGCAAGCAAAGGTGATAAAATGAATTTTCAACGTAGTCCCTTTGTACTTTGACCTACAGAATATTTTGCCATGCACCAGGATTGTGGCATAGTAGCAGATCCTGGAATCAGCATGGCCTTGGAGGGTTTTAATGCAGGAGATATGATTTAACCTGTTGAGAAAGTTTCTTCTGATCAGGTTAGTTTGCATTCTGAATTCATGCTTTGCTCTGCAGTTTAAAACATTTAGGCAACAAACATCATAAGATGTATGTGATCATCACTGCCAGCAATTCCAAGTAATCTCGGAACCCAAACGTTCTTGAAATCTAGAGTGCATGGTTATTATCAGCTGTAAGACCAGCATGCTAGAGGATGGCTATCTGTGGCTGGTTTTTTTTTTTTTTTTTTTTTTTTTTTTCCTGTAATGTTTCTGTGAATTTGAACTTTGTTGAATTTAGGTCTTGAGATCATGGTGACAGTTACAGGTCTGGGAGAGTGAACAGCTGAGGGATACTGGTACAAGTACAGAGCTTAGAGTGCATGTTGAGCACTTCGGCCTCATGTCATGAACTCTCATGACACAAGTAGGTGGAGGGACCAGAGGGGTTTTCCAGCTTCAACCCCTCTCCTCCCACTTTGTGGATTCTAACTTCCCAGACCCACTCTTCCTGAAAGAAGCTGCTGCCTGGAAGGGCTGAGACTGATGGAGCGGGAAGGCTCCTTCGGATGTGTTGAAACAGAACCAGATCTTTGCACCCCAGAACAGTCCACATGCTTTACGGATCTTTTGTGAGTCACCCACAGGCCAGGAAGTGAGGCCCATGCACGCAAACTATCACTTTCTCTTCTAAGAACTGCAGCTGGAAAACCCTAACCCCCTAGTCCACAAAGCGATGGTTTCCCCTGAGTGTGGAACTGATGAGTCATTTCTCTTGTTTACTTTAACCCTCCTTCACCCACCCCCAAGAGTTTAGGACCTATGGACCTGAATGTGAATTGCCCTTGGGTTTAATCCCTTCTCTTTATGAGTTGTATCTACTTCCCAAGATGATGACAGTGATGGGAACTAGTGAGAATGGGCTGGCAGGAAGTGCTTGGCTCTTGTGTCTTTTCATGGAACCAGTAGGGGACTCATCACGATTTCTTTAATACTGCCTTTCAACTTCTTACTCTCTTTCTTTTCGTCTCAGTCAATTGGTGGAAACTCTTTCTCTTTCTCTCTGTCAAGTGGTGGGAAGTTCAGGCTGATCCTGAACTTCATAATGGTTAAGCACTGTGCACTGGGAGCCAGATCCCACATGGCCAACTGTGGTTCAAATCTCAGCTTCAGTGGCTTGAAAAACATGCATGTGTGCATGAATGCCCCAAATCTTAATGGATGGAGAAGTGGAGGAAAAAGCATGGTGGCATGACCACATCCCTTTGGGGTGTGTGTGAGCTCTCTCTCTGGCAAGTGAAAAACAAAACAAAAACAAGTGTACAAAAAAGACGTAGGAACTTCTAGAGGTCTTCCATTATATGTCCAGCATTTATTCATTCAACAAATTGTATTTTGTGTTCCTCTGTGTGCCAGGCTTTGCTGATTCTAAGTCAGCCCTTACCTTTAAGTATCTGTCTGGGGAAGAGGAGGGAGCCAGACATTGGAGAAAAGCTATGTCAAGCTATGCATGGTGCACGGGATTATTATCTTGCAGTGTGGTGACCTTTATTGTCCAGTATGTCCAGTAGCCCCAGGGAATTGAAGTTAAATTCCCATTAAGTAAGAGTAAAGAAAACCTTGAAAAATTTCAATGGCCATATATGGCTACTTCCTACTGTATTGGACATCACTGTGGGATGTTCTTTTGAAGAGCATTGAGCATTGACTGTAAGCTCCTTGAGCACGAGCCCATATCTCTATCTGTTTTTGCCCACTGGGGTACCCTCGGTGCCATGTGTATCCTAGATACTGGCTAAGTACATGCTAGATGAATGGAGGACAGTGCAATAAGGACTGTGAAAGGAGGGTGTACAAGCAGCCAGAAGAAGAGGGATGTATGCTCTGGAGAAAATAACTATCAACCAGGAATTTTATACCCTGCCAAAACAGCATTTAAAGGACCAGATAAATGGGCATTTTCAGATATCTCAACACTAAGAGAGTTTATCTACCACAGATTCTAATAGAAATATTGAGAGAAACTTTAACAAGTCAAAAAGTTAATTTGGGAAAAGACATGGGGCAAAATATATATATTTTTCTTTTTTAGAAATGTTTAGAAAGATGGGCCAGTTGGTAGTACTGTGGTTATGAAGTCTTCTGTGAGGCTAGAACCAAATCGGAAGGTCTTAGGTTCGTGTTCTGAGGCCTCCCTGTGTGTGCCAGGTGTACATGACGTGTGCATGCTCAGGAAGCTGGCTGAGGCTGGGAGTGGTTTGCAGCATGGAGATTCAGCAGCAGGGCAAGGGGAGCCTGTCTCTTTCTCATGAACAAAATAGAGAAATGAAATTAGAAAAGAAAAACAATAATGTTTAGAGCAAGTAATGTTGGAGCTCTGTAGAGAAGGACAAGACCTAAAGAGGTAGGGAAAGCAGAGGGTGTTAGTTTCAGAAGGGAGGATGACTCTGGTCTTGCCGACTTCCTTCCATGTTCTGATGGCTTAAGTCGCATAAAGTGTTACTATTTTCTTCACAAGGAAAGGAAAATTCATAGCACTCACACGTGCTTTCTGCTCGGGCGTCTTTGAGAAGTGTTATCTCACTCAGCTGCTGTAAGGCAGAGGGCCAGATGTGATATGAGTTAGTCATCTGGGTGTGATATCAACCTGATGCAGAAAACAAATGTTTTCACACTTGAGACAAATACAAAGTTTTGGAAGCATGGCTGACACGTGGAGGTTTTGGGATCTGTGAGTGGAACGCACCCGGACATCAGGGACACTCCCTTGGAATTTGGTGTGTGGAATGCTGTGGTTGCTCTGGTTTGTTTCCCTTGCTATTTGTTGGTTCATTTGTTAACTTGATGGGTGTGATTTTGAAACATGCTGCCTTCCAGGCGTTGTACTCAGTGCTGCCATCACAAAGGTAGTGACTTGTGCCCGAAGAGCTCCCAGTCTGATGGGGATGTCAGGCAGGTCCATGCATGATGAAAACACAGGAGAGGAGCTCTGCTCTGTAGCATCATCCCCATGACACAGCAACCAGGTGTAGTGCCTGGATTTTTCTTTACATTTTTTTTTTTAAAGTTTGTTTATTTCTTCCAAGGCAATGTGGGAAGGCCTCCCTGATGAGGTCTTCATACTGCGTTCCTCCCCCAGCCAGCCTGGATCATGGGCATGCCTGTGCACCTGCCGTGTATGGGGCGATCATGGGACAGGAATCTGGATTTATCCCATGTGGCTTCAGTATCGTGGAGTGTTGCATACTGCTGTGCCGCCATGGCTGGCCCCACATTTTCTTTCTTGCTTAGTTCAGCGAAGAATGGGCTCTGAGGAAGAGAAGCAGAACATCCATCAGAACCAACACCAGGGAGAGGGCCTGAGTCCGGTGTTAGGTTTCAGAGTCTCCATTCTTGAAAGGTGTGCATAGAGCTTTAAGACAGAAAGCTTGAATTTTACCCCCTAAGCTGGCACTTTCCACAATATGACCTTGGGTTCTTCTCAGCTGTAAAATGGGGATAAAAGTAGTGTCTTAAAGGATTATAATGAGGATTGAATGTGCTAACCCATGAGAATTCCTAGTAAAAACTAAGCAGATTATGCTTATTACACTATAGTGAGCAATTGAGAGGAAGGACCTTGAGGAAGATTCTGTAGCAACACTGGAATCTCATGGCGGCTTGTTATGGAACAGATATAGATCACTGTCATTCAACTACCCATGTTCATCAAAGAACTGCCCCAGTTTCTTTTTTCTCCTTTTTATATATATATACACACATACACACACATACACACACACACACACATACACACACACTCACATACCCATATACACATACATATACTATATATATTTAGTACATAGTATATAAATAGTATATGTATATATAATGTATATATATATTATATATATATAGTATATATAATGTATATGTGTGTGTATATATATTGTAATTTATAATTTACATGTAATTATTACACATCTTTTAGGGTCAGAATAGTCTTTAAAAGCGTGAATTCAGTGTATAATAAACAAATTAATGATATTAACATATTTACTACTTTCAACACTTAACATTATGTTGTGAACATTTGGAATTTCCTCTACAGATTATTCTGGAAGTATGTATTGAATTGTCCATGACATTCTTTACTGTGAAATACAGTTCTAAAGAAAAAAATTGAAAATCAGACAATGAAAGTCTCAAATTAATGAAGATGGATTTTTGAAAGCAAAGATAATCTTAACATACCCAATGAAAGAAGAATTTGTAATTTTCATGTAGAGGATTTTAGGAGATAGCAGTTTATAATCTGAAAAGATCTGTGATATCATTTGGTCCAGCAAGAGATAAGTAAAATTGTTCTTAACAATAGCTCATTAGGAAGAGATAGAAAAAGAAAACTTTTACTCACTCATTGTGAGTTCTTGTAAGACCATAGTATTATACTGTGCATAAAGAAATAAGTCTTTAAAAAAAAAAAGTAAAAGAAACAAGTTCTCAAAAAATAAAAAAAACAAAGCAAAACTGGAAAGAGATGTTTAAAAGTGAAGATATGGTAAAGTCAGTGATTTGGTGATTTATAGGCTTTACAGTGTTCTTGGTTTTAGCATTCTTTAAATTCATTGCAAAGAAAGACTCAACTACTTGTAACGTTTTGGGCTTTTTCTCTTATCTAGTTTTATACAGTGAGTAATGGTTATGATAAAAATATAAATTGAAACCTGTGGAGACAACTGTCTATCAAATAATTGGTGAATTTGTATTTAAACTTGCTTGTGTGCAGAATAGTTGAATCTGCATTTTTAACCTTTTAGTAGGGAAGTTTAGTCCTGATATTCAGTGTTATTATTGACATGTGTGGACTTACCCTTTTTTCTCTAGATATTTTATGTTCTCTTCTATTTATTTATTTATTTATTTATTTATTTTGGAGAGGTTTTTGCTATAGGGCGCGTGCGCTCGCCAGACAGACAGACATAGAGGTAGAAAGCGAGAAATCACCCCCCAGGGGGGATGGCCACGCCGCAATCCCTTCTCCTCCATTCTCCTCTCGGGATCTTGGGCACACACGCACACGCGCCCCGCGTGAGTTTAAGCCGCCGGGTCCGGGACTCGAACCGCGGTCGACTACGTGGGAGTCCAGCGACATAGCCATTACGCTAACTGCTGGTCCCTCTTCTATTTATTTTTCTTTAGTTTTCCTGGTATAGTATTCCCTTAAATAGTTTCTGAAGAACTGGTTTAGTTTTGGTGAATTCTTTCAGTACTTGTTTATCAGGGAATGATTTTATTTCTCCTCCCCATTTGAAAGATAATCTTGCTGGGTATAGTACTCTTGGCAGAAATTGTTTTTCTTTCAGTGCTTTAAATATATCTTCCCATTTATTCCTTGCCTATATTGTTTCAGTTGAGAGATACAATGTTAGTCTAATGGGGTAGCCTTTGTAAGTAACTTGGTATTTCTCCTCGCCATTTTTAGAATATTGTCTTTGTCTTTGATTTTTACTAATTTAGCTATGTATGCTTTGGAGATGATCTTATACTTGATGTCCTTTGTATTTCTTGGATTTGGATGTCTGTATGCCTCTCTACTTTTGGAAAGTTTTCAGCTAATATATAGTATCATGACAGAGATTTCTATGTCTTTATCTGTCCTCTGTCCCTTTGCCTTCTGGAATACCTATTATGTGGCGATTTGACTATTTAACAGTGTCTAGAATTTCCTGTATGTTGTCCTGATTTTTAATGATTATTCTTCTATTCTTTACAGTTGCCTGTACAGAATTGGAGGTTTTGTTTTCAAGGTCAGAGATTTTCTTCTTTGTGGTCTAATCTGTTATTGATACTTTTTTTTTTTTTTTTTTTTTTTTTTTTTTTTTGAGAGGTTTTTCGCTATAGGGCGCGTGCGCTCGCCAGACAGACAGAGAGAGACACAGAGACAGAAAGCGAGAAATCACCCCCCAGGGGGGATGGTCACGCCGCAATCCCTTCTCCTCCATTCTCCTCTCGGGATCTTGGGCACGCACGCACACGCGCCCGGTGTGAGTTGTAAGCCACCGGGCCCGAGACGCGAACCGCGGTCGACTACGTGGGAGTCCAGCGACATAGCCATTACGCTAACTGCTGGTTCCCATGTTATTGATACTTTTGAGGGAGGTTTTCTTTTCTTCCATTACATTCTTCATCTCCAAAAGTTTTGTCTGATTGATTTTCAGTATGTCTGTCTCTTTGGTATTCCTCCTTCAGGTCATGGAAGGATTTACCTATCACCTGGAGTTGGTCATCTGTTTTCTCTTGCATTCCATTGAGTTTTGTTACAGTGAATGTTCTGGATTATTTTTCTGACATTTCTGCAATCTCTTGTGTTTTATCCATTGTTGGTGAGGAGTTACTGTGTTTCCTTATGGGAAAGGTATTTCCTAGTTTTCTCCTATTTCTTGAGTCTCTGCTTTGATTTTTAGTCATCTGGTTATATATTCAGTTATTCCTACCTCTATGGAGTATGTTTCTGTAGCTGTGTGCTTGTGCCCTTTCCTATGGTGTGAATTAGGCCCCACTTCCCAAGGCTGGATAGAGGTCCCTGATGAGCTCAAGCCAAGCAGCGTGGGCCTCCTTGTTGCTCCTGGATGGGTGAGGGGCAGAAGAGCATCAGCACACATGGGAAAGCAGCTCCCATTTTCTCTCTTCTGTTTCTAGGATTGCAGGATGAGCTGCCCTAGTTTCTAAGCATGCCTGTACTAAGCGTGGAACCAGCATGGATAACACACCCCTCATCTGGGCACAGCATCTTCTAGTGATCTGTCTAAATGTTTTCTTCCTTCATTTCTGTATCAAGGGAGCTTAATGCTCTTTTGCATCTGAGGTTTGAAATGTTCCTGGTGGGACTCAAGCATGGATTCTGAGCCTAACAAGTAGGAGCTTGTTTCCTGAAAATGGATGTTGGGTGGAAGGCATGGTCTGCGGTCTGTCCTTATCTGTTCCATGCTCTTTACCTTCTGCCCTCCCGGACAACTCAGCCCTAGTCCTATGGCGCCTGCTTCTTTATCTTTTCAGATAACAAATTTCTATCTCTGCTTTACAAACTACAGTATATTCTATAACATCTTTTTTTTTCTTTATTCATGATGGAGTATATGATGCATGTGTATATGGGAGTAAGAGAAAGGGAGAGAAACACCGTCCACAGGATATAGTGACATCATAATCCCTTTCCTCCAGTCCTCCAGCCCACCAGATCTTGGGCACTTGCATGTGCCTACTGTTTCAGGCTGACTGGCTGAGAATTCAAACTGTGGTCACCATGTGGGATCTGGCTTCTCTTGAGCGGTGCACCACAGAGCCAGCCTCCCTGTGACATTTTTTCTTGCTACATGTTAAAACCTGTGCACTATTGCTTGCTGCCTCTGGAATCCTTCCAGGATTTCTCCACGGAGTTGGCAGGTTTCCTGAGTGCAGATAGCTTGCCATCTTTAAGAGTCTCTCCTGAAGAAATCTTACACATAACTTTATTTTTTGTCCATTCACCCCTTCTTTTAATATGTGAGTTTAACCTGTCCACAGGTTAATGTTATTATTGATATATTTGAATTATTACTCTTATCTTGTACTTTCTTTTTATCAGTCTTTTTTTGTGCTCCCTCTCCTACTGCTGTCTTTCTGAACTTTCATGTTTTCTTATTGGGCTGATACATTTTTGGGCTGATTAGAAGCCAGTTATAGACTGTATTTGTATTTTCAAATTTTAACACACATACTTAACTATAATTATTTTTAGCAAATATGATATGCCTCTGTTGATTGTAGCAATGAACTTCTATATGGTTGTAAACTGTTCTTGAACATGCCCCTTCCGGGCATTGTTATTGTTTCATATACTCATTACTGTTAAACAATAAAGATAGTTCTTTTACAGCCAATCATTTACTGAATTAAAAAAAAAATTATTAGGACCAATAGGTGGCAAGGTTAGGTTAAAGTGCTAGACTTCCACATGGCCAACCATGGCTTGAAACTCACGCTGGGCATGGGCGCATGCATGCCCAAAATCCTAGGAGGAGAATGGAGGAGAAGGGATTGCAGTGTGGCCATAACCATGGGGGATAATTTATCACTTTCCCTCTCTGTTTCTCTCAGAGAAGTGCATGTGCCCTCTGGCAAAAACCTAATTTTTTTTTTTTTTTTTTTTTTTTTGCCCCACGTCTTTTCCCAAATTAACTTTTTTTTTTAATTTTAATTTTGTTTATTCATTTATTTATTTGCATTCATTCACTATACATCATTACAGCATACAAAGTGAGATTTTCCATCCAGAGTACACTGTATATTATCTCAATCAAGCACATCAACAAACATGTTATTGTCAGCAAATAATTTTCCATTTCTTGTTTTCTGTATGTTTTGCTTTTTTCCCCCCCATCCTTAATTCCCTATCTCTTACCCTCTGCCATCTCCCACTCTCCTCCCACACAGTCTCTGGTATCTATGTTTGCTTTCTATACTGTTTTTCCCCCACATTTTATTGAATTACTAAAGACCTTAATTAATCTAACTATTTTCATAGCAAACACAGGTGATATATACATTTCCATGAACACAAGTCTAACTTTACGCATCCTATAAAGTAGCACCTAGCTGGGGCTATATATCTTACTGCAGTCATTGAACAGATAATTTTTTTCCTGAAACTTTTTTTTTGTAACTTAATTTACATTCTTTCCCTAAGCATCATCACAGCATACAAAATGTGATTTCCCATCCAGTATATACTGCATAGTGACTTAATCATGCATATTATAAAAAATTTTCCATTTCTAGTTCCTAGAATTATTTTTATCCCTCTTTCTGACCCTCTGTCCTTTCCCACCCTCTTCTCACACTATCTCTGGTGTCTACAATTGTCTTCCATTCCTTTCCCACCCACATTGTATTGATCACACAATTTCTTACATAATCTAACTACTTTCAGTGGTGAGCTCACTCATTACTATTAAGAAAACCAGTTTTAACTTAAATCAAAGAAATGCCAAGGAACTTTGCTTAAAGCCAGGAAACAGGTTAGGATTCTGTTCAAATGGTAGGTGCATGAACCTATCAGTCTTATGTACTTTTATCTTCTGTTCTGGTTCAATTTTCCTGATTACATTCTGGGATATAATATTCAACTCCAGACTTGTCCCTATGATTAAGTTGGTCACTTTCTTAGCTTTTGAGCTCTTATTTCCGTGTGTCTGTATTTACTTTTCCTGACATAACACACCCTTGAGAACTTCTTGGAAATCTGCTCTGGTGCTGGTAAGTTCTTTCAGGTTTTGTTTATCTGAGAATGTTCTCGTCTTTTCTTCCCACCTGAAAGATAATCTTGCCCCGGGTACAGTATTCTTGGCTGAAATTGCTTCTCTCTTAACACTTTGAATATATTTTCCCATTCTTTCCTCACTCGCATTGTTTCTGATGAGAGATCTGCTGTTAGCCTGATGGGATGTCCTTTGTAGGTAACTTGATGTTTTTCTCTTGCCAATCAGTATCTTGTCTTTGTCTGTGGTTTTGGTCAACCTGGCTATAATGTGTCTTGGAGAAGATCTTCTTGGGTTGATTCTATTTGGGGTCCTTTGTATTTCTTGGGACTGGATCTTCGAATGCCTCTCTAGGTTTGGAAAGTTTTCTTGCAGGATTTCATGGAATAGATTATCAATGCCCTTATGGGTCTCTTCACCTTCTGGAATGCCAATTATCTGGATGTTTGGACGTTTGATGGTATCTAGTACTTCTCGTATATTATTCTCAAATTTTTGGGCCATTTTCTCAGTCTTCGTGGTGGATTTTTCTAGGCCAGCCATTTTCTCTTCTACATCTGAGATTCTATTTTCTGAATGATCTAGTCTGCTTTTAATACTTTCAAGGGAGATTTTGACTTTATGTATTATAGACTTCATCTCTAACAGTTACGTTTGAGTCTTTTGTAAAGTGTGTAATTCCTCTTTTAGATCTTGCAAGAATTTCCTTATCTCCTGGAACTGGTCAACCTCTTTCTCCTTTCTCTTTAGCAGTTCATTATCTCTCTTCTCTTTCATCTCTGTTAGCTTTGACATTATGAATGCTCTAAATTCCTTACCAGACATTTCCATGATTTTCACCGAACTGCTTGTGGATGAAGAAGAGTTACTCTTTTCCCTTGGAGGAGAGGTATTTTCTTGTTTTCCCATATTTCTTGTGATCCAGCGGTGATTTCTTGTCATCTGATGGATGGTGTGTTTCTTTCAAATTCTTGAAGTTCAGTCTGAATGTTCAGGAGCAAGCAGACAGAGGTGATC
The DNA here is from genome assembly GCA_026018925.1 of Tupaia tana. NCBI lineage: Eukaryota > Metazoa > Chordata > Mammalia > Scandentia > Tupaiidae > Tupaia > Tupaia tana. The sequence continues at coordinate 7,365,519 of JAKSZU010000018.1, forward strand.
TAGAATCTCTTTGCCGTTCTGTTGTGATCACTGGTGCCGCAGATTCAGTAGGTATTGAGGAATATTTTAACCCGCTAGCTCGTTTGCTGGAGGCTGAATTATTAGTAGAAAGTCTTCATTTCTCGTGTGCCCTGAAATACCTAGTTCGCAGGAGCCATGCGGAACCTTCTTCTGAAGGCCTGGCATCTTCTTAACTTTTCAACTTGTTAAAGTTTCTCTTAATATTTCTATTAGAATCTGTGGTAGATAAACTCCCTTAGTGTTGAGATACTTGAAAATGCCCATTTATCTGGTCCTTCAAATGCTGTTTTGGCAGGGTATAAAATTCCTGGTTGATAGTTATTTTCTCTTAGCAATTTGATGATAGCCCATTTTCCCCCCAAGTCTCTTACCATTATCAGTTCGTCATTCCTTTCTGATCGTGTGATTTTTCTTTTTATGGTATATTTTTAGAACTTCTCTTACCCATGACATTCTGTAGTTTCACTATTATTTGTCTGTCTGTTTCATACTCAGAGTGTTCTTTCAAACTAAGAACTTTTTCTTTTTTAGTTCTAGGAAATATCTCTCAGAGTAGTACTTTCTTAGATTTATTCCTCTTATAAAATTTTAGTTTGATTTTTAATTGCAAGATATTTGTACTGAAAAATGTGTGTAATCTTTTATTTTGAAATAATTTCAAAATTACAAAAATATGGTTACTCCTTTAAAATTTGTCAGATTTTCATAGTTTATTTTATATGTCTAATCACTGTACATTGGTTAGCTTGTAAATTGAATTTACTCAACATGAATACACTTCATAACAGTCCAGTTGAGGATATAAACACATTATCATTAACAGATAATAATCCATTTCTGCATCCCATAAATGTCTTGCCTCTCTATTTTTCTCCTTAATTCCTTTTCTTTTTTTCTTTTTCTTTTTTTTTTTTTTTGAGAGGTTTTTGCTATAGGGCGCGTGTGTTCGCCAGACAGAGAGACAGAGAGATAGAAAGCGAGAAATCACCCCCGGGGGGGGGGGGGAATGGCCACGCCACAATCCCTTCTCCTCCGTTCTCTTCTTGGGATCTTGGGCATGCACGCACACGCGCCTGGCGTGAGTTTTAAGCCACTGGGTCTGGGATGTGAACCACTGTCAACCACATGGGAGTCCAGCGACATAGCCATTATGCTAACTGCTGGTCCCTCTCCTTAATTTCTTAAACTCTCCCCCTTCTCCCACCCTTTTCCCACATTGTCTCCAGTATCTCCATAACCATTTTTTTTTTTTTTTGGAGAGGTTTTTCGCTATAGGGCGCATGAGCTCGCCAGACAGAGAGAGAGAGACATAGGACAGAAAGCGAGAAATCACCCCCCAGGGGGGATGGTCACGCCGCAATCCCTTCTCCTCCATTCTCCTCTTGGAATCTTGGGCACGCACGCACACGCGCCCAGCGTGAGTTTTAAGCCACCGGGTCCGGGACGCGAACCGCGGTCGACTACGTGGGAGTCCAGCGACATAGCCATTACGCTAACTGTTGGTTCCCCTCCATAATCATTTTTAACATTTTATCATGTTTGCTCTTTCTGTATGTGTGTGTTTGTGTATACACACACATATATATTGATACAGAAATATAGTTTTTTTCACAATACACATATTCTATTAACTTTCTGAAGCTCTCTTCAATTTGGATTTGTCTGATGTTTCTTTAAAATTGGATTCAGGTTATACATCACCACTGAGATATTTGTTATGAGGTTGTTTCTTATCCTTTATCCACCTGTCATCTCTACATATCAATGATCAGAGTCAAGAATTATTACTGTATGCAGTGGGTTATAACTCTGTATTTATTCATTTATTTTTGTTTTTTAAAGTGCCTCAGATTTGGACAGTGGTTCAAGCTTCCTTGTATGTTCTTTTGACTTGCCTGGTTCTTTCAATCAGTTTCTTACTTCTGGGTATAATAGATTTTTCCAGTCCAACTTGTACCTTTCTGTTCCAGCACTGGAAGGAGCCATTCCACTAAGAGCCCTAGTTTATTTGGTGGGGGTAGATACACAAATCAACATGTGGTCAGAGATGTTTGTTGCTCTTAGGGTTTCATTTCTTCTAAGCTCTTTTAGCTGACAGAGCTGGAAATTTATATACTTCTTAAAATCATGGATTAGTACTGATTCCTCTAAAAACCTTTCTAATTTCACTGGATTTTTCCTTCTCCCATTCTTAGCTGCACATTCCTTATTTCATAGGAGGATTCTGTTTCCCTACAACATCACATATTTGTTTATTTTCCCAACCCTATAAAATGATTTTTTATTGCTCTACTTTATCACTATGAAAAGCAAACCAAATTGGAAGAGTTCAGGATTTATTTAAGGGTATAGTCATAGTATTGTGTTCAAAAGTTACTTGCATTATCCTTCCCCCATCCTCTTTCAGTGTATGTATGTTATTCCTTTGAAATACAGTTGGGTTCATTTATATTTGCTTTTCTTTTATTTTCTCCCCCTCCCTTGTTCATCATATTTTAGATTTTAACATGCCTTAACATTCTTTAAAAATCAAAACGGAAGATATACTCAGAGAAGTGTCACTCCTTTCTCATCCCTTCTACTTAATTCTCCTTACCAACACCTTTGAATAACCAATTTCATTGTTTTCTGGTTTACTCTTCTGTGTTACCTTTTTGTGAAAATAAGCAGACTTATCCATTTTTCTTTTCTTCTTTCTAAGAGTTCCCTCACCCCCACCTTAGGGTGCTATGCTCACTGGAGACAGAGGGAAAGTGAGAAATCACCCCCTGGCAGGAATGGCCAGCTGCAATCCCTTCTCCTCCCTTCTCCGAGGATCTTGGAAATGCACACACACATGCCTGGTGTGAGTTTCCAGCCACCAGGTTTGGGATTCAAACCACGGCTGGCCATGTGGGAGTTCCTGATGTAACTGCTATGTAATCTGCTGGCCCCTTTTTCTATCTTTCTTAACCCTAAAGATGAAATCCTTTTGCACCTTTCCTCTCTTTCCATGAGAATGTATTTTGTAAAGCAGTCCATTTTACTTCATAGAGATTGTCCTTTTTCTTTATTACAGTTGCATGGTATTCCATTACATGGACGCCCTGTATGTATTCCCCTAACCTACCCTTTGCCAGTTAGGTGGTTTCAAGTATTTTGTGATTTTAAATAATGCTGTGAAGAGTAATCTTATATATACATTGGAGCTATGTTTTCATGTTAAATTTCTAGAAGTGGAATTGCTGAGTTGAAGGCAAATGCATGAGCAGTTTTGTAAGATATTGGCAAGTTCCTTTCCACTGGAGTAGGAACTTTGTGCATCCCACTCACCATTAAGAGGATACCTGACTCCCCACATTCTCTCTAGCGGAGGATACTGTGAAGATTTGAATTTTTGCCAAGGTGATGCATAACACTTAGTCTTTTCATGTCGTTGTAATTTCTTTTATTGTGAGTTTTAATTTGCATTATTCTTTTGACTGATGTTGAAATCTTTTCTTAGAGCCGTTTTAATGTAATGTTTATGGATTGTTCCTGTACTTAGTCCACTTTTTCTTGGAGGATTGATTTATTTTTATCTTCTATGTTTAAAAGTTCTTTATAATTTTGGGATTTAGTATTTTATTTGTGATACATAAATGTTTTCCCTTATTTGTTACTGCTTTTTAATTAGTTCTTTATTCTACCCACTGTCCTTTTTTCCCTTATGTGTCATTTCACTTGAAAAAAATATTTTAATGTTTCTCTTGCATTTATTATTTGAAGTCAAAATATTCCCATTTTAAAGCCCTTGTCAGATTGTTTTGTGATGCTCATTTTTCTTATTTGTAGTTAATTTGTGTTTCAGTTATGCTGGCTGGTTTTTGAAGTGTGAGACATCTACATGTTTTGGAATTTTGGTGTGCAGGCTTATTTTGAGAGAGACTTTTTTTTTTTTTTCTTTTTCTTTGTTTTTCTCCTCTTCCTTTCTCTCTCTTAGCTTTGTGTTTGTCTCTCTGGCCCAGAGCTCCCAATACAGCAGGACACCAAGGCGTTCTTTTTATTATGTTTTTCTGCCTTTATTGGGAGGTGTCACTCCATCCCCTCTTCCATTTTGCAGGGTAGAGTTTTATTCCCTGTTGCCCTTGAAGAGTCCACTCCCGGCTCACTTCTTCCCACTCCTAGGCTGCCCCCTCCCTATTCCAGCCCCACTTACTGCTTTGTGTGAGTGCTCTTCCTCTCATACACAGAGATGATTATCTTGTTCATGAGCCCAGCTTCATCTTATTGAATCTCTCCTTTTGTAATTTATCTGTGCTTCTGTGTGTTTGGAGCAGAGGTGCTGTGTCAGAGCACAAGTTTTTTTTTTTTTTAAATTTCATTTTCTTTTATAATTCAATCACATTATTTTTCTTACAAAGTAACTATTTCAACAGGTGGACATTTCTCCCTAGTCCAGTTGATAAAACTATAAAATATCTTCAACAGATAATACCACATTTCTTTGTCCCATTAATGCTTTGCTCTCTATTTTTCTTCTAAAGTCCTTCCTCAGACCCTACTCTTTCACACACACACTATATCTGGTATTTACATCTCTTTACTGTGTAATGGCAAATACTCCTTTGTATTTTGAAAAAAGCAACATGGAGGTCTTGAAGGGAATTGAAGGAAGGAAACTAGCATGAAGGGGGCTCTCCTGTGTCCAGAAATGTGACATGCATCATTTTACCTCCACTTGCCAGCAAGCCTGTGTGACAGGGACAGTTTCTCCTACTTCACATGGGGGACCATGTTGGCAAGCAGGGTGCACAGCCCTGCAGCCCACCAAGAGGGAGTGTAGGGATCTAAATGTCAGCAGCACCCCTATTACTGGGCTGCACCCTCATCTCTGGGCTCAGGAGGGTGGTGGACCCCCTCTGGGCCTTCAGGGCTCCATCTTTGGTCTGGGTCTGGGTGTGGGTTGGGAGGAGGAGAGACATGGTTTTGAGGACTTGTCTAATAGTTTCTCTGTTTTGAACGCCCTGGTGTCCTGCAGCCAACGTTGGTGAAGTGCCCAGAATGTGCTGATGTCAGCTCTTAATTGAATGAGTTCAAAACAACCTGAGAAGCAGGTACTGTTAGCCCCACCTGTGAACCGGAGCTCACGTTGTTTCCTAGTATCTCCCAGTTAGCAAAAAGGCCAGGGTTTCCGTGGGGTCTGACTGCAAAGCCCTAAACGTACATGTTTCTGGCAGGTTCTATGTCTGTCGACTTCTTGCAGGGCAGCTCTCCTCCGCATCTCTTGGAGGGCCCACTCAACCACTCAGTTTGAAAACGTGAGTATCACTACTGCACGCAGTATGAATCCAGGCACCCAGGTCGCTCCTGTCTCTTGGCCCAGAGATGTTGCCTCTTCCCAGGTTTGGATCAGAGACCCAAGCCCAGTCTCTTACAGAGAGCCAACAGGTCTGTTTCTGTCTGTGTGGTTTGCTTGGCAAGCCGGTCCCAGGACCCTTCTTTTTGTGCTCTAGAGGCAAGGCCATGGGCTTTAAATTCACAGAACTCTCCCCCCATTATTCTTTATTACATCCTTCTGTTGTTTTCCAGTCTATCATTATTTTAAGTATTAGTTACATTAGTTAATGTAACTGTTCTTCTTCCCCACCAGGAGCAAGCTTCAAGAGGGCTAGACTTTATTCTATAATTTGTGTTGGGTCTCCATCACCTAGTGCCCTAGCCTGACCATGGGGAGGTAATACATAATTAGATTTTAAATAAACAAAATGAGAGATACCTGGCTTAAGTCCTGGTTCTACCATTTAGAATCTTTGTGGTCTCCAGCAAATTACTCACTTTCCTCATCTGTGATACGGTCTGCCAATGGCAGCTTCATGGAATCGTGGAGTAATCTAGAGACTATCTTAGAGATGCTCAAAAAAGATAGCCACCGAATCTTCCTCCTTATAGGAATAATTATTAAGAAGCACCTTGACTTGGTTGGGAGGCAAGAGGATTTACTCAGCCTTTTCTAACCCCCTCAAGCTCTGAGCATCTGACTCTTCACCAGGCACGAGCCAGCACCCACTGAGAGCAGCTCCCATTATGTGAGTCCCCTGCAGCAGAGATGGCACAGACCTGTGGGAGCTACTCTGGAAAGTAAGACCAAGCCCGATTAGGGAGCCCTTCTGAGGGCTGAGGGTCTTTGGTCAACTCTTAAGGAACAGTTCCCTCTGTGCAAACCTTTTCATTAAACACTCGTGTTTATTTTCTGAAGTTCATTGAGTCATTTTAGTCTGTGCCAGGAGCTGCATCTTGATTTTTCACAAAGCCCAGTTGCTTTGAGTAATGGAAGACTACAAAATGACTTCACAGAAGGCATTACCGGGCCACGCAACTGATGCCAGGGCATCCCCTCCAGGGCAGCTGCTTGCCTCCTGAGTGGGGACCTGGCCTGTGGAGGGGTCCAATGGAGCACTGCCTGGTTCCTGTCTAACCCAGTGCTGGATTCCAAGGCTCCCCCAGAGGTGGGCCGGGCACTCTGGATGCTGAGGAACAATTATTGAGGGGTTCCAGTTGCCACAGGCATTATGCTGAGCCAGGGTGAGCATGTTGCCAGGAGCCCTACCTTCAAGACATGGCATTATTAGAGAGATAGGCTTGAGTCACACAGGTTACCAGTATAACTTCATGCTAAGTCAGGCTGTGATGATGGGAGAGCAAATAAGAACCACTGTTTATTACTATATGCCAGGCTCTTTAAATATGTTATCTTATTTGATTCTCATATCCTGTGCTCTGCAGAACAGAATACAGAGCACGTCCATGCTGTGTCCACACAGTGATTGCCCTTTTTATTATTAGTTTTTCAGAGAAGTGTGTGCTCACCAGAGAGAGAGGGAGAGGAGAAAGCACCCCCCAAAAGGAATGGTCACACTGCCATCCCTTCTCCTCCATTTCTGCCTCCTTTAGGTATTTTGGGCATGCACACAAATGCACCTGGTATGTTTCTCAAGCTGCCAGGTCCAGAACTCAAAATGTGCAGTTGGCTATGTGGGATCTGGCTACCCTAACCACCATTCTTCCAGGCCCCAGTGGGGATGGCCTGTTCTTTAGTACTTTCTGTATAGACAGTCTTGTCATTTGTGAATAAAAATCATCTTATTTCCTCCTCCCCAATCTCTATAACCTCCTGTTTCCCTTTCTCATTTTTCTGCAGTTAGGGCTTCTAATGTGATGTTGAATAGGAGGGAGAACATCCTTTTCGTATTTCAGATCTTAAGAGTAGGGCATTCGGGGGACCAGCAGTTAGCGTAATGGCTATGTCGCTGGACTCCCATGTAGTCGACCGCGGTTCGAGTCCCGGACCCGGCGGCTTAAACTCACGCCGGGCACGTGTGCGTGCGTGCCCAAGATCCCGAGAGGAGAATGGAGGAGAAGGGATTGCGGCGTGGCCATCCCCCCTGGGGGTGATTTCTCGCTTTCTGTCTCTCTGTCTCTCTCTGTCTGTCTGGCGAGCGCACGCGCCCTACAGCAAAAACCTCTCCAAAAAAAAAAAGAAAAAAAAAAAAATAAAAAAAATAAAAAAAAAAAAAAAAAAAAAAGAGTAGGGCATTCGGGACCAGCAGTTAGCATAATGGCTATGTCGCTGGACTCCCATGTAGTCGACCGCGGTTCGAGTCCTGGACCCGGTGGCTTAAACTCATGCCAGGCGCGTGTGCGTGCGTGCCCAAGATCCCGAGAGGAGAATGGAGGAGAAGGGATTGTGGCGTGACCATCCCCCCTGGGGGGTGATTTCTCGCTTTCTCTCTCTCTGTCTGTCTGGCGAGCGCACGCGCCCTATAGCAAAAACCTCTCAAAAAAAAAAAAAAAAAAAAAAAAAGAGCGCATTCGGGGCCAGCAGGTGGTGTGGTGGTTAAGGCACTGGAATTCCTACATGGCTAACTACGGTTTGAGTCCTGGACTTGGTGGCTTTCTCTCTCTCTCTTTCTGCGTCAAAACTCATGTGAAATAATAATAATAAATAAATTGGGTAAATAATTCTTTAAAAAAAAGAAAGAGTAGAGCATTCACTCTCTCACCATTAAGTATGATGTCAGCAATAGGTATTTTATAGCTGCTCTTTATGTACTTAAGGAAATCCCCCTCTATTGTATTTAGTCTAATACTCTTTCGGCATCAATTGATATGATCTTAAGATTTTTCTTTTTTAGCCTATTGGTGTGTTGGATTACATTGGCTGCATATTCACATGTGAAACCAGTTTGCAACTGTTTGTAGTATATAATCCTCTTCCTACATAATTGGGTTTGATTCACAAATATTTCATTGAAGATATTTGCATGTATGTTCATGAGAAATAATAGTTTATAGTTTTATTTTCTTGTAATGTCTTTATTTGGTTTTGGTGTTTGGGGAATGTTGGCTTCATGGAATGAGGAAGTATTTCTCTGATTCTATTTCCTGGAACATATTGTGGAAAATTGATATTATTTCCTTGATATATGTTTGATATAATTCATTTCAGCCTGGTCCTTTCCTTTTTTAGATGATTATTCTTGGTTCATTTTTTTTTATTAGATATAGGCCTATTCAGATGATGTATTTCTTTTTATGTATCTTGAAGTTTGTGTCTTTTCAAGGAATTACTCCGTTTCATCTAGGTTGTTATAGTATTTTTTTCATTAACTTTTTATGTCCATAGAGTCAATAGTGATGAACCCTCTTTCATTTCTGATATTGGTAATTTGTGTATTCTCTCTCTCTTTCTCTTGGCTGGGAAGTGTTTTCATAATACACACTTGAGCTTATTTCCACCTGTTTTGGATGGAGGTTTGGGGTTGTGGGTTTCAGCATGCTTCCTTTAGCACACCCAGGAGGTTCTGATATAGCTCGGCAGGAGGCAGGAGATGGGGAGCCATCATTAATTTGGATCTCTTTGTTACTAGTTTTCAAGCCTTTATATCCAGGGCACTCTGCAGCCATTTGTGAATGCTAGTATGTAAAATAGAAGACTGTAAAGCCATGCATTGTAATTGATTTGGGAGAAGAAGACAGGAGGACCTTGCCTGCGCGGTATTCACCTCCCTTCTCTTAGGGCAGCCTCTGCGGAAGCTCTAGGTGTCCCAGACCCTATTGTTGGTTCTCATATTCAATGGGATAATGTCCATGTAGTGTTTCTGCATAGAAGTTAGCACATAACACAGGATGAATAAAGACAAACACCAGCTATAAGTATTGCTTTTGGTATTAATACCCCATCAGTAATGAGTATCCAGGAATGAAAAGGGCTGCCTTCTGCAGTGGTCACTGTGTTCCTTGCTGCTAAGGAATCTGAGCAGAAGCTAGATGCTCACAGACCCCTGTGTAGGTAAAGGGAGTCAAAGACTCTTCACCCAGAGTCCTCTTGGTCCTCTTCTGAATTTGGAGACATAGGAATTAAGCTCTGGGCTTTCACCTCCAGAACAGAGGATGCGTGGGGGTCCCAACTACATGCCAGCCCTCCCTTTGTAAACCCAGATGTTCTCTGATTATGCTTTTGTAGGATTGTAGCCTATGCTCATTTCTCGCTTTATCTGTCTGATTTTTGGAAGGCTCTGCTCTGACTAATGGGGGATTGAACCTGCACAGCCCTGTGAAGAGAAAGCTGGAAACAGAGAAGGACTATGTCTTTGACAAGAGGCTCAGGTACAGCGTCCGCCAGAATGAAAGCAACTGTCGGTTTCGAGATATTGTCGTGCGGAAAGAAGAAGGGTTCACACACATCTTGCTGTCCAGCCAGACCTCGGATAACAACGCACTGACACCTGAGGTGAAGGGACACAGCTGATGGGTGGGCTGGGCTGGGGGCTGATGGAAATAACCAACATGCATAATAACTGGGCCACGGGGCACAATTTGCTCATCCCTTTACAAACTTTATTTTAGGGATATATACATTATTCCATTTTATAGACAAAACCCACGGGGCGTGGAGAGATTCAGTGAACTGACCATGGCCATAGACTTAAGTGTGGCCCAAGCCAAACATCATATCTTGGACTTTTCCAGCTTCACTATAATCAGCATGTCAGATTTCTTTGCTAAATGGAATTGAACTCATTTAGTTCACATATATATTTGTTACTGAGACGGAATTGACATACCATAAATTTTATCCTCTAAAAATGTACAGTTCTGGGGCCAGCAGATGGCATAGCCGTTATATCACTTGAACACGTGGCTGGCCATGGTTCAAGTCCCAGACCTGGTGGATTAAAAAGCACACTGGGCACATGTGCACATGTGCCCAAGATCACAGGAGGAGAATGGTGGAGAAGGGATTGCAGCATGACATCCCCATGGGGGGTGATTTCTCACTTTCCCTCTCATTGTCTCTCTCTCCTTCTCTCTCTCCTGCAAGTGCATGCACCCTAAGGCAAAAACTTCTTTAAAAAAATGTACAGTTCTGTGATTTTCAGTATATTCACGAGGTTGTGTAACCGTCAACATTATCTAGTTCTAGAACATTTCTATCACCCCCAAAAAGAAACCCCATACCCATGAACAGTCATTCCCCATTCCCTTCTCCCTTCCCCCTGGCAACCACTCATCTGTCTCTAGAGATGCATCTGTTCTGGACCGTTCATATAAATGGAGTCATACAGTGTGTGGCTTTTTTTTTTTTTTTTTTTTCTAGCTTCTTTTGCTTAGAATATTTTCCAGGTTTATCCATGTTATAGCATAGATCCATACTTTATTCCATTTTATGGATGAATAATATTTCATTGTATGGATAGACCAAATTTAGTCTATCAGTTTTTCAAATTGATGGTCATTTGAGTTGTTTCCACATGAATAACCTTGCTACAAACATTTGTGTACAAGTTTTTATGTAAACATATGTTTTCAATTTTCTTGGAAAGGTTCCTAATGTAATTTTTTTGGATCTATTCCAATTCTTGGGATGGCCGTGTCATATGGTTACTCTATATTTAACTTTTGAGGAACTGCCGAACTTTTCCACAGTGACTGCACTGTTTACATTTCCATCACTGGTATGCGAAGGTTTTAGTTTCTCTGCATCCTCACCAACACTTGTTATTATCTGTCTTTTCTTGGATAACCATATTCATAGACATGAGATGGTATCTCCCTGTGGTTTTATTTTGCATTTCTTAGTGACTGATAATGTTGAACATCTTTTTATGTGTGTGTTGTTTGTCTTTCTTCTTTGGACTAGTGTTTGCTCAAATCCTTTGCCTATTCTAAAAATTGAGTCATTTTTCTTTTTATTGTCATTTTAAGCATACTTTATATATTCTGGGTACTAGGCCCTTATCAGCTACGATTTGACAATTTCTCCTATTCTGGGGGCCATCTTTTTACTTTCTTGATAGTGTTCTTCAATGGGAAAATTTTTAAAATGAAGTTTGATGAAGTTCAACTTATTGTATCTTATCTTTCTAAATTACTTTATTACCTCCTTTATCTTTGATGGAGCATGTGCACATGAGAATGAGAGAGAGGGGGAGTCGCACCTTCCACAGGATCTGTTCATGCCACAGTCACCTTCTTCCAGCCTTGTAGCCCCTTGGATCTTGGGCATTTGTGCATATACCTGACATGCTTTGTTACTTTTTTGTTCAATGCCTAGGGCATGTACATGCATGTGCATGAGCAAGGTGGTGGTGGGGGAGAGCACACCGTAATGGGTCATGGTCACACTACAGTCCTGTTTTCTTTGATTCTTTATTGCATTAGGATCCTGGGCATGTACACTTTGAATGTTGCTACCAGGGCTGGGATTCAAACTCCAGTTGGCCATGTGGGAACTGCTTGCTTCTGCATAGCACTTAACTTCTGCCCTATGGGGCTGGCTCTACATTACTTTTTAAATGTTAATCAAACTTACATCTTTAATGAACAAAATAGGGAAACAGTAAATCCTTAATGTTGCTAGGTAGACTATATTTTTAAACTATGGGCTCATGGAGCAGGCAATGCAGAGATTTTTGATGACACTAATGTGGGACACACTCATCTGAGGAGTCTTCTACTAGATCAACCAGGGACACGGTGACAGAGTGACAAATGACAAAGACAGTGACAATGCCAATGAACAGTACCTCTTTGTGCTTTTTATTGGCTGGTTATCCCAGTTCATCCCACCAGCACCCTTCTGATATGGAATGATTATGATCTACATTTTATGAATGAGAAAATTTAAGCTTAGAGCACTTACCTGGTCTCAAGTCTCATGGCATAACCAAATGCAAGCATCAGGAGGGTAAGGGCCTTGTTTTTGTCTGCCACTGTCTCTCACTTTCAGCCCAGTACCTAGCCCACTGAAAACAGTTGATATCAAATTTCCTTTGTCCTGTAATTTCCTGCATTCTTTTTTTTTCCCATAATAAACAATGGAAACATAGAGTGTTAACCACAAGGGTATGTTCTGAGGGTCATGTAAGGGGGCTGTGACTGCTCACTCAGATTGGGACTGATAGAATGGCCTGGCACTGTCCGTTGTATCTAGTACACTCAGGGAAGCCCTGGAAGTGAGTGAGAGATTCTGTGTCCTTGAACCTGTGGCAACCCGTCTTATCATTATAACTTATGATTCTTTTATGAGATTGTGGGCATGACAGTCTGGAATGATTGGCAAATTGTGAGAGAAGAGTCATGACTAAAGTCTTTGGAATTTGTGGGGTTAGTTATTGCTTGTCATCTCTCCTCTAAGCATAGTATTTGGAGGGACTCTCTCTGTTTTGCCTTCAGCAGAAGCACCCTGAGGTTCCCTGCTGTGTAGACCTCTAGGTAGGATTCCAAGAGGTCCAGAGCCTGAGCTTTACTCTGAAGGTGGCTCTTTACATGTTTATACATCTGGAAATCTTGCTGTTTTAAGCTCATCATGACATGTCCCCATGAGATCATTTCTCCTTGAATTTTTTTCTACTTCACTACTTTTTAAAAGAATGCTTAGAAAGGCACAGCATTTTCTTTTGATAAGTCAAATAAACGTGAGGTTTCCCAGTTTGTCTTTTTGTAGCAACTTGGTATGTTAACAGTTACCTGTTGCCTACTCATCACAGAAAACATGTTGTGCTCTATGGATCAGAGGTGCACAGGTTCTCACCTGAGTTGTGGACTTGGTTAATTAGGGGATTCATCCCTGATCAGTGTTGGAATGTTACAAAATGGGGAAAACAGAAAAAGTTATCAATCTGGTGTTTTCAGTTGTCTCCACACCCAAAGTGAAGTGGTTGTATGGGCGAGCAGCTGACGGAGAAAAGTAGCCCTGAAAGAAAGAGTCTATTGAAGTGAAGAGGCAGTATTAGAAAAGGGATATAGATTTTGGAGTCTAGCAGACCAGGGTTCAAATCCTGTCTCCACCAAGTTGGGACCTCTGCTACCATAGGAAGTTACCTTGCCTCTCCAAGCTTCCTCTTTTATTAAAGTTATACATTGTGTTTTTTGTGAGATTGAGATAATTTATGCAAAAGGTTTCCAGAGTACCTTCCGTGTAGGGGGTCTTCAATGAAAGTTCTTATCATTAAGATGAGGCAGAGGTCATTTACTGGCCACCAGCAGATCCAGATCCAGGAGGACCTGGAAGGGGACCCCTTTCATGGTCACAATTGAATTTCTTTCCCAGTTGTATCTATGACATTGGTTGGATTGGCCTCACAGGAAAACAGTTATACATTACTGATTGTGTTTACCTGATTATGAGGCTAGTGGGTTTGGTATAATATTTTCCTTGTCTGGAATACAGCAGAGGACTGAGATTGACCAAAATGCCCATTAGGAAAGAGCTAGCCAAATATTGGGTTGTCAGGGAAGTCATGACTCATTTTTGCATAGAAAAATGTAAAAAAATATGTCATGACTTTCTCAACAACCTAATAGATGGCACAAGTCCTTATGATCAAGAACTCATCTATTTTGCCATTAGGAGAAGACTCCAAGCCTCATCAGTGCCTGGTTTCCTTCAGTGTTGTCAACCTTAGCTGGAAGCTCCACCACCACCTAAGCACATATACCAGATAAGCAGAAAGCCCTTCCACGTGCCTCTTGTCATGCCCCTCACAACCAACTTTCCCCAAAGCTGTGAGTCCAGACCATTAGGCTATTTTATCTGGACTATTGGGATAGCCTGCTAAGAAGCCTCTGTGCTATCCCACTTCCTATCCTGTAATTCATTCTCCACAGGCAGGCAGAATGATTGGCTGGAAATAGCAGCTCTGATAACTTCACTCCTGCTACACGTACACACCCTTGTGCACACACACCATACATTCCATATCCCACATCACACTGTTCCTCTCCTCCTGCACTCTAGTCCTTTGCTCATACTTACCCCTCCTATTTGGTTCAGCATTCCTTTCCTCCTTGTTCTTTTAGGTCTTAGCTTAGCCATCATGTCTGCAGAAAAAGCTTCACTCCTCTTCCTGACCAGGCCATATTCCGCAGTCATAGAGTTCCCTAACACCATGCATACTTCCCTTCTAGAAGTCACCACCTTTGTTATTATACACTTACTGTGTGGTAATTCGATAGATAGCTGATCACCTCTAGCTGATCACCTCTTCCAGCAGACTATAAGCTCCTTGAGGGGATAACTACCATGCCATTCTCTCAATTTAATAAACATTTGTTAAATTCTTTTACATGAAAGGTTCTGGTCTAGGTGTTACAGAGGTAAGCAGATGAGAAGTCTACTACAGTTCTGAAGGAATTGTAGTAGTTATCTATAACTGTGTAACAAAGTGACCTAAACTTAGTATTTTGAAACAACTGAAAATTATTACCTCGTAGTTTCTGTGGGTCAGGAGTCCAGGCATAGATTTGCTGGATGCCTTTGGTTCAGGGTTTCTCATAAGTGTGGGCAAATATGGGCTGGGCTGCAGTCAAGTGTAGGCTGGGGTTGCGGTCTGACCTGAGAGCTCAACTGGAGGAATGTCCTCTCTCAAGCTTACCCACATTGTTGTTGGAAGGCCTCAGTCTTCACTGGCCAGTGATATCTGTTCCCTGCCATATAGGGCAAGTTGCTCTATGGGGCTACTCATGACATGGCAGCAAGAGCACAAGAAAAAAAGATAACAAGAGAGGATGATCAGGACAGAAACTGTAGTGTTTTTAGAACCTAATTTCTTGAAAGCAAAATTCCATCACTTTGGTATATTTTGTTGATTAGAGTGAATCATAGGTCTTCTGATCCTCACTGAAGGGTAAGAGCCATCTTAGAGGCTGCCTTCCACAGCAGTTTAAATCAAATATGAGGCAGGAGAAGGTAAGAATGGCTATGTTCTGCAAGAGTGTTTTCCAGAAGCATCACAACAAGGGGTGTTGGCTCCCTAAAAGATTTTACTTTCAGCAAACCAGTTATGGTATAAAAGTCGGAATCTTTGAGAAGGTGGACGCTCAGCCATATGTCCAAATTGAATTCTCAGCACCAAAAAGATAAAGGACTGATGTACTCATTTGATACAACCTTTTTAAATGAAAAAAAAAAAAAAAAGTAGTTTGTACTTTTGTTTTATCAATAAAAGGCAAATTCACATTTTAATTCATAGAGGAGCTGACTATTGTTTTGCTCTTGTTTTCACTAATAGATAAATAACTGCAGCTGCAGATAGAGATGCTGCTTTCTGAGTCATGTGTAGAATTGCAGTCCATCTCTTTCCAGCAGGGCTTTCTTTTATTTGCCTCTCAGGGAAATAGAGTTCATATATAGGTGAGAGTGTGTCTATTTCTGGAGACAGATGGATTAAAGGACCCACAAGATAGTGGCTTGTTACCTTTTTGATGTTCAAATGAATATCTGTGGCCTATACCCTATTAGCGAGGAATGTGCTTCTCTGTACATCCAGCAGAGCACAGGCCTGGAGATTCTTGATTCAGATTGACATCCAGCCCTATTTTCTCCACTGTAATTGACCCATTTATTTGAGTCATCCCGCAGTAGGGAATAGTAGAAAGTGAAGAGAGGTTGGTATGAAATTTGAATCATCATCCTGCTTCATGATTCTTGAGTGGTCTTGGCCAACTTTCTTCACTTCTCTGAGTCTTTATTGCTTCACCCTCAAGTCGGGGATACCATTCCTTATTTTACAGGATTTTTGTTTGGAATTAAACATTATGAGGCAATTAACTGATGCAATTTCTGGTACTTCAAGGTGCTTAATAAATGTTTTTTAAAGTATAATTTAATAGATAATGCTCTTATAACCTCTCCCCTCTGTACCTTACAATTATGCCTATTGAATCATTAATGTTGATCCTTTAAAGGTCTGCTCACTTACCATTTCTCTATTAAACTCTAAGCTTCATCCCAGCAAGTGCCATACTTCGTTTTCTATTATCACGGACTTTCTGCACTTATTTTCTTCTCTAAATTCTGTTGAATTGATTGAAATGATTTTATCCCCACTCCCCCTATTTATTGTAATTCATGTATTTTTAAGAAGTTATCCTTAAATTATATGTGTGTGGGGGACTTTAAAAGTTCATGGAAAATGTGTACTATGAAAAAACTATGCATGGATTTCAAAAATGTTTGCACCAAAATAAATTCATACTTTAATTCCATTTTTCATGAACTTTCTGAAGTCCCTCATATATGTAGCAAGTTTAAATGTTATGACTACACTACTCCTAAACTTATGGCATTGGCATGCTCTGATCCTACTTATTTCTTCACCATTTTATACAATATTATTGCTTATTACAGTTCTACCTTGTACAACCCCCACCCTCAAACTGGTTGGTATTAGTATCATGAGGTTTATAGTCAGTTCTTACATTGATTTATTAATATGTTCACTGGTTGCTGGCTGTTTTTCCATACACTTAAGTTTTTCTTTCTGAATGAATCTTCCTTCTTCCTGAAGTACATCCTTTTAAAGTTATTTAAGCAGGGACCTAAGAGTAGTAAACATTCTTGCCCTGAAAGTGCATACTTTTCATCCTGGCTTTTTAATGATAGTTTAGCTGGGTAAAGAATTTGTATGACAATGTCCTCAGCACCTCAAAAATTTAGTTCTTCCACTTTCTTGGATTTATTTCTGCTATATAGAATTATGACTAATCAAATGCTTGCCCTCCAATATGAAATCTTTCTTTTGTTTCTGGATATGTTAAGGTTTTATTTTGTCTTCAATATTCTGAGGTTTAAGTATGGTATGCCCAAGAATGTAGTTATTATTCTTCTTCTCCTTAGCTTTTAGTTATATTTCTCAAATTTTAGGATTCAGGTCTATGGAAAGTACAATAATACCCCTTCTGAAAGAAGTCCATGTGATAATTCAATCTCCTGACCCTGTGAATATGTTAGATTACATGGCAGAAGGAAATTAATTTTGTTAACCAGCCAAGTTTAGGATAAAGAAATTGTGTAGATTATTCAGATAGCCCTACTGTAACTACAGGAGTCCTTAACTATAGGACAGAGAAACAGATGAATCAGAATCAGAATGACACAGTATGAGTATGAGAAATACTCAGCCAGCCACTACTAACTTTGAATATGGAGGGAGAGGCCACAAACTAAGGGATGTGGGTGGCCACTGGAACCTGAAGGGAAAAAAAAAAAAAAAAAAGGATTCTCCCTTAGAGCCTTCATAGAGCCTTCAGATAAGAATGCAGCCCTGCTGATAATTTGACTTTATCCCAGTGAAACTGCATTAGACTTCTTATATACAGACCTATACAATAAATTTGTACTGTTTTAAGCTACTGAGTTTGTGATGATTTGTTACAGCAGCCATAGGAAACCAATGTTTTTCAACAGTTCTGTAAATTCTCATCCTTTATCTCTTAAGATATTATCTTTCTTTTCTTCTCTATGATCTGCTGATAGAAATTCTACAGCACCTATTTTAAATCTTATATTATTATTGTCTTTAACATTTCATTAATATTTTTTATCTCTGTTTTTCTGTAATAAATTTAGAGCTAATGCCTCAGATCTTTCAGTTCATGGATTCTTTTAGTTCCTTTTAATCTGCTGTTATACTCAGAAGATGTCCATGATTTTTTTTTTTAAGAGAGATTTTTGCTATAGGGGACATGCACTTGCCAGAGAAACAGAGAGAGCAGAAAGTGAGAAGTCACCCCACAGGGGGGATGGTCATGCTGCAGTCCCTTCTCTTCCATTCTCCTCTCGGGATTTTGGGCACAGACACACACACATACACACACACACACACACATGCCTGGTGTGAGTTTTAAGCCATCAGGTATGAGACTTGAACCTCGGTCGACTATGTGAAAGTCCAGCAATGTAACCATTATGCCATCTGCTGGTCCCTGTCCATGAGCTTTATATTTTGAGATGTTGTCCCCCTTAAATACTTTTTCCATACTCTCCTGTTCTTTCTTTATAGTTCATAATGTCTCCTTTCCTGTCTTTGATTGTTTTAAACATCCTTATGTTATAGTCCCCTTTAGATTGTTCTATTGCTTGAAGTTATAGACATAATTCTCTTGTTTGTAGAGTATGCTGACTCAGTTCGTGTTTTGTAATTTTTTATTGTGAGCTCATCTTCAGTAGGGATTTTTTTTTCACCTGTAAAATTTTCATATAGTCTGGGTTGCAATTTATCTCCAGAATACTTTTACATTGATTTCTATCAGATACTCAGGGACAATACTAGCCTATGTTCAATTTCCAAGTTAAATTTTTTTTTTATGATTTGGGGATTTTTCCCCTATGGTGGTATGGTAACTTGGAGCTTCAAGTTCACATACAGAGTAGACTTGGCGTTTTAAGTTTCCTCATGGGACATTTTTTTCCTACAACACAGATAAATTGTTTGTTTAGCAGCTTATTCTGACTGTGATGGCAAAATGGCTAGAGGGACTGTACTAGATGATGGACATGATTCCAACATGGTCTTCCTGTGTCCAAAACCTGCTCTTCTTCAGCCTGGTCACACTGAGTAAAATTCAATGCCCAGGATCCAAAGAGAAATTGTGTAAGCAGGATGGACAGTCCGCTGCATGCATGTGACAGGAAGGAGTAGGAAGTATGAAGGCTGCAATGTGTGGTACAGCCAGGGCCCAGGCACCAAGACTTTGGATGATGCTTTGGCCTCCATGCCCAGCATGTATGGCCAGAGCTCAGCTTTGGACTTGGGCTCCATCATACAATCTGCAGTCTGGGAGCAGTGGAGGTTCTGTTGCCTCCTGCGTGCTGCTGAGCTTATTCCTCACTGCTCTCACAGCCACAAGGCTGTTACATGGAAGGCTTTGGATAAAAGGCCCTGGACCCTTCTGAAGGCAGCATGGCCTGTGGTGGAGGATGTAAGCCCCAGAGCCTGCTTGCTTGATTTCAGGGACCACCTGTGCCTCTTTTCTGAAGATGCACAGACTCACTGTGCTTTTGTGACTTTATTAATAAAACAGGGCTGGAACCATAGGGACTCCCTCAGAAGGCTGAGTGACATTTTGAAGCAGTGATTCTCAAAGAATAACATGCATGCAAGTGACTTGGGGGTCTTGTGAAAGTGCAGTCTCATCCTGTAGTCTGGGACTCTGCATTTCTAACCAGCACCTGGGTGATCCAATGCTGTGGGTTAATGAGTGAGGTTTTCAAGCTCTTGGGGCAGAGTCTGACACAGAGTACAGCAGTGCAGCTGGTCCCCCTTACCTGCTGATTTACTTTCTATGGTTTCAGTTATTCACAGTCAACCATGGTCTGAAGCATTCAATGGAACATTCCAGAAATAACCAGTTTGTACGTTTCAAGTGCTACGTCACAATGCCTATGTCATTTACCTTACTTTATCTCTTCGGGTAGACATTTTATCATCTCATAGCACAAAACATTTACATTACTTTTATCACAGCATATTGCTGTAATTGTCCTATTTCATTATTAGTTACTGTTGCTAATCTCATATTTTGCTTAATAGATATATATACATATATATATATACACACACACACACACACACACACATATATATATATAAAATATATATAAAACTTTATCACAGGTGTGTATGTCTAGGAAAAAGCAAAGTGTTTGTAGGATTTGGTATTGCTGCTACAATATTCTTTTGGAACAGATGCTCCATGAATGGATGGGACTTCCTTAAACATTGCTTGGGGTCAGTATATGGAAGGTGATGCCCTGCAGGGCTGTGTACTAGACACTGGGTTAAACACTGTCCATGTATCTTATTCATTGGTCAGTCAAACCAATGAGATAGTTCTGAATTTTACAGATAGGGAGTCTGGGGGAGGCTAAAAATCCACTCATAGTCACACCACCAGCAGTGTGGAATAGAAGAGTGGGGTTTGGGCCCCAGAGGTCCAGGGTGCCCCCCAGTAACCCCATAAGCACCACACTATGCAATCTCAGCAGGAAACTCTGACCCGCCCACTCTCATACCTTGGCTTTGGCACTGACTGCTGTGTTGTCTTGAGAATACAGTGTGTCACCTTTCTCTCTGAGCCTCACTTTCCCCTTCTATAAGATGGAGCTGGAACAGTGTCCACTACACTGGGGCTAAGGGGCTTGAGACCTGGTGGGCAAGTGCTCTTTCATCTCTTGGCTAGTCTGAGAATAGTCCCTGATGTGATGGAGGAGCCCCTCTGCATGGTCTGCAGAGCCTTCATGTTGTGTAAGCTCCTCAATCCTCAATGTGGTTTCACAGTGGCCTTTCGACAGGATCCTTTCAAGCTTCCCTGTATGTGAGCAAACAGACTGGCCAGCGTTGTTCCACTGTTGCAGGAGAGGGCTGAGAGAGCTACAGGATCCAAGCAAGTGTTAGTGTGAATCCATGTACCAGGCCCCATGCTAGGTGCCAGTGAGTTTGACATTACTCATATCATCACTAACATCATAGTTAAACAGGGGCAACTAAGTCAAAGACAAGCAGATAAAACAGTTGAAGGTGGGGTAAAAGAAGGAAATAATTGGCGTATGAGCAAGGGTGATGGGGGAGGGTGCCTGGGTAGGGTGGGTCATAGGAGGGTTTTCAGAATCAAGGAGGCTGGGGACCAGCAGTTAGCATAATGGCTATGTCACTGGACTCCCACGTAGTCGACCGCGGTTCGCATCCCGGACCCAGTGGCTTAAAACCCACACCGGATGCGTGTGCGTGCGTGCCCAAGATCCCGAGAGGAGAATGGAGGAGGAGGGATTGCAGCATGGCCATCCCCCTGGGGGGTGATTTCTCGCTTTCTGACTCTCTGTCTGTCTGGCGAGTGCACGTGCCCTATGGCAAAAAACTCTCAAAAAAAAAAAAAAAAAAAAAAAAGTGGAGGCTGGTCAGCCCCATGAGGGTAGGAAACAAACAGCAGCGCAAAGGTAATCTGGTGAATATGGGCTTGGCACAAGGTAGGCAGAGCTGGTGATGGCACACTGGGCTGTCCTGGCCCCTGCCCTGTCCTGCGCCATCCTGGGTGGGTCACTTGCTCCACAGCTGACTGCTGTCCTTTTCTGTATGTGGGAGGCTACAGCCAGACCGGGGGATCTGCAATGACCAAGAGGCTGGCATGTTTGTGAGTCAGACCAGGGTCTCACTCCACTTTCGAAGCTTGCCAACCGTGTGGCCCTGGGCTAGTGTCTTAACCTCCCTTGGCCTCCAGTCTCTGGATGGGGTAAGAGTTGTGTCATCTTCCCCCGGTGATGCTGGGGGGCTGTAACCCACTCCAGGTGCCTGGCCTTCAGTGAGCATTCTTGCTGAGGCAGCACATGTTGTTCTTAGGCTTTCCCGAGTCACCTGTGTCTATCTCCCAAATTCTGTCCTGCCCTGCTCCCCTACTTATCTGAGACAAAGTCATGGAGCCCTCAAAATAGACAGAGTGCACACGCAGGAGACAAGAGGGCCTAGCCCCAGAATGGCAGGGCAGCTGACACAGTTATTCCATGTCACGTGTCACGTTTAGTGGCATGAGGAGAGGAACAGAATGCTCTCTATCCAGAATTCACTATTCGCTCCAGAAATGTGAAGCTCAGTGGCCACAGCATAGTCTTTCCTTTGTGTGTTCACTCTAGCCCTTGTGAGTGGCTGCTATGATTCCTCACTGGTAGAGCCTCATCTATAATGAGGGATATGACCACCATGTCCCAGGTCCCCTGCCTAGTAAGTTGCAGAGCTGGGCTGCGAACCAGGTGCTTCTAATTCCAGTAGGACTTTGAACTCAGGTCTGGGCCTGTTGCTAAAGCCACTTACATTGTGCCACCAATGAGCCACGTGAGGGTCTTAGCAGAATTAAAGATGACCACGAGTATAATTAAACTGAGCCATCTAGAGATGACTTATGCACCTCAGCGGGGCTGTGCACAGGACTGTTTTTCCATACCTTGTAAAGGGCTAAACAACAAATGCCAGAAGAAGATTTGTAGAGATTTACCGGGGATTGAAGGGGTTCAAGCCAGGCTTCCAGAGCTGCAGCCAGGGACCACATGGCATGCTGGTTAGCACTTTTCTGCCTGCCTTAGGGATGGTGCTCTTATTCAGGGAAGGCTCTCTGCACAGGCAAGGCAGATTTTCTTGCCTCTACCCTCGGGGGAAAAGGCTTCTGGTTGGCTTGTGGTCTGAAAGCTTTGGGCTTAAAAAACAGACACTTAACATCCTGCAAACGCATCTCTGCTTGCAGATCATGAAGGAAGTCCGGCGAGCGCTCTGCAATGCAGCCACAGATGACAGCAAACTGCTGCTCCTCAGCGCAGTGGGGAGTGTGTTCTGCAGCGGCCTAGATTACTCCTACCTAATTGGCCGGTTGTCCAGCGACCGAAGAAAGGAGAGCACTCGGATTGCCGAAGCCATCAGGTGAGCTTGGCTCCTGTCCAGACACTTTGGGGTCCTACCTAGGATCATCGAATTTAGCAAATAGAACAGGCGGTCTCGTTAAATTTGAATTTCAAGAATTTTATTTTTAGCACAAATATATCCCGTTTGATAATTGGGGTATACTTATACTAAAAAGTTATTTCTTATCTGTCTACATTTCAAATTCTAACTGGGCATCCTGTATTTGATCAGCACCCAGTCTTGACCAAATTAAGGATGCTTTGCTTTCTAGGTTAGATCCCACTTTCATTCTTTTAATCAAAAAGATATTTTATTTTCTATCAAGGCCTACTTCTGGTAATGCCTCTATTGTCTACACTGCTCCTGCCTGATGGTGGGATTCTCTGGCTGTCTGGACGTTATGTGTCCTGGGAATGGCATGGCTCAGCAATGAGGTCGATGGAAGGGCTCCCTGGGCAGTTGTGTATTTGCAGATCCAATAGGTTGGCATGCGTTTCTTCCTCGCTTATTGCCTTTAGGGCAGAAGTTGGGATCCTGGCAGAAGTTGTGACCTTTAGCTCCAACAATGAGTATCCCTTTGGGACACTGAAAGCTAGTTATTCCTCCATTCTTGCTTAGATACATCAGAAGCAAAAGAGCATGATTTCTAGCCAGGGCTATTTGCCAGCTGCCAGCACTCTCTGGACATCCTCCACCCCCAGAAGGGCGAACATGCTCACTGTGGCACCTTGTTGAGAAACAGACAAGGACCATAGAGTCAGTAATGTCCCGAGTCTCATGAGAAGATACGCTTCTTCCACATGGTGTTGGGGAGCCTCAGGCTGCATCCAGGGATTTTCCGCGGCATCTGTCTCAGTGCCTGGAGAGGATGCAGAATCTCCAAGGCGGGATGCCAGAATGTTCTTGTGTGTGGCACCCCAAGCCTCTCTTCAGGGTCCAGCATCCTCTGGAATATCTGCTTCAAAACACCCCGGTGCTTCCTGTGGGTGAATTCCAGCCAGAGAGACATGAAAAGCCTGATCACTGCTGCTTAAAAGGCACCCCAGTTTCAGCTGCTCACAGGCCTTCTGGTACACGAGCCCTCGCCATGTCCATGGTGGTTAGTTCCGTGCTTGGTCTCAGCCGTGTCTTCTCAGAGCTGCCTTTTCACTTGCTAAGAAGAGCTGCCGGGTCCCCAGGATGCTTTCCTCCTCACTTCTAGGACCACCGAATCGGCTCCAGAGAACAACACCCATCTCTGCGTCCTGCATATAGTCCTGATCATGGTCATTATTCACTGGTTTGGAGGCATTCACTGGACTTCATGTGCCCAGGAAACCTGTTTGACATAGTCCTCGTTCCCACTTCTGCTCACACAGCTTGCTGTCATGCAGGCCTCTGGCAGTGGGTTGGACTGTGGCCCCAGACAGGATGAGTCCGCGTCCCAATCCCTGGAACCCAGGGCCATGATCTTATTTGGAAAAGTTTTTGCAGATTAACTTCTGAATCCTGGGGTGAGCTCATCAGGATTCGAGGGGCTCCACATCCAAAGAGAATAACCCTCAGAAGAGAAGAGGAGCAGATGCCAACGGAGGAGGAGTGATGTGGCAGAAAAGGCAGAGATGGGGGATGCAGCGGCAAGCCAGGACACCAAAGGTGGCTGCAGCTGCCAAAGGGAGCAGGACCTGGAGAGACTTCCCCAGAGCCTCTAGGGGAACCAGCTCTGCCAACACCTTGACCTCTCAATGCTTCAAAATGAGTGGAAACTGCTCATTTATGAGCTAACCGAGAGACAGGAAGTGGAAAGGGGTGTCCCCTACATAGCACAGAGACACCGGAAGCGTTTCCAAAGCCCAGGAGCTGGCAGCAGCCCCAGGAGAATCTGAGCTGATCAGCCTGGGAGTAGGTCAGCACGTCTGTGTCTCAGCTCCCTGGGTGGCTCTCAGATGCCCTGGGGTTGAGGATGCCTTTCCTGTGCTAACCAGATGGTTTTTGTACCACTGACTGAGAACACTGAAAGAGGATCCAGAAGGTCCTTGTTTTTATGTAAGAGGAAAGTGGTTACAGAAGAGAAGAGGGTAAAGAAGGAGGTGTGGCATAAGGCATGAGAAAAGTCAGAATGTGGATGGAGGACAGATGGAGGCTCAGACAGTGGGGCTGCACAGAGGTGGTACCCACAGGGTCAGGAAGAGATGGTGGTTTTTCCATTAGCATCTAGCTTCAGAAGTAGTTTCTGGCCCGACCAACTTCAGAGGCCATGTTCTAGAGTTAGGGAGGCAATATGGCATGACACATTTTGTAGAGAATGTTTTATGGATTTCCCAAGCAAGGCCGTGAATGAGGGCACTGTTGCTGAAAAGAGTTTGTTTCTTCCTACAAGTTCTATCCCTGCTCCTGCAGGATGTATTATCATGTTTATGGTCTGACATTCTGCTATGAAGGAACTTCATTCAAGACTTAGTGGGGCTGAGACATCTTTTGGGCAAAGAACTATCCCCCATTTCCTGATGACCCACTGACATCCCTTGCAGTTTTCTGGAGGTGCACTCTCGGCAGGGCTGACCACCGGAGTCTGGGCTTGCTGTGTGGCTCCTGCACCTCCTGAGCAGTGTTCCCACCTCCCACCCTTGCCCACAGAAAACAAAAACAGACACATACATGACCAGGACACTGTGTTCACTCTGCAGATGTTTGATGAATGAACTAGCAGGTGTTTCATTCACCTGGGACCCATCCTGAAAGAGAGGCCACCCTCACCTGAACTTGTCACAAGTGGTGCTGGTTTGAGTGTGGTATTCTGGAAGGCACCCCAGGGACGTGACTGCCTGTGTGGCACCTGGAAGCTCAAATCCACCCCTGCCTCTTGCTAGGGGAACAGCTTTAGGCATATCAGTGATTTCCCTAAGCCTGTTGGGTCATCTGGAAGAATGGGATCAATCAAAATGATGGTACTTGCCTCACTGCTAGGTTGCTAGGATGCAGAGATGCCCTGTGTGAAGTTCTTGAACTGTTCCTGGTATATCATACACACTTAGAATAGGCATCAATAATAACTGTTCATGCTGTTATACTACTGCTATTCCTAGCCACAAGTTCCAGCAAGCTGAGTCTAAAGACAGAGTGGGCTCCTTGAGACACCTCTGGGGTCCCAGAATGATAGTTACCAGGTGTGTCTGGTGTTCACAGGTGTCATACTGACTGAATAGGCTCTGACTTTTGGCACTGGGAGGGCTCCTCCACAGCTCTGGGTGCAGGGAATGGACCATTGGGTCACAGAAGAAATGCCAGTTACTCCAGGTGAAATCCTTGAGCAGTTTTTTTTCTGAGTCTCCTTGGGGTCAAGACACTGGATCACACAGCAGCCATGAAGATTGAATGAAGGCTGTGTCCACCCTTCTCAGCAGATGTCCTACCATGATAATGGCAGTAGGGACCGGTGCTCCCTGCGTGTCAGGTGCTGTGCCTTGGGGGAAACCGTCTCATTTAAGCCTCACTTGGCCCTGTGAGGAGAAATAGTTGGCTTCCTCATTTCATAGAGAATGAAACGAGACTCCAGAGATCAGCCGCCTGTCCCTGCTCTTACCTCTAGTGATAGGCAGAGTAGAAACAAGCCGTTTAGCTTCCAGAGTTCTGCCCCTTCTGTCACATCAGAGCATCTCAGAGCATGGTCAGGGGAAGACACAGGGCTCTGGTTGGGCAGAGGAACTGCAAGGGCTGAGTCTAGCTGGATGGCTTTGGACGCTGGGGAGGAGAGCAAACAATCTTCTGAGCGCGGCCCGGCCATCGCAGTGAGGATCAGATATCTGAGCAGCGAGGTCTGAAATGCAATATCCTGTTTGCTGTTTGGCTCCTCCATCCACCAGACCCTTGTGATAGAGATCTGCCGCCTCAGGTGAGAGAAAATGGGTGGGGGGGCAGTCTTCACATAACATTTTTAGATCAAGGAAATGAAATGAGAGTCAGGTTGGAATGAAATAGGAGGGGTTGGGACTGGAGAGTCGGGGTTTGCAAGCTTGGCTTTTCCTTTCTTCCCACGAGTTCCTGTTGCCCTTGTACAGAGCTCAAGTTGAAAACCACAGAGTGGAAGGCTCTGGGATCTAGAAGGGGAAGACTCTAGAAGTTGTGAGGGTGTCCTGTGAATGACAGAGCTGAGGTATTGGGAATATGAGAGAGGCCTGCATAATGTCTGCAGCAGGAAAGCTATCTTAGTAGGCATGGACCTTCTTTTATTGAAAACATCCAACACCAGTGGGACGATGGATCCTCAGAATGTTATAAAGGGAATTTTGTACTGAGTAGAAGATTTAGCTCAGTGAGTCTTAAAGTCCTTCCCAACTCTAGGATCCAAGATTCTAGAATTACATGAGTACTCTGGAATGGGATATCTAATGAAAATCACCCAAATTCTGGAGTTCCAAGGATCCTGCAAAGAAGCTCCTTATCTCCTAAAAACTCCAAATTGCATTGGATAAAAAGCACTTTTAAACACCAGTGACCTTCGTTATCTATTTAACAGGGACATACAGTGTTTCTCTCATAGTCTGGCTTGCTTCACTCAGCATTAAATCTTCCATATTTACCCACTTTCTATAAAATATTGAATGTCTACACTCTATGACAGAAACAAAAAGGCTGGAAGGTATAAAGGCATGGATAACAACTATAGATAGCAGAGATAGTTCAGGAAGAGGATGGACAGTGGGGGTAGGACGGGAGTGAGGGAATCAAGGGGAAATAAAAGCAAAATCATTTAGTGAACACAAAAATAGAAATTTACCTGATGAAGATAATGTATATGGTAATATCTTTGAACTAATATACAATGTATTTATGCTTGGAAAATCCATTCTGTATGCTGTAAAGAGATACAGTGATTGCATGTTAAAAAATTAGAAAATTAAAACAAAACAAAACTAGTGACCTAACCTAAAACCTAACTGTGAGGTTGGGAAGTGAAGCCAGATGGGCCATTGGAAAACCAGGCATCAGAAAGTCATGATGCCAGGACTTCCTCTTTGACGTAGTGTGTCTTTTTGGTTAGCCATAGTGGGGCCAGCAGTGACTGAGGTAACTCCATCATCTCAGACAATGAGATGCCTCAAGCCTGGGTCAAAGGTACAAACATTTATGGTGACTTACGTGGATCATATGATACCCCTTCCTCAGCAGAATTACCCCAGCAGAATAACAAGCAGTCAACTTCTCAGAGCTGACATACCACCGTGATACCCACACATATCGATAAGAATAAGAGAGAAGACAACATCACTTGAAAGGAATAAATCAACTTGACATTTGTATTAATTATTAGCTGCTATAAAACATCCATTAGAAATATATATAACAACTCAGTTGCAATAAGCAATTAATTTCTAATATATGTAAATCTAAAACAAATATCCCTGATCCACTTGTATCTGTCTTGGTGACTCAGGAACCTAGACTCTTTTCTCTTGTGGCTCCACAAACATCTTCCAAGACTGCCATATTCATCAAGATGAACAGGCTGTAGGACTGCACAGTGGGAGGTTTTTTGTGTGTATAGCTTCTACTCACAGTCTGTTGATCAGTGCTTGGGAACTTGGCCACAGCGTATTGCAGAGGAGACCGGACAATATGGTCTACCAGTTGACTGAGGAGGAAGAAGGAAGGAGAAGCAGGTTTGGTAAAGCACTGGCCCATCACTGCTACACTTGGGCAATCTGCTCTTCTTCTAGGAGGCTCATGTGTTTATTCAACAGCTATTTACTAAGAGCAAATTCCAATACTGAGGGAAGCCAAGCAATGCCCCAAGCAGACCTGCATGTCTTAAGGAGCTAAAGGAGAAGACGCGTTCAGAAGTCAGCAAGTAAGCAAATAATTAGGGTGATTGAAATGATGATAATGATGCTGTCTAAGAACTCTCAGAGGACTGTGTGGCTCATGCACAGTGACCAGGAACCAGAGTGATGGATGTGATGGAGGCCTGGAGAGGAAGAAGAGGCAGGCCAAGGTCATGGTTGGGAGTTTGGATTTTATTTTTTTGAGTTCTTTGTAATTTTCAATCCTCTATCTGAGGATAATAAAGATACAGGATTTACTAGATATTTTGGATTTTTCCTCCACATACAGATGAATGTCAAAATTTTATAGATCTTATATAGCAACCATGGGAAAGGCAAAAAGCTGTCTAAGGCAAAGAAAGTACAGGTTATTGCTGGTGGCTCTGATTCTTAGGTAAAGATGCATGCTGTAACCTTGCTCAATGCAGGACAGGAAGAGAAAATTTTGCCCCGTCCTATAGCATGACTCCGGAAGTCTCATGCCCACAAAAGATCCAGAATCCCTCCCCAGGTTTAGTCAAAGCCACCCTTACATGTATACTTTCTGTGGCATTTTAGAACCACCTGAGGATGTGGCATGAACCAGGGAGTTCAGAATCAGACCAACCAGGATTGAAAGAAATCCTAAACGTCACCCATCCCACCCTGTGCCCACCATCTGAAGCTGGAATTATCTCTGTTTCTTAATCCAAAGTAATCATCGAGCCAAAAGTGGAATTCTTCCAAGAAAGAGATATCCATGCCCCTTGAAGCCCCTCCCAACCTCCCAATTCCACCTTCAGCCAGTGAGGTTAGCACATCCTGTTGCTCTTTGAGTTGAAATATGCCTTTCTGTAACACCCTCTTTTTGGTGCTCTCTCTGCTTCAGAACCTAAGCGTTCATGTTGTCTTTCTTAGGATATGTACAATTGTTGTCAGTATCTAGGGTGTCCATATAATTCACTGGCCAAATCATGACTTTGGGGAGTAGAAGGGGATGGTAACTGCCATTTGCAGCCCTGGGTAGCAGGCAAGGTCTGAGACAGCCACCCCACTGACACCCCTCTGAAGATCTGGCAGCCTGGTGACTCAGAATCAGGGGCAGTGAGGCCTTCACCTGGCACCAGCTCACCTCTGACTACTTGAGGGTGCAGGAAGCACCTGGGAGAATTATGGGAGTCCGTGGGGCTTGACTACCTGTGGTCCCCTGTTAACCAGTTGTTCTCTCTCATCTAGGGACTTTGTGAAGGCCTTTATCCAGTTTAAGAAACCCATTGTGGTGGCCATCAATGGGCCGGCCCTGGGCCTGGGTGCCTCCATCCTACCCCTCTGTGACATCGTGTGGGCCAGCGAGAAGGCCTGGTTTCAGACGCCCTACGCCACCATCCGCCTCACACCCGCTGGCTGCTCATCCTACACCTTCCCCCAGATCCTGGGTGTGGCTCTGGTAAGTTCTTTCCACCTCTCTGTGATGCATGGACTCAGGTGCTAGAGGGCATGCCTTGCTCCCAGGTTTAGGTTGTGGGTCTTCGACGGATAGAAGACTAGCTATCAGCAGAAATTGTCCCAGAATGC
Organism: Tupaia tana; assembly: GCA_026018925.1. Classification (NCBI taxonomy): domain Eukaryota; kingdom Metazoa; phylum Chordata; class Mammalia; order Scandentia; family Tupaiidae; genus Tupaia; species Tupaia tana. The sequence continues at coordinate 7,395,583 of JAKSZU010000018.1, forward strand.
TCAGCGTCCCTGTCAGATGGGACCGAGACTGAGGGTTTCAGAGCCAGATGGAGAAGTCTAGCCCAGGAGTATGGTGGCAGTATTGTCTGTCGGACATGTACTCCATGCCAGGCACATAACTGAGTACTTGGCATTCGTTCTGCCCTGTATTCCCTGTGACAACCCAGTGAGGCCAGGTATTGGGGTGGGTTGTGTGCTGTAACAAAAAGCCTACAATCTCAGTGGTCCAAACAACACAAATCTTTGCCACTCTTTGCTACAGTCCATCGTAGGTGTAGGAGCTGTCTACACTGACCAGGGACCCAATAGCTTCTTATAGGTCGTCCTCACTTCTAGCCTGTGAGTGAGAAGGGAGCCTGAGGGGTCAGCTGGGGCTGAATTAGCCAGACTGTGAATGTTGCTCTGGTGGTTCTGTCCTTCTTTCATGAGGGCAGGTTTGAGCCAGGATCTCAGGGCGTCTCCGGGAGTCCCTCCTGCCTTCCCCACATCCTGCTGCAGCCAGGCAGCTCCCTCCCTCCCGTTAAGTACTTGTTGAGAACCCCCTTAGTGCCGGGCACTGCGTGACCCAGCAGGGCTCAGGAGTGGACAGGAAAGACAGCTCTGCTCTCCATGTCTTCTTTTCCCCAACTCCACGGCAGTGCAGTGGCCCCACCTTGTACATCACAAGTATGGCATTTGGACATGGATGCAGCACTGGAAGCAGAGGAAACACAGGTGGAAGACCTGAGTGGGGAGACAGCAGGGCAGGCCTTGCAATGAAAGGCAGGGGTGTGGCTGATACCTGGGGAGGAGAGTAGGGAGAGAGCCTGGGATGCCTGCCGAGCTGTTGAGGCTGACCATGAGCACGGTACACCAGGGAACAGGCTGGACTTCAGTGTCGTGGGACTTCAGCAAGGTCTGCCAGGAGCAGATGCTACCGGTCACAGGAAGTCCCACAAAATCACCAAAGAAGAACTCAGGTGACAGGGCCAAACCCCATAGCCTTAGAGCAGAGAGCAGAGCACCTGCCCATCCGGAGCCCACAGGGCCACACTCCCATTCTGTGGTTGCCCCATGCCATCGTGAATGGTGCCGCCTTGGGAATAGACTCCATTTGTTTCTTTTTACTCCTTTTTCTTTCTTTCTTTCTTTTTTTTTTTTTTTTTTTTTTTTGGAGAGGTTTTCACTATAGGGCGTGTGTGCTCGCCAGACAGACAGAGAGAGACATAGAGACAGAAAGCGAGAAATCACCCCCCGGGGGATGGTCACACCGCATTCCCTTCTACTCCATTCTCCTCTTGGGATCTTGGGGACGCACGCACATGTGCTCAGCATGAGTTTTAAACCACCGGGTCCGGGACGCGAACCGCGGTCGACTACGTGGGAGTCCAGCGACATAGCCATTACACTAACTGCTGGTTCCCTCTTTTTACTTCTTGATTGTAGTAGAGGGTACACACCCTGCCTTTCACACCACTCTTGTTTTTTTCTTTTTTAATTTTATTATTGTATGAGAGAGATAGAGATAAAGACATACAGAGAGAAACAGAGAGGGAGTGAGACCCACGACCCACCCCCACCCCAGCCTCACCCAGCAGGGATCGTGGGCATGCATGTGCACCCAGCATACATGGGGGTCTTGACATGTGAACCCAGCCTTTCCCTGTGGGCACTGCATTGCCCAACGTTACATCACTGCTGTGTCCAGCTGGCCCCCGCTCAGGCTTGTCCTCTGCAGCCCACGCACGCTGTAGTGCCGTGGCCATCTGCATCAAGTTCATGTGGCTCTTGGCTTCCTCTGGGGCGGGCAGAGGGATTTACACTTTCTGGTTTCCTTCCTTCTTTCCTTTCTGGTTCCCATCATTTACCTCGCGGAGGCCTGCAAGCCCACTCTTCTCCTCTCCCGCGTCCTGCTTGCATCACTGCAGAGAGCTCCAGAAGCAATAGCTCCTCTCCTTCCTCAGTGTCCTCCTTGCACCTTTTTGAAAACGACACCCCCAATGATAATAAAAGCAGCGAACGTCCGTCACCCCCTCATCACATGCCTGGCCCGCTGCAGAGTCTCTGTTCACGTCACCTCTGTGCTCAGGCCCGTGGGATGGTGGAGACCGGGGAGGGGGGTGCTTTGTGAGGCCAGGTGACTTCCCAGGGTCATACATCTGTGACTGCACTCTGTTGGTATTCTTTTTTAGCTCTCGAGGGTGTTACTTGTTGATTTCGTTGGTCCTCACCAGTGACATCCTGCTCTCTCACTCACCCAGGAATCCTCTTTGTTACTGAGGTCAGACGTAACATTTAGCACCCATTTCAGAGATGAACAAACCGAGGCCCCAGAATGAAAGAGATCTGCCCAGTGTCTTAGTCCCTTATTATGTGGCTCAGAGAAATACCTAGACGGGGTGGATGTAAGAGAACAGAGATTTGTCTGACTCATGATTCTGGCCTCTTGGAGGGCCCAAAGGCCTCACCAAGTGACAGAGGGCAGGATCTTGAGCAGAGCAGATTTCAGTTATTCGAAGGTTTCTGCCTGCTCTGGTCTCCTTTCTCCTCTTATAAACACACTGGACCCAGCCCTGGGGGACCTGTCCTGAGACCCAGAGGCCCACGATATAGGGACCGTTTTTCAACAATCAATGCCTTTACAGTCAGTTCCAACACGTGAGCTCGGGGATCATCTGAACTGCAGCGCGCAGCCGTGCAGGGCCAGGCAGACAGCAGAGCTGGGCTTCACTGCCTGCTCCAAGTGTCTTCGCCCTCCCACTGGGGAGGTGGAGTGCTGTGCTCGTGGCCCCAGAGCGGTGCTGGCAGAAGGTTTTGGTGGCCATATAGATGGGGAGCAGAGGGAACACCAAAGAGGGAAACCCTGCCCTGCATGGGGTAGGGAGGCCTGATGAAGGAAGGCTCCCAGAGGGCACCTCTTGTGAATCTGGGAAGACCTTCTAGGTGGGTTCATTGCTCTGTGAAGGCTGCATGAAGCAAGAAAAGCAACTAGAGCCACCCACTGTGCCCTCCCGCAGCAGGGCTGCCCGGTGGCACACGGGGCCTTGCAGGGTCAGGAACTCTGGGCTGCCCTGGGCTGCACACTGCCTCAGGAGTGCCGTGCCAGCAGACTCAGGCGGGCACACAGCCTAGGAAGCAAACACTTTCCCCTCTGATCTCGGCCACCACTTGCCTTACTCCTCCTGTCCACTCCAGTTCCTCCCCCTCTTTTGTGGTCACAAAAATGTTAAAATTGTGCAATCTTATCTCTTTGTCTCTCTTTTATTTCACTCATTTCTGAAACTCCAAGAATGCTGCTGGTAGAGACGCATTCCTCTCGTGGACTGATCCCGTTGGCTCCTTCTACAGAGTCCCCCATGTTGTCCTACTTCCTGACACAGAGGTGTTGCACAATCATGGCATGCATTTGTCCACAAACCTCAGCTGACCGTGTGCTGTCGTCTGATTGCCCACCTAGTACTTTGCACTGCTCTGGCACTGTGTCTTCACGGCCCGTTCATGACAGCCAGAATAAGGGCGACTTCCACATAAAGAGTGGCATTTCAACACCAACCCAAGAGTAGCCAGCATGTAGGGGCAGGGTGAGCAGAGCAGGGGAGCAAGTGCCAGGCAGAAACGGCATTGTCTGCCTGGTGAGGGGAACAAGGACCCTATCCCACAGAAAGAGGGGTGCCCTTGGCATTGGTGAGAATCACTGTACATCTCAACTGCTCACTCCCACCTGCTCCGTCTCCTTCTCCGCCTAGGCCCTTATCTTTGTAGCTCCTCCCAGGCCGTATATGGCAGCTGTGAGTTCTGAAGCAAATGGAAATGTCCTGGGGAGCAAAGTGCAGAGGCAGACCAGGTCACAAGAGCCCGGGGAAGGCTGCTTCCTGCCCCTCACGACCAGGGGGTGCTGTGCCCAGGCCTGGCCTGCCAGAGAGATGTGTTCCCTGCCCCGCCATGGTGTTATGGTGTTGATCCCGGCCTTTGGGTTGCCTGTGGTGGAAACACTTTAACAGCTTAGTTTAAGAGAAGATGTAGAGGGGCCAGCAGGTGGCATGGTGGTTAAGGCACTGGACTCCCACGTGGCTGAATGCAGTTTGAGTTCCAGACCTGGCGGCTTGCTTTCTCACTTTCTCTCTCTGCCTCTCTGGTAAGTGCATGTGTCCAATAGCGAATTAAATAATAACAATAGTTAATTAAGTAATAATTTTTGATAGGTTTTTGCTATAGGTGGCATGTGCTTGCCAGAAAGACAGAGAGAGACAGAGAAACAGAAAGCGAGAAATCACCCCCCAGTGTGGATGGCCATGCTGCAATCCCTTCTCCTCCATTCTCCTCTTGGGATCTTGAGCACGCACGCACACGTGCCCGGCATGAGTTTAAGCCACCACGTCTGGGACTCACACCACAGTTAACTACGTGGCAGTCCAGCGACATAGCCATTACGCCAACTGCTGGTCCCTAATTAAGTAATAATTTTAAAAATAAAAGTAAAAAGGAATTTAATGGCTCTCTTAACTGGAAAATGTAGAGCTGGAGCTTCTTTTGGGGAGAGGGGGCTCAGGGATTCAAGCCCCATCAGTTCTCTCCCCGCCCCCAGTGCTCCTTTCCACAGAGCAGGGACATGACTGTGGTACCCCTGTGCTCCCTGACATTAGCCTGCAACCAGAAGGGGAGAGTCCTCCCATCGTCTGTAGCTGGGTACCTCACAGAAAAGCTTTACTGCCTGGGGTGCTCTCCTCCTCCTCCCTGGACCCACACTGTGACCCGGGATGGGCACCGAGGTGTTCCCAGCCCATGGCGGGTGCACTCCCTACAGCTCTGCCACCAGAAGTGGGGAGGGGCCCTGGGAGACAAACTCACGGGAAACACATGGCTCCTTTTCAGAGCTGAATGAAAGCAGTGGACCCTCTGCTCAGAAAAATGCACATAGACACAAACATTTGTGTGCCATTCCCACAGCTTACCCCGTCCTGGACCAAGACCCTCGCCTTGGTGAGCAGGGGCAGGTGCGCATGGCGAGCCTGGGACTCGCTGATGGACCTGGCCAGAACGCAGGGCCTCAGCCTTGCCTGCCTTTGCTTTTCTAGGCCAACGAGATGCTGTTCTGCGGACGGAAGCTCACTGCCCAGGAAGCATGCAGCCGAGGGCTGGTGTCCCAGGTCTTCTGGCCCACCACGTTCAGCCAGGAGGTCATGCTGCGGGTCAAGGAGATGGCGTCCTGCAGTGCCGTGGTGAGTTTGTGTCTCCCACGCATGTTTGTCTACAGTCGACCCATTTTACAGATGGTGACAGTGAGGCTCAGAGGGCCTACTGACGTGCCAAGGGTCATAGCAGAAGGCCCTCTGCCACTTAACAAACGCTTTTTTTCAGTATTGAGTGCTTGAATTGAAGGGAGGTGGCCAGCGTTATTATGTATGCTCCATCATCTCTGGTAGGAAGAGCTTCCCAGGAGGGGTCTGTATTTGGGTAGTGCACTGTCTTAATAGAAAGTCCTTATTTATTTAATTTAATTTATTTTAGAGATTTTTGCTACAGGCCGCATGTGCTCACCAGAGAGACAGACAGAGACAGAAAGTGAGAAATCACCCCCCCCCCCAGGAGGGTTGGCCATACCACAATCCCTTCTCCTCCATTCTCCTCTTGGGATCTTGGGCATGCACACACACAACCAGCATGAGTTTTAAGCCACAAGGTCTGAGACTCGAACCGCAATTGACTATGTGGGAGTACAGTGACGTAACCGTTACGCCATGTGTTGGTCCCTAAAAGAAAGTCCTACATGAAAGCACAAAATTCCAAGCAAAGGCAAATAAGAACGGGGATCAAATTAGCCCAGAGGAACAGAGAAGGCCGTGCCCACATCTCTGTATTCCTTTTCTTCTACCCACTGAAGGCTTGGCACATTTAAACGTTACCGTTTGCCTCTAAAGATTTGACAGATAGATAAATAAATGACACCTCTGCAGAGGCACCAGGTTTTTGTTTTTGTTTTTTTACTTAAAAAAAAATCTTTTACTGGGTATATTTGAGGTTGACAAAATGTTGAGATAGAGATAAATATAGCAACATACAGATTAACATGATGTTTTTTCATTTGTGTGGTAAAAGAAGCTAAAATCTTTTCCACAGAAACTTACCTATTCCCTAATCTATTTTTTCATTTTTGTATCAATTAAATGGTTTTTCCCTGTTCCTCTCCCTCCCTCCTATTACCCACCCCCTATTACCCCACACCCTGTACTGTCTCTAGTATCTGCAGTTGCCCTCCCTGCTCTGATACCTTCCAATCTTTCCATTTCTGTCCTTTCAAAAGTAAAAATTAAGTTTTTTGTTTCAATAGATCTTTTTGGGTCAGCCCCTGGCCTAGTGGTCAAGGCAGCTGGCCCCCACACAGCCGACCCAGCAGCTTGAAAACCACGCCCAGAGAGAGAAACGGAGAGAAGACTGCAGTGGCATGACCGTGCCCCGTGGGGGATGCTTTCCATTTTCTCCCACCTATCACACGCACACGCCACTTGGCAAAATCTTAAAAGGAAAAGAAACCCAAAGTACTGATAGATCTTTCGTATGCGTTCATTTACTTCTGCCGCCATCCTTCACTTTTCCTTTCCTTCCAAGTTTGGTGTGTGCTTCCTCTGCTAGCTCCTTGAGGTGCACTCTTAGGTCATCTGAAACCTTTCTACTTCTTAGATGAAGGTGTTTATTGCTATACACTCCCTTCTGAGCACGGTGTTTGCTGTACCCCATAAGTTTCCCTGTGTTGTGTTTTCATTGTCATGTGTTTTGAGAAATATTTAAATTTCCTACTTAAGCCCTTCATTGGCCCAGTGGTCCAGGGGCATGATATTTAATCCCATATATCTTAAATTAAGTGTTCATTTTATCTCCTAACAGTCACTCTGTGCTCAATGGGGAAATGCCCTGTGGCAAGGTGAGGCAAACCTGTCCCTGGAGTCATGGGGCCAGCTCTGGAGCCCACAGAGGCACTTCAGGAAAGTCAGATCCCTGAAACTCACTCTGTGCTTCAGAAATGGAGCTGCTGGCTGAATTTATAGTGCCAAACACTTGACTCTCTTTCCTTCTCTCTCTCCACCTGTGCCCTCCTGCCCAGTTGGCTGCGATTCTTCTGATGGGCCTCATTAGCCACTAACTGGGTACCTACTGTGTGATAGCCATGCTCCCTGAGAGTTTAGCAACAGTCTTGATAATGAAGGCCAGTGGCAGTCTGTTTCCACATCACTGACCACTCTGATGGGCCACGTGCTCTGCTGATCTCTCTGTGGATTCTCTTATGATCTTTCTTTTTTATTTTTTTAAAGAATTATTTTATTTAACTTTATGTATGTATGTATGTATGTATGTTAACTTGACTAGAAAGAGAGAGAGAAAGTGAGAAAACAGGCCGCCAGGTTTGAGACTTGAACCACAGTCGGTCATGTGGGAGTCCAGCGTCCTTAACCACCACGCCACCTGGTCTCTCTCTTATAATCCTTCTAAGGAAAAGGGCCAATCTGGCCCACTTTGGCAGGACTTGCCCAATTATAGCACCAAAAACTCTGTGTCCCAGGAACTCTGTGGTCAATCGGGGAAATGGGGGTGATTGTTCATTCTGAGTTCAGCTTCACAGAGGCAGACAGAAGTTCTATGCAGAGGAAATAGTGTGAGCGAAGGCATGAGAGTCAGGAAATCCACAGGGAGTTAGGCAGTAGCTCACAGTCAGTTTGTGTGGAGAACATGCTGGACACTTTCAGCCATGGCTTTGCCAGAGGGCGCATTAAGGGGGCCGGCAGGATCAGATAGATCTGAGCTTTCTTGCTAAATCCACCACCCAGTGGTCAGGCAGATCTGGGCCATGTTTCCTCATTAACTTGTGGCTTCTTTATTTATAATGTAAGAATAAAAATACTACCCATTTGCAGCATTATCATGAAGAATAAGTGAAAAAATTCAAAGAGTACTTCTTATAAGCCTGTTGGTTAGTGGTGAATGCAGAGGTATTGTTATTACTATTGATACAATTGTTATTACTATTATTACCATGATTTTTATGAATATTATTACTGTGATTACTACGATTATTACTCATTACCGTGGTGATTATTATTGTTATTGTTCATTCCTGTAATCATTACCATGATTACTACAGTGGTTATTATTCTTTATTACAATTATTATTACTGCGATCACTGCAATTCCTATTGCTCTTTACTATTACGATGATGATGATGATTACTACAATGGTTAGTGCTCATTACAACAATGACTACTACCATTTTTTTCTACTACTCTTACCACTAAGCCTGAACACAGGGCATTCTATTGGTCAAATGATTGGGGCACTTTGACAACCATTAGTTCATTCCCTTGTCTCCTTCTGTGCTTCCATGATCTTGGAGTTAGGAGTCTATATTCCTGACAGATCCTGAAAATGAGGCATGGAGATGTTAAAGCAGTGTGTCTAAACTGTTCTCTGACACCTATAGAAAATGATGTTGTTTATGTGACCCTTGGTGCTATGGTTCGAATATGACCCCCCCCCCCCCAATTTATGCACTGAAGCTTGGTCCTTAATGTAATGGTGTTGGGAAGTGGGGAGAGCTTGGAGAGCTGAGGTGTAGCAGGTGGTGTTTGGATCATGGAGGCAGCACCCCCGTAAATACATTAACATTGTCTTGGGAAAGTGGGAGAGTTCTCACTCTCATCGGAAGGGGTCACTTCCTGCCAGAGCAGTTGTTACAAAAGTAAGACCCGCCCTCAGGTCTTTCTCTCTTTGCATGTGCCCGATGACCTCGCTTCTATCAGCCATGTTGTGATGTAGCACCAAAGGCCAGCCCGAGGCTGGCTGCATGTTCTTGGACTTCCCAGCCACCAGAATCATGAGCCATTTAGAACCTCTGTTCTTTATAAACCACTCAGCCACAGATATTTCTGTTTGACAACACAATAATGGGCTAAATAGGTAAAAGACAAGGCTTTTGTAATCTGGGGTAACATGGACCCCACCAGCCATCCAAGAGACTGAGGGTTGGACATCTCAATGCCTCTGGAACCCATTCATGGCAGTGCTGGAGACGTGGAATCAGGAAACTCCAGGCTAAAGAAGGCAGCCTCCCCAGGCCTTGGACACTGGAAGGTTGACAGTACCTCACAGGCCTCGTGTATATTCTGGAGCAAAGTTCCTGGTACACAGCTAACCAGGCTTGTACATTTCCCTTCAGGTGTTGGAGGAGTCCAAATGCCTTGTTCGGAGCTTCCTGAAATCAGTGCTGGAAGATGTGAACGAGAAAGAATGCCTCATGCTCAAGCAACTCTGGAGTTCCTCCAAGGGCCTGGATTCCCTGTTCAGCTACCTGCAGGACAAAATTTACGAAGTCTGAAGAGCCCTGACTCACTTGGCCCAGTGCTCCAGGGCACCTGACTTTCATCTCTGCCTTCTGTTTTGAAAAACGGAGCCCAGTGTCTGCCCTGGCCAAGGAGTTTGTCAAGGTGTTTCTTTATACCTAGGGTTGTGTCCATTTCTTCGTATCCTTTGGTTGCTCCTCATTGGTTTGATTTTGTGTAACAGTTGGGAAACGCAGCAGACCTGGCCTCTCCCACAAACCCACCCTAGCTGGCCAGAAAGCTCTCGAGGGCTCTCTCTTCCCAGAGCTCTGCCAGGTACCACTTCCTCTCCCCACTTGCTGAAATGCACCATCGTGGTCCAGGAAGGGGAAGACTGCTTTCCCCCAATCCTTCTGACTCAGGCTGTGTCTACACAGTGCCTCTGATTTGGAGACTTGGCCGTCATGGGTCTCTCTGGTTAAGTGTCCATTGGGTGCCAGGGGATGTTCAATCTTAGGGAATTTCTAGACTGATGAGCAAAATGATTGTGTAGACCTGGCTTCAGTCTCCTCTCTGATGCAGATCTGTGTGACTATTAGGGCTTGGTCTTAAAACCCAATTGAGTGATTTACAAACCCAGATATTGTACATTTAGAAACGTTTTGTTAAATATATATTTTTAAAACAATGTAAGTGGAAATTCTGATAATTTATGTGTATTATATGTAAAGCTAGTTTTGCAAAAACATGAACTACTAGGAAAATGTTTTTTCTTTAATTGGATTTATTTTATTTATTTATTTTTGTTTATATATTCTGATGTCTGTTGTTCACACAGATACTATTTTCATACTGCCCTGGACCAAATCCCATACAGGGTTCCTACTGTTGGGTGCATTCTAGCAATGAACCACATGGAAATACAATTCAGAGAGATGAATAGGAAGGATATCTGTGGCTAAAAGAAATAGCTCTGCACCAGACTCTCTGTATAAAATGATTCTCAGTTGTAATAATATGATATTAGATCTTTAGGTTTGTCCTTGGGAGAAATCATTGGAGAGTTTTCTTTTCACTCTGTGATCTTGGAGGAGGCTGTCTCAGCCTGAATACCCCTAAAACAGATCCAGTCCCTAGTTGTGTGGTATCAGGAATTGGTGGGGCAGAGTCCCTCCTTGGGGGTTGTGTGTTGTTTAGAGTGAGACTTTTTTTCCTTTGGGCAAATGACTGAACTTGATTTCAGAGTCCATTTCTTCCACATGGGCAGTGGTGTCTGGTCTGGTCCTTCCAGGAAGGGGAGGCAGAGTGCCCACTCAACTGAGCCATCTGTACAGGTTTGAATCTTTTTGTCCCAGAAGCCTGGACTTTCTAGTTGTTTGTTCACACGAGGGAGGGATAACCAGGCATGAGGTTCTCCTTGCCCCATGCCCCTGGGCAGCAGCTGTATTCAACCGTCAGACTAGAGTCCCTGGATCAGCGGCTGAGAGGGAGGGGCATGGGGCTTGGTTTTGGCATCACGGTTAGAGCAGAGAAATGGAAGGAATATATTTTGCATGAGGCATAAATCTGTTGTTGGTTAAGCACCCAGAGAAAGTTAGATTTTTCAGGGTCGCGAGATTTTTTCCATTTCCAGCACAACCTCTGAGTACTCCTGGCAGCCCTTTGCATGTCCCTTCTCTTTTCATGTCAGTTGCCATTCTTTCTTGAGTGTTTCTTGGAGAGAGTAGAATAAGGTGGTGAAGCTGGGCACAGCTGGCAGAGGTGTGTGGTGGACTGATAAGAGCAGAGCCTGGATATGGTTCTCTCTTTCTCTCTCATACTCATCCTTCATCTTTTCCTACAGGTGATGAGATTCCATAGAAAGAACAGGTGGAGGGATTCATGGCCCTGCCCTTTCATTTCATAGAGCAGATTGAATGTCTACACTAGAACTAGAGACATGATCCTTTAAATAGTGAACCTTGAGTTTATTTGGACTCTTGGCTCTTAGAGTGGCCTTGGTTCCCTCTATAGAAAGCTTCTCTCCTTGAGAGTTTATGAGGGTCAGGGAGGACAGGAAACTTTACTTCCCCTCCAACCTGTGCCATCTTGGCCATGTGGATACAGAAGGGGGCAGCCATCTTGGCTGGAGCCAGCTAGAGAAGATATAATTGAAGTTCTGTGTACCCTTTCCTTTGTCTACACACTAGGACTGACTATCTCTCTCTAACCCAGTTCCTGCTGATGGTTAGCTTCCAGTGTCTTGTATTGGATCCATTTGAGTTAATAGTCCTGTTCCAGGAGGGCTTTTGCAGAACTTTTAAGGTATTCAGACCTTAGAAACTACAGCCTGTAGTTGACATACTTCCAGCTTAGAAATAATGTCTGTGGGTAAAATAATGTCTGTGAGTTTGATGGGTAAAAAACTGTCAAACTTAATTGCTAAGAATGAAATTGGATAACTATGAGAAGGTAGTAGAGAATTAATTTAAAATATTACTCTCTTTTGGTATAGATTAAGCTAGGGAATGTTCTCTCTGAAGCATGAAAATCTGTTTTTCCCATATGAAGTTTAGTATGAAGATGGAAAATAATAATCACAATAGACTTTGAACAATGCAACTCTATCTCAGAATATCCACATTTTAAAATAGCCTTGACTGAATGTTGAATTGCATTTCCCATTATTAATTGTTGGTTTTAAAACTTTTTGTAAACTTTTTTTAATTTGGAGTTTAGTCATGCAATTTTCCAATCTAGTTTCTGTGGAAAATTTTTTAGCAAAGAGAAACAAATAGAAACAACTTCAAATCTTCCTAAGTGAATATTTAAAATACAGAATCACTTCTCTTCTTTGTTTCTGTATTCAGATACTTAGATCTGTTGTATATATTAGTCTAGACACTCGCTAATATACACAGTATTTAAGACTCTAAATGAGATTTCTTAAGTATTTTATTTTATTCTCTGTAAATGGTTTTGTATAATCTTTAAAAATCTACACTTTGCCTTTGTAGATATTTAAGGGAAACCATTTGGGGGTTGTCTTGCATGTATATTTTTGTTGTAGATAAGTGTTACTTAGTTATTTCTGCAAATTTTGGTTGAAATGCTTACAGACTTTAATATAGTATATATTTTCAGAATATAAACTTTTATATTTCTGTGGTAAGTTAGGATATGCGTTTTAGGCAATCTTTTCCATTAATATCACCTATTCTTTCAAAAAAACAGCATACTGGTTTGGTGCCAATTTATTTTTGTTTTTTGATTTTTTTTCCCATTGGGATCTAATGCTCTTATATATAGAGAAGAGGTTAATTTTCTTTTTCTCAAAGTAATTGAGTTTGAAGTATAATTTGAAAATGTATTGAATTTGTGAATAAGCCTTACCATTAGGATCAGTAAATTTTCCAACATTTGCAACTACACATGTAGTTTAAGATCTCCCCATAAATTCTCACTGTGTGGCACTTGATGGAGTTTGTGAACAGAGCCTTAAGCTTGTTGCAAAAATAAAAATAAAAGGGTAATACGGGTTGTTTCCTGCATGCAATGTAAGCCATGTTGATGGACTTGATACAGTTTATAATTCATGGCTAAACTGAAGAGTTTGGTTGAGTTGATGGCGGCAGGGACCAGATAGACACCTTGGTGATTGTCTTTGGCCATAAGGATGGACCAAGGACAGATTTTTCAGAGCCACCTTCGTACCATTTACATGGTTTAGACACGGTCATAGGGAGGGCTGCTGGTCTATCATTTGTTTTGAACAAATGACATTTCCTGCCTCTGACCCTAGTGGTTGATGCCAGGTCTCTTGTGGGTGACTTGGAAATGTCTAGTCTGGCTGAGGTCAGCACTTCTTGAGAGATGTTAACAAAGTTTACATATGAGTCTTACTGTGTAGACAATCTGAAGTCGATTTCAGTTACATAATCAGCATTCCCATATGTCCTCAGTGTCTTATCAATGAACTGTGTGTGTCAAGCCATACTAACCTAGAGTTTAGCAGGGCAAATGCAAACTAGATGTAAAACATACACATCTGCTAAAGCCAAGTCTATCCAGGGCTGTTTTAATGGAGTGCAAGTCATGAGCTCATTGGCATTAGAGCCATGGTGTCTGGGATCTAATAAAACCAACTACAATTTGGACTCAAGTTTTCTTGATTATGGTTCCTTTTGGTCAGCCACATTTCAGTAGTCCAGGGCTATAGAATGGCTAAGCCAGGTTATTTGGTTCATCTCTAATAAGTGCTCATAAAGTCAACTTACTCCATTGGAATGGAGATTTGCTTCATATTTTTGCAGTGTGTGTGGCAGTTGGAAAAACTGATATATGATTTTAAGCCTCAGCTCTGGTGTCTCTATGGGTTGACCTTACCTCATTGGCCCAACATCTGGCCTGATGCTGGAGCTCATTAAGTTGACTCTTGGAAGTTTGAAGGGTATAGAGTTTTCCATCTAGTATTTAATTTGTCCCTGTGCCATTAGTCTCAGCTTGAAGTCATTTGCCAATGTCTGTGTTGACAGGATTGTGAAAATATTGCCTTTCATTAAAGCCAAGGACCAAAGAATTCCATTATTCCAACAGAGCATGAGTTTCATAGGTTGTGGGCACATCTAGGCAGAGATGCACGTGCTTTATGGCATAGAGAAACTGCTCCCTTCCACTGACCTCAGACCCCACCAGCTGGCCACCTAGAAAAATTTGTTATCACCTTGAGAAGGCTCTGAAAGGTGTTTCTAAGGTTGAAACTCAGTATCTCAGGTGGGTGTTTCAGCTGTGTATTCCTAACCCTTTATCCATATCATAAGAAGTGGAGGTCTAGCATTTCTACAGGTTGTCTGACCAGTGTAGATGAATCCTCCATCTGAATATGCACCTCTAGTGTGAGTTTTGCAGATGTGTCTACACTGAGCAGTGGTATCCTGCAATTGCCAAATTTCCACCTCCTTTTGTTCTGCATCGACTCATTCCAAACCCTGTTTGGCATGAGAAGATTTTCAATTCTCACACCTGGTGATGCTCCATTCTCATTCATGCTGAAGTCATTGATCCATTAGCCAGTTGAGAAGTGATTGATGCTGAAGAAGTGATCTTCTATTGGTAAGGCTTATTACCAAACTTCTGATGATGAAGCAGGCTACCAAAAACTTATCCAGCCCACCCTCGGAGTGTTGGGATTTGATCATGGATGTAGCACACACACCAAAATTCACGGAGACCTTTGCAAAATTAGGCTACTCATTTTATTTTGCCAGATCATCATGGAGAGTCTTTAACTAGTTCTGAATATTTGTAAGTATGAGTACTTCATAGAATTATAAAGCAGGTACAGCTGACCCTTTCTCACCACATTGTAAATATTTCCTGAGACTGGGTGCAGACTGAGGGGTAATAATCTTCTGATTTATCAAAAGCTGACTGTCTAGGCAAATTGTACACTCTCTTTGTGAATGGTCCTGTAACGTGTATGAACACATTTCTGGGTGCCTTAGAAGTTGTATTTTTCATGTGTGCTAATATGCAGTATTTATACATTGTGAGAAGCTGCTTTGAATAAAAAGGTTGAAACTTCGTCTCCATTTGCTTGTGTTCCCCTTTTATAGCCTGTGTATAGAGTTCACAGACAGGTTCTGTGGTTTCTGAACACACAAGTTTCTGGGGCCTCCTGAGGTTGAAACATCTGATATTTCTAGGTCATGTCTGGGTTCCTGGGAGCACAGGCACTAGGAACCTCCAACTCAAGCCTGGCTTAAGCTTCAGTTATTCAGGAAGGCAGTCACTGGGAGCAATAGCTTGAAGCCAGGTAACCTCAGAACTAGGGACTACAGGGTTGATTTGTCAGGGGATTGACATCAGTGTCTGCCTTTTTCTTGATTCTTCAAAATGTTTCCTTTTATCAGGGATTCCCTCCTCAATAGACACAAGTGTTCTGGGAGGTTGGTCCTGTACAAATTCAACTGTCATTAATGGCCAACAGTGATATTTGTCACTGCAGATGTATGCAAAGTGCTTTTACATACTTATATACTTGATTTCATTGCTTTGGTCATCATAACGTGGCTTTTAGGAGACACATACAAATTAGGTCCCCTGACTTCCAGGACCCAGCCTCAGAGACATTATAGGGGCTGCAGGAAAGAGGAAGAGGGAATTTTTCAGGGGTTTGCGGTAATAGTGAATTCTGAGAAAGTTCATGTGTTTTTTTCCTCTACTTCTCACCCTCTGCCAACTCCCCCCTTCTCCCACACTGTCTGACATGAACAGTTATTTTCCATACTTTTTTTTACCCCCACATTTTATTGATTCACTAAATATCTTAATTTAAAGACTTTCAATAGCAAGTACAGCAGATATGTACATATTTATGAATGCATGTCTGGATTTAGGCATAAACCTCTGAATAAAGTGAACATTCTATAAAATAGCACCTCTCTGGGGCTGTATAGCTCACTGCAGTCATTAAATAGGTATTAATAGGTATTTTTAAATGCATTTTTTAATTTCAAAAAAATAGTTTTCATTTTAATAGATCAAAATAAAAAATTGTTAAGAGAAATTTGCTTAAAACTTAAAGCCAGGAAAAAGATTGGTCCTCAGTTCAAATAGTAGGTAGATGAACCTCTATCAACAGTTCAAGAGAAGACAAAAATCCTTAAATATGGAAATCAAAGCATCAAAGAAAACCAGTAATGTTTTAGTCTAAAGAAAAAGATATATGTCACTAGTTTAGAGTCAGGTAGTTAATCTCTCTTTTATTGAATTTGCAGTATGACTGTGGTCTGATCTTTTCATTTAAACTCTGGAAGTTAACATTCAACTCCAGACTTGTCCCTACCATTAAGCTGGCCATTCTCATGCTTGTTTCTTGGACTCTTATTTTTGTGTGTCCTACTTTAGTTTTCCTGGTATAGCACTCCCTTCAGAACTTCTTGGAGAGCTAGTCTGGTTTTGATAAATTCTTTCAGGTTTTGTTTATCCGAGAATGTTTTTTGTCTTTTTTCCCCATATGAAAGACAGTCTTGCTGGGTATAGTATTCTTGGTTGAAATTGTTTTTCACTTAACGCTTTGAAGGTATTTCCCCGTTCTTTCCTTGCTTACGTTGTTTCCAATGAGAGGTTCAATGCGATATCCTTTGAAAGTAATTTGACATTTCTCTCTTGCCAATTTTAGTATCTTGTCTCTGTTTGTGGTTTTGTTCAATCTGGCTATTACGTGCCTTGGAGAAGATCATCTTGGGTCGATTCTATGTGGAGTCCTTTGTATTTCTTGAGTCTGGATATTTGAATGCCTCTCTAGATTTGGAAAGTTTTCTTCTAGGTAGGATGTCATGGAACAGATTATCAATGCCTTTATTAGTTTCTTCACCTTCTGGGATACTGATGATCCGGATATTTAGGTGTTTAATGGTATCTAGTATTATTCGTATGTTGTTTTCATTTTTGGGGGGTATTTTCTTAGTCTTTTTGGTGTATTTCTCTAGGTCACAAGTTCTGTCTTCTACATCTGAGATTCAATCTTCTGTGTGATCTAATCTGCTTTTGATACTTTCAACAGAAGTTTTGATTTCCTGTATTTCAGCCTTCATCTCTAGCAATTCAGTTTGATTCTTTTTTTTTTTTTTATAATGTGCATTTCCTCTTTCAGATTGTGCAAGAACTTCCTCACCTCCTGGAACTTGGTGTCTCTATTCTCCTTTATCTTCTGGAATTTGTTCTCTATTCTCTTGCATCTCTGTTAGCTTTGTCACTATGAATATTTTAAATTCTTTATCTGATATTTCCATGATTTCCCCTGTATTCTTTGTGGAAGTAGAGGAATTACTCTTTTCCATTAAATGAGAGATATTTTCTTGGTTTCTCATATTTCTTGTACCTCTGTGGTGGTTTCTGGTCATCTGATGAATTATACATTTTTTTCTTATTTTTTGTAGTTAAATCTGAGCAGTCAGAGGGATGCAGGAGGAGGTGACCTGCAGTCTGTAAGCAATACCATTTTTCTCTTTTTGCACAGCTAATTCAATGAAAATTGAAGATTAATCTGACCCCAAAAGTATTCAGAAATTTAGCTACTGAGCACCTAGACCTGTCTAGAAAATCAGTGTGTGGAGGCTAGGCAGAAAAGAAAAGGGGAAGAAAAAAAAAAAAAGAAAAAGAGAAGAAAAAAATTTTTTCTGTCCATCCAATTTGTCCATCTATCCAACAACTGTTATTGAGCCCCTGTCCTGTCTCATGAGCTACACAATCATGGGGATATAGTGATTACTCAGACAGTCCCAGTCATAAAGGATCTTGCAGTGTAGTAATGTGAGAAAAGGTGGAAAATTCTGTTATTATTCTCAAGATGTCCACAGTTCAGTGCTGGAGAGAATGCTGTGTATAGTCACGAACACTCTCAGAGTCTAGAAAATGGTGCAGCTTTAGTTATTCATATTCTATTATGTCATCTTTCACTCTGTGGGTTGGCCAGGCTTGGTTGGAGCCCATGACTTTCCCTCTGCTGTTTTCTCTTTCCTTTACTCTTTCTGTTGTTCTGTCATCATTGTCATTGTCACTTTGTGTGTCTCTGCCCTTTTTCTAACAGATAGTCAAAGTCAAACTTGGAAAGTCCTTTCCTTATGTTCCTTCCAGTCCACTGGGCAAGGCCTTTAAGATGTTTCAGTGTGTGTCATCTATCAGATAAACTCTTCTTTATTATGATTATTTCTCTTAGGTTAACTTCTAACTTTGATGTGACATGCTGAAAGAGCCTCTCCCCTAATGGGGGAGAGGATAGTAAAGACAAAGGGAGTGAAGTGGGCTTTGACCTCCATCCAGTCAGATGTATCAGCAATTAAATGATTAACCAATATATTGAAGAAGCAATAATGGAGCCAGCATGTGGCGTAATGGTTAAGGTACTGGATTCTCACTTGGCAGACCATGATTCAAGTCCTGGACCCGGCAGCTTGAAACTCACTCCAGGTACGTTTGTGTGCATGCCCAAAATTCTGAGAGGAAAATGGAGAAGAAGGGAATGTGGTGTGGACATCTGCCCTGGAGGGTGATTTCTCATTTTCTCTCTCTCTCTCTCTGTCTCTCCAGCAAGTACACACAGCCTATAGCAAAAATCTCTCTTAGAGAGAAAAAAAGAAATAAAAGAAAAAGCAGCAATGAAGTGAAATCACTTTATCCCTAAACCTTGGATGAAGCCCTGTTAACTTCAGGCCTTTCTGTCATTCATAGGTAAAAGTTCCTAAAAGTCACACACACAGTCTCAGTAATTAAAAATGACCATATTCTCTTTAAGAATCATTGCTCCAAACCTTATTAATGATTAAACTTCACTCATCCTCATTGATCCTCTCTCTCTTTTCTAACTGAATTGAAAGAATAGGACTTACATGACTGGTACTGATATCAGATGGGGGCGGGGGGCTTTCATTTCCTGGACCTTAAGCTGTGTTTACCTGACTATCATAGGGAACTTATGGGGGAACTTTTCAGTGACCTCAGTTGGTGGTAGACAGTCCCCTGTAATTGCCAGAGGGTATGTATCATCAGCCTCCTTTTCCAAGCTCTTCAGTTCCTAGGAGTCTTGTGGTTCATTGCCAACTTTTTCAGCTGAGATTTTTTTGGCCTCTTTCAGGCAAGTTAGCCACCAGGTCAGCTCTTAGCCATGCCCAGACCACATTTGGCTCTTGGGAAACTCATGTCTCCTCTGCCCAAACAGATCCAGGGGCTGCAAACTGATTGCTGAACAGCAGCATCAGCCTGAGTCTCCTGTCCATTACATTTCTCAGTCATGGGTCAGACACCAATCCACTGTGTCCTCCAAGTTTTATGGGATAAACATAAAGCCACATTTTTCTTCAACCTGGCATAAGGAGAAGGCCCCTTACTGTGTGTGTGTGTGTGTGTGTGTGTGTGTGTGTGTGTGTGTATGAAATGGTGGGTACCATAGTTCTCCCCAAAGAAATCCCTGCAAGTCCTTATTAATAAATGTTAGATACACAAACTACATCTAGAAATTACTCATGCTCTTGCAAGTGGTGATCTCAACATGGTGATGATTCTCCACATGAGGCACATGCCAGGGCTTTGTGGGTTGTGATAAGGACAGGATGTGAGCTTTCACTCTAATGAGAGGGGAAGGAAGGATGCCCACAGGAAAATTTGGAATTATTCACCTGAACTCTGATGGAGGTTTGAATCAGGAAGAGGTGGTTGAGATGGTGAAAGAGTGAAATCATGGGTCTGTTCTTAAGGGCAGACCAAGGTTTGCAGGTGGATTCATCGTGGAGCAGGAGAGAGAGAGAGCAGTATCGAGGACGAGCCTAGAGCTTGGGGCCTGAGAGCTAGAAAGCTAGAATTGCCCTTCTCGGTGGAAGGGATGGTTCTGGGATTTGGGGAGCAGGTCTGCATGGGAAATCTGGGAATCCAGCTGAGACCTGGCACCACAGACCCTGGCTCAGCCTTTGAGGATAGCAACTGTGCCTGCTTCTAGGGGTTTTTAAATGATTAAATGAGAATACGTATCTGTGTATTCATATATATGTGAGATTTTATATATATATAGATATATCTATATCTATATCTATATCTATATCTATATCTATATATATATACACACACACACACACACATATACATATATATGTATTATATAATTTGCTTGAGCATATAAATGACATTGATACATAAAATCCGGTTTATATATACATGTACAATCTATAGAACAGTTATGGCATATAGTCCTTTATAGTGATTAAATGAAATTTGCATATAGGATTTGTATATAAATGAGTACATGTAGTATTAGAATGATTGCTAACATAGAGGTACCTTTTAGCAATTAAATGTGATTTTCATTTCATTTGATATGTATATGTGTATGTGTGTGAGATCTTAGGTATATAATTCATATGAATTAGATCATACATGTCATTATGTATAATTTAAAATAGCTGATAGCACATGATCACTATTTTATAATTTAATGAGATTTATAATGTGTATGTATATATGCAAGGTTTTATATATATGAGATACATATGAGATATACACACATATATATGAATGAGATTATATGCATATATACATGAAATTTTATCTTTATATAAAATGTTTAGAATGGTTGTTGGCACATGCTCTTAATTGATTAAATGAGCTTTACATATATGCATGAGATTATGCATACATTAGATGTATTTAAATATATGAGCTTAGACATATGACTAGATACCTACATACATATACAAACACACACGTGTCTTTAGAACAGCTGTTGGCAGAGTACTACCACCTAGGCAGTAGTAGCTATGTTAGTTTTTATTGGCATGGCATATGCCATGGGGAGGGCAACACGGATATTCCGGTATGAGCACGGGCAGGTCTGGGCACAGCTGAGTGGAGTCCAGGAGGACACTGGGCATGACATGGCAAAGTCCCTCTGTTCTCTCAGAGAAGGACCTGCAAGCAGAGTCTTAACTGGTAGCCAGGTGGAGCCTCCTTCCTTGGAGAAGCTCTCTGGCTGTGTGACAGTGGCATGTCCCTCCTCTTTTCTGGGTCTCTGGGTCCTCATCTGTGTTTGGGGCTTGCATTAACTTACCCAGTGTCATTTTGAGGACTGAATCTGTGTGACCTGCTGCATTTTCCTTGGTGAGTACATGAGGCAGCCCCATGAGAAGCTCTTAGAAAAGAGCTTTCTCTCAAAACTTCCTCGCCATCATTCGACTTCCTTCCAGGAAATGCAGACGTGGTGGCACTGGACCGGCATGGACTGTTCGTAAGCTGGGCATGGGGCCAAGTCTGGAAGTCAGCATCCATGATAGACAGCCTGACCAGGGTATCAGTCTGGAATGCTGGCCAAGGGTCAAAACCCAGGGCCCCAGAGACAGGATGGGCAGTAGGGACACCACCAGCATGGGGCATTCAGGATGGGGGTGTGCCCTGGGCTCTTGCATGGGGGAGTTGCCATCTTGTCCATGGATGATGGGAAGGTGGCTGTCCAAGCATCAGGTGAAGTACCACTATATGCCTGAATTCCTTCTCCAGGACTGCCAACTTGTAATTAGTGTGGGGAGATTTTAGGGAAAGAAGCAACTGAAGAGAGCAAAGGCAAGAATATTTGAAGGTCTTAGATTTTAGGGGACAGAGCATAGTTTATAAAATCAGACAACTTTGCATCAAAATCTCTGATTTGGTTTTGATGAATGACATAGTCTTCACACAGTCACCTGGTGTTCCTAAACTGTACAGTGGACTTACTAACACCCCTTTCTGATTGCCCTGAAGTGAATGGAGGTAAGTGAAGAACAGGCCCAGAGGAAGGGTTGGCTCCTGATTGGTGTCTTATGAATGTCAGTTCCCTGACATCCACTTCCTCCCTTTTCTCTTAAAAACAACAGAAACTTGTCCAAAGCATGGGAGGCCAGGGAGCGAACTGGGAGGTAGAGAGTTTCTGAGACTCTGTCTTCTGGGACTGACATCCAAGCTGGTGTAATTCAAGAAGTGCCAGGAGACCCCACGCACTCGGAAAATCCCCCAGCCAGATGCTGACTTGTGGGGTGTAACTTAATAACCTCCTGGATTAAAGGCCTTCAAAATGATTTGTGGCTTAGGATGATCGGGGTCCATGGATTTATCCACTATGTGCAGAGGAACACATGCACACACAGGGCTCTTGGGGACATGCCTGCTGGACATGGCCCTTGCTGTCGTGGAACATGACACTCTAGGCTTTGCTAGGACAGATGGCAAATGCTCTATTGCAAGGTGACAAGGGGCCTAACAGGCCCTATGTTCATTGCATCGGTGGTGACCCAGAGTGCCACCTGTGTAGCTACACTTGACACTTTCACTTCCAAAGAGAGACAGGTGAGCCGTTCTCACAGCCCCTTGGATGGGAATCAGCAGTTACTGACAAAGAGAAAATTCAGATGTGGGTCAATTACTGGTGGGATAGATCTGTGGTTGGTGATTTATTTATTTATAAAGTCTTTTGGTTATGTCTTTAAGATCATATCTACTCTTGGTCATGTTTCTCATTTGATTGCAGAGCTTTCAGCCCCTCTTCTTCGTGTCTTGCACTGTCATCACATTACCATGCTAGCTACAGCTCTGGTCTAACAGGAAAAGAGTGATGCTTAAGATACAGTAGACCTGAGTTCAAATCCTCCATCTACCACCATGTAACATGTAGTGATGACATAGCTCCTCAGGGCTTCAGATTCCTTGTCTAGGATTTTTTGTTGGTTGGTTGGATTTTTGTGCTGATTAAGAAACAACACATGCAGACATACTATGAGGTCATCAGGAAAGTTATGACATATTCTTCTATGCAAAAATGAGTCATGGCTTTCCAATATTAACTAATGAGCACTTATTTCAGGTAAGCTCCTTGTTTATAAGGTATTTGCATGCCCAGTTTCTTTTAATGCCTCCATTTAAAGGGAGAAAAAACTGGGGCTCAGAGGGGTGAAGTGAATTGCCCAAGGACACAATGATAAGTGGTGTAGAAGTTCCAATTTTGGGCCAGCAGATGGTGTAATGGTTGCGTTACTGGATTCCCACATGGCCGATTGTGGTTCAAGTCCTGGATCTGGTGGTTTGAAACTCACACTGGGCACGTTTGCATGTGTGCCTAAGATTTCAGGAGAAAAATGGAGAAGGGATTCTGGCATTGCCATCTCCCTTGGGGAGTGATTTCTCACTTTCCCTCTATCTCACCTCCCCCTCCCCCCTTCTCTCTCAAAGGCAAAAATCTCTACAAAAAAAAAAAAAAGAAAAGAAATTCCAATTTAATATCTATCTTTGTGTTTTAAAACTTTTTGTCCTGAAATAATTTCAGACTTACAAAAAAGTTGTAAAATTAGTACATCCCAAAGTCCCACGTATCATTCACACAAATCCATCAGATGTTACCATCTTGAATAAACACAGCAGCACACTTATAAAACTCAGGGAATTAATTGTGATAACAATATTATGATCTAATTATTTAAATTTCACTGATTGTCTGATGAATGCCCTTTGGTCTGAGATCCAATCCAGGACCACATATCACAATTAGTTTCATGGCTCCTTAGTCTTCTTTAATCTGGAACAGTTCTTTCACCTTTCTGAGAGGTCCTTGACCTTGACATTTTGAAGAGAATAAGTCAGTTACATTTTGTAGAATACCCCTCAGTTTGGGTTGGTCTGATCTTTCTACATTGTTAAATCAAGCTATGCATTTTTGTCAAGGAAATCACAGACAGGATGTTATGTCTTTCTTAGTGCATCGTATCTGGAGGCACATAATGGCCATTCGTTCCCTTATTGGTGATGTTCATTTGATCTTTAGGGTTTAGATTCCAAGGCTTCTGCTCTTTCAGCTGCTCTGTGCTACCCAGACTCTGATATTTGTATACTATACTTGAACTGCCAGAACTGGTACTGTCATTAAAGCAGCTGAAAATAATATTAAATAATATTAAATGATACAGTGACTCAGGCTGTTGCATTTATACTATAAGCTTAATACAAGAAAAACACAAATTTAGAATCTTCAGCATGTTTTTTGCCTTGCCCAGAGAAAAAACTAAAGTGATGTTTCTTGAATGATTAACTTTTAAATGACGTGTACAGTAGTATCAACTCATCTGCTGTGTGGCATATATAATCTTGGGTAAAAGCTCTTTACAAACTGAATGAACTATAATGACTGAATGTATAAAAATAATACTAATAAAAAAGAAAAAATAGAGTGAATGATTAAGATTCAGTTCATTGTGCTTTTTAAATTTTTTAAAATTTTTTTACTTTTATATTACATTTAATCACATATATCTTTACAGTGTATTACATTTCTTTTCCCAGCATGATTACCATGCATATCAACCAAGACAAAGATATTACTATCCACATCATCATCAAATAGCTTTTCATTATTTTTTTCAGATTATTATTATTATTCTTTATTCTCATTATTTTTTTTAAACATTCAATCACTATGTATTATTTGGCTTTTAAAGAGAATCTACCCAACATGAAATACTTCTCAGACCAGTCCAGTTGAGAATACGATACATATTCTAATCAACAGATAATAAACCATTTCTGTGTCCCACTAATGTCATGCCTCACTATTCGTTTGCTTCTTGAGGGCAGGAAAATGTGCCCATTTATCCCTTTATTTTCTATAGTGCCTGGAAAATAGTAGGCATTATTAGTTTAAGAAATCTGCTTAATGATTTGGGGCTTGTGGTAGGCAGAATTCTAAAACAGCTTCATGACCCCTTGTGTAACTATCTCCTCTTGAGTGTGGGTGGGCTTAACCTAATCAGGTGAGTCTTTATTAGACTAAAATCAGAGATGGAAAGATATTGGAAGCTGTAGCAAATTCTCTCTTCTTGGCCTTAAAGGACCAAATTACCAAGCTGTGGAGAAAGTTACATGGCAGAGAAAAACACCGGGTGACCTCTGAAAGCGGAGATTAGCCACTGGTCAATATCTTGTGGCAAAAAAACAGAGATGTCAGTCTTGCAAACAACCTGAGTGAGCATTAAATGAGATCTTAGCCCTTTTGGACACCTTGACTTTAGTCTTTTGAGACCCTGAGTCAAGAACCCATCTGTGCTATGCTAGATACTTGACCCATGCAAAGTGTGAGACAATACATTTATATCATTTAAGTCACTAAGTGCTTGGCACCTTGTGCAGCAATAGGAAATAAACAGGAATTGCCATGTATAGGCTGGGGGCCTCATTTGGGATGGCAGTAGGAAAGACTACCTGGCATTGTATTTGAAACTGTTGATTGTTGTCAGTTGTTATTCCGGGCAATGATTACCCTCTGGTAGCTCCAAGTCGTCAGTAAAAGTTCAGTACACAAATTTATTTTGTGTTAACAGTGTCTTGGGGGTGGTTCGGGGTGAGAAGGACTGAATTGCTAGTGTGGAACTACACAAGATAGAGAGCAGTGAGGGCCTGGTGGCTAGGAGTCTAGTCAAGGAGGGAAGAAGGGTCAGTGTGGACCACCCAGGAAAATATAAGCCCAACTTTCCTTCTCTTCCTCTTGCCCTCACCTCAGGCAGGGGAAGATGCTGGGAATCCACAGTACCTGAGATGGGTCCTAAAACCAATTGATTTGGTCAAAATTCAATTCAACATGGATGTTATAGGAAAGGGGATCCAGGTGGCAGATCCTTCGTTTAGTGACACAGCAGGCCCTGAGACCTCCATTGGTTGGGGGACCACTAGTGATTTCTCTTCTGAGAGAGTAAATATCTCACCACCAGGCAGGAGAACTGAGAAGGGAAACGAAAGTGAGAATGGATGACTTTCCCCCAGCAACATCTCACTGGGCCTAGGGCAGAGATCAAGCCTCTTCCTTAGGTCTGTTGGAGAAGAACTTGGGAGTGAAGGTTTTTTCCTGGAACAGGACATCACTATTTGGAATCATTTTTTTTTTTTTTTTTTTGAGGGGAGGAGTTTTGAAGATATGTCTAGTGGGCTCAGAAAGCATTTATTTGTATGCTTGTTTGTGCTTTAATTGATAGATTTTATTTTTTGGAGCATTTTTAGTTTTTATGAAAAGAACTGAGCAGAAAATACAGAGTTTTTATATGCCCTTTTTTGCTACTACCCTCCACTTTTCCCTATTATTAACATCTTGTATTGTGTGGTACATTTGTTACAACTGACGAACTAAAATTGATTCATCAGTATTATTAACTAGAGTCCATAGTTTACATCAGGGTTTATTCCTTGTGTTATGCAGTCTATGGGTTTTGACAAATGCATAATGTCATGGATCCACCATTATGGTATCACACAGTAGTTTCACTCCTCCCCCCCCCCAAAAAAAAAAAAAAAAACAGAAACAAAAACAAAAACAAAGCTCTTTTCATTCATCCTTCCTTCCTCCTCTGGAACCCCTGGAAACCACTGATCTTTTTGCTGTTTCTGTAGTTTTGCCTTTTCCAGGATGTCATATAGTTGTCACATAGCCTTCTTTGTGGCTTGTTATCTAACATCTTTTTACTGCTGAATACTATTTTATTTTTATTAATGTACCATAGGGTTTTATTCATTCACATATTAGAAGACATCTTGGTAGCTTCCGAGTTTTGGCAATTATGAGTAAAGCTGCTATATTCCAACATTCATATGTAGCTATTTGTGTGGACATATGTTTTCAACTCATTTGAGTAAATACCTAGGAGTTCAATTGTTGGATAGTTTGTCAGGACTATGTTTACTTTGCAAGAAACCCTTAAATTGTCTTCCTAAGTGGCTATACCATCTCACATTTCCACCAGTAATGAATGAGAGTTCCTAATGCTCCATATCCTTGACAGTATTTGATATTGTCAGTTTAGTAGAGTTTAGCCCAAGAGTTTAAATTTTTTTTATTGCAGGGAAAAGCTTTTTCTCCTCATTTCCCTATTTCTACTTCTGCTCAAAATATAGACTTACTCCATCAGTGGCTCGAAGTGTTGGGGAGAGAACTACGTTTCTCTATCCTTCATTCACATTTCTGCATGGGGAAGAAAGGTGTTTTCCTGATCAATGAGAGCTCAGCATCCATTGGGCCTTTGGACAAAACATGCATCTCTGCCCTTGGGTAGAGGGGGTTTTAGATGTGCTCTCTTGAGGAGAGGGTCATCATTCTTTAGTTTCTCTGCCTGAAGGAGGAGAAGAGGGGGAAGGATATCCTTGGGGAATGACAGGTAGAGGCCCTGTGTTGTTTTCTAGTTATGCTGTCCCAGAGAGTTCCCATTATTCAATCCTGAGATCCCATTTTTTTTTTTTAATCATTGTGTTTCTCAATTGAGGAATAGAGAGATTAGGCTTCTCCAAAAATCTTAGTAGTATCAACGTCACTACAACCAATAGCACCGACAGCAATGTTCCTTATACGGTTATTATTAACACTATGCAAACAACTACTACCATTGTTGCCTGTCCACAAACACATCAGGGTCATGGTCAGTGGACCATTCATGTTGTATCACGAGTCCTCACAAAGGACCTTAGAGCTGTATATTCTTTCTCCCAAAGAACTTGACTCTTGGCTCTAAGAGGTCACACAGCCAGAAAATACAAGTTCATACTTGGAGCCCTGTTCTGCGAGTCACACAAGACCATGCTAACATCTGCAGGATGTCAGAGCATGAGATGGCGTCCATACCTTCAAAGAGGTGAGCAGGAGTTCTTTGCCTCCCCGCTTTAGTCCACTATACACCCTTTCCCTTGGTCCTCATCAGAATGGTAATGGTTTTCTGTATTAGCTTCTAAATTAGGTTGTTATCAAGGGAGGTGTGTCATTAATTGATTATCTTTCACAGTATGGGTATCTTCCAACACTGGGTTGGGTAATTGGAGAATATTATGATTTTTTTTTTAATAGATGAGGGAACTGAGGCCTAAACAGGCTAAGTAACTTTTCTAAGGTTGTAACTTGTCTCCCCTAGAAGATGGCAGCTGCTGGATGTGGGGTACAGGGTTGTCTTGTCTTAAAACCAGTGCTCTTTATACTGGTGGTCCTTGCTCTTTGGGTCCCAGGACCCTTTCAGGATCTTAAGAGCCACTGAACTGCCATCCTTAATAAGTTATCAGATTTTGCCTAGGACTACCATTCCTGTTGACTTCACCAGACAGGAGCTAGACAGACCTCATCTGCCTCCTCATGGTAGCACCCAGCACCACCTTAGAGGTATTCTTGCAGGTGTAACTAGCCTGGACATGATCATGCCTCTAAATAGAACTCCCAGTGTCCAGGATACCCAGAAAACAGGTCAAACAAAATCCATTCATGCAATCCATCAAATCTAGGATGTGGAAAATTATGCCAAAAATACTTCAGTATTTGGTTTCTTTGCCAAATGACTATCAAAGAAAAAATACCAATGAGATTGGGATTAGGGAACCTAGATGACGTACCTACCAATCGCTATATGTAGAGTATTTCAGATCCTAATTTAAACAGATAACTCTGTGTGTGTGTGTGTGTGTGTGTTGTGTGTGTGTGTGTATGACAGAGAGAAGAGAAGAGAAAGAGAGAGAGAAAATCTGAAATATTAGAACACTGAACATTTGATGTGATTAAGGAATTGTTAATTTTTAGGTGGAATAATGATGCTGTGGTCATACCTTTTAAAAATGCCCCCACATTTTAGGACTATATTATTTAAGTATTTATTTAATTTTTTTGTTTTTTTAAAAAAAATTATTATCATCATAATCTTGTTTATATTACATTGAATTGCATATAACTTTACAGTGTATTACATTGCTTTTTCAAAAGGGAATGCCATGCATGTCAGTCTATACCAAGATATTAAAATCCCCATTTCATCATTCACTATCTTTTCATTGTTTTTCCCATTCATTATTATTGTTATTCCAATGATCTTTTAACCAGTCAATCACTACTTTTTATTTTGCTTGTAAAAAGACTTTACCCATCATGAAATACTTCTCAGACCCATCCAGTTGAGAATATTATACATATCATCATCAACAGGTAATAAACCATATCTATGTTCCACTAATGTCATGCCTCTCTATTCTCTTTTATTTAAGTATTTATGAAAAAAATTATTAAGGACCATTCAGAGCTTTTTTAAAAAAGTGGGTGGTATTTACTAATATTTAACATACTAGAAATTAAATTGTGAAATTAAAAAATATTAACTCACTTAAATTTGACAAAAATAAACCCATTACATTCTACAGAAATAATGACGTTTTTATAAAAACCAGCATTTTCCAAAATATAGTGAGAAGAATGGGATTCTTTTGTATTTTTCAAATCTTTTTAATGTCTTGTTTAATAGAAAGCTGTATTTTATACCTGCTTTTGCATTCAATTCATTGTGATAGCACACATGATGTAGCTTCTGGAATATTCTACCACACACTCATGAGAGTGAGAGTGAAAAAGGCAAGTAACATCTTAATATTATTACTATTTTTTAATTTGCTAGAGGGTATGTGTGCTCATCGATGAGAGAGAGAAAGTGTTCCCCATGAGGAATGATCACTCTGTAATCCCTTCTCCTCTATTTCTCCTTTCAGGATTTTGGGCATGCATGCACACATGCTTAGTGTGTTTTTCAAGCTACCAAATCCAGGACTCAAATCCTGTAGTTGGCCAGGTGGGATCCTGCCTCCTTAACCATCAGGCCACTGGCTGGCCCCCATCTTGATATTATTAATATGAAAACAATTGGAACCCACAGGCTCCTTGGATGAGTCACAAGGACCCTTAAAGGGAGCTTGATCGCATTGAGAACTGCTGCTCACACAACAGATCATCAAAGAGGACAAAGAGGGTAGGGTTGAACACACCTCTTTCCGGGTTACAGGGGTTACTGTCACGGTCTTAGATTGGTGGTAGTCATGGTGTGCAGACCAGGCCTTTGATTCTAAGGAAAGCAGTTCATAGATCTGGCATTTTTTGGTCCAAGATTCATTTACAAGGAGTGAGAGAATCTGCTAGTGGAAGTCCTGATGATTAAAGACAAATGCATATGAGAAGTCTCAAAATAATTGTCATGACTACAATGTGTTGAGCAATTGCTAAGTGCTTCATCATATTTTCCCCATTTTTAAAGATAAAGTAAGAGAATCCCAGAGACATGACTTGTCAATGTCACACCTGGTACATGGCAGGTGGGGCATGACAGCAGGAGGTGAGTGAATTTTTGTTGTTTCACTAGAGCGCAACCCCATACCTTCACGGTCTCTGGTCCAGTATTCCTTGGTGTGACTAGTCATCCAACCATGAGATACATGTGCAAGTTGTGGAATTTCAAGTGTTGGCTTTAGCAGGATTTAGTTTAGGGTTTTTTTCTGTGGTGTTCCCTATAGATAATTTTGAAAAATACCCAGAAATAGCTTCATGCCAGGAAAGGAAATGCCCAAACCAGCCTGATTAAGACTGAAACTCCAGATGTCACCAAATTTCCAAACATGTGCGATCTTGTGGTGAGTAACAAGCTGTAGCCAAAGGTGCTGACTTGTTGGGCTGGGGCCAAATGGCCTAAGTTGTTTCCCACAAGCACATTTCATCACCGCTTTGTCCCTTCTTGGGGCCAGACTTTCAGTTTAAAATGGTTGGTCCACCCTGAGAGATGCTTCTTTACCCTGAATGTGTGCAGAGCCAAGCATGTCTTTGGATTTGCTGGCTGATAAGTTGGAACCTTGTCCTCCTTCTAATACGCCCATGGAGTTGGGACGCAGAACTGAAGGGGTAAGGCCATGGTCTGAATCCTCTCCCTTCTTGTTGTTAAAGCCTCAGAGATTCCCGACATCTAATTAGTGACCAAGTCCTCTGAAATTTACTTTTTCTACATTGTTCTTCTCTACTCTTTCCTTCCATTCCTGCCACAATACATTCTTTCATTCTCTCTCCTTCATCTTCTCTCCCACCTGGGTTCCTACCTTTTAGTCTAAGTCAACATTTCCTTTTTTTTTTTTTTTCTTTGCCAGAGAGCATGTACCCTCACCCAAAAGAGAGGAAAAGTACCTCCCACTAGGGTAGAGTCACATCAAAATCCTTTTTCTCCATTCCTTACCATCAGGATTTGGGGCATGCATGCACATGCACCTGGCATGTTTTTCAAGCTTCTGGGGCCAAGATTCGAACCATGGTCAGCCACATGGGATCCATCTGTCCCCTTCACTACTGAGCTACAGAAATAGCCCTAAACTTAGCCTTTGTGGTTTTTCCATCTCTCTCTCCCATCTGTACTATTCAATCCTGTATGCGTGTTTGTTTATTATTGACTCCATTTATTATATAAAATTTGACATTATACTATAACATGGGTGTTTTTAAAAACTTAGCTATTAAAATAAACCTGTGAATGACATGAAATACTCTCAGAATACTCCATTGGTGCACATATCACTCCTTGTCAAACTCTAAACTCATTCCTTTCTCTGTAGGAGGAGTGGTCTTTGTAAAACGCAGATTGGAACAAATTACTTGGTGGATTAAAATTTTGAGGGCTAGGTACTAGAGTCAATTTATGCTCCACTTTCAGTCTGAGCACTGCTCTTGCTTTCTAGCTGGGGTGCCCTAGCAATGCCCTATATGTTCCTGCAGTTTTTTTTTTTTTTAAGAGAGAGGTTTTTGCTATAGGGCGCATGCTCTCGCCAGACAGACAGAGAGAGAGACAGAGAGACAGAAAGCGAGAAATCACCCCCCAGGGGGGATGGCCACACCGCAATCCCTTCTCCTCCATTCTCCTCTCGGGATCTTGGGCATGCACGCACCCGCGCCCGGCGTGAGTTTTAAGCCACCGGGTCCGGGACGCGAACCGCGGTCAACTACGTGGGAGTCCAGCGACATAGCCATTACGCTAACTGCTGGTCCCTGTTCCTGCAGTTTTGTAACCAGGTTGTTGCTGCCTGCAATGCTGCTACAAACCACGGTTGTAAACAGGCACATCCCGAGAGCATCCCACCTCCCTTGAGCCTTCATGGACCATCTCTCTTCTGCCCGGCAGCTCTTTGTCTTCAGTTGCAAGACACTTTGGGATCCACTTAGTGTCTATGCATGCTAACTTTGTCCAAGTCAGAAGTGTGGGGAGTTAACCACCCATGGAGCAAATGTTGGTTAACGTACATTGGCTATACATACCCAGGATCTGTGTGTATACCTCCCCCTCTATCTTCACTCAGATGGGTGTTTCCAGGATGCAACCCTTCACTGGGCCTCTGCAAAGAAGCCTGGTTAAACCAAACAGATCATCTCCCAACAAGTCATGGCGAGACTTCCTTCTACTTTCTCCAGTCCTCCTTTTCCTCATTTGCGCTTTTCTGGGCTTGTACTCACTGAGGAAGTATAAGCACATGAGCTTTATTCTCAGAGATGTCAGGATGATGACCAAATCCCTGAGCAGTCCCTCACATCCTCTGTGACCTGATCTTTGCCCATCTCATCTCTTCCCATAACGCCACTTCTCTCCTCCAACTTCTACAAACTACTCTTGGTTTCTCCCACCAGCCAGCAATCTCACTCCTTTGCTCACTCTATGTTCTGGTACTCAAAATCTTTTTTCTACTCATTCTGGCTAATTAATATTTGCTATAGTTTGGATATCCCTTCACCCCCCAGAAATTTATGTGTTGAGGCTTGGTTGTATTTTTAAAGGTGTAAAATAAAAATGCAATCCCTTCATGGTGTCCCAGGGTGGGACTTTTGGAGGCCCTATGGTTGAATTCTGGTATTGATAAAAGGGGAAAGGAGACCAGAGAGGCAGAAACTTATGGATGGCTGCTCTGCTCAAGGTCCTGCCCTTGGGACCAGCAGTTGGCATAATGGCTATGTTGCTGGACTCCCATGTAGTTGACTGCGGTTCAAGTCCTGAACCAGGTGGTTTAAACTCATACCGGGCATGTGTGCGTGCGTGCCCAAGATCCTGAGAGGAGAAGGGATTGTGACTTGGCCATCCCCCCTAGGGGGTGATTTCTCCATTTCTGTCTCTCTGTCTCTCTCTGTCTTTCTGGCAAGCACACATGCCCTATAGCAAAAAACTCTCAAAAAAATAAAAAAAAATAGATTCTGTCCTCCACCTTACTGTAGCCTCACCAGAAGTTGGTTTCTGGAGTGTAGACCCTCAGCCTTTGAGCTGAATAAATCTCTGTTCCTACAATATGAATCACTTAGTCTGAGGTATTCCTGTTAGCAAAGCACAGCAACACACTAAGACAGTGTCTATTCTTCTATCAAGAGTTCACTAACCCCTCCTCCAGGAAGTCTCCCCTAGCCCTCCACATTTGCCCATATAGGATTGATCATTTCTTTTTTTTGCCCCATTGTAACCTGCCCAAGGTTCTCTGATAACTCCAGTCTGATGCTGTATTGATGCGTTAATTCACATATTTTGCTGAACTATAAATTCCACAAAGGCAGAGATGTTTTGTGTTTTGTCCATTCTTGTGCCTCCTTTTTTAATGAGTATCTGATGCCCTCAGCCACCATGTGTACTCCTTGAGGGCAGGGCTACATCTACTCAGCTCAGTGACCTTGGCAGCCATCCCAGGGCATACAGAGCAGAGGCACAATAAGTATTTGATAGGAGCATGAATGCATGAAGGAAATTTCAGGCATTTATTGAACAATCATTGTGAGCAAAGAAGCACTCTGAACACTAACCAGTTGCCTCGGCAACACACAAGGTTTCTTGCTGAAAGCAAAGAGAGGGGGCCAGCAGGTGGCATGATGGTTAAGGTGCTGGATTCCCACATGGTCAACCATGGTTCAAGTCCTGAACCTGGTATTTTGGGAATAATACTGGGTGTGTGTGCATGCATGCCCAAAACCCAGAGAGAAGTCTGGAGGAGAAGGGTGGTGATTTCTCTTTCCCTCTTTCTGTCTCTGATTAACACATGGCTCTATGTCAAAAATCTAAAAAGAAAAAGCAGAGAGAGGCTGCAGATTAGTCATTACAAAACCAAGTTCTTTTAAGAAGAAAACTGAAAGATTCAAGTCTCCACTTGGCTGGTCAGCAGCGTAATCTTCTGAGTGCAAGTCTCAGCTGGGCAGTGCAGACTGCTGTATTCACTCCGGGAGTCAGAAAGTTCTTGGACAAGTCTAGAGGAGGGTGAGGTGGGCTCCTGGGGGTTATTTGCTCAAGGACTCCTGGGAAGATTGAATCCAGGCCAAGAAACTTGGTCCAAGGACAGGGGTCAGTCTGAGGAACACATGGCTCCTGAACAGATGGAGCACACAGTCACAGGGCTGCTGTATCTCAGCCTGACGAGGCACTGAGGGCACAAGATTGGGTGCTTTCAACACCCAGAGAAACAGGATGTAACACAAACAGGGACAGGTACTTTCCCAGTTGGGTGGCCGTTGGAGCACAAGATGGCGTCATGCTGGAGGGTACAAAATAGAGCAATGGGACTTTGAGTGCACGGTGGCCCTTCTTTTAGAGAGAGGATGCTAGAGCTGGAGAAGAGGGGGATATGGCAGGGTCCGTGGAGCACAGGGAGGGATGTGCTCTTCATTTCACTCATGATGCCTCCTGGAAACTCAAACTAGGGAGACGACATAGTATAGCATAGAGTTGATGTGAAGCTTAAGTCAGAGAATAAAAGCATTGATAATAGGTATCGCCATCTTATATTTTTATCATTGTGTTCCATGAACCTTCATTCTGATATATGTAACTGTTGATAATTGAATTATATTGTATAAAGTAATTCATGTAAAGTCCTTAAACCAATGTCTGTACATCATAAATAATAGCTGTTAGCTGTTATTACTATTATTACAACTGCTAATAAAAGTGATGGTGCTAGTAACAGTGGGAGAAGTTTAAAATTGGGCTAGATGCCCCTCAATTGTATGCAAAGTGTTACAACTGGGTGGCCTA
Organism: Tupaia tana; assembly: GCA_026018925.1. NCBI lineage: Eukaryota > Metazoa > Chordata > Mammalia > Scandentia > Tupaiidae > Tupaia > Tupaia tana. The sequence goes on from JAKSZU010000018.1 coordinate 7,430,217, forward strand.
TAAACAACATAAGTCCATTTCTCACAGTTCTGGAGGCTGGAAAGTTCAAGACCGAGGTGCTGGCTGATTCAGTGTCTGGTGAGGGCCCACCTTCTGGGTCAGAGATGATGCCTGTAGCTGTGTCCATGTGAGGTGGAGGGGACAAGACAGCTGCCAGGGACCTTCTTATAGAGACACTTAGCCTATCAGGAACAATCCACCCTCATGCCTTAGTCACCTCTCAAAGACCTCACTCGCAACACCAGCATGTGGTGATTAGGTTTCATCAGATGCATTTGGGGGGATACAAACATTTAAACCATAGCAACAGGGGCAGGTGTAAAGAAATATCTTCTGATTATGAGTTCCTGACCTGAGTTTTTATCCCTAATAATAATGATAATAAAGACTAATAATAGGGCCTGGGAACACATGGATACTATTTATTAATAAATAAGTTTGTTGAACTTAGTAAAAGAGGGGGGATTCAGACTAGGAACTTTTCAGAGTCCAACTCCCATCTCAGTTACACCTACACGGATTGGGTGCTCTCAATATGCTCCAAGCATATGTCTGAGCCTATATTGTTCTCAAGTATGATTCTCCCCTATGAAATACGGGAAACAGGCGCAGGGACTGGAAGGTCCCTGGTAAGTCTTGTTCCTTCCTGTAAATGAGAATGAGATGAAGGCTTACCCAGGTCAAATCACTTGTCCAAGATTCTGCTCACCTGGTGGGTGAAGTAACTGAGACTTAGCATCCAGAGCCGGCCCCAGCTGATCAGAGCCAGGAGCTACTGGCTGATTGGACCCGGTAGCCAGCACCGAAATCCTCTCTGACTTCAAGTCCCTTGGTACCTCATGGTGTCATCCCTGAGGTGTGACAAAGGGCTCAAGGGTCCAGGTACTCAGTGTGATGGGATAAAGTGAGTTTGGATCTGAGCTCCCATCTGACCCAGCCTCTGAAATGCTCAGGTCCAGCCCAGGGGAGAGATGCTGGGTGAGCTGGAGAACCGGTTTTGCTGAATGTTCTAAATTTAGTCGGGGACTTGGACGCACCCTCCGTGGCTTTTGACTCCAGCCCAAAGTCAGAGCGTGTTGGTGTTTTTCCTCTTTGGTTTCCCTACAGGGCAGGGAAGCTGCTCCCCTCTCAGGTTCCTGAGAACCCAGTCACCGGCGCCAGGTTTATAAATACCCTCTCTCATCCCTGGCAGCTCTGACGCCGGACTGTCAGTAACGTCAGGATTTCCCATGGAGCCTCTGCATTCCGCTTCACCAGGGAGCTAACCAAGGTAGGGTCTGTGGCCGAGGTGTGTCCTGACCCTCGAGAACACAGCTTCCAGGAGTCACTTCCTCCTCTCTGTAGCCACGCTAGGCGGTCGGAAGCTGTAGGGGATACACGCTTGCCTTCGTCCCATGCAGGTGAAGGGGCTTGGAGGTTAGCATTACACGTCACTAAAGGAGCGGCAGTGTGGGGAAAGGCTCTGGCGGAGGTGTTCGTAGAGTTCTAGCTGTGTCAGGCCTTTGCCAAGTGATTCACAGCTAGCTGGTGCTCGGAGCTGGAGGGTGTGGTGCTGTGCACGAGCTCCACTTGATGCTTTTACAAGGGTGGTTTTATTTGCTGACCCAGGCGATTCCATATCCCCATGCAATGATCCAGGGGATGAAATGGCCCTATTTTATGGGTGAGGCGTCTGAGGCTCTGAAAAGTGAGGTGGCTTGTTTGAGTCGCATGGGTTATGAGCCACCTAAGTTATGGCTCTTTCCACGTGTCATGTTGAGAGTGCTTATCTCTGCCTTGTAGCATACGGGACAAAGTAACCCGAAAAGTCCTGAAGTCACTGGCCCTTGCAGTGGCACAGGGACAGTGCTGGAGCCAAGGGGAAGACGTGGGTTCAGCTCGCCACGCACACACGTGTCTGTAATCCTGGCTGGCTGGGAGGGTGATTGTGGCCGGAGACGCCATTAGAGGTGCCTCTCTCTCTCTCTCTCTCTCTCTCTCTCTCTCTCTCTCTCTCACTCAAGAAAGAAATCAATGAACTATAAAATTAATTTGAAAGTCACGTAGACTAGAGTTTAAATCAAAGCGCTCTGAGAAGCTGCAACTCCGGTAAGCTCAAGAGCCTCAGTTTTCTTGTCTGTCAAATTGTCAGATTGAAATTGTGTAAGACATTATCTTGGAAAATGGTATGCCTCAAATACATAGTGAATAATGGTACAAGCCAACATTTATTTCTCTGTCAGGCTATGCTATGTACATTATGTATTTTACTGGGTCATCATAAAAATGGTAACGTATTTTTCTATGAAAAAGATGCATCATGGTTTTTCTGACAACCCAATACTTAATACTCTCAGCTGCCTGAGAAAACACACTTGAATTAAAAAGAAATCCTTATTATTAAAAAGAGAACTAGTCGGGACCAGCAGGTGGCGTGGTGGATTAAGGTGCTGGACACTCCCACATGGCCGACCACGATTCGAGTCCCGGATCTGGTGGCTTCCTTTCTCACTTTCCCTCTCTCTCTTTCCTCCTCTGTGTCTCTCTCTGGTCAAATTAAAATAAATAAAATAAAATAAAATAAATAATTATTAAAAAAAACAAAGAGAACTAGAAGGGTCAAAGGGGCTAAGTGACTTGATAGAATGTGGGTTTTAATCCAGCGAGAGTAACTCCAAAGCCATGATTTTAGCCCACTATATGTTCTTTGTCATTATTCTGCCATCACCACCATTATGTTGTATAATGATTGTTATTCTTTAATGTGCCCTATTGGCTCCCTGGGGATAATGCTCACCACCAGCACATACCTATGGATTGACACATTGACTTGAGACTGACAGAGCCTTGAGTGGGGTCCTACTAGGACCTCAATTCATCCAAGAGGCCTTCTCAGTCCTCAGCCCAGAGAAATCATGGGTGGATGATTTTTTTTTTTTTTTATAACCTCCCTGGACTTCAGTCTCCCCACTTGTGAGACGGGTGAGCTACCAGGGATTTCTGGGAAAATTGAATCAGCTGTACTAAATGTACCTGCATAGAGCAGGTGGTGAAGATGTGTTGATTCTTTTCCCTTTCTGTGGAGAGCAGGCTAAATGTGTGTGTGTGGTGAGCTGATCCCGGATCCTACCCCACATCCAACAGGCTTTAAGCTAGAGTGACCCTGTGAGCTGCGGGAATGCTCCGGTAGGCCCTGCTTACACTGTTTGGGACGTTATTGTTAAAGGTTGGCTGTCTCAGTGAGGTTGTCTTGAGCCTTCACCAGTCAGTAAAACATACTTCCTGTAAAGAAAGGAGGGCTGAGGGGGTTTGATGCAAGGTTCTGGTAGACATGGATGGACTTCCTCTACCCTACCACCCCCTCTTCCCTTCTCGCCCACCATCCGCAGTGTTCCGTGTTCACCCTACCCTGTCCCTCTTCCCTCATGAAAACCAGCACCTCTGTGGCTCTAAATTTCAGATTCGCCGTAGCAGTCACATCATAGCTGCTGTTCATTGAGGTCCCTGATGTGCTAGACAATGTGCAAAGGTGTTTATATACAATGCCATAAACCTCTCTGGCAGGTCACATTATTGGACCATTTTACAGGTGTGGAAACCAGAGCTCAGAGAATTTTGCTAATATGCCCAAGGTCTAGCAGGTAAAACTGGCATAGTGGGTCATTGCATGTCTACAGGAAGCCAAAGGCCATGCTTTTTCTATCACTCCACACTTTCCATTGGGTCCAGAAGATGATATTTATAAGCGACTGGCACAGAGTAGGGGCTTTGTAACTGTGAGTGATGTTCCATCCTGGCGTGAAGGCCAGGATTCAGCATCAGTTCAGCTTTAGAGGCTGGCATGTTAGCTAGCACTGGGATCTGAGACAAGCTGCTTAAAATCTTTTAAAAACGACTTTGGGTTTCAGTTTCCCTAACTGTGAATGAGGGTGGTAATTCAGTCCCATCATGTAGAATGGGACTACCAAATTATTACCAGGAATCAGCACTTGAGGTTTGAGGTTCATGTTGACAAGGTGTATGGCCCATGGAGGGTGGTCCGAATCCAGCAGCAACTTGGGTGCTCCCAGGTTTCTTCTTACCTGGGCCAGGGCTCTGCCAGTGCTGCTGATGCCTGGGCTGAGCTGTTGTTTCTCGTGGGAGCCTTTCTTGAGCACTGTTGGGTGATTAGCATCTTCCTTGGCCTCTACCCATTACATGCTAGTTGGAACAACCAAAATTTTCTGCACTGTCGAACATCGTCTGGGGAGTAAACCTCTCTTGGTGAGAACCACTGCCTTAGCCACACTCATCCCCAGCCCTGCTGAATTCGGTGGATGTGCTGCTCACACTCTCAGTGTGCCTTTTTGGAGTGGCAGACAAAAGCAGGGAGGCCCACTGGGGTGGGCAGGGGCTGAGCTCTGCCTGCTGTGGCCGAAGCTGGCGCCTTCTGAGGATTGGCACCCAGCTCACCGTTTCAGCCAGCAATTATCTGAACAGAAGTGCTCTAATTGCCTGAGGATCGGGTTTCCTCTGGGGGTCTGTTCTTTCAAAGCTCCTATTGCTGTTTATTTATACTTATTCCAGTAAAAAGCATGTGCTCAGCTGCCTGAGTATTAATGATGGAGGGTTGCTCCAGATGCACCTGGGGAGGCACCTGTAGACCCACCCTCCAGAGCTTCCCCATCAACTGGATCTGCCTGGATGGTTCCCTGGGGCTGAGATGGAGTGTGTGTGTATGTATGTTCATGTGTGTTTGTGCATGGAAAGGTGAACGTTTGTTGCCTCTTTGAGTTTGCACTTGTAATAACACAAGTGCCTCTTCTTTATTTTTATTTTTTAAAGTTCTTTAACATTTATTTTATTTTTTTTTACATTTAGTCACTGTGTATCATTACAGCATACCAAATGAATTTTCCCATCATGAGTACACTGCATATCAGTCCAGTCAGACATTACCATGTACATTATAATCAACAGATGTCTTTCCATTTTGGGTCCCTTAAATGTTTTGCTTCTTTCTTCTTCCCCTTGATTCCCTCCTTCTTACCCTCACCGACTTCCTCCCCTTCCTCCCCCACTGTCTCTAGTATCATCATTGCTCTCCACACTTTTATACCTTCAGTCATTCAGTTTCTCCATAGAGTGCTGGCATTCAGTGTATATTGTGTGGGGACATACAATGCCTCTCTTTCATTGTCTGACTTGCTTCACTTTCCTATTTGTCCATTTTCTATCAAATGCCAGGGTCTCATTGTTTTTATGGTTAAGTAGTATTCTGTACTGTATATGTTCCCCACACCTTTTCAATCCATTCATCTGTTTGTGGACATTTGAATTGGTTCCATGTCTTAGCAATTGTGAATAAAGTTGCAATAAACATGGATGTGCAAGTGTTTTCCCAACTGAGTATTTTTCTATTCTTTGGGTAGATACCCAGGAATGGAATTGCTGGCTCATATGGTAGTTCTCTTTGTAGGACTTTGAGAAACCTCCATATTGTTCTCCACAGTGGCTGTACTAATTTACATTCCCACCAAAAGTGTAGGAGAGTTCCTTTTTCAACATGTATAAAGGGAACTCAAACAGTTTCCCTGGAAAAAAATGATCAACCTAATTAAAAGATGGACCAATGAGCTGAACAGACAACTGTCTAAGGAAGACATATGAATGGCCAAAAAGCATATGAAGAAATGCACAAGTGCCTGTTCCAAGAAGTTTCTGCCCTCACTTCTGGCCACTAGACTGAGTCTGCCAGCCCAGCCTTTCTGCATCCCATCCTGGGCTCCTGCAGCCTCTAACTTGACTCACAGGGTGCTGAGTGAGATCGAAGTGCTCCCAGCTGGCTACTCCCCTGTGGGAGCTAATAGAGACAGTAAGGACGCCACACGTGTGCATAGCACTTTGCTGGAAACATACTTGCTCGTCGCCGATCGTCACAGTAAGGGGAATATTTAATAAACAACCTTTACAGAGTACTAGCTTTGTGCCAACCACTACTCTGGTCGTTCGTTCGTTCGTTCATTCATTCATTTGTTCATTCATTCATTCGCTCAGTCACTCAGACAGTAGAACACAGACCTATCAGGCATGGCACAGCCCAAGCACCATCGCAGTGCTGGAGTAGGAGAGACGATTAGACAGCCAAGTCCCGTGGGGCCCACAGTTTTGAAGGTGCAGATGAGAGACAAAGAACACTTGCCATCCACACAGTTATAAGCAAAAATAATCATAATAATGAAATGATCGTTATTATGAAATAATAAAAAAATTAAAATTAATAAAAAAATAATAAAATAATTTAAAAATTAAGCAGGGAAGGTGGCAAAGATGTGCTAAGGGGTGAATGGCTTATTTATTTATTTATTTTTTTTTGTGGAGAGAGATTTGTGCTATAGGGCATGTGTGCTTGCCAGAGAGGCAGAGAGAAAGAAAGTGAGAAATCACTCCCCAGGGGGATGACTACGTTGCAATCCCTTTGACTCCATTCTCCTAACTGGGATTTGGGACACACATGTACACAAGGCCAGTGTGAGTTTGAAGCTGCTGGGTCCAGGACTCGAACCCTTGTCAACCATGTGGGAGTCCCAGTGCCTTAACCACAATGCCACCTGTTGGCCCTAAAAGCACTTTCTTTAACATGAGGATGTTGTCAGAAATCTCAGACAAAGCTCTTAATGACAATTGACAGGGGTATTCCTGGAAGAGAAATGGCAGACAGGCTGCCTGGAGGTGGCAACAGCTTGACTTACTTAAGGAACATAAAGAGTGCCAGGCGACTGGGGAGGGGGTGGTGAAGGAGGGGTCCTGGAATGGGGGAGGAAGTGCCCAGGGAGATTGGCAGGAGCCAGGAATCAAAGGACTTTTTAGGCCATGACGGAGCTGCAGTTTTATTCTAAGTACAATGGAGGCTATTGGAAGGTTGTATGTGCCACGTGATGTGATCTGCTATGAGCTCCTACAAAGCCAACATTGTCTGCTGTGCAGAGAATGGATCAAGGGGCAAGAAGGCAGCCAGGGAGCCCGCTGAGAGGCAAAGTCAATGCTGAGGTGGTGGGTTCATGGGCGCTGCTGTAACAAACTTACCCCAAACTTTGTGTGGCTTTAAAAAACCCACATTCATGGTCCTTCAGTTTTGTAGTCTGCGGTGGGCTCAAGTCAAGGTGTCAGCAGGGCTGCATTCCTTCTGGAAGCTCCAGGGGGGAATCCCAGCTTCCACAGGCTGCCTATGTGTGCTCGCTCATGACTCCTGGCCCATCTCGAATGCCAGAAATACAGCGTCTTCTGATCCCTCCCCAATCTCTGCTTCCCTCATTGAGTCTCTGACTTTCACCCTCTTGCCTTCCTCACCTAAAGACCCTCCTGCTGGTGCTGGGTCAGAATACTCTCTCCATCTCCAGCTCCTTAACTTAATCACCCTGCCGAGTCCCTGTTGCCATGCGAGGCCATGGCTCCTTAGGTTCTGAGATCAGGACCTGGGCACATTTGGGGACTGTTACGCTGCTGACCTTGGGAAATGAGCCATGGTGGAGGCTGGGATGGTGCTGGTGGAAGGGAGAGCAGGAAGTGGGTTGGAATCTGTGCTGAAGCAGGAAGCACTGTGACTGGTGGATGGAGGGCTGTTGGCTGTGAGAGCAGGGTTGAAGGAAGGGGGAAGCTGGTCAAAGCGTTGTGGCCATGCTAAGTTGGAGATGCCCCCTAGACTGTTGAGGAGAAATGGCAAGCAAGCGGTTGGAAGGGTGAGCCTCGCAGCGAGGGCAGAGGCCAGGGCTGGTGAAATAAGCAGGGGGGGTTGCCGTCTAGAGATATCATTTGACCCAGGGCTGGAATGAGATCACCCACAAATGAAGCCTCAGAGCAGTGGAAGGACATGGAGTTTTTTATTTTATTTTTTTTTATTTATTTTTATTATCATCATATTATTCTTTATATTACATTGAATTACATATAACTTTACAGTGTATTACATTGCTTTTTCCAAAGGGAATGCCATGCCATGCATGTCAGTCAATACAGAGACATTAACCTCCCCACTTCAACATTCAATATCTTTTCTATGTCTTCCCCAATCATCATCATTATTATTCTAATTATTTTTTAAACAGTCAATTGCTATTTCTCATTTTGCTTGTACAAATACTTTGCCCATCATGAAATACTTCTCAGACAAATCCAATTGAGAATACTATACATGTCAACATCAACAGTTAATAAGCCATATCTGTTTCTCACTAACGTCCTGCCTCTCACTTGCTATCTTTCTCTATTCTCTTCTCTTCACTTCCCCCATTCCACACTGTCCTATTTTCATTAAGTACCTTCACTGCTTTTATGTCCTCCAATTTTTTACTCTCTATTATAGAGTGTTGATAGTCGGTATATATTGAGTGGATACATACAATATCTTTCTTTCATAGCCTGGCTTACTTCACTCAGCAATAGATCCTCCGTATCTGACCACTTTCTATCAAATTCCAGGGTCTTGTAGGACATGGAGTTTTGGATAGAGCAGAGGAGGAGCAGCAGAAGGACACTGCTCCTAACCCACAGACGTGACCCTGTAGCCCCTCACACAGGCGCCTCCCTTCTCAAGGCAACTCGATTCAGCACCTGTCACGGGAGTGGAGATGGGACTTGGTCCCACGCTGGGCAGAGCACCACGTTCCTGTATACCTCACCGCCGTCCAGTTCCCCTTCCTCCTCCCTTCTCCATCTCCTTCCTCCTCCTTTCTCCTTTCCGCTTTCTCCTGTCTCGCCCCATCCCCATCCACAAACGTGGGAGCAGTGCTGAACAGAACAAGGCACCTAGGCACACGGGGAGACAGGATAGCCCACCTTGCTCCCACCTCCTGAAGCTGTGTGTGTCCCAGTGTTCTTGTTCCTAGCAAAATCTCAAAATCACTTGAAGAGCTTCTGAAAAGTACAAATGTTGAAGCTGTCGCCAGAACAATTGAATTGAAATTCTGGGAGGTGGGTCGGGGGAGTCAGGCTTCTGTATCTTTTGAAATGTCTTTAGTTGATTCTGGTGCCCAGTGGGTCTGTGATGTCCTGGTCCAGGAGTCTGGTGGGTTCACCCAACAAATCTCTAAAGAAATATGCAACTGCAACCCTGACAAGTGCCATGCGGCAAAATTGCAAGGTATGGGGTCCGGAGGGGAGTTTTTAAGAATTTGACTTGGCTAAGGATGTCTGGAATGGCTTCCCTGAGGAAGTAACCTTTCAGTTATGGGAAGGACAGATGGGTGTACTGAGCTGGATAAAGAAGTGCAGAAAGAATGCAAAGGCCTCGCAGGAGGAGGGAGCGTGGTGAGGACAAGGCCAGGTTCTTGGAAGGAAGTGCTGTAGCGGGAGCCAGAACAGCTGGTGAAGGGGGAGATTCAGGGCTGGGAGAGACAGGGCTATGGTTGGGGAGCGTGGGCAGGAGGCAGAACACTCAGGTTTTGTGGGCTTTACCAGTCAAGGTAGGAGCATTGTCTTTATCCTGAGATCCAAGAGCAAAGCACAAAGGGGACTGAGCAGGGGCTGCCATGCCCACAGGTACAGATACACCGCAGGCTTCAGGTAGGATGTGTGGGCAGGGAGTTCCAGGGTGCATTTAGAAGGGCTCATCAGGAGGCCATGCCATGGTCTAAGAGGGAGGCCAGGAAATGGGCTGGTGATGTTAGTGGTTAAAGAAAAGTAGCCGGATGCCAGAGGCCAAGTGCTCCAACTGGGTTCACACACCAGCAAGTTCAAACTCAGTTCAACTGTCTTGCAAAGCCGGGGTTTTAACTGCAGGTTTCCCCCTCCCAGGATCATGACATCAGTTTTGTGGGTCACAACCAACCAGCATTTGCAGAAAGAGAGAGAGAAAGAAATACGATAGAATAAAAGCCCGGTTTATTGCACACAGCAAAGGTGAGGATTGTTCATGAGTGCTCGTTTCTGTTTTGAAGATGAATCTGTAGGTGCAGGAACCAGGGTGTGATGTAAAACTGATTCTGCCTGGTCAAGGCTGCTTGGAGAGACTGCGCTCACCCCGCCCCCTCTCTCCCACTGACTCTGGGTCTTTTGTAATGAGTCAGAGACAGGCATTTCCCCCATTCTGCCCCTGGTAAGGCGGTGCTGTGAATTCAGGGGAGGGCTGGCAGTGGGGCTTGGCCCTGACCTGAGTGCCTTGATGGGGCGTCCAGGGTGAGAGGGAGGCAGTGTGAGTCCCCAGGAGTGTGGGATCCTTCCCAGCTAGGGGCCTCACTTCTCTGTGAGTAGGGACTGCCCCAGGCCTACTCCGGAATTATTCAGAGCTGCCAGCCCTCAGCCATGAGTCAGAGAATCCCCCTGGACTCAGCAACATCCTCCCTCCCATCTGAGAGGCAGGAGCTGAGCCGAGGAGCTGAGAGGCCTTTAATTTGTTTGATGTAAAGGCTTTGCTGCCAGACAAGTGTGTTTCCAGCGAGGCCTGGCCTGGTCTCTGAGGAAGAACACACTTAGATTTCCGAGAAAGGAGCCTCGGGGACTCGACTCGTGGCTATCCTTCATGCTACCTCTCCCTGGGGCCTGAGAACCCCACAAGCCTGGCCCAGTGGTGCTTTAAGTCCCCTAGAATTGGTGCCACACCCCAGCTATGTAATATGTCATGGAAGGCGAGTTCATGTCTCTGAGCCTCAGTTTCCTCATTTGCAGGCCTGGCGTTTGTCCTCCGCTTTCACAGCAATTGTCACTCTTGCAATGATAGGAACACCGTGTGTATTCCAGTTAGATCCCTCCCTGGTTGAAAAGAATGACAAGGAGGCTCTTCTTTATCAGATAAAGTCACTCTAATCACCTGTGTATCAACCCCCTACTCCCTGACCTCCCTCTACCTATACCCTTGGCATCCCTTGTAGCCAGTTCTGGCTGGTGAAATGTAGACTGACGTTCTTGGGTGGATGGTTTCCCATCTCAACTCAAGCTGAGCTCAGAGAGAGCCATTGGTCTCTTCCCTCTCTTCCTCTAGACATAGGCATACTGTCTGGAGATGGAGCAGCCATCCTGAGATCATGAGGGTGTTTGTAGAGATGAAAGAGCAGAATGATAGATGCACATTTGTGAGAGTGTGGCCTGCAGACTTGAACTGCCTGCCTCCACACTCCTCAGGCATTTAATCACCGAAATCAGGTTTTTTTACTCGTAGGCAAATACAATTTCTGAATTATGTAACTGTCTACTCACCGGTGACCTTATCCTTGAATTTATTCAATTGGCAAATATTTAAGGAGTCCTTCCTAGGTGCTATAGTGGCGCTTTGAAGGTGAATCAGATTTGGATCCTAGCCAGAAAGCTCAGAGTCTAACATGGGAGGTAAAAGATGCAGAATCCTTATAACAATGAGGGTCTCCCTGCTCAAGCTTTAGTTATGACCAGCTGTGACTCCTGTGGTGGTTTTATGACCTCAAGTTCACATTGAGATCTGACTTCCGGCCTCTGCTAGGAAGTTCCTGACTCTAAATCTTATCTCTGTTCCCTTATTTCTGCCAGGGATCCAAAGCTGAAACCTCCCTGCTTTTATCATCCAATCATCCACTCTGCCAAAATAAAAACAAACAACCAAAACCCCACCAAAATCCTCACTTACTGAAGACCTTTATGCTGCAGACTCAGCTAAAGACCTGCATAGCCCAAGAATTAAAAATTGGAAATTGAACACTGTCCTTAAGTCATGCGGGGAGGTTAGAGGGACAGATGGTGGCACAACTATAAAACGCGATGGTCTGTGAGGTCAACCCATGTGGGAGGGTCTGTGTCTGGGGACCTTCCTGAGTACACCAGGCGCATGTGTGCCCAAGAACTAGGGCTGGCTGAAGCTGGAACTAGATCACAGCATCAAGACCCTACAGGGGTTCTCTCTCTCCCCCGCTCTGTCTCTCTTTCTCTCTCACAGAAAAATAAATCAATCAACTTAAAAGGTCATTTGGTCTCTCCTACAGTTTCTCTTCCCTTCTCTTATCTCTGCTCTCTCTTTCCCCTCCCACCTCAATCACTGTCATGGAATGTTACATCCTCAAATAAACATATCCAAGGAAGCCGTAGTAGTGAAGGTTGAGGGCTCCAAAGTCAGACGGCCTACATGCCAATCACACAACGTCTCACTTTGTGAGAGACTGTGACTCACTCTTCTTAGTTGTGAAAGGGATTAATAAACCCACCTCATGCAGTTGGGAAGAGGACAGTCCCTGCCCAGGGTCTGGGGCGTTTGGGGTATAATCCAACTTCTAGCTCTCAGGTTCTGCCTTCCCTGTCCCTGTCTCCCCAGATGAGTTAATTAAAGTAATAGTTTTCACCTCAAGTGGAAAACTAGTCACCATGGGGCTTTGTCTTTCTGTGATTCTGAGCAGAAACAATAGGGAATGTGGGTCTAAGAGATGGAGTATTTTTGAGGAAAAATGAGTTATTTGGGATCATGGGCATATTTGGCCCACTTGGCTCTAGTCCACTGACTAACATGGGTCTATCAAATTATGTCACCATTATAGGGAATTTGTGGAACGCACTTCAGTCTCATAGACACATGCCCCAGTGTTCTTTTTCTTACTTTTCAGTGACTGAGCGTCTTCTTTCTCCTGTAAACTTGAGGAACTTAGAGTCCCTTCTGAGGCTTCTCCAGTTCCTCCTCCTCCTTCTCCTCCTCCTCCTCTTTTTCTTCTAATTGAAGTATAATTTATTTAACATAAAATTCACCCTTTTACTTTATACAATCTAGTGGTTTTTGGTATATTCACCAGGTTGTGTAACCGTGATTACTGTCTAATTTCAGAACATTTTCATTACCTTAAAAAGAAACTCTATACCCACTAGCAGCCTCACCCTGTCTCCCATCTGTATCCTGTGTCAATTTCTGTGCTCTCTCTTTGTGGCACTTCAGACATCTTTGACACCAAAAACTCTAGTTTATGAGCCATGAACTCCATTTTAAACAACTTTGGCCTCAATTTATCCTTTGTTCCTGGAGAAGCAGGTTGAACCTTCTCTAAGATTCTTGTTTGCCTGGATTTGAACGTCCTTCCTGTATTTGTGGGATTACTTAGTGTATGCCTCATTGTAGGAGGCAGTGGTTATCTTTCTCTATTAAAGATAAATAAAGCTAGATACCTGCTTTCTCCAACTCCCTTGCAGCTAGGCTGAAGCTCCACTTTGAATCTGGTGTCTGTGGCGGAAAATCAGGAGCAGTGGAGAATCTTTGCTGGCAGTTATGGAAGTAGCGGTAGCAATATCCAAGGGTTTGGCAGTCATGGTAGTGGGTCCCTCTCAGTGGCACCAAGGTCTACGCTAGGCTTATTCCTATTCTGGTTGTGGTTCTGATCATCTCTTAGACTCCCTCGTTCCTAGCCATTGTTTAAGCTGGCCCTCAAACCTTCCCAGGTCTTGTTGAGTTATACCCTATCTTGAAGATATTGAGTCATCGGGAAAGTCATGACACATTTTTTGCATAGAAAATAACATCATGACTTTCCTGACCACCTAATAGATAAAATAATTCAGAACTGGTTTTCATGTGTACAGCTGTGAATCCTGTTGGAAAAAGTGTTTTATAACCAGAGTAAGTTCAAAGAGAATTGGTCCCCAAACACTGCAGTGTTGTATGCTACAGTTTGAGGATCGAACTCCCTTCTCCCATGTTCTTTCTTATTGCTGGTGTAGTGCAGTGGCAAGCTGGCCTCTTCTTCTGGGATCATCTCTTTGGTAGCAGGTGAACAAAGACTGAAGTGAAGACAAAAGATCACTGAGTGCCCATCATGAGCACCCCTGGTGGGGGACAGAGACCATGTCTTTCCCCATCTCTCTGAATTGCTTTGTTTAGAAACTAGGTTTCTGGCTGCTTGTCCTCTGTTATGGGTTGAATTGTTTCTTCCAAAAAGATATCATCCTGAAGTCCTAACCCCTAGTACCTAAGAATGTGAACTTATTTGTAGATAGCATTGTTGCAGATGGGATAGGTAAGAAGAAGTCATAGTGAGCCCTTCATCCAGTCTGACTGGTATCCTACAGAAAGGGAAGATGATGGAGACACACACACAGGAATGCCAGGTGAAGACAGAGGCAGAGTTTGAAGTGAGGCCCCTATAAGCCAAGGAATGATGAGGATTGCCAGCCACCACTGGAAGCTAGGAAGAGGCAAAGAATAATTTTGGCCCCCAGAACTTTGATTTCTGTTGTTCAAGCAACAATCTACCAGTTTGTGATAGAACAAAAGAAAACCAAAACATTCTTTGTGACTGGATTCCTGGCAGTTCTTCTGCTTAAGACTTTGGTCTTAGAAGCAGGCAGAACTGGGGTGAGTCTCAGCCCCATTTCTGCCACTGCACTGGTTGAAGTCAACTATTAAGTCATCGGGAAGGACATGATGGATTTTTCTATGAAAAATGCATCATGACTTTCCTGATGACCCAATATTTTCCTTCTTAGACTTTCCATTGCCTCATCCGTAAATCAAAGATGAACACACCTCCTTCAAAGACTGTTAAACATTTATGGGTAGTGCTTGGCACACAAATGGCAACTATTACTATTAAACAACTGCTGCTTGTCACTGTCTGGCCCCCACAGTCCCTTTCTGTTGAGGGCAACAAGCCTGAAGCCTATTCTCAGATTACAAATCCATGCATGGATTATTCAAAATCAATGAATTTTCTTTTTAAAAGGAAAGTTAATACCAGATTTTCTGTGTTTTGTCCCCATTTATAATAGCTCTCTGCACTTCTTAGTTTGGTGTGTAAGAAGCCCTCCTTCCAAGCTAGAGAGGGTGATGGGTGCTGATTCATTTACAGAAAGCTGCCACCCCCACTGACAGGGACCCCTCCCTGCCAGCCAGGGTGGGTGAAGGAGTGCAGACGCTGTCCAGAGCACTCTGCAGGGGGGTGGGGGCGCTGGCTGTGACCTGGGGAGGCTCAAGGCAGTGACTTTAATATCCGCTCTCCACAGCCCCATCTCCACTTGAGATGCCTGCACTGATTGTAGTGCAATAAAGCTGGAGTTATGCGGCAGGGGCTCTGCTGTCCCTGGTTATTTCATTTAGAAGCCGCTGTAATACTCTTCAGGGAGAGATAAGAGTGATTCCGGTAATTCAGGACTCTAGGAGTCCAGGACGTTTATGGTCGCTCCTAACCCTGGGGATTTTATAATTCAAGGCATGTGGCCACACGGCAAAGCTAACCTGCTACTGGCATGGGGAAGAGAGTTAACAGGTGTGAGCACTTACAGTGCCAGGTGATTTATGCACCACTCTCGGTACAGACCTTGCAACAACCTGGAGGGCATCTAGACTAGATTCCCTACAAGTGGCCCTGTACAGGGATTTCCTGTGCATGTGACCTACAGTAACCCCCAGGGACACTGGCAAAGGAGAGGGCTGAGGTGCTGAGAAGAGGATAAAGCCCAACTAGAATTCAAATCAGGCCAAACCCATGGAGCGGAGCTTTCATCTCCTCCTGCTCGGGAACTCTGGAGGGTTCCCTAGGTGCAAGGAAGCTGAACTTCCACTCCTCTGCACCCACCAGTCTCTGGTGGAGCATCTTGAGGGACAGTAGGAGTAAACCGCAGGCACTGTGGCTCCCTGCCTGTACTCACCCAGTGATGCCAGTGTCCCAAGGAAAAGTAAGAGCAAAAGCCTTCAGGGCTGACAGTAGAGAAATGATGAAAAGAACCCCAGGGGATCTGGGTGGAAGCCACCAGTGTCTTCTATAAGCAACCGTAAGATGCTATTTTATAGACTGAGAAACCGAGGCTCAACATGGGAAACGGTACTCATTTGGAAGTTAAGTGGCTAAGTCATTGGAGCCCATGCTTCCCGATCATCTGTTCTGCCACTACCCTGTAATCACTGGACTATTGGTGACCAGTGGCTGAAAATGTTGACTTCTCTCTTTTCTTTTTTCTACTAAAAAATATTTGTTTTGTTTTCTATGCTTAATAATGACAGTGAATGACTGTGACCATGAGCGATCTGTCACTCACATACAATGTAGATGGGTCTCACTGTTAACTGA
Organism: Tupaia tana; assembly: GCA_026018925.1. Classification (NCBI taxonomy): domain Eukaryota; kingdom Metazoa; phylum Chordata; class Mammalia; order Scandentia; family Tupaiidae; genus Tupaia; species Tupaia tana. Next base: position 7,446,176 of record JAKSZU010000018.1, read on the forward strand.
AAGAGGTAGACACAGAAGAGCTGAATTCCATTTATGCAAAGAATATACAAAGAAAAAATAAACTAGTCTCTGGTGATAAAAGTCTCTTGGGTGGACATTAGGGTCACGGGGTATTTCTTGTTCATGGTCAGCATCATGCTTTCGATTTAGTTTGTAAAAATTCCTCCAGCTATGTATGTACTTAAGAGATGTGTGCTTTTTAAAAATTATTTTAATTTTGTCAGATGGCATGTGCCCTTGTTGGAAAGAGAGAGAAAACGTGAGAAATCACCCCCCATGGGAGATGGTCATGTTACAATCCCTTTTCCATTTCTCCTTTCAAGATTTTTGGCGTGCTTGTGCGCACGTGCACGCACACACACACATTGTGTTTTACAAAATGTTTGGTCCGGAATTTGAACCTTGCAGTCAGCTATGTGTGATCCAGTTACCTTAATCACCATACCACTGGCTAGCCCAAGAAGATTTTTATATGCATAGCATACTTGAATAAAAATTTAAATCAAGGGGAAAAGGGAGCCTTTGAAACAGATAATACAGAAAGTTGAAAGGGATAGATTTCAGAATAGAAACTACTTTGGTTAATGTCTTGGTGTGTATCTTTCAGAATCTTTCTACTTGTGCACACACACCTTCACACCCACATACACATGTGACCTAGTTTTTGGCTGCATTGGAGGTGAGAATAGCCTGTTTTCAGTACTCATGTCAATGGGAATAAAAGGGGTTAGTTTGGGAAGAGTTAAGAAGGCTAGGTATGAGGAATAGGTGCTCAAATATTTTGAGGATTTGGATGGTGGAGGGTCTGAGGTTATCTGCTTTTATTTAAAGCATGTACCTCCATTGTTCCCCAAGCTGGGGATGCAATTGTGCCCACATTCACAATTCATTTATTTTTCATTCAATAGGTATTTGCTGAGCACAGAGTAGGTAAGCACTGAACAACTCATGGAGGATATAAGGATAAAGAAGGTTTGATTTCTGACCTCCTGGGACTTTGAGTCAAGCAGGGTGACTCTTGGTAAAACACCGCTGTCATGGGAACTTTGCTTTTCTATCAGGAAAATGCCAATAATAGAGTCTACCAGGCAAGGTTGTTTTGAGATCAAATGGGGTGACATCTGTGAAGTACCCAGGCCACAGCAGGACCTCTGTGACTACTTGTGGCATTGGGCGAATGTGTGGAAACTGGATGTGAGTCTAGGTTGGGGTATAGTGGGCCAGGCATGGAGCCAATTGATGGGCTGGTTCTGTCAGATATCTGTTCACAGGGTGTTTAGGAGCCTCCTGAGAGAACTCTCCGTAAGTGAAGAGAGAGTCATGCCAGGTAGGGTTAGCCCAGCGAAGCCTTAGTTCTCTGAGCAGAACTATTCTGATTATAGAATAGAGTCTGTGCCTATGCAGAGATTCCTCAGTGTGAAAACCACACAGTGGGCTTCCCAATGTGCCTGAGCATGGGGACTCCCTTTCACTACTTCCCAACAGACTTCCTAGGTGGTTCTGAGAGAGGAGGTCCATAGGTCTGAGAGCAGGGAAGGCAGTGGTGCCCCCACCCTCAGCGTGGTAGTTCCCTGGGGAAGTGCCCATGATGGTCAGAACATGGTAGTGCAGGTTGGGTTGGAACAGGTGAAGCTCACGGAGATACCATGTAGAAAGTGGCTGGACCAGCTCATGGGCAGCCTGAGGCACCTTGCAGACCCTGAAATGCTTGGGTGTGAAACCAGTTAATGAATCAGGATCCCTTCCTCTGGCTGGATTTTATATGGAGTCTGCTTTGTCTTTCTTTAAGTTGGGGTTGTGGCTTATCAAAGGTCTGTGAGAGCAATGGCTGCCATTTGTAAAGCCAGGTTTGAAACCACTGGCCTAGAAGTACATCTTGCTTTGTAGTTCCTTCTGCCTAGATTTCTCTTTCTCCCTTTAAACTCCTACTTGGCCCAGGTAGGTCACCCCAGTGCAGCCGTCCTTAAACACTGTGCACATGATCAGTCCCCTATCTGCATCTGCAGTTCTACTGTCCTCATCGACTTCTTTGGCTGCTGTACCTCACTGTATGGAGGATGTATGTCTGCGTGCCTGTCCCCACTGTTCCACTGACTGCTCTTTCGGGCAGGGATAATGTCACTCATCTCTGCTCCTGGGCATAGAGCGTGCCTGACATGAAGTCCTTACTGGTTAAATACAGAACAGGGCGCTACCGGGTTAATGGTTCCCTGATGAAGCAGCACACATTCTTTCCTTCAACTCTTTAGATGGAGCCAGGATTTTTATTAACCTGAAATTTCATAAACGGTTAATAATCTCTGTTTGCCCCTCTTGGAAATTGCCAGGCTTGGCAAGAGCAGGTAAACATGTTCAAATAACATCGCTTTTCCCATCCTCCTGCCCTTACTGACAGTGTTGTGAACTTTTTCTTTTCCCTCCTGGAGATTCTAGACATTTACTGTCCCTCACTTCTCCTGAGATATGATCAAATACCCAACGGGAAGGTTCAGAGTTAGAGAACAACTTAAAGTTCATGTTGGATGAAGGATCTGGCTGACGGTACCATCTGGGGCAATTGCAATCTGAGGATGCTGGCGCCAGCCCATTCCCCAGAGGTCTGGGCTTGCTGGTACAGGTTCCCACCTACCCTCCACAGAGGGTGCAGCTGGGAGTGCTGGAACCTATTCTGAGAAGCTGGGCCTTCTGTTCTTTTGGCATTGAATAGATATTTCCTCAGGGCTATTCAGGAAACAGGCCCAGATATTTCCTCGGGGCTATTCAGGAAACAGGGGCAGATTCAGAAGGGGGCCTGTGAGGGTCCACAGCTTGCCTTAATTCATTTTGCAATCTAAATAGAGAATTTCAGGTTAATTTTAAATCTAACTTGGTCAGAATCCTGTCTTGAGCATTCTCATGGGATTTAGCTAAAGGTGTCTACCTCCAAGGCTCTCATTACCTTGGTGGACTTCTTTGCACCTCTGGCCCAGAGTGATTCACAAAATAAAACTTGGATGGGGATAGAGACCCACAGTCGCTGAACACCAACCCTGTGCCAGATTCTCTGCCAGGCACTGGGGGTTATGAATAATAAAGAATTAGTTTCTTAGAGCCTAGTGGAGTGTCAAGTGCACAACAGAATCAACTTCTCATGGTTGGATACTTGAGGCAATGTAGTCAGTCAATGCAGACCAGAAAATCAGTCTGATGGATTAAATTGACCCATCAATCCAGAATAAATAGAAAAGCTGGTTATTTGTGTAGGCAGAATGATGCTAGGGGAGAAAGGAATGGTTGAAAGGATAGACAGAGTGGGAAGAAAAAGTGAGCATGGTACTAACTAGTTTTCTGTATAGTCACAATGGAAGGATAAAGTATAGCTTGGTGAACCCACAAGAGTAGATGTATTCTTAGCAGGGGAGTTAATCCTATGAGCAATTCCTGATGTGATGACATTTCATGAAGGAAATGGTGGTCTGACATCCTGTTGACCCAGATGGATAGTTGATTGCTGGAGATTTGAGGGGCTTTAATGAAAGGATTAGGAGTAGTAACTCTATGGAATGAACCTTGTGGAATATTGTCAATGTTAGCATTGTAACTGTTGTAATACTATATATTTATAGTGATAACATAACTGCTACTATGGTCATCTCCTAACACGCATTGGTTCTCCAGGTGGTATCAAGAATGGTGACATGACAATAGCAACTACCAACGGTTGACCATTTATAAAGTATCATGTGCTTTATATAATGTCTTTTAGTCTTCCAACAACCTCCAGTGTAGAAGTTATGGTTTGTATTTTACAGGTAAGGATTCTGAGGCTCAGAAATGCTACCTTCCTTGCCATGTGTTTAGTGAATAGATAATGTAAGGGAGAGGTTAAGAGTGTGTGCTAGAATCAAGCATCAGGGTTTGAGTGCCTCCTCTGATACTAAAGAGCTCAGCTGAGCTGTAAGCTTCTAAGCCTTGGTGTTCTTATCTATAAAATGAGACTGTTGTGAGAGTCCAAAATGCTTGTCACACAGTGAATGATCAGCAAATGTTAGCTGTTACTGCTGGTGCTGCTGTTCTTGTCGTTATGGCTGGCTTCAAAGCTGTGTCTTCTCCTCTATGCCATACTGTCTTCTGGGGACAAGGGGACAGTAGCAAGTCAAGTATACTTGTACTGCACTTCTTTATCTCTTTTGTCTCTCATGTCACTCCATAAGCCTTTGGACTCTTGGAGGGATGTTTTGGGAATGCATTTGCCTATAGTCCAGGTGGTCAATTCTCTTTCTCGCCAATGACAGAGGCAGAGGCCACTCACCAGGTAAAAATAAACTATAGACTCTGCTTTCCAATGAAAGTGACACCTCAATGTCTCTCAGCCCCCAGAGCTCTGTGTCCAGAAGGGACACTGTTACCCCATACTCCTGTCTAGCCAAAGCTTACAGAGCACAGTTGGAAGCAAGGAAGTAGGTGACTACAACCCATATGTTCAGTGCCTCTGATTAATATGCACTTCCTGGGGAGCCACTGGCTGACTCTGCTTTCTTGGCTGAGTCTAACTAAAGCAGCCGGTGGTGACCAAATATAGCCCAAATGTGTTAGTAAAGGTCTTTCTGGTTTCAGGCAGCAAAACCCCAATCTAGTAGGATACACAAAAAGGAAAACTTAAGGCTTCTCTTAAGGGCCGAGGGCTGCCTCATAGTACCCAGGTGTCAGGATATAGCTAAAGACTAGAAAAGTGCAGGGAGCCCGTGGAATGAACATCCTACCTCTACCTCTTGCTCTGTGTTGCAATGCATGGAGGCTGCAATATTTTCTCTGAGAAGCAGCTCTTATAGGAGAGCCTGTGTGGAAAATATGGCCATCTCCAACACCTGTGTTTTGGTGCAGAGGTCCAGCATCCTGGAACTTTATCTTTGATTTTCTTCCAAGTCTAAATACCCCAATGAAACTTTTCTCATTGGCCTCATCTGGGCCAGGTCTTCACCACTGACCAACTTGATGGAATTGCATTCAGAAAGAGCAACAGAAACTTCAGGAGAAAAATAAAGAGGCAAGGCATTTATGGGACAAAGATGGAAGATAATGCATATAGTATTCTCAACTGGATTGGTGAGATATGTATCCATACTGGATATTCACTTTGCAAGCTAAATGACATATGTGATTAAATGTATAAAGGAAATTGAAATTAAAAAACAACGAATGGAATGTGGAAATGCTTATTAGATGTCAAAGGAATGATATAAACATGTAGCTCACAGTATTATAATTCTATAAATTTACCTTTCTGTATGGTTAAAGATGAGAAGAGGCCACCATGAGCTGTCCTAGTCTGTTCTGTTGCTAATAATAGAAATGCCTACATCTGGGTAATTTAAGAGAATAGAGTTTCATTGAACTCAGTTTTGGAGGCTGAGGAATTCTTGAACCTGGTACTGGCATCTGGTAAGGGTCTTCTGGCTGCATCACAGCATGGCAGAGGGCCAGAGCACCTGTGGCTCTGTCTGTGCAACTTTGCTCTGGTCTCATTCCCTCCTCTTATTCAGATGGGAGGTCCTACCCTGATACCCTTATCCAATACTAATCACCTCTCAAAGCTCTACTTCTTAATCCCATAGTTGAACTTAATTTCTGCCCCCTTAATATCTTCACAAGGACTCATCAAATTTTAACACATGGGACAAGCAGTGGTGTAACGGCTATGACTGGACTCCCACATAATCGACTGCAGTTCGAGTCCTGGACTTGGTGGCTTAAACTTACACCAGGTGTGCTTGCGTGCATGCCCAAGATCCCTAGAGGAGAAAGGAGGAGAAGGGATTGTGGTGTGGCCATTCCTCCCCAGGGGGGTGATTTCTCACTTTCTGTCTGTCTCTCTCTGTCTTTCTGGTGAACGCACACACCCTATAGCAAAACAAAACAAAACACCCCCAAAAAACAAAAAAAACAAAACCTCTAAAAAAATTTACACATGAATTTTGAGGAGACACATTCAAATCCTAGCATATGTACTAAATTATCTGTACTGTGGTATGCTTGGTTTATTTTGCTACTATTGCTATCAATAAAAACAGTTGGCACGTTGTACTGTAAAGTGCAGGAACAAGGCTATGTTGAGTGGACATTCTTCCTATCTGTAGAGAAGAAAAGTGTCAGAGAAGCTGTTGACCTTGCTAATGAGTGGTAAGAGTCATACTCTAGATTTTGTGCTCTTTCAGCTGCACTGTGTTCTGTCTTGTCTTGTAAAGCTGACAAAGAGAATTTTAAAATCAACCTTGCATGTAGCAGAGTATTCAAGGTTGGTAACATCTATGGGGGAAGTCCTGAAGTCATGTATGCTGAAGAGAAATAAAGAATGGAGGTTTTCTGGGGTAAGAAGCCAGGAAGAAGTGAGTAGATAGTCTTCTTTTCTCTGGGTTTAAGGAATGGCTGGGTGTATGGCGAGTCCTCCATAATAACTCTTGTTAAGAAATACACCAGAAAGATGTCACTCACTTTAAATATTCCAAACTGCCCCAGGGATGTGTGAGTTTCCATTATTGGAGATGATTTGTACTATGGGAACATTCTAGCCCCATGATTTCCAGCACTTGAGAGACCAGTTTGTTTTTTCCAAAAGGCTTCTGGTTGCAGTATTACTACAATTCTGAAAGCTCTGTTATGTCACCAAACGTAACTCACTTTTCTCTTGCTTACTGTTATTATTTTTTTAGGTAGTGTATCACTATATCTCAGTCCTCCTGCTTTAACTTCCTGAGTAGCTGGAGCTACTCACTACCATGCTGAAGTTTTAGGGAGAACCAGGAATTGAACCTAGCCCTCCCATGTGACCTCAGCCTGTCAAGGAACAGTGTCAACCAAGGCACTACTGTGGCAGACCCTCGGGTGTCTTAATATATACTGAGTGTCTACACTCTAAAGCCAAAACTGAATGACTAGGAGATATGGAAACATAGAAAATGGCTATAAATACCAGATACAGTGTGAGAAGCGGGTGGGTGAAGGAGGAGAGTCTGAGGAAGGACATTAAGGAGAAAAATAGAGAGGCAAGGCATTTACAGGACAAACAAATGGGTTATTATTTATTGAAGATAATGCATATAGTATTCTCAACTAGACTGGTGAGAAATGTATACACGCTGGATATTCACTTTGCAAGCTAAGTAACATATGTGACTGAATGTATAAAAGGAATTGAAATAAAACACAAACAGAAAACAGGGGCCAGCAGGTGGCATGGTGGTTAAGGTGACTGTATTCTCACATGGTTGACCGCAATTTGAATCCCGAACTCAGTGGCTTGAAAATCATGCTGGGTGCATGCACATGTGTCCAAAATCCTGAGGAGGAGGAGAAGGGACTGCAGTGTAGCCATCCCACCTGGGTGGGGTGGTGAGTTCTCACTTTTCCCCTCTTTATTTCTCTGTCTTGCTCCTCTCTGGCAAGTGCACATGCTCTATGGCAAAAATCGAAACAATGAAAAAAAAAAAACTCAGAAAATAATAAGACAAGATAATGGTTGAATGAATGAGTATCTGTGGCTAACTGACCTACACATACTATAGTTCCCATTTGAATGTCATTGCATTATTTTCTTTTTTTTTTTTTTTTTGAGAGGTTTTTGCTATAGGGCGTGTGCGCTCGCCAGACAGACAGAGAGACAGAGAGATAGAAAACGAGAAATCATCCCCCAGGGGGGATGACCACGCCGCAATCCCTTCTTCTCCATTCTCCTCTCAGGATCTTGGGCATGCACGCACACATGCCCGGCGTAAGTTTTAAGCCACCGGGTCCGGGACGCGAACCGCGGTTGACTACATGGGAGTCCAGAAACATAGCCATTATGCTAACTGCTGGTCCCATTGCATTATTTTCTAATGTGAGAGGGTGAGGCTATTGTGCCTCATGTCAAACACATACTTGGAATAACTTTAAATTTTTAAAGGCCAAGAAGTAAGGGGGAAAAAAATCAAGCCTTAATCTGTGGTAGTTTTGGCTTTGAAAGAGGATAGGTGATCTGGTTCAAAAGCCAGAATGAACCCAGTAAAAAGAGTTGCAAGGGGTGCCACCTTTCTAGCTAACTGGGAGGATTCCTGCCCCTCCTCTCCTGGGATAGTCCCACTGTTCAGAGATGAAGATTTTGAAGCTCATAATGCTAATGATGCGTAAATGCATTTTCAGCTAGTTTATTAAGCTGGCCTTTCCAGGTTCATTATCATTAATATTTATGATTGGAATATGTTCCTCCAGAGACTCTGCAAATAGCTCTTCTATTGTTCAGGTAAAATTTATGGCACGTTGAACTAAGAGGGGCACCACATGAGCCCAGGCTTACACATCTCATAGGAAACGAAAGCCTTACCACTGATTTTGGATGGATCTTTAGTCTAGTCCAACCATCTTTTACATGTAGATAATTAAATTACGCTGTCATGAATCCAAGAGGGTCTATGTGCTGCAGGCAGAGAAGCATGGTGCTAATTCCCTGAGATCACATCTTCTGTTGTAATTGGCTCTGGCATGGTCTACCTTTTACCCCCAGTGTCTCTGCCCCAGTGAAGGGTCATGGTCTCCACTGCATGCAAAGGTTCAGGCAGGGCTACAGCATGTTCCCTGCCCAGTGGGATGGAAGGGCCTTCCTCTTTAGAAGGGCCCACCCAGAGTGCTGGCACTTGCAGCAGTGCCATCTGCACCTGCCAGAGATTTCACACTGCTACATTGCAAATGGTGCTTGAAATTTCTGGCTGGGTCAAGAGGAAGGAAGCGGCATTACCATTCAGCCATGCGTTTACTGATCAGCCCTGGATGGGTGGGAAAATATGTGCAGAAGGCAGATTTAGGTATTGAAATCAAATGTTAGCTCTGGTATACTTGGAAACAACCAACTATTCTGTACTTGTTAAAAGTAACTTTTTTGGAGGGTTTGGAGGGGTATCACAGGAGCATGAGCCTCCACAAGGTCATAAGTGCCAATTCCATAGGCAGGACCAGACCAACACAAGCTTACCTTCCTGATGTTTTAGACACCTGACTGCAGGCTCAGGTGAAATGCTCGTCTGTAAAATCCGGGCTCAGCTAGGTGACCCCTCTCCAGCTCTGCAAATCTGGGACTCTAAATGGAATGAACTTTCCCTCATTCGTGCATTTTCTTGCCATTTAGATGCTAGCAAGGTCTTGTTTATGTTGGAAGCTGTGAGCATGTGCTAAAGCTGTCCAGGGATGAGTGAGTATCATAGTAACCAGACTTCCTGGGCTGAAGGAAGAGGCTAGAGTGATGGGAAGCACTCATCTGATGAACTCCTGCTTTTTAACTGCACTTCCTGTAATCACAGGCTGCATCAGGGACCAATCAGGAGAGGCTCAAGGGGGAGGTGGGGCAGGCCCTAAGGGACTCTGGGAAGAGTGAATACAAATTTGATACCACCTAGAGGTAGAGAAGTGGAGAATAAGGATAAAAAATAAAGATGCATGACAACCAAGTGCAATATGTGGCCCCGATAGGCCCTTGGATTAAAACAATAACAACAACAAAAATAGCTATAAAGGACATTTTAGGGGCCACTGGGAAATTTGAATATGACTGCATATTTGTGGTTATGTAAAAACAAGTCCTTAGTTTGGGGAGTTAACTGATGAAGTGTTTATAGTATTATAGTATCTGCAACTTTTATATAACATGTACATGGGGACTTCAAAAGCTTGTGAAGAAATGGAATTAAGTACAAACTCATCTCATTTTGGTGCCAATTTTTTTTTTTTTTTTTGAAATCTATGCATAGGTTTCTAAAAGTTCTTTTTTCATGAACTTTTCCAGGACCCTCCATATATTTACACAGAAAGATGAAGTGAATAACAAAATATTAATAGCTGGTGGACGTAGGTGAAGATTATATGGATGTTCATTGTACTGTTCTAATCTTCCAGAAGTTGCAAGTCTCTCCGAATAAAAACTGTGAGCAAATGGCTCAAAAGTGAGCTATGTGCTCTAGAATAGGCCCTCTACCCTATAGTCCCTTTCCTCTGTTTATTCACCCCACAAATTAAGGAGCACTCAGTCTTGTTAGAGTTCAGGTTCATTTCCTCATCCATCCCTCTGTCTCTGGAAACAATTGGCATCCTCCTGTACTTGTGTGACTTGAGGATGCGAAGAACCTCAGGCTGCCCCTGGGTCATTTATACATGGTTTGGGCCACCACTCTTGACCACCTGTTTTGGAGTAGCAGCAGCAGTGGCAGCTGACACTGTTGAGTAGGTCGAGCTGTGTCAGGTACTGCACCTGCACCAGCTCGACTGGTGCTCCCGTAAGTGCCAATCCCATAGGCAGGACCAGACCCACGTGAGCTCACCTTCCTCAGGTGTCTAACTCACCTTGGTTAGATTCTCTCGTCGCCCCATTTGACAGATGAAGCTACAAGGCTCACCTTGCTAACACATGGCAGAGCTTGTATTTAGAGAAGTCAGTACCTCTTGACTCCCAAATCTTCATTTCTGACTGCTGTGGGCTGATTGCCACTTGGGGCTATGTTGCAGTTACCCGGGGAACATATTTAGGATGTGTGTGTGTGTATGGCCCACTCCCAGCATTACTGAGCTGTGCAGTGGGGCTTAGACATCTGTGGAAAGGATAGGTTTGACTGTTGGCTGCAGCTTCGTTATTGCTCTAAACCCTGGGTAGTTCCATCTGTGGCCTGGCTTCTCTCCCATTGCCATGTAGAGAGTAAACCCCTTTAACCTCAGGGTTTCATTTCAGCTCTTCTTCTCTGCTTACATCATCATGTGTTGGGGTTGGTCATGACAGCCTCACAGAGGCAAGCTGGGGCTGTAGGCGTAGCTGAATGAACAGATGCACCATCAGCTTCCCCCATACTTGGTTGGTTATGGACAAGTAGCAAAAACTTAGATGAACGTGTCCTGTGGACCTGTGAGGAGGACAGAGGTACAAGGAGGAGGAGTAGCTTTCAGTGGTATCTAGAATGCTTCCTTTTTAATTTTTTTAAATCAATCTCAAAGAAATGCACAGAAAATTCAGAATAAGGAAATCTATAAACACAGAATGTAGCTGCTTGGGCTGAGGCATGGAATGATGGAGGTAGCAGGGAATCAACAGTTGGCTTTCTTTCTGAGGTGATAAAAATGTTCCAAAATTGTGGCGAGGGTTGCACATATCTGTGAATGTACTCGCTTGAACTCTTTAAATGGCTTAATCATATGTTTTGTGAATTATGTGTCAGTAATATTATATAACAATAAAAGCAAAATTAGAAAGTAGGTATTAAAAAAATAAGGAACTCAACCCCAGAAAGTTACATACTGTATTAGTCCATCTATGAAACTCTCCTGATATGAAAAAGAGTTTACAGGAACGAAGGACAGATTTATGGCTGTCAGTGTTCAACAGCTGGAGTGTGTGTGGGTGCTACAAAAAGGGAAATGAGGAATCCCGTCAGGGGTGGAGACGTCCTGTATCTTGTCTGAGTCAGGGTCAATTTCTCGGCTGTGATAATACTGGATGAGCTCTGGAAGGCGTTGCCATGGGGGGTACCGGGTAAAGGGCACAGGGGACCTCTATGCCGTTCTTACAGCTTCGCCTAAATCTTCAGTTATCTCAAAAAGTGTAAAGAGGAGGACATAATGCAAATATAGCAAAATGCCAGGTCATCAGAAAAGTCATGATGTATTTTCCTATGCAAAAATGCGTGCCTTTTCTGGTGACCCAGGATTGACATCCATTGTATATGGGTCCAGGGTCCATGGAAATGTATTATAGTTATTATTTTGTGAATGTTTGACATATTTAGTAAGAATAATACCCTCTGAAGTAATTTTCTCAGCCTTATGTGGATGCAACCTTGTCCAAGCCCATTCCTGGCCCCCGCAGGCTGGTGCACCAGAAGCACAAGTCTGAGGAATTTCGTCAGGGATGGAGGAGGTGCTTAGCTGGGGTGCTGACCCCAGTGAAGAACAGGCTTCTGATTTTCTTCTCTTTTCTTTTTCTTATTGCCCTTATTGAATTCAGGAAAACATCTAACACTCTGATTGCTGAGAGTCTCTTATTTCCTTTAGTTTCTACAGCGCTCTACTGAGTTTCCCCAGCATGCTATGGAAGTGAGCGAAATTATAGTCAGTCTTCTGGGTCCATGGATCATGGATTCTCCATGCATGGCTTCAGCCAATCACAGATCAAAAATACTTTGGGGGAAAAGCCAACAATATAATAACAATAATACAAACAAAATATGGTATAACAACTATTTACATAGTACTAGGGGACTTTACAAAGTTCGTAGAAAAATGGAATTAAAGTACATGCTTATTTAGGTGCAATTTTTTTTGAAATCCATGTAATTTTTTCACAAAGTGCATCTTCCATAAACTTCTTGAAGAACTCATTTTTATTTTGTATGAGAAGTAATCCAGTGATGATTTAAAGCATAGGATAATATGCATGTGTTATACACAAATACCATGCCATTTTATACAAGAAACTTGAGAATCCTTGGATTTTGGTATCTGTGGGGAGTTCTGGAACCAGTACCTCCCAGATTCCGAAGGACAACTTCTACCCTGCTGACAGCTATATCTTGACTACAGAAACTACCACAGGGAAGGCTGTTTTCTCACTCGAACCCTTTAATTTTGTGGAGTATTTAAAAAATAGTGGCATACGTACCAGAAATCATTTATTATATTTTTAAAGTACAATGGTACAATACAATCAAAAGGGACTGAGAAATATATAATAGTTTAAATGTAAAAATAGAAATGAATGTCCAAAGGTCTAGTTGGATTGGAATACAATTTTAGTAATCATTAAAGAGTGAGGTGTTTCCAACCCAGGGTCACTAGGACAGACTTGGCCACAGCAAGTCTATTCACATGGATTCTGAATGACAATCAAAAGATACTCCTTATCTGTGGAGAGATAGGAACAAAATTAATTCACTTTAAAAATTAAGAACATGAATATTTTAGCTAATCTGTTTTTCTCTTCAAAACATCACATAGACCTTTTGTAGACCAATGGCTTCCCTCCCTTTTTGCACTTCAGAATCATCCATTGGACTTTTCAAAAGTACCCACCTTCCCAGGTCCCAGGCAAGAGAATGATTTCACTGGTCTAGGGTGGAATCCCAGGAATGGATAATGCTTGTTTTTAAGAATTTTCCAGAGGGTGTGTGCATTAGCTGGAGGAACACACAACACACACACACACACACACACACACACACACAGAGAGAGACAGAGAGAGAGAGAGAGAGAGAGAGAGAGAGAGAGGGAGGGAGGGAGGGAGGGAGGAAGGATAGGGGAGAGGAGAAGAGAAGGAAAGCAAGGAAGCACTCCCCATAGAGCATGGTCACAGTGCAATCATTTTTCCATCCTTCCTTCCTTTCGGGATTTTGGGCATGCACATGTACCCAATAATTTTCAAGTTGCTGGATCTAGAACCATTAATTGGTCATGTGGGATCCAGCAGCCTTAACCACCATGCCATGGGCTAGCCCCAGGATAATATTTTTAGAGCTCTCCAAGTAACTTAAATGCACAGTAAGGCTAAGAGCACAGGTGTAGAAAAAGATTTATTAGTTTAGCAATTCTGGCTTGACAGATATGCTATAGAGAAGTTTGTTCTAGTCTAGAGTTAGGACCAATAGCCCCACTTTTAAAAGTCATTTAGTAGCACTGTGAATTCCTTCAAGAACGATGTGTTCTGTGGCTGCTGTCTTCTGGTAGATCAGGTGGATGTGCTTCCCCCACAGGGAGGGTTGACGACACTACGGGTCTTGAATGAACTCCCTACTTTATCCCAAGGACTAGGAACGTTTCTCCTACTCTCCAGTCTGTGTTCCAAGTTTACTGAAAACAAGACCTACACCTCCTAAATTTTTTGGATTACTCATAATAAACACAAATGGGCAAAATTCAACCTGTTCAAAAGTCCAATTAATTGCTAATTTCATAAACTTTTCAGGTTGGAATTTTTGGACTCAAACAATTTTATTGAAAAAATATGTCTCATATTATATATTAATATCTATATTCCTCACTTTTTGAAACAAAGTTTTTATCCAGTAAAGTAGAAAGATGCTTTAAGTCTGAAATGAAATGCCAAATTACCTGGAGCTACCATAATTTCATGTTTCTTTGATCTGATCCTAAGAAAAGTCAGGTCGTTCTGAGGATCAATATCACGAACTGTGCTCCTGGCTTTCATTGTCAGCTGATGAAGAAGACCTGCATATTGAACTGTTGTCGAGTTGTCCAAGGTTGTTCGAATCGGAATTCCTGTTATGAAATTTAATTTTCGGTTAAGTTTTTTTCTGCATATAAAAGTAGTATGTACGTTGTACAACTATTGGAAAACACTGATAATTATAAAGAAGAAAAATGATAACTGATATTATTCTCTAATAACAATTTTAGGTTATTTCCTTCTAATCTTGAGTTTACATAAATTAAAAAAAAATTTTTCTTTTATTTATGATAGAACAGGTACACACACGAGGGTAAAAGAGGGAGAGAAAAAAATGAGCACCTTCTACAGGGTCTGGTCATGCTGCAATCCCCTTCCTCCACCCTGTCTGAGTCTAGGCACTCACACATGTGCCTGGCATGATTCAGGCTGACCAGGCCAGGGATCTGAACCATGGTCACCATGTGGGATCCAGCTTTTCTTGTGCATTCCTGCTGTGCCCCAGAGCCTAACATAGCCTTTGAAGTATACCTGAGTCAAACCGGAGTTGATGGTTGCTTTTCTTTATTTACAAAAGAAAATTATAGTATACAAATTGTTGACAATGTCATCAACATTACTTTTAATCACTGTACACTATTTTATGATTGCATCATAATATAACTAATCCCCTATTGTTTAGTCATTGGATACTTTACATTTTTTTAAATGGCTAATGGCGTGATAAATATTTTTGTGCACAAACTAGGAGCTGTTAATGATTTCAGTACTAAGTTAACATATTTTTATATAAAATACATTCTCCCAAGCATCCTAACATCAAGACATGGTGTTAGTCTTCTTCCCTAAGGCCAGAAGCATAAAGGGACGTCATTGCATATGCAAAGGAGTACTTCAAAAGGAATTTCAAAAACGTCTTCTTAACTACTCGCATAGTTTTTGCAACCTTTAAATGTTAGAAAATGTATGGTAGCAAAGATACGATAGTTCTGTGCATTCCCTGGTTCATTCTGGGTTAACATATTATTACGTTTGGCTACTTCTGTGCTCTGTTGTTCTATTATACGAGTTTAAGACACAGTCTATTAATTTGAGTGGAAAATTCTAACCAGACAAATATGCAAGTATAATTCAATTCAGTTCAAATCAATCTAGTTCAAGTCAGATTGCCCAGCACTCAGTGCCGATTATGAAACCGGTGCTGTGTTTTACATACGTTGTGTCTAATCAGAGATAGCCTTCACATTATTTTGAGAACTACCAGATCACTAAGGAATTCTAGAGATTTGATTTGCAAATGTGCCTTTATTTTAGGGGGACATTTGAAGGTGACTTTGAGATTGCTGTCAAATTCCTTAGGCACCTGAATCAAGGCCAATCAGTAAGAGTCTAATGTGGTTCTTGGTTTTCCTTCAGAGGGCTGCTCCAGAAACTACTGAATAAGATTAGTACTTTCAAGAATGGAAAAATATTACAAACTTAGGATTTTAAAAAAGTTTTCATGAAATTCTGAGAGCCCATTAATTTCGACTCTAATTTGACTACTTTCTTTCTTTTTAAGATAACGGCTATTTCTAGAATAGGTCTTGCTAAAAAATATGAGGACAATATTGATAGGGAAACCTATTCAATAATAAGGTATATAAAATTAGCTAATTTTTGGCCACTTTCTCCCTGGAAGGCAGTCAGTTGTCTTTCATATCTGATAAAAGGTCACAAAGAATGGATCTTTTAACAAGCAGGAAATGAAAATGTAGCAACCTCTCCATCTTTGAAGAGAACTTTTTGATGAATAGTTTTATTTTGCATCCTAAACAGTGACTACCTACAAAGTCTGCATTGCTCAGTGTCAAAAGAAGAAATATAACCAGAATAAATTATTTAAAATGTAGATGACAAGATTATGAATCAGAAGCTCAGGCCTATTTAGCTAGTCTATTCATGATCCAAGTCAATAAATAAAACAGCTAGCCTTTCTGAATAATAAGTGGGCACTGTGGGAATACTCAGAGTTTTTCATATCCACCATAGACACTTGAAAAAAATCAACAAATATTTATTGAGCTCTAACTTGGTGCAATGTGAGATAATTACTTTTTTTTTTTTATTAACAAGTAATTTTAGCACATGGTTTAAAATTTACCCACTTTCCTTCTGAGGCAACCATCGCTCCCAGTTTCCTAGGTAGCCTTACAGAAAGTCTAGGTCCATTAAAAAATGTGCTTGTATTTGTAGTCTTTATTTTAATGACATTACCTCTATTTTGTACCTTGATTTTTTTTTCTTTTAATACACTTGGGAAACTGTTCAATTTAATACACATAAAGGTAAGTCATTCATGTTAGTGTCTGTTGATAGATGTTTTGTAATACATTTAACTAATATACCCTCCTGATGGCCGTTCAGGGTATCTCTAGTATTGTACTTCTATAAACAAGGCTACAGAATATATCCTTGTCCATGTCAATTCATATTTGCATCTATGTGTAGGATAAAGTCCTGAAATGGGGCTACTAAAGCAAAGAGGACGTGCATTTTAAAATTCGATGCTGTGAAATTTATGGTGCTACTTTAAAATATGACTCTTTATGATCCTAGGAAGCTGGTACTCATTATTTCAGTTTGTCATCTTCAACTGTACTTTTGTACTTTGGTTGATAGACTGTATTTCAAAATAAAAGGAATTGGCTGGATGGCTGATAAAATCTAATGAAATTCAAATGATAGATTGCTAGAAATGTCAAGAATACTTAAAATTAAGAGCCTATAGAATTTAGGTTTATATACATAATATATGCTACATACAACTGCTTGGAGATGAATATATTTATTCACCAGTATCTAGTTCAAGATCAATGTTGTAATATTGTGAACGGTGAATGGCTTGATGAATGGAAAACCAATGTTAATAAAGAATCTAATCAAAACCTATACCACTCTGCATTGGGCTAAATTAATGTCTGCTTTACTGTCATGAATAGGAAGTCTATATTTCAAAAACCAGAAAATTGACATGGCATATGATGATAATCTCAAAGAATATACACAGTAGGAGTCCTACCTAACCATAAATACAATCTGAAGATATGTTAAAATGACTTGCCTGACATTAGTAGGTTAAAAACACTAGTGGAAAAGAACATGTAAGCATCATCTTAGTTAAATATTGTCTGCATTAAATTTCTCAGGACTTCTAAAAGCTGCAAAGGTATACTATAATAAATGGCACTTTTATCTAAAGTTGAGTGGGTTGCTGAAATTGAGTATTTTATTATATTCTAGTTACACACTTCATACCACATGCTACTAATAAACAGCCTTGTCATATACTCTGACTACTGATAATCTGACCATAAAATAGGCCCATTTATATTTTAGGGAAAAAGGTTAATTGGCTTTCAGGTAAAAACTCTGACTATCTAGTAACCTTCAAAGTGCCCTGAATCCTAACAATTTTATCCTAATAGAGGTTAACTGGAAATTAATGGGTACTTAAAATAATATTTTGTTGCCTTTAGATAAGTGTTAATTGAGAAACCTTAGGGGACTAAGGTAAAAATCTCTTTTAATCCCACCACTCAGAGATAATCATTCTACCATATCCCCACCTTTTCTTCCTTATTAATTTCAGTTGTATGTGTGCACCTAGCTATAAGTATGATTAGAAAATGCTGACTACTGCTTGGTTCCCTGCCTTTTCCCACAACACTAAATATTCTTCAATGTTTTAAATAGTGTTCATCAAGAAAATACTGCACAGTACATTTTAAAAGCACCCTATGGTTGGGATAGATTATTTACTTATTTGTGTTGTTTATTTATCGCTATTATATATGAAGTCTTAGTATCTTTGTGCCTACATCTTTGTCACTTTTTAGGATAAATTTCTCATAGTGAAATGAAAGATCCAAGAATGTGGCTAGTTTTCAGATGTCAGATGCATTTCGCTGGGATTATGTACTTTAGATGAAGATCTTCAAAAGGAGTACCATAGATGAATTCCCCTAGCTGTCATGGGCAAATACACTTGTACTGAGCTGTATAGTGTCTCCCCCAAATTCAAATCCACTCTAAACATTAGAAAGTGGCAGTATTTGGGAATAGTCTATGTAAATGTAATTACTTGAAATGCGGCTACAACGGATTAGGGGGAGTTCTAGTCTGGTAACTGAGATTCTTATAAGAAAAGAAAGGCACAGAGAGGATGAATGCTCTGTGGTGATGGAGGCCAAGACTGAAGTGATGCATCTATAAGTTAAGGAGCACCAAGGACAATTGACAACTACCACCAGAAGCTAGGAAGAGGCAAGGAAGGATCCTCCCGTAGTCTTCAAAGAGTGCATGTCTCTGCTGATGTCTTGATTTCAACTTCTAGCCTCTAGAATTGAGAGAGAATACATTTCTGTTGCTGTAAGCCATCAGCTGTGTGGTACTGTGGCTATTATTGAAGGAAACTGATACACACCTCCATGAAATCACACAGGAGAGGACCAGCAGATGGCGTAATGACTATATCGCTGGATTCCCATGTAGTTGATAGTGGTTCGAGTCCCGGACCCGGTGGCTTAATCTCATGCCAGGTGAATGTGTATGTGTGCCCAAGAGCCTAAGAGGAGAATGGAGGAGAAGGGATTGTGGCGTGACCATCCCCCCTGGGGGGTGATTTCTCACTTTCTGTCTCTCTGCCTCTCTTTCTTTCTAGTGAGTGCACATGCCCTATAGCAAAAAACCTCTTCCCCCCACCAAAAAAAGGGAAGTCATATGAAGAGGTGTGGCTGAATGTAAGCAGATACCTGATCCATGTGCTAGAGTTGGATTGCCTCCTGCAAATACTCTGTGTAGATCTTGACTCACCTTTAAGGATGATCTTAAATCCTCTCTCTCCCTGATTACTCAGACTGCGTGAATTTATTATATTCATTATATATGAGGATGTATTCCAAAAGTTCATGGAAAATGCATGCTATAAATAAAATTGTGCGTGGATTTCCAAATTTGCAAGAAAATAAACTTGTACTTTAATTTCAGTTTTCCATGAACTTTTGGAAGTCCCTTCATGCATATGCATGTGTGTATATGATGTTCTTGTATGTAATTAAAGTATGGGTTTACTTTGGTGCAAATATATATCACTCATTTGGCATTGAGAAATTTTTATTTTAGAAGGCAAATCAAATGTGTCATTTGCATAAATCAATAAAAAAGTCCCTATATTCTGAAAATGATTTAATTACAATTTAATTAAGTGTTGGGTATTATGCTGGACATTTGACCATTATTGCATTTAATGTTATTTACTTACAAAAAAAAATTATAGTATACAAATTGTTGACAATGTCACCAACATTACTTTTAATCACTGTACACTATTTTATGATTGCATCATAATATAACTAATCCCCTATTGTTTAGTCATTTGATACTTTACATTTTTTTACAATTTAATTAAGTGTTGGGTATTATGCTGGACATTTGACTATTATTGCATTTAATGTTTTTGCTATAGGGTATATGTACTCACTGGAGAGACAGACAGTAAGAGGGAAAGTGAGAAAAAAGCCTCCCAAGGGGATGGCAAACCCACAATCCCTTCTCCTCCATTCTCCTGGGATTTTGGGCATGCATGCACATGTGCCCAGAATGAGTTTCAAGATGCAGGGTCTGGGACTCAACCATGGTAGGTCATGTAGGAGTCAAGCACCTTAACCACTGTCACCTGCTGGCCCTGATTATTATCCATTCTTAATGATAAGGACTTGAAGTTCAGAGTTTAAATAGACTTTTAGTAGGTAGTTGCTCAAAAAATATTTATTGATGGCTTCTGCCCAGGCACTGAGTTGATAATATGCCAATTCCATGGCTTTCTTACGAATTATGTGAAGTAGCTACTCTTATTTCAACGAATGCTCTAGAATTTCTGGCACCTCTTCCCCTTACAAATGCCTGAATTAGCAATGAAATCAGCAGGAACATTTAAGTGGTCCCACAAGAGCTGAGCATGGAGTGATGAACCCTAGAAGATGCTATGTGGATTCTTAATATGGATGGTGCAGCAAGAGCAAGCTTTGGCAAGTCTACAGATTTCATAGACAGAGATGCATTGACCTTTATACAATATCCACCAAGACTATACTATAAATGCTATTAAAATTAACTCTCAATGATTTTTACTAAATGTCACAAGGAAATAATTGCATTTAAAATGAAGATTGAAATTCTATGTGCTTTATAATATTAAAAAAAAAAAGGGGGCCAGCAGGTGGCATGGTGGTTGAGACCCTGGACTCTCACATGGCTGACCATGGTTCGAGTCCCGGACCTAGTAACTTGCTTTCTCACTCCCCCTGGTGAGCACATGAGCTCTATAGCAAATTTAATAATAATAATAATAAAAACTAAATAATTCTTTAAAAAACAAAACCAAAAAACTGCCAGCAATGATATTCTATCTTGAATATGTTGGTTTTATTGGATTCCTGACATGTTAGAAGAGAATTAACCAAAGTTTTAGAAAGTAAGTAATGTATAATATTTCTTAGGAATATACAGACATTTTTAGAGCTATTATTTATGTTTGTATCTCTACCTCTTAGCAGAGTGCTTGGTATATAATAGCTACTCAATAGAGGTGTGCTAAGTAAATGCGACAGCTAACTATACAATGCATGCTTTAGATTCCCAGTTTTAAGATGATGGTCTTAAGGCCTGAAACAACAAACGGGTTCCTGACTGGCTTCCAGTATCAAGAAGGCAGCCTTCTTGACAGAAGATATATTTACCTTCTGCATTTACAACCATAGTTCCAATAACCCCTTTATGGCTCTGAATCCTCTTTAAGGTTTCCTCCACCTCTGCCTGGAAGAGAGCAAGAAGGCAATGAACTGAAAGGGTCTTTGTGGTCACCCCAAACCTAAAGAGAATAATGCTCAGAAAGATACCCATTCCCCTATTTTCTTAACCTAAGGTACTGAGTGCTATAATCTCAGGTTTTTGAAAGACAGCTTTCAAATTGTCAAGTTCCACAATCAAAACTATTTATGACCACCTGTTGAAAATCCTCATGAATCTTTTGGCTTAAATCCTTTTATAGATAGAAAACTATCTTTCACTCATTGACTCTGTATTCACATGAAAAATTCCTTTTCTACGACAAAGTTCTTTAGATATTGATAGAGCTATACAAGGTGGGTCTCCAAAAATTTATGTAAAACCCACATTATAAAAAGAGATGTCAATTTTTTTGTGTTGAATTTTTCTTCTTTTTCTTTTTCTTTTTTTCTTTCTTTTTTTTTTTTTTTTTTTTTTTTTTTGTGGACACCTGAGAGAGAGAGAGAGAGAGAGAGAGAGAGAGAGAGAGAGAGAGAGAGAGGAAGAATCCTGCAGTGGGGCCTGGTCATGCTGACATGCTTTTCCTTTCTTTTCTCTACCCTGTCAAGATCCTGGGCACACACGGGCCTAGTGTATTTTTCCACGTGAGCCAGGACAAACCTCGGTAGGCCACGTGAGGTCTGGCTCACTCTACATAGGCTATGGGCAGGCCCTTGTACTTTAATTCTACTTTTTTTTTTTTTTTTTTTTTTTTGCTAAGAACTTTCTGAAATCGTGTAGCATGGCCTGTGTCTAAAAGTGGCCTTCAGTGAGAAAGTTTGTTTCATTAATGCTACCTAACTGGGAGTTCAGATGATTTACTTTACAGAAAAGTCTTCTATAAAAACAATGCACACCCGGATTCCAGGATTCTCTTGATAACAATTGCTTGGGTCTTTGAGCAAGCTGAGTATTCAACCATGAATGATTATGCTGAAATGCTCCTGTTATGCTCTAAACTTACCTTTCTGAATGAATCTTAGGCATTGACCATGGTATTTTAATGGTTATTTTCCTCATTAAGAATGCCAAAATCGAGAATAATTCTTTCTAAACTTGGATATGGCTCCTGACTGAGCAATCATTGGATACTGTGAATTTAAACAGCATTCAGCAGAGTCTCTCGATGGGGGTTTGCTCTATTCTGTATTTCTCCCAGTATTTCACCGGCCAACATTACGTTACTTTAGCTGAGAGCTTGCTTCTGCACCTAACGTGGACGCAGGCTCTCGTTTCCTTTTCTCCACCACCACAGCAGGTGTTCTCTCCATGCCAGGCACTCATGGATTAGTCATGACTTTTGCTGTTACAAACGTCCTCTATATTATTTACCTAGCAAGTTCTTTAAATGATCCCACTACTAAAAGCTTAAATACATGCAGTTTAGGAGGAAGTTATGCATGGTGTGACTACAAATGGAA
Organism: Tupaia tana; assembly: GCA_026018925.1. Taxonomy (NCBI): domain Eukaryota; kingdom Metazoa; phylum Chordata; class Mammalia; order Scandentia; family Tupaiidae; genus Tupaia; species Tupaia tana. The sequence goes on from JAKSZU010000018.1 coordinate 7,468,631, forward strand.
ACCTGGTAGCATCTGTCATAAATAACTAAAGACAAACAATAAACACTGCACATATTATTCAATTCAAACACAGTGAAGTCTTTTCAGGAGGAAACGGGAAATTACCAGCTGAAAATGGCATTAAGAACCTAATAGTGCCAGGATGCTTCCATCTTTGAGGGGCTTTCAGAAGTTCAGGGAAAATCGAATTAAAGTAAGAGCTCATTTTGGTGCCCCCCCCAAAAAAAAAATAATTAAACTAAAAACTAAATGCATAGTATTTTCCCGACACACATTCCTCATGCACTTTTGGAAGAACCCCTCATGTAGCCTAAAGACTGAAAAAAACAGGGGGGGGGGGGATGAACAGTTTTCTCTGTTCTCCGTTAACTGGCATCTCTGGGTCACTTTACATAGCAACTGAGGTTTGCATCTCATTTTGGGAAACGCTGCACTTAAGCTGAAGAGTTTCAACAGTAATTTACTACATATTTGGTAATCCTTAAGACAAAGTCCACAGCTCCCTACGACCACCGTCCTCTCTTTTTCTCTTTTGCTTTTCTCCCAAACTCCTTTCCCTGCTCTTCTGGCCTTCCTCCTCTCCTCCCATTTCGGGGTCCTCCTAACGCAATCTCCCTCCCACCGCCTACTCCCTTTCATTTCTCCCTGAAAGCTCTTTGCATTCCCCAGTCCCCCTCCCGTCTCTCTCCTCTCCCCTGCCCTCCCTTCTTTCCCCTTCTCCCTCTCCTCCTCTGCACTCCTGCTCCTCTGCCAGCCCCCGGGATCTCCATCCTCAGCACCTTTCGTCAGTCAGTCCCTCTCCTTTCTCCACGTCGCTCTCCCCAAGTACTCACCCCCCAACAAACAAGCCCCCACCCGGCTTCACCCCTCCAGACGACGTCCTCCCCTCCAGGCCCTCCCTCTCCTCCAAGCAGCGTCTGGAGCACCAGCCATCGCCGCGACCCCGGCAGCCCCGGGGACCCCAGATTTACCATCGCGCGGGCGGCTAGACCCTGGCTTCAGTCCGGCGCCGCCGCCTCCGGGATGTGGACGCTTTCAGCCGTTGCTAGGAGACAAGGGAGGAAGTGAGCTCCCGGAAGCGTCGGGGTCGCGCCTGCGCGCGCGCGGGCCGGGCAACGGCCGGGCGCGGCTCTTCCGCCCTGACCTTGGTCCCGAGCCTCCCGGCCGCCGTAGGCGGAGGTCGCGACAGCGGCCTCGGAGCTCACGTGGCGCTCGCGTAGTCCTGCGCGGCCGAATGCGCCGACCTACGAGGACCCAGGAGGGAACCTTGATTCCTTCTTCGGCGCACTCCTTTGAGAACTGTGTCATGACCTCCTACGGCGCGCAGTGCAGGCTCCTCTTCGGGGCCCAGAATGATAGCCACCTGTGAGACGAACTCTGCTGGAAATGAACAGGATGGGTCCCTCCGACTCCAGCGTTGGGCTGCTTTAGGTGTCTGGCAGTAGACGCAGCTACCTCGTGCACGTCCTCTGGCACTGCCCTGTGCGACAGAGATACATTTGCATCTTCCCTCCCCCATGTACTTTATATTAAAGAAAAATACAAAGTATTACAACCGTGTGCATGCGTTTGATTAATTTATATCTGCACAACCTCCGCTAGGTAGAATAAGTGCCATCGCACATCTGGTCTTCCACCTAGCTGCAGCACCCTCCTCTCAACTCAGCTGGAGAGCGTGTACTTCTGGTATTTTTGTTTAATTAACCGGTTCTTTCTGCTATTTTATTTTATTTTTTGGTCAACAGTTTTGAGTTGCTAAAAAATTGCAACTAGTAGTGATTGAGATTCTACAAATTACATTCCACTGGGTACTTAAGCAGCTGATGAAAGAAATAGAAGTTGAAGATCAATTAGGGATGGTCAGAAGTCACTTGATTTTTTTTTTTTTTTTTTGAAGGGTATTAATATCTTGTAGGCTGGGAGGAAGAGATCAATTATTGTGTGAATCACAGAAAGAAGTCATATTGTGACTTCCTGGGGTTTGAAGAGGACAAACATTGATTACTAAATACAAGTTGTAAGCTGGAAATGCATTTCTTGGGCACCATGCTGTCATGACTAAGAATTTGTGCTTCTGTCTCCTGAAAGCAGTTCCTCACTCAACAAGTCACACTAATTTTTAGGAATGCCAAGAAGAATCTGAATCTTCCCTCATTAGGGATGGTCTGGAAAAATTTTGAACTCACTGGTGGTTTTGGACTAGATGCTCCGTTTCAACTCTGGTTCTGTCATTTTGTGATAATTTAGGTACAGAAACACACAAACTCTAGTTCTGTTTCTGCTTTTGTTGGAGGATGGGATCTTTCTGGTCATTGTTATTCTCTCCTTTTTTTCCTCCAAGAATTCATACTTTTCAAAAGGCCAGGTCACAGTAGCCAACTAGTCCCCTCACTTGGCACTCAATACTGGGACTTCATCTGAGAGGCTTTGGAAAGGACACCTATGGTTGTAAGGAGGGGTCTGAGGGGTGTGTGTGTGTGTGCAGATCTGACTCTCAACTGATTGATTATATCTACCGTTTTGCTGTAATAAAAATATGGTCTTTCCTGTAACAGTGACTGAATTGCATGGAGACTGATTTTTGGCTTTCTGGGTGCTTTTAATCAAGGGCATGCCTGTTAGATTGTGCAGCCATTTGTTTTTATAAAAGTTGTGGCAGTGCACCATGTCTGTTATATCAATCAGCTTTAACAAGGAACTGGCTGCATTTGCATGGGGTGTGAATTCCCTCATTTCTGGAGGCAGGGTGTCAAACTCACTCAATCGCTGACAGCTGTGATTAGAGCAAAGCAAGACTCCAGCATGAAAGGCTCTGACAGGGAAACCTAACTGCCGAAAAAGAAATACGAGTGGCCAGACAGACTTCCACCCAACAGTCAGGTTTGACTCACTGTGCACAGGAAATCAATGAGGAGAATATGAGCCATTTTCTCCGTATCGATTTTCACTTCTAATTATTCCTTGGAGGTAGCTTGGTTTAATTTTTATGCCTTTTTGGGGGACTCTATTGAATATCCAGAGTGTGCTCTGTAAGGTGTCTCGACAATGTCTGACACGTTCCCTACCTCATCCCCAGCACATGTGAATCCTCCGTTCATCCTTGCTGACCTCTCCAATCTCCTTGCTCTTCCTTCTGACTCACAATGCATGCTACAAAGCTTTGAGCATAAGGGAAAGGATTAACAAGTACTACTTTTTGCAAGTACTCTACTGTAACCCCAAAAGGGTGGTAAATGCAGAGACAGAGTCTTCTATTCCTCCCCTAAAATTTTGTCAAAATGAGATGATTATCTTTTGGATATTTCTTTAGTTCTTTGATTATTTGTTACTGCTCTCTGGTTAGCCTGGAGAAATCTAGGTAACTTCATAATCTTGAGTTTTCTTTTGAAATTTCCCATACCACTCCATACAGTGATCTTTGGCATTCATGCTATTTGACAAATACTATAAACTGGGCCGTGTAATAAAATGTGCCCGTTTTCTCATAACCTAAGACATTGTTTGCTAATGGAAGCCAAAGTTATACTAGTAATCTATTGGTTTTCCTCCAAAAAGTAGACCCCAGGTTCTTCTAAAATGCCTCCTAATACTAAAACTGAATTAGAGGATGTCAATGCTATCAATAAATATTCCACGTAACTGACCAATGCCATGGAATTACGGAATTATAGATTGAAAGTTTCATATCAACCATTTGCTACTTTTTATTTGGACAAAGACACCCTCTGAGGTAATTCTCTCAGGGCTCAAGAGTAACATAAGCATTTACTTCCCATCAGGGGATTTTCCTGTTGGAATTAAGTGATTTCCTAGAGCACAGGGTTTAGAGTTGCATGCAACTATGGTTGACGTTTCTAGGTGAGTTCCCTTGAAAAATGAACCTGGAGTGTGTGAGTGCCCAAAATCCCAAGAGGAGAATGGAGGAGAAGGGATCGAGACATGGTCATGCTCCCTCGGGGGTTATCTTTCTCTCTTTCTCCATCTCCCTCCAGTGAGCACGTGTGCCCTATGGCAAAATTAAACAACAACAACAACAAAAGGCTTTCAGAGCTTCAGTTTCCTCATCTAGTAAGTAATAAATAATAATAACAACAATAATAATACCTACCTTAGAGCGTTGATGTGAGGTTTAGATAATAGGATGTAGCTTATTCCAGGTGCCCAATATGGACCATGTAACTACATTTTTTTTTTTCTCCTGTCTTTTCTCTAGTCCATTTTTACTTTTTCCCTCCACTCCTTTCCTTAAACCTCTCTTCATCTTTCCATTTATTTTTGTCCTCCTTACTTTCGTCCCCTGTTTCTTTCCTCTCTTTCTTAGCTGTCCTTTCTTCAACCTCCTCTTCTTTCATGTCCTCCCTAGGAAAATCTCCGGAGTTCACACTGTTGAAATTCTCACTCAAGAACATTTTTCCCTTTTTCCTCTTAAACAACTGCTATTCATTTAGAACCTTCACCCACCTCTAACCAATGTTTTCAAAATTTCCATTTTTAAACTTCTAGCTCCAGCAAGTAGTTTCCATTTCAGTACACTGCATTTGGTAGATATTCTTGGTATCTCAGGGTTGAGGGCAAACTGAAAATATTTCCTGGTCTATTAATTTTGTTCAAAGAAAAAGGAAGGAAGGACAGAAGGGAGCAATAAATCTCAAGTGCTTTATGTACTCCTTGCCCCCTTGTCGTTTCATCCACAAATAACTATAACATGTATTTCTATAAGATAAAGACTTTAAAAAATAATCACATGTACTCTATAAACAAGTACAAATATTGTATGTCAACAAAAACATCCTATGTGACAATTGGGGAAATTTGAATACTAACTGGATATTTAAGAATATTTAGATAGTACAAGCTCTGATAGTCTTTCTTTTTTTCTGATAATCCAGTTCCAAGGTCTATGATTAGTTTTTTTCAAGATCCCTGATCTATTTGGTTTCAGAGTTACTTTGATTGCTAAGAATTACACACAAATAGTAAGGTTAGTCATTTTGGGCAAGTTATCCAAAATGAGCTTCTGGGAAGCCCCCACTAGGTCAAAAGTAGATTTAGTTCATAAACTCTACTTTGGTTTACTATTTGGAAGTCAGTCACTCCACTGGCCAAAAATTAACCACAGGCTAGCTCTATGAAGCAGAGATAATGTGCTGCTCAAGAGAGGCTGGATCCCACATGGTGATCACAGTTTGAATCCCTGTCCCAGTCAGTCTGAAACACACTAGGCATGCGTGCGAGTGCCCAAGATCTGATGGGATGGAGGACTGGAGGAAAGGGATCAGGATTTGATCAGACCCTATGGGGACTATGGGTAATTTCTTTTGTTGTTGTTTTGTTTTTGTTGTTGTTGTTATTGTTTTTCTCTTTCTCTCTCTCTCAAACACACTCTACCAATAATTAAAAAAAAAATGAATCATAGACTCTGATTCTAGGGAAAATGGAGTAAGGAAATTCACCCTTGTCTGTCCTACTCAATGCAGGTATAAAACCTATACATATTATTAGAGAAATTATTTGAGTACTCTGAAAAGAAAATAGTGTCATGCAGAAGGTGGGCAAAGAGCAGAATTCAAAGTACCATGAACTAATTATGAATTTTCTATTTTTTTTTCTCTTGCATCTTCCAACCATGACTTGAAACAGCCACCAAACCTAACAGTGGGCACTGCATATAGTGAAGAGAGTCTGAGGTAGTGCCCTTCCCGGTGCTGAGAAAGTGTGGAGGGAAAGCCTCCATCTTTCTTTTTCTATTCTCTATTCTCTGATGACTTGGATCCATCAGTCTCATGGTGGTTGAAACAACAGCAATGGCCATGGGAGCAAGGAGAGAGGAACCAACCTCCCTGGTCAAAGGGTGTTAGTTCTGAGTGTGGGGCAGACTCTATTGCTTTTTCTCTCTATGTTCTCTCACCACTTGACGCTGGACACAGGTATGATCTCAGGGCGTGGCAGGGTTAGTGTAAAGTGTCAGCATTCTGACCAGACGACTAAGAAGGCAAGCCATGGTTGGAGTCTCAGACCTGGCAGCTTAAAACTCATGCTGGGCACATGTGCATGCATGCCCAAAATCCTGAGAGGAGAATGGAGAAGGGATTGTGGTGTGGCCATGCTCTCTGGGGGGTAATTTCTCACTTTCTATCTCTCACTTTCTATCTCTGTCTCTCTGACAAGCACACATGCCCTATAGCAAAAATCTCTTTAAAAAACAAAAAGCAAAAAACAAAACTTCCTTGTTTACAAATCAATTCATTTAATGACCTAGTCTAGGAACAAAATCTGGTCGATAAGTTAGGAGGGCCTATATCTTATAAGTACTCTCTGGCTTGTATAGACTGTAATCAGAGAACACTCTATACTTGCAAATCCTCTCCCAATTTGTCTAGATTTGTTTTATAGTCCAGAATGTAGTCTATGTTAGTATACAGTCTGTGGGTACTTGGAAAGGATCTGTATTCTGCTGATATTGGTTACAGTGTTCTATAAATGTCAGCCAGATCCTGTTGGTTGATGATGTTGTTAAGTTCTCTATTCTGTGTGATTATCTGTCTCCTTAGTGTATCAGTTGGTGAGAGGATGCGTTGAAGTCTTTAAATATCATTGAAGATGTGTCTCTCCTTTCAGTTCTATTACCTTTTGCTTTACATATTAGGCCACTCTGTTTTGTGTGCATATATTTTTAGATTGTCTATGTCGTCTTGGTGGATGACCATTTTACCATTATATAATGTTCCCCTCTGTCACTGGTAATTTTCTTTGCCCTGAGGTCTATTTATCTGACATTCCCATTAACCACTCTTACTACCTTTAGATTAATGTTTACATGATATATTTTTTCTCATCCTTTCATTTTCTGCCTGCTATATTGGTTTTTATTTACTTGCCTATAGTAATTTTTTCCAGTACACTCTGATGGTCTCTCTTTCCTTTTCCTTCTCTGTGACCTTTATATTGCTGCATTTAGGCTACTTATATTTAATGTGATTATTAATCTGCTAGGGTAGGGGTGGCAGTCTGGGATCTCCATGTGGTCCACTAAAACTGCTAGGGACAGGGATAACAAATTAACATCCAGCAGAGATGAAAGTCTTGATTTCTACTCAGCCTTCCCTGACAGTATTCTGGCAAGAATGGGAGAGAATTACAGAAATGTGAGGATAGAAGTCTACACTGTCCACTTGATTTTTATTTTTTTTAAAGATATATTTCATTGAAATGTATTTATTTATTTATTTTCATTTGAGCAGAGAGGGACAGAGTGAGAGAGAAAGCAAGAGAAAGTAAGAAAGCAAGCCATTAGGTCCAGGACTTGAACCATGGTCAGTCATGTAGGAATCCAGCACTCTTAACTACCATGCCACCTACTGGCCCCAGCATCCACTTGATTTTGATGGCTCTTTTTCCTATGATGTGTGGCTGGAGTAGGGTTGTCATTTTCTAAGAATTTCTGTCTTTCTAGGCTGGCCCTTTCCTGGTCCTTTGGCTAGAGCAAGTAGATTTGGTTGGGCACTTTTTCTCTTTTTTTTCTTTTTCTTTGTTTTTCCTGTGCCTACAGGCATTTCTGGATTGTCAGATTCTTCAGCCAAGTCTGTAATACAGGATGTAAAACAAAAGCCGTAGTATCTTACACCATGTCATTCCTTGGAACCTAGAGTCCCTAGCCAAACTGCCTGATTCTTTCCATCTTTAAAGTCCACTTCTGTTTGTATATATAATGCTCAGGATTTTTAGTTATATTTAGGAAGAGAAATTGGGAAAGTAGATCTATTCCATCTTTTCAGAAACAGAATCACTTATCATTTAAAAAATTTATTCTGACAGTCTCTATCTTTTAATTGATGAACCTAGACAGTTTATATGTAATGTAATTATTGCAACATCAGGATTTAATTCTGCAGTTATAGTGTTTGTTTTCTGATTGTCCCACTTGTTTTCCATATTGCTGTTTCCCTTTTGAGTTGTTCAAACAGTTTTTAGTATTAGATTTTAATTTATCTATTGTGTTTTTTTAAACTAAATCTGTTTATTAGTTGCTCTAAGAATTAATTACCTAGCTTTTTTTACAGTCTACTTAGAATTATACTTGACTACTTCAATTGAAATGTAGGAAAGTTACCCTCCGGAAGCTTAGGTCTCTTTACCCTCCCTGCTTATATTAAATTCATGTGATCTTACATATTAAATTTACATACTTTAAAAACTCCAAACAATGTTATAATCTTTGTTTCTAACCATCAAACACATTTTGAATAATTCTGAAGAGAAAAAATCTATTGCAGGACTCAAAATCTTTTCTCTAAAGGGTCAGATAATAAATATGTTAGTTAGACTTTGCTGGTCACAGTGTCTGTCACAATGACTTACCTCTGCCATCATAGGGTGGAAATAGTCAAAGTTGATAAATATGTAAAAAAATAAATATTGTAATTTCATTTCAACATGATCATATTTGTTAATATAAGTTGTAAGCTAAATTCGTAAATGGGCCATACTTTGCTTACCCCTAGTCAATTACCCAGTTCTTTTTCAATTTCCCTTTTTCCTTCTTCACTGATGTTATTTTAAATGGCCCCTCATATTTTGTCTGAATAACTTTCTTTAATGAACTCTTTTAGAGCATGTCTTTTAGAAACAAGTTTTCTTAATTTCTCTTCATCTAAGAATGTATTTCCCCTTTATTTTTGAAGGATTTTTTTTTCTGAATATGAAGTATTGAGATTACAGTATTTTATCTCAGCTCCTTATACATATAATTTTCCTCTGAGGTTTATCTGAAATCAAAAAGATCATTCCTCTGTATGTAAAGTTTCATGTGTGGCTAGGTTCCTATCTTCCTTCAGGGAGAAGATTGGGACCCTCTGTCCAAATGCCTTGTGACTATGAGGTAATTCAATGTAATTTAGCTATTCATAGAAGTTTCAAAATTTAAGAAGATTCTAAATGATCTGGATAGAACAAAAATGCCTTAGCTGACATTCCAGACGGAAATGCAGTAGCTCTTTCTGGGAAAAGGAAGAAGGCAAGTCTGGGGAGATGACCCTGTGGTACCCCTCAGCATCCTCTAGGTGGTGCTGCAGTGACAGCTATGGGCTGGACTTTTTTAGTATTTAACTATCAAACCAAATATTTAACTTTTAAAATGTCTTATAGTTATGGTTGATTGCTAATATGATACTATAGATAATTCATACTGCCACATTTACATTATATTCTCCTAAGACTGAGCCTATATTCATAAATTACACAACAGATTAATCTCAAGAATTGGTATAGATATGCTTCTCTGGTTATGTGTGGCTGAATTTTTCTACACACACTAAAACTGACTGTGTGATTAGCTGTTCCACTACTGGCGTTGCGTAGAACAGTGACTTGTGCATAGTAGGTGCTAAATTAGTTTTATCAAAGGCACTGATTCTTTTTGTTTTCCCCTTCTTACTGCTTATTAGGGATGAGATAAGTAAATGAATTAAGCCTTTTAAAACAGTAGTCAGACATTGCTGTTTATATTTGCTAATAAAAGGATTGGGAGGCCATTTTTCTTGATTTCTGAAAAAGACCTGAAGGGTATGTGTGTGTGTGTGTGTGTATGCACATATATATTTAATCACTTATTTTAAAAGCAAATTGGTTTTTGAGGCTGGTTCCATTGAAATGCAAGAGTGGTATGAAAACTTGTGTTTGATAATTGCTCAAATCTTAATCAAGATTTTATTAAAATCAATATTTGATATGCTGCTCAATTTAATTAAATTAAACCATAGAGAAATGAGTAATAAATGAGTTTGGAAATCAATCACAGGATAAGGTATGTTTCTTTTAATTAGTTTAACATACGAAATGTTGGGGTAAGCTACCGCTGACCACAAAAGAAAGACACAAACCAAATCACCACTTTTGTTTATTCAGTATGAACAGCTGCTCTGTACTAGGCACGACGCTAAACACAACCTATGTGTTTCTTCATTTATTTGGAAACAAAGTCCTATGAGGCCCCCTCCTCAGTTTATGACTCAGGTCTGGGTGTGAGCGAGGTGACTATCCTGAGTCATTCCATTGCTAAGTGGCAGAGATTCATTTTATTTTTTAAATTTAATTTAATTAATTAATTTTTTTGAATTTTTAATTTTAATTTATTTTTACATTTTTCCACAAACATTTACTTTACATATCAAAAGATTTAACTCATACTCCATAGCTCTTGAAAGTTAACAACTTTCAAAATTTCAAAATATTTCCTATAATTTTGCATAATTTTGTTTTTGACTCTATCACAACAGAAACAGTATGGTTTTAAATATTTTTGAGAAAATATTTACATGTCAGCTACTCAAATTGTTGAAAAGCAAATGCCCAGCACACTAGTCATACATAAACCATCTCAATTCAGCCCTGCCCAAGTGTATTCTGTGATATACCATCTGCTAGCAAAGATTAGTCTATTTTTCTTCCTTCAAAGTCTTTCTCAAGATAATTCTCTGGTGTGGTTGCTTTTTTGCAATCTCTACTGATTACAATGCTGGGCTGGAAAAGTCCGGGTTATTTTATGTTATAAATTCTTTCATATATCTTTTCTAATCCTCTCTGCCAGGCAGAACTATTTACGGTACCAGACCATCTTTCTAAGAGCTTCTGTTAGCTTAATTGAGATCCACTTTTTTCCATAGTTTTCTAATAATTTTAACACAGTGCTCACATTTTTCCTACTACCTCAGTTTGCTCCCAAATAGGAAGAAAAACCTCAGTTTATGATTGATTTTAGAGAAGGGCATTGGTGGTACTTTTCTCATTAAAAGACATGTACTTTTTATAGGCAAGTGATTAGTAGAGAGAAAAAATAAATAAATTAAAAAGCATGAGGGTTGACTTAGTAGTTCTGAGCCCCAAAGGACTGCAAAATAAAATAAGGTGGTGGGTATGTGGGGTTTTTCTGGATAGACACAGAATATAGTTATTTTCTACGTAATGTATGCTTATTGAGAATGGCAGAAATTTATGGCTTTGGTAACCAAGTGCTCTAATTGGGATTAGCTAATGAAAAAGTGGTCTAACTGGAGAGGGAGAACGTAGGAAAATGTGATTTCAGTCGAGGTGTTTCTTCTCTCCTGGGATGCTAACAAAAGGGTTAGTGTTACACATGGAGGCAGGAATCCTATTTATAATTCGGCCTTCAGAGTTTGTGCTTGCGGTTCTGGTTCTCCATATTCTCAGTCATCCAGTCAACTCTGGGAAATTAATGACATTCTTGTTCGGTACCATAGGCAGCGAGCACGAAGCAACAGCTTCCTGAAAAATCTCCCTTAGTCTTATGCAGTGCTTGTTTGTTGGGATGGGATTTTAGAAAATCAACAACAATCATAGGGATACACTGTGCAGCGTCCTTTCTCTCGGCTGGGAAGAATTCCTCCTTCAAGCCACTGCTACCCAAACTTGACACGTTCATGTATCCTAGTTACAACTGCTATTTTCCTGCACTTGTGTTACTTAACGTTTTCATTTTAAATGACTCCTTTGAAAAAATTAAAATTAGGGGCCAGACAGTGGTGCAGCAGTAGAACATGGTGATCTGAAAGACTGACCTGCGTGGGAAGGTTCTGGATTCACGTCTGGAGACCTCCCAAGTACTCCAGGCAAACACAGCCCTGTAAACTGGGGCTGGCTGAATCTGGGAGTAGTTGGTGGTGTCGAGAGCTTGTTGGGAGTGCTGTTTCTCTGTCTCCGTGTGTGTGTCTCTCTCTGTCATTCTCCATCATGGTAAACATGGATAAACTAAAATACAGATTTAGAAGGAAGATGTGTTTCACCACCATCAAAGGGAAACTGGAGTGATTGCTTTAAGAAGAAAATATGTGAAAATAAATACAATGAAATGAGAACAGTGTTATCAAATTTTAATGCAGGGAAGTATTCAGAGGTCTTCAAGACATATTTGAATGAGAGAGACTTTCTGTTTAATTATATCTGAGGAATACAAATAAGATCTGAGAAGGGAATACTCTTCTCATAAGGTCCATCAGTTTTATCCAACAAAGTGTCTGTAAGCCACCCAAAGTCGTGTTTCCCATCAAAGGTTTATCCTCTAAACTTTATGCCCGACAGTCTATGTGTCTTTGTTGCTCATGTGAATCTTTCAAACCCTCACCCTTTTTAACCCCTTCCCTTACAACTTGCTTGCAATATCTAGACCTTACTTTCTACCCATCTCATTCACTTGCCTTATTTCTGATCATTCAGAGAATCTTGTTAAGCAGACACATTTGAGATGGAGGGCAGATGATACAATGAATCATTTCAGTCATTAGATAACAGTACTTTTTTTAAAAAATAATTATTTATTTAATTTTATTTATTCATCCATTTATTTTAATTTGACCAGAAAGAGATACACAGAGAGAGAGGGGGAAAGTGAGAAAGCAAGCCACCAGGTCCGGTACTCGAACCACGGTCGGCCATGTGGGAGTGTCCAGCATCTTAACCACCACACCACCTGCTGGTCCCACTTTTCTTCATATATACTGTTTGAGATCAGTTTTCTCCGGCCAGATGTGGCACCAATAACAATAAAGTAACTGTAATGAAAACTACATCCCTTTTCTACTCCCACCTGCAAACACTGCCCCCTTTCTGAAGCAACCCTGTCATGATGGTTTGTATCTTTTCCCAGAGATAGTTTGTGTATGTGCAAATCTACTCGAATCTATAAGGCTTCCTTCAATTTCACACACATGGATGCACATGCTCTGCGCGATTCTGTCTTTCCTGTTTTCTTCCCAGCGATATTTTTACATATTAGCTCTAGTCTCTTCTTTTGAACACTACAGAGGAGCATGCTGTGCATGTAACCAATCCCCTTGTGATGGACACTTGGATTATTACTTGTCCTCTACAAACACAGCCACAATGCCTTTGCCCAAGACCTTTGGGCCCATGGTGGCCACTATAGATCTAGTATTGCCCAGAACTCACTCAGATGAGTGGAGCTCTATTAGAGGGATCGAGAGAGGATGAACATGCATGATTGCTTTCTTTCCTACGTATAACTTTGCTCTTCTTTTCCTTCACTCATCATGTGGATCCTTCTTGTCATGGTAACCGGCACAGCATCAACATCCTAATCTGTCCATGAGGTGGGAGGTTCTAAATCACGTTTGCTGCATTTGTCTAATTGCTACTTGTTTTAAAATTAGGTGTGTAGTTTTGTGCTTAATACCTGTCTTCCTCAGTGGATGAAAAGCTCTATGAGGCCGGGAAGGGATTAAGTCTGTCTTGGGTACTTCTGTGTCTCTATGACTTAGTGCAGCACCTGGCAGACAGTAGTTCCTCAGTGAATATTCACAAATCAATATGTATGTATCATACTTACATGTTAAATTTAGTTTTTCTTCTTTGCTGTAAACTCAAAATATTCCCCCCCCCCCCCATTCATATGTTGAAGCCCAAACCCCGAACATGGCTGTACTTGGAGGTAAGTGCTTGAAGGAGGTAATTAAGATCATAAGGTTGGTCTAACCCAATAGAACTGGTGTCCTTGTGAGAAGGGAGGAGTTCTCTCTCTCTTCACTGTTTGAGCACACAGTGAGAAGGCGTCTTCTGCAAGCTGAGGAGAGAGGCTTCGGAAGAAACCATCTCTGCCGGCAATTTGATCTTTGACTTGCAGCCTCCAGAAATGAGACGATAAGTTTCAGTTATTGACTACTCAGTCTGTGGTATTCTGCTTTGGAAGCCCTAGAAAACATCCCGACAGTCTACAGATATTAAGCAAACAAGTGGGCAGAATGCAAATTACAAGTAGAAAATAATAAGCTCTAACTTTAACTCATTGGGTATTACTCATAGGCTAAGATTATTATGAAACTTTCACGTGTTTTCCATAGATTTGTTTCTATATTTCTGGTGATGAAGTTGCTGACGTCTACCCTATGCTCACAAGTAACGTTGCTTACAATAGTTTGAAAACCAGGCATCTAACTTGTTAATTCGGAGCAGCTGCTTTACTCTTAGTACAAAAAGTTGACAAATCCTTTTTATTTATTTTTTTAAAGAGGTTTTGGAGTCCAGCGACATAGCCATTACACTAACTGCTGGTCCCGACAAATCCTTTTATAGATGGGATATTTTCTTCTGAGAAGGATGTGCTAGAAGGTTAACGTTCTTGTGATTTTGTCAGTTTTTAGCATTGTGTAAGTTTTTTTTTTGAGAGGTTTTCGCTACAGGGCGCGTGCACTTGCCAGACAGACAGAGACATGGAGACAGAAAGTGAGAAATCACTTCTCAGGGGGGATGGTCATGCCACAATCCCTTCTCCTCCATTCTCCTCTCGGGATCTTGGGCACGCACGCACACGCGCCCGGCGTGAGTTTTAAGCCACCGGGTCCAGGATGCGAACTGTGGTCGACTACGTGGGAGTCCAGTGACATAGCCATTACGCTAACTGCTGGTTCCCAGTTTTAGCACTGTGTATTAATTGTGGCTTCCTTCTAGTTACCTATCCATGGTAGAGAGATACCTTTTATGCTTGATGAGTCTTCTCATAGTATCATGACAATATCCCAACTTCCTTTAGTTCATCATTCCTGTATTTATTTATTCTTTTACTTGCTTTTTAAAAACATGTGCATGAGGCATCTACATTCTTAAAACTGCTAGAGATAGAAAGATGGCACAGATTCTACCCTCATTAAGGCCATTAAAAAAAGGAGCAAAGGGGTGAGTAGGTGGCATGGAGCTTAAGGTGCTGGACTCCCACATGGGTGACCATGGTTCAAATCCCAGACCTGGTGGCTTGAAAATCATGCTGGGTACATGTACGTCCTTGCCCAAAACCTTGAGAGGAGAGTGGACAAGAAAGGATTGCAGTGTGGTCATCCCCCCCTGGGTAGGGTGATTTCTCTCTCTCTCTCTCTCTCTCTCTCTCTCTCTCTCTTTCTCCTATGAATGCAATCACCTTAAGAAAAAAAATAACTTAAAAAAAAGAGTGTAAATATAGACACAGTACATGATAAGAATGCTCTATAAAAGGTACTTGTTCAAGTGCTGAAGGGCCCAGAACAAGGAGTAATCATTGCCCAAAGCCCTTTATAAATTACATTCACAAAAGGTGCCTGACTTGACTCTCAGACCACCCAGGTGGTTACCCTTTGATAGTTTGCAAACATAAGAGAAATGTCCCAGCTGCCAACAAGTTCTCTTTCATCATGCTGTAGGTTTCTGTGAATTAAAAAAAAAAAAAAAAAAAAAAAATATATATATATATATATATATATATACACACACACACACACACACACACACACACACACACACACACACATATATCTCCATCAACAACAAGCAGCTCACTTCCACTTCAGAACCACCTGGGGAAGAATGCCCTCTGTACAAAGACCAGTACTGCCGTGTTCCATTCTAGAGTGTCCAAAATGGTGCTGTTTTGCAGATGCTTAGACCAGGACTTTCCATTTTCCTATAAAGTTTCATAGTCTGTGCCTGGTGGGGTGAAGATGGTGGTGGGTGAATTTTCTCTCATTACAATATTTTTTTCCTTTATCTAGATCTCTTTTCCTTAGATACTCAATATTTAACATTATCAAAACATTTTGAACTTTTTGACCTTAGAAAAATAATAGCTGCCATATTATACTGAGAGCACATAGAGGCACGTTCCTAGTGTTGCTAGAATGGGAACTGCGAAGGGAAAAAAAAAGTGAGAGTTGGAGTTGCTATTTTTAACCAAGTTGGAATTGGGAAATACCAGGAGTCTCAAAGGAAATCTTATCTCACTAGAAGATCCTGGTCTCTTGGCCAAAGAATGGGCATGTATTTTTGTGCACATAAAGCTTGCAAACCCAGACAGTGAACTAGGCTACCTTCTGGCTTAGCCTGCCATTTATTATCATTCACAAGGTGGTGTTAGATGCTCAGCTTTTAAAAGAACTGGCTTTTCAGCAGTATTTTTACCCATGAGAGTATATATAGAGAGCCTTGTGTTGTATATTAATCAGCGCTTTCACGACTTGCTTCGAACGGTATTCGAAATGTGTCTGGAAGTATGGTGAATGAACTATGCCCAAAGTGTGCTCTATTATTAATTACTCAGGAATCTTTCCACCTGAGAGACAGGTTGGAAATAAAGGAACCAAATAGCTATCTTTACTAACTCATTGTTCCTCCAGTTTCTGTTCCCCTGCCCACTAAGGATTATAAGAGTTGACACTCTATAAAAGTTAGCTTATAAGTAAAATTGTACTAAAATTCTTGTTTTTGAATGCCCACTCCTTTAATGGCTGTGTAGATCTCAGCACACACTTGTTCGCAAACACTTCGCCAACTTGCTCAGAAAGCCATTCCTTCTAGAAAAGTCCCCTTCCTTGACTCAGATGGAAAACTCTTGCTCACTCTACAAAACCTGTTCAAATGTCATTTCCTCCTCTTTCCTCCCTGACTGTCCCAGGCAGAAACGCATCGCCCTCCCTGTGCTCCTACTACCCTTCCTCTGTACCTCTGTAACCTGTATTTTCAGTGGGGGTAAAAATAGATGCTTTTTTAAAGTGATACATAATACATCATTTTTAAATTTATATGTTTGCATGTAATGCATAGATTTGTAATATGTAAAATTTCATGGTGGGAGGAGAATGGGAAAAGATACTTAAAAAGGCTCATTTTTAAGGTGATGATGGAAAACAGATATGAGTTTCCTTCCATGCAAAAACATTTGGAATTCTTACATAGTTTTTTTCCCATGTACTTTTTGAAGATCCCTTGTGTTTATAACTGAAATAGAATCAGATTTTGTTCACTAATATACAAATGTACTTTCCATCCATAGGAAAGGCTCATAGGGACAGGAAGGGAGGCAGTTCTTTTATCCTCTATGAAATGCCCGGGTCCCTGCCCACTGAATGCTGGCTGTTTCCCCTCCCCTCATAGGACAACCCATACTGCCCCCACAAATCCCAACATGTCCTCTGGTGAATCATTGGCCTATAACAATAAATACAAGATAAGCTATAATTAGGATTAATATAAATTACTTTACTTAGACTGAGAAAATAACTGCAGAAAACAGAAAGGATAAAATGATTTACAAGAAAGGATAAGAAAAGTTCAGATTTTTGTCAACCATAAATAAAGGAATTTCCTGTGGCCTAATGTCCTTAGCAAGCTGAACGGTGCTGTCCAATTGAAAAAACAACGTGAATATATATGTAATTTTAAATTTTCTAGAAGCTACCTTTAAAACAAAAAGGTAAAAAACAAACAGGTGAAATTAACTTTATAAATATATTTCATTTAATCAAACATACCCAAAATATTTTTTGAAGATGTCATCCATATAAAAAGTGTATTCATGAGGTATTTTATATTCTTTCAAAACAATTCTTTTCAGTTCTATGAGTATTTTACATTTACAGCAAGTCTCAGATTTCAAGTGTTCAAGAGGTCTATCTCCCTCTCAGGCAGGTCTTGGGTTATCAGAGAGCTTACAAATTTAAAATTGGGGCCAAGTGGTGGCCCAATGGGAAAAGCCACAGGTTTGCATCCTGGAACCGCTCTGAGAACAATGGATACATGCATGAGTCTGTTACCTGGGCTGGCTTAGACTGGGGTTGAATTATAATGTGGCACTGTTGGGGTACCCATTTCTCTGTCACTCTTCCTCTCATGGAAGAAATAAACTTTTAAAAATTAAAAATTTATAAATGTATTTTCTAGGATACTCTTATGGGCAAGTTAAGAAATTCCAACTAGAAGTATCTTTAAAAAATAAGAGCATTTATTCTCTGGCAGAAGTCAAGAGTGAGGGAGCACTCTCTGATTGGGTGGTTCTACAGTTCATGGCCTTATCAAGGATATTTGTGTCTAACAGGAGAGAAGAAGACACTTCTCTTGTAAACATAATATATCTATTCTTTATTCTTCTTGGGCCAAAATACCAAAATGCCATTCCCATTGGCTTACGTGAATCATATGGGTCGGGATATTGGATATTCTTGTGATATATACAAGAGTGCCTTTGACTGGCATTTCCTTTTCTTTTACTCACCTAAGGCATACTATTCCTTGGTGTCTTATATTTGCTTTCTTCTCTTGCTTATTCTGTCCCTGGAAGTATTTGAGTTAGTGACCTCATAAAACATGGGCTCTGGTCATTGTTTACCGAGCCATACGTGCAACATTGCATTTAATTTTGATTTAAATGTATATAAGAAAATGAGAATAAATTTAAAGGAGAGAGCTAAGGTGAAACAGGGCGTTGGAATGATATCACAAGAGGACTGTTGAAGGGAATGGAGGTGCAAACCCATGATGAATGGAGGGCTGGGGTAGAGATGGAAGAACTTACATATTTTACAGATGATGTTATGTGTGCTTGTAGCAATTCTGTGCTCCCATCAAATTAGCTGCCTCTAATTTGTTCTGGAACTGGAAGCCAGATAATTAAACTTGTTAGAATAACATGCACTATAAGAACATGTAGGCTGTGAATGAGAGGCAGAGGTGCTGTTCTGTGAATAAAGAATTTACACATCAATTCATGAACTTGGTTACACCTTGTCCACCACTCCCAAGTCATTTCTCTTTGGTATATTTGAGACCTTGTTATGCAATATTATTTTACCAATTTGTAGAATATGCAAATCAATTAATGAATGGTCACTAGTAAATAATATTATAAATGAATATTTAATGATACTCTAAGCAAAGTGATACTTTATCTGCCTTGTCTGCTTAAATCCTCCTCAAATCCTGTGAAGTACTTCCTATTTGTGTCTTTATTTTATAGATGAGAACATTGAGACATGGAGATAAGTTGACTCTCCCAAAGTCATAGAGTTAGTAAGTCCCAGAACTGGGATCCTCATCAGGACTAACTTCAGAGCCCATGATCTTAAATATTATCTAAGGGATACTTGGCGAACTCTGTCTTTTTGGTGTAAAAGGTATTAGAAAGGGAGAAAAAAATATTCTTCCTAATTTCCCATGATGCCACTGGGACATACCTCTGAGCCAAAAGGTCACGACTTGGTGTGCCTTTCTTTTCATTCTTTCTTTTTAAAAAATCATTTTCTGATTGGCCTGCTCCAATCAGATATGTGTGAGATTCTTTTACAAGGGGTGAGATTTTCAGTTCATTTTGTGGACTCATGCCTTCCTCCATACTTACCTGTGAGCTCCTCAAAGAGTAGAGTATGTAATGGAAGCTGGTCTGTATTTGGGAAATCAGACTTTATTGGGGGAAGCTGTTAATCCATTATGAGAAAGGGAGGGCTTTGGTTGGCTTTACAATTCATAAGGATTGCTCTGGCCTGTTTTGGGATTGGGGATACAAGTGAGTATCAGAGTGTAATGCTAGGACTATTGCAGTGGCTTTAACTGGGTAAGTGAGGATGAAGATGGGGAATGTCAGGCAACTGGAGAGATACAGAGGAGATAGCATGGATGTAGGATATGAAACAGTGGGAGGAACTGAAGGCATGGCCTAGATTTCTAACCTAGACAAGTCAGTCCAAGGCATTCTTCAGCACTGCACTCCTGTGTAAACCTTCCTGTGAATTCTCATCACACTTAGAACAAAATCTAAACAGCTTCCCGACTCTGCTCTTGCCCCCCTCTCACCTCATCTCCTGCACTTTTTCTTATCCATGGAGCTGATGCTTGTAGCACAAAGCCTTGTTCCTGTCTTAGGACCGTTTCACTTTGTCTTCCCTTTGTCTAGAAAGCTGAATAACAAGAAAGAAGATCAAAAAAAACATGGTGAAACATTTCTCTCTCTCTCTCTCGATATATATATATATATAGATATATATATATATCTAATATATATTATATATATAATATATATAATATATGTATTATATACACACACATATATATTATATATTATATATTATATATTATATATTATATATATTATATATTATATATTATATACCATATATATTATATACACACACACACATATATGTGTGTGTGTGTGTGTATGTATAGTCTTAAAAATGTCTTTCTTATTTATATCCCATTGACCAGAGTATTATCACGTGGTACCAATCTCACTTCAGGAGAATCCATGAAGTGTAGTCTTTCAGGCATTTGTAAAGAAATGCAAACCACTGTCTCTCCCTGAGGCCATTTGACATTTTTGACCAAGGCCAATCAAGTTCAAGAGAATCTCTCCCCCAGGGATTATTTCTCCATCATCTCCAAGTTCTAGCCTGTCTCACACAATATTACAACCACCCACAGGAAGGGGACATGTTTAGAAAAGGGAAAAATTGAGCTCACTGGGGTAACTTTATCCTTTGACCTGGACACTTTGACCTCTTGTACCACTGAACTTGGTACAATGTCTGAAGGACCCAGACATTAATAGCTCTTGGGGTAACTCATGACCAAATGAATACCCAACGTGTATAGTAAGTAGGGAGAAAGTAGAGAGTCTTCTAGGTCAAAGGGAGTGTAGGCTGGGTTGTCAGAAAAGTCTTGATGCATTTTTATATAAAAAACATAAAGATATATGTCATGACTTTTCTGATGACCCAATATTTTATAGAAGAGAATTCAGGATGAAAGGAATGAAACACTCCTCAACGCCAAAGCGTTGGCGTTATGATAGCTAACAGTGACCTTATGCTTCCTACAAGCTGTGTAGCGTGTTAGTAGTGTACCAGAGAAATTACTTCTCAGAACAAATATCTGAGGAGTATTCCCATTCCCCCCACCCTCTTTTTAGAGGTTTTTGCCTTAGGAGTTATGTACTTGATGGAGAGAGAGAGACAGAGACAGTGAGAGGGAAAGTAAGAAATGACCCCTCAGGGAGGATGGCCATGCCACAATCTGTTCTCTTCCATTCTCCCAGGATCTTGGACATGCATACACACATATTCAGTATGAATTTCAAGCCACTGGGGTCCAGGACTAGAGTCATGGTCAGCCATGTGGGAGTCCAGTGATGTAACTGCTACAGCATCTGCTGGTCCCCTCATTCCCGTTGTATAGATGAGTGCAGGGAGACTCCAGAGGGAAAGTAATGCCCTCAAGGTCACGTGATAGTGAATGGTGGAGTGTAATTCAAACCCAAACTGTCTGACTCCCAGTCAACACTTTACATCTGAATGACTCTAAATTCCCCAGAGTTTAATTCAGATTAAAGATTGAGATTGTCCTCCTCAAACTCTGACTGATGCCCTACTATGACACACATAGTGAGTTTGAGAATCCTGCCTAATGACTCTGAAGCACTGGCCAAGTGTCACCTGATCCAGTTACATGCAACAAGACACACATGTACATATGCCAAGACAATATTCCAATGCGAGGTGTCCCTGTGGGCAGCACCCAGCCAACTGTCTAACAAATGGCACTAGCAACTGAATGTTAAACTCTTTTGTAAGGTATAAATAAATAATAATGTGGAAAGAAGTTTGCTAAATGCAAGATGCCAGCTGTAATTTCAAGAAAATGTTGATTGCCTGCTTTAGGAACTACTTCACATAGCCTTGCTCCAGTACAGATTTTCCTTGTAAGGTAGCATAAAAAAAAAGAGAGAGAGAGATTTTTATTTTTGGTGTTTATTGTTTCATCGTCAGCAGCTGTGCCGATGTGGTGTTGATTATGTGGAGAAGAATTATTTTGATTATTGACAGTTGGCATTCTTCTCATAATTTGGAGTTCTTCATCTCAGAATTGTTTTCTCACCTCCTCTCCTGTATGCACATGAATAAAAACCTAAAAGCACTTGCCAGGATTCTTACTCAAGGCAGCTGTTAGGAGGAATGCAGCGGGAAGTTCACATGTAATTGAAAGTTAAACTACTTCTCTGTCGTTGCTCCTTTCGCTGAGCTTCACTTCACAGCAGAGGAGCTTGGGTGGTTCATCATGAGGGTCTGAAAGGAAAAAGAAAATACTCCTTTAATGGGTTACCTTTCCTCAGCATCCTTATCTGCTGGCTGGACACCCCTGTCCCTCTTAGTAGAGTTCATTCAGAATGTACATCAACAGGTTACCCGTCAGGGATGGCTAAGATAAATAGTCTATGCTACTTTCTGTATTTTTTCTTAAAAAACCAAAAATGATCCAAAGATCCCCCATTCAGGCAATTTTCAAATAGTTCATGTCTGGATTCGTCTGGTATCCTGTCTTGCCTCCTGTGCCCCCTGGTATTTCAACCTTAAAAGACTTGCCTCAAATGATGGGAATCCCATTTCCAGCTTCTCTCTTGGGATTAGCACGTTGGAGATAACTCTTCACCAAGAGGGGACAGAAGCCAGTAGAAAATCACTCAGCCTCTCCTCCTGTAGGAGGGCAGTTCTGAGAGGCGCTTACCTACTTCTCCAAGAAGCTCTTAGAACTGAACCCTCTTGTCTGCAGTGACATACTTCATCATCCTGGCTTTCTCACTTATGGGACCATCTCCTGGACCAATGACATGCACCCAAAACTGTGTCTTAGGCTCTGCTTTTGAGAAAACCCAAAACAAAACAGAAAGAACAAAATTTGTTTCTCTACCTAATTTTCTTTTCTCATTACCCAGATTTCATCTATTTTTATTTTTATGTAAGTATTATTTTTAAAAAATAACACAGGATTAATATAGGTACTTTGAATACACACACACACACACACACACACACACATATATATATATATATATACACATATATGTACATATATATGTGTATATATATATATAAATGTGAAAACAATATAAGGAGCATAATCTGAAAGTCAGCTTGCGGTGGAGATAGTACATGTACATCGTGGGCAGAGCTCAGTGTTGGGTCAGGAAACCCTGGATAGAATTGTGTCTCTTCCACATTCCAGTCATGTGAACTTGGCAGAGGTATTTGCTCTTCCTAGGCCTTAGTTCCATCTCCTGTGAAATAGAGTGAGCATTTTTACAGGCTTCTGATGCATATTCATTGACATGATGCATTGAACATGCTCACGTGGGGCTGAACATTCAGTAAGCATTGAGTGTATTTCCGTGATTACTAGGAAAAGCAAGTCTTCACTAAACCACATGCACCCTCCGATTCCTCATGGGAAACCATGAGTCTACTGTGCCTCCTTCTAAGACCTTTTCTATGTTTATACAAACATTCATTAAAAATACATATGTATGTGGACCTCGATATAGCTTACTTTCTTCCTTTTGTATGTATAGTAAACTTTTGTGTACATACTCTTCTGCATGTTTTATTTTGAATTTTAAACTAACATATTATGGACATTCTCCTGGATCAGAATACATACTTCTTGGGGCCAGCAGGTGGAATGGCAATTAAGGAGCTGGACTCCCACATGGACGATCACAGTTTGAGTTCTGGACCTGGTGGCTTGCTTTCTTACTCCCCTTCCTCTCTCCCTCAGCCCCCATATCTATCTTTCTCTGGTCAAATTTAAAAAAAGGAAGTAATTCCTTAAAAAAATGAATATATACATCTCTTCCGAAAGATGACTATGTGATTTCTTCTGCATGATTGAACCCATTGATGACAGTTAATTTTGTATCAACTTCATTGGGATGCAAGGTTTTACATTTGGTAACATTATTCTGGATATTTCTGTGAGGATTTTTTTTTTTGGATGGGTTTCACATTTTAATGGACAGATTTGGATAATACAGATGGCCCTCCTTAATGTCGGTGGGACTAGTGCAATCAGCTGAAGGCCTGAATGGAGAAGGCTGAGGGCATTGCCTCCTACCTAACTGCACGGAACTGGGATGCTGGCTTTTTCCTGCCTTCAGCTGGAACTAAAACATTGGCTCTCCCTGAATCTCAGGCCTGCCAGCATTTAGACCAGGACTACACTATGGGTTCTTCTGGCTTTAGGGGTTTGGGAACCAAACCATTGGTTCTCCTTGGTCTCATTTGCCTCTCACAGGTCTTGTAATTCTGCATAATTACATGAAGCAGTTCTTTATTAATAAACTACTCCCTCTTCCTCTTTCTCTCTTTATACACACACTCACATTCTTTTTTTAAAAGAAAACTATACATTTATTTCTTCAGAGAGAGAAAGAGGCATTTCCAAGACTCAGCAGGCCTGGATCATGAGCACTTATATGCTAACCCACGGCTCTTTGGACACACATACACACATACACACACACTTTTGGTTCTATTTCTCTGGTGAACTCTGACTAACATATTATTGCCCTACCCTTTCTTCTATTAATGCACATACCTGACCGCAAGCTTTCAGTGTTTTTAATAAAGCTGCAGACAACATCTTTGAGTGTCTCTTTCCTTGACCTTTAGAGTAGACTTGGAAATAGCATTATTTATCCTAAAAGACAGCCCTAGACTTCTCCTTCATGGGGCTTGTCTGGTGGTTCTAATGGGACTACTCACTGTGCCTTCCCTCCTCCTGAGGTTCTTATATTGTCTGTAGGCAGCACTGGCTTGTCAGCCAAGCTTACAGACTTCTTTCATCATTCTACTCTTTTTGTAGTTTTGCCTTTGGATTAAATCCTGTAATGTTACTTAAATTTTTGCAAATTTATGTCCTTTTCTCCCAAACTAATTCACCAACTCTCTGTGAATCCACTGCTCTGTCTTTTAGTCCCAGCAGTTCTCAACTGGGGGTGATATTGCCTCCCAGGTAAATTTGGTAATGCCTTGAGACATTTCTGTCATGACCGGTGAATGCTACTAAACATCCTGAAAATGCACAGAACAGTCCCCACCACAGACTGTGAGCTGACATCAGATGTTGAGGTTGAGAAACCCTGATGTAGTGTAAAGAAATTCAGGTTTATTCTATTGTGTTCTAGAATTTTCTCTTTTTTTGGGGGGGAGGGAGATTTTTGCTATAGGGCGCGTGTGCTTGCCAGACAGACAGAGACAGACAGAGAGGCAGAAAGCGAGAAATCACCCCTCCCAGGGGGGATGGCCACACAGCAATCCTTTCTCCTCCATTCTCCTCTTGGGATCTTGGGCACGCACGCACATGCGCCCAGTGTGAGCTTTAAGCCACCGGGTCCGGGACACAAACTGCGGTCAACTACATGGGAGTCCAGTGACATAGCCATTACGCTAACTGCTGGTCCCAGTGTTCTAGAATTTTCTAGGGCACTGCTTAGGTTCCTAGGAGTAGGGTGGCTTATGGAATTTTGGTGTTTTAGTAGGCAGAAATCTAAAGATAGCCACACAAGATTCCTATCTCCTGTCTATTCAATCAAATGCTGATCTAGTTACTAATGTGAAGGAAATTTGCAGATGTAATTCAAGTCCTAAGTCAGTTTGCTTTAAGAGACAGATTTTGCACATGGTCCTGACCCAGCCAGGTAAGGCATGTGTGTGTACATGCCCCAAATCCCAAGAAGAGAATGGAGGGGGTGATTTCTCACTTTCTCTCTCTCTCTTTCTCTTTGAGTCTCTCTGGTTAGTGCATGCACCCTATAGTAAATGAAAAAATTAAAAAATTTATAAAGAAAAAAGGAGGATATCTTTTTACTAATTAAAAATGAATGTAATAATTAGCTGACCTCTTTTCTGAAATGATATGGTGTATACATATAGTGCTTAAACACTGCGTTTTTGGCCTCAGATAGACATAGGTTTTGATACTGTTTTGACACGTACAACTTATGTGACTCTTGGCTTTTATAAGTCTCAGTTTTCCTATCTGTCAAATGGGGGAAAATCTCCCTACATTGTAGGATTATGATCAGGACTGAATCATACAATCCTTGTAAAATATTTAGCACAGAGTTTATCTCATACCCAGTGCTCAATTAATGTAGTATATTAGTGGGAGTCAGAGTTACCATCATGAACTTAGCTGGACTGAATAACTACCAAAGGTCTTTGAGTTTATTGTCTTATAAAGATATTCAGAACATACTGCTTTTGGTCATTGCCCTCTATCTTTAAAATATTGATGCACGTCTATGAAGCATGGCTGGTGTATTAGAAAAGAAACTAAAGTTTCAAAGGAATGAATAGTCATTTCTCAAGGAATTTTCTCACCATCCACATTTCCTTCTTTTTCTACACAGGCATCATTAATCTTGTTTGACATGCCAACAGTTTTTAGAATCATCTGCTATGAACTGGAAGTCTACAGACTTCAGGATTGTAATAATACTGAGCATTTAATTTGGGTCTAGTTCATTTTCAAGCAATTAACGTGTATTAGCTCTTTGATCCTCACACCAACTCTACAAAGTATGCACTTTTATCCTGTTATACAAATAAAAGAGGTTAAGTAACTTGCAAAATGTAAGACAGGTAATTGGTGGAGCCAACTGGTGGAGCCAGGATTCAAACTGAGGCAATCTGACCCTAAGACCAATGAACTTAAACTGCTATACATTGATGTTATGGAGAAAGACTTTTTGGGAGGCATTGAGCAGAGGCTAGTGCCAGGGAAATTCTTGCATAGTAAGAGGAGGGAGGGTTTGTGGGTGACCAAATGATGGTTGAACCCACTCTAAAGGTCTTTATAATGAGGAACTCTATTCTACAGAATGTCCATAACACATAGCAAGAGGTACCTCATTGCCCCAAGCAATCCAGCTGTAAGACACAACTCATGCCACTTACTAGCTACATAGATTTGGGCAAGGCATTACACTTCCATGGATCTTAGATACTTCATTTGACTAGTGGAAATAGTCAGATCTCCGTCTCCTTCTCAGACTCACTGTGAGTATCAAGAGAATAATGCATGCAAATAAACTTTAGAACACACAAAATATGCATGTGTCGTAATAAACACATTAACATACCCTCTCAGCTGAGATTCTAGACTCTGGGCTTTAGCATACTCCTTTTTTTTTTTTTTTTTTTTTTTTGAGAGGTTTTTGCTATAGGGCGCGTGCGCTCGCCAGATAGACAGAGAGAGACAGAGAGAGACAGAGAGACAGAAAACAAGGAATCACCCCCCAGGGGGGAATGGCCATGCCTCAATCCCTTTTCCTCCATTCTCCTCTCGGGATCTTGGGCATGCATGAATGCACGCACGCACACGTGCCTGGCGTGAGTTTTAAGCCACCGGGTCCAGGATGTGAACTGTGGTCGACTTCATGGGAGTCCAGCGACATAGCCATTACGCTAACTGCTGGTCTCAGCATACTCCTTTTATAAATTTGAATTTTATTGTTTTCTGTGATTTTGAGAAGAGACTCTCAAGGCAGAAGGAACTAGTGATATGTCTGTTATCCTATCATGAGTTGATCCCTTTAATCCATTATCTATTTCCCCCTTCCCATCAGCATCTTTAAATAGACCAACTTTCTTGGGCTTAATCTCCTTTCTTGACTTCCAGGCTCATGGCCTACCATTTAAGGACACAGTCTCCAAGGATTTTGTGGTGATGCAGGATAAAGTCTTTCTTGGGAGGATAACAGTCCTGGCTCTAAAGCTGACCTAAAAGAGCTATTAGAGAAGTGTTCTTTGGAAGTGTTGTGCCTTCTTTGAAGATATTAGACAAATAAGAGTAGGACAAATTTATTTAATTTCTTAGCAATACCCAAGTCCTTCAACTTAAAATTTCTGAAGACTGTAGACAGACTAACCAAAGCCAAAGCACTATATGTGGTTTACTTCAAAATCATTTTGTCCTGGATCTAATGTCCAGCACCAGCAAGAGGTCTGAGCATGGGAGTCATCCAGTTCCAAGAAGAAAGAGCTAACAAGGGAAACATGCAGTTTATGACTTCCCAGCTCCTTTTCTACCTGGGACAAGAGGATTCCTGGGGCCAGACACTCTGTATGGAGGGCTTTCAAAATTGGAGGAACTCCTCCTTTATTTTGAATTGCAAAGCCTAGCATGAATTTCTACCACTCTTGGGGGCTGGTTAGCAGACAAACTTTGCTCTGTGAGTTCCATATTGTAAAGAAATAATATCACACTGAAATAAGTCAAATGTCAGACATCTCTTCTCTTCCATTTTCTTCTCTATTGCATTTCATGTTGTTCTGTGCAATCTTACTTAGTTACTAGCTGTTCTATGCTCTGCCACTCTGTTCTATCCAAACTTAGGATTTTTTTATTCTATCTTGTTCTGGCCCATGCCATCCTATTCCAAGGCTATGTACAAGGTACTGCAAAAAATCTGTGGGAAAATGAAATTAAAATATGAGTTGGGGACTACTGTCAAATAGGAGACTGGAGGTTAAGGAGAGGAGATAGAGGGAAGCCTTGGAACTTTGACTTTTTACTTTAAAAGTATTGTATTAAAGTAGTATTTATCTTGATTATTGAGTTTTCTGTTGCCCCTTTAAATTTTTCACTCTTATTCTAGTCCTAATTGCTGACCTTTCCAAAATTCTAATTCTGTTGGGGATGTCCACTGGTGTGATGTTCTCTGCTGGAGCATACTATGCTACCTCCTACCTTGTCAAAATCTCTGAAAGATCTTTTTTTTTTTTTTTTTTTTTTTATCCTTTGTCATCACCTCTTCTAGTTGTGTCCACTGACATTTTCCAATCAAT
Organism: Tupaia tana; assembly: GCA_026018925.1. Classification (NCBI taxonomy): domain Eukaryota; kingdom Metazoa; phylum Chordata; class Mammalia; order Scandentia; family Tupaiidae; genus Tupaia; species Tupaia tana. Next base: position 7,497,073 of record JAKSZU010000018.1, read on the forward strand.
CCCATCTCTGTCCTGTTGTGAAAACTGCCACATAAACGGTAAACTCCTTAAGGATAGCAACTGCACTATTTACACCATTTTATCCCTAGCACCCTGGCCTGATGCATGACACATAGAAAGTATTCAATAAATATTTTATAAATAAGTTAATGAATGTCTGTATTGTTAATTAGATTTTAATTTACCCCAAATGTAAAAAGTGATCTTGGAAAAAATGTTCTGGTCTCCTCTAGAGTCTGATGATCCCTGAAAAATGGGGAATAAAATAAACCCGAGGAGACAGGATGTTCCCAAACTCTGAGATCATCATTGTAATCCTCTACATTAGAAAGGTCTTTATGATTCACAAAGACCTTTCACATCCATTATGTCATTCAACATAAAAAAAATAATTAAAAAAAAAAGGCAAGAAATGACCTCAGGGTCACCTGAACATGGAACTCAATCTTTTACAAATGATTTAAAACCCACTCTGTCTTGCTACAGATATTGCTTACAGAAAACTTCAGGCCCAGAAATGCTACCCGACTTGATTTAGCTTAAAGAAACCTTTTGTGACCTTATAAACAAACATGGCCCATTGGGAACCCAAGTGGAATTTCAGAATTTTGAAGATGAGCTGAGAGAATTTGCTCAGAAAAGGGACATATTAAAACAATCTCTACCAAAGGAGTGAAAACAATAAAGAGATTGACTCAGAAGAGAACAAAAAGGCCAATGCAAGCAGTGTGTGCCTTACTCATTATAATTGTTGACTGTGTAGCAATAATGTTTGGGAACATTGCAATCTCAGGAGCAGGCTTATAATGTTGTTCAGCTGCTCATATGGATGGGCGGCCTTACATAAACTCTGATTGCTCATGGAAAGAGCTTCTTATCCTTAAAGCATGCTTTCAGAATGGACCAAGCAAGGCTGATTAAAAGACATTTTTATGAATATAAATGTCAGCTTTTAAATGCCCATCTGCTGATATAATGCTATGTGTTCATGTGTGTGTGGGATGTGTTTTGACCTTATGTCCTGAGTGAGTAGGTTAGGCCAGTTCATTAACTGAGTTCTTGAAAGACAGAGAGAGACAAGGGCTATATTGGTCAGGCAAGAAACAGACGTTTCAAATGGTTCAAGTGGAGGGATTTTATTGACCATGATATGGACAGGGTTACAAAATGAGTCAAAGGTAAGTAAGTTAAGTAAGGCCCCTAGACACTAACAATAATAAGTTGTTTCAATAAGAAGGGTGTATGGGACGTAGATGGTATAGTGGTTACATTGCTGGACTCCCACATAGTTAGTTGACTGCAGTTCAAGTCCCAGACCTGGTGGCTTAAAACTCACACTGGGCACGTGTGTATACATGTCCAAAATCCCAAGAAGAGAATGGAGAAGGGATTGAGGAGTAGACACCCCCTGGGGGGGGTGATATCTGTCTTTCTGTCTTTCTGTCTCTCTAGTGAGCACACATGCAGTATAGCAAAAAACTCTGTCACTCTCTCTGAAAAAAAAAAAAAAAGAGTGTGCATAGCACTTTGGGAACTCGGTGAGAACTGGAGATGTGGAGGAAGGAGCTACCAGAGATATGCTGAGGCAGGGAAGAAATACTGGACTTTTTCTCTTTTCACCTCTGATCTTCCACAGACATCCCCTGCATTGACCAAACTCAACTGGAGGCTACAGTCAAGGGAACCTGGGAGATACAGTCCTCTGGGGCTCCCTGGGCATAGAAGGGGACTGGAAATGTAGAGGCTGGATCTGAGTGGGGCAGATGGAAGAAGAATCAGCACAAGCCTTGAATGTGGTCTTGCACTTTTTTTGTTTCATCTCCCCGGCCGTGTGGTTCTCATTGTGTGTCTGGTGTTTCTTTCTCTTTCCAGCTGGCCTTGGAGCTCCTCAAGGAATGCCTCAGGAATATGACCAAATGACAGCATGATTTGGGACATCCATTTATTGAGTTCATGGGGAAGCTAAACAGGGTTCAACAAACTCTTTCTGTAAAGACTAAATTGTAAATGTTTTAGTCCTTGTGGGCCATACCATCTTTGTCTCAGCTATTCAACTCTGCTCTTGTAAGCTCCAGAATCTATAGATAACACATAAGTGAATGAGTGTGGCTTTGTGCCAGTAAGACTTCATTTGCAAAATAGGTAATGGGATGAATCTGCAGATCACAGTTTGCTGAACCCTGTGCAGAAGTCTCACACTTGTCAGATGGTTTGTATGTTGAGTCCGGCAGCTGAGTTATTCAGTTTCTGTGTAGTAGTAGTGATAGCAGCAGCATCCTCATTAAACCTTTTTGGTAAGGGCCTGCTTCCACTTAGTTTCTGCCCCATGTGTCACATACATTGAAGCAAATGCCCTGATGGACACATCACGGTCAGCTTTGGTGGAATCCTTTACCATACATGAAATGAGCACATAAATAATTCACCCTAATACGTAAGTGACTCAAGCTATCCCTAGTGGGGTATGTGTGCAAGTCTGTGTGTTGTGTTGTTTATCCTGAGTGAAAGGGCAACCTGAGAATTATGTGTGGATCGGATGGGTGTAGCCCAAAGGCACACAATTTAGCTTCTAGTTTAGCCAGCAGGCTTTGAGGTGCATGTGAGCCCCAGTTAAAACTTCAGGCAATTTCCGATGGAAGTGGGATGAGAGCTCATCTAATGTGTGGAAATAAACAAAGCCTTTCCAAATGATAACAAAAGAGGCCAAGCATTCCGAGCTTCCTGTCGCAGGGAAGTCAGTCACCATCACTTGCGTTTGGCAGAGACTCAAAGGCAGGCAGGCGAGCAGGAAAGCTTCCTACATAAAAAACAGATGGTTTCAGGTGATTCTTGGTTGGAGGTCACTGGCAGTGGGAAGCTGGAGTCTGGCTATCCAGAAGCGGGGCATGCTACATGATGGGTTTGGGAAAATTGTCTTTCTCTAGTTGGTCCCAAGTTGGAAGCAGAGACAAAAACTAGGAAATACTAAGACCTGCTTGCTTTGGGTTAGTTAATTGGTGCAGAGGTTGTGGCTTGGCTTCCGGGATTGCCTGCTGCAGAGAATGTGGGTCAGAGTGCTATGGTGGTACATGGTCTGGCTGTTGTCTGTTTGTGTGGTTGGTCTCTTCTATTATATAGGTTACTGCTCTCTCTCCTGATCCTGTCACCTTCTAGATGACGTGAAGACAGGAAGAGCATCTCAGCGTCTAGCTTCTCTGGGCTACACCAATTTACACAGGTCACTGTGATCTTTCCCAGTTTGGACAGTAGAGCCTGTGGGTAGAGCAGGTGACTCAAAATAATCTGTAGCCACATGGTGACCATAACACCAACTTAACCAATGGCACCTGGAGAAGCCTCTCTTATTTTCTATAAAACTCAGCCTGAAGTCGACCTTTTAACATAAATCTAGAATTCTTCCCTTAATGACCTTATTCATGTCAACATAACCCCCTTGGGATTCCTCCCCAGATCTCTGCATCAGTTGGACTCAAGCAGATCCTGTGTGAGCTCTTCTCCTGTCACTGATTCCTCCATTTGCATGTGATTTTTCTTATTCTAATTTTATCACAGCAGGAGATATCCTGGAGCCAGGGTGCCCCAGTATAGAGTGCTCCTACCAAAAACAGGACCCCATCCAGGTGTTCTGGGTTTCTCTCACGTGTGGTTAAAATTTTGCAAGTTGTTTCACAGATCTATTTTCTATTTTTGCTGTAATTCTTTCTCTTCACAAGATCAATATCTCCTCAACATTTGGCAGAGTTGTACAGTTTACCATGAATTTTTTGAATTACTGGGTGCCTTTCTTTTCTAAAATGAAATATACAACCCTTTGAATTTTGTTTCTGATTAGCGTTTTTCTCTCTCAACAGAAACCACTACCTTCTTTGCTATGACAGAGACAAGCCCTGCAGACAGCTCATTTTTATGTGTGTGCTTTTGCTCACCTGAGTAAAGTGATAAAATTCTTTTTCACAGGCTCGCAGATCCCTGGAGCAAAAAGAGAGCTCTGAGGTCCGGGAGGCTAATATTCTCTAAATGTGGTACATAGACCACTGGGAGTATGCAAGCTGATATTAGCTAAGCATTTTAAATGATGCTAGTTATGTATTTACCTCAATCCTATTAGAAAAAATTATATAACCAGTACATTAAACCACATGAGTTCATAAATATTATTGTCTAGGATGAGGCTGGAGCAGATGGTGCCTTGGAAACTTACTGTAATCAGTACATATGAATTAGAGGTGTTGTCAGGTAATACTGGAGATGACAGTGATCGTCAAAGTAGAATATTTGGAAGCCCAGATTTGCTCCAACCTCCTCAGTGTTACACACAGGAAACTGAAGCTCTGAAAAACCGAAAGGTTTGTTCAAGACATCAGTTCTACAGAAGTTAGGACAAGGGTTAGATCACTATTAGCCAGATTTCCAATGTTTTTTACAATTAAGTTTCAAAAGATCCCTTCGTGGCAACTGTGAGTTCAGTTCAAGAATGAACACTGTGACCAAGTCCTTAGAAGGCCACTTGAGGTTGAGTTTCAAGCCTTTGAAGCCGAACAAAGGCTTATTCTAACTACTTAGTGAATTACCTGAGAAAGTCCAAAAGCCTCATTCTCAAAGACAAAAATTGGTCGTTTATTGGATCTTGAACAACAGAAACTCCACTGGATAACAAGGTAAATGAATGCATCACGCTATTCACCAAAGTGGAGGCCCACAAGCTTCTGGTGGCTTCCGGTAATGGGAGATTCAGAATGCAGTTAATGGGTTAGTGTAGTTTTTATTGTAAAAGCAAACTAAATTAAACTGATAGTTTTAATTAAATTTGAATTGGCTGTGATTTTATTCAGTTTTAAAGGCCACTTGAGACACTAGCATTGCACTTAAAATCTAGTGTTGTAATTAGTGACATCGACATTTATTATAATGGTTACTGCACTTTATTGAATTTATTCAGGAGTAAACAAAAGCTCAGCATCTAAAGAGCTTGCATTCAAGGGTATGTTGGCTTTGGAAGCTGTTTTTTCTCTGTTAAAACACCAGGTGATAATGCGGATCTTGAAAAGAGAAGTTCTTGGTTTAGCCATCCAGCCAGAGGCTAGGACCTTGGGCTATCTCAAGCTGGAACTGTCCCCAAATGTTGTAATCAAGGTTTTACTGTACACTTTGCATGGAAAATACAAGTGTGGTGCATGTTTAAGCATCCTCAGCACCCCCCCCCCCCCCCCCGCAATACCTCTGGAGTTAAAGCTCCATCGTACCTACTGCACATTTGTGTCCCCTCAAAATTAATATGTTGAGGGACCAGCAGTTAGTGTAACGGCTACCTCGCTGGATTCCCACGTAGTCGACCACGGTTTGAGTCCCGGACCCAGTGGCTTAAACTCATGCTGGGTGTGTGTGCTTGCGTGCCCAAGATCCCGAGAGGAGAATGGAGGAGAAGGGATTGCGGCGTGGCCATCCTCCCTGGGGGGTGATTTCTCACTTTCTGTCTCTCTGTCTCTCTCTGTCTGGCGAGCGCACGCGCCCTATAGCGAAAACCTCTCCAAAAAAAGAAAAAGAAAAAAAAAAACTGAAAAGAAAAAAAATCAGTATGTTGAAACGCTGACTCTCAATGTGATGGTATTTGGAAGTGAGGCCTTTGGGAGGTATTGGGGTTCAGATGAGGTCACGAGGATGAAGCCCCCATACCGAGATTAGTGCCCTTATAAAAAGAGAAAGAGACTAGAGCTGCCTTTCTCTCTACCATGGGAAGATACCCCCTGCAAGCCAGGAAAGGGCCTTTGCCAGGAACTGAATTGACTGGCATCTTGATCTGCTACATCTCAGTCTTCAAAACAGTGAGAAATAAGTTTCTGTTTGTTAAGCCACCAGTATTTGTTATAGTTTTCCAAATGGACTAAGTTAGGCCACAAGTCTAGATTTGACGACACTATGAAGCAACTGTAAATTTGGTCCGGAAGTCAGAAATGCTCTAATGAGGCTCTAGAAAATGTTGAGAGAGACTACACGCTTTCTGAGTGCAGTGTCTTGGTGCTTAGTATTATTAATTTCAGACAAATTGGAGTCTCAGTAAAACAATAAACGTGCAACATCATGGGAGAGAAGCTTGTTAAAAAAGAATCTCCAGTACTTCAACTTGAGAAATTCTGGTTTAGAAAGGTAGGAAAGAGGAAAGAGACAATTTAACCCCTTTATCTTATTGTATCTCATTCTCACTACAGAACACTTCTAACACCACTTGTCAGAATTGAGTTGTTCCACACATCAATTTAATTATTCTACAGACTTGCAAACTAGATATCCTCTAATTCAATTAAATGCTGGTGCTATATCTGGAATTCAAGTCTGATCCAACAGGTTGAGGACTCAGTCCCACAAGACTGTCCTTTACTCAACTTCAAAGGTCTCTAGAATTTCCAATGACCTGGCTATAAATTGGGGGTTAACATGACTCCCTTCTCAGCTTTGATCATTTGCTAGAATGACTCACAGAACTAGGAAAGCCTTTTGCCTATGTTTACTGAATTATTATAAAGGATACAGATGAACCACCAGGCAAAAGAGATGCACAGGGCAAGGTTTTTGGGAAAGGGTGTAGAGTGCCCATGGCTTCTCCAGCACACCATTCTCCAATGTCCTATTCGTGTTCAAACTCTTTAAGCCTCCTAGTGTAGGGAGTTTTACAGATGCTTCATCAAGTGGGCATGATTGATTATCAACTCAACCTTTAACCCCTCTCCTCTTCCAGGAAGATGGGAGGTGAGGCTGAATGTTCCAAGCTTCTAATCATGACTTGGTCTTTCCAGGGACCAACCTCATCCAGTAGCCCACCAAGAGTCACATCATTAGAGCAGAAGACACTTCTATCACCCAGGGGATTCCAATGGATTTAGGAGCTCTATGTCAGGAACCAGGTCAAAGACCAAATGTTAGAATGAAAGATTCTCCTAACATCCCTATTGTTCAGAAAATTACTTCAAAGTAAGTGCATGAGTGAAACTTTATTTTGAGAAACTTTATAGCATTAATTTAGTCTAATGGAATCCTTAAAAGATCAATTGGTAAACAGAAATTGTACTCTCTCCTCAGAGGGTCACTATATCCCATACTCTGTTATGATGTACATATGAAGACAACCTTTTCAAAATTATTTGACTAGAGTGAGATTAAAGTAAGGATTTTATTTTTAGTTAAAAAAATACAGAGATATTTTAACATGAAAAATGAATTAACTTTGGTCCATTCAATCAGCCTCTTCAGCAGCAAATGAATATGTCACTGACTGACATATTCTTCCAGATATTTGCCATTTTTATTTATAAGTATAGAGGAAAGTAAATGTTTTTCTATGATATTTTTCCTACTTGTTACTTTGTTCTGAATTCTGAGGGATTTCTTCTACTCTTTTTTTTATGTTCTTGGGCTATTCCTTTTATGTGATAACCCATTCTTGCTTTATGGTTAGAAATACTTTGCCAGTGTTTTAAAATCTAATGTATAGAGTTTTTCATTTTTTCTTTGCTTTAGTGTGTGTGTTTATATACGGTCTCTGTTTTCTCTATGACTGTATTTCTTGTTGTTTCTCTTGATCTTTCTCCAACAAACAACCAGCATTTCTTCTCTTTTGCTTTTTTTATAATGTATTTTCCTCTTTATTTTTTCTTTCCTTTCTTTCTTTCTTTCTTTCTTTCTTTCTTTCTTTCTTTCTTTCTTTTTTTTTTTTTTTTTTTTAAGGTTTTCACTATTAGATGCTTGCACTTACTGGAGAGAGAGACAGAGAGAGACAGTAAGAGAGAGAAAGTGAAAAATCACCCTCCCCCACGCCCAGTGGGTATAGCTATGCTGCAATCTCTTCTCCTTTATTCTTCTTCTGGGATTTTGGGCATACATACACATACACCAGGCATGATTGGCATGATTTTCAAACCACCAGTTCTGGGACTTGAACTGTAGCTGGCCATTTTGGAGTCCAACACCTTCAACCATTACGCCACCTGCTGGTCCCCAAACTACCAGTATTTCTAAAATGCATAATGATTCTCATAATCTTTCATATGTGAGAATGAGGCATTAGGAAGACTTAGTAGGAACTTTGGACAAGGGTAGTTGACTGGCAGCTTTCTCTTTGTGGATAGTAGACAAGAGTCTGGGTATTTGTCTATGGAACCCTGGCTACCAGCCTGTAGGATGTTTCCCTGAGAGACTTCCACACCTATACTCACCCTGGCTGCTCTGATTTTTTTCTGCTAATTCACTTTCTTTGTGGAAAGAGTCCTTTTGTTGTTTTTTTTTTCCTTGAGGTTGTTTTCACTACAGGTTTCTAAACACTTGCTTTTAGAATATTCTAAACACAAGGACAAATGGACTATCTATGTGCAGAACTTCAATCAACCCTGCTTTTTTCCTGTTTTCATTTATGTGCTGGTGTTTATGAGTTTCACGTCCCAGGGGGTTTCTATTTATAAGAGTGAGAGGTCAAAACTCAGAATTTGTCAAGAGAGTGTTAAGTTCTTACTAAGTAAATAGTCTGAAATTCAAACAAGTTGACTGTTAACAAATAAAAAATACCAGGAAGACAAACAGGATGTTTTAGTAGTAAACAAGAATTGGGATACATCTACATTTCGATGAATTTTAGATTTGAATATGAAGGAATTGTGTCTTTAAAGAGTTATGAACTCTGATGAAAAGTGGAAACAAATCTGAATCATTTGCATCTGATTCCTTCAATTCACACTCATTGATTTGGAATCTATAGAACCCGAGACTACTTAATAACAATCAATCAAACAATCAAACAAACAGCAAAGAAAAATCTCAAACTCAATGAACATGGAGGCAACAGGAAAAAGTCAGGTATAATTTGTTTTGAATCAATATAAACCCAGTTAGTTCCTGTGGTCAATATAGACCTGTGGAACACTAAATATCAACTTAAGAATTCCAAATTTTGTTCATAATGGCTATAATAGTCAACAAAATATTTTAGACCTTGGTACTGCTTTATGAGTGAATTAAAACAGACTCCTAATTATAAAGATATGAAAATGAAGGAAGCCATATTGGGAATACATTAAAATTTTTGGCTTTAAACTTAGGTAGACCTGGGTTCTCCTCTGAAATGGCCTGAAGTTAATACTGTGACTTCTGCTTGCAGGTCGCTGTCCAGGATTGATGACATGTCCCCCCTCTTTTGAAAGATTTTTTCTATAGGGTGCTCACCAGAGATACAGATAGAGACAGAGAGACAGGAAGTGAGAAACCACTCCCAGGGGGGATGACCATGCTGCAATCCCTTCTTCTCCATTCTCCTCTTGGGACTTTGGGAATGCACACACATGCAACCGGTATGACTTTTCAAGCTGCCGGGTTCAGGACTCGAACTGTTGTCAGCCATGTGGGAACCCAGCAAAGTAACTGCTACACCATCTGCTGGTTCCTACGTGGCCCTATTGTCACTGCAGGAGGGAGATTTTGGGGAACATGGAATTACACACAGACTACTTGGTGAGCATTAGCTTCCTTTGCCAAAATAAACATCATTATTATCAAATTCAAAGAGATGAAATATCTTTTGTTTAGATTTCTTGAACAGGTTGTTGATGTGGTTATGACTAGAAGCAAGATAAGAAATTTTGAGCCATAGTTGAAGACTATTTACAAAGGCCTATTATTTTACATATGGTGAAACTTAAGCTCCTAGAGTTGAGCAAAGTTCTCAAGAAGTGAAATAAATTAGAAGCAAAACTTAATCTTGCTCTTTCTGCTTAACCACTCTGTTTTTTCTCTCATGGAGCTTTCTGTAGTACCATTTAACAATTATTTCTATGACGTTTTTCCTTCAAATTACTGAATTGTTTATTATCACCTAGAAAGAATAAGTCTTTCAATGAAATGTATGAGCATGTAAATTTTATGATAATGAGAAACGTTTCCTTCTAAAACTAGGATAGAGCATCTGGAAACATAAAACACACATTAAAATGACTGAAGAGCCCCCTCCCTCCCAATCAAAGTAATTAAAGTTTGGTTGCAAAGATTTTTGTTAAGATAAGGAAATGCTTCCTAAGTTCTATAATGATGAAGTCTTGTCACAATGACAAAACAGTCTTCTAACATATGGATACTGTTGATGTTTCATTGTTGAAGGGCATTCTTCTGGAACTATGATCTGAATTATGAGATCTCAGTGCAATTATGTGAAGTAAGTGGGCGCTCTCTTTTAACGAGGTTGGACTTCTATTTGGTTGGGGGGATAGAAATGACTACAGATTATTTGACATATTTCCCATTGAGAGGTCAGGGCCAGTTGAGAGCATAGGCTGTAGAAATATGAAGGTGGAAGTGATATTGTGCCAGTTCCCAGGCCAATGCTAAGGGAACTTCTATTTCTTTTCTTAAGGTACTTGTTTTGGGAGCTGTAAGTCTTCATATGGATGGGCTTGAACCTATGAGAAGAGAGGGGTCTAGCCATACATAGCTTACTAGACTTTCCTGCCAAAGAACCAGACATGGGAATGAAGACATCCTCTTGGAAATAGATCCCTCAGCCTCAGTTGCCCCACCTAAGGCCACATAGTCCAAACTCCCTGGCTGACCCTTTTCTGAATTCCTAGTTAACAGCACTGTGAACAAAGTAAAATGCCTTTTTTAAGCCATGAACTCTTTTATTGCTTTGTTATGCAGCAATCGTTAACTGATAGTCTGTCACATATGGTTCCTGTTTGTGTAAGTTCTGGAACCAGACTGCTTTTTTTCTTTTTTTTTTTTTCCAAGTTTATTTTTTCCTTCTTTCTATCTTCTATATTTTGCTCTTCTTTCTTTCTTTCTCTTTCTAGAATTAGAGATAGATATCCTCTACATATCTTATCATGCTGCAATTCACCTTCCAGTCTTCCAACTGAGCCTGGATAGCTTAGGTTTGAATTCTGTCTCCATAACTTAGTAGCCGTTTAACCTAAGGCAAATTATTTAAATTTTCTCTGCCTCAGTTTCTTTATCTATGCAATTAGGATACTGTAATTTACCTCAGAAGGTTGTTGTGAGGATTAAACATACTAATGCATGTCCTTAACGTGTTATTCAATGAGCAATTATTCCACAGATACTTTTCTGCGGTCCTACCACATGCCAAATACTGCTCTAGACACTAGAGGCATTTCTAAAAATGCTGGTAAAAAGTCTTGCCCTCATTACATTTCACTTTTGGTTAAGAGTTATTATTCTACATACAGTTGAAACAAACAGCAAAGCCCAGGACTTGTGGAATCAAGGGGCTTCTTATTAGACCCTGTAAGACCCAAGATACATTTACCCAGTGTGTGTTCATTTGTCACAATTCTTCACAGCCCCACTTTCTTATGTGAATTTTCTTTGTGGCAAAGTCACTTACGACAGTGATCATGGTGATGTATGGTGACAACCATCAAAAACAGCTTTCAAAGGAAAGCCACTATGTAACCATGGTGAAATTGAACTTTCTGAGTCAGTGTCCTTACGTGTAAAATGGACCGATTATATTGAAGGAAATTTAACATCTTACATACTGCTGATAATTTGTGTGTACTTCAGAGGACGTGACAGGACATTCGTGTGGAGAGAGACGGGCCCATTGTCTGTTGTTAAAGGTGAGGGGTTTAGATCTATGGGAGCGGTATTTTCTAAACGTGTATACGCGGTCTATGTATAATCACAATTTTGGAGACAATAGAAAAGCATATTTAAGATGTGATTTGGAAAGGGTGAGGCCAGTTGCTGCCCTGTTGCCCTCGTTGCTGAGTTGTGCCGATGAAGTTGGCTTGAAGAGAATGTTTGTGCCTCCAGGAGGCTCCTCTCTCAGATTCAGCAGGCATCATCCTCCATCTCTTGTCAAATTCATATCCTTTTTTTTTTTTTTATACCACATACTTAACCTTTAAAAATTATTATTACTATTTATATATTCAATAGCTATCCATCATTTAGATTGTAAAGAGATTTTACCCAACATGATGCACGCCACACACCAGGTGAGTTGAGAATACTATACGTGACATCATCAACAGGCAACAAACTGTATCTGTATCTCACAAATGTTTATCTCCTTTTTATACCAGGGCAATTCCTCTTATTTACTGTCGTCACTGATATCTGCTTGAAGCTTTATGAGGTCATAGTCTCATTTATTTGTGCAACTATCTAATGCCTGCTGTACACAGGTAACAGTAATGTTCTGTGTTAATTGCACCCAGAGATGTTTTCCCAGGACCATGTGAGAGCTTGGGAAGAAGCTCTTCTTCTAGAGTAGGAATCTCAGGACAGAGCCCAAGGACCGCTGTGGTTTTTGCCTCGCCATCACGCATTGCCTCTCTGTGCAGATAACAGACCTCTTTTTTGTGAAGAATGAATCCTGTATGTTCCTGGTGGGGCCGACTCTGACTGTATGTTCCTGGTGGGGCCCGGTATACTGGCCATGTGACTCAGATGAATAAATGCTGCCTGGACATTTTATGACAATCATGGACAGAGACTCATTTTACCAGGGTTGCTACCTGATGGATTGACAGTTTTGGGTGGCAACTGTTAGGGCATTTTTCCTATCATTTGAAGAAATTCTGTCTATAAAAGGAACATATACTAAAACAACTGAAGGGATGCCCTTCTATGTTTGGTTGCAAAGATTTATGTCAGTATCAGAAAATATACTCTTAAATTTTAGAGTACTGCTAGCCTGTTACGGTGATGATATTCCCTTGAGCTCTTGGGACATTCGTTACTAAGAATGGACTAAGAATGAAATCAAAGAACAGAGGAAAGCAGACCTAAAAGAAGGGGAAAGACAAAGTCTGAATAATAGCATGCAAGCTCCTGGATCCAGCCATGCCTGCAGCTAGACATTAGTCCTGTATTTCTTACTATATGATCTAAAGAATTGTTCCACATCTTTCCACTTTTCTTTTTTTCTCCTTCTCCTTCTTTTTTCTGTTTTGCCTATGCTAGTTTGGGGAATATTTCTATTATCTTCAAGTATAGAAAGCCTTCTGGCCTAGACAACAGTTGAGCACCTGAGCTAAGTAATTTTTAATTTTTATTTTAATTCATTAATTTCTTCAATGAGAGACAGAGACTGAGACAGAGAGGGAGTAAAAGTCATCCCCAACAAAATCCTTACAGCATGATCAACTGCTAGCCTGAGCCGCCGGGATTGCTGGCACAGGTAGACGTTGGGATGTGAACCATGTGGCTTAATCATGGTGGAGCTCTGTGTTAACCACTGTGACACTTTGCCTGGCCCATAGCTGAATTATAATTGATGCATAAGAATTCCTCAAATAAAACGAACGTGGTGACTAAAGTGGGTGAGACTTTCCAGCGAAGGAACATATAAATGAAGCTTGGGGAAATATTGTCTAAGGAAAATATCTATACAAAATAACTCTGCAATGGTCATTGTCATTGATTCAGCCTTCTCACTTGGAAAAATACTGCTGTAGAGTGGCCAAAATTAATTTGTAAATGATACACACAAGACCGTGGCTTCTGAGTAAAATTTACAAAACACTAATGAATTAGGAAAATACTAGCTTGTAAGACTCAGTGGCCTTCTGGGATGAAGTTATAAGTGTGATAGACATAGGAGAAGTGACAGAGATAATACCTTCAAAAAGAATTTCGATGTACTCTATTAGGTCATATTCACTGAAGTTGGGGAAAATCTATTATGTTTACTCTGTGCTCTTATTTGTTTAGAATGGATGAAAAACAAGGCATTCCTGTCTAATTGTGGATGTGAAATTGTTTTCAGTTGAGTTCCTGCCATTAAAAAAAAATCTGATGTACTTGATAATTAAAATAAACCCTCTACATTATTTTGAGCAGTGACGATTAAAGCCATAAGCAATTTTCCTGGTTTCAAACAAATGCTTTCTTCCTCTTCTCTGTCTCTTGATTTACCCATTCTTTAATGCATTTCACATTCTACTTTTCTCCAAATAGTTGTTTTTAAATACCACAACAGAACCAAATCCCATAATGTATTCTCTTCTGAATACATGCTTAAGTTTACCACATAGTGTAGATACCACTCTTTATGAAGTTAATTTGAATTACAACTTAACCTGGCTTGGAGAACTACTTTGATGTAGTGTCTGGGCTAAGAGCCTTCAATGTGCAACCCAGACAACCCAGACCTTTTTTTTTTTTTTTTTTTTGAGAGATTTTTGCTATGGGGCATGTGCGCTTGCCAGACAGAGAGAGACAGAGAGACAGAAAGCGAGAAATCACCCCCCAGGGGGTATGGCCACGCCGCAATCCCTTCTCCTCTGTTCTCCTCTTGGGATCTTGGGCACATACACACACATACGCCTGGCGTGAGTTTTAAGCCACTGGGTCTGGGATGCGAACCGCAGTCGACTACATGGGAGTCTAGTGACATAGCCATTACGCTAACTACTGGTCCCCAACTCAGATCTGTTGACCACAGAGCAGGTTCCATACATAACTTCCTAAAAATCCCACAAGTCCACCTCAGCCCTTGATGGAAAGTATCTCCTGGCATCATGATTTCATACGATGTTAGTAATATGCCAGAATGCCTCTGCAATGAAATACAGATATGTTTGGGAGGCACTCTTAATTCAACAAGTCTCTATAGTACAGAACTTTTGCAGAACTTTCATACTTACATCACTTTTCAAAAGAAGGACATATTACAGTATAAAGCGCTTCATATGTTGTCAACTGACTTGTTTTCCATAGAATCTATTCAGGAATATTGAATTCTTGGTTTTCTGGGGAAGGTGTGTTACTCTTCAGTCATTGTTTACTAAGTGACTTCCACATGTGTCTTCCCTTCTCAGGTACCTGTTTCACGTGGAGGTGGGATATCTCAGGCTTCTCATTTTACAGTAAGAAATGATCTTGACCCAAGAGATCGTGCTGCATATGCTGTGGTGTTCCAGATCGAGCTTCCTTTAGTATGACTCAGCAATTGACACGGATCAAGTTTATCTCCTTGAGTGCTATACTTTATAACCTCTATCGTTTATCAGATGATTCTTTATCCTTCCTTAATTTTTTTTTTAATTTTTAATCTTTAGTTTGATTTAAACATTGCTTTTAGTATGATGCCGACACCAGCTGTGCAGAAGGGCTCTGGAGAGATGCTCATAGCAGCACACACCTGCGACTCTTCCTGGGTTCTGGAGGCTCCAGGGCAGCCAGTGTTGCTTCATCAAATACACTCTTTAGGCCTTTCTGTGTGAGTGCAGAACACTCCACATACTTGACAGCCTTCAGGTCACGGGCCAGCTTTTCAGCAGTCTCTGGAGTGATAGGCTTCTGTTTGTTCTTGGCAAGTTTCTCAATAGGAGAGGGGTCATCTCTGAGATCAATTTGAGTCCAGACAAGCAAGAAAGGAGTCTTTGAACAGTGATGAGTAATCTCAGGCACCCACTTTTCTTTCACATTTTCAAATGAGGACGGAGAGACCATTGAAAAGCAAACTAGAAATGCATCTGTTTGTGGATAACTCAGTGGTCGTAATCTGTCATAATCCTCTTGCCCTGCAGTATCAAAAAGCCCAGGAGTATATGGCTCTCCACCAATCATAACTGTGACTGCATCGTTGTCAAAAACAGTTGGTACATATTCAGATGGAAATTTGCTTGTTGTGTAGGGTATCAGGAGACATGCTTTACCAACAGCACCATCACCCACAACGACACACTTAATTGTCTACACTGCTGAAATAGTTGTGTATCCACTTTAAGTATTTCCAACTTGATGCTGACCTCAGCTCCTCCACCTGGGCATTGGCAGCACTGCGCGGGGGTCTCCTCGGCTCTATCCTCCCTTAAATTTTAGTCCAAAAGAAGACCAACCATCTTTCCTGTGGAACTTCTCACTCATATTTGAATATAAGAAAATTTAAAATATAATAGTTCACTCCATCTAATGCCACTTCTATTTATGATAAGAATTGTGCTTATTTTAAGCTGATTTCCTGGACAGTGATTTCCTTCCCTGTATTTGGAAATGCCTGAAAAAATCATCCATTTTCTTTGTTCACCCTTAGAGTTGACAGCTCTGGGAGTCATGACATGGAGAGTATGGGACCTGAGCAAACTCAAAATGAATTCAAATACCTGCTTTATTGCTTACTAACTTAATGGGTGCACCATGTCAGGGTGAGGTTGGCTTAAATATTTCACCTTCCTGAACCTCTACCTCTTCGTTGATGAAATTAGGTTGTTAATGCCTCCCACCTCGTTGGAAAGTTGTGACCTTCCTTTCTTTCTCATCTTTGTAATCTAAATGCAAGATGATCCCATGCCAAGTTACTACCCTGAATCTGCCTATTGCTTATCTACTTTGAAATTGTGCTTCTGGGACCAGCAGGTGGCGTAATGGTTACATTGCTGGACTCCCACTTAGTCTACTGCAGTTAAAGTCCCAAACATGGTGGCTTAAAACTGGTACTTGGTGCTTGTGCATGTGTGTCCAAAATCCGGAGAGGAGAATGGAGGAGAAGGGATTCGGGCGTGGCCATCTTCCCCAGGGAGGGGGGTGATTTCTTCCTTTCTGTCTCTCTGTCTCTTCTCTCTGGTGTGTGCACGTGCCCTGTAGCAAAAATCTCTCTTAAAGAAAAAAAAAAGAAATTGTGCTTCCCTCTTCAGGTGAAACTTTTTCCACATGGCCTGCCCTTTGTGTTCATTGCAATTCAGCACATAGACTTTTTATCCACAAGTAATAGACAACGTGACTATTTCAGAATCTCTCGTTAATCATGACTTGAAATAAAATCTTCAAATGAATTAACACTGCCCAAATTTGGCTTAGATATAACTGATAATCTTTTCTAAGGTACATTTTGTTACAGCTTTAACTACAAAAACAAAGAAACAAAAACTAGATTTATTCCTTTAATCTTTATCCAAAACATTACAAATGAATTCCTGGTTTGGCTCTTCCTTTTCATTTGTATTGAGGAATTTTTTTATTATAAAAAATTCAATACATACAAAATAGAGTCAGTATAGTTGAGGTCTCATGTACACAGCACCGAGCTTCAACAATTACCAGTTAATGACCAATCAGGTTTAGCTATATCTACCACTTCTTTCTCACTGTTAAATATTTTGGGACCAAGACATCTTGTTACTTCATCTATTAATATTTAAATATACATATATTTCTAAATTATAAATGCTTCTTGCAAATAATATAACTACAAAGCAAGGATCATACCTAAAAAGTGAAAAGAAGATATTGTTATTTCATTGGGTTGTCGGAAAAGTTGTGTGCATTTTTGCATAGAAAAATACACCATGACTTTTCCGACGACCCAATATTATGTCAGTAATCTTGAGTGGGCAAAGGAGAAACAATGTGTCGTAGCTGAGGTATATCCTAGCCCACTGCTGATGATGAGATAACTTGCAAGTCTGAGCACTTTGTGATTTTGACCTTCACCCTATACAAGTTTAGGAGAGCCAGGCGAATTCTAAAATCATGAAAAACAAAGAAGTGAAGTCTGTGGAGTGAGCACACAGTATCTGAATCTATGGATGGAGGAGGTGGTGTGCTCCCACCCAGCAAAGATTTCTGACGGCTGGATGTTTCTGGAGACTTGTAGACACATTTGTTGGATCCTTCTGAGATGTGATTTTGAATCTATTACCAATTTCAGTAATCATTGTGTCATCGATCAATAATGATTTCATCTATTTCAGCATCAATAGAATTTACTGCAGTATGGATTTGGGCTCAAATAGGAAAAACAGTAGGTTTATAATATGATTATTCCCTGAGGAACTAGTAACAAGAGAAAAAAGAAAACCTCCAAAATATGTGCTGAGTGTGCTACTGATAACCAATAAGTACCCCCAAATAGCAACATTTTGTACCAAAATGTGACAGAATTTCTTTTTTAAGAAAAGTGCCAAGTTAATTAGCACCTTATAGGACCTTGTTGCAGCTTAGAATGACTTTACATCTGTTGATAATTTAATTATTATAAATGTGACACCGGGAAATTGAGCTTCACGTTCCGTTTTGTAATATAAACTGACACTCGGTGAGTGCCGCTCAATAGCTTGATATCATTAATAAGGTTGTTCCTTAAACTCTTGACAAATATCAAGTTGTTTTCTCAGTAGTTTCAGGACATGGACGCAGCACATGTGACAGTTTTGCGATGAGACAGCCTGTGTACAGCTGGTCTGCTCTCAGAAGTTCTGTGCTGCTGGTAGAGATCACGTGGATGTTGATCCCTGTTGGAGGTTGAGACAGTTCTCAACGAACATTCTATCGGGCAGCCATCGCTTCCCCAGGTTGTCTTTAGCAATGGGTAAAGGGTGTGGAAAAGGCCCTGTTTCACTCGAGAGAGCTCCTGCCAGGAGGTATGGGGATACAGTCTAGGCTGTACCATGTTGGTGTCAGGGAAGGACAAACCAGAAGACTGGCCTCCTCTTGTGCTTCCATAGCTTTTCATAATTGGGCCCTGGGATCCTTTCAGGTTAGAGCACTCTGAGAGACTATGAGGTCTGGTGCTCCAGCAGAGCAGTCCAGGGAGTAAAATGCAGAAAGAGCATCCCTACTCTGATCACCAGCCCAGCTACAGGTGTGAGCTCAGCCTTCAAGTAGCTCTGGGTTGCCTTGTGAGGGAGCTTTCTCTCCTACTTGCCCCCTTGGTGTAGTTCTCATCTTCAACGTTACCTGGAGTCATTGGCATTTCTCCACCCATGACTTAAATGAAGTAAGCTTTTTCACTTCTTTCAGATAGAGTAGGATTGTGTTGAGAGTTAAAATATTAAACCAAAGCCAATAGACAAGTAAAAACAAAAGACTAGTTAACAACAAAAGCCAGGAGAAGGTAGGGGCTTCACAGCAAGGAGTGTAACAGTAAGGAGTGTAACAGTAAGAGGTTAAGATTGTAGAGTTTCTCTGGGCTTCTCAGGGGACATAGACTGGGGAGTGTAGGATTTATGAATATGGGATAAAAGGATCTGACACTGGAGGACTGGACTGGAGGAGGAAGTGTCTTGAGTCCATACTATTATCATCTTTGGACTATGGAGATCAGAGGACTTGCCCTGGTGGGTGGGGATTTGTGACTGAGGCACATGGGACAGAAATCTCCAGAAGAGTGTGTGTATCTGGGTAGCTGGTCTCAGGCAGGCCACAGGAAGATCCTGGCGCCACCTGGGCCAGTGTGTGGCTCACTCTGGAAGGTTAAGACAAGGGACAGGGGCAGGCATGATACTCAGGTTGGCAGCCCAAGGGGGTCCTGGGCACTGGTCATAAGAGAAGCAGATGTGCCCGTGCTCACAGTTTGGTTTGTAAGGTGTGAAGAGCACCTCCATCTGGAAGTAACGTAGGTGTGGCAGCAAAGTGATAAAACTATAATGGGCTAAAATCCAGCTTGTAGCTTGTTTTGTGTTCTTCAGGAAGGAACCATGTAGCTTGAATTTTTTTCCTCCTTAGTAAATAAACACATGGTAGTTGCATAAAGTCACACCTTTTAGATAATAAAAATAAAGTAAATATAGATAAAAAAGCAAACTTTTTTTATAGAGAGATAAATCACTATTATAAACTTGAAATAGATTCTTCCTTTCCACTTTCATCTCTTATATGTGTGAATATACATATATATACATGCATGCATACATATATATATAACTATGCATATTATAAATACATTTTGTTTGTATCATAATTTTCTTCCTTAATATTGAAGGCACCTTTTCATGAACCTGAAATTATTATTATTATTATTATTATTATTATTGTTATTATTTTGTAGAGGTTTTTACCTTAGGGTGTGTGCACTAACTAGAGAGGGGGAAAGAGAGAGAGAGAGAGAGAGAGTGCAAGAGAGACAATACAGTGAGAGGGAAAGAGGGAAAGTGAGAAATCACCCCACCCAGGGAGGATGGCCATGCTGCAATTCCTTTTCCTCCATTCTCCTCCTGGGTCTTAGGTGTGCCTGCTCACAGGCCTGGCATGAGTTTCAAGCTACTGGGTCCAGGACTCAAATGGTCAGCCATGTGGAAGTTGAGCAGTGTGATCATTACACCATCTGCTGGCCCCTGCAATATTATTTTTGATGGCAGAATAGCAGTTTACTGTATTAGTGTATTCAGTCTCATTGCCTAACAACTTATGTGATGCTCTTTCTAGTATTTTCTTTTGTTTAGGACAACAGGACATTGGGAGATTATATTCTGAGTTGTATCTCTAATAGTGAGCCCCCAAGGACTGCTGGGAGAAGAAATGAGGAATGCTTTCAGAAATATGGACTCTCTGGTGGTATGAAAACTTGGTTGTGGTTTTGGAAAATTTTGACCTAGTTTTATTTGATGATAATTATGGCCACCTTACTCCTTGTGTAGTTGAGCCTGTACTCAACAAGGACTGAGAATATGCTATGTTAAAAAGCCACTGAAGGGAACCAGCAGTTAGCGTAATGGCTATGTCGCTGGACTCCCACGTAGTCGACCGCGGTTCGTGTCCCGGACCTGGTGGCTTAAAACTCACGCCGGGTGCGTGTGCGTGCGTGCCCAAGATCCCAAGAGGAGAATGGAGGAGAAGGGATTGCGGCGTGACCATCCCCCCGGGGGGGGGGGGTGATTTCTCGCTTTCTGTCTCTAATGTCTCTCTCTGTCTGTCTGGCGAGCGCACGCGCCCTATAGCAAAAATATCTCAAAAAAAAAAAAAAGCCACTGAAGAATTTATTACATATCATAAAACATTTTTTCATGTAATGATCCAGATTCTGCTTTAGAACATGGAATCTAGAGTCAGATAAACTGAGTCTATAATTCTGGATTCTTTACTCACCAGTTCTGTGACCTAGATAAAAAGCTTAACCTTTCTGGCCCTCAATATTCTCATATATACAGGCAGATATGATAAAAGAATGTGTCTGAAACAGTTTCTAGAAATATGAAATGAGATACGGCATGTGGAGCACATAGAAAAAGCTTGGTAATGTCAGTCACGATTACGATAATGTACAGACATTATCGTCACACACAATATATTTGGTCTGTACTACATGATAACTGTGACAGTCTGACAGTGCTGCCTGTGTCATGGCCCCTGTCTAAGTCTAGTCTTCCTGACCCTGATGACCTTGTTCTTCATAGGATAGCAATTCATCTCTTCTCACCTCCTTTGGCTCCCTCTCTTAAATATGCTTCTATTTTTACCCATTTTGAATGGCTTTAACCCATGTCATTATCCACTCCGCCCCCTCTGCACTTCCCCAGACAAAAATCTACTTTTGCGATTTGATACCCCGTGAGTTCCCCATTGAGTACACAGAGGTCTTCACTTCCTCGGGCCTTCTTTTCCACTCCAGCCTCAGGGGATATGGGAAGGACGTCTCTGTGAAGATGAATTCTGTTTAAAAAGGAATGAGTGTGTAACGTGAGCTGTTTTTGATGTTCGATATCACTTGCTTCCTGCTTCCCTCTTAAGGATGGATCTTGATGGAATTATCAGTATAAAAGTGCACAACGGGCAAATAATCTACGTGCGAGAGCAGGAAGGGATGCAGCAAGTAGGATTTCGAATTTCTTTCTGAGGTAGACATGAAGAATGAAGCTTAGCAGAAAATGAATTCTCATGAAAGAAACTCCCCAGAACGATGTTTTATCCAGCACAAGGCCCAGGACACAGTGAAGCTGGAAATGACCACCATTTTCAAGCGTGGGCCTCTTGCTCCCTTTGCTCTTGGTAGGAACACCCAGTGCCTGCTGAGACAGCCCCACCCCAGGGTGGTGCATCACAGCCCATACCCTGCTCAGGCCTCTGGACAAGCTCTCCCATTTTTGTCCCTCTTCCAGTTTAGCGGGAACAGCTCTTGGCCCTTGGATCCATTGCTTCTTCTGAGTGCTGGAACACAGTTACATCCAAAATGGAGAACTAGATTTCAGGCTTGGGGTAGAAAAAAGGAAAAAAAAAAGTTGGAAATGGGCTTTGAAAGACAATTAAAGGCACTGCCAAAGAGAATGCAGGTGGATCTGGGAGGACGCTCACTCCCCTGTGAGAATACCCTGAGGCCCATGGTAAGGCAGCAAAGCCCGAGGGCCTCCCACCTTTCTTTCACCCCGGGCACCTCTGTCTCTTAGCTCCTACCCCTGGAGACTGCCTCAGGGACCACCAGCCCATTGCTGTCTCATAGAACCTGAGCCTGGACACTCAGATGGAGTAAGACTCCAAGTCACAGCATACGTTTGTAAACAAGTTTATAATTTCCTGATGGATTTAGTTAGTGATTAAAAAAATGAAAAAGAAGTTTTTTTTCTGGTTAAAAAATCCCTGAAATGATATATTTTGAACTTCTTGAGAGCGAGGACCTTTCCTTGTTCTCTGTCTTCCTAGTTCATGGAATGTCTTTATTTATTATTATTATTATTGTTATTATTATTATTATTATTATTATTTTTACCATAGGGTATGTGCACATGCCAGAGAGAGGGAAAGTGAGAAATCAACCCCTAGGGGGGATGGCCATGCCATGATGCAATCCTGCTGCCTCCATTCTCCTCTTGGGATGTTGGGGATACACATGCACATGCACCTGGTATGATTTTCAAGCTGCAGGGTTTGAGACTTGAACCACAGTCAGCCATGTAGAAATCTAGTGCCTTGACCACTATGCCACCTGCTGGCTCTTGGAATGTACTCTTAATGATTACTGTATATCAGATACTTAGTAGGTTCCAGTTATACTAAGTACCTTAGATTCATTTTAATTTTCCAACAACCCCAGGAAAGAAGTTATTGTGCCATCTCACTTCAAGAGTTGGGGAAGCTAGAATTCAGAGAGATGAAGCAAATACCCAGACTCATAGCTGATCAGTCTAGGGATTTTAACAGGTCAACAGATAACAATATTTTCCTGTTCTCACAAATTTAGAGCTAATCGACAGACATAGGAATCAAACAGGTAAGGATCAAAATGTTGCCTCTAGTATTATAATGCTGATTGGAAAGTGTGGTTATAGATATGTGGCTAGTGGGGCTGTTGGCATTTCTTCTCTTCTTCCTTCTCATGAGTTAAGATTTTTGGGAGAGGTTCCCTAAGAGACTATTGGGATTGAAGAGCAGTTTGCTGCCCCATATTGATCTGGGAAGGGATTGGGAGGGAAGAAGGAAGAAGATATACATTTCCAGAGTGTTTTCTTTAAATAGATTGACTTTACTACTGTTAAGCTGGACCAGTGAGCCCCCATAATCCAAGCTTACTCCTTGCTGTGCAGGACAAGGAGCTGGGAGCTTCCTGAGCTGGAGATCCATTGCTACAGATATGCAATTCCAGGGAAAAGAGTGCTCTGTCAGTCCTACAGTCAGACTTGAACCCAGACTTTCCGGCTCCAGGGGGTGTTGTATCTTTCTGTGGGCTTCTCTGCCTCCGAGTGGTCTACTTAGGGAAGGATTTTGATTTTCTATTCAGAGTATCTTAGGAATGAAGTTAGAAGAAAAATCCTTCTTTACTTTTTCATGCATCAGTATTTTTAAGAAAATTTAAATACACAGTGTATTTTTGCCTGGCAGAGTTCCTGCTCTGTACACAATGGAGAGCTTTTCTTGTGCCAGCAACCCCAACTGCTCAGACCGTGTGTGGGACTGGAGCTGTTTGCGAAACACCATTAAGTGACTGACAAGGTTAACAGATTTTGCATGTCTTTCCACCCTGGCTAACCATCTTGCCCAGCCAGGTGTCTTTTCCCCATTAGAACAGATCAGAAAGAATGGTGCCTCATCTCTCATTAAATTCTCATCTTTGCCCAACTGTTTCAAAGGGCAACTGTCTTAAACCTTTGAACTTTATTTGTAATACAAAACTTCAATTAGATAAAGGACAATAATTAGCAGATCTTTTATCTTTGGGTATAATTAAATCTTTAAGAAGGGACGTTTTAATCAATGAAATGTAATGACAAGTTCATAAATTAATTAATCCCACCAATGGAAGCTTGGCAGTAATCAATGGATCTTTAAAGAGGTCCAGGGTGAGGGGACATAGCTGTGGGAATACAGATGCACAGTTCGGTTTGGTGTAAAGATTCTCATTTATGAAGGATTAGCCAGTTCAAAAGATGATCTATTTATTTAAGAGAAAATCATTTAAAATATTAACTTTTAATGGGAGGGAAAAACCTTCTTGCAAATTTGTGCTTTTGAAACTTTCTTTGTAGAGCTTTCTGTTGGACCGGAGATGCCTGTACTTGTATCCTCATGTTGAGCCGCTTGCCAGTTTACGGTTTTGGTAGCTAGATTGAATTAGAGAAACCTAAAGTGAGATTGACTACCATTAGATTTCAGGGCTTCCTTCTAAAACAGAAGTCCACAACCTCTGGCCTATTTGCCAAATCTGGTCCACTGCCTTTTTTGCGAATAAAGTTTTATTGAGACAAACATATTTGTTTTTGTGTATTCTATCTCCATGTCACATTACAAGGATGGAGTTGGATTGTTACCACAAAAACCGTATGACCTATAAAGCCACAAATATATACTGTCTGATATTTTTTTTTTTATAAAAAATGGTTTGCCCACCTCTAAAGTATGATGTCCTTTTACCAAACCTTGAGGGTTTTGGCAAAATTTAAACTCAATTATTGCTATACAGTGTTTATTATAAGACTGTAAATTAAATATTTCAAATATGAGGTTTTGTGGCTGTACTAGTCTCCTACCCAGGTTCCTGCTATCCATTTTGCTCCATCTGGTACATGCAAAGGACCTGTGGTAGAGGGTACAAGGCTCATTTTAGGGGTAGAGGGCAGGTCCCCAGTGGCTTACAGAACAGGGGAAGTGTGGACAGGCTGGTGTAGAGGGCAGATGTTAGGCAGATCCTCAAGGGACAGCATTTCCATCAAAATAGTCTCATTGCATAAATCCAGTCAGTCCTCTCTCCCTCAATTTAAAACCCTTAAAGGACTTTACATCTCTCTAGGATAAAATCTCAAATCCTGACGAGTCAGAGCAGGTGTGTTTGAATGGGATGGGAAGTTGGTGAGGCTGGAAGGCAGTGACAAGGAGGAGCTTGGAGATGGGAAGGAGCTCGTGGGCATGTGCAGAGCTCCCCAGTCTCTACCTCTGTATTTGTACAGCCTTCTCTGCTTCTGTGTGTTGAATCTCCCTTTTCTTTCACTTATAAAGACCAATTGTTTTTTCTTTTTTTGGGAGAGGTATTTATTTATTTGTTTGTTTGTTTGTTTGTTTGTACTATAGGGTGCGTGCACTCACGAGAAAGACAGAGACAGAGAGACAGAAAGCGAGAAATCACCCCCCCCCCCAGGGGGGATGGCCACACCACAATCCCTTCTCCTCCATTCTCCTCATGGGATCTTGGGCACACATGCAAATGCACCAGCCATGAGTTTAAGCCACCGGGTCCAACACTCAAACCACGGTCGACTACATGGGAGTCCAGCCACATAGCCGTTACGCTAACTGCTGGTCCCAGGACCGATTTTTAGTGAAGAGCCCATCCTAAATCCAGGATGATTTAATCTTGAGATCCTTACTAATATATGCAGAGAATCTTATTTCCAAATAAGGTTTCACTCACTGGTACTGGAGGATTTCGGCATAAACATACCTTTTGGGGGAACACAGTTCAATACATCCATATAAGAAAAAGCACAAACTTCCTAAGATTGATGCTTATTTTCTTATTTTTTTTTTTTATTTTGGGGCGGGGGAATGACAGAGATTGGACCAAAGAAACATAAGCACAGAAACTGGGGGACCTGTTAAAACGATCCCACAAACATCCAGAAGCAAAATGCCTAAATGTGCTGGCCATGCGGCAGGTGGGGTTTAGGATAGATAAAAGTCGCTGCTTAGTTGGGACTTATTTATGACCTGGAATAAACGAACAAGGTGGGTCTTGGGAAGTTGGGTGATTTGTTTTTCTACCCCGCTTTGAGACGGTGTATGAAGAGAAGGGCTCAGAAGATCAAGGGGGCACTAGGGGAGGGGAGGGTCTGACCCAGCACATAGAAGCTGCTGAATATCAGCATATACAGGTGACACCAATGCAAACAGATTATTCAGAAGAGCTCTTCTTTAACTGTGTTTGCTTTGGGCAAGGATGCAGGTCTCTCTCTTT
Source organism: Tupaia tana (assembly GCA_026018925.1). Lineage (NCBI taxonomy): Eukaryota > Metazoa > Chordata > Mammalia > Scandentia > Tupaiidae > Tupaia > Tupaia tana. The sequence continues at coordinate 7,523,171 of JAKSZU010000018.1, forward strand.
TGAGATGTTTTAAAAAATAGCAATATTCATTTGAATGGGACTTAGAGTTCCTTGGCAGGAAGACACTGGACTCTTAGAAATATTACTATTATTTCTAGAGCCAAATTTAGCAGGGCCGGCTCTGCCTTTAATTACTGGTTGATGCTGAGTTGTACAGGCTAATGATTACATGCACAATTAGTTGTTCCCGCAAGTAGCCAATTATGGGAATGATTATTTAAGAAAATTGTGGCTCCTGCTAAAGGGACTTTACATTGTAGCCTCAAAATACATTTCTGTATATAAAAATTTATTTTATTGTATGTATTATTACTTTTTCATATCTCCTGGGCTGCTAGAGAAACAACCCTGTGGTCCCATTTGTGGGGAGAGAGAATCGTGGAAACCTCTGGGCACAATGAGACTTGGCAAGGAGGGAACGGAGAGTTGGAGGCTCTTTTGGGGCTAGTTTTGCTCTGGAGACCATGTCTTAACCCCAAAGATGAAATCTAGAAGAGAACTTCAGATTCTGAATGGCTGACAAGGGAATCATTTGGAGGCATATAGAGCCCTCCCAAATTGTCATGTATTGTTGTCAACTCAGTCCTTGCCTGTCCTCATCAACACAATTTCCATGGCCTGTTGGTGACTACACTCTTTGCTTTGACCACAGCTTCTACCTGATCATTACAGATCCCTCTGTGCCACCAAGCTGTCATAAAATCATAAGCTCTCAGAATGGAAAGGACCAAAGCACTCATGCACATCATCTGGTCCTTCTGTCTCCATTCAGAGATGATGCACTGAGGCCCAGAGCACCTCACCCTGCAGCTGTAAGTACAACTGAAATGCAATACTGCCTTATCTCGCCCGATTCCTAGGCGCTAGCTCTTAGCACAGTGACTGTCGGCTACTGAGAGTCCCTGCTACAAGACAGTGCAGCCGTCAGTGTGTCATGACTGTTAGGATTCAGGGGCAGCCCACTGCTTTCCTGGACACCCAGCACATGCTGGGAACCATACTAAGAACAGCTGGAAGGGACTCTAGAAAACCTTCTAGTTTAGAGCTCTTGTTTTGCTATCCAAGTGGAATTTGGAAAGTGTATTTACTAAGATTACTCCCTTCCTTTGAACATTTCTCATGTATAGACCTTGAAACCTCCATGATCAATCCTGACCTCACTCATGCAAAAGAAACTAAATTCAAATGTAAGTGTTTGAGTTGGTCCATATAAACTCTGTTCCCTGTCCCCAAATATGAAGCATAGTTTTGCATTATTTTTTTTTCAAAAATACTGGCTTAGTTTCCATGCTCTTAATCAATAGTTTTTTCCCCCTTGTTTTCATCGTGTCATCTACTATTCCACTTTAATTTAGTATATTACTTGACTGGTTCCAATTCTGCAGGACTCTGCACTAGTATTTTGTATTTATATTCTTGCCAAAACCTCATGGTGGGTGAAATGTACTTTCTTGCTCTTTGAGTTTGGATTTAATCATATTATTTGCTTTGGCTAAAGGGTTGCTAGTAATGGGACATAAACAAACATTTGAAAAATGTCTGCACATGGGACCAGCAGTTAGTGTAATGGCTATGGCGCTGGACTCCCACGTAGTTGACCGCGGTTCACGTCCTGGACCCGGTGGCTTAAAACTCACGCCGGGCGCGTGTGCGTGTGTGCCCAAGATCCCAAGAGGAGAATGGAGAAGAAGGGATTGCGGCGTGGCCATCTCCCCTGGGGGATGATTTCTCGCTTTCTGTCTCTCTGTCTCTCTTTGTCTGTCTGGCGAGCGCACGAGCCCTATAGCAAAAACCTCAAAAAAAAAAAAAAAAAAAAAAAAGAGAAAAATGTCTGCACATTTGAATATACCCTTTAGTGATTAAGTGACATAGCAAGAAAAGAACATGCCAAAGGTAATTGCTAGATCTTCAGCCTGAGCCTGAGACTTGTGGAGCAGATCTTTTCCCTAGAATAAAAACATGTAGGATGGGACCAACAGTTGGCGTAATGGCTATGTCCCATATAGTGGACCTCAGTTCGAGTCCCGGACCCGGTGGCTTAAACTCATGCCAGGCATGTGTGCATGCGTGCCCAAGATCCTGAGAGGAGAATGGCGGAGAAGAGATTGCTGCGTGGCCATACCCCCTGGGGGGTGATGTCTCGCTTTCTGTCTCTCTGTGTCTCTCTCTGTCTTTCTGGTGAGTGCACGTGCCCTATAGCAAAAACCTCTCCAAAAAAACCAAAAACTAAACAATAAATAGCAATAACAACAACAAAACAACGTAGGACTGACTTGGACTAACCCTGCATATGGGAGCCCAGAACCTGAAAGTTAGCCTAGCCCAGACGACTTGCAGCTGACTTGCATATCCATGAATACAAGAATAAGTGATTGCTGTTTTAAGCCATTGAGTGTTAGGCTGGTTTGTTATGTGGCATCATTTTGGCAATAGTTGACTGATACATTCCATTTTTCATTTTGATTTACATTGAAACAGATGATTATAAAAGAGAACAGGAGAAGGAATTAACAGCAGAGGTGAGGTGTGTGACATTTAAACATTTAGTAAGTATATTTACAACTAAGCATACAACTTGTCATGAATATGCAGCTTAATTGATTTAAAACATCATAAGAAATTTACCCAAAAGTGAATCTAAGTCAATATTTTAAATAATAACTCTTCATGGAATGACCCAGAGTATGGGTAGGTCAGAATCAGAAAAAAATCAGAAATCTAAAACACTTCTAATCCTAAGCATTATGGATAAGGGATAGTCAACCTAAATGTACTAAAAGACACATACAAGAATTTTCATAGCAACTCTATTTATAATAACTGATTCAATGGTAGAAACAACTCAGATGCCATCAACAATAGAATACATAAATAAATCATGATATATTCATGTAATGGAATACATCGAACACATAGGAATGAAAATGAACAACTGCTTGCTGAGCAACATGGATAAATCTTGAAAACACAGTATTGAGCAAAAGAACCCCAAACCACCATAAGACCCCATTTATATAAATTTTTTTAAAAGGCAAAACTAATTTCTGACGCTAGAAGTCAGAATAGCAGTTACTTTTGCGGGGAGGGACTTGGGGAGGGCACTAATTGGGACATGGGAAAGAGGTGGCTGAGTGGCGTTGTTCAAGTGCTGGATCTTGAGTTGAATGTTTCTATACATGGATGTTCACTTTGCAAACATTCACCAAGTTGTTCACTTTTGATTTGTGGCTTTTATGTTTTGATATTAAACTTACATTAAAAGTTTAAGGAAGGATAAATCCAAAAGACTCATTTAAATTCTTATTTGACTTTGAGCAGCATTTAACTTTATTAGCTGCCCCCCCCCCTTTTTCTTCGAATGTTGCTCTTTTCTTGGCTTCTCCATGTCATTTCCATCTTCCTCTGTGATCACTACTTAGTTTCTTCCCAGCTTCTCCTCCACCTTCATTTTATATATCTTAAGCTCTTTATTTAGGCTTACAAAAAGTTGTAAAACTATTGCAAAGTATCCTTGTACATACATGTCCCATCTTCCTAGGATGTTAACATCCTACATAGCAGTAGTATAATTAAAAAAAAAAACAACAGGGAATTAATTAATACTCTCCTAGTCACTAATCTCCAGTTGGCTCACTCATGCCCTTTTCCAGCTCAGCTTCCAGTCCAGAATCTCACATGGCATTTGGCATTGCATTTTCCTAGTCTCCTTTAATCTGGACCGACTCCTTCACCTTTCTGGACATATTTGAAGAGCACCTGCCTGCTCATTTGCAGGATGGTCTTTGTTTCGAGTTTCTGTGAAGGCTGCAGATAATTAAACTGAAGTTACGCACTTTGGGCAAGAAAACCACAGAAGCAAGGTTGCATCCTTCTCAGTGCATCATACCATTCATGCTGTTGGTATTGCCAAGAGATTAATTTTGATTACTTGGTTAGGGTAATGTCAACTAGAATAGCTTCTCCACTTTAAAATTACTCTTTCCTCCTCATTTTAATTATTTCTAGGCAAGATTATTTGACATTATGTGAATATCCTGTCTTGCATCATACTTTTGCCCACTAATATCAGCATCTGTTGTTGATTCTCCACCTGCCTTTTAAATATGAGAGTTCTTCAGAGAGTGGTCCTGGGTCTTGTTACCACTCTCCACTCCTCTCTACAAAAACTCATGAACTCTGCAGCTTTGGGTGCCATCTAAACGCTGCTGACACTTGGAACTGCATCTGTAGCCCCACTTCTTCATCTTTATTTTTAACAGTTTATTTTATTTGTGATAGAGAACACATGCACATTCCTAAGAGGAGGGTGAGAGACACCTTGACAGGATCTCATTAATCCACAATCCCCTTTCCTAAGTCTTCAACTCTCCGGGATCTTGGGCACATGCACATACATTCACTGAGTTTTCAGGCTTACCCAGGAATCCAAACCACGGTCAGCCATGTGACTTTCAGCTCTGGATTTCAGTTTGCTACTGACTATACTGCTGAGCTGGGCCAACCTTCCTTTATGAGGACTTCAGGTGGATGCATCACAGGCACTTCATCTAACCACACCCAAGCACGTCTTGAATCCCTGGTTCATGGTACCTCCCTGATACACTGAAGCCTGCTCCTTCTCCAGGCTTCCCTATGTCATCACCTGTTCTGACCTGCACCCTGTTTCTCCTGCCAGAAACCTTTGAAAACTCATCCCCTCCATTCAACTAATCACCAATACCTGTTGATAAGTTGATTCTTTTTTGTATTTTAGGTTTTGTCTATAGGGCATGTGTGCTCACCAGAGAGAGACAAAGACAGTGAGATGAAAAGTGAGAAATCAACTCTCAGGGGGGATAGCCATGCCACAATCCCTTTGCCTCCATTCTCCTGGGATTTGGGGGATGTATGCACACTCACTTGGCATGATTTTCAATCCACTGGGTCCAGGACTTGAACTGTGGTTGACCATGTGGGAGTCCAGCACCTTAACTACCACACCACCTGTTGGCCCCTCATTGATTTGTTATAATCTTCTCATCTCTTCTAGTGTCCATACCCAGTACCTCATCCCAACCATAATTTCTGCTCTGGGCTGTTGCTTTACCCCAATCTTTCCCTCTGATATGCTCTCTATACAGCATCTAAGGCAGCTCTCTCCGTGCCTCTTTCCCGTTGTGCAGGAAATTTTGTAGAAATTAACGTGGCCCACACTTATGCATCCATTGTAAGCAATAAGCTAGTTATATACCAGGAAGTTGGGGGCGGGATCAAATGAATGATTGAATGACAGTGGAAGAAGGAAAAACCTCGCCCAGGGCAGGGACTAAGAGAGGCAAATGAGGCACTTGTTTCAGGTAGAAGATTTAAAGGGGCACCAAAATCACTCAAGAATAAAAGTAGTACTTTAATGTAATAGTTTAAAAAATAAAAAATGCAAAAAGTCCAGTTGAACATAACATCCGTTCAATAGAGGCAGGGTCTTTATCTAAAGTCATCACTTACCACACCTTAACCCTGGCCCTCTCATTACTAATGAAGAATTTAGTGCATCTATTACAATTACTTAGAACAGGAATTCTCAAGGAGAGGAGTAATGACTGTCACCCAAGACTGTTGGCAATGCCTGGAGACATTCTGGGGTGTCATAACTGAGGTGGAGGTGAGTGTGCTACTGACATCCAGTGAGTTTAGGTCTGGGGTGCTGCTAATATTCTGCCATGTGCAACAAGCCTCTCACATCCAACAATTATTGAACTGAGGTTGAGAAACTCTGCTTTAGAGATACTTGGAATATATTGAGTATTTGTCTTTAAAAACTCTGCATAACTAGAAAGAATATATCAAGAAGAGTTTGGCAGAGTAGTGAACAGTCTCGGTAATAGGGGATACTCTTTTTTTTTTTTTTTTTCATCTGTTGAAATGGAGTCTGTTTAAGTAAATATTTTATTGCTTCAGATTCTTAGCCATTGGATTCTCTAATTTATATGGGGCTAGGATGAAGGAAGACTAGCAACCAAGTGGCCCAGGAGAACAGTTCTATAACTGATCAGAACTAGCTCATCTAAGAAAAACCTGGAACCAGCAGATGGCATAATGGTTATGTTGCTAGACTTTGATGTAATTGACCATGGTTTGAGTTCCAGACCCAGTGGCTTAAAGCTCACATTGGGCATGTGTGCATGTACCCAAAAATCCCGAGAGGAGAATGGAGGAGAAGGGATTGTGGCATGGCCATCTGCCCTAGGGGATGACTTCTTGCTTTCTGTCTCGCTGGCAAGTGCCTATGCCAGTTAGCAAATGTCTCTCTTGAGAGAGAGAGAGAGAGAGAGAGAAACCTAAGGCTAGCTACTGTCTTGTAAGTTTGCTTACAGGACAGGTGCCAAAGAGACAATAAGCATAAGTCAACCCCAGCTTGCAGAAAGGGTTTAAAAATGGAGCAATGGGAGTGTGGCTCATGATAACCAATCAGAACTACAGTTATGATCTTTCATTTACATAAAAATGGGCCAATGTGTTGTCCTTACTTACACAAGTAATAAAAAGTCCCTTGCTAACCCTTGTAGATGGTCTTGTTTGCATGCCTGGCTTGTGCCTGGACAGGTGGCCCTACCGAGTCCAGTAACAGTTCTTGCAGTGAATACTGGTGTCCACTCCCAGGATGGCCATGGTTGAGAACTGGGTTTCCTCAGGCCTTGGACAGATTTGTTTCCTTGGAAACAGTGCTCCCTGTTTTGTTCCCTCTTTGCAGGGAAAAGAGCAGTATGACTGGGCCGGAGATAGTTCTGTAAAGACACAGCCTCTTCTTTGGAGTCCTTGCTTCTTGTTTACTTCTTGCCCTCCTTCTTGGTTGATAATACTATCTCCCTTTCTTTTTTTTTTTTTTTTTTTTTTTTTTTTTTTGAGAAGTTTTCGCTATAGGGCGCGTGCGCTCGCCAGACAGACAGAGAGAGACAGAGAGACAGAAAGCGAGAAATCACCCCCCAGGGGGGATGGCCACGCCGCAATCCCTTCTCCTCCATTCTCCTCTCGGGATCTTGGGCACGCACGCACACGCGCCCGGCGTGAGTTGTAAGCCACCGGGTCCGAGACGCGAACCGCGGTCGACTACGTGGGAGTCCAGCGACATAGCCATTACGCTAACTGCTGGTCCCTCCCTTTCTTGAAGCTGTTTCAGCCTGATGAGTGCTCGTAGTCTCATTCTGTTGCTGATCCCAAGGGATGCCTCATGCTATGCTTGTTCTCTACTCCCTGCTCATACCCTGTGAGTCATCTTTTCATTATGGCCTCCTTGTTGTCAGGTGAACGATCCGGATTGAATTTACTTACTCCTAGTACCTTGATCGATACGCCTGACTTCCAAGCTATGTCAACTCCTCTCATTTAATTCCTTGGTAACTCCAGGATTTTCTGTTATCTTACCCGCACCTTGCAGGTTGGTCAAATTCTGTGTCATCAGTGGGTGACCATGGGCAGGACTCTGTAATTCCATCAGCCTTTACGTTATCCACTGTTAAACTGAGATCATAATTATCTGGCCTCCCAGTCTCAGGGGGCAATTCCAAATGTCTAAAGAAACAAGGTATACCAGAGAACTTTGTTGATTGTAAAGCGAGACACAATGCAAAGCTGTTATTACTACTCTCATTTCCTCACGTCGACACCAGCTCATTTCATCTGCTTTTAGAAGCCTTCCCCATGGTTATGTAGGAAAAAGGCTAATTCTTAGATTTGGAAGAAAACAGAGTCTAGTAAGTGATGTCAAAGTTGGAAGAGAGGCTAACTCACAGAAATTGTATTCACGTGTCCTCAGCTCCTTCCTTCCAAGGGGAAGAGTGGTGGAATATCCTGGTCATTCACTATTTAACATCTGAGCATCTTGCTTGGATCAGTACAGAAATGGATAGATGAGCGTCTCAGTCAACATGGGTCATCATAACAAAACAGCATAGTCTCGGTGGCTTGAACCATGGTTTTGGATTCTGTCAAGCCCAAGACCATGGTCCACCATAGCCGGTTTTGATGAGGATGCTCTACCTGGCTTGCAGACGGCTGCTTTTTAAATCTGCCTTTATGGGGTAGAGAGAGAGAAAAGGTTGTGATCACTTCTTACAGGCACTTATCCTATCACAAGAGCTCCATGACCTCATCCAAAACTAATTAGCTCCCAAAGGCCCAGCTCCAGTTACCATCAAATCAGGCATTAGGCTCTCAATATATGAATTTTTGGGGATGCAGTTCAGCCATCACCTGTAGTCTGGTTACTCCATAATCTGGGGAACTTGCTAAAATTCCAATTCTCACACCCACCCCAATTCTGACTCAGTACGTCTGAAGTGGGGTCAAAGATTCTAGAGTTTAATATGCACCCCATGTGTGTCCAGCACAAATGGTTTCTCGGTCACTGTGTGAGAAACCTGAAAGGTATTTGTTAAGCATGTAAGATTTTCATTTAGACAGGCCTTTTTATTTTATTTTTTAAGAGAGGAGGTTTTTACTGTAGGACGCATATGCTCACTAGAGAGACAGAGAGAGAGAGAGAGAGAGAAAGAGGGAGAGAGAAAGTGAGAAATCATCCCCTCGGGGGGGATAACCATACTGCAATCCCTTCTCTTCCATTCTCCTCCTGGGACTTTGGGCACACACACACACACACACACACACACACACACACACACATGCCTGGTGTAAGTTTCAAGCCATTGGGTCTGGGACTTAAACTACTACACCACCCATTGGCCCCCAGGCCTGTGTTTTAAGTCTGGCTCTGATCCTTGTATCTTGGGTGACCTAGCCAGATGTGCTCCATCATTTCTGAAGGACTCAGCTTGCTCATCTGTAAAATGGAGGTAGTAATAGCATCTTACTTCTTTTTTTTTTTTTTTGGAGAGGTTTTTTTCGCTATAGGGCGCGTGCGCTCGCCAGACAGACAGAGAGAGACATAGAGACAGAAAGCGAGAAATCACCCCCCAGGGGGGATGGTCACGCCGCAATCCCTTCTCCTCCATTCTCCTCTCGGGATCTTGGGCACGCACGCACACGCGCCCGGCGTGAGTTGTAAGCCACCGGGTCCGAGACGCGAACCGCGGTCGACTACGTGGGAGTCCAGCGACATAGCCATTACGCTAACTGCTGGTTCCCTAGCATCTTACTTCTTTATGGGATTGCTGAGATGGTTAATTTTAAATGATTGCTTAATTTTGCATTATTTTAAAGTATTAATTCATCTATTAATTGTCAGTTAATGCATGCAACCTGTCTGGCAGATCTTAAATGCTTTTTATTTGCAGCCACCATCGTCAACATCATTAGAATATTTTTCTGCCGTCTATATAATCTTATAACCTCCAACTTGGATTCCTCTCAGTGTCTGAAAGGACCTTCTGTCCTTGGGGCCAAGAGTAAGGTCCCTCATAAAATAAGAAATGCTTTGTTGTTCTCAGAAAGGTTCACATTTGGTAGGAAGGATTTCACCATCTTGTAATTCTCTCCCTTAGCCACAGATAAGGCAGAACGGCACTAGGCAGGGTCTTGTCTCCCATACTCTCAATAAAGACATGGTTAACCTTTGTTTTCCAAATGCTCCAAATTTCTCCTTGGCTAAGTCCACTCTGTCCCACCTGAGACAATGGGTGGGAACTGTCGTCATCTCTTCTGAAGCCACCAGATGGCGATGTTTCCCTTGTGATTGTCCAGAGTGTGTCCTCCTCTCTGGTTTCTGAGATCCAGTTTCTGCTCTCTGTGCCCAGGTCTCCCTGCAAAGGAAGAGGGCTGCTCTGTCAGGTCATAGTGTCCCTGTCTTGGGGATGCAGGTGGATGGCCTCAGCTTCTCCCTGGAAATCTAACAGCCCTGTGGGCATAGCGAACATATCAGAGTAGACACCCCCCTCCCCCCCCCCCCCCCCCCAACTGACATTCCTGTTCCCTACTCCTGAATGGCAGCCTTGGTCTGTCCTGAGAACTTTGGCACCCGTGTCCTACAGAAGTCAAACACTGATACTTGAGGCTTTTGATGGCTTTCAGTTCTCACTTTCTTATCTAAATGCCCGCATTAGTAGCTTTTTGATAATTAAAACCCTAACAATTAGCCTCAATGGCTGAATGCAAAACTGCTTTCCCACAATATTTGACAGGACAGAGAGAACTGCCTGAAAATGAAAACAGACTGCAGGCAAAGGTCTCCAATTCCTTGCTGAGAAGGCGTGCGAGGTGAGCTTCCAGCCTCCACACTTGTCTATACTCCCCTTGCTTATTCTAGGCTGCTCTCTCTGCCTAATACTGTTCTCTCTCAGAAAAGCCCCACTCCCTCTTCGGGGTCTGACTCAGTGTCACTGTGTCCTGAGGTCTTTCTCAGAGTCTGTTCCTTCCTTCTGTGTGATTCTCTGGCCAGAGGTGTAACCTCCAAACCCCAAGCCCGAGTGCATCCCTGAGTTATGCTCTGGTGCCTCACTCGTTTCATCCCAGGACTGGCTCTACTGTACTTGGAGCATTTCAGAATTAAATTACATGGAAAATATCATTAAGTCAATTTTCATGGTGGAAAAAAAACCCCAGACATTAAATATAGGCTCAGACTTCCTTTGATGGCCTTTCTCATCTAACCCTTAGCCTCACACCCAGTTTTGGAATGGAGGGGATACCTGCTGTGATTTGGAGTGTGTCCTGTTAGACGTTTTACTATTGCATTTTTAGGGCACATGTCTGCTTATCTTTAGCAGTCCGTATGTATGTGTCCTGAAACAATGTCAGTCGCAATATGGGGAGTGTCTTGTGTCCATATCTGTCTCACCCAGCAGGTGACAATCCCTTAAAGGGCACCAACTATCCTTCATCATTTGATCTCCAGGATCCAACACTCTATCCAGCGTACAAAAGGTGTGTTTCCATGAGCATTTGCCTAGCAAACGTATATGGTTAAGTGTGTGCACACAGATGTAAGGTGGGAAGAAGGGGAAAATTAGGAATGGAAGGTTTAATTGAAGTGTCACCTCCTACGCTGGCTGAAATTCCCAGAAGATGTCTTGGATCTCTGCAGAAGCTGCAAGCAAGGGCAAGGTTGGAGCGAGCAGCTGAGCAGAACATTGAGTTAAGTGCAGGCACTGATCCTTGAAAGGCCTGGCTCATCCGGAGAGAGAGAGGGCAGCCTGGAGGGTACGAATGCACATCGACAAAACCTCCCGGCCCGAGGCTGTGTGTTAAGATTCACTTGGTCATTAAGATTCAATGGGAGAGCGTGGAAGCACGAACCTGGACTCTACAGAGGCCTTGTGAATTACGTCTAAGAAACCTAGGGGAGATAAAGGGTACAGATGGCTTTCGTTATTAGAGGTATATTTTATGGCCTTAGTTTGGAAGGCTCTCGGCAGACAGGAAGTGCTTTCTCTGGATCCTCCCCACAGGTGGGGAAGGTATTCTCTATTTGCAGCCTGTCTCTTTCTTACCTATTAATCATTCTGATTCGTTCATCCTGTGTGGATGTCATGGGCCTTTCTACTGGAAGACGTTATCAGTGTTTATCTCATAGCCTTTAATAAATCATTTACTGATTGTGTGTGATCCACGGCATTTTACATGAATGGAACACCACCCTATCCCCACTCGTCTGCATTTCTCTGACATGTCAACAGGACTTCTGTTCTGGCTCCCTCCCTGAAACGGGAGCTGGAAAACTGGGGTGAAACTGTCTTTTTCCAAAGGCCTGTTTAGGGTGAAAAGGAATTTCACTGTATTGAATGATCTGTAGTCACTGTTTTATCAGGAGCTGCACATTAAAGTAGAAACATTAGTTAAACAGAACAGCGTAGGCTGGTGGAGATAGTTTGCTTTTCAATGGGGGATGCCCTTTGGTCTGTCTCTCACCTGCTTGAGTCCTTCTAGTTTATAATATTAGGTGGTTGGAAAAGTCATGATGTATTTTTGTGTAGAAAAACAGAAAAACATGTCATGACTTTTCTGATGACCCAATACAAAAGGACTTCAAGAAGTTTGTGAAAAAATGGAATCAAAGTATGAGTTTATGTTGCTGAAATTGAAAAAAAATCCACGCATACATTTTTCACAATATGCATTTTCTATGAACCTTTTCTGTTTCTGGTAGAGGCTTTTGCCTTATAATGTGTGCTTGCTGGAGAGAGAGAGATAGACCGAGACAGAGACAGTGAGAAGGAGAAAAGATTCATCCCACAGGGGGGATGGCTACACTGCAATCCCTTCTCCATTCTCCTCCTGGGATCTTGGGCATGCATGCACATGTGACTGGCGTGAGTTTCAAGCCACCAAGTCCAGCAGTTGAACCGCAGCCGGCCATGTGAGTCTAGCAATGGAAACTTCTAATGACCCCTTGTATGTTCTAAATCAGGGGCTGGCATATTACACTCAAGGCAAATCCAGTCTGTTCTCAGATTTGCAAGTAAAGTCTTACTGGACTACAGTAAGTACTGCTTGGGTAAGTACTGCCCATAGTTGCCTCTCTTACTCCAGCAACAAGGTCGAGCATAGTAGCTGCAACAGAGACTATTTGGCCCACAAAGCCTAAAATATTTACCATCCAATCCTTTGCAGAAAAAGTTGGCTGGCTCTCATTCTAGACGTTTCACAGATATCATCAGTAGGTGGTGGTGGTGTATCTCTGCCCTATGGGTCCTCCAGTCCTTCAGAGTGTGCCACAAATCCAAGGAACATAGTACATGTGCTTGTATGAATGTCTACGTGTACTAGCATGTGCACATGTGTGCGGTGTACAGGTGTGCCCCAGGTGCAAAGGGAGAATCTTAAGTATGCATATCAAGCTTGCTACGGTGGCCATCTGGCTGGCAGGATTTTATGTCATCTTTCTCCTTATGTTTGTGTGTGTGTATATATATATATGTGTGTGTGTGTGTGTGTGTGTGTATGTGTGTGTGTGTATATATATATATATATATAATTTTTATTTTATTTTTTTAGAAGTTTTTGCTATAGGGCACATGCGTTTGCCAGAAAGACAGAGAGAGACAGAGAGACAGAAAGTGAGAAATCACCCCCTAGAGGGGATGGCCATACCGCAATCCCTTCTCCTTTATTCTCCTCTCGGGATCCTGGGCATGCACGCACACGCATCCGGCGTGAGTTTAAGCCACTGGGTCCAGGACTCGAACCGCGGTTGACAACGTGGAGTCCAGCGACATAGCCATTACGCCATCTGCTGGTCCCATGTTTACATATTTTTGAATCTTTCCTCAATTGCTGTGTATTAGCGACGTAATCACATAGCTGGAACAGTGGCAGCAACAACTACAACGAAATCCTCAGGTCGCCTAATTTCCTGTGTGGCTCATGACAGGAACCGCAAGCCATGTCCTATAAAGCCATGTGCCATCAAGAACGAAGTTGGGAACTTTAGGAGCACCCAGTGATCTGTAAGCACACGATCATCTGTCCCCTGACACATGGAGAGCCAGCTGTTATATAGCAGTTACCCTTCGGGTGGTAAAATTAAAAAAAAAAGTCCACATGATTAAATAAAAAGTACATATTTATTTTTCTCCATCTATTCTCCCCTCCCCTGGTTAACATTTCTCTGGGTTCTCTCATTTATTATGATTAATTTTTAGTAGCTTACATATATCAGTTGTAAGTCAAAGGTATGGGGAAAGACAGGAAACCTTAAGAATAGTTTTTTGAAGAGAATGTGTTCATTTATAAGTAAGAAGCCGTAGGAAATGCAGACCAGTTTGCCTGCTCTTGGGAGATCCCTGGAGACCACACAGGGACCTTTGAACTCCTTGGCCCTTGCTGCATGAGAACCAAGTCAGCATAGTTGAAAATGGAGATCCACCTGCTTTTCTCCATTTCTTTCCTTCTTTCTTCCCTCTCTCTCTCTCTCCTTTCTTTCTTCCATTCTTTCATACAAACTTTCAAGGACAAGGTCACAAGGACCAGGATCTAGGCTTGTTCCTGCCCACCAAGTCAGCCTGGCTGGGCACAGAGGTGTGTCAATGTGGTTCTGAAAACCAGTGCCTGGGTGCTGATGCAGGCCACCTGTGCATGCAGGGGTGGGCAAGAATATTGCTATCACACCTCAGTCCTTCTTCATGTATCCTTAGTCTTGGGTCATGAGACCCCTAAAGGGAATATTAATTTCATGGCCTCAGATTCTTCCAAATGATGATGGCTAGGTCATGTAAGGAACTTGGGCTGAGTCAGAATTGGCTTGTCCTCACCTCTTCTGTTCTGTGGGGCACTGAGACAGAGTATGCCTCTTGGGGCATATGTGTGGACACTATACTTGGGCAATTCCCACACCCCTGGGTCTCACTCCACATCTGGGTAACTCTCCATCTAGCGGAGGCTGTGGCAGAAAGAAACTCTGGCAGGAATAGAACGAGATTTCCTATCTCTAAATCCTGGCCAGAGTTGCAGAAGGTCAAAGTAATGGTATAGATGGTTTCAGCAAAGCAAATGGTGCCTTTCTAGGTTGATTAGTTCATTTTCTGATTGATAGATGCAACATTTTTGAGCATCTTCTCTATGCCAGACATGGTGATAGAAGGGTCTAACTCCACCCTCCTGTCCCCCCCAACACACACCTTCAGGGTTCCCAGGTTTATTCCACCCTCTTATACTTTATCAAATGTCTGCTTTACTGTAATTGAGACCGTTAGACCTTTTCTCTGAATTTATTTCTCTTGATCATTCAAAACTAAGTTCCACACTTGGGGTTACATCTTCGAGGCATCTCCCCTAAAGCACCTGGACTGAGGGAGGTGCTCTCCCATCACAGCCTGCTCTCATAGTTCTCAGGCACAAAACTCATCTTCCCAGAGAAGCTCAGTGCCTTGAAGAAGAAATAGGAAGAGAAGATCATGATAGCTCTATGCCGTTGCTTCAAACACAGTTTTCATATACTTGACGTTAAGAAGCCTGTGATGCAGTCCTCATTATTCTCACTGATAAAGAAAGCCACAGAGATGTAAAAGCACTTAGCCCAAAGTTACACAAGGTGGGGCTGAGGTCAGTCCTGTCTGTGCCTGATTTCAGAATGCAGGGCTTTTCTTTTTCCTTTCCTTTTTTTTTTTTTTTTTTCTTTTTTCTGATGTTTAACCCAGGGAGGAAGGGAATAAGAAAGGTTGAGGGATAATAAATCAGGGACGGGGGACACAATCAGACATGCCAATACAGTGTGACTTAAGTGCCACACAGGAACAGTGTGCAAAAGATAGTGTTGGCAACACAGAGGTGGAAAGGTCTGCCCACCAGGGCCAGAGGGTGATGGGTGGAGGGTCCGCAGATGGGGCTCCAAAGGCGGACTATCACAAATATGCAGGGATTACTTACACTTTTTTGTTTTGCCAGTTGAAAATGAAACTTACTGAAGAAAGGAAAAATAGTCTTGGTGTCCTCTGATTCTGAATTCTGAGTTTCAGAGGCAGGATGAGTGTTCTCTTGTGTCGGCAGTGGGGATCCTGACAGGCCCAGATATTGGTGTGAACTCCGAGGCCCTAATAAGATTTGCTCCCCTGTTTTCCTGCCAGGACCGATGTGCTTCCATTTCCCAATTGAAAACACACTTAATAGAGACAAGTTTTTGGCAGGGGCAAGGTACTTACCAGGTTAAAGTCATTACACTGGAAATGGAAGAGTCAATATTCCAGTTGAAGAGTTGAGCTCAACCTCTCTTGGAAAGAGCCCTCGACTGGCCCTCCACCCACCTCTCCCTGCGGACTTGATTCTCTCCACTGAAATAGTCATCTCTTTATCGCACCAGGGCGCTTGTGAGGACATTATGTGGGATTTATGGAATGAAGTTCTTATTGGAAGCAGCAGCTTCCTCCCCTTCCCACCCCCTCCAGGAACTTGCGGAATGTGATTTTCCCTTTGCGAATAGGATCTGCATTTGGCTGGAGCGGTTCTCTTTACTGGAGGCTGTATTCTGCACAGTCTCCATTCAACTTTCTTAAAAAAGCCCATTGCTTCTGTTGTTTTGGCTGTGTGGATGGGCAGAGTTGTGAATTGAGCCAATTATCAAAAAAAAGTAGGCTCCAAAGATTTGAGCTCAGTGTGTCTAGAAAACTGAGCCAATGATAAAATGTTTTGAGCTGCGGGCTTGCATGTCTCTTATTTAACTCCCCTCTCGTGTTACAGACAGGGACACTGAGGCCGAGAGTGCTGCAGGCACTTACTCAGCATCACACAGAAATTGCTAGCAGATTCTATATTAGAATCTTGGCCTCTGTCTCCAAGTCCGTTTCCACCCCCTCTTTTCTCTGTGTCCCTGTCTCACTCCTGTACATATTTTCCTTTCCAGTCTAAACACAACAAGTGAGAATACAGGGTACAAGTGTTCTGAGTTTTTTTTTTTTTTTTTTTTTTTCCTTTCTTTCTTTCTCTGTTCTGGATAATTTTTGAGACAAGGAATAGCAGACTCCAGGCCCCAGGTACCTCACATGATGTGTGAGGGAGCCTGGAATTTGGAGCCAGAGTAATCTTGGGCATGAACAACAAACCAGTAACATACGGTGAGCTAGGGTCAAATCACTTCCTTCTTCTGACATCTTGGATTCCTCATTAGAACCTTGATCCTAATCGCACCTTCCTCATGGGATACCTTACATCTTCATCATGGTTGTAAGGGAAAATACTTGGCCCCAGTGTGCTTGCTTGATACATGTTGGCTGCCTCTCTCTGTGTAGGTTTTCATCTTAATTCTGTCTACCTTTACCTGAAAGCTCAGGAGTGTAGCAAGCAGAGAAAGAGGAGGGAGGGAAATTTGTTGACCATCTGCTGTATACTAGGCTATATGCTTCTAAACCATCTTGTAATTAATCCCAGGTATTTGTCAGTGCAGTGTGACTGTGTGCCATGCTAGAACAATGTGCTTGTAAGAGATAGTGTTGGCCATATGGAAGAGTTCAGGAAAAGGAAGGAGTGATCAAAGCTCCCTTTCAGAGCTCTTACATGTGGCCACCCATGGAGTCCATGAAAATGTACAGGCCTTAAACTCATCTACTTTATATATGCCAACTCATATCAAATCCAGAACGGTAGTGACACAAGAGTGGCTACTTAATTTGCTTTATCTCATCCTCCACCTGAATTTGAACATACTTGGATTTTCCTACTTGACTTACTTCTTATCAACTCCACTTATACTCCACTTAAATTAAGCTCTGGTATGGGTCATCAGCCAAGTATCAATTGGCCATTAGGAGGACAAGGTGGGAGAAAAGTGTCAGGATTAATGTCTCACAGCACATTTCATGTGAATGCTTTTATCTGAAGAACCTCCTTTCCCGTTCTGCCTTGAACTAGAACACTAAAGACTGGGATGGGTCAGGGAAGGGAGAAAAGACAAACCTGTCCCCCATGCTCATGTCCCTACATTTAGAATTCATGAGAAAGAGATTTACAGATAAGGAAAGTGAGGTTCCAGGAGCTCATACAGCTTGCTCAAGGACCTACAGTGAGCAGAGTAGGATTTCTTTTTCTTTCTTTCTTTTTAATTTTTAAGAGAGATTTTTGCTATAGGGTGTGTACACTTGCCAGAAAGACAGAGAGAGAGAGAGAGAGAGAGAGAGACAGAAAGTGAGAAATCACCCCCCCCCCCCCCCCGCCCCCAGAGGGGATGGCCATGCCACAATCCCTTCTCCTCCATTCTTCTCTTGGGATTTTGGGCATGCATGCATATGTGCCTGGCATGAGTTTTAAGCTACCAGGTCCTGGACTCAAACCACAGTCAACTACATGGGAATCCAGTGACATAACCACTACACTATCTTCTGGTCCCAGGAGAGTAGGATTTCAAAGTTAAGTTTTTATGATTTCATAACCTGTGTTCTGGAGACTGAGAAGTCCAAGATTCAGGTTCCTACAGGGTTCAGTTTGTGGTAACAGCTTACTTCCTGGGTTCTAGATGACTTCCTTTCGTCTGTGTCTTCACATGGTAGAGGGAGAGACCTTTGGTGTCTCTTCCCCGTCTTTTAAGGGCACTAATTCTACTGGATCAGGGCTCTTCCCTTATGACCTCATTTAATCCTAATCTTTTTATTAAAGGCCCTGTCTCCAGTATAGACATGTGGGAGATTAGGGCTTTAATGCATGCATTTTGGAGGGAAACATTCAGTTCATATAATCTTTGTGTTAGACGTGATTTTAGATTCTGATTACAGCTTTCTTAAGGGTGATATGGCCCAGATATACAAGGGTTAGTGGTAGGGAGAGAGAGTTGATGAAAGTGTCTTTAAGAAAACCAGTCTTATTGGATGTCTCCCTGATTTTGTTTTACCATATGGAATCCAGAAACGAGTGTCTGCCCCATTGGCTTTTGGCTGTTTTTACCCTCCTGACTTGGTTTTCTTAAATTTTAAGTAAAACAGTTAGCACTGTGTTAGGATATGCATGCCAGTGTTAACTATTTCTACTCTTCAATCTTGTTATGGTAGTTATTAGTGCAGTTAACCAAATATTTCCAGGCCTTCCTTGCCTCCATTCCAGGAATAAGGCAGCTCCCCATGATTTATGTGTGGTTAGGTAACTTGCTTTGATCATAGAAGCAGTATGCATCATTTCGAGTGAAAACTTAGGAGCCAGTGCATAAACCTAATGCCCATTTTTCTCCCTTTGTCACTATAACTAGCAAAGCTCCAGATGGTCCTAGAAGAACAATGTAGAACAGAGTTCCCAGATGACCAGTCATAGATAAGTAGTATGAGTGACAAATAAATGTTATTGTTTTAAGCCATTGAGACTTGGGGATTACTTTGTTATTACAGCATAACCTAGTTTATCCTAGCTTTTCTCTGCTGTAGACCTTAATATTCCTTATCTATACCATGGGCCCCAAATCATTTAGCAAATGGGGTTATGTGCTGCCAGTTTTGACAAAGCTATCCTAATAAGACTATCTGTCAGTCATTGAGAACTCCTCATTTACCAGATCTGGGCATTGGGATTTGACTTCTTTTATTTCATTTAAACCACATAATAACCTTGAGTAGTGGGTGCTACTATTCCATTTCACTAAAGAGAACACCAAGACTCATAGTGGTGAAAGTCTGTTGTTACAAGGGCCAGGGAAGTGAGTTATGTCTCAAACTCAGACTTCTCCAACTGAGAAACCTATAGGAATGCCATGATGGAACACTGCTTTTCTTTTCTTCCCAGGTGTAAGCTAGTTTTTAGGCCTCTGCATCAGGGTCTGAGCTGTCAGCTAGAAAAACCTACCAATCATCTGGTCTAAGAGTTGACAGACCATGGCCTATGAGCCAATTTGGCTGTCTGTATTTACAAATAAAGTTTTATTGGTACATAGCTATTCACATGTTGTCTATAGCCACCTTCACACTCTAACAGCGGAGCTGAATAATTGTAACAGAGATTATCTGGTCCATAGAACTGAAATATTTACTGTCTAACCCTTACTCACCCCTGATCTAGATTATACTTTCTTTGAAAAGTTAGGAAACTGAGACCCAAAGAAGTGAAATATGTATCAAAATAGAAAATTATCTTCATGCAAAGTTATAGATGAGGAATCATTAGGTACAATAAAATAATCTTCAATGTCTATGTGGCTAATATAGTAAAATGATAAATTCTAATTTATCTTTCTTTCTCTTTGCATAAAATGTATATGCTTTGTTTTTCTTAAAATAAAAATCTTAATAAACTATTTTCTGATAACCTGAGTAGAGATTAAGTAAAACAAAAATCCACTCTTGAATTGTTTCATAATGAATTCTTTGAATATTATTCGAAACCATATATCATTTATGGCATTATCCCCATTTCAGTCCATTTGATCTTATATCACAGCATTTCCTATGTCATTAACATTTTTCATAAATGTAATTACTGCCAGTTGCATAACATTCTGCTCTATAGAACTGCCATAATTTATAAAATCATTATAATATTTTAAGTTTTTTTGTTTTCCATTATATTAAATTTTTATGCATGAATCTCTGTCCACATTTCTGAATTTTTCTTGGCATAGATTCCTAGAAGTAGGATTCCTGGCCAACGCATATGAATATTTTAATGGTCCTGATTCATCCCATAAATTTCTTTTCAAAAGGATTATCCAATTTATGTTCTGCCATCAATACAGGGATGTTTGTCTTACTATACTTTGTCAAGTATTTTGTTATAGTTTATCTTTTCTATGACAATATGTAAATGTAGTATTTTATTTTTGTTTTAATCCACATGGTTTGATCACTAATCAAGGTGAAGTTTTTTAGGTATATATATAATACTAGCTATTTGCATTTTATGTTCTGAAAATACTCCTTCTAATTATACATCCTTTTATTAAGAATTCGAAATACTTTTAGAACTTCCCTTGATCTATATTTTAATCAGTTTTATTGATTAGGTCTACTATTTTCATTCGTTAGCATTTTAAAATTGGTTTAAAGTGGCCCTTTCTGAACATAACCCTCATCCCTATCCTGTCCTGTTCCTGTCCCTTCATCCTCCTCTGAGCGTGCCTTTTTTCTCCCCATCCTAATACTCTATTTTCTCATCCTAGCCCTGTTTTTGCTGGCTACCAATTTCCTCTGCGAACTGCAAGGCACTGTATATGTTGAGGGTGTTATTGCTCGACTACGACCCCATGTGTAGCACTTCAACATCACATTTGGCAGCCTTACTGCCTTGACCATCCATCACTTTCATTTGGCCAGTCTCAAATCTTCAACAAATGGATGTCATGTTTCGGATGTTGGAATACTGATCATTCAACTTATTTGACATATAATATTGAGCATCTAGTATGTATCCAGCACTATTCTAAAAATGTTTAGTATATAAATTCATAAACAAAGACCTCTACCATCATAGATTTTGTACTCTGTGGGAGAGGGTCCATAACCAATAAACATAATAAATAAGTAAATTAGTCATAAATGTTATGGAAAAAGAAAACAGGATAGGTAAGGAGATGAGCAGTGGGAGTATAGTTTCGGTTTTAAAAGGCAAAGTCATGCTAGCCTTTAATAAAAAGTTGAGAGTTGAGCAAAAATTTAAAGGGTATAACTGTGTGATATCTGAAGAAAGAGTCATTCAGGTGAAGAAAAAGCTCTATAGTGGCTCTAAGGTTAAGTGGTCCTGGTGTGTTCAAGGAGCAGCAAGTGGGTCAGTAGCTGAAGTAGAGCAATTATTGGGAAAGATAATAGAAGATAAAATATGAGAGGTTAAGGAGGAGTCCAGACCATGTACAGCCATTCTGAGAAATGTGGATTTTACTGAGTGAAGTAGGTGGGGTGGATGCGTTCACAGTATCTTGAACAGGGGAATGACCCGACTAACTCAGGCATTAAGACGACTACTAGGTTGTGAAGTGAGAAGACTCTGTAGAGGCACAATGGTAGAAGTTATGTAACTGTTGCAGTACTGGTGTCCAGGGTATGATATCTTGATTCAGGGTGGCAGCAGTGGAGGTGGGGAGAGGTACTCAGATTCTGGATATATTTTGAAAGTACAGCTAACTCAATTTCTGCTAGCCTGGATTTGAGGTCTTGGAAAAAGAGGGTAATCAAGAATGATTCCAAAGTTTTTGACATGATTGCTTGTAGGATGGGACTACCATCAACTGAGATGAAGAAGCTTATGCAAGGAGCGGGCTGTTGTGTAGCTTCAGGACACATTGTATATGAGATGTCTAATTAGGATTCTGGGTCATAATATTCAATAGGCAGAGAGTATAGTGGGTTTCAGGAGAGATGTCTGAGCTAGAGATATAAAATCGTAGTCTTCAGGATATAGATGGTATTTAAAACCATCAGAGTATATGAGACCCCAAGGGAGTGAGTACAGCTAGAGGATAACCAGCTCCTCTACAAATTACTGTGCTGGGATATCAGCTGGACTCTGTGAGCAGACTGCTAATTCTTTTGCCTTTTTATTGACTTACTAGCTCTATGCTTTTTAATCTGAGATCTGACTCCTGTCAAGTGTTACAGCAAAGAGTGTACGATGCCATATGCTCTGTATCTTTCTGGACCTTATATATGATTTGAAAAACTGACAATCTGTTTATATTGACATTATATTTTATAGAGTAGTATGCTACATGCTTTTTCTAGGATTCCTCCCACTGTTCTGTTTGGCTAAATCTCAGAGGCACATGTTTCCAGGTTGGGAATACTAAGGTAGAAAATCAGGATTATGACCTCATCTATTCTCTATAACAGAAGAAAGCTCCAGGTTAACATGCTTATTCTTCATCTCACTTGAAAGTTTCTTGAATAAAATTTTTCTGCTTTATGAAAATTACTAAACCATGCAACATAGATGCTGAAAGAATATTCCAAAGAAAGGAGAAACATAACTTGGGTCATGACAGCACACTTATAATTAGCATATAGTCACTATGATGATGATTTTGTAATCAGTACTCCTTGGATTTTATGTGGTTTGAGGATTCATTTGTTAAAAACATAGTTTCAGTACTTTGTACTTACATTTCATATACCCTGATTCATCTTCACAGTTTCTGCAGCTGTATATTGCATTAAAATTTTAGTCCCTCATACAGAATGCATTCCAACAAAATGAGGGGAGGGGATATAAGGGAGCCAGGGAACAGTAGGTCCAACTTTGACGAGTAATGAAGAGAAGTTCTAGGGTATTTTAATAGCTTTGCTATGTTATTACCTCATCATTTACTTGGATAGAAACAGTTTTGAAGGATTCATAAAAGAGATATTTTGGGAAAAAATACTTTGATACATTTTTGCAACACTATAAACACTTAAGAATTTGATAAAGACAAATAGTTGGAGAATAGAAAGGCAATTTAAAACTCCATGCAAAACAAAAGGCTATATAAGCGGAGCAACGTTATCACTGCACTTCACTAACTAGATTGATTATTCTCATGGAGAAACCCTGGATTTGTTTTTAATCATAGTTGAATATCCTTTTAGAACAAAGTATTTGGTCATTGGAAAAGTCATGATGTATTTTTCTATGTTTTTCTATGCAAAAATGCATCATGACTTTTGAACATCCATTATGTGTCAGCACCTTCTTGAATATTATCAACTTTTATAAAATATTTAACAGCTTTCCTTTGGGATAATATTATAATCACCATTTACAGTGGCAAAAACCTCAAGTAAAGAGAAAATAAGAATCTAGCCCCTAAAAAGTCATACGGTCTCATATTAACACATCTGAGTTCAAATCTAATCTGCCTACTTTGAAAGTCCAAGCTCTTTTCTGTCCATGTTGTGGTCTCTCCGAAAGTTTAGGCAAAATAGTTGCAGAAATGACTACAACCACCTAGAGTGGTGGGAGGAATACAATTGGTATTGAAATCATAAATGTTTGTAACAGTAATAGAAGCCCAAATTAAATTTATTCAACATTGAAGTACAACACCTATTTCTAGCTGATATGTATTAATAATTAGTCAATTATTCTA
This sequence comes from Tupaia tana, assembly GCA_026018925.1. Taxonomy (NCBI): domain Eukaryota; kingdom Metazoa; phylum Chordata; class Mammalia; order Scandentia; family Tupaiidae; genus Tupaia; species Tupaia tana. Next base: position 7,546,557 of record JAKSZU010000018.1, read on the forward strand.
CCATAGTAATATTGAAGATAGCATTTGTTAGAGTTCCTAAATTAATGGTTCTTAACCAAGGGCAATTTTGCCCCAAGGGGATATTTGACAATGACTAGGAGAATACTCCTGGCATCTTAGAGAGTAGAGGCCAGAGACACTTAAACATCACATAGTGCACAAGACAGTCCCTGCCCCCACCTGAACAGAATTATTCAGACCAGAACATTAGTAATGCTAAGTTTCAGAAATACTCTTTTAAATAAAGATTGTATGCAGAGAAAGGCAGTAAATGCCATTGATTAATATGTGATTTTTTTTCTCCAAAAGATAATTGAATTTTCGAGTATTCATTTTCTGGCATTATTTAGCAGTGTTTTGATATGAAGGTGAAAATTAGTCATTTGTAGTAGTCTGGATAAAGCAAGTACCTACTGATTTCCAGGCAAGATTCAGATATTAGAAAGTTTGTTGGTAAGAGGCATATGAGGTAGGTTGTATATATTTGTTGGTATCTGTGTATGCGTGTGGATGTGCACATGCATGTGTGTGTACACTTGCTGGTTTTGAAGGGAAATATAATTTGGGCTTTGGAAAAAGATGCCCCCCACTACTTTCAACCTTAAGCCCTCACTTCTTCCCATTAAGATTTCCCTTGCAACTTGGCCTCTTTTAAACTCCCATCTTGTGCATTCTCTCTTCTAATCTAATACCTCCACGTACATATCTAAACATGATCAGTGACAGTTTTCGCTGCGGGGTGAGGCTTTTACTGACAAGGCCAGTGAGCGCTGATTTGAGACCAGCCATTGTGAGTGACTTCAGCTGTCTCTTCAAGTGACATCCAGCTACTTGAGAAAGGAGAGATGACGAAAGTTCTTTGGACAGAAAACTTTCGCTGACAAGAAGGTGACAGGTCCTTGCACAGCTGGTCTCTGATATGCCTCGGAAGGGGCCAGCAGAGTGACTAATTTGAGCTTTGCAGTAGCTGGGAGGAAGTGGAGGGCCTATGCATTCTTAGGGCTTGGAGAACTCTGTGAGACAGACTGGCAGTGGACACACACTGGAGGAACCTCAGTTGTTGGGCAACAGGCCTGTGAACTCTGTTTAGAATGTGAGAACATTGAAAATGTTTATAGCGAGTAGGAGTTTTGCCTTCCCAGAATCCACTCTTGCCCTCAGAATAGCACCTTGTTTTTCCTTTAGGCAGGCCACACCATCTGTAGTCTCATTTGGTTATGGCTAGCTCTGACTTCCTGGTTCCAGGGATTAGCAGTCAACATACCCATTCCCTTCATCACAGTGAATGGTTCAGGGAAGACCAAGTGACTCAAGGGGACCCAATGAGAGTAGCTTCTGTGACTTGCCACAATTATTAGGAAAGAGGTGTTCTTTTATCTCTGTAGTCACTACACTGTGGAAGTGAGTGTAGAATTTCTGGGAACCACCAAAAGGAGCAAGCTAGCTAAAGAATGAACCAAATAGGAAAATAGACAGCTGAGACATGGAGAGAAGAGACATTGTAGTCCCGATAAAATGACTTGAGCCTCTAATTCTGCTCTTTTGAAGGCCCCTTACACAAACCAATGAGATCTTGTTTTCCTTATAGCTGATTTAAATTGGTTGTGCAACACAATGACTCCTGATCAACATGAATAGCTACGATTTTTGAGTGCCCCCTAAATGCTAGACACTGTAATTCCACTAGGCCATTTATCTTTATAAGAACCATGTAAGGTAGGTACTACTAATATCCTGATTTCAGGAATGAAAAAACCTGAAACTCAGAGAGATCAGGAAATACCCAAGGACTGGCAGCTGGTAAGTGTGACATTGAAAAGCAAGTTCTGTCTTGTAAACTTTGAAGCTCCATTTTCTGTGGAGAGAGGGTGAAACATTAGGGGTTTTAGATCCCGACTGTATGACTTTGAGTCATTTTCTCAATATTTCTTGGCTATGTGTCATATATAGGAAATTTAACTTTTCCATGCTTTATTTTTCTCAACAGTGTGGCGATTATAACTAATTGTATTTACTTACAAGTGGTTCTGAGGATTAAGTGGGTTAATGCAAAGAAAGTGATTAGGACAATGTGTGGAACACAATAAACATTCAATACATGCTAATTGCCATTGTTTTCTGTGTCCAGAAAAGAGTTGGGGTGACCACTTTGGAGTCAAAACCCAGGCTATGTTCATTTAGAAAGGGCAACCCAAGATCATACTGATGGACTAGACCTAAAGTTAGTTATCCTGTTGTTATGGAAGAAGTCTTACAAACAATGGGTGTTTGGGGGCCAGGAAATGGTGCAGTGGTAACACTGGAACCGTTTGGAGAGGTTCTGGGTTCATTTTCTGGGACCACCCTGAACATACTTGATGCCAGTGTGTGCCTATTATCTGGGCTGGCTAAGACTGAGGGTGGATTGTGGTGCGAAGACCTTGTTGGAGGTACCTATTTCTCTGTCCCTGTCTTTGCTTTTCTCTGCCTTTGTCTCTCTCTCTTATGGAAGAAATAAATGAATACACTTTTTTTTAAATGGGGTTTTTAACTGTGGAGCACATCATGTTTCATTTCACTCAAGTGTTCTCTAGGTGTTTAGGGAGTGACTGCCCAGTACCAGATGTTGAGTTAAATACAGACATGAACAGATCAGAGTCTCCCTTCAAGAAAGAAAGACATTAAAACACAAATAATATTAATAGACTAGAGTAACGTAACAGAGATGAAGTTAGGTACTTTGGTAGCTAGGAGGAAAGAGGGCGAAATGAAAGGTTTCAGAGAACAGGTGGGATTATAATGTGTGGAGCTGGGGTGTCATGGGAGAGAGTACAATGTGAACAAAGCTTCAAGAAAGTATGAATCATACTTCTGTATCTTACTATCTTTCATGGGGAAAGAGATCATATACAATTCACTGCCCCAATGCCATGACCAGGCTTTAATTTTCAGGAAGAAGTTCAGCAATGGGGGTCACACTGATATACTGAAGGATCAGGTGATAAAATCTACTTAGAGTTTACTATATTGTTTGGTCTATTCATCAATCCATTAAGGCATAGGAACAAAGCCCATCAAATCTAGCTTGACTGAATATTAGAGCAAAAAGCTGACTGCTTGTACCCATCTTTTCTTCCACCAATGTCCCTTTAATTTGTTCAGGAGCTTTCATATGGTAACAACCTCTGCTATACCCACACAGTGGCCCCTCTCTTTTCCTTTTCCTTTGCTTTTTCCTTTGCTTTTTTCTTTTCTTTCATCTTTTCTTCTCTCTTCTCTCTTCTTTCTTTTCTTTTCCTTTCTCAGAAGCATCAAAATGATATCTTGGTTCATTCCCTTATATTGTTTGCTAACATTGTTGACTCTCCATAAGAATGTAAGACCATCTCTACTCATTCATCCTCTACTCTTAGTGATACCCTCCTTACTATTGAGGGCCCATCATTCCTCTTCCTGGAATGTAGCATCTCTTCTGTGTCTCTGGTGAAGCCAGTAGGGTCAATAAATTATGAAGTGTCATCAACTATTGGGTCATCAGGAGAGTCATGATGCACTTTTGTATAGAAGAACATAGAAAAATACATCATGACTTTCCCAATGACCTAACTTATTTAAAAGGAATGAATTTCAGTGCAAATATGCCAATTGGGACCCTGAGAGGACCAGGGACTCCATAGCAGTGAACAATCTCATGTTGTTTAAGGATAGGAGTCTGTGGAGTCATAATGAGAGATAAGACTGAAATAGAGAGAGTGGCCAGATGGTGAAGGGCCTTGAAAGTCTGCCAAGGGAATTTCAATGATAAGTTCACAGTGACTCATTCCTTTAACTGTTTTGAGCATAAGAGTACCATGCTCAGCTGTCAATTTGGGAAAGATCACCATGGCCTCAGTGAGGTAGGCAGGATGGTATAAAACTAGAGATAGGACAGTTGATGGGAAGGTCACCACAATAGGCTTAATGTTGAGAAGACACTGATGGAAAGGAAAGGAAGATGTTGAAGATGCTATGTCAAAGAAGTGGTCAGCCCAAGTGCCCTGTGCTTCTGGGTCTCTTTCTGACTGATGCATGTATATCCATATGGTTTGAAGGTAGGTGGAGGGCCAGGAATATTAATCTCTGTAGCTGTCATAACAAATCATCACAAATGTGGTAGCTTGAAATAATAGGAATTTATTCTTTCGTAGTTCTAGAGATAAGAAGTTAAAGACCAAGGTGTCAAAAGGTCACGTTTTCTCTGAAGTCTCTTGGGGAGGATCCTCCTTTGCGTCATCTAGCTTGTGAAGGCATCAGATGTTCCTTGGCTTGGGATAGCTCACTCCAATCTCTGTTCACAAGGCCTTCCCCCCATGTGTTTGTAAATCTCAAGTCTCCTTCTGCCTTTCTCCTATAAAGACACTTGGCATAGACTTAGGGCCCACCCTAAACCCCAGATGATCTCATCTTGAGATTCTTAATTGATTACATCTGTAGATTCCTTTTTCAAATAAGGTCACCATATTCACAATTTCCAGAGTTTCGGACTTAGATATGTCTTCTTGGGGGGAGGGTGTCACTATTTAACTTATTACAATATGTGTTAAGAGTCTGAAGAAAGAGCAATAGGAATGGAGATGAGATAATATACTTGAAGAGTAATTTAGAACATAATTGAGGTTTATACGTATAATAGTACATAGTCTGAGATTTGCTTCACAAAAGTAGGGAAGTGGGGAAGAAGTAAAACAAGAGGTGGGGGTATAACTGAAACAAGATTTCTCTGAACCAACCCATTATTGAAGCTGGTAGATAATGTATGTGTGTGTGTGTGGGGGGGCATTATGCTCTCCTCTTTCTTTTGGTATGTGCTTGAAATTTCCTAAAATCAAAACATGTCAACAGAAGATAATCAAGAATACTCCACTTCCTTAGGTTACCTACTTACTAATTAAATTTTAATTTTAGTTCAGTGCCCATGGTGAGCCTGGCATTTGCCAAGTCCGCTGTTGATGAATTGTGGGGTAGGCACAGACTGGTTTGTTTTCTTCAGTGCCGCATCACTCTTGTATCACCTGACAAATTGGCCTGAAGATTTACTTTGTTTGGAGGCGAGTGCCTCTCTGACAAGATTTTGTCTTAGGATAAATGCCCTTTTATCAGAGGCGAATGGAAAATTCATGTTACCTTGTCCAAACCCAGAGCAGTCAAAACCTATGGCTACAAGGTCTTCTTGGTAGGAAACAGTTTGTTTTCTTAATCATCCTGATGTCACTTACAAGTAGGCATGAATGACAGCAATCCCCTCCCGATGCCATAAACTAACTGTCATGGGGAAAGATGAGCCTATTTAACCACAGGAAAATGCTGGAATAGTTTAATTGTCTTGCCTCCATAACAGACGGTTGTTATCAGTGTAGAAGCGGGGAATGCAGAACCCAATGAAATATGAAATGCAGATGAAAATGTGGGCAGGCGTGATTCTGTAGTTTAATCCATGTGTTTTTTTCAAATCATTTCTAGTTTCATTGCAAAATGTGGTATAAAAATGATGTCAGAGAAATGGTTTGCTGAGTTATTTAAAAACCTGCACACACCATTTACAAAGAATGTTGTTGACAGTTAAAAATGATGTATCTATTATTCATGTGGTCGCCTCTGACATAGAGGAGGTTGCATGAACTTGGCGGCTATAGATGAAAAAAGGGGAAAGTAATGGAGCTCACGATGTAAACCTGTGCTTCAAGGTGTCTCAGGCCATTTCAGGAGCTCAGTGTGCAATTCCTGTGAGGGACGATCAGCTTTGGGACATCTGAGCCTGATGGAAGCACCACTTTGTGAAGTTTCCTTCAATTGTTGAGTTCTGTCTCTTTGCTATAATCTTTATTTTTAGTCTGCGTTCTTCTGACCAAGTGCTTAGCAGTTCACATTCTGGACTCAAATCCCAGTTAAGCCAGTTGCTAATTTTGGAGTCTGAATCTAGCTGCCACACCCCTCTGAGGACCAGGTTTTTCGTTTTTAAAATGGATGCAATAATTTCTAATTGTTTCCAAAAGCTGTTTTGAATTGAATGATATAATCCACACGACACCCGAAGCACCAGGTTTGTCCTTTGTGATTCACTCAACAAGTGTTAGTTATTAGTTAGTTTTAGAGAGGTTTTCTAGGCTTCAAAAGGATGAGAGAAGAACATGAACTGCTCCTGCTTCAGCCTGGTCTACAGAACTGCAGTAGCAGTGCCGTCACCAGGGAGCTTGCAGGATTCCCGGGCCGCCCCCGGGATCTGCTGAATGAGCATCTACATCCTAACACGATCCCTGGGTAATTTGATTTTTTAAAAATTAAAAAAATTTTTATTTTTACTCATGATAAAGTGTGTGCACACATGACCAACTGAGAAAGAGAAAGAGGGAGAGAGAAAACTGTACTATCTGTAAGACTCAGTCACTCCCCACCTCTCTGTTTTCCTCAGCCAGGTCTTCCAGCCAGTTGCATCTTGGACACTCACTCACATACCTGATCTGTTCCTGATCTGAACACACTGGGGATTCCAAAAGCCATCTGGGATCCAGCTTCTCTTGAGTAGCATATTACCACTATGCATTGGAGCTGGCCTGATTCCTGGGTAAGTGGGTATGCATGCTACAGGTGAGAAGCCCTGGACATACTCTTGTTAAAGGATATTATGAGGGGTGAGCTCCCCTGCTGTCTTGAAAACACTTTACTGAGCATCTCCCTCTAATAGTTGGAACCAGACATTCTCCCACCCGTTCTAGCTTCCTGAGTATCTACAGATCTGATCTAAATTAGCAGAAGCCTGGAGATAGGCCCAAGTTGGGGGGATTATCAGAAGCTGTGCATTGTTGGTTCAGAATACAGTGTTTTCTCCTTTTCTTCCCCAAGCTAGGTAAGGGAATACTTTCAGAGATGTCATCCATCAAAAAGATGCCTTTTTTGAAGGCTGGGTTTCTACAAAGATTAAAAAATAAGCATATTATACCCACTAGGCAATGGGTGAGTTGGGAACCTTCAGGCTAGTCTGGTGGTGTTTTGACTGAGTGGAGCATGCTGTGTCAGAGCATTCTTGGGAGATGTTGGCTTGTGTCCCCCTGGAATATGGCAGTGTGTCTGAGTATTCAGACTAGGGGCTGATGCTTACCTCCTAAAGATTTCTAGAGCCAGGATGTGCTTGGGAATAGGCCACCTCATCCCTGGCCTCTGTGACCCTAAGGGAATACAGGAAAGGGACCTTTGCAGTTCTGTGACTCCCTGTGAAAGAGTGTGGAGTTAGAGAATCAGGCTTTGTGATGTTGCCTGTGGGTAAGGGCATCAATCATTAGTGTGCCTGAACAGGAGGCAAAGCTTCCCTTGTCTATAGTCTTCAGTAATGCCCATGGTCCTAGAACAGCTTCTTTGTGAGGAGATCATCTTGTTGGCAAAGACAATTGGCAGTCAACAGAATCTTCAGACGACAGTAGAGTGAGCTTGTGTTGCTTCCCCATCAACAGGCAAGTCATTTTCTCCTCTTAATCTTCAATTCCATGGAGAAGACACCTGAGCACCAGCTATTAGGCACCCTCCTTTCACGGTTCTAAAAAGGGCGGAGGAGTGAGAATGAAAGAATTCCTCTCCAAGTTCCTTGAGCTTTAAGCCCAGCTGGTGATGAAGAAGGGGGTGGATTTCAAGGTGGATATGAATCTGGAGTCTTAAGGTGGGCTGGGCTCCTAGTAACCTTTAATAACTGAAAGTGATCATGACGTTTTGGAATCTACTAAAAGTTTACTGGGAAAATGAAGATGGAAACAGACTGTGTAGTCCAGACAGAGACTCCAGCGAGATGAATGTTTCTGATCTACATTTCTGAGTTATCAACATCCACAGTTCTGGTCACCTATCAGTAATCCTCAGCTTTCATGATTTGCTTTAACTTTAAGTTTTCTCAAGAATGGATTTGAAGCCCTCAGTTAGAGCTGAGGCCAGAGAGTGAGCATTCCCCACTCACCCACATGCCCTCCACAGCCCTGCTAAAGCCTCTCCTCATTTAATGTCATGTAGACAGTGACATTCTGCCATGTTGTTCACTTATAAATATTGACACTGAAAAGAAAACACGTGGAGAGCAATGTCCATGCGGATGGTAGCTTATGATATGAACATGTTGACCAGAAGTTCCGTGTTGACACAGAGGAGGTGCTTGTTTAATGTGTTAGTGCCTCTCCTTCTCCAGGATGTAGACTTTCTCCACTAGACTCTACCTTCAGCGCTGTGGTAAGTGTCTAGATATCCAAGAGATTGTCAATGGGAAACAAGATTGACATAATCCCAGGAAGTGGACTCAAAATTGGTGAAAGAAAACACTAAGGCTTTGGGAGTTCTCTGGGAGAATAAGGGCTGCCACAGTAAAGACTGAGCTTTCTTTCATGTGAATCATGACATTTCAGTGTTTTGAGGGCTGTGAGAGAGCTAAGCTGTGGGTGAGCCCAAAGGTGTAACAGTCAAGTGCTGTGCATAGACAGCCAGATTCCACCTGGCGCAACTGGTTTGAATCCCAGTCTTGGCAGTTTGAAAAACATGCCAGGCTTATGTGTGTGTGTGTGTGTGTGTGTGTGCATGTGTGCCCCACATCCTGATGGGGTGAAAAATGGAGGAAAAAGGATTGGAATGTGAACACACCCCATTCACACCCCATTGGGAGGTGCTTTCTCACTCTCTGGTGAGTGCACGCACATTTTTTGCAATAAGAGAGAGAGAGAGAGAGAGTGGAAGAAAGAGAGAGAGAGAGAGAGAGAGAGAGAGAGAGACTGTGATTAATATCTTTTCATCTAGTGTTTTTAATCCTATAGCTGTGATAAGTCTCAAATATGACAAATAACACTGAGGTATGAGGGTAGGTTCTTCAAGAGAATAAACTATAAAATTAACACATACTAGACCAGAACAGAAATAAGTGATGTCATTGTTGCCTTAACCACAATATATATAATAGCTACTTAGAACTCGCTATGTTCCAGGCATTTGCTAAGCCACTCATCCATCCGTTCATCCATTGTCTATTGTCTTTTTCAATTTTTAAGAAAACCCTGTGAGGCTGATATTACTATATCAATTTTACAGCTGGGAAATTGCTCCCAAGCCCAAGATTTTGATCTGTAACCTGAATAAAAATATTAAATACTTAAAGATAAAATGAGTCTCTAGAACTGGGGTTAGTCAACCCTGAGAGTTTGGAAAAGCAGGGTTTTAGAAGGCAAGAACTGCCAGTCATCATTCAGGTGAGCAGGATTCTTGTCTACATGCCTGCAAGCTGTATGATGTCCTGGCCATGTTAGCTCTTTAGTGGGGTAAGGTTTCCTGCTTTGGGTACTTTTTTTTCCTACTGCTTGAGTGGGCATCATTTAGGACTGAAAATTCATCTTATGTGTACCTTCACTGAAGCTGCACTGAGAAAAATATAATCTGCAATGTGTGCATAAATGAGACCATGAATATATGTGTGTGTAGTTATATAAAAAATCTAATCATGTATATGAATATATGTGTATGTGTGTGTGTACATATGTATGTATTGTGTGTGTGTATATGTATATATATATATATATATATATATATACATATACACACACATATACTATCTTAGATTATCTGAGGCATTGGAAGGAATTGGAAGGCAAAGCTCTCTCTCTGTGCTAGGAACTAGTATTTGTTGTGTCCCTACAATGTGTCAGTTTTCTCCAGGGGATGTAGAATCACAATTTAAACTCAGCTTGGCCACTTCTAGAGTTGAGGCTGGTCTAGCCGAGAGTGGCTTTCTTTCTTTTTCTTTAAAATACCCAGCAATTGAGAAACCTGATGAACCTTAGTCTCAAGTGGACAAATGTACTCTGTAGTTTAGCCACAACTGAGAAAAGCAGCAGGAACTAAAGGTGTGCAGGAGCTGGGAGCTGCATCCTGTATCTGGGACCTTTCTTCTGGTCCAGTAATTGAGGAGCACCTCTCAGCCAGCCAGCTCAGCCCCCCCTTTCATGGTTTTCAGCTGAATACGGAGTAATGTGAATTGAGGTGTCTGCACTCCTGAGGTGTAAATAAAGCTCAGCATTGGAGGTGCAGTTCTACTTCATCCAGTGCTTCTTGGAGGCTTAGAACAGCAGCAGTCCGAGCATTTGCCCATGAGGGCGGTGTGAGTCCAATTTACTGAGCTGGCTTTCCAGTCTCTTCGTGTACTGCAGGTTGCTGGATCAGACCAGTGGGGGATGGAGCTTAGGTTGAGAGCACTGGATTCCTGTCTTACTTTGAACAAGAGAAGAATCCCAAGGTAAGAAGGGATTCTTTCTTTTGGGAAATGCTATCAAGTTCATCTTCCTGAGTTTTGTTTGTTTGTTTTGTTAGTTTGTTTTTGTTTTCTTTGTCTTTTTAAGGGCAACTTCTTCTTCTTCTTCTTTTTTTTTTTTTTACAATTTAGACAAATGTCTTCAAAGTAGGTCATTGGGAGATTACAATAGTTGATTTTGTATCTTTGGTAGCAGTTTCACAGGTTAGAATAGCTTTGTCTTTATTTGAAAGCCCCTCCTACCCTAAAATATAGCATAAAGTGGTGAGCAGTGATTCCCAAGGGAAGGGGGGAGCCACACCAGCCCACACTACAGGGGCAGCAGTGGGATTGATACTGCCTCAGAGTTTCACCTGCATATATTTACAGTTCAACTGTCTAGAAAATTGGAACATACCTTTTTCCAGCCCAAGAATGCTCCTTGCTTTGGGTGGGGATTTTCCTTCATGCAGGAGGGCTTCATCTATCACTGCCCCTCCTTGTCCAATTTCATTAACCTGAGCTTGTGTTCATCTTGTGGCAGCTTAATAACCTTTATTTGTGGAGTCCCTCAAAGGAAGCCTTGGTTGTAAATCCCACATCACAGAAATGAAGGCATAAATGCCAATCTGTGTCATTGCATAATATTTATTATTTTAATTAAAGAAAATAGATAGTGACATTTATTAGGTCACAAGTTACTTGTTAATGGCAACGAATGACAAAAAAATTACTGGTTTTATGAGCAAATCTTGGAACGCTCCTCAATGATTATTCTGTTAACGCTTTCAATGTGAGCAGTGCTAATAATGCATTGGGCACATTTTTGGAAGCCGGCACTTGTTTGAGGTGAGACATACTCTCGTACAGGAAAGCATCGGTTTACTGAGATGGAATGTCAGGGCTGACTGGTGAATTCGGAGTTGCATTTTTTCCCTCCAGCTCTCTTTAGGACAAACACTGGCTTTCTGAGATAGTTGTGTATGTGTGTATGTGTGTCTACAGAGTAGAACAAATTTGGTTTCAGGAATCAGAGATCATTAGTATTTTGGTGCATATATAAGGCATCCCTAGTGCAGTACCCATTTAGGTTGCTAACTGAGTAAATGAAGGTGATGTCCAAAGATTAAGGACTTACATAGAATTTAAACATATTATTTCATTTAATATGTTCATGCTCATACTATCGCCATGAGGAACATACCTTACTATCTCTATCCATTTATTTTATTACTTCAGTGAACATACATTACTGTGATGAGCTGTTTTAGGAAGGAGATTATGGATGGCAAACAAACACACTCCTGTTCAGTAACTTGTGCACAGAGCCACAGTCTGTAAATGACATCGCTGGGGTCAGAACGCATCATTTGTGTGACTTCAAAACATGTGATCATCTTGAAACTCCACTTCACACTTGAAACAGCATCTTCTAATGATAGATATTTTGATCTCCACAGTGGAAAAGCCATGGAAATCTGTGGCTGCGAGGAACTTGTTGCAGTTTTAGTTTTTGTTTGCTGGAATATCTAGAAAGTTCTGTTTCCCAGGGCTTTTACTCCTTCAGCTTTTGTGTGGCTTATTTTATGAGTGAACAGGCTAAAGAATGGTGCCGAGAATTTCAGGCAGACTGGTTTCTACAACAAAAATTGCTGGCATAATACATAATTAAAAAGATGTTTGCATCCTATTGATGGAAAAATATTAAAATACAAAGAGTGTATCATTTTTACTACAGTATGCTAGTAATCATTTTATCCCTTGAGTCTAATGATGTCAAGAATCTAAAGAGATTCAATCCACATTTATAAGGTGGGCTTAAAGGTAAAGCCCCAGGGGAGAAGAGAGAAAAACAAGTAGTTATTGGGTATGCACTTTGTATTAGCTATTATACTAAGCACTTGTACTTCTTTCAAATTTGTACACCTTTTATTTCTTATTCTTGGTTTATTGTACTGGCTAGGATTTACATCTTTCAAGAAATTTATCCACTTCATATAAATTATTAAATTTATTGCCATACATTTATTTAAATAGGCCATTATTATCATTTTAATGCCTATAAGATCATTAGTGATCCCCTCTTTCATTTTTTATATAGGTAATTTATGTTTTCCTTTTATTTTTTTTAAAAAAATCAAATTTTCTAGTAGTGCCCAATTTTACTAATCTTTAAAAAATTTATTTATTTATTTATTTATTTTTCATTTTCTGTCCCCACATGAATACATTGTCTATTAGTCCAATCAAAGTTATTTCCATCTACATTATCATCAACAGGTGACTTCTCATTCTGTGTTCATTAAATTTTACTAATCTTTTTAAAGAATAAGCTTTTGGTTGTGTTTGATTTAGTTTTGTTAATTTTTTTCAGTGTTTTTTTTATTTTTTCATGGATTTGGCCTTTTTATTATTTCTTCCTTCTAATTATTTAATTTACATTTGATTACATGTACATTTGCTCTTCCTAGCAATGGATCATTGATTTTTAGACAACTTTATTTTGTAATATAAGTTTTTTTTTTTTTTCTTTTTTTGGAGAGGTTTTTGCTATAGGGCGCGTGCGCTCGCTAGACAGACAGAGAGAGACAGAGAGATAGAAAGCAGGAAATCACCCCCCCAGGGGGGATGGCCACGCCGCAATCCCTTCTCCTCCATTCTCCTCTCGGGATCTCGGGCACGCACGCACACGCGCCCGGCGTGAGTTTAAGCCGCCGGGTCCGGGACTCGAACCGCGGTCGACTACGTGGGAGTCCAGCGACATAGCCATTACGCTAACTGCTGGTCCCGTAATATAAGTTTTTAAAACTATAAGTTTACCCCTAAGTACTACTTTGGGTGGAATTCAATTTTTTTTTCTCTTTTAAAAAATTACTTTATTTAACTCTACTTACTATTTATTTTAATTTGATCAGAGGGAGACGGAAAGAGGGAATGTGACAAAGGAAGCTTCCAGATCTGGGGCTCAAACCATAGTTGACCATGTGGGAGTCCAGCATGCCACCTCCGGCCTCTGATTTTCAACAATGATGCAAAGAACATATACTGGAGAAGAACATTACTTCAGTAAGTGGCGCTGGAGACAGTGGATATCCATGAGAAAGAACAGACTGCAATTTTAAATGTAAGGCACAGAACAAAACTACAGAAGAAAAAATAGGGAAAATGCCTGAGGAGCATCGATCTGTTGAAGACCTGAAAATCAGAGGCAACAAAAGCAGAAAGAGACAATTGCTATTACAGCAAACTAAAATGATTCTACACTGCAAATAATCAACAGGGTGAAGAGACATCCTGCAGGAGAGGGTAAAGGTATTTTCAATTTATTCATCTATTGAAGGATTAATATTCAGAGTATATGAGAAACTCAATAAACCCAACAGCAATAAGAAAAAAACAGAATAGCCCTGACCGCAAAATTAAATCAAGGCATGAATAAACATTTCTGAAGAAGATACACAATAGTCAAGTATGTGAAAAAAAGCTCAATTTCACTAATTATCAACAAAATATAAATCAAAGCTAGAGAAGAATAAATGTGGGACTGAATGATGATGACCTGCTAAAACTTGACACATGTCAAGTTTAAATCACAAGAGCAGGTCTAGAATCCACCTCTGGAGACCTCCCTGAGTGTGCTGGGAATACTTTTACCCATAAGTTCAGACTGGCTGAGGCTGGGAGTAGATAATATGTTGAGACACCATTGGACGTGCCTGTTTCTCTGTCTATAGAGCTTTTTCTCACTTTGTCTCTCTCTCTCTTTTCTGATCATTAAATAAGTATTTTAAATATATTTTTTAGTTTCAAGAAAAGTGGTTTTAGCTTTAGTAAATCAAAGAAATGCTAAGGAACTTGCTTAGAACTTAAAGCCAGGAAACAGGTTAGGATTCTGTTCAAATAGTAGGTACATGAACCTATCGGCAGCTCAAGACAGGACAAAAGTCCTTAAAACCGGAAAACAAGACCTAGAAGAAAATCAGCAATGTTTTAGTCAAAAGTTGTAAACTTCTCCTTCACCTGTTCAGTCTCATGTACTTAATCTATCTTTTGTTGTGGTTCGATCTATCTGATTAAATTCTGGGGTATAATATTCAACTCCAGTCTTGTCACTACGATTAAGTTGGCCATTTTCTTAGTTTTTGAATTCTCATTTCTGTGTGTCTGTATTTAATTTTCCTGGTATAGCACTCTCTTGAGATCTCCTTGGAGATCTGGTCTGGTATTGGTAAATTCTTTCAACCAAGAATACTATGATTCTCAGATACACAAGACCTGAAAGAATTTACCAGCACCAGGGATTCAAAAATTTTGATACATTATGTTGTCATTATCACTCAGGTAAAAAAGAGTTATTTCATTTTCTTTGAATCATGTTGTATATATATTTTTTAATTTGTGTATTTTCTAGATATCTTTGGAAATTTATTTCTAATTTAATTCCATTTTCTCAAATTCAATCTGTTAGTTGTTTTCCTCACAATACTTGGTCAGACTCTCAGGCACTTATGTCCTCACACTTTATAGTAAATAATGCTGCAATAAACATCTATGTGTGTGTGTGTGTGTGTGTGTGTGTGTGTGTGTGGCTGTACTAATATTTCCTTTCTTTCTCAACATCTTTCCCAGTAGGCAACACTTGTCCCATGTCCTGAAATCAGGTCATAGATTTTATTCTGTACCAGTTTCTTCACAGTTTAGCAGAGTTCCTAGATCTCTGAGAGCCCATATCCTTCCTCAAGTTCCAATCTGTTCCAAGTGCAACTATCACCTACTATTTTAGGTCTAATAATTAGTCTGTGGCACAGATGTATACCTACCCATGTTTATACAATGCATGTTTAATTTACAAGGGCCTCACCAGTTGTGGATATAAACAAGGACACATTACCCATATAACCCACAGGTAGTAATAACCTGCATATTCAAGCATGCACTCAATCTTTGAGTACATACGGCTCATATGTCCTAATTAACTTATCTCATATCACATTGCTGTTTTTGCTGGATACAGCTCAACTGTAGCCCCTAAGGTCAGTTTGAATACAAAGGGAGGTGAATTATACCTACTGACTCAATAGGAAGAGTAGCAAATACTGCCATGTTTAATCTTCCACAAGATGGGTGGGTGGTTGGGGGGAAGCCATCATATCATTCTGAGATTAATCAGGAAAACAAGGCCATCACATATATTATGGGAAAAGTTCGACACAGGAATCTGGCTTGAATGTGGAAAAAGTTCAGGAGGAAGAGGCAGTCACTAATGAGTTAGGCTTGATGCACCAGGGCATATAGGGAATCAAATGCCCTAGGAAGTGAAGAAGCCACTGCATCTGCACAGATCTGTAAAGTAGGAGCTCATGGAGAGAACTATGAGGTTACCAGTCTTGAGTCTTGCTGCCACAGTATCCCCAAAGCAATGGCTTCCATTTCACCATCCAAATCTCATAGGAGTTCTTGTCATTAAACCTGTAAGAACGAGATTCTATACATGTTCCCTAACCTTCGAAGGGAGTGATGATGGTGTTTAACTAACAAGGCACGTGACAGCATGGAGAGCCTCTTCCTCTGCACCATCAAGAATCGAACATTAACTGAGTGACAAGTAGGAGGTCTGCATATACTCTCCTCCTTTTTTCAACATTTACTTATGCTCTCTAGATATCTGGCAGGAAATATGTAAACTTACTATATACTATTTTAGAGTCCAAATTAGAGCCACCTGCCCTACAAATAAAAGAAAGAGGAAGCCAATCATAGTGACTGACCTATACCCTCAACCCACCTGTAAGGTGTTTCCATACTAAATATTACCTGTCTGTGATATCTGAAAGTGTTGTAGCAGCGTTGCAGTGTTGCATCACATTCTAGGATGAGATTCAGTTGGCTCTACACATATCCTTTTAAAATGCAAACATGCTTGAAACAGTGAGATGGCCTATGACTTTAGTGTAAATTCATCTAATTGACATTGCTTGGCTTTTGCTACTGAGCTGTGATTGCTGACATAAAAAGAGTTCAGTGAGAAGAGTTAAAGTTAGCAAGGGTATGATGAATTTAAAAAAAAATAGCTTGTCAAATGGTCACTTTTTGCATAATAGGGCTTCTGAAAGGGAGTCGCCTGAATAAAGACATCAGATTTAGGGGCCTTGAGCTATGGCTTGTACATAGGCACTTGGTACACAGAGACAGGAGAAAGAAAACTTGAGGGGGAGGGGAGAAGGATAGTACATATATCACCTATGAAGGATGTTTTTCTTGAAAAAATGTTTTTTATATTATTCATGCATATTGAAAAAAAGATCTACCAACTCAGAAGAAAAAACCTCAAACTTGGATTTAGTCAATGTTTCTTAAATTGAACAAAAGTAGCAGGAAACTCCCAAGCAGCATGAATTCTTTGATGATCCTCTAGTAGATGACAGAATTTGGGTTGGGGGGACATGCCATTAAGGGGGTGGGTGATTCAGATATTACATGGTTAGGAAATCCATGCCTGTTGCCTGCCCTGGTGAGCAGCATTACCAATTCCAAGCCCCAGTGAGAAGTGGAGTGCCACATACGCTGTCTATCTCCATTTGAAGACGAGCTGAAAGACTAGGAGTTTGCCTTGCACAGCAGCAGCCAAACAAATATGATGCCTACGTAACCTCCTTTTCTTCCCTTGAAGGGATTCACCAGATAGTCAGCCTTACCTTGCTTACCTTTCAGTTGCTTTGATCAAAGTATTCATTACTAGTTGATTTATCATGAAAAGTCTCCAAATTCTTCTTTTCTCATTTATACCCCATCTGACAACTAATTCTAAACTTCTAACTTGTGTTTTTAGCAGATGTTGAGGTCCTAGTGCCATTGTGGCGGTGTCTAGAAATGGAGAATTTGGGAGTCAATTAAATCATGAGGATGGAACCCTCATGATGGGATTCTTGCTCTTATAAGAAGAGATAGGAGAGAACTTGTTTCTTCTTTCTCTCTCTCTGCCCCTTATGAGGATAAAATTCTTCAAAAGATGACCATCTGCAAACCAAGAAGAGAGCCCTCACCAGAAAAGAAATGAAATCAGAACCCTGGTCTTAGACTTCCCAGCTTTCAGAACTGAGAAGTAAATGCTTGTTGAAGTCATGCAATCAAGATAATTTGCTATAGCAGCTTTAACCAAGATACACTGATAAGAATGAAAGTTTTAAAAACCTTGCTGAGTCAAAAAGGCCTCTTACATTAATTGAGGATCAATTAAGAATATTTGATAATGTCATGAAAATAGTATGGTCTTTGAAGTTGGACAAGGCTGGATTATATCCTAACTCTGACACATAAAAATTATGTCACTTTAGACAAATAGCTTAGCTTTCATGAATATCAGTTTCCTAATCCGAAAAATGGAAATGGAAATATGGATTCTGAAATATTCAAGCACATAAAAAATAGGTAAACTTCTTAACAGAGACCTTGTTATATGACAAAATGATAACAAGTGACTATTACTCATACCCATCACAGCAATCAACATTTTGTCTGACAACACTAAGGGTTGTGGAGGATGTGAAGTACCTGTAACTTTCATACTGATAAGATGAAAACTGGTACAACCACTCTGAAAATCTCTTTGGAAATATCTATTAAAATAAAACATCTACCTATTCTATAAGCCAGTAATTCTACCCCAGGTATATAACCAACAGAAGTGTATACATATAGGATCCAAATCATGTACAGGAATGTTCATATAGAAGCATTATTCATATTAATCAAAACCTGAAAACAATTCACATGTCTATTTTGAGTCTATTGAAAGTAGAATGGAGTGCTAAATTGTTATATATTCTCACAGTGAAATACTATCCAACAATGACAAAATGAATTCTTACCACACATATAGCAGTGTGGATAAATCTTACAAATGTAATGTTAAGTGGGAGTAGCAAAACATATAGGAGTCCATACATGTGATTCTATTTATGTAAATTCAAAGAGAAGCAAAACTAAACCAAGTGTTAGAAGTTCGAGGAGTGATTGCTTTGAGGTGGAAGGGACTGACAATGAGGAGGTAACCAGAAGGTTCTTGGGGGAAGCTGGTCATTTTTGGCATGTTTTTGATCCTTTCTTCATCTGGTAATAAGAGTGTGGGCACTTTGTGAAAATTCGTTAAGATCGATTTATGATTTGTGTGTTTTTATTTGTATTTCTTATGCTTTAATAAAAATGTTTACTTAAAAAGAGAGCTGCTGTTGCTCTTTATTGATAGGCGCTGTCTCTAGGGGCTTGCTTGAAGTCTCTTGCCTCACAACTCCTGCCCTAGCAGGAGGCTCTTGCTGCAAAGGCAGATCCCAGTGCCCTGGAACTTCTCTGTTGTCAGCTCTCTGCCCTCCCCGCTGGGTAATCTCAGAGACAAGCCTTGTAAAATCGGACTTGACTCTCCTGTATGACAAATTCTTCCCTAAGTGGGGAGGAGACAGCAGCCCTGCCCCTCAGGCATGATGTACTGCCAGCCCCTCAGAGCTCTTGGTTGATTAAACTCTACATCTTGCAGAGCTTGCAAAGTCCAGGATCCTGTTTAGATCTGGAGGGCTGGAGGGAGGCCTTGGTGAAAATGCTCACATTCTGAGCCAAACAATTAAAAAGGTTTTAAACTGTGTGCCTAAACACAAGTGTATCCACAGATGCTGGTATAAACTGCATAAGCTGCTAGAATGGCACTGTGGTCTTAAGGAGATTTAGATTTCTAGGAAAGAAACTCATGGGAAGCAATAATCAAAGTTGGTGGAAACTTCCATGATGCTGGTCTTCTCTGTCCTCACAGGGATTGATGTCTGGGCACCTAGTATGTGCCTGGTTTCGCTGATGCTCACACACATATGGTCGACTCTTATCTCCAGGATCACTCAAGTAGCATTACCTCATCCTCTAGTTGAGAAAATTGGGTCTCAGAGAGAGAGAGAGAGTAAATACGTTGCTCATGAACAAATGATTATTAAGTAACTCAAGAATAACTGATTATTAGATAGACCCGTGGATGGTCATGGCAGAGCATTGTCAAGCTAAGAAGTACAATGAATTCCATCCTCGAAGAACTGATGAAATTGATGCCAGGATTAATTTAGAGAAACATCTATAGGTGAGGGAAACTTATCAGGCTTGATTTGATCAAACCAAGGAAAGGCAGCATCAATGCCTGTGCTTTCACGTCTCTTATCTTAATGTTTTCAGCTGTTCTTATTCTGTTGTATTATGATTTCATGGTTTAGGTGTTTGTCTGGGATTCCTGACTAGGTTGAAAGCTTTCCAAGGTGGGAAATTTTGCATGCTTGTCTAGGCTCAGACTGGGTACATAATAACCCTCAGTGTGCATTTGACAGTCAGTATTTAATCATTACCACACTAAATGGTCATTAAAAAATGCCATGTACTTGGCTCAAGGTCATTCCCTATGACCTCTGATGGGCCAGTAATGGGAGCCTTCAGGATATGGTGGGTTTCCTTTTATCAGATTGATGGGTAACTGACATTGCTACTCTCTCTGTTCATTGCTTCCATCATTGCTCATCAATTAGCTCATTCCTTGAAAACCTATTGATTAAAGATCAACCACAATAGTGACCAAAGTGACTAGACTTGCAATGGCACATTTTAGGGCTCCCTGCCAATCTACCTAAGCAGTTCTGCTTGCCCAATTAAACACCTTGCATCACCCTGGCTGAATTTGCAGTGACTCCTCTCTTCCATTCACCTGTTATTGAGCATTAAAGGCAAACTCAATTTTATGCAGATAAATAGGGTTTAGTGGTAATGTGCCTTATGACCTTTGAAGTGACAAGATGACATTAATTTTTAGGGATTCTACCTTCTCAGGCTGTCACTGTGAGCATGTAACTTGATGAGAATGGAGGTTTCTGCATTTTGAGGACGTACTTACAGTTTAACATGCTGTTTCAAATGTAAGGAGGCTCTCTCTTTAATTTTTTTTTTTACCAGCTTGACAGTTTTTCAAACATATTCACTGTCAGCCCTAACAACCTGTCAACAAATGCCATTATGTGAAAATTGCCAAGACTCGCTTGAGGACTGTGAAAAGTGACAGACATGCCACACGGATAAGTTTCTCAAAAACCCAGGGCTGAAACTTTTGAAAGACACTCTGGCCCTTCCAAGGAAAAAATGAACAGTCAGATCTCCAGGAAAAAAAAAAAAAAAAACATACACTTGTCATATCAGATATCTGTTTCTTTCCTGGGCAAATTAAGGTGTATGTGAAAGAATAAAACATACAGGGGACAATAGCTGCTGAGATCCGGGGCTGTGCCATGTCTCCACTGTTATCTGTGAATCTAAGAAAGAAACACAAAACCTTTTCTTTCTTTCTCTCTCTCTCTCTCTTTTTTTTTTTTTTCAGTAGAGAATTTTTGTGGGTGCTTCCTTCATTTTTAGGCTGAATGATTTGAGAGAATAGCGGGAGGGAAGAAAAAGTAGTTTAGATAAAAGCAAAATGAAGCCAACCCTGAACCTCAGACATATAAAATAAGCTATGTCCTAATTTTGGGATAGGACATATCTTGATGAGAAAATAAAGGGAGAATATGGTGATGTAGTACAAAGCCTTGGATCTGAAGCTAGGAGGCCTGGCTTTGATGCCCAAATCTGCTATTTCAGCGTGGTCTAGTCTGGAGTAGTTAAACTTCAGCTTCGTGTCTCCCATCTCCATTCCTTGTCTATTCCCTGGGAATGATAACAGCTATCTCAAAGAATTACAGTGAGCATTAAATGAATAGGTCTTTGCTCAACATTTTGACAACTGAGATTCAAAAATCACTTGTCAAGATAATGTCTCTGATCCCAAGGGCACTATATGTGTTTTAGATGGAATTTGCTTCTTCATTTGTACCTGAAATGTTTACCCCAATTGAACTTGAGCAAAATGTCTTGGGTGACATTTCAAACCAAATATAGTGTCCCTTTCCCCATGAACAATGGCTGTGGGACCAGAAGGGAGGTGAGAATGAGAGGGGTAGTGAGATCTGTAGGCTTACAGAACCTCTGGTACAAATGATATCTCATGTCACTTGGACTTCTCTATGGGGCTGGGGCTGCTAGGTCACTGTTTGGCCAATTTTTGTCTCTGTATTTTACATCCCAGTGCTTACTATTGACTTCTCTCTTTAATCTTGACTCCTCAGAGCTGAAGAATCCTCCACTAAAGAGGAATTCGTGTAGGAAACCTGGCAAAGATTCTCTCTTTCATGAAACCCTACTCAGGCTTCCCTGAACTTTTCAACTAGGTCTCACTTTTAGGCTTCCATAGTCATCTCTGCATTGCCCAATTTTGGCTAGACTCTTGATAAAGATAACCACCATAGTGACCAAAGTAACCAGATCGACAATGCCGCATTTTAGGACTCCCTGACAACTACCTACCTAGGCTGTTCTGCTTGTCCAATTAAACACCTTACATCACCCTGATTAACGAGAAGCTCCAGCCCTCAATAGCTAATTATCCTCCTCCATTCTGATCAGGTTCCTCATTTTTCCATCATCCCCCCAGGTGATATCTGACCACCCTGACCTATTTTCAGCATGAATCCTATTAAATTGGTTTTTCCAGAGTCCCCCTTTACTCCCTATGCTTCCTCTGGAATTTTCCATTCCCTGTCCAGCACTTCATTCCTGGGCTACAAATTCCTACTTGCCATGTTGCATTCAGAGTTGAGCCCAATCCCCACTGCAGAGGTCCCTCTACTTGTCATGTTCTAAATAATGTCTTTTTTCCAGGTATCATGAGTAATTTTTTTTCTTTAACAGGTCCACAAAAGGAACTAAACTTCTATAAGGAGAATGAGGGTTCGCTTTTAAGTCTGGGGTGTTTTCTTCTGAGGATGCTTAAAAGGAGATATTTAGGGGACACAGAAATGGAGGATTATCTGCTGATGATAACACTTATGATATTTTTAACTGGACTGGTGTGAAGTATATTCATATTGGGTAATTTATTTAACAAGCTATAGTGATGTGCAATAATTGAATGTATAAAGTAAATTAGAATAATAATAAAAAAGGGGGCATTTAAACAGGATCAGGATGAGACACCTGGTGAACCTAGGCTAAGAAGCAGAGACTGAAATCAGAAGGTATTTAAATTCTAAGTGTACCTGTATCTTTTCCTCAGGTTTTCTCTGCATATTGCTTTTATAACCACCTCCTTTTTTTTCAGATATAGCCAAAAGCCCTTTGTGATCTTAGAGTATCTTGTATTTTTCTGTTGTAATTGAGCTTTTAAAGGAGCTAGACCTCATTTCTTTCTCTGTGTTTGCTACTTGCTAGTTGACTTGTGGTTCAGAGGAATGTCTTTGATGTCCTCAGGGGGAATTGAGCCCACTGGAGGTCTCATATGCTGATTGACCGGTACTTATCAAAAGCCTTCAATATCCCCTCTCAAAGCCTAAAGACAAATACTATCTTAATCGACTGGGGGTAAGATCCTTATTTGTAGTTTTATGCACCTCTTCTTTCTTGAAAACAGTATGCTACTTACTATCAAATGTGGGCGTTGTGGTGGTGAAGGAAAACAGTGGGAAAGGGGCTGGAAAGATGTGGTTGTGTGGTCATGGACTTAGCCTGCATAAAAGTTTTTGAACATCTTCCTTGCTGCTTGTTGGTCAGATGTGAAAGTAGCATTCTATATAGCATAGTTGAACCTCTCTGAATTTCCGTTTCTGCCAACTGTGAAATAGGGATAATGTTTGTGTTTCAGAACCTTGGGAAGATGAACTGACACTCTGTTTACGAGGGTAAACACTCGTGACTACCTGCGGAGTCTGATTTAGGTGGTAGTGTTTGTGGTCTTGGCAATTTGTGATGAAAATGCTATTGGAAGCCATTTGACTTGGGCAAAAAGCTAATATCTAAGACATTCTCTGTTCTTCCAAAGTGATGAAGTTGCTATTAATTGTGATGATGATAATAATGAAACTAGTAATAATATCCCTAGTTAATTTATAGAATATTTATTTTGTACAGTGCATTCAGTATATACAATATTATTTAGCCTTCCAATGGAAACCATTACAACTGGATTAATGATTTTCTCTATCGTGTCCTTTCTTTCTTCTTTTTTCTTTTTTTGGAGAGGTTTTTGCTATAGGGCATGTGCACTTGCCAGACAGAGACAGAGAGACAGAAATTGAGAAATCACACCCGGGGGGGTGGCCACGCCGCAATCCCTTCTCCTCCATTCTCCTCTTGGGATCTTGGGCACGCATGCACACGTGCCCGGTGTGAGTTTAAGCCACCGGGTCCAGGACGTGAACCGCGGTCGACTACGTGGGAGTCTAGCAACATAGCCATTATGCTAACTGCTGGTCCCTATCATGTCCTTTCTAAAGTTGAAAAAAAACGGAAGTCTAATTGGGGTTAATAACCTTCTCAAGGTTACACAGTTACTAAATGGAAGAGCTAGTTTTACTTTTGTCTGAGTTCATGGCTGGAGACTAGCTTTCAAAGGCATGCAATTTTCTACCAGTCTAGTGTTCAGATTCCTAGACTCCTTTTTGCAGCTGTGGAGTTTTTCCGATTTAAACTTCCCCTGTTCCTCTCTTTGCCATTGTGCCCTTGGGAGCAAAGGCTCTACCTTGATTTTGACTGTAACTCCCATTAACTTTAATGGGAATGCAACTTGTGTCCCCCCAGCATGTTGAGATGAGATTATTTCCCATCCAATTGTTTTAATGTCATGGGTGTTGAGTGAGTCTACAGACATTTAACCTTTGGTTTTATTATAAGGCTCAGAGCAGACAGGGTGTGGGGAGAAGATAAACCAGGACACAGATGCCAAGAGAAGATGCATTGGAGTTGGCTTCATGAGAGCACAGTATATGGAATAATAGAAACATAATTATGAGTGTATCTGAGAAGTGGATGGGTCTTTCTATTTTGACTTTGAATGTTAGATGAATATTGTCTGAATGCAGAATAAAGAGATGAAGAAAAACACAGTGTATAATGTCTAAAATGGCAACAGAACAGCCCTGCTTATTTTTTATTATTTAAAAATGTAATATTACTCATTTTGGACAGTACATCAGAGTTTTATGTATATGGTTATTTTAGTTTTATTTACTTTCTGATCCTCATGATAATCTTGAATAGTTTGAAGGTTCAAGGGCATGTCCTTTGGATATCTTTGCTTTGAGTCTTACTGACACCACTTATAAATTTGTGGCCCAGGGAAAGATAGCTTAATCTCTGATAATAATGGCCTAACTATCTATCTATCACTTATCATCACCTATGTCATGGGGTCATTATCACCTTATTACTCAGGTATACTACAATAAAGGTGTTATTTCAATTATTCCACATCCTTCATTTAGTAAATGAGTAAACATATTCAGAGAGGAGACATGAGCCACCCATGGTCACGCAATTCATTCATGGTAAAGAGAGAACATGAATATAAGGTAGGATGATTCCTTTATTATTCTCTGATCCACAAATGGAAGATTGGATCCAGGAGGGAGGCAAAATTTAGAACACCCAGACCAATTCCACCGGATTTGTATAAGATCAGTTTGAGAGCAGATCCTGAGAGCAGGTTTGGAGGGGAGGAGAGAGTAATTGACAGGACAGGGAAGCCAGCTCTCAGTCTATAAGCAGTCATCCAGCAATCAGCCATGGGGAAATAGCCCAGGATTCTAGACCCTTAGTAAAATCCAAAGCCTAGCAAGAGCCAGCAGGCAAAACAAGGGGATCAGATCTAGAGAATTTGTTGGTAGGAAATGCAACCATGGTCTGGGGCATGAGTGACAGCAGGAGCATCATTGAATCACACTTGTCCAGTCAGAAGAGACTCCAGTCACAAGTACCTGGAATGACTATACTGCTTTGAGGTGGCTGACTACCTTCTCACACCAGGTCAGTTCTCATGGAAACTTAATTCCTGTTGTTCCAACCTCTTTTTAAATTGTGTGAGAATGTTGTTAATTTACTTAATAAAAATTGTTAAGATTATCAATGAGAATATTATCAAAATCCCTTCTTCAGATCATCCGTGCAGATACTGATTGAATGGATCATATGTTTATTTCTTTTTACATTTTTAAAAATTTAATTTATAATTATCATAATTTTTTATATTACATTCAATCACATGTATCTTTACAGTGTATTACATATATTTTTTCCAGCATTATTAACATGCATATCAGTCATTACAAAGACATTACTATCCACATCATCATCGTCAAATAGCTTTTCATCATTTTTTTCAGATCATTATTTATTCTCATTATTTTTTAAACATTCAATCACAATATATTATTTGTCTCATAAAGAAAATTTACCCAACATGAAATAATTCTCATACCAGTCTAGTTGAGAATATTACACATGTTATCTTCAACAGGTAATAAACCATTTCTGTATCCCACTAATGTCATGCCTATTTGTTCTCTTGCTATCCTTCTCTATACTCTTTCCTTCTCCGCCACCTGTTCCATACTGTCTTTAGCATTCATAACTATTTTCACTACTTTTATAACCTCCAATATTTCAATCTCTAACATAAAGTGTGGGTAGTCAGTACATATTAAGTGGATACATACAATATCTTTCTTCCATATCCTGGCTTGCTTCACTCAGCAATAGATAGTCCATATTCAACCACTTTCTATAAAATGCCAGGGTCTTGTTTTTTTTTATTTTTTATTTTATTATTATTATTTTTTTTATGGTCGAACAGTATTCTATAGAGTATATGTGCCACACTTTTTCCATCCATTCATCTGTTTGTGGACATTTGGGTTGGGTCCATGTCTTAGTGATTGAGAATAATGCTGCAATAATTGATATGCAAGTGCTTTTCTGGCTGAGCATTCTCCTGTCCTTTGGGTAGATACCCAGAAGTGGGATTGCTGGATCAAAAAGTAATTTATCTGTAGACCTTTGAGGGACTTCTATATTGTTTTCCACAGTAGCTTTACTTCTTTAACTCATACCAGGCCATGAGTAGAGAGAATTAGTTATACAAGTTCAAATGCCCACATGTGAAAAGAGTAATGAAAAGTCCTCTTGTTTACACATTCCACTTGTGGTGGATGTATCTATAATACAAGTTTGTCAACATGTGGATTCATTACCTGCACATTCATTGCATTGCACACACATGTAACCTACCTGGTCAAGTTCAAGTCATCTGTGCAGCCATTGTTTTTAGGAAGAAGAGGAGCTTTCTCTTTCTTAAAGGACTAAGACCTTGTGTTTGTCTACATGAAAGAGGTCAGAAAAGGAATGATCATGTTGAAGACACAGTAAAAATATTTACTCAGCAGACATTTACTGAGCACAGATGGCACGGGCAATGGTGTGGTGGGCTCTGAGAATGTACTGGGAACCACCATCCCAGCCTTGGCCTCTCAGTAGGTCAGACTTTGCCATGCATCAGGAAATCAGAGCAGGGTGAACTAGATAGTGTGGGATCATGGCATGGGAGTCATGCCTTACTTTCCTTCTTTTTGGGCTTCTCTGCCAATGGAAGGCAAACTGTAGATGTTGAGTTCTCTAGAAGAGAACAGAGAGCTGTTTCCAGATCCTTCCATTTCTAACTACATACATAGAAAACATTGCCTTCTCTTTCTCATTTTTTGTTGAAGATCACAAAATAAGTGAGAAGTGTGCCTGCCCGGAGTAGGAAACAATTAATGTTTGTTGAAAGAGTGGATAAATGAAAAAGTTATATAGCTTTGGAATTTTGCTCCTTATGCTATGTTGACTTTCCACTTTTTTATTCTACACTTCCATATAGTTTATAAAACAACTTTTGTAAGGTGCTCAGTTCAACTGAAGTCTCAAATAGATATTCAGTGAATGACAGCAGACTTCCTTCTTTGAGCTTTCTGCTTCCTGGTAACTTTAGTGTTTCCTTGCATTCTGAAGTTGACATGCAGCAAAGAGCACACTTTCAGTGTGCTAGAGTCGTCTGTTACTCCTATAGTACCCATACTAATATTCTCCTGGCATTCAAGATCAATGTTCATGAACACCCAGACCATTCCAGAAAATTGAACAATTCTGGAATGAATGAAAAAAAGATATGAAGATAAATAAGTCTAGTATCATTCCCTTTCTGTTTTATTAAAGTAGGTATCTGAGAAATAGGAATTTTAGGCAATGCCACATGAAGCTATGGTGAAGTAACTTAAGTAAGACTTACCATGTTGAGAATTGGTCCTTAGACTTTTCACACTTTGTATAATCATGTGAGCCTATGGCATATAATTCAAGTAAGTATTTATTTACTGTTATGTGCCGATACCTTCAAGGATAATATCCTTTTTCTTTGGTTTTCCTCTATCTCATAGCTAAAGACCATTTATTAGACATTTATGTTACCAATTATACTTTTGCATTGCTTTGGTAATGGTTGTATTTATTTCTCATGGATAAGGAAACAAAAATTCCAAGAGGGCAAATGACTTGCTTGAGGTCATAGAGCTAGAATTCAAATTCCAGTTTGCTCATTTTAAATTAGAATCTACTTCACCATTTGGCCAAAGATGGCTACATATGCTGTCTTATTGCTTGCTGACCTTCCTTTTGTTTTGTGAGTAGCTGCCAGGTGACTCTCCCAACTGATCATTAAAATAATCTTTGTAGTGTTTTTTTTTTTTTTTTTTTTTTTTTTTTTTTTTTTTTGAGAGCATTTTGCTATAGGGCGCATGAGCTTACCAGAAAGATAGGGACAGAGACAGTAAAGTGAGAAATCATCCCTCAGACGGGATGGCCATGCCACAATCCCTTCTCCTCCACTCTCCTCTCGGGGTCTTGGGCACGCATGCACACATGCCCAGCATGAGTTTAAGCCACCAGATCTGGGACTCGAACTGTGGTCAACTACATTGGAGTTCAGCGACATAGCCATTACACCAACTGTTGGTCCCAATCTTCATAGTTTTTGAAACCTATAGTATTTCTGATGCAGACAAAGACTTCAGTAGAAAAGATATCCAGTCATATCTCTGAGATTTCTAGCCATTATAGTATGACTCTGTCTCCCATGGTGTGCTGGGAGCTGGGGACACAACACTAAATAAAGCTACATGACCCCATCAGGGAGCTTATATTCTATGGGGGAAGGCCCGGGGCAAATAAGTAAGAAGCGCTAAATGAAGCAGGCAATTTTGATACTGTGCTAAGGGCTTTGAATGAAATAGGAACCCAAGAAAAGAATTTTGGTGACTGAGAACTTTGTTAAAGGGGTGGACAGAGAGAAGTGACATATAAACTAGGATGTGGATGAAAGAGTGATTACTAGTTATGGGCCAATGTGGGAAAAAGCATTTCAGCCATGGGAAAGAGTACTGGAAAGGTCCAGAAGACAAAACTTTTGTATCAAGAGTTTTGTTCTATTAGCAAGACCTGATGAAAGAGTCTAGGCAGACAGTGTGTGCAGCAAGTCCCACCTGGCAACGTCTCCCAGACATATTGTTTTCTAGTGACCAGTAAAACTTCTAGGAAGGAAGCTTACACTACAAGATTTATGCTCCTAGAGGGGCGGTGAGGCTGGCACATGCCAACGGTGCTGCCTGTGTGTAGAATCACTGGAAGCTGAGGTCAGCCCCAGAGCATAGAGGCCTCTCCCCATCTGCCCGGGGTGGTGGCATACAGCAAGAATCCATCGTCCTGCTGCACTGCCAGCAGTAAATCACAGCTGGTTATTGCTAAATTCTGGGATTTGCTTCTTAGAGAAAAATAATTAACACTGGCAGGAGTTTGATTGCATTAATTCACGGGAAGGAACACCCAAATGATAAATCCATAGTGGGAGAACTGCCCATATGTTACAGATTGGCTTAACATGGTTGAGGCATTAAATAAAAGAAGTCTGGGAAACAAAAACCTTTATCAGCTTTATTAGCATTGAACTCTGCAGCTTCCACTGGGCCTGACACACTTAATTAAAGATGCTCTGGTCTAATTAGGTTGCACATCAAATATACAAATACGAGCTTTTAAAAAACACACTGATTGGAATTTGGATTACCTCTGGTGTGCGTTTTGTTTTCATCTCAATACCAGAACTTTCTCCAGTGAGACACAGGCACTATTAGGTTGTTCTACCCCATCTTGAGGGAGTGGGTGTGACAATTTATTGTGCCGAAATTTTGCATCCAGAGGAAGCTGGCAGAAGAAGAGTTTTCCTTTTTTTCCTTTTTGTTAAGAAGGAGAATGTAGTTTTGAGAGCTCACCCAGAACTCCATTTTTGGCCATAGTTCTCATATAGCATTTGTGGCTTATTTATTTAAATGCTATTTATCATCATTAATCACCATGCTATTGTCACCATCATCATCGTCATCACAATCATCACACTTTACCAAGAGACTAATTGTATTGGTTGCTATTTTGCATTAGCTAGTTTACTTATATTATCCCAAGTCCCCCCCCCCCTTATGATCTGAGAAATTTGGGGAAATTATTTTACCTCATTTGTCTTAGTTACCTACTGCTGCATAACAAATTATCCCCAAACTTAGTGGTTTAACAATGAGCATAATTTATCTCATAATTTCTGTGGGTCAGGAATCTGAGCACAGCTTAGCTAGTCCGCTGTTTCAGCTGTAAGCCAGACCTGTAGGCTCTGTAGGTCCAACTGGGAGAGGATTCACTTCTAAGTTCTCTCATGAAGGAGTAGTTTTCTCAGGAGCTGTTGGCTGGAGGTCTTCCTTAGTTCATGGCCACATCAGATGCTGTGGGGCTGCCCAGAGGAAGTGAAGGGGCATCCAAGTTGGAAGCCATATTGTTCATATAAACTCATCTCAGAGTGGTATTATGCCAACCAGTCTGGCTTGTAATCAAAGGGAGGAGATTCCATGGGAATGTGATGTGGATACCAGGAGGCAGGATCATTAGTGGCCAGCTTGGAGGTGTCTCATATCACATATCTCTGATTTGTCAGCTGTCACACGAGGTAGCGATAGGACCTCCCTGAGAGGAGACTTAAATATCAGATTTTTTTTTTTTTTTTTGAGAGGTTTTTTTTTTTTTCCGCTATGGGGCGCGTGCGCTCGCCAGACAGACAGAGAGAGACATAGAGACAGAAAGCGAGAAATCACCCCCCAGGGGGGATGGTCACGCCGCAATCCCTTCTCCTCCATTCTCCTCTCGGGATCTTGGGCACGCACGCACACGCGCCCGGCGTGAGTTGTAAGCCACCGGGTCCGAGACGCGAACCGCGGTCGACTACGTGGGAGTCCAGCGACATAGCCATTACGCTAACTGCTGGTTCCCCAGATTTTTAAACAGAACCTGGTACATAGTGAGTTTTTGGTAAATGTTGGCTATGTCTGTGACCTCTTTTATCTTCCTAATAACACAGTGGGTTAGATATAAATATTCCCAATTTTAGAGATGAACAGAAGCTTAAAAGGTAACATTTACATTATCATGCACTTAGAAGTGGCACAGATGGGTTCTGAGATCTGATTTCAAAGTCGTAGTTCTTTCACAACCCCCCAGCCCCCATATCCAGAAGGATTATTTTCATAAATCTATGGTCTTTGTTGTCTGAGTAGAGTGATACTATGGCCTATTGTAATTCACAGATTTAGGTTCAAGACATCCTGAACTAGGAGAAAAGGGAATAAAATGGATTCACATTGAGTATAGAGACCCAATACAATGCTTAGATTGTGCTTGCAACATAGTAAGTGCTTAATTATTGATATTAGTGACTACTACCATTTTAAAGTTGTACAGTATTGTACGAACCTAAATTGTTTGCTGTTAATAAAGTCTTAATATGTTGAGAAATGGAGATTCCCTTTAATTTTTTTCACTGCCCATTAAGATACACTAATGTATTGTACTCAGGGGTGAGATGTGATACTACTAATATTTTTTTAATGATAAAGTACTTTAATTTATAAATGTAGTTTTTTTTGTAAATGAGAAAAATTTATTCACCACACATAATACAGTATTTACTGTGTGCTATATATTTTTCTAAACACTTTACAAATATTAACTTATTTAATCCTCATACTATCTGCACTTTATAGGTGAGTAAAGAGAGAAAGCAAAGCTAGGGAATTCACCCAGGATGACCCACTGAGCAGCTGATGAAGTTAGGACTTGAACCTGGGGCTCCAGAATTCATGCTGCCCTTTCAATAAGTACATTCTTGGCCATTCTCATTTGTGTTCTTATGTCCTTTCTTACCTGTGAAAGGAGTGGTGTTATCGTTCATCTTCAGATCACGGCACATAACCATCTCTTAGCTTCCTCTCTCGTGGCCGGTAGGAAGCACCTATTGTTGATGTACGCTTTAGTGAGTCTCTCTGAAGTTATGACCTCATGTTTATTTCCATTTTCTTTATAATATTCCCATGGCCACACTGATGGGAATGTATCACTGCGACCTATACCTGTGACTCCCTGCCCTATGTTCCCTCGGCCCACCTGGCCTCAGAACAGGTGTGTGTCCAGTTCTATGCACATTGCTGGTGTCTCACATCAAATGCCCACATGGTAGCTGGCTGCTTTACCTTCTCTGAAGGTCATGAAGGCTGCTTGGTCAAGTGTGAGCACACATAGACGTGGAGAGAGTCAACCTTCAGTGATGGAAGCTCCCCACCTGCAGGTGCTCCATTCTGAGGTCTAGTCTATTTGATTCCTCAGGGGGCCTTTGGGGGACTGAACCCTAGCTGCCTACAATGGGCCATGATTTATTAGCTTTTCTTCATCCCGGTCTCACTTCCTTACTTATGTCTCTTGGAATCATCTCCCATATATGCTTCTTAATACACAGCCTTGTCTCATGGTCTGCTCTCAGGAGAACTCAACCCAAGACATCATGCACTTGAATTACATTTATGAGATTCCTGGGTGGAAAAGAGGGGACCCTTCTGTGCTTGAAATTTCTGACCTGGGTGTGATGCTTTATAAATCACTGATGCTCCACCCTCCAGAATGTTCCCCAAACGCTTTCCCAGAGGTTGTACATATTATGTATCATTCTGTAATATTTAATAGTGGACAGTGTAGAAAATGCTCGTGGGTTCTGGGTCTGGAGTTTATCTTTCTGCACCTTTGTTCTCATTTGTAGAATTAGGAAAATAATGGGCTGTATCTCCTGGGCTGTGAAGGATGAATTAGAGATCCTGACCTACAGTGTATGCTGAATAGAAACATGGACTCTTCTATTGGGTTGACTTAGATTTAAGATTTGGACTTGGGACCAGCAGTTAGCATAATGGCTATTTTGCTGGATTCCCATGTAGTCAACCGTGGTTTGAGTCCCGGACCCGGTGGTTTGAACTCATGCCGCGCACGTGTGCGTGTATGCCCAAGATCCCGAGAGGAGAATGGAGGAGGAGAAGGGATTGTGGCATGGCCATACCCCCTGGGGGGTGATTTCTCACTTTCTGTCTCTCTGTCTCTCTCTGTCTTTCTGGTGAGTGCATGCACCCTATAGCAAAAATCTCTTAAAAAAAAGATTTGGACTGAAGCATAGAAAGTCATGTTTTGGTGGTAAGCACTATAGACAGCATCTGGAATAAAAGATAACTTCACTTTTTTCTTGGATGATACTGACTATGTGATCCTGGAAAAATCATCCTTTCTGAATCCATCCATCCATCCATGCGTCCATCTATCTACTTTTCTCCAGAGACAGAGCAAATGAGAGAGAAAGAAACAGGTAACCCCAATAGGATCTTTATGTGACTGTCCACCCTCAGCCTCAGCTAGCTAGAATTACAGACACATGTGCCCTCAGTAAACGGAAAGACTTTGCAACAGGAACCTGGGACTTTGCCATGTGACTTCAGCATCATGAAACATTGTGTTACTGCTGTGCCACCATGGCTAGTCCTTGTTCTTCCTTCCTTCCTTCCTTCCTTCCTTCCTTCCTTCCTTCCTTCCTTCCTTCCTTCTCTCTCTCTCTCTCTCTCTCTCTCTCTCTCTCTCTCTCTCTTCTTTCTTCTTTCTTCTCTTTCTTTTCTTTCTTTTTTTCTTTTCTTTCTTTTTTTCTTTTCTTTCTTTCTTTCTTTCTTTCTTTCTTTCTTTCTTTCTTTCTTTCTCTCTCTCTCTCTCTCTCTCTCTCTCTCTCTCTCTCTCTCTCCTTCCTTCCTTCCTTCCTTCCTTCCTTCCTTCCGTTCCTTCCTTCCGTTCCTTCCTTCCTTCCTTCTTTTTCTTCTTTTTTCCTTCCTTCTTTTCTTTTCTTTCTCTTTCTTCCTTCCTTTCTTTCTTTCTTTCTTTCTTTCTTTCTTTCTCTTCTTTCTCTTCTTTCCCTTCCTTCATTCTCTTTTCTTTCTTTCTTTCTTTCTTTCTTTCTTTCTTCTTTTCCTTCTTTCATTATTCTTTCTTTTCTTTTTTCCTTTGGTTTTCTTTCTCTCTTTCCTATTTCTTTCTCTCTTTCTTCTTTCTTTCTTTCTTTCTTTCTTTCTTTCTTTCTTTCTTTCTTTCTCTCTCTCTCTCTCTCTCTCTCTCTCTCTCTCTCTCTCTTTCTTTCTTTCTTTCTTTCTTTTTCTTTCTTTCTTTCTTTCTTTCTTTCTTTCTTCTTTCTTTCTCTTCCTTCCTTCCCTCCTTCTTCTTTCTTTCTCTTCCTTCCTCCCTCCCTCCCTCCCTCCCTCCCTCCCTCCCTCCCTCCCTTCCTTCCTTCCTTCCTTCCTTCCTTCCTTCCTTCCTTTCTCTTTCTTTTCTTTCTCTTTCTTCTCTTTCTCTTTCTTTCTATTTAAATATTTTGTTATAGTACCTGTGCACTTGTTGGAGACAGAGATAGATTGAGATATAGGGAAAGTGAGAAAGGATTCCCTTACAGGGAAATGGTCACACCACAATCCCTTTTCCATTTTCCTATTGGATTCTTGGGCATTTACATACATGCACCTGGTGTGTTTTTTATGCAGCTGGATTCAGGACACAAACTACACAGTTGGCTATGTGATATCCAGCCATTTTAACCACCATGCCACCTGCTGACCCTCTATTTTTTTTTTTCTTTTCCTAATTTGTCTTTTTCAACAACCTCCTACAGCCATGTTATCCTCATTAACTCACACTTACCCTGATGACCCAGTAGTTCTGTGAAGATGTTTAATGAGATGTGTCCATTCAGGCCTACCTGAAGAATTTTCTGACCTTACCCCACCTACATTCAAAGCTAAACTGTATATTGTGTTTTTATTCTCTCAGCGTCTAGAGAGCTGACAACTGTAAATAAGTAATTTTCTACATACTCATATTTAATATGTGTGTCCCCTCTTTGTAAGCTACACAGACGTGTGGTATATTCTATTCACAACTGCAGCATTGCTGCTCAGGACAACCCAGAGCTTGGGATCTTCTGGGCAGCCAGGAACCATTTCTTGTGGGAATAAAAAGGTAAAAGAATACTTTGAGTTGCTCTTTATCTTATATGAAGATCTAACTTGACCTTAGCAGACCTGGGATGACATCCCAGCCTGTTAGCCTGAATAACTTTTTTTTTTCCCCTGAATGATATTACTTTTCAGAATGTGTCAAGCAGGGAAGACTATCTGTTTCAATAATTGCTGTTGTTGTAGATCTTGTTGCTGTTGCTCTGAGTTTAGAAATGAGAAAACATCTAATAACCAAGGTATCAGTAGAAATTTTGTCTGTGTTTAGTAAGCCTGGCAAAAACTTTGTTCTTACGTGCCTCATCTTGGCCTTTTAAAAAGTTAACCATGATGGGATCAGCAGTTAGTGTAATGGCTATGTCACTGAACTCCCATGTAGCCAACCGCAGTTCGAGTCCCAGGCCCAGTGACTTAAACTCACGCCAGGTGCATGTGCATGTGTGACCAAGATCCCGAGAGGAGAATGAAGGAGAAGGGATTGTGGCATGGCCATCCCCCCGGGAGTGATTTCTTGCTTTCTATCTCTTTGTCTTTCTGGCGAGCACACACGCCCTATAACAAAAACCTCTCCAAAAAGAAAAG
This sequence comes from Tupaia tana, assembly GCA_026018925.1. Taxonomy (NCBI): domain Eukaryota; kingdom Metazoa; phylum Chordata; class Mammalia; order Scandentia; family Tupaiidae; genus Tupaia; species Tupaia tana. Next base: position 7,581,765 of record JAKSZU010000018.1, read on the forward strand.
TTAACCATGGTGTGGTGTACTCTCAGGTCTCCTAAATGTGGAATCAGGCACTATCTAGGTTTGTGTTCTGACTTATTACTTACATGTGTCATGTCTTTGTAAGCCATTTTTAATGTCTTTGAGCCTTCATAGTCTCTATTGTAAAATGAAGCTAATATTATCTTCATGGGGTTGCAATGGGGATGAGTTAGTAGAGTCTATAGAGAATTAACAAGTACTTTGGCATGTAGTGTATTCTCACTCAGTTGTACTTACTACCATATTGGATAATCTCGAATGCATCAGCCCGTATAGACAGTTATATGGTGGTCCAGCATTAGAGAGGGTGGCACTAAAATGGTTTAGAATCCAGGAATGCCATGTGGATTTCTTATTGAGTTCCAATTGTTATTACATAATAGAAACTGCCTATTGATTTGTATCAATAGGGGTCCGAGGCTGCCTCAGGCTCAGAGTAAAGGGCACCATGATAGGTTAGCAATCACTGCCCTGTTTGTAGTGGAGTTCTGCTGCAAACATTGGTGATCTCTGAATCTTTTTAGTGAAGCTTCTCTGTTTGACCAATGTAGAGAGAGAGATGATCAAGTCCGAAATTAAATGAAAAAGAGTAGGAAGGGATATTTGGACAGGTCTCCTCTGGGAAGTGGCACATGCCAGCCCATCCAGCTGCATCTGCTCCGTGTTGGCTCAGCAGAGTTGCTACGCTCTGCCATGATGGAGAGAGGGTCACGTCCAATCAGTGTGCTTAATGAGCCCCTCTTTGCTGTTCTCTGTTTGCCTCCACTCTGGACTCTGAATTTGTTTGCTCAAAGCTTCAAGGCTCATTAGGCAGGCCAAGTTTGGCTTCCCTAAAGAGCAACTGGTTGCTTTTTTGGATGGTAGTCGGGAAAACTTTTCATTTGATTTCTCTGATGTTCCTTACCCTGGCTCCAGCCATCACTCCTCACTGATTCTTAACTACTTGGAGGTTTTTTTTCCTCTCAGTGTTGGTTGACCTTTACACCAGGCTTACTGATAACCTGCAATTATTAACCAACCTACTAACAAAACAGATCTGGGGAATGTGAACAAACAACTGGAGACAATCTGGAAAGGACTCTGATGTGTAATAATTTCTGAAGTCTTGTCTTCATGAGGTGAAGTAAAAGAATACATGAAAGAATGCTTGGGAAATCAAAAATGACCATGAAATGTTTACTTTTTTGTGTTTTTTTTTTTTTTTTTTTTTTCCCCATAAGGATATAGAAAAATCCCTTTCCTGCTGGTGTTTTGCATGACAAACTTCTTAATGTTCAGGTCTTGGAGTAAATGTTCCATCTTGAAAGATGACTTTCCCCCCCACCCTACCAAAAGCAGTCCCCTATCCCCTCATTCATCATGATTCCACTTGTAGCTAGTTCTTGTGGCACCAATAGCAGAAGTAATTAATTATAGGTGTGTGTAATGTGTCATTGCTATTTCCTTTTTTTACCCCACTTTAAAGTCCTTGAAGGGGGCCATGCCTACCTGATTCTCCATGTCTAGCATGACATGTATGTAATAGGTTTGCAACATATATCTGTTGGATTAGAATTTGGGAAAGCACGGGACCAGCAGTTAGTGTAATGGCTATGATGCTGGACTCCCATGTAGTCGACTGCGGTTCGAGTCCTGGACCCGGTGGCTTAAACTCACGCTGTGCACGTGTGCGTGTGTGCCCAAGACCCTGAAAGGAGAATGGAGGAGAAGGGATTGCGGAGTGGCCATCTCCCCTGGGGGGGGGGGGGGTGATTTCTCGCTTTCTGTCTCTCTGTCTCTGTCTTTCTGGTGAGTGCATGCTCCCTATAGCAAAAACCTCTCAAAAAAAAAAAAAAAAAACAATTTGGGAAAGCATATGGTATAATAACATTAGTATGAGGCGGAAATGAATGCAAGGATAGGTTTGTATCCTGGCTTCATCCCCTACTAGTAGTGTGATTTTAGGAAAGTTACCTTGCTGATCATGTATAAAAAGGAAAATAGAAGAGGACACAATGAATGTAAATCATTCTGTGCAGTGGCTATGACAAGGTAAGTCCTTCACAAATATTAGCTATGTTGATTATAACAATTGGATATTAATTCATTCCCTTACTTGCTTGTTCAACAAAAATTTACTGAGGGTTATTATAAACTAGACACTGTACTGGGGGGATTTTCTTTAGCAGGGAACTGAACAGCCTACAGATGTGGTTGTTTTTGTGTGTGGTTCCTTTTCTTGCTGCCTCTTTTCACTCTTCTTACTCCTATTCTGAGTCCAGTCCACCTAGTATAAGAGCAGCTTTAGACTTTTCTCCCAATGCACAGTGGCCTCTTAATTCCTTCTCCAAATAAAATCTATTGGGCTATGTAAAATAAAATATAAAATAAATCTCACTCAGCACTGAGAAAATATGACCGTATTAATTGTAAGACTGTGGGTTGAAAGTTCAGGTTTGGATGTAAGCAAATGAGCAATGTGAAATTTCTGACTGAGAAGAGGCTAAGATGTAGATCGAGATCAAGTTGGACCATTTCCTCTGTCCTCACTAGCACTCTTGGAATCCATCTAAATTATGTCTTCCTTCACTCTCATCAGCCTTCCACACCATATCAGAGTAACTGCTCCAAACTACATTTGGAGATTAAGTCGAATTGGGAACTTCTGTTAGGCTTTTATTATTTTTTTCTTAACTGGCATATGTAAATTGTACCTATTTATGGGGTACCATGTAATTTTACAGTGTAATACAATGAATGTGTAAGGATTAAATCAAGATAATTAGTATATCCATCATCTCAACCAATTGTCATAATTTGGGATTGGAAAATAATCATAATCCCTCTGTCTAAAAGTTGCATGTCCCCTTCAAGCATGTCAACCATTCTGCTCATGTTCTCATCTTTCTTTCTAGTTTATAAAGCCCCCCAGACCTTTCTTGTCTGGGATCTGTTCTTCTTGGCCACTATGTGTCTTAACAATTCATAAAGGACTCCAGAAATACTGTGATTTTTTTGAATACTCCCTGAGGAGGTGGATTTCTATCTGATATGCCCCTCTGATGTGGTGGGAAGATGTTAGTGTCCAAGACAGCTCATCATTGATGTCCTTTGGGCTGAGTGCTGGTTAAGACTAGAGTTTGGGGCTCGGGCTGTAGACTTAGACAAGCTAGAGAATGCTCTTCAGCAGAAATACAGTTTGAAAAAAATATATATGTCCTTTTGTAAGAATGTGATGGGAAGACACCATGGGAAGGCTAATCTTCCAGGGGCAATCATCCTCACCACGAGCCTGTCAGAACACACAGCTGAGGGGTTTAACCCCTCCCCCTGAATAAAGAGAGACAGCAATGTTGAAATACATCTGCAATTACATGATACATTTCGGAAAGACCATGGAAACTCTTCTGGGTAACTGACATGTTCTTCCACAGGTCTATGATCACCTTACCTTTCTGGCCATACTCTCAGCTACTTTGATGCTCTCTCTTCTAACTCCTCTCCCAGATCTGCTAGGCTGCTATTGCTTATCTCCACTTTAAACATGATGCATCTGAGGTAAGAAAGATTGAAAAACGTATTCAAGATAATATCTGTTAGTGTCAGAGCTGACATCTGAATGTCAGCCTGTGTGGCTGTCACACACAGTGTCTTGCTGATCTCTACCTGGATTCCAAAATAATAAAATGAAAACATTTAATTAATCATTTGAAACAACATGTGTACATGACCGTTTAAATAACTTTCCTTATTTCTTCATGATGAGATGTTTACAAAGAACATTTTTACTGTCCATTCCAGGAGAACTTCAGAATCCATGTAGGAGACACTGTTATTCAAACACTAACAATGTGCCTGAATCTGCTTCCAGGGGGAGGAAAGAGGACACGGGAGAAACAGTTAGTGGAGAGGCAGATGCTGAATGAACATTCACATGGAATCTTAATTTGTTAAAGTCACACTCATAGTATGCATTATAGATAAAGTGGAAAAGGATTAAAATACAAACGCAGTACTAAACGCCATGTTAAAATGTAGTGGGCATCTATTATTTGTCACCCAGATCTTCATCTTTACTTTTCTACTCCCCCAACTCTTCTCCCCAGTAATTCCATCCCCTGCTCTAACTTTATAGTTTCTATAGAAACTTTTGTTCCATGATCTTTATCTAGGTCCTTTGTGCCTTCTACAGGCATCAGATGGTCAATCAATCCAGGAAGAGCACCTGACCCAAGAAGAGCCAGTCACAGACATTCCCTTAGAGATTTTTTTTTTTTTTTTTTTTTTTTTTTTTTTGCCATAGAGCGCGTGCGCTCACCAGAGAGAGACAGAAAGACAGAAAGCGAGAAATCACCCCCCCCCCCCCAGGGGGGATGGCCATGCCACAATCCCTTCTCCTCCATTCTCCTCTGGGGATCTTGGGCACGCACGCACATGCGCCCGGTGTCAGTTTTAAGTCACCAGGTCTGGGACTCGAACTGTGGTCAACTATATAGGAGTCCAGCGACATAGCCATTACGCTAACTGCTGGTCCCCCTTCCCTTAGAGTTTTAAACTAGAGGCAAGAAAGAGCATCCGTCTTCCTCCAGTAGTAAAAAGTATGTGATTAAGAAACACTCAATAGATTTCTACAAGGTGGTGAAAACCAGTTTCCAGTGATCAGGAGTAAATAACACTTGCCTGGTTTTGATCCCTGGTTTTTTTTTTTTTTTTTTGGAGAGGTTTTTTTCGCTATAGGGCGCGTGCACTCGCCAGATAGACAGACAGAGAGAGACATAGAGACAGAAAGCGAGAAATCACCCCCCAGGGATGGTCACGCCGCAATCCCTTCTCCTCCATTCTCCTCTCGGGATCTTGGGCACGCACGCACATGCGCCTGGCGTGAGTTTTAAGCCACCGGGTCCAGGACGCGAACCGCGGTCAACTACGTGGGAGTCCAGCGACATAGCCATTACGCTAACTGCTGGTTCCTGATCCCTGGTTTTGTTCTTCACCAGCTGGGCGACTTGGATTAGTCATTCCATCTGTGCCTCAGTTTTTTCATCCATAATGCAGAGTTGTTCTAAAGATTCAATTAGTAAATGTAAAGGGCTTAGATTATTGATAAATTAAGACTTGATGTATGAAGCACTATGTAAAGATTCATTTCTGCTAGTAGCGGCAATAGAAGAAGATGTTTAATTTTGGTAGACATAGCCCCAGCATTAGCGAGAGAATCTTGGTGGCTTTCATAGTTCTTGGTTCAAGTTTGTTTCCCAAATCTTCTGTGAATTTGTTCTCTCCAGGACTTGTTCTTTCAAATCTTTTGGATTCTGTGAGCTAAATTCCTTTTTTGTCGAATCTGGCTGAGTTATGTTTCTTAAACTTGCTACCAAGAGTCTAATAACTGAATTTATTAAGCACTTAGCATGTTTAATATAAATGAATTAATCATAAAAGTAGTATTACATGAACTAGAAATAACAAAATTTAACATTTTGACATTTACACTTCAGATTTTTTATTTTTATAATTATTATTAAATATAACATGGCAGATATCATTGAAGTCTCCTTTGTATCCCATGCCAGCCTCATTTCCCTTCTCCCTCTCTAGAGAAAACTAGTATCTTGGCAAGTATCCTTCACTTCCATAATTTCATACATTTACCTCATTCACATGTAGCAATAGATAATATATGGTATTAAAATGCATTAGTGGTTTATTATGTAGTCCTTATCCTTCTGTAACTTGCTTTTAAAAATCAACATACTTATAAATCAAGTGCTTTCATTCTAGGTGTTGAATTTTTCATGATTTGGATATCACATAATTTTTCTATTTCTCTCCTGATATAGATGTAGATGTGTTATTAATTTATGTATTTGTTTATTTGGCTCTCATAGTCCATTAACACGTTTGTTAATTTCTTCTTGTGTGTATGTGTGAGCATTTCTCTGGAGCACATACCTTAGAGAAGTGGCTTAGACATTGGTAACCTCACCAGGAACCATTACCTTGTCAAAATACGCACCTACCAGTAATGCATGCGTGGTCCCTCCAACATTTGGTATTGCTACTTAAAAAAAGTGTCAATCTTGTAGGTGTCAAATGGCATTTTATAGTTGCTTCAATGGCATCTCCCTTTTAAACAGAAAAATTGAGGTTCTGTATTGAGTACTAAATTGTTTATATTGGGTTGTTGGAAAAGTCATGATGTATTTTTCTATGTAAAAATGTGTCATGACTTTTCTGATGACCTAATATATTTTGATACTAACCACTGGTTGGTTAAATCTTTTCTCCAAGTCTGTAGCATGTATTTCACAATTTTATGGTCTCTCTAGTTATATAAGAACTGAAAATTTGTCAAAACTCACAATCCATTACTTTAGGATTACTTCTTTTGGATATCTTACTTAAGAAATAATTCCATATTCCTGAGTTCTAAATGTATTATTTTTCTATTTCCTTCTTATTAAAGAGTTGATATTCATTTTTAACTTTTTACATTAATTTTGCTTAGAGTTTACTTCTTGTGGTATAAAGCAAGGATCTAATTTTATTTTCTTCCTACAAGAATATCATCCATAACAGCCCATCTATCTCTGTCCTTTCTTCATCCATCGATAATGTCAACCCTGTCACAGCAAGTGTCCCTGTCCAAATGACTCTGTTTCTTGGTTTTCCACAACATCCCATTCCATTTTTTCTCAACGGATCCCTGGATTATTCTTAATTGCTATAGTTTAAGTATCTCATCTTATAGGACTATACCTATGGTGGTTTTAAAACTTACCTCTATATTCTTTGACATTTATGTCTTCAAGAAGTTTTAACTCTATCCCCTAATTCCGGGAAGGCTGTAGAGACTGAATATAACTAATAGATTACAGTGGAGCCATGTGTGCGACTTTCAAGTCTAGGCTATAAAATGTGATAGAGCTGCCTCCTTGTGCTCTTGGGACACTTACTTTTAGGGCCCAAACACCATGATGCGAGGCACCCCAACAGCACCCTGGAGGCACCATGTGCTTCACCCAACAGTCCAACAGTCAGTATCAACTGCCATCCAGGGGCGGGAATGAGCCCTTGAATGATCCTGGTTCTTGGGAACACTTCCAACTTCTCCTGCTGATGCTCTTGGAGAAGAGAAAAAAGTTTCACTGAGCACTGCCCAAACTGTAGATTTAAGAACAAAATATCATCATTGTTGAAAACAACTTCAGTTTGGGATGGTTTGTTACATGGCAATGTATATTGGAACAGTTTTCTCATTTTTCTTTACAATTGTCCTTGCTGTTCTTGGATATTTCTTCTGTAATATAAATTTTAGAACCTGTTTGTCAACTCATGAAAAACTCTGTTGGGATTTTAATTGTAACTTTATTTAATATGTCAATTAGTTTGGAGGATATTGAATTTTACTGGCATTAATTTTCTCTTTTATAAACATAGTAATTTTTTATTTATAAATTTTTATATTTTTCAGTGATATTTTTACATTCCTCCCACATATTTTAATAAACTTATTTCTTAACAATAATAAAGTACCTTAACGTTTTTCTATATTTTTAAATTGGCTAGCACTGTCTTATTGCATTGTTATTTATTTATTTTTATTTTAAATGTATACCCAAAAAGTTTGTTAAATTATCCTTTTACTTCTAATGCTCTTATCTCTTATACATTTTAGTATAAGTATATAATTTATATATAAAACAAGTCATTTTTAATATTTAACTCTTATTTCCATTTCTTGGCTTGCTTTATGAACAGAGACGTCTGGGGAAAAGGGATGAAAGTAATTATAGAAGATATTGTTTTGTCTTTTTCCTAACATTATAAACGGTATTTCTAATATTTCATAAATGTGCATGAATTTTGTAGTAGATATTTAGAAACCAGTTTGTATCAGATCAAATAGATTACTCTTCTATTTCTAGTTCCCCCAAAATTTTTATTTTATATACTTTCACTGAACATCACCACACCCTACAAAATGCAATTTTCCAGCCAGAATACACTATAAAATGGCTAAGTTATACATATTATCATTAACAAATAATTCAAATAATTTCCCATTTCGTGTGTGTGTGTGTGTGTGTGTGTGTGTGTGTATTCCCCTATTTCTTACCCTCTACCATTTTCCATCCTTCTCCCATGCTGTCTATGGTATCTGCAGTTGTTTTCCATTCCTTTATTCTTTCCCACATTGTATTGATTCACAAAATATCTTAATTAATCTAAATATTTTCAATAGGAAGTTCAGCTAATATATACATATCTCTGAACAAAAGTTGACTTTAGGCATGAAAATTCTGTGGGTAGAATGAATATACTATAAAATAGCACATAGTTGAGGTATATAGCTTACTGTGATTACTAAATAGGTATTTTTTAAGTACAGTTTTAATTTCAAGAAAGGCAGTTTTAGCTTTAATAAATCAAAATCAAAAAGTGTTAAGAGAACTTTGCTTAATACTTAAATCCAGGAAACAGGTTAGGATTCTGCTCGAATAGTAGGTATATGGATGTGTCCACAACTCAAGAGAAGACACAACTCCTTAACACTGGAAAACAAAGCATAGAAGGTCAGTTATGTTTTAGTCAAAAGTCACACAATTCTATTTCACCAGTTCAAACTCATGTACTTTATCTTCTGTTGTGATCTAATCTTTTTGTTTAAATTCTGGAAGATGATGCTCAACTCTCGACTTGTCCCTACCATTAAGTGGGCCATTTTCTTAGCTGTTTTAGAACTCTTATTTTTGTGTGTCTGACTTTAGCTTTCCCGGGATAGCACTCCCTTCAGAACTTCTTGGAGAGATGGTATGGTGTTGATAAATTCTTTCAGGTTTTGTTTATCTAGGAATGTTCTTGTCTTCTCTTCCCATATGAAGGATAATCTTGCTGGATATAGTATTCTTGGTTGAAGTTGTTTTTCACTAAAAATTTTGAATATGTTTTTCCATTCTTTCCTTGCTCATATTGTTCCAGATGAGAGGTCTGCTGTTAACCTGATGGTATATCCTTTGTAGGTAACTTATCTTTTCTCTCTTGCCAGTCTGAGTACCTTGTCTTTGTGGTTTTGGTCAATCTGGCTATAATGTGTCTTGGAGAATATCTTCTTGGTTGATTCTACTTGGGGTCCTATGTATTTCTTGGGTCTGGATCTTTGAACATCTCTCTAGGTTTGAAAAGTTTTCTTCAAGGATTTTGTGAACTATATTATCAATGCATGTATTAGTCTCTTCACTTTTTGAGATACCAATTACCTGGATGTTTGGACATTTGATAGTATCTAGTATATCTTGTATATTATTCTCAATTTTTTTGGACTATTTTCTCAGTCTTTGTGGTGATTACTTTAGGCCAGTGATTCTGTTTTCAACATCTGAGATTTGATCTTCTGTATGATCTGTTCTGCTTTTAATACTTTCAAGGGAGGTTTTCATTTCCTGTATTACAGCCTTCATCTCTAATAGTTCTGTTTGATTCTTATTTATGGCGTGTATTTCCTCTTTCAGATCGTGCAAGAACTTCCTAACTTCCTGGAACTCCTTGGCTCTATTCTCCTGCCTCTTCAGGAGTTCATTGTCTCTCTTCTCTTGCATCTCTGCTAACTTTGTCACTATGAATGTTCTAAATTCTTTATCAAACATTTCCATGATTATCATTGAACTGTCTGTAGATGAAGAGGAGTTATTCTTTTCCCTTGGAGGAGAGGTGTTTTCTTTCTTTCCCATATTTCTTGTGACCCTGAAGTCATCACCCTATTCATCTGATGGATGGTGCATTTCTTCCTAATTCTTGAAGTTCAATCTGAGTATTCAGGATTGTGCAGAGGAGGTGATCTGAAATCTCTTGGCTGTTCCATTTTTATACCTTTGTACAGAAGATTCAGGGGGTATTGAGGAATATGTTAACCCTAATAGTATTTGATTATTTGGCTATAGTTCCCTTAGATCTGTCTAGTCATTCAGTGAATAAAGATTGAGGAGCAAAGTGATGAGGTAAAAGAAAAAGAATAAAAAAAAACAGTGAGAGAGAGAAGAGAGAGGAGAGAGAGAGAGAATAAAAAAAGAGAAAAAATCCCCAAATTTTATTTTTTTAAAAAAAGCAAAAAATAAAATCACTGGTTCTCAGCAGCAATGGAGGAGTCTTCTTCTTCTTCTTCTTCTTCTTCTTCTTCTTCTTTTTTTTTTTTTGAGAGTTTTTTGCTATAGGGCGCGTGCACTTGCCAGAAAGACAGAGAGAGACAGAGAGATACAAAGTGAGAAATCAACCCCTGGGGGGTTGGCCACGTCACAATCCCTTCTGCTCCATTCTCCTCTCGGGATCTTGGGCACACACGCACACATGCCTGGTGTGAGTTTAAGCCACCGGGTCCAGGACACGAACCGTGGTCGACTACGTGGGATTCCAGAGACATAGCCATTATGCCAACTGCTGGTCCCACATTGCCCAGTCTTCTTCTCTTTGTTACATTTACATCTGAACATCTTTTTTTTTATTTTCCAAATGGGCTGCTTGTTTATTTGGCACTCTGCAGAGCATATAGTAGGTGCTTAATAAATAAATATGAGTCCTCTCAGAAGTGTTGAATGAATGAGTCCGAAGTGTACTCAGTCCACATCATGGATGCCCTTGGACACACAGCATCAGAGGAGGCCCAGTAACACCAGAGTCTTTGCTGAATGGAGATTCCGTGCATCGTCTTATCTATTCCTCACCCTGAGCTGTCCAGAGCAGCTAATGGTGCTCTATTTAACAGAGGTGGGCACAGCACTCAGGGTCACTCTGCAGCAGAGGCAGGCCACCAGCTTGCTGTTTCTGACCAAGAGTACACTGTCTATCAGTTACTTCTCTCCTGCTCTAAACTGCAAGCAGAGAAAGTGAAGAGTAAATAAAATGAGTGGTTTCTGCAGAGCCTACTACCCAAAGAGTAAGTTTTCCAGAGGCAATGATAAAATTAGATACAAAGACTTAGTCCAAATTGTGATTGGAACAGAAAAGAGAGCAAAAAGCTCATTTCAGAGAATTTTTTTACAATGCCATAGTTAGGGGAAGGAAGGAGAAGGGCTGCCAGCATGCAGGATAACAGTGTTCCAGATGCTCTCTCCTCCAGCTGTTTCTTTAACAGTGGCTGGTCATGTTTGTGTGGCATTTGGGAGATGGTTGCAGTGGTCTAGACTCTTGTTTTCTTTTCTTTTCTTTTCTTTTCTTTTCTTTTCTTTTCTTTTCTTTTCCTTTCTTTTCTTTTCTTTTTTTTCTTTTCTTTTCTTTTTTTTTAATAAGACACATAATCAAGAGTAGGAAAAACCAGAGCTTCTCCAGGTTGGTTTCCAGATTCTTCCTCCTCAGCTTGGGGTAGAACAAAGACGAGGAGACCGTACTTGGGGAACACAAGTTTCTGCTATGGAAGGAAGGTGGGCAGAGTGCTGGCATCACAGGAAAATGGCCCCTGCTAGATCCCCCTCCCTGGAACAAACACTTTTCTTAAGCTCTTTAGTAAACCTTCTTTGTTCTAAGCTCTCTGGCTGTTTCTGGCTTCCTCACTGTTGAGTGAGTAAGGACGTCAAACACAACTTAAGTATGTGTCCAACATACTTGTACACAATCAGTATCAGGAGACAAAAGTGGTAGAAATCAGTAAAACTGGTGGGTGAACATTTATGCTCAAATCGTCAGTTTAATCCACTTCTTCTCTACAATGTGCTCTTGGTTCTGCAGATAGTGGAATTGAAGGAATTATTTTATGTGCACTTTATCATCATAGGATGTTCTTCTTAAAATGTTTATCTCAATAGCCTTTGGCACTGGAAACAAAATCACTCATTCCCTCTCTGTATCACAGTCCCTCCCCAGGAGATAGCTTCAGCTTTCTGATTTATTTTCCTTTTAATAAAATATTGAATGCCATTTTCTCTAATTATTTCTTATTGAATGTACTCCTTAAGTCCCCCTTTTTCAAATAAAAAGAATAAAACCGACCATGTAATAGGACAATGGTTCTATCACTACTGATAATTATACATTTTGTTCTCATTGTAATTGCCCTGGTTTGAACTGTGCTTATTTTAGCAGAAAGCGTTCATTATTTTATCAACAACTGGCAGACCCCGCTGGTATTTACTGACTTTTCTTTAACCAAAACAAGGATTATAGCTCCTATCCATGGCTCAGCTGCTAAATCTTTGCTAAGAAATTTGGGAACCCCTTTTGAATGAAACACTGTACAAAGCTTTAAGCACTCTTTGCAACTGAGTTGTATTAAATGATAGACAAAAAAAGCCCTCTGAAGAATTGGTGCTTAATTACAACTTAATTAGCATAATTATGCATGCTAATAGCATCTCAAATGAATAGCAGTTGTCAGGAGGTTGGGACCATCTGTAAGAATGTCGGATTAATACATCATTTTTTATTTCTAACAACGCTGTAACTCTCTCCCTGAAAGTGATTTTCATTAATCAAGTTCATTTTTATTATATAGAAAATTTGGCATTTTTCATTATGGGCCATTATCTGTTTCCCCATGCAGCCCTAATACAATACTAATGAGCCCCCGTGTGGCTGGCCCGCGTTGACAATGGTGGTACAGGTGTATTATTATAATCGTTACAAACAGCACATTGTACCTCCGGAGTAGCGGAGTTCTAATCTCCGAGCACCCGCGTTTCCACTTGGTACCTCCCCAGGGCCTAGTACAATTTTCAGAGCTTTATGAAAAACATACATGTTTGTGGTTACAAAGAAGCTATTTAAAGAGAAAGAGGCCTGTGATTACCTGCAGCGCAGGATGCTGTTTTGCTGAGAATCCCTTTTGTGGAAACAGAAAGCTTCGGGGGCCAGAAGGAGGTCTGTACCTCCATTGAACGGGGCTGGGGAGGCAGAGGCAGCTGCTGCGAGTCCGGTGTTCTCTGCAGAACATCCCGAGCAGGCGAGCGGATCCAGGCAGCATCACTCACTGCTAAACATGGCCATAAACCGCAGGGGGGAAGTATGTCTTCACGGTTCTTAGCCCCAAGAAACACCCAAATGGTGAGCTCGAATTCACATCTGGATCCACCACCGCGTGCTACAGCACGCCCGTGCATATCGGGGAGCCTGCATTGTCTCGGAGCTGCCTTTTGCTCTTAACTTGGGCTTCAGATTTGCTTGGAGTGTTCAGGCTCCCCAACCGAAGCCCAAACCCGACCTCCGCTCGCCCTCTCCCCTGACACGCAGCCGGTCATGCTGGCTCTTTTTATTGCATTGTTTTTAGAGGAGCCTCATCTGGTCCTATTTTTACACCCAAACGAAGTCTAGGATTCATGTCTGGGACTCCCTGAGGAGTAGGTGAGGGGTCCTTCGGCTCTTTCCCCCCAGGTCCAAGCTCCAGATGGGCATCAGCCTAATGGATTTGTGCAGATGTGGGAAAGAATGGCCCCAGTTTTGTTCCAAACTTCAGTTGGGGATAGTGGAAACAAACCGTGGCTCCCAACAAGCCTGGTCCAGAGTGAATAAAGTCTCCAGCCTAGTGAGCATCGGGACTGCGGGCAGGGGTGGGTGGGGGCAGGACGGGTGCTACGGAAGGGGGCTGGCATCTGTTTGGACCGCATACCTGCAATGCCTAGCAATGTGATTCATGAAGTGACACCTATCATGACTATCTCCAAGGAAAGGGATCCATTCATGGTGTCAGTTCCTTTTCCAGGTTTATTGGGCCCCCCCGCTGTCTAGATCTCCATAGTGTAAACACTGAGCATTTTAAAAACCCTTGAGGCTGGCTGCTCTTTGCCAAGGTCCCACAAATGTGTGCAAAGTGCCACTGCAGCTTAAATATGAAACACAAGGGCAGAGGTGGCCAGCCGGTGCCAGCTGGGTCAGGGGTAGCTCAGTGTAGTGGTTCTGGGCACAGGCTTTGGGTTCCCAAGCCCTCCGGAGGAATCCTCACAGGACCTGCTGTGTCCTCACTGGCAGATGGAGTTATTTATGGTCCTTGCCTTACCTGGTGGCTGGGAAGACTTGAGATATGTATGCATTGCTCAGGGCAGTGCCTGCAGTGAAGACACTCTCCAGTCTTGTGGAGAAACGGCCATGTCCACCGGACTTGGTGGCCTGGTGCTTGCTACACCCCACCACAGGCTAAGTGTGCGACTTTGAACGATTAGCCTCTGTGCCTCGGTCCCCTCCTCTGTAAAGGCGGGTCATGGTAGACTGCACCACCGAGTGGTGATCAGATGCATGGCCTGTGCAAAGCACTTACGATGGTACCTGGCACTTAGTCTTCCCCCGAAGATACTATTTTAGTCTCCATTGCATGATTCTTTGTGTCCTCCAAGGGATTCCTTTTCTGGGAGGAAGCAGGCCCTGGGCTCCTTGTGATGGTGAATTCCTGGCTGGGGCCTCTGTACTGAGGGTTCATGGGTTGCCTGGCTTACAGCGAGCTGCCACTGGGAGATGCACTCTGCCCACGACAGCTCCAGTCTGTCCGGAACAAAGGAGCACCGCAGTCCCGCCGACAGCCTCTGCTGGGGAACAGCTCAGGGTTCTCTCGAAGATTACAGGCAGTCTGCTTTTGTTGTTTATGGAATAGCCTGGTGGGTGCTGTGGCATTTCCACCAGCTCCCCGCAATACACACACCATGGCCACTGGTCTGTAAGCATCCAAATCTGTTCTCCACCCCTTCAGTGTCAGTGGGGTCACCTTGAAGAACACGTTTGACTGAGAGGAAGACATCTCCTTCCACACTAAGACAGAAGAGACCTGTACACTCTTGTTATAAGGGTTGAGAGTACAACCCATTGAAGAAAACCACGTGACACTTATAATTGCCTGGCAGTCACACCATCGTCTGTTCAGGGATCACTGTGCTTTAAGCAAACGGTGAATGAATCCCTTTTCTCTGTAAACTGGGAGGAAGTTTCACCAGGTGAGGCTCAGGGAGCATGGGGGTTTGGTCCTCAGCAGCGCTTTTGACCTAGTGTTGCAGACAGTGACAGTATGTGAATGAGATGGAAGTGAGAGGAAAATCTGGGGAGGGCTGGAGGAAGCTGGAAAAGAAGCCAGACCAAGTGGGGAACTGAAATGAAAGATTTCTACTTGTTTTGTACGGAGGCACTGTGATTCCTGGACTGTCTCAGTATCCTGTCTCTGATTTAAAAATGCCCACGTCCATCAAGCCAGCATGCGCACTATAGGGAATTTATCCTTCAGACCTGTCTCTGAGGCTGTTCGTTCAGCACAGATTTTAGAAACAAAAGACTAGAAACAAACGGGATGTCAGTTAATGAGAGAATGGTAAATAAATGATTGTATATTGGAACAATGGGATATTATGAACTTGTGAAAGGAGAATGAAGTGGATCTCTATATGGTGACATGGAAAGATCTCAAAGATCTTTTGTTGAGTGAAAAATACTGCAGGCAATATAATGAATCCGGAATGTTCCCCTTGGTGGGAAAATATGGTGAACAGTGCTTATGTCTGAAGACAGGATTTGGGGGTTGAGAGGTCGGTGGACATTTCTTTGACGTGCTTTTATATTCCCCCTATGCGTGTATTAATTTTTCAATTGAAGGAAGAGAAGAGCAGAAAAAGAAATCCCTCTTTTGCATCGTGGCAGAGACCGCTGAACTGGAGAGTTGTTGCATGGCTAGGAGGTGTGGGAGGCACATTTCCAGCTCTTTAGTCTGAAAGAGCCCTTCTAAATCACTTCTCGAAGATTCTAGAATTTGTCAACTCCTGTAGCTGGCAGAACCACCTCATGGCCAAGTTTCCAATATAATTTTGCTTCATGGGAATGTTGGCTGAGTTTAATTTGAATCACATTTGTGCCTGTCTGTCTTCTCTGTGGAATGGAAATGGTTTGAAGTAGATGACAACAAACAAATTTCCTAAAAATGGCCATTACCAAAACCTAGAAGCGTCTCTACTGAAGATTCCTTAGTCAGAAGAGATGAGCATATTCCAGCCAACTTCTGTGGATAATGACCCTTCGTTTCACTGTGACCTCTCTGAGAATGGATCCAGGGAGTAGTGATTCACTCTTCTGAATTGCTGGGAAAAGAATGAAAGAAAACTCAGGAGTCCTGGATCCCCAATCCCAGCTCCATCAACATCTGTACAATTCTCTCATTCGGGCCTCGGTTTCCACCTTTGCGAAGGGGAGAATTATTCCTCATCAGTGGCAGGACCCTTTATCACTGATATCCTGTAATTTTATGAAATTTAATTAAGAAAGGGGGCCAATGGTGCAGCAGGAAAAGAGGATGATCTGTGTAGCTGACCCACGTGCAAAGGTTCTGGGTTCACGTACCGAACTTCTCAGAACACACGAAGCATATGCAAGCCCATGATCTGGGGCTGGCTGCAACTGGGGCATGATGACCCTATTGGGAATGCTGTCTCTCTCACTTATGGAATAAATAAATAAATAAAAGAAAAAATGAATTTAATGAAGGTATAGAGAAGAGATAGAGGTGAAAACCCTCCTAGTCTGTGGATACCAAGGCGGTGCTGCTGCTGTCTGCTGGTTATATCTGCCACGTGTGTCTCTGAGACCATTCTTTGGCTTAAATATTAGGATAATTGAAACAATAGCAACAATACTTAGTTCATGCAGCTATCTGAGATGTTATACTTCTCCACTGCTTGTTTTTATCCATTTTTTTCCTCCACTGGTGTTTTTTTACAGACCCATGCTCCAGAAACACTGCTCACAAGTCCTCCTGCTCTCCAGAGACACTGCTCACAAGTCCTCCTGCTCTCCCCAGACTTGATACCAGTTCTAAGTCCTGCAGGGAATCATTGACCTTCTCTGGGGTCAGTGGATTCTTTTTTATTTTCCCACAATGCTCTTTGGCTCCTGTTGCAGGGATCTTAAGAGTCAAGATCTTCTAAATCCAGAGCCCAGAAGTTTCCTAGCTGGCATTTTCTTGCTGTGTATAATATTACTTAAGAAGAAAGAAAGGAAGAAAACGTCTTTGAAATGCCTAGAGAAGGAAGGGGTGGGGTGTGAGGAGTGGCAGTGCTATTCATTAGAATTCCCATAGAGCAATCAAGTCTTTTCATTCCAAAGAGTGTTATTGCCTGGGAATTAATATTAGATCTGATTTTGAAATAAGCCTAATGATGATGACTTTTGGTGGGTCTATATTTTTTTTTTTTTTGCTGTATTTGCATAAAGCCCTTTACTCAGCTTGGCACATAGAAGTTAAAAATATGAATTCTACTCTTAAAAAATTCTTGTTGGCTTATTATCCAACAGAAAAAGTAATTATTTGCAGGGACGACAATTAGGAAGACTAGCTTAATGTCATTTGAAATGTTGCTTTTGAAATTAAACGGTGATCCAGGCACAGATGCAGACGTTTTCAAAAGGATTTGGATTAGTCAGTGATGGGAGAACTCTGGAGCATTGGCTGTCAGAACCTTGGAGGTTTCCCTGGGAGGCTGGTGCGGGGTGGGGTGAAGTGGTCATCTCGGCATTTACACAGCTTTTCCACAGATGTTTCTTTTTTTCTTGTCCATTCAGCCATGGCATCGCTGCTGATAGTTCCTACATCCCCGCCACTAGAATAGGATGAAGTTAGCAGCACACACACGATGCCATGTTTTACCCCATACCCACTACCTATAGCCGTGTAACTCATTGCTCCAAAATGAACATTTATTTTCCAGGTTCCTATTAGTTAGGAATTCAGAGTGGCTTAATGAAGAGGTTCTGGTTCAAGATCTCTCTTGACTCTCATTTTCTTCTCTTTTTCTTTTTTTTTTTTATAGATTTTTTTTTTTTTTTTGAGAGGTTTTTTCGCTATAGGGCACGTGCGCTTGCCAGACAGATAGAGAGAGACAGAGAGACAGAAAGTGAGAAATCACCCCCCAGGGAGGATGGTCACGCCACAATCCCTTCTCCTCCATTCTCCTCTCGGGTTCTTGGGCACACACGCACACGCGCCTGGCGTGAGTTTTAAGCCACCGGGTCTGGGACGCGAACCACAGTCGACTACGTGGGAGTCCAGCGACATAGCCATTACGCTAACTGCTGGTTCCCTTCTCTTTTTCTTTACACACTGTTTTCTTTCTATTTGGAATGCTTTCCCTTAGCCGCCTCTAATCATGTGGCAAATGCCTATTCATACTACAAAACCCTAAGGAAATAATCCATCCTCTTTTCTCTCACTCTCTCCAGCAATTGGGTTCTATCTCTAGGCTCCCATTACACTTGAACATCTCTGTTTTAAAATGCTATCTGTTAATTTTTAGATGTATGTGTTTTCTGGCTAGCTTTGTGGTGTTCAATATGGTAGCCAGTAGCCACACATGGCTATTTAAATGTAAATTTAAATGAATTAAAATAGAATAAAACAATGAATTCAGATTTGCAGTTTCACTAGCCACATGTGGCTGGCAGCTTCTTATTGGACAGCACAAGGTGAGACTCTTCCCATCACAGCAAATTCCTACTGAACTGCTCTGGTTTAGAGTGTTTGCTTTTTTGAAGTTTGGTGCTTCTTTTCTTCATCTAAAAAACAATTTAAAAAAGTTTATTTCTTGCAGGAGAGTAACAGAGAGAGAAATAGACACTCTCAACAGGGTCCTACCATGCCAAGATCCACCCCCACCACAGCCTCCGAGCTGGCTAGTATCGTGAGCACCCATGGGTATACTCAGTGTGTTCGGATCGACTGGGATCTGAACCCAGGCCTCCCATAAGGCTCTAGGATTGCACACTGGTGTCCTGCCACTCTCACCACTGTAGCTGGGCCCAAACACCATTTTTGTTGTTGTTGTTGTTATTGAAGCAACAAATATTCAATCTGCTCCCTGCTGAGTTCTCCAGGTATGGCATAGGGTCTTGTTGTGTAAAATAAAGTGATTTCTAGAGGGGCTCAGAGCCTTTATTGGAGTAATCATGTATTTGGTAAATACTCTATGCCAAACATGAATGTCTGGTCACTGGGACTGAATGCGAAAGGATATTGTGTGGCAGGCAATATTAATAGATGGCCTTAACTTCTAGTTCCCTGAGTGCCAATTTACAACTAGAGACGGAAGCAATGTGACAGCAGTTACCAGGAGATGTGGGTATGTGTCACCCATGAAGTTCCTGGGAATTTTTTCATCTTCCCCGTACTAGTTCTGTCATAATGACCTTTTTTTTTTTTTTTGCCAGATAATAAGGTATCCCATTACCCTTCATCTCTATTGGAGTGTGGGTATGACAATTGGAGCTGCAGTAGCCATTTCGTTGCATGAGGTGGTAAGCGATCACACTGAAACGACAGAACAAATGCTAGAGAAAGGTGGGGCAGGATGTTGTAGAGACTCTGAGCCCTAGACCACATGTCTCCATGTGTTTTGAGTCAGGAAAAACCACACTGCTGTGCCTACTTTTGCATTATATTAGTAGTTGCATTTGACTTCACTTACAGATAAGTGCAATTCTAACACAGAAATGGAATGAGTAGTAACTCCAACCCCTTCTCCTCTAAAGGCAAAGGTGATTCTTCTCAAGAGCATGGTGCTTAGAACTCCCTGGGACTAAAGCAGCGAAGGCGGCCACATTCCTGAACATGTTGTCAGGGAATGACTTGGAGGCCAGAACTCTGGGGGACACTGGAGCACGATTCTTTCCAGGATTCGCTAATGTGCTCTACCTGACTGGGTCACTGTCAGAGTCTGCAGGTGCCTGTGGAGGTGGCATCACTGGGGCTGTGTGTGAAGGGCACCCAGAGCACCTGTCCCCAAGCTGACCACGGAGTGTGTGAATCATGCCAACACCTGAGAGATGGCCAGGCAGCTCTGGGCACTGGATGGTCTTCTCTAGCCCCGACCTGCTGCAGAGCCTAACAGTGAGGGGGAAGGTTCTGCCTTGACCTTGGAGGCCTTCATTTCACACATTTTCTATTTTATACATTCAACTTAAAGTGAAGAAAAAATACTTTCTCCTGGTTAAATGCAGTGAAGTTTGTCAACTGTTGAGGATTCCAAAGATAACACTGCTTTACCTTAACCTGACTTCCTGTGGCTCACATTTTAATGTGTCAATGAAGTATTTAAGTGCAGCGAGAGAATGGGTGGTGTGCTTATCATGCAAGGGAATGAACACTCCTGTTGAGATTGAGTGGAAAGGACAAACTTTGCTGGAACTGTCAGTCTCTATCCTTAGCAATACACCCTAGTTTGGCCACTGATTTGGATGGCTTTGAACCATTAATTGGTCTGTAACAACAGATTGACAGCAAGCTAGATTTCAATCAACATACTCCTGATTTGTAAGTATTTTCAGCAATAAATTGTTAGCTCATAAATCTCCCGTAGCTTCCTTTGTAAATGCCAGCGAAAGACCTAAACATTCGTGTAGATTTAATTACACATTTAGTGTTCCTGTAATTTTGAATTAATTACATGCCAAACAGATTTATGTTCTATGTACTTAATAAACCTCAGTAAGTGCCCTTTTAGCAATCAATTGGTATTTAAGACCCAGTTTGTTTTTTAAAAATAATGGTTCATGTTGCTAGGTCTTGTTGTTCCTTCCATATGTTTGGGTGTTGATAGAATTAGAGGCTCCAGATGTTGATGCTGCGAGGAAAACAGAATTGCTGCTGGATAGCGGGGTTCGGGGTGTGGGGTGAGAAAGGAGAATGCGCTCACATTTGGGCATTTGGGACCCTGGTGATCAGAGTGGATACTACACTTTGGAACTGAGTTGAAGCCTGGGGAGGGTCAATGTCCTTACTGTTTCCAGGTGGTTGGTACCCTGATGGCCACTAGGGATTCCTTTGCCCCTGTAGATACTGTTTATTGGATTCTGCTGCAGGGCCATCTTCTTCTCCAGCTCACCGGGCATCTTGAATATACCTATGGAGAATTTACACAGTGCTCTAGACTGAGCTAAATGTCTATGAGTTTGTCTCAGAGCTTTTTGAGGTGTCAGTGTAGGCTGGGGGTACCTTTTGTATTTTACAGACAAGGAAAGCGGAGCTAGAGAAGCCAAGCCTTATGCCAGGGTAACTGTGCAAAGAAACGGTGGAGCTGGATTCAGACCTGGCTAGACAGGCCTTCCTCTCTATCCAGAAACATTCAACCCTAAGAACGAAGTGTTGGGATGTTTGTCATTCTTAACTAAAGTTTTACTTCTAGTTGATCTTTTAAAAACCTGTGTCTTAGTCTTCTCAGGCTGCCATGACAAATTACTGTGGGTAGCTAAATAGCAGATTTTTTTTCTCACAGTTTGGGAAGCTAGAAGTTCAAGATCAGGGGGCAGGTTGGTCAGATTCCTCGATGGGGCCCTCTTGCTGTTTGCAGGCAGCTCCTACCTTCTTGTAGGGTCCTTACGTAACACAGAGAGGGTGAGCAGTCTCTCTGGTCTTCTTTTTTGTTGTTAAAGTACATTTCTTCCTTCTACGTTGAAAGAGAGAGAGTCATGTCTAGTTGTCATGCTGTGTGCTATCTGCCTCCCTACCCCTAATGTTAGCTAGGCCTGGGTCATGGGCATGTGTGTACCCAGCATGTTTCCAGAGTTCCGTGGATGTGAACACAGAACCCTCATGGGGTCTGCCTGCAGAGCAGGCTGTCTGGTCTGTGCCACCGTCCAGATCCTGGTATCTTCTTATAAGGGCACTACTCCCATTATGGTAGTAGTGTATAAGTAGTGCCTTGTGACTGCATCTAACCTAATTACCTCCCACAGAGCCCATCTCCAAATGCCATCTCACTGGGGGAGAGGGGAAGGGCTTCAGTGTATGAGTCTGGGGTGTGCCCAGCTCAGTCCATAACGCATCCTGAAATGGCTAATGATAACTCAAGTTGAGGGAGACTACGAGAAGCAATCACCTCTGCGTTTGTCTGGTTTGCATCACTATCTGGCTAGTGAGTGTTTCTGTATGAACTGCGGGGCCACCTCGCAGGGAGGAAACAACCACCACGTTTCATAAAAGCCTTCAGGAGAAACGCTCCTTTAGAGCACAACTAGAAGATGCAGCTCTGTCCTTTGTGCGTGAAGATAAAAGCTGAGCGGCTGGGGAATGCAGAGGCAGGTCGGGGTGACGAGAAAAGGGCACCCGTGAAATGAAAAAGCAGCTCCTCTGGGGTAGGATTGGAATTCTATATACAGCAGAGTCGCATAAGTTCTCCCTCCACAGGGCCAACGTCTGATTTCCCTTGTCCTCGGGAGGTCAGGAGACTGGTTTCTCAGCACGGGATAAAGGATGCTGCACTCTCACTAAAGATGTTCTTTCTTGGTTTGGGTGAATGTCACGCAGACGGGATGTGCCCATCTGCACGCCGCACGCTGCCTCCTGCTGAAGAAGGCACAAAGTGGCTCCTGTCCCTGCCGCCTCTCGCCATTTCTGATGGTGACATTGAAATCGAGCTTTGTAAAATTGAGGGGGAGACTTGCCCTTTCCACCCACACTCTCTCTTTATCTGGAGACGTACGCAGGCCTGTGAAATTAAGCAGTAACGTGGCATGTGGCCGTCATTATCGCTAGATAATTGACTATGTATCCCGAGTGAAACAAAGGTGGTTATGGAATGGTAAAGTCAATTATCATTTATTAATGGTGGTTACAGGGGCTAGCAGAGCAATTTATAAATTCAATTTTAAAATTGAATAGCTCCCTCTATTTATATTTTTAAAGGCAGAAGACAGGCTATATGGAATAAAGTCTGTGACATTTAGTGGGTGACACAGTGCCTGTGTTTTGGGTAGTCTTTAAAAATGAACTCTTCATTAGGCCACCGTGAGAGTGCACCATGTCCTTTAGAACAAAAGCTGTGAGCTGCGTTAATCATCTCTGGTCTGATTCGGGTGAATGGAGACAGCAACTGTGAGTATCTATGTACGGGCTGTAATGTGCATTTCACCCACACACATATGAGTGCCTTTATGCACCAGAAGAGCACACGGAAAAAATGTGAGAAGAGACGTAAAAACTGCTGGGGAAAGACCAGAGACCAGAGTGTGAGCCAACCTCAGGAGACCTTTGAATCACTAAATGGGCCTTTTTAACTCATCCTGAATCGGAGAAAGAGAGATTGCTGAAAAATATGAAAAGATCATGTGAATATCAGCGATATGCTGTCAGAGAAGGGGTAGGCTTTGCTGGTTTGCAAATGCATTTTGGTCTTAGACTTGGAGATAAAACTTCACACCCTCAGTGAACTCCAATCATGTACTGTATGGTAGGCCAAATAAGCTTCTTCACTCCCCGCCCCCCCACCCCCTCCAGATTAAAAGGCCCCTTTCTAACATTGAGAATGACTCGGTGGACTAAGCGGGTCCTTCTGTGTGAGTTTAAACATTGGCTCTCTCTGTCTGGCGGGGCACACACTGCACAGGTGTGGGAGACCTTGTCTCTTCCATGATGTCACGGTTCACAAGCCATCGTTCATTTGCACCCCACCGTACTTTGACCTACATGGTCTCTCACAAGCTGAGCCAGAAGTAAAGGTGACCCCTGGGGGTATTGTCTAAGGCCCCTGTTTTGCTTGTGTTGTTTTGTTTTACCACCACGTGACAGCTAGTTCTCACTAAATCAGCTCTGCTCAACGGAACTGCCCAAAGACACAAAGCCTTCCCCTCTGAGTAGTTATTCATGCTCTTTGTAGACAACAGAAACCATTTTGCTATTTCACCCCCTTTTCCAAACATCCTTTCTTCACCCCAATGTTTGGGGCCCAGGAGCATTTGACCTGTGTACAGACATGAGCCTCATGAGTGATAAATATGTTGGGCAATTGTACAGCTGGAATTCCACGGACCCTCTGCCCATGGTGCCCTCCTGTCAGCACCTCCTTTCCTCTCTGAAACCAGCAACGAGCCCTTCTCTTCTCATTAATTTTTCCATCAGCCCATGTGATTTGGATCACAGGGTCTCTGGTTGGAGCCTTGATGAGCTTTTCTTTTGGAGTCGGTCCTCGCGTTGCTTACAAAATCATGAGAATGATCCTACACAAAACCCACGAGTGGGAAATCATGTGGGAGAGGCAATATTGTGGTGGGGTGATGCATATTTGAAAACTCGCTGAGTTGGAAGCTGTTTGCCGGAGAGTCTGCATAAACAGTGGTGATTGTCAGGGCTTATCTTCCTTGCAGTATTTCTGCTGGGAACTATTGGGCAGACCCTAACTGGAAGATTCCTTGTCTCTGCTCCCACACCTCCCAACCCCACCTCCGGCCAAAAAGAAAAAGAAAACATGTTACCCTCTGAGGCACTCTACTTCTCTCTTCCCTAGCCCATTCCACATTGATTTGGAATCTTTGGCCCCAATCAATCGCTTCATGTCTTTTTACATAACGCTTGGGACCCTCTGCGGGATGAGTTGGGACATTTTATGCTTTGTGTCTGTGTTCCATGATTGAGTCAATAGCGTGTCCCTTAGAATAAGAAACATAGCTTATGGATGAGAACAAAACCATCATTTAAAATCCCCACACAGCCACCCCTCACCGCAGAGCTGGGCTGACATTTGGCATATCCAGGCTGGGGCAGCAGCCCAGGGTTGAAAACACTCTGCTAGTGGGGGGAAGGGGCCTCTCCAGTGGGGGAAAGGGCCTCCCCCCCAGCTCTTCTCTATTCCAGCCAAACTTCCTGCACTGGTCATGAATATTTAAAGCTACAGTCAACAAAGTTTATAGATGGGGAAGTAGGGAAACTCAATCCTGTCTGTAGTGCCTCTGTGTCCCAGGTCTGTCTGGCCTATCCTTCAGAATAAGGTCAATGGCACAGTGTGGGGCTCAGAGGTGCAGATTCGAACCTTGGAGCAGGTTCTCATCATGCTAAGGAAAGCCATGGGCCTTAGCAAGTTTCACAAAACCTTCATTTTACAACCCTGATTTGCTGAGTGAGGCATGTGGCTTCAAGTAATGATTTTGAGGCAACTGTTTCACGTTCATGCTTCGGAAACCTTTGAGTCCACAAGTGCACTCTGAACGTGTAGGTTCTGCCCCACCACGTGCTGGGTTTAGGAGATTCAGAATTTAAAAGGCACAAATCCTCCTCTCCAAGCACTTGCCTTTGTCGTACAAAGTCACAGATGTCTAGCATGGGGCATGAGAGCCTCATCAAGATGTATGCAAAGTGCCGAGGGGACTAAAGGATGGATTCATTTGTTGAGCTGACCAGTAGAAGCACCTGCCTTGTGCTGGGGCATTGCTCTGGGGAGTTAAAGGTGAGGAAAAAATTTATTATCCTTGGACTGATAATAGAGTTGGGGTGGGAAGCTTATGGGAGACCCAAGATCTCACCTATGGCACTGCCTTTGTTGGTTCTTGAAAGAGGAATAGGAGTTTTCTAGGTTAAAAAGCATATAAGGATTGGGGAGAGCAAAGTCAATGGCAAAAATGGGAAGTGGCAGCCATAACTGAGAAATGGGAAATGGGTAGAGAACTCAGACGTTTCTCCAGGCACATGGGTATCCAGTAGGCAAGAACTCTGTAGACCAAAAACATGGCGGATGTTTTCCAAGCCAGGGACCTAGTCCAAAGTCACACATACTCAAAGAATGGAACATCTCTTTGTAATTTTTATACTTTTTCTAAATCTTACAAATACCTGGTATATTATTCAGCATCATATAAAACATTAAGCTTTGTTCCCTCCTTAACAGGAAGCAGAATCCTTGCTGGGATGGGAGATAAGGAACTGTCTTCTGTTTTGCCTTGGCTTGGGAGCCTTACTCAACTGTCGAGATAGGCAGCATAGGATGTACCCCACAGAACAGATGTTGTCTGAGTGCTGCAAGAGCAGGTTTAGCGATTAAAGTCATGCAGGTTCTGCCTATGGGGTAGCAAAATTGGGGGTATGTGCGAGTTAGCAAGTTGTAGTAGTCTCCTTGTTGAATAAGATGGGTAAGGGGCAAATATTATAGCCAGAGTGTAAACTAGCCCAGAGGTCAGCTTCTAGTTGACCCGGTGTCTCACTTTCAGGAATAGAACTGCCCTTCTAATACAGAACTGACCCTGTGCCTTAACTTTTTTAAAAAGTTTATTTCTTTCATTAGATTAAGAGACCCAGAGAGAAAAACAGAGAGAGATAAGCTTCTTTAACAGGGTGTCATGCTGGGTGATCTCCCCAGCCTTCCCAGCCAGCCAGAATTATGGGTGAGTATATGCTCAGCATGTATAAATCAACTAGGGAATTGAACCTGTGATCTTCCATATCAATCCAGAATCACTTGACCGATGCATTACTAGTACACCAATGAACTGGCCACAAAGTCTCAATTTTGAGAGATTCCTTCAATCAATTCCCATGAAAGTATTCTTGAATGACATAAAAAACATCTTTTCATGACATATGTAATTGGTTTGGAAAATAATTTTTTATTTATATTATTATTAATTTTTTGCTGCTCTTTATCTTTCCCTTGGTGAAAAATTAGTAGTCTAAGCACCTTATAGTTTATAAATCATTCTTATATTTGTGTTCTTCACAAGAACTTCTTCTTTTCTTTCTTTCTTTCTTTCTCTCTTTCTCTCTTTCTCTCTTTCTCTCTCTCTCTCTCCCTTTCTTTCTCTCTTTCTTTCTTTCTTTCTTTCTTTCTTTCTTTCTTTCTTTCTTTCTTTCTTCTTTCTTTCTTTCTTTCTTTCTTTCTTTCTTTCTTTTTCTTTCTTTCTTTCTTTCTTTCTTTCTTCCCTTCCTTCCTTCCTTCCTTCCTTCCTTCCTTCCTTCCTTCCTTCCTTCCTTCCTTCTTTCTTTCTTTCTTTCTTTCTTTCTTTCTTTCTTTCTTTCTTTCTTTCTTTCTTTCTTTCTTTCTTTCTTTCTTTCTGCCAGAGGGTTCATGCGCTTAGCAGAGAGAGACAAAAAGAGAAGGGAGGAATGAGAAAGCACACCCTGTGGGGGATGGCCATACCACAACCCCTTCTCCTCCATTCCTCATTCCTTGCAGGATTTAGGCATGTACACAGGTGCTCAGTGTGTTTTTTCAGGCCACTGGGTCTTGGACTTGGACCACACAGTTGGCCATGTAGGGTCCAGCTGCCTTAACCACCATGCCACTGGCTGATTCCACAAGAAATTCTTAAAGTTAGAGACAGAGATTATTAAACCCCTTCCAAAGGTGAGACAATGCCTATCAGAATGGTTCCACAACTATTTTTTTCCTTCTGTTTTAGTAATTTTGGTTCCTCCATCCAGAGGTACGGGGTCTCTGAGAGGCTCATGAGGGATTAGAACCCCAACTTCCAATCCTAACCCAAAATTTGATTGGGTTCCTTGCCCAAAGGTTGGGGGCCTATGGGACTTTATTCTTCTGCCAAGACGCTATGGCTTCTAGTGTTACATTTGTATGTTGGAAGAAGTGTGTAACTCAAATCCCAGAAGAATGAGATAACTCTGATTTCCCCCAGCTCCTGTCCCTCAGAGTCAGAGACTGGCTGTGGGGTCAGTCAACAATGGCCCTCTGAGTCTATGAGGGACTTGAATCCTCAGAAGTTATCAAATGGGGACACTGCCCTCTGAGGGTGAGCAACTGGCAGTCGAAGAGTCTGTGGCCACGATTTAGTCCTACCCTTTGAAGTCACCTGTAGTACCTCAGTCTGGTCTGAAAGAAGCTGCTGAAGACTCTGGAAGTCGGCTTCTTGGATTCCCAGGCAGTATACCATTGGTTCCACTGGTGTATATCTTTATCCTCTGCCCACAGACCTGCAGAAAGAGTAGTACTTTGAAATAATCTTTTCTCTTCTTAACCACATTTGCTCCTGGTTTGCTTTTGAGCTCTTCCCTGTCATAACATCATCTCTTGTTCTTGCCCAATGTTCCTGTTCCCCATTTAGCCTTCTAGAATGTAATCACAGACACTGTGCACACACTGGGCTGCGAAGGGTGTCCCTGTGTCCGGAAACCCAAGAAAATTAGCTGTCGCCAATTGAGGTCAATCCTCAGGATCTGAGTCCCACGTTGAGTCAATACACATGTTCCTTCCATTTTTCACAAGGCCTGTCACTTCAAGCCTATTGTACCTATGTCTGTGATGGAGAAGGGGAAAGGAGGGCCTGAAAATAGCCTTCTTTCTGAGATGGCACAGGTACAGTCCGAGAGGTTCTCAATGACACTAAGTGACTCACTCTCCCTCTGCCTCCTCTCACCCCTGTCCACATGTGCATAGTTCTTATTGGATCACGTTTCTGGAAGGTGTTACAAATCTGGGTCATCCTTGGGCTCGCACTTCAGGCATAAAATGGTAATGGTTTTATTAGAGTTAGGCAACTTTACTCTGTAATGTATTTCTGTAGGAAAGGAGCTCAAAACCAAAGTTAATTTTCTCTATGTAATAATAATCATGAATCCTCAGTTTCTCCTGGGCTTGCTTTTACCAGAATGAAGATTCTTCCCTGATCCTCTGTTGGATAAAAGCACCTAGGTGTGGAGGATAAGGTGAAAGTAAGCATCTGTGCCTTTAGAACAACTCCACAGGAAACAAGACATGGTTTCCAAGATGAGAGTCCACAGATGCAGGTAACTTATTTAGAGGGAGATGAATAGTTCTCTGTAAAAGCATATGAGTGGGAGACTATATTCCAGGACTAAGGGCCACTTATTAGAACTATACTTTGTTGGGTGGCAGCCATTGCTAAGTGCAAATCTAATGCCTAGGAGAAAATAATTAGACTCTCTTTGGAGTTATTTCTTCTCTGTTTCTTTAATATGATTGCCCAAGTTATGGGCAAGTTAGAAGGATAGTCCAGCTGAGCAGGCTTTGGAGTTGGAGGGATTGGGAATAAATTCTAGTTTTAACTTTACAAGCTGGTGACCTTGGACATGTGATTTAATCCCTCTACACTTTTGTTTCCTCCTCATGCAAAATAGTGATACCAATATTACCTACTTGCAATAGGCTGTATCCTATCCTATGATACATGATGATCATAAAGATGATCCCTAAAGATGCCCGTCTCCTAATCCCTGGACCTGCAAAAGTTAGGTTATTTAGAAAAAGAGAGTCTTTGCAGATGTGAGTTAAATTGAGGATGGGAAGATTACCCTGGATTCTGTGTGCCCCTTAATGACATCACAGGGTCCTTAGAGAGCAAGGCAGAGAGAAATTTCACAGATACATAGAGGAGAAGGAGATGTGAAGACAGAAGAGAAATAGAGATACTTAGAGACACTGGCCTTGGAGATTATAGTGATGTGACTATAAGCCAAGGAAGGTCAACAGGCTCTAGAAGCTGAAAGAAGCAAAGAATAGATTCTTCTTGGAGCCTCCAGAAGGAATCGGCCTTGCTGATGCTTTGATTTTAGCCCAATGAGACTGATTTTGGATTTCTAGCTTCTAGAACTGTCAGAGAATACATTTCTGTTATTTAATGCTCTGATGTTGGTGGTAATTTGTTACTACAGCCACATGAAACTAATACATACCTTCATGGTGTTACTGAGGGGATTTAACAAGCTACTACATGAGAAATATGCTGCAGAGTCCTTGGTGTTGTGGAGTAAGTCCTCAATAAATATTAGCTATTATTATTACTATTTTATTGTGAAACTGGGAGGTAGATTTGACTAGGACAAGGAAAACTGATCACAGGGAATGAAAGAAGGGTGTCAAGCCCTGGCTGGTCATTGTCATTCGAAAGTTGAACTTCTATTTTCTCCTTTGGTGAAAGGGGTCTAGTAGGTCCTGTCCTGCTAGGCAATCCCAGAGTTGTGAGGATCAAATGAGTTAATGAACGTGAAAACACTTTGCACGTCACCCGCGTAAACGGCTAAGCTGTGGTTACAAAAACCGGGACCAAACTGGAGCAACATCAGAGAGGGCTGGGTGGGAGCTTTGTTCCTTTGGGCTGTGAGGTGAGATCATCTCTTTTCGCTTTTGTTCTTGCCTTTCTGAGTTCATTTGCTGGTTTCCCCCTAATCCTGGCCCCTTCAGCCCCTAGTGGAGCCTCAGATGACAAAGCTTCCATGGGCCCAGCCAGCATGAGCCTGCCCTGGGGCATGTTTCTTCTTGTTTCTATTTTTAAGAGGCATGAGTAAAAATAAAAATACAAAACAAAATTCACTAGTCTTAAAAATGATGTATAATGCCCATCACAGAGATTAGGTCAATGGGTTACCACTTAACTTTCCTAAGGGTTTGAGAGGTTTCCAGTGCATTTTTCAGGCCAGAGACCCATGAAGCTCAGCAATGGGGTGCCAACTTAGATGGGAACAAGTCAACCCTTGTCAAATGCTTGACAGTGGTGAATTCATCTGTAAAGATAGCCAGCCTCCCAGGAAATGTGCTGTTTTAGCCTGAGTAGGCAAAGGAAAACACAGGATGAAACAAGCCATTTATGCCATGACTTCCTTTGTCTTCTACTGGTCCTTCTTCTGCTTCACACTTGCTAAGATAATCAAGGATGCGTGTTGTGAAGATAGCCCATTGCTGGAGGACTTAGCAGATTCCTGCAGTTCATTTATTCTGACCCGTACCCACTGGAAAATTAAAAAAAAAACAATTGTTCACTGACATTTAAAAAACATGCATTGAAAACCCACTACATTCTAGGCACTGTGTTAGCTACTGTGGAAATAACACTGAGCATAATGTATGTGGGCATCTGATGTTTATATTCCATTGGAGATGCCATTATCCAAACAGTGACAAGACATGTTGCAATGGCACCATAAAAGGGCACTGGATTCTGGGAGCACTTCCTTGGGGAGGAGACTTCTCCAAGGCAGCCATGAGGGAACTGGGTCTATGAGATTTGTGGTGATGTGCCAAACCAAAAATAGAAACACTAGATCAAGAGAGAACAGAGTGTACAGAGACCTAAGAGTGAGAAAATACATAATACATGGGAGGAGCCAAGTGGGATGGGAAGCAGAGGTAAGAGAAGAGTTTGAGGTAAGGATGAGAAGTAGGGGCCAATAATGGTAGTCTCATTGGCCTCTATGGCATACACTATTTGGGGAAGAAAGATAGACCTCTCCAGTCCTACTCTTCTGAAGATGCATTGATGTGGGCCTTCCCTGGGACTGCCCAATTTTCAAGCTGATCTTGACCCAGGTGACTGCCATTAATAGCTTAGATATGGAATCAACTTGTCCATTGATAGAAAACTAGATGAAGAAAATGTGATATATTTACATAATGAAATACTATTCAGCCATAAAAAAGAGTGAAATCCTATAATTTGTGATAACACAAGTGAACCTGGAGAGCTTTATGTTAAGTAAAATAAAGTAGGCCAGAAACACAAATATTACATGGTCTCACATTTGTGGAATCTAAAAAAGTTGATCTCACAGAAGTAGAAAGTAGAATGGTAGTTACCAGAGTCTAGGAAGGATAGAGGGAGAGATGGGTAGAGGTTGGTCAAGGATTGGAAGTCACAGATGGAGGAATAAATTCTGGTGTTCTATTGTACAGTAGGGTTAGTATGGTTAATAATACATTGTATATCAAATACAATTTTGTGATTGAATGCATTTTAATATCAAAATAGTTACAAAAAGGGATTTAAAAAACAAAAGTAAAAGCAAACTTTTTTTTTTTTTTTTTTTTTTTTTTTTTTTGCCAGAGGGTACAGGCATTCACTAGAGAAAGAGAAAAAGACAGAGAGAGAGGGAAAGTGAGAAAGCACAAACCATGGGAAGCAGTCATGTTGTAATCACTTCTTCATTTCTCCTTTGGGGATTTTGAGCACAGAGGGAAGGTTCTGGATACATGTACCTGTTGTGTTTTCAAGCCACTGAGTCAGAGACTCGGTCTGCACAGTTAGCCATATGGGATCCTTACCCACCATGCCACTGGCAGGCCCCCCAAAAGGACTTTCAATGTTCTCACCAAAAAGATGATACTTGTTTGAGATGATAGATATGCTAATTACTGTAATTTAAGCATCACACATTGTAGACATGTATTAAAACTTCACAGTAGGAGCTAGACCATGGTGCAGTGGTAAAATGTGATGATCTGCGAGGTTGACCCACAAGGGAAGGTTCTGGATTCACCTCTGGAAATCTCTCTGAGTGCCCTGGGCACTTGTGTGCCTACGATCCCAGTGTGGCTGGGAGTACACTGTGGCACTGAGATCCTGCTGAGTGTCTGTCTCTCTGTATCTTTCTCTTGCTCAAATAAACAAACTTTAAAAATCAAATTGTACCTACTCCTAAATATGAGCAATTATTGTGAGCAATCATTTTCAATTTAAAAATGGTAAAAAAGAATGGGGCCAGCAGGTAGCATGGTGGTTAAGGTGCTGGATTCCCACAAGGCTGACCGTGGTTTATGTCCTAGACCTGGTGGTTTGAAAATCATGCAGGGAAGGTATTAAGGCATGGAGAACAACTGTGGATACTACAGACAGTGTGAGAAGAGGTGGGAAATGGGGGAGGTTGAGAGGGAGGGAATTAAGGGGAAAAAGAAAGACAAAAAACATTTAAGGGACACAGAAATGGAAAATTATCTGTTGATGATAATATGGATGGTAATAGCTTTGATGGAACCAATATACAGTGTGTTTAGGTTTGGAAAATTCATTTGGCATGCTGCAGTGACACACAGTGATTGAATGTAAAGAAAGAAAAGAAAGAAAAAGATAAAAAAGAGAAAAAGAAAAAGAAGGAAAAAGAAAAAGAAAAAGGAAGAAGAAGAAAAAGAAAATCACGCTGGACTCATGTGCATGCATGCCCAAAAATCCCAAGAAGAGAATGAAAGAGAAGGGATTGTGGCATGGCCATCCCTTGGGTGTGTGTGTGTTGGGGGGGTGATTTCTTGCTTTCCCTCTTATTGTCTCTTTCTCTCTCTCTCTCTCCCATGAGTACATGTGCCCCGTGGCAGAACCTAAAAAAAGAAAAAAAAAAAAACCAAAAAATAAAAAAACAACTAAATAGGAAATTAATAGTAACAGAAAAAAGAAAAGTCAGGTTTTCTGTGACTGGTGCCCAACCTTTGTACCCTCTGGGCCTTGCTGATACACGGGGTTTTGCCACCACTTCCTTTCAGGCCTCGGCCTCTATTCTGAACCAGCTTGTCTTGCTCTGGCCGAGGCCTGAAAGGAAATGGGTGGCAATAATTTGTTCATTCACTCACCAAATATTATTATGTGTTCCCTGACAGACACTGGCCAGGTGCTGGGGATGCTTGCTACGCTCAAGGCGGCCTGCTACCTGCTCTAGTAAAACTTTGAGTCCAAAGTGGGGAGACAGCTACAGCTTGGATTCTTTCCAATCAGATTTACTTCTCCTCTGTCCATAGCCCAAGTTTCCTGCTTCATCCTCCGAGGGTGGCCCACCTTTCCTTATCACAGGAGCTTGCAGATAGGCTCCAGACCGTTTGCAACGGACTGCGATGGCCCTCTGTATTATGGACTGGGGTTGGCTCCCAGCTCTGGTCTCTTGCTCTTTGGCTGCCCTGCCTCAGCTTCAGGCTGGAGTTGAGACACTGAAAGCATCTTGCTGAGATCCACCACACTTGTGAGCAGACTCCAGGTGGCTGGGAATGCTGTCTTCCTTATCAATTTTCCTCTGGGCACAAGTCTCCGCTCACCATCAGCAAGTTCTTCCGCAGGCAGCCTAAGTACCTTTGAACAGCCGTTCATTCCCACTCGCCAGCAGTTAATGAACTGTTGCTGGGATGGTTAATGCCCTGTGAAATCAGTCATTAATTGTAGAAACAACTGATTTCAGAGAAATCACGGCAATTATGAGCCGTTTATGATGGTGACGGCATACAGAACACACAGCCACGTTGCCCATTTGTCATGATGGGAAAAGCCAGCGAAGTGACTTTGAAGTTTTCCCCAGGCAGGGAGTGGTCATGGGCTGCTGAGCTCCGAGAAGCCCCCGCAGCCACACTCCTAAGACCTAGCTACAAGCATCGAAAGTTAGCAACTGTGCTCCTTGGGAAACAGAAAAAAAAAAAAAAAAAAAAGGTTCACCTGCTGATGGCCGGCAGAAGGAGGCAGCATCGGATAATGGATAAAGCTGCTCTCAGGGCGGCGGCTGTTCCTGGTTTTGAGAGTTCTGAATAGCAGTTGTGGGAGCTATTGAGGGTCAGTGAGGTTTCTCCTGGTGGTCTCTGGGCTGCCTTGAAAGTGATTCTGAGACTTACTCTTCCCTCGTTTCATTTCTGGAGGGAATTTAAAATAAGCCAGGCCCCTTCCTTTAGAGATGCACCCACAACACCTGTATTCCCCTGCTCTGTTTGTGAAGCGAGTTTCCCTCCTGGCAGGTCAGACGTCAGCCACTGTAATAGGAACCAATGGTCTTTCTCTGAGCTGCCCACTGATAACATTTTTCGTTTTCTGCTCTCAGGTCTCCCAGAGATTTCAGGAGCACCAGGGAGGGTGTTGTGTCAATGTTTTTAAAAGTCTTTAAAGCCCACTGTCCTCCTGTCCTTGTAGCTGTCATACAAGGTGGTGCCTCCCCCACATTCACAGACTCTGCTTCACAGACACTGGGTCTCCATCAGGCACTGTTGCCCGTCATATCCAGGAGCTGTGGCCATAGAAGTCTTAAACAAGAGCCCAGCAGGACGGGCACTCTGTTTTACAAAGATCCGCTAAGTCACAGCTGGTTAGGTGGTGTGCTCGTGGTGTGCTCATGGCAGCCTGGTTTCTAATGCTGAAACACTGGAATTGCCCTATGTGGTCAACAGCATAGGCTTAGCAAAACACATGTTGGTACATCATAGGAGGGAGCCTATGCAGCATTTAATGTAATTATTAAAATCTATGCTTATTGACATGGGAAAATGCCCATGGTATATTACTGACTGAACAAAAGCAGACAACGAAACGAGTATGTATGAGCCCACTTTATGGAGAATATGTGCACCCATGGGCATCAGCATGTGCCATGAGCGAATCCCTGTTTATATACTCCCACAGGCTAACGGGTTATTCTGCGAGATTCAAGTTGGTTTCGAATCACTCCTTATACTTTGCATGGTGTTTGACTTCATTGGTATGAGCACGTCTTGATTATATAATATGAAATAAAATCCACAAAGCTTTTTTTTTTTTTTACATTGAATTGAAAACTGTTCTGTTCTGCTCATTGTAATATGTTGATATTCTATCTGAATTTCCTAAAGCGCTTATTTTGTTTGCCTTTATTAGATGAAGTAAGACTGAATATTATCAGAAAAGTAAAAATATTAAATTTAGAGAATACCAAATTCTCCAAGGTCTTTTAAAGATTAAGTTGTAAAAATTAAAAAAAGAAATAGCTTAGGACACCAGTCTCAAACCTTTTTGGGACCAAGGACCAGTTCTGTGAAAGACAATTTTTCCATGGATTGAAGGGATGAGGGGACGGGAGGGGGATAATGGTTTTGGGATGATTCCAGTGCATTATATTTATCGTGTACTTTGTTTCTATTATCATTGTAATATATAGTAAAATAATAACTTACCACAATGCAGTATTTGCAGGGCTCTCCATCACTGTTTTAGCTCCACCTCATGATCTGAGGCATCAGATCATTAGGCATTAGACTCTCATAAAGAGTGCACAACCTAGATACCTCACATGCACAGTTTACAACAGGGTTCATGCTCTTAGAATCTAATGTCGCCACTGGTCTGACAGAAAGCAGAGCTCAGGTTGTAACGCAAGTGATGGGAAGCAACTGTAAATACAGTGAAGTTTTACCCACTCAACCACTGCTGATCTCCTGTTGGCAGGCCCAGTTGGGGTTCTCTGGCTTACAATGTTTTAGGGATCATATTATATATTGAAACCAAATATCAGTTGGGCAGCATCAGAGAAAGAAGACTTGGTGGGTGTTGAGTGCTGTCTGGAGGCAAGGGTACAGGTGGAGGTCAGGGTAGCAATAGTCAAGAGAAAATGTGTCCTTGCAATAACAGTGGATGATGCATAGGGATCTGTTGTGGAATGGCTGCAATTTTCACTCTACCTCTAGTTTTAATTTTTCTTGACTTTGTACATAATTCCAGACTCAGCCATGCCTTTTCCCGGTCATCTTCTGTCATGTCTTTAAATATTGGAAGTCTTCCGGTTGGTGTCTTTATTGAGAAGTGGCTGTCACAGACACCCAAGGACATGATCATCATTCCCAATTCTCCTTAAATGCGATCTTTCTCTTGTTAAACATCATTGCATGCAAATCTCAGTTTAAAATACCACAGCACAGTTGGAATTTCAGTCAGTGATGTTTGTTCACATTTCAATGCAAGAAGTTATTTCTTTAACAGAATTTGATGTGAAGTGCAAAACTTGAAAACCTGGAACAAAAATTTTGAATCAAGCTTTTATCTAATTTATGAAACAGCTGGGGGGAGGGAACAGAAAATTTTAAAAACAAGGTGAACTACATTCAGTATTTTAAAATAATTACCTTTGGGGCTCAATGTAAATAATAACCACAACACCCATATAATATGTTTTGAATTATCTTTGAAATGAGGTTCAGAGGAAAAATTCTGAAAAAAAAATCATGCTACAGTATATACACTGATATCATCCTACTAACAGATGAACAAAAGTATTTTTTATTTTGCAAACTGTATTTAAAAAAATATTAAAGCCTGAATCTTCTCAAAGGTTTCCTAGCTTTGGGAAGACAAATTACTTTATAAATAAAGTAATAAAATGAAGACAAATTACTTTATAAATAAAGTAATAAAATGAAATCATACAAGGGGTATTCTAATTGGAAGAGGAGGCCTTGCTAATAAAAATGTTGCAAGGCCCAGACCAAAAATAAAAGCCAGGTAACCCTCCAAATAATCTCTTTACAGGGTCTCTTCTCTCACAACCATGACGACAGTCTGCTCCTTAACATTGGCACTAATGCGGCCTGACGATACCCTCCCTCCTGTCTCCTGTGTCTATCTTTTGTCTCTCCTGCAAAATTTCAGGCTATTGAGCACAAGGAACATTTACTCCGTTTCTTTGTTATGTCCTACCACTTTGGTTATCAGAAACAAGTGCTCACAATTATTTAATCACTGGGCAAGAAAGCGTCTGAATCAGAATAGAATAGGTTTCATACGCCTTGACAAGTCCGGTTGATTGTTAAATAGCTTCTTAAAGTTTTGAGTTAAGAAAGATTCTGAGGATTAGTTTGAGCTTAGTAGAAAGAATATTGTGGTTGATGGTTATTTTCAGCCAGGGGTATTGATGATGTATATACTGTTATTTAATCACCGTCCCTGAATCAAACAACCCAGAGTCACCGGACCTCTGAATTTTCTGTTTTATGATTATTTTTAACAGATTTTCCTTACTTGCAGCTAAAAGCTTCCTATATTATAAAATCTTCTATTCACCAACCCTAAAACTTCCATGGAAATTTGCTTTATTTTTTGTTTAAACTTTGAAATTAAGATCTTTCCACTAATAAATTACTGTGTTCTAATGGAAAGCCGTATAAAATATAGGGTTGGAGAAATTTATCAACTGTTAACTCTTGGGCCTGGGCTGTGATGTAGCAGCAGTGCAAAGCTTCGTAAGGCTGACCCGCGTGGGAAGGTTTTAGTTGCTGTGGTCTGGGCTGGCTGAAGTTAGGGTAGATCATGGTATGAAGACACTGTTGGGAGGACTCTCTCATTCTCTTTCTCTCTCTTTCTTATTATTTGTGTATGGAAGAAAAAAGAGAGAAAATTTTCAAAACTACTTCTTGGGGCCAGCAGGTAACTTAGTGGTTGAGGCTCTGAACTCCCACATGGCTGACTGTGGTTTGAGTTCCGGACCTGGGGACTTGCTTTCTCACTTTCTCTTTCTCTCTGGTGAGTGCACATGTCCTATACCTATAGCAAATAAAAAACCCCAAAAAACCCTAATAATAAATACGATTAAATAAATAATTTAAAAAACCAAATTCTTTTACTTAGTCACTGAGTAACTTCTGCCTACGTTTTCTTAAAACCCTCTAAACCTCCATTTTCTAATTTCTAAAATTAATTTATAAGATGATTATGTACAATATAATTATATATTACATAGTTAAATATAATATATAGTCATATATTGTGAAGTTATATATATTTAATTATATAATTATATATACTTATAATACATATATGTCTATAATGGGACGACTATGAGAATTGAGTGAGATGACTGAAGCTCATGAACACTGAACACAGCAGGTGACACATAGTGGATACCAGCTGGCCATGTTTTCCCTCTCTGACCTCACTGAGGAAGTCCCACTTGACCTTTTCATTGAAACCCCCACTTCCGGCATCACTGAAGCTCAGTCTTCTCAGAGGGCTCTAGAAGCCTTGGCATGAGGGAGTAGACAGGCTTTCCTTTGGGCTGGTGGATTTCCTCACAAAACGGCATGGTGATCCTGGCATCACATCCCCTTAGTTCTGGTGTAGCGGAGAGGCAATCTAATCAGGAAAATACACGCAGTACAAAGTAATACACAATTTGCAAACCTTCTGGGAGCACATGCATTTTACACTTAGGAAGATTTTTGTCTTATTTTATTACTGTGTCTTCTGATAAATTAAAGGGAGATGAGTTGTTTCTGAGCCAAAGAAACCCTTACAGTTAAATTAAAATTTAAACCCTTTCAGTGTTCGCTCTGTCAGACCAAGGCGGTTTTGTCAAAAGGGACTTGTGCTGTGGAACATTGTTTGATGTTTTTAGTTTTTCCTTGGTCGAAATGGTCCTTATTGACTTTCCCTGTGATTTTGTTAGTCTGTCACTAGAATATTGCTTTTTAATATAAAGAAAATGACAAAAGCTGTAGGGAGAATGATTTAACATGGAAGAATTGATTTAACAACTAGTAGAATTTCATGATAATTGAGAAAATGGGTTTAAAATGCAGACTGAGCTGGGTCCCTGCCACTTACCAGCTATGTGGCCTTGGGCATTTTTTTTAACCTCTTTAAGTCTCTGTTTCCACATCTGTGAAATGGAGCAGATGCTTATAATGACCATCCATTCTGTACCTTTAGTGGGTGTTCTTATTTCCATCTTGCAGATGAAGAAATGAGTTGGCTTCTTCCCTTCCTCCCCCTTCTCCTCCACCACCTCCTGGTCTTCTTTCTCTTCCACTTTCCCCTCCTTGGGAGCAATTTAAGGGGTGGAAAAAGTCATATTGCATTAATCTGTATCCACTAATATCTTATAGGTACCTAATATAAGTTGACTTAAACATCATATGGGCACAGAGCTTGTGTAACTGTGAGTGCTCGTACACACACACACACACACACACACACACACAATTTCAAGACTTTGGACACTCTGCTTATGAAAAGCACTTCCTTAGTCTTGTCAAATGCTTCAGGAGAGAAAAACATTTCTCTTTTATGCCATCATTTGCTCAAAGGCAGATACAGAGTGTTCGTTCAAATGTTTCTTCTCCCCTGATTATCTTGTACAAAGCTCTCCATTTGGGAATAGTTGCAGGTTTCCTTGTCATTCTCCTGTTCTGGTTTATATAAAAATGGATCATTTGTTGAGGAAACTTCAAAGCCAGAGAGTGCCCTAAGTTAAAAATGGTGCCGTCTTTTAATTCAGGCATAATCCTATTAGAGACACAGCTCTCAGGGCTGGGAATCCTTTTACAACTCTTTGATCAGGGAGCACTTTTGAGTTCTATGGCTTCAGCAGCCCAAGCCCTAAAAATAACAGGGGACCCACTTGCTATCTGGAAATGTCAGTTTTTCTCATTTCTGGTGAAAGAAGCATATTCGCAAGTGGACCAGTACCCAATTTCTAGTTTAAGAGGGAAAGTGGGAAGCAGGAATGACATTGGGTTGCATTTCCAGAGTGGAGCTGCCCCTCATTGGTATGCCAGATAACTTCAGGCGGTGTTAAATTAGGCTTGAGAGGGTTTGGTACCCTGCTCATTCATTAGCCTTCTTAGAACTGTCTTTCTAATTATATGAGATGAAAGTTTGATTTTGGTCTTTGTCTTTAATGCTTCTTAAACTCAAGTCAACTTTTCTGTATTAACAGAGTTTTTGTTTTGCTTTGTTTTTGCTTTGCTAAGAAGAGATTTCACTGTGTTGCCCAGGCTAGCCTCGAACTGGTGATCCTCCGCCTCAGCCTCCTGAGGCACTGGGAGCACAGTTGCATTACACCATGTTCAGCTTTAAAATAAAGATTTAGCCATGCTTCACCTAAGACTAGAAGACCGTGAGTGTTCTGTTCTCCTCCACCTTCCTTCTCCCCACCCTTCTCCACTCACCCCTACTGCTCTTTCCCTGTTTCACTCTGTGGAAGCCACTGGTTCCTGCTCTTGATGGACACACCAAGCACACTCCAGCCTCAGATCGTAATGCACTTCATCCCCTCTGCCCTGGAGCTCTCTTCCCCAGAAACCCACGTGGCTTAATCCTGCACCCTTTCTGGACTCTAATCCTATTCTGTGAGGATGGCTCTGTCCACCTTGTCTCTGTGGCACCACCCTCACCCCATCTGTAGGATTCTCTGTCTTCTTGTTCTGCTTTATTTTATCTTCCCGGCACTTTTCACCATCTGTCATGTTATATAGTTACTTATTTATTGTTTGTCTCCTCCCGGGAGGATCCAAGCTTCACAGATGCAGAGATTTTTGCCCATTTTATTCACTGCTGTATTCCCAGGGTTTAGAACAGGGCTTGGCAAATAGGAGATGCTCATTAAACATTTTGCTGAATGAAGGAATGAGAGAGCTGGTTTTTTACCATGGTAAATCATGGAATTCAATTACAAGTTAATTATACTGTGATTTTCCTCTTGTTTTCTTTCATTGTAGTTACTTCTACCTGCACTTCTTTTTCTTTTTTTTGGACAGATTTTTGCTATAGGGTGCGTGCACTTGCCAGACAGACAGAGACAGAAAGTGAGAAATCACCCCCCAGGGGGGATGGCCACGCCACAATCCCTTCTCCTCCATTCTCCTCTTGGGATATTGGGCATGCATGCACATGTGCCCAGAGTGAGTTTTAAGCCACCGGGTCCGGGACGCGAACTGCAGTCGACTACATGGGAATCCAGCAACATAGCCATTACACTAACTGCTGGTCCCCAACCTGCACCTTCTTTAAAGCAAGTGATAATGACATCTAGGTCCACTGTTCTTGTTCTGGAATTTCTTTAAGATTCCACATTCTTGTTTTCAATTATCTATCAAGACTTTATAGTTCATGTCATTATTTAACACAAAATTGGGGTTGTTCGTAGCTCAGATAAAATATGAATTTCACTGTGTTCAATTTTGAGGCTCTATACTGATAAGTGTTTGCTTATTTATTTATTGAGTTTTATGTACAGTTCTAATTTTTCATGATCTGGAGAAATGAAATTTGTTGATAAGTGGACTGAACACTCTTTTTTCCAACTTGATTCAAATATAACTGATGGATTCACAAATCACATTTAGATTTAAACTCTCACCCAAGCGCCATCCTGGAAGTTGGAGTTCAACAGTTGGATTGACCAAGATCAAGTATATGAAGTGTGTACAGACACACAGAGAATTGTTTTAAAGAAACACCAGCATGGCACATACACACTGTGGAATACTGCTCAGCCATAAAAAATGAGCCCCTTGCATTTGATAGAAAGTGGACAAATATGAAAGATTTACTGCTAAGTGAAGCAAGCCAGACTATGAAAGAGAGGCCTTGTATGCTCCCACTAGATATATACCAAATGTTGGCACACTATGGTAGAAACTGAAAGATAGGAAGGTATAAAAGCTTGGAGTGCAACAGTGATTAACAGTGCAGGAGGAGGGTGGGAAATGGGGGAAGGTGAGAGGGAGAGAATCAGAGGAAGAAGAGGGAAGCAAAATATTTAAGCGACCCAAGGCGGAAAGAAATCTGTAGATTATAATGTGTGTGGTGGTGGCTTTGACTGAACAAATATCCAATGTATTCATGACAGGAAAATTCATTTGGTATGCTGCAATGATACCCAGTTTTTGCAGAAGGAAGTCATGGTAAGCCAAGTGCCATCCTGGAAGTTGGAGTTCAACAGTTGGATTGACCAAGATCAAGTATATGAAGTGTGTACAGACTCTCCTTCCCATCTCTTTCTCCTTTCCTCAATCCCCAGGCAACTGTCCTCATAAGGCATATACTGTTAGATTGTTGGTATCCACTGTTAGTTCTTCCATGGCGTAAAACATGGGAATTAATCATAATGTACCAAACTTGATGTTTAGAGGGCATCCCAGTAGGCCTTTTCTGAAGCCCTGCAGTGCTCCACCTCCCCATCTCTTTTCCCTTGCACCATGTCTATAAGATGCAGTTGTCAGTTGCTCAATGCCCACTGCATGTCTGGCACTGCACAGGTGACGTATCCACCACTAGCTTACGGGGCACCTTCCTCCGTGTGTGGTGAGAGTGAGGGATTGCTCCACTCATTGGTCTGATCTAAAGTTTTCAGTCATTCGTCATAGTGATACCTGAGGACACAAAGCACAGGTGCTGGCCTATTTCTAGAACCCCAGGTCTCTGGTCTCGCCTCTGTAGCTCCCCAGGGTTCTGCTGCTCACCTCAGCCTGAGACCTGCTGCATTAGGCAATGTTCCTCCCACTTTAGGGCACACTGAGAATCACCTGGGGAGAGTTTTCCACTGTCAGCCTGGCCTGTCCAGGTGTTCTTGATTCCAGAGCACACGTTGGGCTTTGCTCCACTGTCTCCGGCGTGTCTCAGTCATGGGAAGGTGGTAGGCTGGCTGCTGCCCTGGGTGCCGAATCCCACAGCTGCCCCTTCCCTTCCTGCTCTTCATTCTGTTGTGGGAAGACCGAAAGTCACTCAACAGCTGGGAACAGAACCTGGGAATAGAGACTTTCCTGAGGTAAGGAGACCTTTGCCTTTCATTTTGATTACTGTGTTTTTGCTCTAGGTGGTTTTTGGATTGCCTTTTGAAGCCCAGAATAATGTACTTTACTGAAGCTTTTAAAGCCCAACACCTTTTTCCCCCCATGCCTATCATTGTGGGGTTGGAGTTAGGGTTAGGTTTAAAGTTAGGGTAGGCGCGCCTCTGTAATGAATCCTGTTTCCCTGTTAACATTTTCCTAAGCTCGTTCGCACCCAGCCTTTCTTCTGATTCTCCCCAAGCTCAGCAAGTTAGGAGGGGCCTGTTTTACAAA
The DNA here is from genome assembly GCA_026018925.1 of Tupaia tana. Lineage (NCBI taxonomy): Eukaryota > Metazoa > Chordata > Mammalia > Scandentia > Tupaiidae > Tupaia > Tupaia tana. Next base: position 7,624,748 of record JAKSZU010000018.1, read on the forward strand.
AGAGACTGAGCACAGAGAAGTGAAATGACCTGCCCAGGCTCACAGTGAACGCTTATGCAATGAGGGCAATACTCAAAGGTATTTATGCCCAGATGATATTTGAATAGATCCAGCTGAAGGTGTGGGTCAAGCGAAAGCTCCCCAAATTCTACTGACCAGGTTGTGCACAAAATGCTGCTTCTACAACAAACCTCGGCAACACTAACTACAGTGGTTTAGGATTATGGTGATAAATTGGCATTAATGAAATCTCAATATCTACCCATGAAGAGAAAAACAAGAAATCCATAACAGGCCCAGATGGGCTATTAGGTGTTAATAGGAATTATACAAATGCCCCAGAGAGCCCATTAGGGGACTGAGTGAGCCTGGCTCAGCCTATCACATCTCAGTGTTTTGACTATACAAAAATACGGTGGATTAAGAATTATAGTAACCAAAATGGGGGAAGGGCTGTATTAGCTAATGATGGAGTGCTTTCACTCACTAACTGGCAGGGATGAACTTGAACAAACACTGAACACACATCTGGGGCTTCGTTTCTAGTCTAGGCAGTGGAGCTACTGTGTTCTCCTCTAGGGCTGTCGAAAAGGCTACAATGGTCACGATACCACATCGTTTTAACTGGTGTTGCTCTGATTTCCAGGTGAATTGATTCCCTTTCCTGTGTGGTCAGCTGCCTGTAGCTCTTTTGTAAACTGCTGCTTACCTGCTTAGTCCGGTCTTCTCTAAGTTGCTGACCCGCAAGTTATGGATTCTAACCTTTTTGTTACATGTGTACACATATGGTCTCCACATCTTTTCCTTTTATTACAACAGTATTGAAGCATTGTTTGCATGTTATTAAATTTAACTATTGTACTTGTACATTACAAGGGTTTTTTTTTTTGATAAATTTATAGTTGTGCAACCGTCTCCATAATAGAGCCTTAGAGCCTTTCCACCCATCTCGAAAGTTTCCTTGTGCCCACCTGCAGTTTAACCACACTCCCAGCCCCTAGCCTAGGCAACCACTGTTCTGCTTGCTGCCTCAGTAAGTTTGCCTTTTATGGATATTTCATAGCAAATGGGACCATGCAATATGTAGTGCTTTTTATCTAGCTTCTTTCACTTAGCGTAATGTTTTCAGGTTTATCTACCTTGTGAGTTTCAGGGTTACACTTTTATTCCACTGTAGAGACATTCCACGTGTTCTATGTTTATGTTTTCTCCAGGCTCACTGTGCATATGCACAGACTCAGCCAGAAACATGCCACCTTCCAATTGTGACCATAACCTAAGTCAAGTAGTTCCTCCTGCCCCCCAATGCTGTGACCTCAATGATAATGCCACTGGGACTGGGCATATCTCCCTTTAACTAAGGCAGGGAAGCTGCTATTCTATCCACTTACTTACTTTGCACAAAGTCTGTCCACTTAGCTGGCAGAGGGACAATAATTCAGTGATGGCAGTGATTATGGTAAGGAGGACGGTAGTGGCAGTGGTGATAGTGATGGAGGTGGTGATGATCATGGAGATGACGGTGATGATAGAGGTGGTGTTGATGGTAGCAGTGGTTTTAGAGGTGGTAAGTGATGGTTTCAGTTTCAGGCCAGAATCCTGCAGGCCCACTGTTCTTGTCCAGAGTCTACCAATTCTACAAGCATTTACTCTTCTCAGATGGCTATATGCCTTTGGTGATTTCAAGAGCACCAAAATGATTTTCTTTGCCAATGTTGCTCTGCTTTGGGGAAATGAGTCCTTCATCTCCTCATCCAGTCATAGCTGGAAGGCTCACTCTCCAGTCTCTTCATTGTCTTTTAACTTAGTTACAGGACTACTGTCATTTAATAATTTCAATTTTTATGTAGATATGTGTGTCATGTTTCTCTTTTGGCATCTATGTTTTCTGTCTTGACTAGAGAAAATTTCTTCATCCTGAGATCATTAATGCTCGTATTCTTGTACTAATATTTTTTTCTTCTAATAGTCTTAGAGTTTTGTAGTTTACGTTTAGAGGCTCTTGATTCATGTGGAGTTGCTTTCTGGGAATGCATATGTATAATTCCATGAGAACAGTGTAGGGATTCCTTTTGACCATACCTTAGCTAGTGTTAAAATTTACATTCATTTCTTCACCATTAAAATGGATTATTTCAGAATTATTTTTTACCTTGTTTTATATGTTCATGTTATTTTTCAAATGTTTTATGAAATCTTTGTAAATGGAGGAGAGCAAAGCTTTATGTATCATATTTGCTGCCATGTGCAGTTTGACTATTAGTTAAATAACTTTTTTATAGTATCATTACAAATAGTTTTTTAAAAAATGGGAAAACAAAAGCAGAAGAAAAAAAATTCAGAGTACAGTTTTATTTATGGTTTGCTTTTCCTGGTTAGTGCCCAACTATACATACATTTACACGAAAAGGTCACCTGGCATTTAGTGTTTTTTCAATTATTGTATCCTGGCATTAATGAAATCTCAATATCCACTTGTGAGGAGAAAAACAGAAAGATCCATAATAGACCCTGATGGGCCATTACATGTTAACAGGGATAATGTAAACACCCCAAAGGGCATAGTACCAGGCTAAGTGAGTCTGGCCCGGCCCATCACAACCTGTCACCTCTCAAAATTTTTACTACACCTCTATTGGTCACTTCATCTTCAACATAATTTTTGAAAATAACTTTTGTTTTATTTTCGGATTTACATGTAATCCTTGTACATTTTTGCAGGATACAGCGTACAAGCATTAAATCCCGGAAATAAATGTATTTGTGATTCTAACATATTATTGATATGTATATTGTTTACACATAAACACTCTATGGATTATTTGGAAATATGTAGTGTTTAATATAATTTTAGTAATAAAAAGTGTTCTTTTTCATGGATATATTGTAATTTATTTACAATTTATTTACTTTTTTTGGAGAGGGGTAGTTTTACTCTTATAAAATACATAAATATATATATTATATATATATATAAAATATATATATTTTATTTTATTTTTTTTTGGAGATGTTTTCGCTATAGGGTGTGTGCGCTTGCTGGACAGACAGAGAGAGACATAGAGACAGAAAGCGAGAAATCACCCCCCAGGGGGGATGGTCACGCCGCAATCCCTTCTCTTCCATTCTCCTCTCGGGATCTTGGGCACGCATGCACACGCGCCAGGTGTGAGTTTTAAGCCATCAGGTCGGGGACGCGAACCGCAGTCGACTATGTGGGAGTCCAGCGACATAGCCATTACGCTAACTGCTGGTTCCCTTATGTAATATTTTGAAGAACAAACCCATAACTAAATTATTATAGACATCTTGTTTATTTCCTAATATGCTTTGCCAGGGAATATACTGATTTCTGAAGCCTTTGAAACAGGTTGAAAAATTGGCCTCCAGAAAGTTATTCCAACTTATGTTCCCACTGGTGGTATGTAAGTGTAACCTCTGTCCCAGAACAGTAGGTATTCTCATTTTAAGAGAATCTCTGCAAATTTGGGAGGAAGTTTTCTTCTGGCATGGATTGTTGGAAGACCAGCAGGATTTTTCTTTCTTTATAAGGAACCTGAGTTCTCTGCCTAAGTACTCTTCATAGTCTTCTATCCTTGAATTTAGAAAACAAAACAGCAACACTAAAACATGTTCTGTTTGGGTGCTGCTTCTTTTATGTTAATTTTACCTGCCTTTCTCCACACAGCAAGTTATTCAGCTTCACTGTGCCTTTGCATTTCACTTGTTCCTTTTCTTTTGTTTTTTGCAACACCACCAATTGTCCATATGTTGGAGCTGGATGTTTGCCATTTGTTTTTCTTACCCATTAACGTCCCTCTCAACAGCTATTTGCTCTTTTACTTGGTGTTCTGGGAAAAGCACCACAAAGTTGTCTTCAACATTTTTTTCAGTGTCAATTGTAGTTCACTGTATTTATTTATTCATTTATTTATTGAGAGATTTTTGCTATAGGACATGTGCATTCACTGGAGAGACAGAAAAAGAGAGAAAGTGAGAAATCACCCCCTGGGGAAATGGCCACTCCACAATCCCATCCTCTCCATTCTCCTCTTAGGATCTTGGGTACACACACACACATGTACGTGCCCTGTGTGAATTTTAAGTCGTCGGGTCTGGTATGCGAACCATGGTTGACTTATGTGGGAATCCAGGGATATAGCCATTATGCCATCTGCTGGTTCCGTAGTTTGCTGTTTTTAATGCTATTTCATTTTAATTCACTCATAGTATTGTTTTTATTTTGTTTTTGTGTTCATATATTCAGAACCATTGTAGGTATCTAGATTGTCTTGCCTACGTGTCTTATTTAAGTTCTCAACCGCAGAAGCAGATCCTACCAGGGGCCTAGCATGTGTATGGGGGAATGCAGGGAGCCAGCAAGGGGAGAGGTATTAAGCCAGGTGCCACCATGGGCAACCAGCACTAAATCCCAAGTGGAAACACTGGGAAATGGTATAAATGCATACTCCAAATTCTCTCACAAATGTAAATTCTTTTCTATCCCAGAATAACCCTGTGAGGTTTCATAGTTATGTTCAGAGAGGTTAAGCAACTTACCCAAGATCATACAGGAGAAAGGAACAGTCAGATCTTGAGCCCAGGTCCCTCTGACTGCTCTATCTGTGCTTCTCCATAGTCTCATGCTCCCTTGCTGTGGTAGAGGGGATAATGGTTCCCAAAGATGTCTATGTCCCAACCTTCTGAACCTGTGACTCTGTCATTGTATATGGCAAAAGGGACTTTGCAGGTGAGATCAGGATCTTGAGATGGGGACATTATCCTGGATTACCTGGAGGCAGGGGTGATGTAATCTCAAAGGTCCTTGTAAGAGGGAGGCAGGAGGGCCAGAATCATAGGAGATGGATGATGGAAGCAGACATGTGTGTATGTGTGTGTGTGCAAGAGAAAGGTTAACAAAGTTGCACACCTATCTATAAGTGGTCTTCAAAAGGCTCATGGAAATGTTTATTATGGAAAAAACTATGCTTGGATTTCAACGACTTTTACAACAAAATAAACTTATACTTTACTTTTATTTTTTCCATGAAAAATTTTAAGTCCCTGCATGTGTGATTTAGGCTTTAAAAATTGTCCATTCATTTTTCATGCAAGGAATAGTGCTTAAAAGGAAGTAAGGTGTGAAGAAGGTTCCTATTGACAAAGGTCTCAGAAAACTGGGCAACTAGGAGCCTTTGTATGTGGGTTAAAACAGAGGCAAGCTTAGGGTACTCCCGACATGCAGAGTGAAGGTTCAGAAGAGGTTTCCTGATCAAGGGCGATTGGACCAGAATCTTTAAGAATAAAGATTTGGGGGGACCAGCAGTTAGTGTAATGGCTATGTCGCTGGACTCCCATGTAGTCGATCGCGGTTCGGGTCCTGGACCCAGTGGCTTAAACTCACGCCAGGCGCATGTGCGTGTGTGTCCAAGATCCTGAGAGGAGATTGGAGGAGAAGGGATTGCGGCTTGGCCATCCCCCCCGGGGAGTGATTTCTCACTTTCTGTCTCTCTGTTTCTCTCTGTTTTTCTGGCAAGTGCACGCGCCCTATAGCAAAACAAACAAACAAAAAAAGAATAAAGATTTGGGGACCAGCAGATGATGTAAGAATTACATTAATGGACTCCCACATAGTTGATCACAGTTCGAGTCCTGGACCTGGCAGCTTAAAACTCATGCCAGGCATGTATGTGTACGTGCCCATAATTCCTAGAGGAGAACAGAGGAGAAGGGATCGTGGTGTGGCCATCCTCCCTACGGGGTGATTTCTCACATTCTGTCTCTCTGGTGAGAACATGTACCCCCGTAGCAAAATTCTCTCTAAAAAAATGTGAAAAAAAAGGATGAAGATTTGCAGGCCAGGTGTTAGTGCATTGGTAATGCGACTGGACCCATACAGGTAAGGTCCTGGGTTCAGGTCCTGAGCTCCCTGTACACAGCAGGCATGTGCACAGATGTACAACCGACCCATGATCCAAGCTAGTTGAGGCAGAGGGTGGATTCTGGCACAAAGACTTTGCTGGGTATGGACACGATCCAGGCTATTTGAGACTAGAGATAGATCATGGTGCGAAGACCATGTTGGAGCCATCTCTCTTGCTCATGGAGTAAATAAGTGATTTTTAAAAAGTGGCTGTTCTTTTCAGAGAGATGGCAGACTACCCAGGGCAGAGGAAACCACCTCTGCATGGTCATGAGAGCAGGAGTTGAAGGAGTGCATGGTGGGTCACAGGATGTCCATGGAGTGGATGGAGCAGCTACATGCATGGGACCTGATAGCCTGTGGCTTGATAGGTGCTTTCTCTGCCTCCCCCTGCCCCAGTCATTCTCCCAAACATGGCTGCCCTCTGTGACTACTCGACATGATGCCATAAGCTTGCCTCAGGTGCCCTGGGGTCTGGGTCCTCTCTGCAGAGAAAGAGAAGCAGGTCAGCATCTGCTGGCTATTCTCCTGACTCCAGAGGTGCCGTCAATCTGCTGATTCATAAGTACTGAATGTCAATAAAAATAATCAAAGGAAACCAGCAGCCCATAAACAATATTAACTCCAGGACTGCTAGGATACAAGGGGCTAGAGAATACTGGAGTGATGCACATTTGAACACTTGGACAAAAGCCCCAATGCAAAATGTGTTCTCTCTATTAGTAACAGATGCTGATCGAACCATCCACACTGTCATGGTCTGACTTTACATGCTGAGGGGAGAACCACGTTGTGTTTGCTCTCCTTGGCGCACTCCATCATGGAGGTTGCCCTCTCTCCAGAGTTCAGTTCCTGGGGATTTTTAGATTTTCTAGATGAGGTCTGGACCCCACATCTGGTCTTAGTTCTGGTCATGCCTTTACCCTTGATTCTTTGACTCTTTCACACCAAAATTCAGATTCTCTTCCACCTGGCACGTGGTAATCCGATTCAAACAGCGAACACTTTGCTATCCAGCTCATGCATAAAATCTGGATTGATCTGTTTTGAGATGTGTTATAGAACAAGCTACTGTCAATATTGAGAGAAGGTAACAAAGATTTAGATACTGACTTAGCATGCTTAGTCTTTAGGTTGGTTTGTTTTAGCATCCCTTACTGGGTTTAAATTAACCAAGTTAACTCTCCCTTTCCTCTAATGCTATGTAAATGGGGCCTAACACCCAAAGGCTGGATAAACTAGATGATCCCTGCTCCTCCCTGGCATCATGATGAATGATCTCACTTTGTACTCACTTACATATATAGCATGTCCTGTGAGCCAGGCATTCTTTCAAGTACTTACAAGTATGAATTAATTTACTCTTCATACAATTCAACATAGCAGGTTCTCTTAGTATTTTACTGATGAAAAACACTGAAGCCCAGAGAGGTTGTTAAACTCCCCCAATGTTTTGCAGCTAGTAAATGGCAGGGCATGATTCAAATGCTTAGGGTTTCACTTTGTTCCAAAGCTGCTTCCCTGGGACAGAGAAGATCTGAGTGAATCCAGGCTGCTCACTACTGCACTGGGTCAAGAGCCACACACCTCACACTCCAGGGTCTTCTGGCTGCTCTGAAGCCAGCTGCAGACCAGCCGGCTGACCCCACGCTCTGCCAGGAGTTGGCTTCTACTTGCCTAGTCTTGGCCTTTGCAGCATCATGAGGCCAGGAGTGAGGGGAGGAAAGTGGCTCCCCCTCTCTTCTTTACTTGACAAGAGCCACTAGGCTCCAAGCCAGCTGCACTGTGGGAAGAACTCCAATGCCCTGAACCTGCTCCCACACAGATGTGCCCTGTCCCCAGCAGCAGAATCAGACCTTTCCTTGGAAACTGATGGAGTGGTCAATGGAAAGAGATGAAACCTCTTGCTGCAGCCGTCACTGCCCATCAGAATCCCAGAGTCGAGGGAAGACATGCCTGTGTTCTTCTAACAGCCCGGGTGGTCCCGTCATAATCAGGGGGGCCCAAGGAATGTGCGACTCCCCTGATATCGCAGACGAGGTCCCTGGGATGCACATCAGCAGAACTGGTCTCTGACTGTGCTTGGTAAAGGCAGATCCCTCCCATTGAGTCTGGGCTCACACTGAAAACATTTGTTTTTCTGCGTTCGGGACAGCACCTGGGAGATTTTCTTTTGCTTCTCATTCATTCAGTTATCAGACAGACGAGCCAGGCCTTGCATGAAGCCCAGAGATGAACAAATCACAATTCCTGCTTCATCCAGCTCATGATATCTCAGGGAAAGTAGATAAATGAGCAATGCAATCAATGAATGAGAAAGACTCTGATAGTAACAGATGGGATGAGTGGGACAAGGTGGAGGACTCAGGTAGGCAGAGTCCTCAGAGAAGGTCTTTCAGGGCTGACACCAGGGCTGGGTCCTAAGGGATGGATGGAATTACCCGCACAGAAGATAAGAGGAGAGACTGTCCTGGCACAGGGTAGCATATGCAGAGATCCCAAGAGAGAAACCCTTTCTGAATTCTGCCTAATGTGAGGATTGTTATAGGATTAAAACTTATTCATTGTAATGGGTGCTCTCACATGAGGAAATGATGTTTGGTGCTACAGCAGCTACCTTGTGATCATGAGTCTATGAGCCTGAAGATTAAATACCTGTGGGATGTTTGGTAAAGTATTAAGTATTCTTAGAATCAAAGTTGCATTTTTTAAAAGAATTTTGATTCCTCTCAAATCAAAATATACTTACTAGTACAACTATGATACAGAATTTGATCTTTTCTTTAAGAGTAATGCCTAAACATAGAATGTTGTGTTAAGCAGTTAGGTCCACAGTAGATTTATCTGTGTGTGTGTATGCACATGTGCGTGTCTGTGTGTGCATGCATGCACAAAAGTTTGTGTGTGTTTTTCCAGAATTATACACCCCATTGTGTCCTCTCTTTATCAGCCTAAATAAACACCAGTCTTAATGGCAGGAAGGTGCAGACAGGTCTCTAGCAATGCCACCTCCCTGGACACACATGACAGTCCACTCCGTGACAAACCACACTTACGGAACCTTCCCAAGGAGGATGCCAGCTCCCTTCCCCCGCCCTGCAGCTCTGGAAAACTTTTAAAGTTCATCATTATTTATAAAGTTAATACTTATAATGAAAAGGTTTCTCTTTGATGTGAGAGTGTTTCCGAAGCCTCGGTGACCTATATTGCCGCTGTACTCTGTGTACGAGGTGAGGCAGGGGCCGGCTGGGGAATTACCCGTGTTTAATGAACACTAAAATTAGAATTTGACTGAAATCCACAGAAATGGCTCGACAGCAAGTTCGAGATGCCCCTGGGGAGCTGTGGGCAGCTCAAATTTACCCACAGGCGTTTTTGAAAATGTTTTTTTTTTTTTTTTTTTTTTTTTTTTTTTGAATCAGCATAGTTGGCTCTTTTGAGCAGAGAATGCTGCTTGCTCTCAAAGGCCTCTTTCCCGCCCCCTCCCAGGCCCCTGACACTGATGCTCTGGGGACAGCCCAGTGCCTCTGTGGGCCTTTGTTGTGTTGGACATGCCTGGATGAGCACAGAGCATGAAGCCTGGCAAAGGACCATGTCCCCGTTGTCAGTGGCCACACTCCTCAGGGAAAGTTCTAAGAAGAAATGACCACACGGAGGGGGTCTGTGTGGTTGACTGGGAAGATCCCTTACTAACCTCTGGTTCCGTAGTCCCCCAGCAGGGGACCTTGGGTGGGTTTTGACTATCTAAAAGCCCTAACAGGACTTCAACATTTTACTAACTAATATAGAACAGAGGCCTGTGAACTTAGTTTGGTGACTCTCTCTCCAAACCCAGGAACCAAAAAGACAAAATGTAACTTAAATTATGGTGACAAAGGACAGGTCTGGAGGTCTTGTACAGCTGTCTCTTCTCATGGAGGCCCATGGAGGGAAAGCAGCCAGGGACCAGGGGGCAGAGTCTAATTTCGAGTGCAAATCTCTCTTTTTAAATTTTTAATAATTTTTATTGTAACGTCTAATTTTCATTTAATAGTTGTACATCTTTGTGGGGCACAGTGAGGTTTTTCACAGTATGTATGCCTTGAGTGGAGACATATAATGCCTCTCTTTCATAGTCTAGTTTGCTTCGCTTAGCAGTAAATCTTCCATATTTGCCTACTTTCTATAAAATGCCAGGGTCTTTTTTTTTTACGGCTGAGTAGTATTCTGTAGTGTATATGTGCCACACTTTTTCACTCTATTCATCTGTCTGTGGACATTTGCATTGGTTCTATATCTTAGCAATTGTGAATAATGCCACAATAAACATGGAAGGTATAAAAGCATGGAGAGCAATGGTGATACTAGAGACAGAGCAGGAGGAGGGTAGGAAATGAAAGAGGATAAGAAAGAGGGAATCAATGGGAAAAAGAAAGAAGCAAAACATTTTAGGAACACCAGGATGGAAAATTATCTGTTGATGATAATGTGTATGGTAATATCATTGACAGAACCAATACACAGTGTATCCATGATGGGAAAACTTTTTTTTTTTTTTAAGTATGTATACAGTGAGTAATAATGAAATTAGGGAAATAAAAATACCCACCATCTCCAACAGGTGTCATTACCCTCTATGGTGCCTATCCAAAATCTGAACTTCTGGTCAAATGAATTGATTTCTAGACCAGTGGGCTGCATGCTGGGGTCCTTCTCCCTAGCTTGTACTTTTTTTTTTTTCAATTTATTTATTTGCATTCATTCTCTGAACATCATTACAGCATACAAAATGAGATTTTCCATCCAAATTACACTATATATTGTCTCAATCAAGCACATCAACAAACATGTTATTGTCAGCAAATGATCTTCCATTTCTTGTCTTCTGTATGTTTTGCTTTTTTCCCCCCATCCTAGATTCTCTATCTCTTACCCTCTGCCATCTCCCACTCTCCTCCCACAGTCTCTGGTAACTATGTTTGCTTTCTATACTGTTTTCTCCTCACATTTTATTGTAACGCCAAAGACCCTAATCAATCCAAATACCCTCATAGCAAACACAGGTGATACCCACATTTCCATGAACACAAGTCTTACTTTACGCATCCTATAAAGTAGTACCTAGCTGTGGCTACATATCCTACTGCAGTCATTGAATAGATACATATTTTTTTTCTGAAACTTTTTTTTTTTGTAACTCAATTTACATTCTTTCCCTAAGCTTCATCACAGCATACAAAATGCAATCTCCCATCCAGTACACACTGCATAGTGATACAATCATGCACACTACAAAAAATTTTCCATTACTAGTTCCTAGAATTACTTCCACCCCTCTTTCTGACCCTCTGTCCCTTCCCACCCTCCTCTCACACCACCTCCGGTGTCTACAATTGTCCTTCATTCCCTTCCCACCCACGTTGCATTGATCACACAATTTCCTACATAATCTAACTACTTTCAATGGTGAGTTCACTCATTACTACTAAGAAAACCAGTTTTAACTTAACTCAAAGAAATGCCAAGGAACTTTGCTTAAAGCCAGGAAACAAGTTAGGATTCTGTTCAAATAGAAGGTGCATGAACCTATCAGTCTCATGTACTTTTATCTTCTGTTCTGGTTCAATTTTCCTGATTAAATTCTGGGATATAGTATTCAACTCCAGACTTGTCCCTCTGATTAAGTTGGCCACTTTCATAGTTTTTTGACTCTTATTTCCGTGTGTCTGTGTTTAATTTTCTTGATACAGCACACCCTTGAGAACTTCTTGGAGATCTGGTCTGGTGCTGGTAAATTCTTTCAGGTTTTGTTTATCTGAGAATGTTCTTGTCTTTTCTTCCCACCTGAAAGATAATCTTGCCGGGTACAGTATTCTTGGCTGAAATTGCTTCTCTTGTAACACTTTGAATATATTTTCCCATTCTCTCCTCGCTCGCATTGTTTCCGATGAGAGATCTGCTGTTAGCCTGATGGGATGTCCTTTGTAGGTAACTTGATGTTTCTCTCTTGCCAATCTTAGTATCTTGTCTTTGTCTGCGGTTTTGGTCAACCTGGCTATAATGTGTCTTGGAGAAGATCTCCTTGGGTTGATTCTATTTGGGGTCCTTTGTATTTCCTGGGACTGGATCTTCGAATGCCTCTCTAGGTTTGGAAAGTTTTCTTGCAGGATTTCATGGAATAGATTATCAATGCCCTTATGGGTCTCTTCACCTTCTGGAATGCCAATTATCCGGATATTTGGACGTTTGATGGTATCCAGTACTTCTCACATATCATTCTCAAATTTTTGAGCCATTTTCTCAGTCTTCGTGGTGGACTTTTCTAAGCCAGCCATTTTCTCTTCTACATCTGAGATTCTATTTTCTGAATGATCTAGTCTGCTTTTAATACTTTCAAGGGAGATTTTGACTTCTTGTATTATAGACTTCATCCCTAGCAGTTCTGTTTGAGTCTTTTGTAAAGTGTGTAATTCCTCTTTTAGATCTTGCAAGAATTTCCTCATCTCCTGGAACTCGGCAACTTCTTTCTCCTTTCTCTTTAGCAGTTCATTATCTCTCTTTTCTTCCATCTCTGTTAGCTTCGACATTACGAATGTTCTAAATTCCTTATCAGACATTTCCATGACTTTCACCGAACTGCTTGTGGATGAAGGAGAGTTACTCTTTTCCATTGGAGGAGAGGTATTTTCTCGTTTTCCCATATTTCTCGTGATCCGACGGTGATTTCTTGTCATCTGATGAATGGCGTGTTTCTTTCAAATTCTTGAAGTTAAGCCTCAATGTTCAGGAGCAAGCAGACAGAGGTGTTCTAGAATTGCCGTTCTGTTGTGATCGCACACTAGCTTTGCTTGCTGGAGGCTGAATTATGAGTAGAAAATCTTCATTTCTCCTGTGCCCTGAAATATCTAGTTCCCAGTTTCCATGAGGAATCTTCTCAGAGAATGGCTCAACTGTCCTGCCACACTAGCTTTGCTTGCTGGAGGCTGAATTATGAGTAGAAAATCTTCATTTCTCCTGTGCCCTGAAATATCTAGTTCCCAGTTTCCATGAGGAATCTTCTCAGAGGATGGCTCAACTCTCCTGCCACACTAGCTTTGCTTGCTGGAGGCTGAATTATGAGTAGAAAATCTTCATTTCTCCTGTGCCCTGAAATATCTAGTTCCCAGTTTCCATGAGGAATCTTCTCAGAGAATGGCTCAACTCTCCTGCCTGGGAGAAAGGAGCCCTAGCTTGTACTTTAATGCTGTACTCCTTACTGTACTGGAATGATCAAGAAGCATTTTTCTACATTTGTGTGATTGAAAAACTTCACGTTAGTTTCAAGTTATAAAACAAGTTATAGAAATGCTCATTTTAACAAATTAATTTTAAAAAGTATGTTAAAAGGTAAATAATAACTTTCAACCCTTGCCCACTTTCTACCCAACAGGGAACAAATGGTAACATTATGATAGAGGGTATGATAGCAGGCAAACTCATAGGTGTAGCAGGGCGGCAGCCATTTTGAAATTAGGGAAGGCCTCTAAGGAGAACCATCGGACCAAGAGCTGAGTCATAGAGAGATCTGTTTCAAGAGTGGGTATTTGAAGGAATCATGATAATTACTCAGGGGAAAGTGAATAACTCTGATCGATTGTAATGAGGAATGATTTGTAGGTTCTTGCATGTTGTCTGTAAATACTGGGAACATGTTGAGCTTTCCAAGATAGCTTGTTGGCTTGCTGACTGTCTCCCTGTAACTGGTCACAAAACAAACTCCTTTCTTTTCCAGCCCCTGCCTTTCGTTTCATTGACTGTAAGAAGTAGCAGCTGGACTCAGTTGGCTAGAAATAGTATTCTACAGCTTTTCCTATTATATAAACATACAAATATATACACATTTAGCCGTATTCATCTGTTTATTTTTAATAAGATATCATCTCTTTACCCAGCATTTTTCCTGTTTCACTTAATAGTACACCATAAGTATCTTTACTTATATGTATGCATCACCTAATTCTTTTTAATAGTTCCATGCTGTTCTGTAATACAGATTTATCAAAATTTATTCACCATTCCTACTGATCCACGCATTCTCTTTTTCGATCTCTCCATGCAACCTTTCTCCTCCCGCCATCATTACACGATCTAGTGTTTCTCAAACTTGAGCATCATAAGAATCACCTGGAGATCTGATTGAGCCCCCGATTTCTGGGCCTAGCTCAAGAAAGTCTGATGCCATTGTTGTAGGTAGGGCCCAGGGATTTATATTCTCAAGGCTCCTGGTGTCAGGGATGCTGCTGGGCTGAAATCGAGGCTGTGAGGAGCTCTGCTCCAGTTCAAGCTCAGGTACCTCCTGGTTGTCTCTAAGCACTGGCTTTATCACAACTACTCACTCCCCCCTGTGATCTCATCTTGTGCTGCCAGTGAGATCTTTTGGAAGCAAAGCTCATTGAACTTTCTACAGCTGGCTGCCGGAAACCCTGCGGTATCATTTCACTGTTCATAGATGGCTTACCAGGCCCGTCCCCATTGTTTCACCCTCCTCTCAAGACTCACGCTCTGTGGTTCCCTACCCTTAGCCACAGAGGCCTTCTCTAACTCTCCCCTACTCGCCCAGCTCCTACAGCCTTGGGGCCTTGTGCCTGCAGTGCCTACTTCCTCCAGTTTCTTTCCCACCTGCATAGTACCTCGACCCTGCCAGGCACTGAGAAAGTAACTGAAGAACAATGATTGCATGACCAGGCAAACCTATCTATCTTTATGAACTTCCAAGACTCTGAATGAACTTTTTGGGGAGCCAAAGTGTGCAAATACCATCAACTTGGTTTGTTCCTGTTCTTCAAGGACAAATCAAAGCCACCTGTGCTTTCCAGGAAAGGTCAGAATGTGCTACTCTGAGCTGCTCTCCAAGGTGTCACATCCATGATTTCCAGAGATGCAGCTACCAGCAGTACCTTGTGTTCCAGGTTGCCTGTCCTTGAATCTATATACCATGTGTGGCTCATGGCCTTTGCTGGTCGTGGCCAGGGAGACATAGCCGTAGCGCGCTAAGCCAAGCTCCTGGAGAAGCCGCCCGTCTGTGTCTGGTTTTGCACCAGCAGCCTTCCTTCCTGTGCGTCCTGCTCTGCTCTGCCCTGTTGTCTTAAGCATGCCCCTTCTGCCTCCTCAGCATTCCATTCTTGGGGATGTTAAAACCTCCCAGGAAGGGATAAATGGGAGGTAATCCTTGTGCACAACCAAACCGTAACTCACTTAAAATGTTCTAAAGATTCGGTATCTCGTTGAACGATAAGTCAAGGTCCACTCATGACTCTAAGTAAAGAGCTGAGTGTAGTGGTAGTTGCCTGCAGTCCTGGCTGGGAGGTTAAGGCAGGAGGATTGTGACAGAGTTAGACCTTGTCTAAAAAACAAAATAAAACAAAAAGATGAAGTTGGGACCCAACCTTCAGAATCCAGCTTAAAAATAACCCTCAGGGAAATCATCCGTGACCCTCAAGGCCAGTTTAGGTCTCCCTCCAGTGTGTACCCTTAAAGCACATCTGTATTTATTTGTTTAATATCTCTCTCCCCCACTGGCCCTGTGAGCTATTTTAGGGAAGAACTCATGATCGTTTTTGGTTTTGTTTTTGCTTTTGTTTTGTTTTATACTTGTCTGTTTTCTTCCCCTCTTTGTGTTTGGTGTCTTGTACAGTGCCTGGCACACAGTAGGTGACCATTAAACATGTGTTGGATGCACGCATAAATGAGTGAGTAAATGGTTTCACAACCTACTCATCCTCCTTTTTTGGTTTCCTTCTTCTCTGGCCCTTTTCACATGTTTTAAGCTCCAGATGGACCAAGTTGCATTTCCTAGATAACTTCAAGTCTCTGCTTTACAATCAGCAAGTGGCACAGTGATTGAGGTGTTGGACTTTCACCTGGTCCACGACAGTTTGAGTCCTGGACCTGGTGGTTTGTTTTCTCACTTTCTCTCTCATCTCTTTCTGGTGAGTACATGTGCTCTATAGAAAATTCAAAATAATAATAATAAATAAAATAAAACAAAAAATTTAAAAAATAAATTAAAAAATTCTCCTTCCTCCTAAAATTTATCTCCTTGCTTGTTTTGCCTGCTCAGCCTTGAAAACACCTCTCTTACTGTTGGTGGCTTGTGGTGGCTTCTCAGGTACATGAAGTAAAGCATATCCCTTTCTGCAGCAGCTGTGCTTCCTCATGGCTGTGAACCTCATGCTGGATTGAATTATAGTTGTCATCCACTTCACATCAATAATCCATCCATCTCCAAACCTCAGATGTTCTGCTTAGACATGCTAACTGGGGGCCTGCATCATGTTGTTTTAAATAGAAATTATTAAGAGGCATTATCTATCAACCCCAAACCTTTCATAAACTTTTAAAATCATAACTGAGACAAGGTAAAATAGGTAAGAAGTTATAATTTTAGAACATTAAATGTTTAAATTTTTGCTTGTGGAACACCAGATAATTAATGTTATTAATCAGTTTTTTTCCCAGTGATTCTTAGCATTAGCTGCATCTGAGACACACATCCCATTCATTGTCCCTTAGCTAACTGTCATTTTAAAAATATATTTATTTCTTCCATGAGAGAGAGACAGAGAGAAAGAAAGGCATCCTTAACAGGGTCTCCATGCCATGATCCACCCTCTGTCTCAGCCAGCTGGATCACAGGCTCATGTGCATGCTCCCAGCATGTACAGGAATGCTCAGGCTATGAACCTGGGACCTTCCCATCTGGGTCCATTTGCATTACTGCTGCACCACTGTTCAGCTTCTCAGCTAGTTCTCTAAAACAGGGGTCCCCAGTGGTACCTGCCCATGGCCTATTGGGAAGATGTGTGGCAGGAGATGAGTGGCAGGTGGGCAAGCAAAGTTTCATCTGTATTTACCACCTTTCCTCATTTGTCGCATTACTTCCTGAGCTTTGGCTCCTATCAGGTCAGCATTAGATTCTCATAGGAGTGCAAGCCCTGTTGTGAACTGTGCCTGTAGGGATCTAGGTTGTACACCCCTTATGAGACACTGACACCAGATGATCTGAAGTTGAAGTGAGGTAGTGATGTTAGCACTGGGGAACAGCTGGAAATACTGCATTGTGGTGAGTTGTATAATTATTTAGTTACATACAGCAATGCAATAATAATAGAAATAAAGTGCACAATAAACATAATGCACTTGAACCATCCCAAAACTATCCGTCTTCCTGGTCTGTGGAAAATTAACTTTCATGAAACCAGTTCTTGGTGCCAAAAAGACTGGGACCACTGACCTAAGGTATCTACAAGTCATTTAGATATTCTACTGATTTTATGTGGAAATTCACTCAATTTATTTGTACATTTTCTTAAAAATGTATTGTAATGACTATTGGGGGATTTAAATATATGTTTCCCTTTATAAACATCTGTTGAATAATGTTACATTGGGAAATTTTTGCATCCTATGAAGTCTTTGTATTAAAAACCAAAATTTTCTGCTAGAAAAAGTAACTGGAGACTGTTTATTTGAAAAAAAAATATTGTACATTTTCCTAAATCTAGTCTATCAATAGCACCACCTGGAGAAACTTTTATTTTTAATGATTCATGGACTCCCCTTCCTTCCTGCTGAGACTGGTTCAATAGGTCTGGGGCCCTGGGAGTGGAGCCCTGGGGTTGGTCCCTAGCTATTTGACCTAAACAGCCAGTCTGACAGCCACTGGCTTAGGTTACAGCTTCTGCCAATTGGCTCATGGGTTCTTCACTGACAGGCAATCCTGGGTTTCTTCATGCCCATGTGCTAGAATGGAGTAGTGGTAAGAGTGAGTCGAATGACACCAAGGCTGTGCACATGGCAGGTCAAATGTCACTACTTAGCCCCAAGTGTTTGTGCGGAGCCATTTTTTTGAAGTCTGTCCTTGCCATGTCCACTGCAAGGTCATGAGCATAAGGTATCATTCAAGGGTATCTCCTGATGAGGGATCTGGAATAGTATTTAGTGCAAGGTGTTCCCCTTCCCTTTGTCTTTCCTGAGTCAGGCCGGTTTGGTGGTTTTGCAAGACTAAGAGTTTTTTAAAGTATCAGAGGACACTAAGTGAAGCCTGATCCTTGTTACAATCATTATTGTCATCTGGTTCTCATATTCTCTGTCCACCCTGGGGTGAGGTCACACTGCCCTCTTTGTAAGCACTCACCTCTAATAAAGCTTCTTGCCCTTGACCTTGGGGTCCATAAGAGTGCATGCCACTTTGCCTCTCCAGCAAATGCGGGGTTGCCTCTGGGGCTCTCACTTTTATTTTATTTTCACTAAATTATTCTGGGGCTTCTGTTTTTATACCTGTTTGAGGTGTCAAGGCTGTTTAAGATGAGGCCTTTTCTATGGTAATTGTCTTCCTTGCAGAGACAGAGACTGCTGTTTCTTTGCGGCCACCTTATGGCATTTACCTGGACACATCCGAGTGACTTCCTTTCCTTCTTTCATGCTACGCGCGCACACACACACACACACACACACACACTACAATACAGGCACAAGATTTGTCAGACAGATAACAAAGAAAAGACTTGATTTGTATGTTTTTGAAGACCCCTGCTTCCTCTGTGTTGGTCACTTTCTTCTTTATCTAGAGCTCTTTTTTTTTTTCTTAGAGGTTTTTGCCTTAGGGTGTGTACTCCCTAGAAAGAGAGAAAGAGAGAGAGAGAGAGAGAGAGAGAGAGACAGACAGTGAGAGCAAAAGTGACAAATCACCCTCTGGGGCAATGGCCACGCCTCAATCCCTTCTCCTCCATTCTCCTCTCAGGATCTTGGGCATGCATGCATACACGCCCAGTGTGATTTTGAAGCCACCAGGTCCAGGACTCGAACCATGGTCAACCATGTGGGAGTCCAGTTACACCATCTGCTGGGTCCCTATCCAGAGATCTTTTTAACAATGACTATTTTCTGTCTTATATCAGTAATTCACTTTTTTTCCCTGTAATGTTCTGTCCCTGCACTAAACTTTTAAACTCCTTGCAGCTGGAGTCTGTCTCGTCTATCACTTTGTAGCACCCAGTGCTCCAGCACTGTGAGTAGGTTGGCTGCTGCTTGCTGAATGAAAGCATGTCAGCTCCTTGATCTCTACAGGCATGGCCATTGATACAGAGCAACTTGAGAATAAAAAAACCAAGTTCTTCTGATTTGTTTTTCCAAACATCTCAGTGTTGCCTGTTCACAACTATATAAACAACCCAGGCAATGTGGCTTGCCCTCATGTCCAAAGAAGGTATTGAACATGTTAAGACTCTCCCAGGTAAAGGCTGACCTCTCTGTCTCCATGGTAAAGTCCTCTTACCTTGCCTTTCTCTTAAGAAATGAAGGAACCCATTTGAATAGAAACCTAATCATAGAGTAGGAGAAGAAGAGAGCTTCCGGTAGGTGTCCTACCCCCAGTGCTGCTCAAACTACTTCATACTGAATGGTCACCTACATAGACACAGGTCTGCAGCCTGATCTTGTTTTCCTTCCTTCCCTACCTCCCTTCCTTTCTTCCTTCCATGATAGAGCATTTGTATGCATGAACAAGATAGAAACACAGAAAATGACTCCCCAGCAGGATCTGACCATACCCTGATCCCATTCCCTCAGCCTGTCAGGATCTTGGGCATGTGCACACACACCCAAAGCATTTCAGGTCAACTGAGCCAGTGATACAAACCATGGTCAGCCACGTGGCTTCCAGCACCACAGTTCTGCACTCTACCAACTGTGCCACAGAGGCTGGGCCTTTCTTTCTCCTGATTTTTCTTAACAACTTGTTGGCTCCCTAAGCTTTACCCATTTCTTCTGCCTGAAACACTATTTCCTATCCTCTTAGCCTGATTAAGGTCTGCGAAATTTTCAGATCTCAGCTTCAATGTCACCTCTTCTGTGGAGCTTACCTTGACTTCCCTGCCACTTGGGGTGGCATTAGGGCCATTTCTGTTCTTCCCATTCCTCTGGAGCAGATTTCCAGTGTGGAGGACATGGAGAGGCACTGTCCAAATCCCCTGTTGAGAAAGGCCTAGAGACCAGGTGCAGCAGAAAGCTGGCTTCTTCCCAGGCTCTGATTGCTGTAGGAAGCCATCTCAGTCAGGGAAGCCCACTTCTGGTGACTGAGCAGGTGGGATGAAGAGCCTGCCATTTCTACTTGGTTCAGGACTACTCTGATGGGCAAATGCAGCCCCAGAGACCACAATTACAGACTGAGGCTGTGTCGAGCCTGCATCACAGCTCAGCTCACCCTTCTGCCTAGTCCTGCACCTCCCTCTCTTTTCATAGGAGCTGAACACTAAGAAGCATCTTGCACACACACTCAATCTCAGTGTCTGTTTCTAGAAGGCCCACCCGAGGACACCATGCTAAGTGTCTTCCTGAGTCAGTTGAGGTCCTAGAAGAGAGTCATTTACTCTTATATCCCTGGTACTTATTATATCCTAGAGAGCAGATATTTATTGATGGATCTATTGAATGAACGAATGACTTTGTATGACTCCCAGGGAGGTTCACATGCTAGTTTCCCTGACCTCTGGTCAGTTGCCCTCTACCTCTGCCCATCGCCCCTGTAACCTGAGCCCTGTCAGTTGCCTCTCCCAGTGGAGAACTGCACATTAATTGTGTCTCTTCCCCTTTGTTCTTCATTCTTGCTTGTCTCTGGGAGAGCTGGGCAGGGGTGCTAAGTAGCCCACAACAGACATCCCCTTTTATTCCTTTTGACGGCCTCAGGGAAGTTTGATGGGGATATTTCCATAATCGATGAGGGAGCCCTGTCACCCCAAACATAGAGTCTTTAAAGAGAATAGGTTTATGCAAATTAGATATTGATGGAGTAATGATTAATTGGCCCTGAGCCTTTGTTAATATGCAATTGTAGTAACAGAGATACATTTATAATTATTTCGGTTAATTGTTCAAACAAGCACTCAGGACTTAATTGCATAGAGTAATTGAAGAGCCTTGGTATTAGGATTCTTTCTTTCCAGGGAAAAATCAGAGTTATTTAACTAGTTGGATTCCTGTACCACAGGGGGTAGATGAAGTGTCATTTTTTGAGGTCTTCTACGTCACCAAGTGAGAAGGTACAGTCACATATTCTCAGTTCTGGTGCTTTCAGAGGGTTAGGACTATGAGTTTTGGGCTTGGACAAGTAAAGATTTCAACTTCGCCTCTTCGATCACTGTGTGATTGGGAGCAAGTTACTTGCCTTCTCTGAGCTACAGTTTCCTAATCTGTAAAAAGAGGGGTGTAACGTGACGTATACAGTGGCGTGAAAAATCAACATGGTGGCCCATTTGAAACCCTTAGCTTGGTGTGCGGAATATGGTAACGGTCTAATGGGAACAGGTGCAGGGATGGTCACCATCAGCTCCTGGCAGAGGCAAGACACATGAAGAGTCCCTGGTGCCAGACACTTATGAGCTCAGGCAGGGGGAGTGTATAGTGGTCTATGTATTTTAAAACACAGAAGTCAGAACAGATTGCAGGAACACATGCAGGCTCCATTACTGAGTGGCAGAAGGTGATGACAGGGCTTTGTGGAGTAGCTGGTTCAGCTTCCTACCTTTAGGTGACCCAACTGTGAAGGGTATTGTGGAAAATTTCAGTTTTCTCTTGTACCTTTGTTGAACTTCTAAAGTCTCTCTCTCTCTCACACACACATACACACACACACACATACACACACAGAGTTATAAATATCATGATGGGGAGAAGGAAATTGGTGATGACTGGTTAAGGGGCTTTTCTTTCCAGTGGCCCTTGGATTCTTCTCTGGCCCTTCCTCCATTCTTAAAAGTAGATTCTCCCTGGCCATGCAAGGCAAGAGGCTGCAAAATGAGCTGGTCAAGGATGAGGAAGGCTCTGGGGCCAGACAAATGCAGTCTGTGCTGTGCCTGTTCTCAACCTATGAGCTTGGACAGGATGTTTAAGCTGTCTCTCACTCCATCCCCTCAACTAGTGGTTTGGACTGCATTAATAATAACAGTTATTTAGAAAAGATTTAGCCAAGTGCATGACCACTGTGAACACTCAATACACATATGAGATCAAGGACTTTGGGGTGCTCTGGCAGTTTTTGAGGTGCTGCCAATGGGCTCTTCTTTCCTACCTCACCCCATTCACCTCAATCATCTTCAGAGATCCCCTGTGAGAAAAAATGGGATGGCCAACCTACGTGAAAAGTTTGCTTCCTGGATCTCTCTGTAGACGGGCCACTTCTTAGAGCTTAGCTCATGATTTCTTTGGCTGAGGCCCTCCACTCAATATGGCTGCTGCTGCTGCCTTTTTATCACCTCCAGCTGAAATTTCAGAACAGAAGGAGGCTGAACATAGGACATTCTCTTTATGGTGGGAAGACTGTCAGGAACACTAGCTTATTATTTAGGTTGCAAAAACGCTAAGCAATGAATAATTCTCATGTGGTGAGTGAGTCTACTCACTACTTTTGGTGTAGATCTTAATAAAGAATAATGCCAGCTATGTCCTATATAAACCAAAGACTTTTACAGGGTCATCTTATTTAATCTTCTCATCAACCTAGGAGGTATTTTTATTATCTCCATTTTACATTTAAGCAAGTTGAAGCACAGAGAAGCAAAGTATAATTTGTATTTATGAGTCAAAAAAGTCCATTTTTTGGTACATTGAGTAATCCCCCCTTGTTTTTTTTTAATATTCTATAGTTTATTCACTGAGGGTAAAATATTTTATCATCAAATATTCATTACATGCTTTTGTCCCTTCTTGAAGCTATTCCTAGCAATGGACACTCCTTGTCAGTTGTTTTTATCATTGTGGAGTGGAGGATTAGCACCTGCCTATACATTGAGGGCTAAATGTATGCCCAGGTTTCCTCAGGTACCAACTGTTTACCCTCTCTGAGGGTTGTTTATTTCATATTAAAGGTGACCACCATGATACCTAGCTTACCAGGATGCAGTGACAATTAAATTAATGAAAACACACACAGGATTGAGCAAGTAGGGTAATGCAATGTAATGGCTTAATGGACAATCATGCTGTTGCTTGTTATTATTGCTATTGTCTTTTTCTGAGAGCAGAGAGTAAAGGTACCTGAGGAATCTGGATGATTGAGGTCAGGATAAAGGATCAACATCAATTAAATGAAGTTGTTAGAGAGACCACACATTCCTGATTTGAGGACCTACAGGTCTCTTGCTCCATAAAGTATATGTGGTGGTTTAATATGAATGATGAAGGTGCATCCTGGATAATCCAATACTTTAGTTAGCTGCTTCATGTTTCATAGTCAAGGGTCAGTTCTGAAAGGAAAGGAAATACTATGCCACAGTGATCTTCATGTTCCTTACCCACTACTTGGTGCAGAGGAAGAGCTCAATGAATATGTGTTTGTTGCATGAATAAATAAGTGTTAATGAATTTGTGGTCCTAGAGTTTTATGGTTCCCAAACATTTCACTCTTGCTTCACTCTCCTTTCCTAACCTTCATTTCTCTCCTCTGTTCTCCCCATTTCTTCCCCTCTCTTCCTCTTCTCTCACTTCCCCTTGGTCTCTCATAGGAGTCTAGGTGACTAGTTTTCCATATCTATATTCCACTATCCCACAATAAATGTTATCTGAGACTAAGTTGAGTAAAATGTAAAGTCCAGGACATAATAAAATACTTGCTCAAGGATGTTTGCCAATAGCTTCCAACTTCTCTTCTCTTTCACTCTCTCCATTAGATGAATGATGCTTCTTGACCTGTCTGAACGCAGGTAAGAAGTGATCACTTATTCCATGAGTGTGATCTTTTCCCGCTCTTCTAGACTCTTCTCCTCTTATTTCTTTCCACCTCCCACTCCAACCTGTTCCATTTGGACCAGGTGATTTTTCTCCTTGACACTGCTATGTTTCAGGAAACAGGCAAATCTCCAAACAAACAGCAACAGTTTGAGTTAATTTGCTTCCTTGTCTTTCCTTGGCAGCTGTACCATCCTGTGCCTTTCTCAGCTTTGATGTTGCCAGGCTGCACCAAGGAGGCCAAATGCATAATTACCTTTCTGGAAACATCAGCCCCATTGCTTTGCTGCCTGCTGCAGACTCAAATTCTGCTTGGGAAGGATCTCCACCTGTCTTGATCCTATTTGTGACGAAGAGTCTGACCCAAACCTACTCACTTTCAGCATCTTCTCCCCATACCTAATGTCCCCACCTCACTGATTTCCCCTGCAGTTGTCCAAAGCAGGGAATTTGGAAGCCTTTTTAGCTCCATAACTCTCAACTCATCCTCTTCCTTGCTCTTTTCCCACCTGGAGAAGACGGCGTTAGGAAGCAGCAGATGACTTGTTATGATAGATGCAATCCAGGAACTTCTTACATAGCAGTGGTTCTCAGTATTGTTCCCCACCTTACCAACAGGGATTGACTCTCTTCTCATCCAGTAGATAGATTCACCATAAAAGCAAAATTTCTGTTAAGGAGCTAGTCCTGGGGGATAAGGTGTGTAGATTATTGGAATTTGTCTGTCTATAGAGCGGTTAGTGAAATCTGTAAATTGTAACTCTATGATTTGAAGAAGACAAACAATCTCAATTTAAACCAACTTGATTTAGTCTGTTCTCTGTCCTTAGTAAAAGAGTATCACAGATTGAGTAATTTATAAAGAACAAGGACTTGTTTAGCTCATGGTTTGGAGGTTCAAGGTCAAGGGGCTGCATCTGCTGAGGATCTTTTTGGTGGGGACTCTCTGGAGAGTCCTGAGGGAGCACAGGAGATGACATGGCAAGAAAGCGGAAGTTTGTTTCTGTGTCTGTGTCTCTGTTATGATCTCACTCCTTCCCCTAATGAAACCACTGATGTTCAATCATGTGCGGGTCCCACCTTGATGACTTTATCTAATCCTAATCTCCTCCAAAATGCTCCCCCTCTTAATCTCATAGTTACATTAAGTTTTTTTTTTCATTCTAAGTACTGTTACAGCTAAATTTTAACACATGAATTTGGAGAGAGTACATTCAGACCTTAGCACAGTTTAAACCAAAGGGAATTATTAGCTAGTGCAACAGGCAGGAATTATGACTTCAGGAATAGTTGTTGAGGTCCTTCTCTCTGCTCTCTTTCCTTTATCCTGGCCCCTTTCTCATAAAGGCATGGTAGCTGCAAATAGTGTTATTCTAGTTGCTCAGTTGTCTCAGAAGAACACTACAGAGTTTTTCTCTATGGTTCTAAACAATATTTTTAAGCCCCATATTGAATCTCATTATCTCCATATGGGTCACATGCTGTTTGGTCAGGCCTGGGTCATAGGTCTTTTTACTTAATGTACTTTAAGGTTCTGTTGTTAGGCATATTTATATTTGTGACCGATATGTCTTCTTGTTGAATCAATTTCTATATTTTACTAAGAAATACCTCTATTTTTGTAATTGCTTTTTGTCTACATTCTCTGACATCATTATAGTTGCAATGTCTGTCTTACATTTACAATTGCCTGGTTAATCTTTTTGCATCTATTTTAATTTCAACCCATCTATATCTTTATATTTAAGACACCTCATTAACAGTACATAGTTGCATCTAGTTTTTTAAAAATTCATTCTGACAATCTCTGCATTTTTTTTTTTTTTTTGGAGAGGTTTTCGCTATAGGGCGCGTGCGCTCGCCAGAAAGACAGAGAGAGAAACAGAGAGACAGAAAGCAAGAAATCACCCCCCAGGGGGGATGGTCACGCCACAATCCCTTCTCCTCCATTCTCCTCTCGGGATCTTGGGCACATACGCACACGTGCCCGGTGTGAGTTTTAAGCCACCGGGTCTGGGATGCGAACCACGGTCAAATACGTGGGGGTCCAGAGACATAGCCATTACGCTAACTGCTGGTTCCCACAATCTCTGCATTTTGAATTAGAGATTTATTCTGTTAGTATTTAATATAATTATTGATATAATTGGATATAGGTCTTCTTTGTTTTCTATTTGTTCCTTCTTTTATTTTTGTTCCTTTGTTACCTCCCGTATTTGCCTTCTTTTTGGGTGTTTGGATAGTTAGAATATACATTAGAATTTTATGTTAATTTATCTAATGGTTTTTTGACTAAACCTGTTTTTAGTGGTTTCTCTATGTACCTGAATACATATATCTAACTATACACAGTCTACTTAGAGTCAATATTGTACTACTTTAAGTAGAACGTAGAAAACTCCTAATGGTAAGGGATCATTTACTTCCACCCAATAATTTATGATTATGGGTGGAAGTATGATAGTTGTGATATGTATTATATCTACATGTGTTATACAGCTCAAAATATAACTTTATATTTTCTGTAAAGCAGAAATTGGCAAATTATGACCTTCAGGCCAAATCTGACCCATGGTTCATTTTTACAGATATAGTTTCATTGGAGCACAGCCATGCTCAACTGTTTACATATTGACTAACTGCTTTCATGTGATGGCAGCAAACTAAATACAGAGACAACATGACTCACACAGTAAAATATTTATTATCTGGCCTTTTACAAAGTTTGTAAAAATTAATTTGCTTCAACTAATTGTGTGCAATTTAATAAAATTATGAAGAGGAGGGGCCAGCAGGTAGAATGGTGGTTGAAGCACAAGGCTGATTTTGCAGTTCAAATCCTGGACTTGGTGGCCTAAAAATCTTACTAGGTACATGTGCATGTGTGCCCCAAATCCCAAGATGAGAATCGAGGAAAAGGGATTGCAGCATGGCCATCACCCCTGGGTGTGTGTGTGTGTGTGTGTGTGTGTGTGATTTCTCACTTTTTCTTTCTTTCTCTAGTGAGTATATGAGCCCTTTACATTCTGCTGCCCCTAGCCTCTGGCTTTTTGAAGAATATATTTGGTCTTCAGAAATCATAAACTTCTGGGAGAAGTTAGTTATTACATTACATTGTTATTCGCAGTGTGTTTCTGTCTGAATAGACCATAAGCTCTCAGAGTGTGCAAGTCAGGTCTTTCCAGCCTGGGGCCACCTCCATAGGTCCCAAGCTTTGCACTGCCCACAGTGATCTTAAGGGCACTGGGAGGCAGTGCTGACTTGAAGTTTCTGGAGTAGGGCAGTCTCCAAAGTGGAAGGTGAGTGGTGGGTAAGAGGACTAGAAGATTGTGGGGAGGCAAATGTCAAATTAGACCAAGTGAAGCAGGGGGTCAGGAAGGAGTGGGGTGGTTTGGGGGCAGGATGAGATACTAGAGATTAGACAAAGTTATCTGTAAGAGGCAGGACTGATGGAGATAGAAATTTGTGTCCCCAAGTACAAAAGGAACATGTTTTGGGAGCAGAGTGGTGATACAGACAATTAAAAGAAGGCCTAGATGATGCCAATGTATTTTCTAAGGGTCTAGAATCATCTGCCCCTTTCTCAGCTTGTTGTATAAAGATGCACCTCTCTCTCTAAAACTTTCAACTCTTGGATTTTGGCCCCCGATAGCAAGTGCATAATAAATCCTTGTTGAATTAAATTAAAATGTTTAAGGAACCACTTCCTTAGCCAGGCCCTTCTCTGCTGTCAAGGAAGAATTTATTTAACGAGACCTAGACTTTGGCAAACAAGATCCTACTTCTTTTGGCTGGCCTGTGGCTGTGATTTAAGATGCCGATATTTGCCATCTGATGTTGGGAAATAGATTCTTGGTTGGGGGAAGGGTGTGGCTTAAAGGTTTGGGAAGAAGATAATTTAAAGAAATTCTGAAGATTATATTTTGTTTATACTCTGCTGCCCCTAAATACCCCTGGCTCTTTGAAGTAGATACTTGGTCTTTAAAAGTTATAAACCTCAGAACAGTTAGTCATTTTTGTTGCAAGTATAGTGACTTTAGAATTAGCACAAGCCGTCCAGATCATTGATCTGTAAAAGGCGAGGAAGAGTCATGGAATTGGAGCAGTATCTGGTGAAAGTTTCCCCCCTCCACTCTCACCACAGATGCCGTCAGCTACAGGCATTATCTTCAATTGAACATATATTTGCTATGAGAAGTTAAGTGCTTGGGACAAAAAAATTAGCAATGTGAAGAAGCTGGTCTCTGATTGTCACTTCAAGGTGTGACTTCCTCCTCCTATTTCATGACCAATAGCAGAAAATTTGGTCAGAAAAAGTGCTTTTCTTTCCTGGATACCGGGAGCTAAGATAGAGTGTCCACTTTAGGCCTTAATGATCACCTGTTTCTCAAGAAGACAGCTGAAGCAGCTATTATAGAATGTGCCCTGTGATTCAGTGAGGAGAGAGTGAGAGGAGACATTTTAATTTCAGTGGATGAGTACCGTGTGGTTGTTCGGAATCCAAGCACGCCATCACCACCCGGCACATGTCGGCTCTTGTCCCCGGTCCTGATGGGTAGGAGAGCTGGATCCTCCTGCCAGAGAGGTATCTGAAAACCAGCTCCTACATCTTCAGCAGGGATTAGAGGAAGAAGCCCCCTCAGGTACAGAGCTGGTCTCATGTATCTCAGCCTCTGGGCAGCATGGCAGAGTGTCAGGGAGCTGTTGAATGCTTCCAGATCTGGTATTTGCTCTCTGGGGGGAGAAGACCCACCAGCAACATACATCCTGTCCCCTTCCTTATTAGTCTTTTGAACTGGACTTTCAAATATCTTCCAGGTAGAGTTCCCTCAGAAGTAAGCTCTGTCTGCTTAATTATGTAGGATTCTCTGCTAACATGCAGCGAGTCCTTTTACAGAGGTGATGAGAAAGCTGGAACGAAGTCTCAAAGACTCTAAACACTTAGGCAAATTAGAGACTTCATTTTACCTTTTATCGGTAAGTGCTAAAATTAACAATGAAGTAAGACATTTCCATTTAATTCATCTTGAATGCTTCAATGTAGAGTCAAGACATAATCTTGTTCTGAGCATAGCTGAATGTTCCCGTGTAGTTTGACATCAAAGCTCCTTCCACAAGGCATTTTTCTTCTTTTGGTGTTTCTCTCTCAGATATCCCTCCTGCATATTTTAAATGGATAGGCAAAACAAAAATATTAATGACTTTAATAATTGAAAATCTATGACCCTACTGTTTAACTCGATTTCACTTTTTATCTCCATATTCATATGTAATTGACACAGATAAAACAATACCAACCCACTCTTCTGTTTTATTTGCCTTCAACATTGTCCTCTGTGGTACCATAAAGTCATTTTAATGATTTTTCAGTATCACATCCTGTTGCTTTACAAATATTTATTAAAATTGGCTCCAAATATTGAACATTTGTATTGTTTCCAAAGACTTGGTTTTAGAGAAAATCTGCCTTGAATAATAGCATGCATATAATTTTATTTTCTTCTGTTCCTGTTGAGTTATATCTTGGGATAAAATTCATAGATGTACAATCATTACCTTAAGGAATAGACTCTTCATGAATCTCGTTACATATCATTGTAATGGTTTCCAATTGGTTGTGTCAACTTACAGTGAGGGAAGGGTAAGTGGGGGCCTGCTGAATACACACCAGAATTCGGAGTTATGCTTTGTAAATTTGGTTCCAGAGAGCATCTCATATTTGCTTGATTTCCATGTATTTGGCTTCTCTCCAAGGTTTTGGTCTTCTTTCTAGCAAGAGAGACCTGGCTGTTCACAAGCTAATCAAAGGCAGAGTGTTTCTTTGGCTTTAAAGTGCACGCAATCATTTCTCTAAGTGCTAAGAATTCCTGTCACCTTTACTTCCACGAGCCAAACACAATAAAGGAGGGAACAAATTATTTAGCAACATGTTGTTGTCTCTAAAATCCAGAGTTATCTTTTTCGAAATGGAAAATTAGATATATTTCTAATATATCTAATTAATTAGATATATTTCTCTCACATTGAAGACCTCAGTCTGTGTCCACTGTTATGAACCCTGTGAAAAGTTTTCAGTCTTTATCATTACAGACCCTTCAGCAGCACCTAACCCTGGAACTCTCTCTCCTTGAGATGATGCCTTCTTTTAGGGTATGTGACCTCTTTTCCTTTGGTTTCCTTACACTTTATCTAGCTATTCTTTAGAGTCCTTTGCTGCCTCTGTTTCCACTTACCTGGCTACTGAAAGTGAGGTGTCCCTGGGTCTCAGTCTTCGGTTTTCTTCTCTTCTATTCGGTGTCTGGACAACCTTAAGTCTTTGGACATCGGAGACTTCCATCTTATCCATAGCTTATGAAACTGAAGTTTAAATCTTCATCCTGAACTTCTGAGTGCCAAACATGTGGATCTGATTATCGACCTATGTCCCATTTGACTGTTTGGAGCACACTGTGGCCAATTCCTATGTAACTTTTCTCTTCTTACTAACATCCTAAACCTGGTTCTTTATCCTGCACACAGGTACCTCCTTTTATTCACTGCTCAAACCAAGAACCTAGCGGTGTTCATGATACCTTTTCCCCTCACTCCTTACAGTGAGTTAGGAGTGAGACTCACTTGTAGGTAGATAGGGGAGGGGCTCCCCATTATAGAGTTACTGTGGTTTTGCTCTCTATAGTTTGGTAAATGTTCACTATGCCGCCATTACAAGTCTCAGAAGAATGTATGACTTCCTGTTGTTGGGCTAAAATCAGACCAAAACCAGACACTGTCCAGAACACAAAGATAACGAAATCTCCATCATTAACTAAAGCCGCCTTCAGGGACTAAGATTAACTAAAGGCTACCAGATAGATGCCTTGAGTTCCAGGAGCTGGGATGATAGCCCATTTCAAAGAGAAACAGGTTTTTCTTCCTTGTCAAGATCCCATGCAACTAGGCCATTTTGGCAAACTTGGCAAGCTTTTGGCAACCCACTAAGGCCCCTTTTCTTACACTGCATTAGAAGCTTTTTCTCCTTCAATGAAACTCTGCTTGGTATCCTGTCCATTTGTCTGCATTTCTAATTCTTCATGAACGTCGGATGAGAACTAGCACGGGTGTTGGGTCTGATCATCCCAACACCCTCACGTCACCAGTATCAAAACCTACTGGCTTCACCTCAATGCCTCTTGATTCCTTTCACTTTTCACCTTCTCCTTAGCCACTATGTTGCTACGTACCAGCTGGTCTTCTTATGTCCGTTCAACCATACCTTCCCCGATGCTGCTCGATTCTGTTCTCTTAACTGAAGCAGATTCTTGTTTCCTTTGCTAAAAGGCTCCATGACCTCACATTATTCTCAGACCGAGAACTGAAACTCTTATCATGGCCCATGAGGACCCACATGACCTCATTCTGACCTGTTCATCAGTTGTTCTCAGCCTGTGCTGTGCCTGTCGCTGTGCTCCAGTCCTGCATGGGTCCTCTTTACATTGTTCACAAGCCACAAGCTCCTTCCTGCCCCAGGGCCTTTGTACATGCCATTCCCTTTGTCTGGCAGAGCTCTCCTTCCCTTTTGGCTCTAATTTCTTTGAGGAATGGTGTGGGCCACTGCTCACTACTCCCACTGAAGTTCATATTCAACTGCCAGCGCTGTCATCAGCTTAGAGCTGAGCCCTTTGTTCTCAATGGAAAGGAGCTGCCTTGTCCAATTTTATAATCAGTTCATGTAGTGGCACAAAGTCCCAGGTCTCTTGCTTCTATTGGGGACAGGTCTAATAAGCTTCCCAGCTCCAGAGCTCCCTGTGGGCTTGGCTCAGCTCTTTGCTGCCACTTTTCTCTCTACCTGATGCAACTTCCCTCAGGTGTAATGGCTGAGTGTGCTCCCCAGTGTACCCCATGTGCTCGGCTCCATGTGGTGGAGTTCCTGTCCTGTAGACTGAGCTGTGGTCCTCCTCTCTGTCCCTTAGGTATTGGCTCACACTTTGTGTCCTTGAGGTACTGTCCCTGACTCCCATGAAACTGCACATTCATTAGTATCATTAATTAATGTGTCAAGCAATGCATGGTAACCCCACTAAAAGGTAAGCTCCTTGAAAGCAGAAGCTCACCAAATACTCAGCTCTGGCATAGTGCTTGGCAAATGAAGGTGCACATTAAACACAGTTGTTTTGTTAATCATGGCAGCTATGTCTTTTCTTTGTCATCGCACAAACTGGTTTAGCAATACTGACCCAGTACTCTAAGTGGAAATACAGATCTTTGTTCCTGCGAACATCTGGTCATGACATAAGCTCGTTATGCGTGTTTCTGTTAAAGATCAGTATTTAATCAATGTGGTTGATTCAGTAACACTGAACGTACAGCCAGTGGTGCTGTGAGTTGTGCCTGAAGAAAGCTGAAGCATTTCTCCATGAGTACATCACAGTCTTCTTGGATTCCGAACATCGGGCAGCACTTAAGCACTACTCTTGGGGGTCATTTCGAGCAATAAAAACACTGGCAAAAAGAATAAAAATGCAAGCTATGACCCTAAGTAGACTTCAAAAAGGACACTTGTTTATATTGGGTTGTCAGGAAAGTCATGGCACATTTTTGCATAGAAAAATATACCCTGACTTTTCCAATGACCTAATAGTATGAGGCCTAAAACAAGGAGGCCGGACATGGCCCTGGGAACATGCTTGTCAGCCTCTCAAGATTTTCGCTCTTCTATGCTTGTCTGCAAATGACCGCCAAACTGCTGAGAATATTGATTTTTGGTTCACAAGTTTACTTAGCAAGTAGGTAAATTTGAAAATATGGGCTCTAAATAATGAGGACTACTGTATGTTTTATCAACAAATGTGAGAAATTATTTTTAAAGGCCACAGATTTCTCCCTTCCTTCTGGCATAGCCCGTGGTAGTGACCTCCCATCCTGGACCTGAGCTGGCTGGCCTCAGGATGAGCTTTGGCTGGGGGACAATAGCAAACACACAGTAAGCAAATGGCTGGGAAAGGTCTCTTGGTATTTTCTGGAACCATGAAGTCATCACCACCTGGAGGACCCAAGCCAGCCTGTAGGATGATGAAACACTTGGTCAAGTAGTACCCATCTGTGGCCCCATCTGATGAACTGACAGTCAGATCTGTAAATGAGGTCACCTTAGATCACCACCCTGGGCAAGTTGGCCTGGATCAGAAGACCCACCAATCAACCCAGAGAATGTCAAGAAAAAAAATGTGGGGAACATTTTTTTCTAACCTAGTGAGTTTAGGAGGATTGTTACTTACTAGACCACTTACAACTTCTCACCAACTACTAGTGTCAATATCTTGGTAAGATAAGAAGGAAGGGCGAAAGTTTGTGTGGGTTAGATTATGGAAAGAGGAAGAGGTCCTACATATATTGAACCATGAGACTTCCTCTACTTCCAGGTAAAGAGGAGAGAGGAAAATAAAATGAATAGAGAAGAAATTTATGCCAGCTAGTCTGGGGGAGAATATGTATATAGAGCTAAAGAATTTCTTTGGTGGACACTTACACCAACTCAACAGGTCATTCAAAGTTTTAAGTGCAGCTTGGTAGTGAGTCACAGAGCAATTCTTCTTTCCACATTTTTGCAACATGTGGCTTATCTATACGCTGACAAATCTTCCAGGGCAGGCTACTGACTGACATATTTGCCTTTGCTGTTCAGTCTTCATGTTTAGATTTCTTAATGCCCTGTGTTTAAATGTACTTTCAAAATCCCCAAATATCATTTATTTCAGGCAGCAGCACATCTTTGGGAGAAAGAAATCTTTGCATCAAAAACCAGAGTAGCAATTAAAAGCATAGAGGTCTGTGAGGGTAAAAGTAAATTGAATTGGGAATGGGATGTACAACAAACTTTCCAAAAAACCATGAAATAGGCATTCAGTAAGCCAACAAAGTTATATTTTTTTAAAAGCAGGCCCTTTCAACTGCTTTCATTTTATTTATTTATTTTTAATGCTTCAGTGACTAAAAATGGCAAAAACATTTTATTTATGTAAAAAGAAATCACTTGTATGCAAAGTTGCAGCTGCTTCTTATAGGTATACAAATGAATGAAAGCCTGGGAACATGCTGGTTTTTTTCTTTTTTTTTTTAATGGAAATCTTGATTTGCTCTTCAGTATTGAGTTGAGAGTTCTTCATTCAGTGGTATCTTGGAGTTTCAACCGGATTGACGGCAAAAAATGAAATTGTAAGAAGTCGTTCATATCCTGGTCATATCTCATTAGATGCTTACTTGTGCTTTGGAGAATTGTGACTATCTTGAATAAGCAAAAAGAAATATATATATATATATATATATGTATATATATATATATAACGATAAAGACAATGATTAGTAAATTCCTAATATGTCATTATTTAATGCAATTTGGTCCACACCTCTATTTTAAAAAACAATCCTTTTTTTCTTAAACAAGGTACAAAAATAGTAAAATGACTTGATAGTTATCCAGAGAAGATGACAGCAAATATTTTGTATTTCAACTTGTTTTGGTGACTCAGAGGAAAAACAAAAGGAAATCCATTGTGTGTACTACAGACAAAAATGATGCTTTTAAAATAAAGAGCAAAACTCTCTCTTTAAAAAAAAAAAAAAAAAAAAAAAAAAGGATCATATAATGATGTATTTGTTTCAGAGCACCATTCAGGCTTGTTTATTTTTTGTTTGAAGTCTAAGGTCAACTCTGGAGAAAATCATGGTGGATGTTTAAAGAACAAAAAAATGGTCTGAGACCAAGATGGTTTCATGGTTGGAACCTTATCTGTGGGTTCCTATACAAAGGGGGTTCGTCCAGGCAGAGGGGGCTCTGGGGGAATTTGTACTGCTTGGAAGATATAGTTGTCTTACTCTCTGATCTAGACTTGAAGCAGTTCTTCACCAGGGGTGACACTGACCCCTCGTCCCCCAAGTGATACCTGGTTTTGATTGTCATAGCTGAAGAACAGAGAACTACCCTCTCTTGGGTACCCAGATATTTACATAAAGGCCAGAAATTATACCAAACACTTCACAAGGAATAGGACAGCTCCACAGATGATCACTAATTGTCTGGTCCAAATGTCCACTGTGCTGAGGTTGAGAACGCCGAGTCTAGCAAGACTGTGTTTGGAATTGCTACAAAGGCTTTTACTCTCAGAAACATGGACACATTGAGATTTGTAAAGAGTAGTACAGTAATTGGTATATGCCTGCGGGGTTTTGTCAGTGAGGAAACAGAATTGCAGTGAAAGTCAGCAGAACCAAGGCTAGAACTCGGGTTCCCAAATAGGAGCAGATGACCCAGGGACTAAACTTCTAGTCTTATATGTGGCTTCCATTGGAGGGAAGTTTTTGTAACAGACATAGCTACATTTAGGGCTTTCAAGAAATAAGCAGGGACAAGGTACCAGAAGCAGAAAAGGACTGGGGCTTGAGGCCAGAGATTGGGTGAGAGTCCTCGTTCTGCTGTGTAACCTTAGTCCTGTCACTTGCCCTCTCAGAGTCTATTTTCTTGGTGGAGATGAGAGTGTTTCTGTGCATTCTCTGAAAGATTCTTTTCAGATGCAATTTTAAGATTTTAATGAGTGCATTAGTTTTCTGGCTTGCCTGGAAAGAAATTTAGGCAATCAATTGTCCATTTTGCATTTCATTTTCCCAGTTACCCAGCACTGAGGATTCACAAACTGCTTCAAAACCTACCCTTCCTGAAGCATTTTATCATTGTGTCATCTCAGACATGCTGGGAGAGGTGAGGAGCAGGGGAGCACATGTATAGAGCGGGTACATGGCTGGGATGCTGGTTCCCGATGCACCCAGACTCCTTGTCAAACTGCCTAAGAAGGAGAGTTGGATGGACAGGTGCTGCCTCATGAGCCCCTGTACTGGGCAATCGCTGTGAAACAGTGCTATACACATTCATCCCAGCATCGGTGGGTCAGGGAGTGAATCACGCAGAGCTGGAAAGTTAAGGGGACCATTTGGAGTTAGGCAATATCACACAAATAGGTTTGCATGGGAGCTTTGTGCAGGCTGTGTGCAGAGAACATCGTCAGAGGGACTCTTCCTCAAGGCGTCCAGCTAGCTGGTTATCTGAGTTTCTGTCATGGGAGCACTGGACTGCTGCTTGCAGCCTTCAGACAAGACACCAGAATGGACAGAGACAGTGACAGAGGTGGCCGCCGCGGGCCCTGACAGTGGCGATCCAGAATTAGACAGCGCGGCGGCTGAGAGTTCAGTCCTTTCAGGCCAGGAAACAGGATATGGCAAAGACAGAAGCTAGTCTGGGTGCTTTTTGCTTCCTGAGAATGATTTCACATGCTCTAGCTAGTCCAGCTGAAAGTTAGGGCTGAGAGCCTTTCTAAAAGTGAGGATGGGGCCTTTCTTTCATTCTCGTAGTGAGATTTTCATTCCCTTTGTCCTGATGTGCCTGGCAAATCTGTCTCTGAGTTGGCATGTGTGTCTCTCTGAGTGACTATGATTTTCTTAAATTTACCAGCAGCCAAATAGCACCTGGCATGAACTAGATATCCCAAACTTGAAGCAACAGAAGGATGAGCTCTTCTGTTGTAAGAGACACTTGGTAAGCTTCACTATGTAACAGACATTGTTATAAGCACTTAGTATGGAGTTGTTTATCCAGTCCTCAGAGCATCCCGAGGAGGTTGGAATGTTTTTATCATCCACCCACAGATGAGGAAACTGAAGCCCAGAAAGATTAACAGACCTGCCCATGGCATTGGAGCTTAGAGGTGGCAAAGCCAGGATTCAAAACCCAGAAGGCTAGTGCCAGAGCTTACACTCTTGAAAGAAAGTCAGAGTAGAACAAGTTCCATGTTTCATGAGCTGCTAGAAAGTCATGACGTCTAACCTCTGCTTGATTGACTCTGGCCCTTCCATCCTCAAAGTTCCATTTTCATCTTCATTTCACAACCCTTGGAGAATTTCATGACTCCCCCAGATCCTGACCCAGTCCAAGCTGGAAGACAATGAGCTTGGTCCTGTTGAATAGAGGCCATGGTCCCTACTGTATAGACAAGGTCAGGAAGACTGCAGGTAATGGCTCCTCTCTTCTGGAATCCCCACCTCCATATCTTTCCTGGGATTCTCTTTTCCATCCAGTCTTCTTCAACACTACACATCCCACCCCCTTGAGCCTTCAGCCATAAGTAAGCCACCTCTCTTTCCTATATTTTTTAAAAAGTTTATTTCTTTCAAATGAACTACCTCCAGCAAGGTCTTCACACATGGTCACAAGCCTGAATCATGGGCACATGTGTATGTGTGTTGCATGTACTGAGAGGTTCCAGACTGTTTATTCATATACTCATATGGACCTTTCCACATGAGTATAATTGCATTATCATTGGATCACCACTTAACCTCTCTTTCCTGCATTTTTAGCATCTCACAAATCTTTGTCTTGGCACCTGGGCACACATGAGTCCTATCCATCTCTCAAACAAACAAAAAACAAATTGGTAGCTTTCCCCTCTCTTACCTTTACCATGTCTCTGATGTCCCCATCAGAAATCAAACTTCCAAAAGAAGAGCCTTACTCGCTTTCTTCACTGATTCCTGTTCACTGTATGCTCCACAATGGTTGGTCTTTCTTTACTTTCTACTTATGTATTTATAATGATTTCTTCACATGTAATTGCTGAGCAAATCTGTATGGTATTGTCAAAGTCCCCATATCACCAAGGCAATACTTTGCAAAAAGAATAAAGTAGGAGGCCTCTCACTACTTGACCTCAAAATATGTTACAAATCTATGATAATTAAAACAACATGGTGTTGACACCAAACCAGACATGTACATCAATGGAACAGAAAAGATAATTCAGAAATAAACCCTTAAACATACAACCAACTGATCTTCGACAAATGGCATAAGACAATTCAGTGGGAAAAGAAAGTTTCTTTTTTTTAAATAATTTTTTATTTTTTATTTTAACTTTATTTATTTATTATTTTAATTTGAGCAGAGAGGGACAGAGCAAGTGAGAGAGAAAAAGTGAGAAAGCAAACCGCCAGGTCCAGGACTCAAACCGTGGTTGGCCACGTGGGAGTCCAGCACCCTTAACCACCACGCCACCTGCCAGCCCCAAAGTTTCTTTAGTAAGTGGTGCTGGAAGAACTGAATATCCACCTGTATAAACACAAAACTAAACTTCCATCCCTCACAATTAACAAAAGTCAGCTCGAAAATAGATCAAAGATCAACTGAACCCCCATCTTTCGCCATTAACAAAAGTCAACTCAAAATGGATCAAAGTTCTGAACCTAAGACTTCAAACTATAAAACTACTGGTGAAAAATGCTGAGGAAACTCTGGGAGACATTGGAGTAGGCAAAGGCTTTTTAAATAAGACTCCCAAAGCACAGGCAATAATCCCTAAAATAGGCAAGTGGGACTGTATCAGACTAAGAAGTTTCTGCACAGCAAAGGACACAGTAACAAGTGTGAATCGATGACTCTTAGGATGGGAGAATATTTTTGTAAAACATGCCTCAGACAAGGAACTGATAACCAGAATACACAACCAAGTCAAGCACCTTACGTGGAAAAAAAAAAAAAAAAAAGAAAAAGATTAACCCAATTAAAAGATGGGAAAATGAGCTGAACAAAAATCTCTCTAAGGAAGACATACAGACAGGCAAAAAGCATATGAAGAAATGCTCAACATCCCTCATCATAAGGGAGATGCAGATTAAAACCACAATGAGATACCACCTAACCCCTGTCAGAAAGGCAAAGATTACAAATATAAAAAGTGATAAGTGTTGGCGGGGATGTGGTGAAAAGGGAACTCTCCTACACTGTTGGTGGGAATGTAAACTGGTTCAGCCACTGTGGAGAACAATATGGAGGTTCCTCAAAGATCTACAAATAGAACTACCATTTGATCCAGCAGTCCCACTTCTGGGTATCTACCCAAAGGACAGGAGAATTCTCAGTTGGAAAAGTTCTTGCACATCAATGTTCACTGCAGCTTCATTTACGATCATTAAGACATGGAACCTACCCAAATGTCCAAAATCAGATGAATGGATTGAAAAAGTGTGGCACATACACTCTATAGAATACTACTCAGCCATAAAAAACAAGACCCTAGCATTTGATAGAAAGTGGTCAGATATGGAGGATCTATTGCTGAGTGAAGTAAGCCAAGATATGAAAAAAGACATCGTATGTATCCACTGAATATATACTGACTATCTGTACTTTTTGGTAGAGATCTGAATATTGGAGGGCATAAAAGCAGTGAAAATAGTTAGCAATGATGAGACTGTGGAATAGAGGGGGCGGGAGAAGAGAAGAGTATGGAGAAGGATAACAAGAGAACAAATAGAGAGGCATGGCATTAGTGGGATTCAGATATGGTTTATTCCCTTTGATGATGATGTGTATAATATTCTCAACTGGACAGGTCTGAGAAGCATTTCATGTTGGGTAAAGTCTTTTTACAAGCAAAATGATAAATAGCGATTGAATATTTAAAGAAATAATTGGAATAATAATGATCTGGAAAGAAATGAAAAGCTATTGGATAATGATGGGGATTTTAATGTCTCTGTATTAACTGATATGAATGGTATTCCTTATGGAAAAAGAAATATAATACACTGTAAAGTTATACGTGATTCAATGTAATATAAACAAGACTATAATAATAACAAAAAAACTTAAAAAATAGATCAAACATTTAAATGTGATGGTTCAAGCTGTAAAACTACTTGTGGAAAACACAAGGGAAACATTTGTAGACATTGGATGAGGCAAAGATTTCTTAAATAAGACCCCTAAAGCATAGTCCATAATACCAAAATAGACAAGTAGGATCACACTAAACTAAAAAGCTTTTGCACAGTAAAGGAAACAGTAATTCAAATGGTGAGACAAACCTACTTAAACTTATTTTATTGCTGGTCTCTTTTTACTAGAATATAAGCTCCTTGGTTAAGACAGTCTTTTTTTGCCTCCACTGCTCTATCTCCGAGGCCCAGAACTGGGTACTGCAGGTTCTTAGTAAGTATGTTCTAGATTGAATGGAGGATGAGCCATATCTAACTGAATTGCTGAGGATAGGAGGCTCCACCTGGGTCTCACCTGGGATGG
Organism: Tupaia tana; assembly: GCA_026018925.1. NCBI lineage: Eukaryota > Metazoa > Chordata > Mammalia > Scandentia > Tupaiidae > Tupaia > Tupaia tana. The sequence continues at coordinate 7,664,512 of JAKSZU010000018.1, forward strand.
GAATAGGAGCCTCTCTAGGACAGTGGGAAATGATAGGTCTTGCATATTTCAGATCCTCAGAACAGATCCCATTTCTGCCAGTTCCTTCTTTAAATTACCTATTTGGGTGACACTTGGCATAGTCTGAGGTCTTAGACCCAGTCATTAGTCAGTGAGGGACCAAAGCAGCCCATAGGTCAAGAATCCTTGTGCTGGGGGAAACCAGTTATGAACAAGCTTTAGGAATTCAAGGTGATATGGGTTTAATAGTGTCCCTTGCCCCATCTTCCCCCTCAAAAAAGAACATGTCCAAGTCTTAACCCCTGACACATGTGAGTGCAGCCTTATTTGGAACTAGGGTCTTGCGATGTATGAAGTTAAGACAAGATCATGCTGGATTGGGGGAGTTGTAATCCAGTGACTGGATTATAAAAGGGACATTTGGATACAGAGATCCAGAGACATAGGGGGATGCCATGTGACAGCACAGGCATAGATTGGAATGGGGTGTCTACAGGCTAAGGAACAGCATGGATGGATCAGGGTTACTACCATAGTTTGGAGCAAGACCTGGAATAGCTTCTTCCTTAGAGTGCTTGGAGAGAGTATGGCTCTGCCACTGACCTTGACTTTGGACTTGTGGTATCCAGGTTGTGAGAGAGTCCTATCTGTCGTTCCAAGCTGCCCCGTTTGTGTGACCTCATCATGTCAGCCCCAGGACACTCACACACAAGGCAAACAGTCTCAGAATGTTCCTGTCCCTCCAGCCAGTCCTTGCAGCTCAGGAAATTCATGACTAAAATAAATCCGGGCATGAACTGGCCAGCTCAGCATCGCCAGACAAAGGGTGTCCGTGCAGCAAGGCAGCTAATTCCTCACTCCCGCAGAGAGCGGAAACTGACAGGAGGCAGCTCTGGGACCCAGAAGCCTGAGCCCTACGGGACAGACCTGGGGCCTCCCAGTTAAGGGGATGCCTGTGACCCAGGAAATGAGACATGGAGACCTGAACCAGCTTCCAGATTAAATAAAGTCCTCTGGAAATCATGGACTGACTCAAGAGAGGGCCTCCAAATGAACCTAAAACAGAGGTCTTGGCTCCAGTCAAGGCTGGGAAGGTAGAGCAATCTTTCTGCTCACCATGGGTGTGGGTTCTTGAAAATGCATGCCCTCGTGAAGGACAACCTACTTGTAATGACATACTGAGTAGTCATCTTCTTTGTTAAGCTCCAAGTTTATGAAAGAAAAGACTGTATCTTTCTTTTTCACTACCATATACTCAGCACCCAATACCCCGAAGTGCTCCAGAATGTATGTGCAATTGGATTGAATTGATAAGAATTGTTCATTTTACAATGATATGTCCCCAGATAATTATAAAAGAAGTCCAGTTACTGATGATAAATGTGATTGTTTTGATATATGAAAGGACATATTAAGCGATTCCTTAAAAAATGTTTTTTAGAGAGTTGTGTGCTTACTGGGAAGGGACAGAGACAGAGAAGGAGGGAAAGGAAAAGCAAGAAAGCACACCTCATGTGACAAAGTCACACTGCAACGTTTTCTCCTCCATTTAACCGTCACTTTGGGATTTTTTTGGGCATGCATAAGCATGTACCTGGTGTTTTTTTTTTTTTTTTTTTTTCGATCACCAAGTCCAGGACTTGAACTGAGGTCAGCCATCTGGGACCTAGCTGACTGGATCCCACCACCAGGTCAAAGGCTGGCCCTCTAAAGGATTCTTAAGTGCTGAAAGTATAGGAAAGGAGGAGCTGGATTCCATAACTAAAATTCCTGGTTTGGTCAGCCTATAACACTCCAGGTACTCAGTCAAGTTCCCAAGATTTAATAAGCTGGATAACTGGAAGAAGGAGATTGCAGGTGACCAGACTGTATGGAGGGTTGCCATCTCTCTCGCTCTTCTTCTCTTTTACTCTCCCCTGTACACGTACACACTCTATCATGAATGAAGAAAACACAATTTTTTTTTTTTTTTTGGAGAGGTATTTTTGCTATAGGGTGCGTGTGCTCGCCAGACAGAGAGAGACAGAGAGACAGAAAGCGAGAAATCACCCCCAGGGGGGATGGCCACGCCACAATCCCTTCTCCTCCATTCTCCTCTCGGGATCTTGGGCAGGCATGCACATGTGCCCGGCGTGAGTTTTAAGCCACCGGGTCCGGGACGTGAACTGCAGTCAACTCCATGGGAGTCCAGCCACATAGCCATTACGCTAACTGCTGGTTCCAAGAAAACACAATCTTTAAGGTATTTTTTTTTTTAAAGTAATCTATAAGTGAAATAACTCTAAACCCTTAGAACTATACCATGCAAAGAGTGAACCCTAATGTAACTAAGGATATCAGTGGATAATAACAGCTCCACATTGGCTCATGATTGTAACGGATGTACTTCACTGATGCAAGATGATAGCAATAGGAGAAACTGAGAGGGAGAAGGGAGGAGACAGAGTGTATGGGAACTCACTGTACTTTCTGCTCTAAAAACAGTCTATTCATTAAAAAAATCTAAATGCAAAGACATATTTTCTAATATTCTGGAGATTTGCAGCTACTTTCATAGATTAACTTTGAGATATCCACCCTCTGTAACTTCTCCACACACAGTTTAGTCGTTCACATAGCATTGTCTATAGAAAGACAGTATTTGGAGTGAATTTGACCACACTGTGGCATGAAGCTTTACCCATATTAATTCCATAGAGTTTTATATGTAGAAGCCCAAGTAGCAAAGGATCAAGATGAAGTTGATAACAAATTACATAATTAATGCCCCAAATTTCTGCCATAATTTCAGATGCTTTTAATTTTGCTTTGGTGGTAGAAACTTGTCCTGTTATGTAATTCAAGATCTGCTTGACACAGCCTCTTTATCATTTGTCTCTAGCCACTGAAATCTTTATTTCAACTGGAAAGCAGTGTTTTTATCCAGATATTGATTCTCATTTCACTCTCTGCCTTTTGGGGAGAACCTAGAAACTGAGTCTGGAAAACATGGTATAAAATATAACATTAGTGTCATGAAATGTTCACAACTACCCCTTCAGAAGAGGAAGCTCTTTTTGGGTGCTTTGAGACCTAGTCTCTTCTGGGGCCATTTCTAGATTTTTGAAATGGAATAGCAAGTTGCTTTTTAAATGATACAGAGAAGCTGGGTTGTGGATGAACGTAGTGATGAGAGTCAAACTGAGCTACTAGAAAAGAAACAAATGGAAAGAGAGAGGAGAGAGAGAGGCAGAGCAGGGTAGGGAGGAAATGCAGCTTTAGAGATTTTATTAGATTAAAGACTGGAGAATGTGTGAGGTAAGAACTAGATGAAGACAAAAGAAGATTTCACAAAAGTTTCTGGCCAATGCTCAATGTTCTTCAAGGGAACTAAGTAAAGAGTAGGATTTATTCATGGCATTTGTTGGTCCTTTACTTGCAGCGCTTTTTTTTTTTTTTAATATTTATTTACTGTATTTGCTATAGATCATGTGTGCTCACCAGAAAGAGACAGAGACAGAGAGAAAGAGAAAGTAAGAAAGCATGCCGCCGGGTCCAGGACTCCAACTGCTGTCAATCATGTTGGTTTCCAGTGCCTTAACTACTACATCACCTGTTGGCCCCAACAGCATTATCTTGTTAAAGAATATTCCCCTGGGGCTGAAATGCACATATAGTGCTTTTAGGACTCTTAAGGGTGTGTGGGACCTTTATCTACATGGACAATGTGATTATAAAATATAAAATTAATTACAAAATTAAGTCTGGGAAACACCTCTTGGCTCTTTGCTATTCAATATGCCATTCCTGGCTCATTTCATACCTTCTACTATGATCAAAAGGTAGCCACACTGTTATTACTTATAACAGCATGGTTTTTTTGTAACCTCTTTGTGGTCAAACAACACAGATATTCTTGCCTCTGCAGCTCCCAATACCATTTATTTAATGCTGGTTCCATCGTTGTTGATGAAGCTCTATCCATTTTATGCCACCTTTGAATACTGGTTTCCAATGACTCTCTCATAGGTTATTATTAATTGATGATGATCACAAATGCAGTCTCATCAAGAATGAGCAGGAAAGTGAGAATAACAGTTCCTTTTCTGGTAATGTCAAAACTGCCATTTGGAATTTTATAGTGTCAACATACAACACAGAACATGTCCTCCAGCTATGTCTACTTTTAAACTCTTGAGACCAGAATCACAGGGATCCCAGCATGCAAACTCTTTAGACATGGCATCTTCCTTCTGCACAGTGGGAATCATAGGGAAGACAGGTGAGGGCCTCTGGGTAGAGAAAAGAGAGCAGTCCATTTATGTGAAGAATAGCTTTCTCACTCAGCATGAGTTGACTGTAACCTGGAAGAACAGGACATGAACACACGGACAAGGTAAGAGAGGATATCAAGAGGAAGGTGTGTTGAGCCCTCATTGAGGATAGCCATGGACAATCCTATTGCACCTTCAGAGTGGGTGAGTGATCTCTAGAGGGCCAGCTGCATACTGGAAGGACTACAGGATAAAGGACATCTGGAACAACCTAGTTGCCCTTGAGTAGTTACAGTTGCCCTTGGGCACTGTATGCTATAGCTGGCACTATTCTTACCAGAATATGTTGAGAACTAATACATGTGCCCACCTAACATACTCAAAAGTTGGCCATAATCTGTCAGTAGCCAAAGCCTTGACTTAACATGTATCCTATAATCTGCCTGTCAGCACCATTCTTGTTGTCCAATCTCATTTATTCCCATGAAACAAAGATAATGCTAGTCAATGGGAACCATATACTTGCTAGGCTATGCTCTTGAAATAGGGACCTGACCATGAGACTCCAACAAGATCCCTTTAGCATGAGTCTTGGAGCTCTCTGGGGCATTTGGTTGACCCCACACATGGGGTAGACGGTGAAGAGTGCTGCAGAGGGGAGGAATGGAGACCAAGTCTGCTTCAAGGAAGGTACTTCAAAGGGTGAGGCCCCTGGGCATGGAGCCCAAGAAAGGGGCCGTACTTGCCTGGGCTCCTATCTTCAGCAAAATTATAAATGCAAGTCTTCATAGGGGGACTCTTCTCCCTAATCTGGCCCTTTTACCTTTGACCCTGGCCCAGATTCCCCTGTTCCTTCAGTTCTCTGTGCCACTAATGTGCCATCTTATTCTGTGTCTCCACATTGCAGATATTACAAGTGAATTTTCTTCTAGAAAACTTGTTCCCTCTCTTCCTCTTCTAGTAAATACTTTTTATCTCCCCTTCAACATCCAGTCTAAATGCTAACACCTTCACCAGTTCTTCTGGAACCTTTATGCCTACCTGTTCCCCAACACAGCAGAACATCCATTCTTTCACTCTTCCAGCCAATGAGAACATTCAGTCACTGTGTATCATTACAATATACCAAATGAATTTTCCATTCTGAATGTTCAAAGATATTTACCATGCATATTATCATCAACAGATAATTTTCCATTTTTGTGTATCTTGACTGTTTTGCTTCTTTCTTTTTCCCCTTGATTTCGTCTTTCATCCTCTCCTATTTCCTGTCCTCCTCCCACACTGTCTCTGATATCCACAGTAGCTCTCCATGCCTTTATGCCTTCTAATCTTTCAGTTTCTGCCATAGAGGGCAGGCATTCAGTATATATATTGAGTGGGGACATACAATGCCTCTCTTTCATAGTTTGGCTTGCTTTGCCTAGCAGTAAATCTTCCATATTTGATAGAAAGTGGATGAATATGAAAAATTTATTGCCAATGAGAACTTTTAGTGAGTACCTGCCCTGTGCCAGCGACTGTTCCAGGAACTGTGGCACCAAGAGTGGACAAAACAGACCTCATAGAGCCAACCATTGTGCAGGCTCCCTCTAGACAAGATATGTTTCTCTGGACACGATAGTTTCTGCTTCCATTTATCTTCTTGTGTTGAAGTGATATGTATCTGTCACCAACTGTTTTCTGAAAAGGGATAGATAGTAAATATTGTGGACTTCACCAGACATACAGTTTCTGTTACTACTATTCAGTTTTGCTACCAAGCTTTGCTACTACTCAGCTTTGCTATGATAGTACAGACACAGTCACAGATGATATGTAAACCAATGACCGCGTCTGTGTTCCAATAAGACTTTATTTACAAAAATATTCAGTGGGCCTACCAGCCATAGTTTGTTTTCCTCTCTGATAGAATGTAAGTTCTGTGAGAACAAGTCTTTTTTTGTTCTTTTTTCTTAAAATTTTTCAGTTATCTCCTTAATGCTTAGAACAATGCCTTGTACATACAAGGTACTCGATGTAGATTTGTTGAATAAGAGAACTGAATGACTATCACCCATTAAATCTGAAGTTCCAGAATGCAGTAGTGACCATCTCAGAGGATGTGGTAGGCATATACATGCTATGTAGGTGAATGAGTGTTGAAGAACTCCCTGCCTATCCTCTGTGGCTTTCTCCTAGTCAGTTCCTTTGGTGGGTTGGCAGAAACTGGACAGGTCCAGGCCCACCTTATCCTCCTGTCATTATTATAGCTGCCTCTTGGCACCAGGGAGTTTTACATAAAAAAACCCATAACAGAGTAGCAGGCAGCCTGTCCCTAACTGCATCACCGGCTGTTGTGATCTTGTCAAGTGGTAGCCCCTTTCCAGAGAACAAACTAGGCAGTAGAAGTGGCCTTTACAGCTGAACAAGACTGTCAGAGGAATGTAGAGACAACAAGAACCCCAATGACAACCATCAACCATCTGTCACTGATGGCCTGTTGGGTTTCCCAGGGCATGCCTTCCTGAGTGAGGGTCAGTGGATTGCTTGGACAGGCAGGACTCTGGCACTTGGTGGGGCTGTCACCTGAAACCCAGAGTTGAAGCTGGTATTGCTTTGGCAATTGGGGTGTGAAAAGTACAGCTGGATAAAGACAAGCAGAGGACAGGAGAGTGTGGATGCTGAGCAGGGGGTTGGGGATTTGGAGGAGGCTAGCCAGTGGGGCCCTTGGCTGCCGGGGCCTCACGCATAAAGGAAGCAGCTCCTCTTCTGTTTTGTGTCAACTTCACTGTCATTGGATAGTCCGTGAGATTTCAAACAGATAAACGCCCCTTTGGGAAGCCGGAATGCCTTGGCAGACAATTTTAGGCCTTGATTTGATTGATAAATCCTTTGTGACAAGAGGGGATGAAAGAGGCCCCCGGTTTGGTACATATAAATAGGAAATTAGCTGGCAAAGTTGTCAAAGATAATTAACTTTCCGATTCTGCGGGTCTATTCAGGTTGACATCCTGAAATTATTTAGAAATGCACATGTCAACGCTCTGACAGAATTTGGGGCTGATCAGATAAACAGATTTGGAGATGCTTGATTGTAAAATGATGTAAGCGCTTAGCTGGTGTTTTATCACTGCATGCTTCTGTTAGCTGCAGTGGCTGTTGCAGGGAGAAGGCTTTTGTTATAAGGGGTGGGAGGTGTGAGGGTAGAGAGATTAAATTGGATGTGCAAGGCACAATGTATTTACTTTCTTCCTTTTTTTACTCTCTGTGAGTTGAGAAATTCCTAACCCCCAATTTAATTGCAACTGATCTTGGAGTCAACCCCAGAGCCTCATTACGAGCCTCAGTCTCTTGTAAGAAGTAGAGTATTCCAGAGGGTTTGGCAATAGATGTGTCCTTCTTTCCAGCATGTCCAGTTTGGATAAGGTGAATGCATGTGTGCAAAATCATCCAGAGTCACTACTATTCCTGATTTGTCATTGCTTTGGGTAAATCACTGGGTTTTACAAGCTGTTGGGAGGGAACAAAGGCTTCTTGTTACTAGAATTGTCTCCCCCATCCCAGGAGGTTTTTGCCTTGGGGCATGTGTGCTCCTAGAAGAGAGACAGACAGACATAGTGAGAGGGAAAGTGAGAAATCACCACCTCAGGGGGGATGGCCATGTGTCAGTTCCTTCTCCTTCATTCTCCTCCTGGGATTTGGGAACACATGCACATGCGTCCTGTGTGATTTTCAAGCTACTGGGTCCAGGACTTGAAATGCGGTTGGCCATGTGGGAGTCCAGCGATGGAACCACTGCATATCCTGCTGGTCCCTAGAATTGCCTTTTTTAAAGATCAATTTAAACTCAAATTTTTCCATGAAAGAAATATCCTTTTGCAAGGATAAATGACAATGGATGAGAACCAAGAGGACAAGCTAGACACTGTGTCATGTGATTTGCTCATCTTAACACCCACAGTTTTTATAACACACATGTCTCTCTCATTTGGCGGAAGGTTAAGTCAACTACTGGAGGTAACCTCACTATAAAAGAGGTAAAATCTAATTTTGAACTTGGGTTTGCTGAACTCCCTTTTACCACCACCTCCAATGCTATATTCCGGTTAATAAAATCAGAGACTGATATAGAGGAAATTTAGAGATATCTAGTCTAGGGTACAGTGGGCCACAACCCATGAGCTAAACCAGTCTGCTACCTTTTTTGAGTGGTCTGAGAGCTGAAGATGTTTCTATATTTTTAAATGGTTGGGGAAAAAATGGAAAAATTTTTCTGACATGTGAAAACAACATGAAATTTAAATTTGAGTGTCTATAAATAAAATGCTACAGGAATGCAGCTTTGCTCATTCATTTATGTATTGTTTGCAGCTGCTTTTGTAGTGCTGTGGCAGTTGTGTTGCTGTGACAGAGACTGTATGGCCTTCAGAGCTGGAAGTATTTTCTGCCTGGCCCTTTACAGAAAAGATTTGCTGACCTCTGGCTTAGGTCTGTGTCTCTGTGAGAGCTTGTTGAGCTTAGAGGATAACAAACATTGGGAAAAACTTTCAACAGGCATTATCTAATTTAGTCCATCAGCTACTCAAGGAGGGTACTGTTAACTGTCCTATTATGAGGAAACTGAGGGTCAGAGAGGTTCAAGAAGCTGGTCTAGCTAACAGCAGAATCTGGATTCACAGTCAAGCCTGCCTGATTTCACACTCAGAGTGCACCCGCCAATGCCCTCATTACCTTGTCATCTCATTAGGATTCCAACTTTGGGTATGTAGGTTTTCTGGCCTTGGTGCTTGGGGCACAGTGGTGACTACCATTGTGACAGGCAGAATAATACCTGCAAAGATGCCAATGTTCTAACCCCCAGAACCTGTGAACATGTTACTTTACATGGCAAAAAGGACATGGCAGGTATGAATAAGTGTCTTCAAATGGGAAGATTATTCTAGATTATTCAGGTGAGTCCAAGGACCAGGTCCTTATAAGAGGAAGGCAAGAAGGTCAAAGAAGGGTGAAGAGATGGGATGAAGGAGGCAGAGTTTGGAGTGATGTGAGGCCACCAGGTGGACTAAGGAAGCTGGAAAAGACTAGGAAATGGATACTACTCTGGCCTTGAGTTGCAAAATTATCCATCTGCATTGCTTTAAACCGCAAAGTTTGTGGCAATATGTTACAACAGCCATAGGAAACTAATACACCAAATCCCTGCTTCCATGCTACTCATAGGCCCATCTGTCTACTGAAGTAGATTTCAAAGGAACATCTGTGCTGGGAACCAGCAGTTAGCGTAATGGCTATGTCGCTGGACTCCCGCGTGGTTGACCGCGGTTCGCGTCCCGGAGCCGGTGGCTTAAAACTCACGCCGGGTGCGTGTGCGTGTGTGCCCAAGATCCTGAGAGGAGAATGGAGGAGAAGGGATTGTGGCGTGACCATCCCCCTGGGGGGTAATTTCTCACTTTCTGTCTCTATGTCTCTCTCTGTCTGTCTGGCAAGTGCACGTGCCCTATAGTGAAAACCTCTCCAAAAAAAAAAAAAAAAAAAAAAAAAAAAGAGGAACATCTGTGCTAAACAAGGACTCTTCAAAATGTTCATGGAACAGGCGTATTATGAAAAAAAGTTATACATGGATTACAAATTTTTTTTGATCAAAATAAACTCATGCTTCAATTCCATTTTTTCCCATGACCTTTCTGAAGTTTTCTCAAAGGTGTTCCAAATAAAGTTAAGACCATGTTGAACACAGGCTCGCCTCAAAGCTCATTCTAAAGAAATAGCTTAGCAGGCTTGCAATACTGCAGCACCATGAGTGCACGGATTCCTTCATTCCTGTTTCTGAGGCTGGATGCCGGTGTCTTCCAGGATTAGCCACAGAGCATAAGGAAACTGAAAACAAGAACCAGAGGCAAATCTCCTCCAAATTTTTCATGCTCCAACCTCCACAACTTGCACTGCACACATCTCAAGCTGAACTCGAGCTTTCTGGCACTTAACATGCGGCTGACATTGTACTCTGCAGCTGGATTGCTCCTCCTGGTTATTGAGGAGCTGGACTTTTGCAAAAAGGAAATCACAGTCTTGCATGCATTTTATTAGTATTGTGACCATTTGCAAATTAATTTGGAAGGCAATATAATTTACCTCTTGTATAGAATTCAGTTTTGATTACTGCCATGCCACTGAAGTGCCAGCTTTCACGAAAGTTCTTATTATGAGAAATTAAGATACCTTTCTCCCTCACCCAAATAAAACAAACATATGGCTATGGCATGCAATTGAGTTAGAAGAATATATCATTTAATCCAGGGAACATAATTATTTGAATCAAACAAGAGAGGAGAAATGAAATCTGAGTTTGAATGTTGACGTGAGATTTTGAAGGCTATTTTCACTCATCACTGACTTTTAATAGCTCTTTGTAGAGAATAATTTGCAGCATAAACCTTGTTAAGGTGATATTGGTTTTTTCAAAATTATGTCGAATTCCAAACATAGCCATTTTCCAGACTGCCGTCGGAGGGTCCCCACGTGTTTAAATGGCTGTCCTAAGAGTAGTATTTAATCACACAGTGCTACGAATGTCGTTCTTTAGTGGTGACAAAATGGTGTTGTTTTCTTGGGTCATACTTTGCTCAAAATGCCATTTAAGAAGAGCAATCAGAAATGATCTGCAGCGTGTGCCAAGTATGTGCCCCTTTGTGGGTCAGGTATGTTTGCAGTCTGGTTTGTGGACTTGAGAGAATGCCCCATTTTTCAATGTTGGACTATGTACTCTGGGTTTTATTTCAACAGTAAGGTCACTGTCACATATGCCCTTGGGACTTGGTGATTTGGCCTATGTCTTGCCTGGTTTGCAACTGTCAGCCCCTGTACTTTTTTTGAGTGCATTCTCTGACAGCTGGAGTCCACTCTGCCTGCATCCTGGAGGAAGCTGGAAATGTTTAGAAGTCAGTAGCCCTTAATCAGTACATGTGAATTGGAGGCTACAAACAGACATGCTTCTCCTGGGGTGGGAAGTATGGCGTGTGGAAAACTGCCTGGCTTTCCTCTCTGCTCCTGCTGTTCCCCAGCAAGGGCTCCGGGTCTCATGATGGTAGCCAGCTTGAAGATTCACCTTCTCCCAGTTTCCTTCTTTCCCTGTCTCAGTCTCCCACTTCTTGCTTGTTTTTCCTGAGATCTCCTCTGAAGTAAACTACTTGCTCCTAAATCCCTGTCTTATTGGCATGTGGGGGGAGGCCACATCAAAATAATCACTATGCCAACAAGTTGACTGGCTCATTTATTGAAAGGTTATTTTTTTTAAGTTTATTTTTTTCATGATACTGTGTGTGTTTGTGTATGAGAAAGAGAATAGTTGCCCTTGGTAGGGTGTCACGGTGCCATGATCCTCCTGTAGGCTCCCAGATGGCCAGGATTATGGGCACACCCAGGAATGTACCCAGCGTGCTCAGAGTGGCCTGGGATCCAAGCATGGGGCCTCCAATATGGCTCCAGTATTGCAAAGTGGCATCCTACTTCCTGTGTCACTGTGGCTGGGCCAAGGTATTAGTTTTTAAAAGGGAGCAACAAGTACCACTCCTCTTGAAGAAACCAGACCATTTGTAAGTGAACTTAATCACCTGAAACTATCAGATTATAGCTATACTATAGTTAAAACTGTTAGGTTAAGTGATTACCATTGGTGATCAAAGTTTGATTAGGACTGAAATAATAATAAGGAGGGGTATAAAAGGAAAGAAAGTAGTATTTGCTATGAACTAATATTTACTTTCTTAATACTGTGAAATAATATTTATTTTCTTAAGGCTACCACTTAGCAAAATACTTCATGTCTAGTCATATCTCATTTTAATACTTTTACTGACCTGTGAGAACAGGATTGTTTCTCATTCCTACTTCACAAGATGAGAAAGTGGAAAATTAAGGAGTTTGAATAACTTATCTAGAATTAAGTGTGTTACAAGAGGTTAGGATGGGATGTGAACCCAGATCTATCCAATTGCTAGCAGTGGTCTTCCAATTATTATAATACACTGTCATCCTTGCTTTATTTAAAAGAATGCAATAAAAATTCACATGTTTAAAACCTTGAATGAGTGGTGAATTACCAAGAAGAATATTCATCTGAGATCTTTGGATTAAAGAAAGCGAAAATTAGTTAATTAAGTTAACTTTAACTCATATGTTTCTCTGTTTAATAAAAATATTAACACATTTTTATTTTTCTACCTTGTCAAGCTTACAGTCAAGTTTTTTCCTACTTTTATGTACTATACTTAAAAGGTTCAATTCAAGGGGTGCGCGTGAGTTGGTGGGGTGTCCTGCAGATGTGGTGGTTACCTGCTTGGCATATTCACAGAACATTGATAAACATAAAATACTGGAATTAATGCATTAGTTTTGAGTGATCTTTTTAATATGGATAAAAGATTTTTACATGAGTCAAATAGCTGATTTTTCAAGCATTTTTGCTTTCTGGGGGGCATAAATAAATATAAACCTGTAGGTAACAGACACTTGTCACAAAAATAGAGATTTATGCATATAAGCTTAAAAAAAGTACTTATCTCAGTTAAGGCTGCCTAAGGTTAAAACAAAAACCTTCCCTTAGTTGACTTGTATCTCTAGGATTTGGTTAATTAGAGGAAAGCTTTGCCCATCAAGTGTAGATGGTTAAAGTGGTTCGATACTCTCTTAACACCCCTTATCACTTGCCAATACAGGGAGGGGGAAGAGGCGTGCATGTAAACAGAGGAATGTTTTCACTAGTCTCTAAATTCCCCACCTACAATTGACAAGTAATTTAGCTCCTTCTCTTAGCTTGTTTAGCTAAACAAATGACTGAGCAAGGAGAGAAATAGAGAGGCAAGACATTTAAGGGACACAGGCATGGATGATTGTCCGTTGAGGATAACATGCATGATATCTTCAACTGGACTGGTGTGAAGCGCATTCATATTGAGTAAATTCTCTTTACAAGCTGTAGTGATGTGTAGTGATTGAATGTATAAAATAAATTAAAATAATTTTTTTTCAAAAAGAGGAAAAAGAAATGACTGAGCAACTCCCGGAAAGTCTTTGAAGGGATTCTGGAGTGTGTGGTGTGAAGTAGTAGGAGCAAGGGGTGGTGAGGAACCCATGAACAGCTGCAATACTTGATGGATGAGTCAATATTAGCTATTTTTTTAATTCACTTTGAACTTAATGTTAGTATAGTAACATCAGTAACTGAGTCAAACCAGCTCAGCTAATTTTAATATCCTGACTGGGGGCCCATGGTGGCGTAGCAGTAAAAAGCGACCCTCTGTGAGTTTAACTCATCTGGAAGGTTCAGGGTTCAAGTGTAGGGACCTCCCAGAGTACACTAGGCATGTGTACACTTGATCTGGAGCAGGCTGAAGTTGCTGGTGGATTCTGGCTTCAGGATCCTGTCTGGGATGCTGTCTTTCTCTCTTGCTCATGGAAGAAATAAGCAAGTAAACCTTTAAAAGAAGAAGAAAATATTCTGATTGGCAGTTGGTGTGGTGGTTAAGGTGCTGGACTCCATGTGGCTGACCATGTTTTGAGTCCCAGACCTGGTGGCTTGAAACTCAAGCCAGGTGCGTGTGCGTGCCCAAAATCCCAAGAGGAGAATGGAGGTGAAAAGATTGTGGTGTGGCCATTCCCCCTGGAGAGTGATTTCTCATTTTCTGTCTATCTCTCTCTACCTCTCCAGCAAGTGCATGTGCCCTATACAAAAATCTCTCTCTCTCTCTCAAAAAAAAAAAAAAAATGAAGCCATTGTGCACTTAACATGTGCCAAACATAGAGGATATAGCTGTGAATGCAATTTAGAAAGTCCTTATTCCTAGGGATCTTCAGTCTGGCAAGAGTTTCTAACAAATAAATCTCCACATGTCAGATGTCCACATGTGCCATGATGATGCACGAACTTAGGAGATAGAGACTTGGGTTAGGGAAGCCTTTAGAGGTGGTTGGTGCGTGACAGTTGAAAGCTGAAGGTTGAGGATGAGAGATTTTCAGAAAAAGAGAATAATAAATCCAAAAGTCCTTTTGGTGTATTTAAAGAGCAGAAGTAAAGCCACATGACTGGAGGTGAGGAACCAAGGGGAAGAGAGACAGAGGGAGATGTGGACAAAGGAGGCAGGGGGATCTCTGCACTCAACCTCTCTGCCTTCTTTGCCCACATCTCCCTCTGCCTCTCTTTCCCCTTGGTTCCTCACCTCCAGTCATGAGGCTTTACTTCTGCTCTTTAAATACACCTCTAAAAGGACTTTTGGAAGGTTTCCTTCAACTGCATGACTTGATTTGATAGTCATTTCTGAAATGATAATTCTGGCTCATTAGGGGGCCAAAACCCAGTCAAAAAATCTACAAAAACTGTCAGGGGGAAAATGCTGGGACTGGCATTGGGCAGTGGGGGTACACCTGGAAGAGTGGATGAATTTAGGAGGTGCTGTAGGGGTACCCTCAGCAGGACTTACTGACGAATCAGGCAACAGGAGGAAAAGAGAGCAGGCCTCTGGGGGATGGGCTAGAAAGGCAGTGTGGATGGTGGTGCCATTTCCGGAGAGGTTGACTGCCGAGATAGAAGCTGGGTAAAAAATTAACCCTGAGTTTTGTTTTGGCTTTGGGTTTGAGACATAGAAGTATAGAAGATGGGGTAATTCTGTATGTCATTTTAGACTAGTTGCTATTCTATGTGGTTAAAGATCAACATTTAACTCTCAAATTGATTAAAATGACTCTACAGTGTGACCTGGTCCAAACTCTCCTTTGTGTAATAATGCTTGTTTCTTGAGTCTTCCACCAAAGTAAGAAAAAAATCTGTATTTTTCTCTTGTGAACAGTGAACTTTGGAAGCTGTGTGTGTGTGTGTGTGTGTGTGTGTGTGCAAGTGTACATGAAAGAAAGTGAAAGAGAGGGAGAATCTTATATTTTTGTATTCTTCCCAGGCTGTTTGCATCTACACTGGCTTTGTAAGACTCACAAGAATGCTATGAATTTGGTATGTGTAGCATTACAATTAAATTCGGCTTCATGTAATAGAAACTTTCCTGTAGTGGCTAAAATACATAGGTTTTATTTTCACAAGTAAAAGATTAACCAGAGGTGAAAAAATCTACGGCTGATGTAATCACTTCACAAACTCCTTAGAGGCACAGGCTCTGATTTCCTTGGTTCTCTGCTATTTTTAGCATGCATATTCATGGTCAAAATTGCTGCTCAAGCTCTAGCCACTGTGTATGCATTCCAGAACACAAAAAAGTGAAAGTGAGGCCAGCTTGTGGTGTGGCCATTAAGGCAGCTGGATCCCTGTAGTTTGAGTCTTGGTTCTGATGGCTTGAAAAACACACCTGGTCTGTGTGCATGCATGACCAAAATCCTGAAATGGGAACTAGAGGAGAAGAGATTGTGGTGTGACCATCTTCCATGATGGGTGCTTTCTCACTTTTCCTCTTTCTCTATTTTTGTGTCTCTCTAGCCAGTGTGCACACTTGGTTGTAAATTAAAAAAAAAAAAAAAAAGTGGAAGTAGAAAGGCATAGCTCTCCTTAAAGGCCATTTCTGAGAGATTGCTATTATACTTCTGCTTCTAACTAATTGTCACATGACTGTGCCTTGCTGCAATGAATCCTGGGAAAACCATCTGTTTGCAGAGTGACTTTGCTGAGGAGAAAAAGACAGTGGGTGTTAGCATTTATCCAGCAGCCTTGCCTTAGTGCTACCATGTCTGCTTTATTTTCCTAGACCACGTAGCTCAATACTGAAGGATAAAGTGGCGACTGGACTTCTATTATTATTTATTCTCTTATTTTCTGCCTTTCCTACCCTCAACCCCTTTACTATCTTCATAGTTTAGAAAATGGATAGTTTTTTTCTCAAATACCCTCTCAGCGCTATTTATTTTCCCCTTTTTAGTGCTAGGACTATTCTCTGAGTTCTGCAGAGTGTTATGGGGAACAGAGGAAATGGAGAGAGAGCTTCATGCCACTGATTTCAACCTTGCAATGCAATCTCTCCCAACTTTCATAAATCAGCAGGTTTTCAGGAGGCGGGACGGAGAGTGCCATCTGATTTTTACACCTGATTCACAATAAAATCTGCACAGGGGATTCGGGGTGGGGGTGCTTATTTTCCCAAAAAGCTGAGGCAGCTGAAACCCATCTACTATGTTAGAGCAGAAGGATTCACTCATTTAGAAGTAACTGGTATTTCTGAGAAATAGCATTGTAAGTTTTGATATCCATTTTTAATCAAACTCAGTGGAATGTCTTTGTATGTGTGCTGAGATTCTTGGAGAGGATCTTTAATGACTCATGCTGTCAGCCAAGGCTTCATTTTTAAAATAACATGAACTCTGAGTTTCTGGATTTCAGAGCTGTTTCATGGATGTAGATGTATGCTTGTGCGAGGTCGAACAGTGTTAACTCGCCTCACTTCTCAGGATCCAACCTGCCCCTCCACTGCTAAGTTCATGTCTGCTTGATCACGTGACTGAAGAGTTGAATCTTAGTGTGTATCCTGCTTAGGGTCACATATGGCTTGCTTTCAGCGTCACTGATTACCTCGATACTGGAGATGCGACTTTCTATAGCCTGATTGTTTATGTCTTTCCCAAATTCACATGTTGAAATTCTAATCCAAGGTGATGATATTAAGAGGTGGGGCCTTTTGGGAAGTGTTCGGTCATGAGACCAGAGCCTCACAAGTGGACTCAGACCCTCATAATGAAGACCTGAGGGAGCTTGTTCACCCCGTCTGCCATGCGAGAGTCCAGCAGCAGGGGGCCATCTGTGAAATCAGACTTAAGCAGACACCGAATCAGCTGGTACCATAATCTTGGACTCCCCAGCCTCCAAAACTATGAGAGATGAATTTCTGTTTATGAGCTACCCAGTCTAAGGTATTTTGTTCCAGCAGCTTGAATGGACAGAGATACCCCGAGTCTCATAGACTCAGATTCCTTCACATCTAGAATGAGTTGGTTTAATCCACTTGGGGCTCACTGTGCTCTTGAACAGGGCAAGGGCATGCTAAGGACTGTGTTTGATTATCCCAGGCACGTGATCCCAAGACTGGAGCTCTCAGCGAGAGTCCATGAAGCGGGCTTCCTTTGGTAAAACACTCCCACACACCTTGCACCAGATGCGTTGCATTCTTCAATCCTGTCGGTAGCCCAGCGACATCCATGCTGTCATCCATGTTTGGCTGCTGAGGAGATCGAGGCTAAGAGAGATAAGACTTGGTTCGCACTCTATCTAAAAGTTGTTGATTCTGAATTGGAACTCAGATGTGCGACAATGCCTAGGACTTCTTTAAGGAAATTAAATTTATTACCTATGTATCCAAGGTAAATAAAATTTGAAAATTTAGCAGCACTTAGCTAATATCTCTTTCTCTCTCTCTGCTGCTATATGCCGTCTACATATCATCTCAACCTATATAGATTGAACTGTATGAAGTGGCTGATATTTAATTGTATTTGTGCTACAAAAATGTGCATTCCAGGTGGTTCAAACCAGTAGATAAAATCAAAATGTGACAGCTCATTTTACTCAGTTTGTGGCTGGACAAATCTGGTCACAGTAAGACTACTCTGTGCCAACATTCTAGAATTCTAGCTCACATGAGCACAATGCCCTCATCTAAAAGAAATGAGCATGGCCAACAGGCTTTGGCAATACCCCGTGCTGAATGTCCGTCGTCCATTCTCCTTTCTACGCTCCGTCAGGATGACTGCCTTACCAGGTATAGGACCAGCACAGCTTGCTGATGAGCCTTTGTGTAAAGTACATAGCTGCATAACAAAACAACACGCAAACACAACTTCTATTGCCCCAGTGACAACATAAGAAGACTGATCCCCAGAGGAGTTTATTGCAGCAAGATTCACAAGATGGATGTGAGTTCTCAACCATTACAAGAAAACGCGGCAACAATATCCTGGGATCGTATCAGTGACGGTGCTGTGGAGTGAAGTTTTGTTTCGTTGTTTTCTCCCTGCTTCTGCAACACTTTTACATACCTCCTAACAACCTTGTGTGTTATATTTCTTTAAATAAGAAGGAAATAAAATACAATCTTCGAAGTGAAAAGAAACCCCAGAATTTTAAATATAATTTAAATGTGAGAGAACAAAAAACATGTGAAAAGGAAGTTGTGTACTATCTTTAAAGAGGGAAAATGTTGACTTGCTGAGAGAGGCTGAATGGAGTTACAGAAGGAAGGAAGAGAGCAGGGGTGAGGAGGGCAGGAAAAGCATGGGCAGAGGCTGGACAAAACGAAAAGCAGAGGTGCAGAGAACAACTCTCCGTGCCAGGCCTCATGCTCCAGGAGACTCCCCTGGGCTCCCATGTTTGTTTAGGGTCCCCTAGTCACACTCATACAGGATCACCCTATAAACTCATCCCATTTGACCAGGACATCCTGGTTTTAGTATTGAATTTTCTTATTTTAGGAACTTACCTGGAAGTTTTGTCACCTGACTCAGCATTCCCCACCTCCAAAGCAAAACAAAACAAAACTGAGCACAGTGTGACAAATGTACCAATGTGGCACAATTATTATAAGATGTGCAATTCCTTTATCTCATCAGCTTTCTTGTCTCTCTTCTTGTTAGGCAGAAAATTCTATGAGGGTAAAAGCGATGCCAGTGACTGGCATGTAACGGTACTCAGGACTTTACTGAATGGAAGCCCAGGCAGTCAGGCTGAGAAGACGAAAGACAAAGATCAAAGGCAGCTTGGTGTGCTTGGTAACTGAAAGCCATCCGGTGTGGCCAGTGAAGGTACAGAGGCTGGGGGACACTGTGCATCAGACCCTTCCTCTTTGAAAGCCACACCTGCTCCCACAGTCATTTTGTGTTCAGATTTAGAGTTTGGGGCAAGAGAGGCAAATGACAGCCCTAGGTCAAAAATCCAGCTAGTAGCATATTTATGGTAAATAAAGTTTTGGGACCAGCAGATGGTGTAATGGTTATGTTGCTGGGATCCCACTAGTTGATCACAGTTTGAGGCCCGGACCTGGCAGCTTAAAACTCATGCTGGAAGCATGTGTGTGTTTGTGTGCTCAAGATCCTGGGAGGAGAATGGAGGAGAAGGGATTTCAGCATGGCCATACCCCAGGGACGTACATCTTGTTTTCTGTCTCTCTGTCTCTCTGGTGAGTGCATGCAACCTATAGCAAAAAACTCTCTCTTAAAAAAAAGTTACATTGGCACACAGCCACAACCATTAATTTACACAGTGCCTCTGGCTGCTCTCTCGCCCCACGGCAGAGTTGAGTAATTGTGGTAGAGACAGTGTGGTGTCCAGCAAACCTTCAAACATCGACGTTCTGGTCCTTTCCAGAAAAGGTTAGCTGGCCTTGACTTGGGCAGCAGAAAGATGGAAACAACCCAATGCTCATCAGTGAGTGAATGGGTAAATAGACTGGGGTCTATCTATATGAGCAATATAATTTGGTCATAAAAAGAAATGAAGAGGGGCCACAGGTGGCATGGTGGTTAAAGCACTGGATTCTCACATGGCCAATCACAGTTCGAGTCCCGATTTTGGCAGCTTGAAAATCAGGTGTGTGTGCCCAAAATCCCAGAAAGAGAATGGAGGAGAAGGCATTGCAATGTGACCATACCCCCTGGGGGGTGATTTCTCACTTTCCTTCTTGCTGTCTTCTTTCTCTATGTCTCTCTGGCAAGGGCATGCACCCTATGGCAAAAACCTGAAACAAAAAACTGATCCCAAAGATGGGCCAGTCAGATGGCATGGTGGTTAAGGTGGCTCATTCCCAGATGGCTGACCACATGGTTTGAGTGCTGGACCTGGTGATTTGAAAAACATGCTGAGTGCATGTCTGTGTGTATCCTCATGTGGAGAGGAAAATGGAGGAGAAGCGAGTGTGGCATAGCCATCTCCCTTGGTGGGTGGTTTCTTACTGTTCCTCTCTTTCTCCCCAGTGAGTGCATGTACCCTTTAGCAAAACTGAAAGAAAAAGAAAAAAGTCCCACAGGAAAAGGAGGACTAGGAAGAGGAGAATGAGAAAGGCAAAGGATGAGGAAAAGGGCTACCCTTTCTGTGGAATTCCAAGTCTGTCCTCATCTGGGCAGCCACATGGAACTGTCTTACACAGAGAAGATTATTTATTTATTGCAGAGGTTTTTGCCTGAGGGCCTGTGTGCTTGCTGGAGAGAGAAGCAGAGATAGTGAGAGGGAAAGTGAGAAATCATCCCTGAGGGGATATGGCCATGCTGTAATCCCTTCTCCTCCATTCTTCTCCTTCTAGGATCTTAGGCATGCATGCACATGTGCCCTCGTGAGTTCCAAGTCACCGGGTCTGGGACTCGAACCATGGTCAGCCGTGTGGGAGTCCAGCGATGTAACCACTGTTGGCCCCATTGAAGGTTATTTTAATCACTCCTTTTTGTCCCTCTGCATCCTCCCACCACATGCCATTGGCTTACCTGTCAAATTTTTCAAATCTACCATTTCCTTTCTGTCATACTGTTACCACATTTCTCTAGGCCCTTTATAACCCCAGGCTCGGAAATCTTTTCTTCCTGCCTGCAGTGTTGCCCACCACCAGTCCTACAGATAAACTGCCGTAAAATATCTCTTGCGTGGTGTCTTGGTGAATTGCCTCCAGTCATTCCTGACTCTCGCCACCTTGGGTAGAGATTTTTACCTCCCAAGCCTGGTCTGACACATTGAAGAGGGTCGTGACTGAATGCAGGGGGCTTCAGCACATCCTGACTGTGGTGTGATGCCTAGGCCAGCTCCTGAGTGTGTTTCTCAATACAGGCTTGGCTTGGCTTTCCCTTTGCGTGGTTTTCCCTGTTGCTCCATGGTGATACTGACAGCTTCTCATGGGGCTGAGTGAGAATCAAAGGAGAGCACGTGGGGCTGACCGTGATGAGCACTCGCCCTGGCAGATCCTGGACTAAGAACTTTCTGAAGTAATAGAACACTGCATTAAATCTAAGGCTCCATGTACATCTGACGCATCATCCTCACCATCACTTTTCACAATTCTCTTTAATGAGGCCTAGTGCTCTGACTCACAGATTTGACTCCGTACATGATAGATGAACTTTACCACCACAAACGCATGTGATGCACAGTGGCCTCCTTAACACTGTCTAGACTTCCCCTCTGCCTGGAGATCCCTTAATTTTCTTGACTCCAGCTACTTGTAGTATCCCAAAGTAGCACATCTTTGTCCAGGAGAGGAGGAACCCTGATTTGGGAAACTGTGGCCATTTTCCTAAAGATTTCTCAGGCTCAAGCTGCATCTCCAAAGCCTAAAGTGACCTTGGGGAGTGAAGAGAGGTGAAGACCCCAGATGTCCTTATGTAGCTGCTGAGCAGCTTGCAGGAAGTCACAGCTCTGTGCACGGCTGGGTTTCCAGGAGTTGGCCAGGAGATTGCACATGCTGGTTTGCTAAATTTTAGTCATGCAAATATTTGCATTCACATGTCCTAGAAATCTCTTAATCCCTGGGCAAAATTCCAGGATTGGGTGGGCATTCCTTCTTCTTATGGGGGCCAGATGCCCTCCTGTCTTTAGTGTGGTTGATCCAGCTCTGGAGCCCCTGCCCTCGGGTGGACCTATTTCCCACATATAGTTAGAGATTTGATTGCTGTTGAGCAGTGTCTATTTTTCCTCTGATAATTCTGGTCACATCCAGGAGGCCTGATGAGAGATGAGGTTCCTAAGGAGGCAGAAATCTAACAACTGATCCTTTTGTGATCACTTGGTAAGTAATACAACTTTCCAAACAGTTAAACACAAAATAATCTCCCCTGACTCCCTCCCTCCCCATCCTCTTATCCCAATTCTCTCCTAAAATGTATCTGAAAGAAAGCATAACCCAAGTCTTGGCTAGGGTGGTGAGTAGTGTTTGGTTTATTCATTCCTTGAGTAAATGTTTATTAAGCACACACACTGTGCCAGGGGTTTTACTAGCTATTAGAATACAAGGGGAAGCATGTGTGCATGATCATCGCCTTCCTACATTGTAGGGATGACAGTGAAATAAGGAATAACCATCAGAAGATGTTGCAAATGTGATGGTAGAAATCAGAGAGTGCTGAAGGGATGTGAAACAGAGGCAGCTCCCTGGTGAGGAGTCGTCTTGGGAAGCTTCCCATAGGAGTTGAAGAACAGCGGTGAGAGAGTATTACAGGCCACTGGAACAGCATGTGTGAAGGCTAAGAGGCAAGGGGGTGGCCCATTCAAGCAAGTAGAAAGAGGTCAGTGTGGCTGGAGTAGGTGGAAAGTTCTGGTGGGTTAGCAGGGGTCAGGAGGGAGGAGAAAAGTGAGAAATGAAGCTAGAAAATGAACTGGACCTCAGATCCAAAGTGTTTCTTTGACCTTGGGGCATCTGGAGAGAATCCCCTCTGTGTTGGTTCATTGGTAGAGCTGGAAACACAAGATCCTTCCGCATTCAAGCTCCCCGAGCATGTGAGAGCTAATAATTCACTGCTGCTCTGAACTGTGTCCTTATCTATACAGAGACAAGGTTGCCCTTGCCACAGTTGTGCTCACTCAGCCCCATGGCAGACCATCATTACCACCATGTAGCAAAAACCAAACAAAGGAAAAGTAAAACCAAGCCTATGTTAAGAAACACACAGGACTATGGGAGGCTCAGGGGTGAAAGGCTGGGGTGTGGACTTCCTGTTCCCTGTAGTCAAGGTTCCCCTTGGAGATGGGATGCTCTGGTTGCTGCCTGAACTTGGACCTTGGCTCCTTCTGGATCTCAGTTGGCAGACGCTAAGGCCAGCCAGTGAGCAGGCAGGGGCAACATCAAGCCACAGAGTACTCGTACTTTGTTTTCTAACTTCCTTGGTGGTCTGTAGTGGGGTTTGACGTTGGCACAAAACCAGACAGATGTAAGTTTGGTTCTTGGCTCTGTTATCTGTTCATTTTGCTCATCCATACACTTGCTCTCATGGTGCCTGTCTGATATGTATGTGAGATGACTTTGTAAGTCCTGGAATGACACACAGCCATGGCGAACCAGACAGGCACCATCACCATCAGAGACCTTACCCTCTACTCTAATCAGAAGAGAGAAATTAAATAAGGGGTACACAAAATGTGTACCAGGAAGGACTAGTAGGGTGTTAATAGAGAAACTTCATTATGGGAGTTCACGGTATCAATCTTGGCACGACTTATTTCCAAGTGGGGTAGATCCTGGATCTTTCTGATGTGAAAGGATGCCAAAGTGTGAAGATAGGGCTAAAACATGTGAGCCACGGTGGCTTTAAGCTTTGCTGTCAAAATCATCTGGGGAGATCTTAAAATTCCCAGTGCAAAGGCTGTGCCCACACCAAATCTCTGGGGTGACTTTTGTTAGCTATTCCAGGTGACTCAACATACAGCCCAGTTGGACCCCAGCACTCCATCCCAGTGTATCTCAGGCTTTCATTGTGACTGGGACTCACCAGGGGTCTTGTTAAAATGCTTATTATGACTCCTCAGCTCTGCGTTAGGTTTGGAGAATTTACATCTCCCACAAGGCCAAGGACAGCGGAGTTCAGCTGGGATTTTGCCCATCTGACTTTGACGATGTCTGGAGATATTTCTGGTTGTCACAGCTGGTGGGTGGCAGTGCTACTGATGTTCAGTGGGTAGAGACCAGGGATGCTGCAAAGCATCCAGTAATGCACAGAACAGCCCCAAATATTTGGAGTGCCAAGATTGAGAAACCCTCTTCAGGGAAAAGCTGAAGATCAAGAAAATCCCCTTCTCTAACTTGTCCATGACGACCCTGGATAGAATGATCTAGGTGAAACAGAGTTTGTCACAAAGCAAGTCAACAAGATTAGCAAAAGATCATTTTATTTTTCAGTCCCTTAATGGGGTGTTGGTGGGAGATAAAAAGAACTTCACCAGTCCCAAATCACTGGCATTGAAGAAATGGTTGTTTGAATGTTTGTGAGGACAAGGCATACAGAAAGCCCAGCAAGTGCCTCTGCATTTCCACAGGGTTTAAGCAGCAAAGACAAAAGAAGTGAAGAAGGCAAGCCCGTGAATTATTAACAAGCCTGGGTGTGAAAAGTGTCGCGCAAGCCTTTTTAACACTGTTTGAGATCGGGATGAGGAAAAATGGGCAGAGAGTTAATTGTTTCATTGACTTTTGCAGAAGAAACCCAGAGTCATCAAATACGCAAGCTGGGGACAGAGGAAGAGGTCTCATGCAACACTTTCCTCCCTTGCTTTTATTTATTTAAATTTTAAGGTTCATTTGTACAGTAGTATGTGACACAAATGACCTTCCTAGTGAAGGAAAGTTGAGATCCGGATGTAGGATGCATGGCACATTCGCTCTGGCATGGCTCTAAGCTCTTCCTTCACCCCATCTTTTGCTAAAAACCCTCATCATTTCTCATCCAGATTAATGCAGTAAACTCCCAATTGGTTTTCCCATGTTTACTTCATCATGCTTGCCTTCAAGCCCTGTCCACATTGTGACCACTGGAGATTTCTCTAAAGAACATCTGATTACCTTGGCCAGGAAACACCTTCCAACGGCACCTGGTTGCTCTCAGGAGAAAGGCCAAACTCCTTATCATGGTGCACCAAGACCTTTGGCTACATGGCCCTTCATGACCTCTTCCATCTTATCTCTCACTTCTGTCCTTCTGCCCTTCCTCCCTCAGCCCTACTGAAGCATGTTGGTTACACTTGCCCAATATATGCTTGGCTGTTTCCCACACTGGGAGGTCTTTATACCTGCTGTTCCTCCCTC
The DNA here is from genome assembly GCA_026018925.1 of Tupaia tana. Lineage (NCBI taxonomy): Eukaryota > Metazoa > Chordata > Mammalia > Scandentia > Tupaiidae > Tupaia > Tupaia tana. The sequence goes on from JAKSZU010000018.1 coordinate 7,689,494, forward strand.
CTCCTTCAACTGTGTTACCAACCTGTGCTCCTCCAACAAAACTTACCTTCGTTGTCACCTCACCTGTGACACCTCCCTTGATACCCACTTCCCATCTCCGGCTTTCTCCTCCTCTGGGGACTCATAGTGGCTCATAGTGGTTCTCACATGTGTTGGCAGACTGTTACACCAAGGACAAAGCTCACATTTTCTGCATGTTTTGGAATTACATCCCCCTTTAATTCAGCAACTGGTGGACAAGGATTGGCAGACTGTATCCCCAGCAAGATCCAAGGACAGTGACTCGCTCAGATTGTAGTGGTTTGGGAGATGTTTGATGAGTGAATAGTCCCGTGGCTCCATATGCATTTTCTGTTCTAGAAAAAACAGGGAAGGGATTTGCTAGGTTTTGGAATTCTCACCTGCAGGAGAAGTAGAGTCATTCATCTCCCCCTTTAATTCACATTCTTGTGCTAAGACCTGAATTCACATAGTTAGCCTAAACCCTGAACAGCAGAAGCAAAGAGATACACAGGATGAGTTGTGAGTAGAGAAGAGGAGAGAAGCATTTCTTCAGAGACCTCCCATAAGAATCTGAGAAAAAAGAATAATGGATCTTGGAACCAGCAGTTGGCGTAATGGCTATGTCACTGGACTCCCATGTAGTCGACCGCGGTTCGTGTCCTGACCCGGTGGCTTAAAACTCACGCCGGGCACATGTGCGTGCGTGCCCAAGATCCCGAGAGGAGAATGGAGGAGAAGGGATTGCGGTGTGGCCATCCCCTCTGGGGGGTGATTTCTCGCTTTCTGTCTCTCTGTCTCTCTCTCTGCCTGTCTGGCGAGTGCACGTGCCCTATAGCAAAAACCTCTCCACAAAAAAAAAAAAAAAAAAAAAAAAATAATGGATCTCCAGAGATGTCCACAGTCTAATCCCTGAAATTTGTGGATACATTATTTTTATTTATTTATTTATTTAGAGAGGTTTTTTATTTTATTTATTTTTTATTTATTTATTTTTATTTATTTATTTATTTATTTTTTTTGCTATAAGGCAGGTGTTCTTGCTGGAGATATAGAGAAGCAGAAAGTGAGAAATCACCCCTCAGGGGGGGATGGCCACTCTGCAATCCCTTCTCCTCCACTCTCCTCTCAGGATTTTGGGCATGCATGCACAAATGCCTGGTGTGAGTTTCAGGCTGCTGGGTCCAGGACTCAAACCATAGCTGATTACATAGAAGTCCAGCAATGTAACCATTATGCCATCTGCTGATCCCTGAATACACTACCTTACATGGCAAAAGAGACTTTCCATTTGTGACTAAATTAAGGATCTTAGGTCAGAAGATTATCCTGAGTTATTCAGATTGGACCCAGTTGTAAAATCTTTATATGAGGAAGGTGCACTCATGACTCATTTTAGACTTCTTTTCTCTTTTTGCAATTTTATAAAGTTTATTTACCCATTCCTTCTATGAACAAAAGTGAGACAGAGACAAACAGAGAGACCAGCACCCCTAACAGCATCCTGACACTTGTCGCCACCCCAGCCCCAGCCAGCCCTGGGCTGTGCGTGCAGTGCACACCCAGTGTACTTGGGAAGGTCTCTGGATTTGAATCCAGCACCTTCCCATGTGGGTCAGCCCCTCTGAACATGATATTCTACTACTGCACCACTGCCCGTTCCCTCATTTCAGACTCTGACTTCCAGAACTGTAAGTGAATAAAATGCTGTTTTAAGCAAGGAATGTCACAGTAATTTTTTACAGCAGCAAAAGGAAGCTAATACTCCACTGGTTGCTATATATCATGAAAAAATATGGATTTCAAATTTTTGGACTCCAAAATAAAGTTATACTTTTATTTCATTTTTCCATGAATTTTTAAAAACATTATTTAATTTTATTTATTATTATTATTTAATTTGATGAGAGAGAGAGAGAGAGAAAGTGAGAAAGCAAGCCACCAGATCTAGTACTCGAACTGCAGTAGACCATGTGGGAGTCCAACACCTTAGCCACCATGCCACCTGCCAGCCTCATTTTTCTATGAACTTTTGAAGTCCCCTCATATATGATATGATCCATTTAAAATTGTTTTTCTTAGGACCAGAGGTTGGTGTAATGGCTATGTCACTGGACTCCCATGTAGTCAACTGTGGTTTGAGTCCTGGACCCAGTGGCTTAAACCCACTCCAGGTGCATGTGTGTGTGTGCCCAAGATCCTGAGAGGAGAATGGAGGAGAAGGGACTGCAGTGTGGCCATCCCCCTGTGGGGTGATTTCTTGCTTTCGGGCTCTCTGTCTCTCTCTGTCTTTCTGGTGAGCACACATGCCCTATAGCAAAAACCTCTCAAAAATAAATAAAATAAAATCATTTTTCTTTATTCATGATAGAGCAGGTACACACTCACATGAGAGAGAGAGGGGCACCCTCCATAGGGTCTCATTACACCATAGTCCCTTCCTGCAGCCCTCCAGTTGGTGAGATCCTGGGAACGTGCGTGTGCGCCTGGAGATTTCGAGTAATGGGGCTGCATATTTGGAACTTGGCGCTGTGCTTGCTGGTAGTCATGGCATTCTTCACAACCCTGTGCTCACAAATGAAAACAAGAAAACCTACAAAGCCAATTTCTCTTCAAATTGTCCTTGACAAAACAGTATGTATGATTAAATTAACTAACCCCTGAGTTCATGTTTTTCAATAGTTTATGCCGTAACGTGGGAAATACACAGAGAGCACTTCCACAGCTCCTCACAGCACAGTGGTTGGCTCAAGGAAAGCCACTGTGTGATGGTGTGAGCTGCGATCTGAACTAGCCACTCTTCTCATGGAACACTATTTTTGTTTGGAGGAATAACTGACAGACAAGCTATGATTATTCAGACTGGGGTGTTTGGCAGACATTTTCTTGAAAATGAAGTAAGCTTGTTACTTCAAGGAAAACAACTGACAGTATTTGTTGCCAATGCTAAAAGTCAAGCTTTGAAGTGAAAATTAGAGTTTTGGAAAATTTGTATCTGCAACTGTGAACTTGACAGCTTTCCAATACTTGAATACATTTGGGATAAGAGTGGTGTCATTAACTAAGGTGGCTTTTAAAAAATATCATATTAATAAAATTTGAATAAGTAAATCAGTGTAATGCTGAAAGTCCCCACCCATCACGCATGAGTGAAAGATTTAGTCAAGGCACAAGATGGACCAATGAAATTTAATTGAACGTAGTACAACAGCCTATTTATTTATTTATTTTTCCTTTTTATTTATTTATCCTCATAATTTTGTTTACATTACATTGAATCACATATAACTTTACAGTGTATTACATTTCTTTTTTCAGAAGAAATACCACTCATACACTACAGAGACATTAAAATCCCCATCATCATCCAATAGCTTTTCATTTTTTTCCCAATTATTATTATTATTATTCCAATTATTTTTTAAATAGTCAATCACTATTTATCATTTTGCTTGTAAAAAGACTTAACCCATCATGAAATACTTCTCAGACCAATGCAGTTGAGAATACTATACATGTCATCATCAACAGGTAATAAACCATATTTGTGTCCTATTAATGTCATGCCTCTCTGTTCTCTTGCTATCTTTTTCTACTCTTCTCTTCTCCCGCCCCATTCCACACTGTCCTATCCTCATTAGCTATTTTCACTGCTTTTATGTCCTCCAATATCTCTATCTCTACCATAGAGTGCAGATAGTTGGTATATATTAAGTGGATACATACAATGTCTTTCTTTCATATTTTGGCTTACTTACTTCACTTAGCAATAGATCCTCCATATCTGACCACTTTCTATCAAATACCAGGGTCTTATTTTCTTTTTCTTTTCTTTTTTTTTTTTTTTTTTTTTTTTTTAGTGGCCCAGTAGTATTCCATAGAGTATATGTGCCACACTTTTTCAATCCATTCATCTGTTTGTGGGCATTTGGGTTGGTTCCATGTCTTGGTGATCATTAGTAATGCTGCAATAAACGTTGATGTGCAAGCGCTTTTCCTAATTTCTCCTGTCCTTTGGGTAGATGCGCAGACGTGGGATTTCTGGGTCAAATGGTAGTTATATTTGTAGATCTTTTAGGAACCTCTATATTGTTCTCTACAGTGGCTGAACTAGTTTACATTCCCACCAACAGTGTAGGAGAGTTCCCTTTTCACCACATCCCCGCCAACACATCACTTTTTATATTTTTAATCTTTGCCATTCTGACAGAGGTTAGGTGGTATCTCATTATAGTTTTAATCTGCATTTCCCTTATGATGAGGGATGTTGAGCATTTCCTCATATTCTTTTTCTTGTTTGTATGTCTTCCTTAGATTTTTGTCCAGCTCATTTTCCCATCTTTTAATTGGGTTAATCACAACAGCCTATTTATGTAGTTTCAGATTCCAAAGTGCAACTACCTTTTAAGAAATACCCCTTCTTGAGTTTTGATGTAGTATCAAAAATATTATTCACATTTATATTAAAAAATATTAAAATGTTTTTCTCTTTTCTACCTGCATACTCTACCTGCATTCCTGTGGTAATCTGGATTTTCTTCATAGCCTTCAACTAAAGATAGAATTTATAACACTAAAAGTAGGAGCAGATGTGAGAATCTAACTGTTCTCTGATAAGTTAGACATGAGGGTTTTGTAAAAACGTTAATCAAGGACCAGCAGATGGTGTAATGGTTACATTCCACACAGTCAACCGCAGTTTGAATCCTGGACCCAGCAGTTTAAAACTCACACCAGGTGCAAGTGTACATGTGCCCAAAATCCCAAGAGGAGACTGGAGGAGAAGGGATTGTAGTGTGGCCATCCTCCCTGAGGGGTGATTTCTTGCTTTCTGTCTCTCTCTGTCTCTCCAGCAAGCTCATTTGCCCTATAGCAAAAAAAAAAAAAAAAAAAAAAAAAAAAAAAATTAATTTAAACAATGGCAGTCATTTTGCTAACTTGTTTTTTGTTTTGGAAACTGATTATTTTTAAATACAACTATGCTATTTATGTAACAGGTAATAGGTTTATTATTATTATTTTAAAGTAATTGATAAATAAGCATCTAAAAATTGTATTGGTTTGAATTTCCAAAATATAATATTGACTGATGAAACACACACAAACAAGAGCACTTTGGGGACTTGAATAGGTTGTAAGTGTGTAAACGGCTCCTAAGACCAAAAATTTGAGAACTGTTATGCTAGACCTTCACCATGGTCACCTTTTTGATCTCTGTGTTCAGAGAGATGAGTTACCCTTATTTTATGCACTACCCCAGGAAGGGTTGCATTTCAGTGAATGATCACATTACAATATTAGTTGAAGTTTTGCAGGGCTGAGGAATTGGGGATTTTGGAAGCTTAATGACTTGCATCATGGAAAACCATGCTGTGAAAGATAATACCAACCAGCTTGTAGGAATGGAATGCCCACTGAGAGGTGTCCTTGGACATGTTAGTCTTTTACCTTGACCTCATAGAACTTGGAACTATCAACATCTTCGGCAGGTGCCAGGCTGGGCCACGTGTAAGTTGTGTACATGGTTCTCCCATCATCTGCGAAGGGTGAATTGGATTTATGGAGTAGCTTCTAATGGGGCTGAATCTTCTTTCTTCTTTTCCAAAGAAAGCCTATTGGTCACTAGCAAGACTGAAGCTAACAGTAGCCAATGAGAGTGTTGGCCCTCACACAGGCATGCCCCTCAGAGCTGCAGGCATCTTCAGACCTCATCTAGCCTCCTCATGGGGTAAGTTTTCATGGCCTGGACCAGATGGACCCCCCTAGGAGATGTGGCTAAAATGTCTTTCTCCCCTGAGCATCTGAAAGCCCCATGCTCACAGGCACCCATCTGTTCCTTTTGAAAACATGTCTCAGCCCTTGGGTTTGGGATGATCTGTGATTTTCACTACAAATGAAATATCTCTGCCCCATTTCTTCTGACACCCAATCCCAATTTCACAGGTGATGGGTTTGCTTAAGACAGACTTAAGTATGATGTTAGCACTTTGGAGTTCTGTGTCAGATAGTGGTGCCTGCATCCTGCCACCCACCCATTGCTCTCTGGCCTTCTGAGTTAAGGGAGCTGTATTAACAAGGGCAAAATCTGGATGGAAAACAGTAAGGAAGGGTTGTGCAGAAATCCATGATAACAAAAGTCAGGACTCCTATGATAAGCAGAGACTGGGCTGGCGGGCTTCAGGGAAGTTACCTGCGTCTCGTTGCTGAATCTCTATTTTGACTTCAAACCAGAGGGAGGAATATTATGATTATAATTCAAGAAAAAGTAAAATCAAGTGCACCAACCAGTGTGAAAGGAAAAATAAAAGAAAGAGACACACAGCTCTTAGGTGCCAAGTAGGAGCTGGCTCAGGCCACCCAATCCTGGATGGTCCAGGTTACTTGGTCAGCAATTGGAGAAGGTGGAAGGTGGATGGAGATAAATAGAAAGGCTCATTCTCTTCCCTGTGGGGAATGGTGCTTGGCCTAGGTCGGGATTGGAAGAAATGAGAATAGCCCCTTTTGGGAAGCATTTCTCAATCTCATCCCTACTGAGTTTGGGGTTGGATAATTCTTTATTGTCAGAGGCTGTTCTACATGGTGGGATGTTTAGGAGCAGTCCCAACCTCTACCCAGTAAGAGCCCACAGAGCCCCTTACCCAAGTTATGACTACCAGAAATGTCTTTGGATGTACCAAATGTTACCTGGGTACAAACACCCTCCATGCCCAGTTGAGGCCCTGCTTTCAGGTCACTGTATGAGCGGGGCCTGAGGCCTGTCTGGAGGACACAGGAAGAGGGGGCAGGCAGCCCTGTGAGTATCCTCCACTCTGGACATCCAGCTTAGAAAGTCATACTCCAATGGAGAAGAGCTTGGGAAATGAGTGGGAAACAGGTTTGATCCACACTACTCCCACAGAAATAAAGCTGTTGTAGTGCCCACCTCTCCCACTTTATATGCAAAGAGAAGCAGAAATTCAACTTCCCTTCAGCGCAGTTCCTATAAGGAAGGAGAAAATGCACATGGCGGAAAATGAAAAGTTCAGTACCATAATGTTTGTTGTACCTGTTGGCAACCCAGGTACTGTTCCAGTCAACACTAAGCTTAGAGGCTCTTCCCTGAAAGTATTTTCTGCCTATGTGAGAGCCCATGTAGTTATCTCTCTTTTTTGAAATCCTTCAACATTTGGTTAGAGATTATCTTGTGTTTTCCAATAATTTTAACAAACCTCTTCCTTCCCCCTTATTTCCACCTCAAAGAAGTAAGGGTGTCAGGTTCCTTGCTGATGTAATACTTGTTTCCATTGAGTATAGAAAATGTGGCAGTTGGTTTACATGCATCCCACCTCATAGCTCACAGTGTGGGATCAGGGATATGGGCTACACTGTGGATTTTAATCTGTGAAAAATCTCGGCAAATGCCTGTTTCTCCATGCTGTAGCAAAAGCTCAGGTTAATAGATATTGGTAAGAGGAAAGCAGATTATTGCACAGATATATTAAAGATTCATCAACAGTGATGAATTACAACCCCTTTACCTCCACTTCATAACTGTGTAACCTTGGGCTAATCACTTTACTCCTATGAACCTTCATTTCGTACTCTGTGAAATATAAGTGTAATAATATGTATATTAGAAAGCTTTTGTGAGGATTAAATATGAAACCTACAGAATAAAGACCAAACCAAGAAAGGGCTCAGGAAGGCGACTAACAGACCTCCTGGGGGTGAGTTTGGGTGGAGTTAGGGAAGATGAGAGGGAGCAGGATGTAGAGAGATAGGTTGCTAGGATATTTTCATTGCCGTGAAACTTCGAGAAGTAAAAATAAAGAAAAATTTTTATGAAGTCATATTTATTATAAAAATATCTATCTTTTGTTTCTTAAAAACATATGTAGGCGGGACCAGCAGTTAGCATAATGGCTATGTCACTGGACTCCCATGTGGTCAACCGCAGTACGTGTCCTGGACCTGGTGGCTTAAACTCATGCCAGGCACGTGTGTGTGCATGCTCAAGATCCCGAGAGGAGAATGGAGAAGGGATTGCAGCATGGCCATCCTCCCTGGGGGATCATTTCTCGCTTTTTTGTCTCTCTGTCTCTCTCTGTCTTCCTGGTAAGCGCACGTGCCCTATAGCAAAAACTTCTCAAAAAAACAAAAACAAAAACAAAAAACCCAAACATTAGTAGGCAATAGCTAGTTTATTCATGTAAGCTTTCAACGTCAGAGTTGTGTCTCCCTCCAATGGCAAATTCTGTAGAAAGATCCATGAGTCTGTGCTTTCATGAATTACATACAAAAAGCAGTTATAGGGAACCAGCAGTTAGCGTAATGGCTGTGTCGCTGGACTCCCACGTAGTCGACCGCGGTTCGCGTCTCGGACCCGGTGTCTTACAACTCACGCTGGGCGCGTGTGCGTGCGTACCTAAGATCCCAAGAGGAGAATGGAGGAGAAGGGATTGCGGCGTGACCATCCCCCCTGGGGGGTGATTTCTCGCTTTCTGTCTCTATGTCTCTCTCTGTCTGTCTGGCGAGTGCACGCGCCCTATAGCGAAAAACCTCTCCCCCCCCCCCCCAAAAAAAAAGCAGTTATAAAAACTCCCCTTGAATTCTCAACAAACATGGGTTTCTTCCATTGCTCTCTGATTGAAGAGTGTGCAGAGTCTGTGAAGAGTCTGCATGACCTTATGACTTTCTAAGTGTGCAGAGGTGTTGGGAAAGCTGGCAGCAATGGGGGGTATGGGGCTGGATAAAACTTGTGATGGGTTTTTAGTGAGAAAACCAGTTTTGTGCTTTTGAGTGCAGATAAAAGACCATCAAGGATAAGCTAGGAGAATGCATGATTCTATCATTTAAAAATGTAAATTCTGGGCCAGCAGATGGTGTAATGTTTGCATTGCTGGACTCCAACGTAGTTGACCACAGTTTGAATCTCAGACCAGTGAGTGAAAATTCATGACAGGCACTAGTGCTTGTGTACCCAAAATACCCAGAGGAGAATGGAAGAGAAGGGATTGCAGCATGGCCATCCCCTCCAGGGGGTGATTTCTCATTTTCTGTCTCTCTGTCTCTCTCTGTATCTCTGTGAGTGCATACACGCTATAGTAAAAAATCTCTCTCTTAAAAAAATGTAAACCCTAAAACAGCTATAGTAGCTATAGTAGAGCCATCCTGCAAGTTGCAAAACAGACTTTGCTGAAGGTGTATAATTATTATATTTGGGACCAGAATTCAAACTGACTCATTACTGAAGTATTTAGAGCTAAACTTTATAAGACGAAACCTTCCTAATGAAGTTGTGGCAGGAATTGGTAGGAAGTATTTTGTTCATCACAGAATTCCAGCTCCCAGAAGAGGAGACTCGGGTGAGCAGTCGGGGTCTGGTGGCTCCCAAAGAAAACCCATGTCTAATAGAGGTGGCCAAGGCAAGAGGAGGGAGTCTGGGCTCGAGTCGAACAGACAGACTCCAGCACATTATGCATTTCTTCTTTTTTCAATAACAGATTTACTGAGGTATTATAGACATGCCATACACTTTGCCATTATTTTATATTGTCAGAAGGAATGTGTACTTACCCAGGAGAGAGACAGAGAGTTCAAAAGCACCCCTCAAAGGGATATGGTTACATCACAATCTTTTCCTCCCCATTTCTCCATCTCATCAGGATTTTGGACATGAAAGTGCACATGCAAATATATGTGTTTTCTAAGCCACTGGAACCAGGATTCAAACCATGGTTGGCCATGTGGTATCTGGTTCCCAATGCACAGTGCCTACTATGATAACACAGGGCTGGGCCCATCAACTTTTCAAAGTGGACTATTTTTAAAAACAGTCTTAAATTCATAGCAAAATTGAGTGGAAGAAATAAGGATTTCTCATACAGCTTCTGTCCACCCTGTGGACACATAGCCTCCCCTGTTACCAGCATCCCCTGCCAGAGGGTGTATTTGTCACAATCGATGAACCGACATGAACATCCTTATCACCCAGAGTCCACAGTTTGTGTTAGGGTTCATTTTTGGTGTTGTACATTCCGTGAGTTTGGACAAATGTGTAATAACAGTATGAACTATTATAATATCCCACAGAGTATTTCCACTGCCCTTGAAGTCCTCCATGCTCAAATTAATTATTTTGAAGTATAGAATCCAATGTGTGTGTGTGTGTTTTAGCATATTCTCATAGTTGTGCAACAATCACTATTATCTAATTCTAGAACCATTTTATTACTCCAAAGAGAAACCTTTTATCCCTAAGCAGTCACTCCCTATTCTATCATCCACACTTCCTTGGCATCCACTAATCTACTTTCTTTATGGATTTGCTTGTTCTGGACTTTTCTTGTACATGAAATCATATGACCTATGGCTTTTTGCGAATGACTTATTTCACTCAGTATACTGTTTTCTTTTTCTTTTTTTTTTTTTTTTTTTGGAGAGGTTTTTGCTATAGGGCGCGTGTGCTCGCCAGACAGACAGAGAGAGACAGAGAGATAGAAAGCAGGAAATCACCCCCCAGGGGGGATGGCCACGCCGCAATCCCTTCTCCTCCATTCTCCTCTCGGGATCTTGGGCACGCACGCACACGTGCCCGGCGTGAGTTTAAGCTGCCGGGTCCGGGACTCGAACCGCGGTCGACTACATGGGAGTCCAGCCATTACGCTAACTGCTGGTCCCAAGTATACTGTTTTTAAGATTCATTCATGCCTCAGTTCTTCATTGTTTTTCAATGTCAAATTGTGTCTGTTGTACAGCTACCACACATTGTGATTATCCATTCATTAATTGTTGGGCTTTTGATTTTTTTTTGGCTATTATGAATAAAGCTACTATAAACATTCATGGAAAGATTTTTGTGGAGAAATTTTCTTTCAATTATCTTAGAGCTATACCTGTAATTGTTGGGTTGTAAGGTCAAGGAACCGCCAAACTGTTCTCTATGGTGGCTACGCCATTTTACGATTCCATCAACCACGTGCAAAGCTCTAAGAGTCTCCATATCTTTGCTCAAACTTATTGGTGGTCTTTTTAATTAATCCATTTACTCTTTTATTTATCAATTAATTACTGAGTACCTATGTGTGCTAGGGACTGGGATAGAACTGTAAGCAAAATTATATAAGGCACTTCCAATGTTATGGCAGACACAGATAATAATTAACTGAAAAAAGAATAATGATACAATGTGATTATGAGAAGAATAACAAAGGGAGAGTGATACATGATGCTGAGAGATTATGTATCAAGAGATTTGACTTTGTTCAGGGATTTAGGGAAGATTTTCCTAAAGGGGCAAAGACTGAGCTGAGATACACAAGGTGTATGAGTTAAGTGGATATTTATGAGTAAAATCATTAATGCATGTATGTTTCAGTTCTTCCTTTGTACCATTGAGTTAATGAGATCCAAATAACAGTGACTGGAGAACTCAATGAAACCTATTATTAGGTGCAGATTAGATCCTTCAACTAGCAAAACTCTGGTTTCTAGGTATAATCTTCTTCCACTCTTCCTCATCAGAAGAGAGGGTCTTTAGACAAATCACGTTAATGCCATGATGAAGACACAGCAATGATGATTACGTTGATGGTGGGTACTGATATTGGCTATTATTTAGAGGGTGAGTCTGTTTCAGGTACCATGCAGAGTAATTTACATCTTTTTCATTCCTTACAATCACACTGTAACAAAAGGAGATTAGCATAGGACTGGAAAAGAAGAGAAAAAGACAAAGGCAATGGGGAAAAACCATTGGGTTGATGTATGAAGGAATTGGGTTTATAGTTGAAGAAATGATTCTAAGGCAACTATTTCTAAGTTCATGTTCAGACAGTACTTGAAATAGGTTCTTGATTTTAGAAAATAAGTATTATATGCAATTTTATTCTTATTTTACTTGGAAGGATATTTTATTTCTTGAATATGATTTGCAATTTCTTTTATTTCAAATTACCTCTCTAGTTTTAAGCTAAATGGTTTAGCTTAATCACACACAACATACCTCCTAGTATAAGGTCCTGGATTTCAAATCCTGCTACAAATTAGCTTCTAGCCCAGGCAATAAATGAATACCTGGAGCAAATCCAAAAGGAAAACCACTTTAATTAGGTTTGGAAGTGTCTCCAGTCAGTTCCAGAGTAGCTGTCTCTGGATTTATGATGCACCTTCCAAACTGTAACTTTTCATAACCAGCTGAAGAGGGAAGCATCCAGAGGAATCAAGTATGATATCTTAAAACCTAGGTATTATCTCTTCAAATAAGTGCCCTTGGAAAATATGGGCAAGACAAATAGAAGGAAAACTGTGCTTACCCTAGCCAAGCCTGTTAGCCTTCGTTGTTGTTTCCATTGACTTGCAAGGGTTCTAGAAGGATTAATACGATCTCACCTTCTTGGGGACATTTCAAAAAGTATAGCCTGACCAGGGAACCAGTAGTTAGCGTAATGGCTATGTCTCTGGACTCCCACGTAGTCGACCGCGGTTCGCGTCCCGGACCCGGCGGCTTAAAACTCACGCTGGGCGCGTGTGCATGCGTGCCCAAGATCCCGAGAGGAGAATAGAGGAGAAGGGATTGTGGCGTGACCATCCCCCCTGGGGGGTGATTTCTCGCTTTCTGTCTCTATGTGTCTCTCTGTCTGTCTGGCGAGCGCACGTGCCCTATAGCAAAAACCTCTCAAAAAAAAAAAAAAAAAAAAGTGTAGCCTGACCCCACTAAGCAGTTACACAACAGTCACATTCACGTTCACATTTATGCCCAAACCATGGTTAATATGGGGCTGACACTGAGACTGGGAGAAGTGAAAGGATGGCCTGAATATCACTGTAAACGTCAGAATCCAGATTCAAACTCAGGTCATCCCAATTCTGTATTTTGAGTCCAAGGAATATACTTGAAAGGAAATGTCAGCAATAAAAACTGTGATCAGTCATTTAATATATAGCATCCCCAGCTATTTTTTTTTTTTTTTTTTTTTTTGGAGAGGTTTTCGCTATAGGGCGCGTGCGCTCGCCAGGCAGACAGAGAGAGACATAGAGACAGAAAGCGAGAAATCACCCCCCAGGGGGGATGGTCACGCCGCAATCCCTTCTCCTCCATTTTCCTCTCGGGATCTTGGGCACGCACGCACATGCGCCCGGCATGAATTTTAAGCCACAGGGTCCGGGACGCGAACCATGGTCGACTACGTGGGAGTCAAGCGACATAGCCATTACGCTAACTGCTGGTTCCCATCCCCAGCTATTGTGAAGTTAGGTCACCTGTCAATTTCTGTTGGGTGCTTTGGTCTGTGTTTTCCCAGCCATAATACATGAGCACGACGCACGGCAAAACCTCTGCAGACAGTACGGCACAGAAGGGAAGGCATGGGGTCTGGAGTTGGAAAAGTAGGACAAGTGCCTGACTTTCCACTTACTGACTTGACTTTTGGATTGAAGACTCTGACCCTCAGTGTCTTCTTCTGATACAGAGAATGAAACACATCTGGAGAAAGAGCAATAGTGAAGGTTAAGAGACAAATTGGCCTAGAAATACAAATCTAGAAATGTAGATTATGAATGGCCATCTACATTCTTAGCACTCTTAAAATCTAAAAGAGCAAATAAATAAATAAGTAAATAAAATCTAAAGGAGCATGATTAAGTCCAGCAAGAGACATCTACAAGGTCGTCTCTGGGAGTTAATTGGAGATGCTGTGCTATGTCAAAAAGTCACAATGACAATTATCCTTGGGCATTTGTTAACTAGCCCAAAGGATTCAAGTAAGCTCTAGAAGCTGAAAAAGGTGAGGAAGTGAATTCTTCCCTGTAGCCTCCAGAAGGAACTCATTTTAGCCCAGTGAGACCCATTTTGGACTTCTTAAGAATAATAAAATACTAAGTTTTAAGCCACCAAGCTTGTGTTGGTTTAACCCACTAAATTTGTGGCAACGTGTTATAGCAACATAAGAAATACAGAGGAGTTAGACCAATATTTTTTCATGACAAATAAACCTACCCAAACACTTCCATAAACATTCAACTAAGTAGGTGCCTCTGTGGAATATGGAGAAACATTTAGAGTTATAATGGACTATGAAGCCAGACTGTGAAGTCACAGTCACACGGCTACGATGTGAAGGTGCTCGAATGCAAAACCAGGCCTTTCTGGTGGTATCCACCCGCCTCCTTAAATATGGCTGGCCTAGAGACTCACTTAAGATTACATAGCTGGCTACCAGCGGAACTAGGATGAAATTGGTTTCTTAGTTTTATACATGTTTCCCCAAAAGCAAATAAAGAGGCCCAGGTGCAACCACAGACTTATCACAGGATGGGGCTACCCAACCTGGTCCTCCTGCCTTCTCTACGTGGCTCATTTCTAAAAGCACCGGAGTGTGGTGCTCATTTGACATTCAGAGCTGGCCTGCCCACACACAGTCCTGTGTAAGTGATTAATTGGCATACGATTGAGCTCAATATGAAATAATCACTAATGAAGTGGTTAATGTTTGCTGAATGTCTTAAGATTGCACTTTGATTCCTTGTCACCACTCCCCGTCTTGGCCAGAGTGCCTGATAGGGAAATGTCTTCTGGTGTAAACAAGAGCTAGGGTTACTCATGGTTCATAGCATACACCATAGAATATCATGTCCTCCCCAGCGCGGAGAGTAAGGTGCAGCACTTGTCAAAATCGTGTTTTAGGTGGAGGAAATGAAACTAAATGTAGATGGCTACCCATTGTTTGTGTAGAATTTCACTCAGTACTTCCAGGTGACTTAATTCCCACCATGTCAAGAGACTGATTTCTTTTTCTAAAACCTGGAAACAGAAGCACAAATGCAGTAGGAAATAGGACTAGAAGCAACGTTGGAAGCTTAGACATAAGGGATTAGTGGGGGAAAAACAAAGTTGTCATTTATTCCCTTGGATAATCAAAAGGCACCTTCCGTCCTGCTTCCACTTGCAAACAGATGCCTTCAAATCCTATATTGTTCAGTACTTCCCAGGTTGGTTGTTCTGCCACACAGATACCCTGTGGTGCTGCCTGCCCCCATCTGTTCATGTGGTGCTGGGGGAGACATGGAGGGTTGCTGGAAACTGTATTAGTACAAGATTCAAAGACTTGGATTATAGCTATGCTATTACTTTGTTTCTACTTTAAATCACATTCACTCTTTTCTAATTACAAGTAGAAATTCAATGTAAAAACATAGACAAACAGGGACCAGTAGATGACATAATGGTTACGTTGCTGGACTCCCATGTAGTTGGCTGTGGTTCGAGTCTCGGACCTGGTGACTTAAAACTCACACTGGGCACGTGTGTGTGCATGCCCCAAAATCCCAAGAAGTGAAGGGGGAGAAGGGATTGTGGCATGGCCATCCCTCCTGGGGGTGATTTCTTGCTTCTTGTCTCTCTGTCTCTCCCTGTCTCTCCGGCAAGCACATGCACCCCATGGCAAAAATTTCTCTTAAAAAAAAAATAGATGAACATAAATGAGACAAAAAAAGCATATGAGAATGATGCTACCTAGTGTTGTACCCTGGTCTTGTCCAGTCTTTTTTTTTTTTTTCCTTATTTATTTATTTATTTTCCTGAATCTTTAAAATCGCTTTTTCTTTTCTTTTCTGTTTATTTGCTTGGTAAATTTCTTTGTTGAAGTAGAACAAATTTACTCTGCATTTCCCCCTCTTTTTTCTTAGCATATGTACTTAATATATTAATCTACTTAATTCATATAAACATATTCTTTCTGGTTCATTAATCGTTGATAGGTGAAACTGATTTACTTTTATTTTTTATTTCTGTTTTTAAATTGACACATAATTGTTTTCATTTATGGAGTAAAATTTTCCTGTTTAGCCTTGGGCAAATCAGTTCCTCTCTCAGATGTCCTTACCCATGAAGGCTGCAAAGTTGAGGGAAATAATGTCAGTTCTGAAGTCAGGGAAACCCAGGCTCAAATTCTGTTTCAGTCATGTATTAATTGTGGCCTTCAGCACGTCACTTAACCTCCCTCACCCTCAAGTACTTCATCAGGGAAATGAAGATAATAATATGCAGCTTGTAGGGCTCTTTAAGAACTGTAAATAATAAATAACACACACTCAGAAAGCAAGCTGGCATGTAGCAGTTTCCAAAAGGAGATAGTTCTACAATGTTTGACCAAGTAATCTCCAGATTTCCTCCTGGTCTATAATTTTAATTTTCAAAACCTTTGACTTCTACTTACAGGGGCCTTATTACTTGCAGTCACTATGCCAAAGATTAGACTTGTATTATCAGATGAAATCTTTATCCTAATTTCAGGAGGTAGGTGCTACCAAAATCCTTGTAAAGAAGCACACCTGAACACAGAGTAGAAAAACAAGCTGCTCCTGTACCCCCCACCTCCAACGAACTGAGTCAAGACTTGAATCTTAGTATTCTGACTCCAGAATACAGTTAATAACAACTCACTGTGTATCTCAGAGTACCTACCAAAGAAGATTTTGACCATTCCCAGCACAAAGCAGTGACCAATGTTTGAGATGACGGTATCTAATTATAGCGATATATCATCACACATTGTATTCATGCACTGGCAGGTCACACTATTCCCACAAATATGTATAACTACTATATGTTAATAAAACGGTAGTAAAGTACCTTAAAATAAAGAGTACTCCAACATTACCACTCTTCAGTTAAGCCATGGTTAATAATATGTGTCCACATTTATTATCACTTTTGCAGAAAAAAAAATGACATAGAGTCCTGCTTCTGCCTTTAGTACAAGTAGAGAAGTTGGTGGCATCTGAATCAATGTGGGCCCCTTACTGGTGTGGGGACATAAAACTCAGTACAACCCATACCAGTACTTTTAACCAAAACTTGTAACTGAGCAGGACTGTCAGAGCTGCGAGGCAGGGGAGAGTCAGATGTGTGATTGACATTCCAATGAGTGGAAAATGAGCTGCTCAAAGCAGGTAAAAATCTGCTTCTCTGAGAGCCAGTCAGGAACATCCAGATATTTGGGGTACTGGCCCAGTATTTGTGCCATTCCTCCATGCTGTAGTTAAGAAAACTGGTTGAGAAAGACATGACTGAGTTCTCTCGCTATCTCCCAATCATTTCTCAGAACATTTGCATTTAACTGAGCTATAATCTGCCACATAGATTGCTGATGACAAGAGCACAAGAAAGAAGATGAGGTCCTTGTACTTAAGAAAAGTTCTGATTTGTAACATTTGTTAAATTCCATGGTTTGAATACTCCTGCCAAAGCCAATTTCAAGCTACAGGTTCTGAACACAGAATTGAGAAGAGATGCGTAGCTGAATGAGTAGGTGCTGCCTCCTGCTCCACACCAGTTCTGGGCCTGGCTTTGTAAACACGCTCTACACTGGGCGTTGTGACCCTCCTTTCCCTCGTGAATGTCTACTCAACCTTCAGACCTTCACACAATTGTCACTTCCTCAGAAGCTTCAACTACATCCTTGTCCCAGATGGGAAGCCTTCTGGGAGTTCGGGGAAGGGGGGGGGGCTTTCCAGTCTCTCCATTACTTCATGAGCTATAAGAAAGCACCTACAGGGAAGAATATTGGCTAGAACTACCCATAAGAACTCATGAACAGGTTCTGGAGATCAGTGTGATGTGCACACAACTTCAAGGCACCCCTTTGAGATGGAACCTTCCTGTCCAAATAACTGCTGGAGAAGGTCCTAGGTCCCAAGGAAACTTTTGTGTTACATTAAACCCAATCTTTCCTTAAGACAACTAAAAAGAGTTAGACCAGCTGATGTAATTCATAAATGCTGAATCTCCTACTGTATGTGGTTATTATTGAATGTGGAAATTATAATGCTCTTATTTTAAGTATTTTAAGGTTCTGATTTCTACCAAAATTTTAGGTGTTGCTTTATCTGAAGGCTTTGGAAATATTGTAACAGCATCCTTGTCTGCTTTCTAGAGGTTGTTGAGATGATTTGGATAAATTAGAAATGACTAACCCCTTAGCCTTGAACAAAATCAGGACAAAGTTAAGTGTTTGAATTTTAAAGTTCACCTACTATTCCCCTACTGGTCTTCCTCATCTCTGCATCTCCCTCCTAATTACCACTCCTGACCAGCTGGGAGTCACCCTGTTAGAAATCAGCTCTTCCTGGGTTATTTCTGGTCTTACCCAAAATAGGAAGAATCCCAGGTCTCCTGAGATTCTCATCTCCAGAGCTTTCCTATCCAAATCTGCAGCCCTGAGACATAGGAGCATTTGTAAGACTTGATGCAGAATGATGGAACTTTTGCCTGCTGATCGAGCAAAAGGGAGCCACCGACTCTTCAGAGGGTCACATATTACCGCTAGTCACCATTGCTAGGGAAACCAGTTTCTCTCCATCTGTCCTAACACCAAAGAGCTTTCTGGTGCCTCTACTTGAGTCTACATGACCTTTATCCGATGGCTTACTGGCACAGTGAAGGGATGTGTGTGATGAATGGCCATTGTTGTCTTCCTCTTTATCTTCATTCTCATGGTCACAGAGATCCCACAATGAGCCAGGTATCGTACTAAACATTAGCCATGCAAGAAATCCTCTAATCTTCACAAGGACCCTACATGTTCATCATTCCCACTTTGTAATCAAGGGCACCAACAGACAGGGTCGGAAAACTACCTGAGATGGCACAGAAAGTACAGAAATCATGTGGCAGAATCACGTCTTAAACCCACATCTGATGATAAGTCCAGAAATTACTAACATCCCATCTAATGGAAATTGATGGAATAATGCAATTTCACTTAGGAAAGAATTATTTTCTGATAAGCAAATCACATAGTTTATATGAGGGGATTTCACAAAACCTCAATGAAAAATGAAGATGAAATTAAAAGTTTACTTTGATAAAAAAAAAAAAGACTCAAACCAAACCAAAACAAACAAAAAAACCAAAAACCAAAAACAATTGAAATCCATGCATAGCTTTTTCCACAATACTTTTTCGTGAACTTTTTGAAGACCTCTTATATTTCTTTGCTGCCGTTGACAAAGCTATTCTTAAGAAACCTTGCTAAATGTCTTCTTGCTCTTGCAGATAGACAGAAGCCTGAGCACACTGGACATGACTAGAGGTTTCTTTAGGGTCAACGACAGATGTGGTATTTAACCCAGGGCCACTTTCCTTGCCACCCCCCTATAAAGACATAATTGGCTCCTTCTCCCATTTCTCTGTAAAGAGCCACGCTGGGCAATAGGTCATATGTAAACAGTGAAAAAATGTTTTTAATAACTTTATTCCCATTGCACATATACATGCCTCAGATCCAACAACAGGAAATATTTGGCTCTTTCATGACTAATTTCAGCAATTTTTACTTTTCTACACATGATTGCATTGTCTCCAAGGCCTTCTGTTTTTTCTCACCGTGCAACGGCTGGTCACCTGCCCCTGGTGCAGGGCAGAGGCCATGGAGGTGGAATTTCCTAAACAGTTTGAGTGACAGATTCTGCCTCAAGGCTACCTTTGTTGTGTGCCCTGGATAAACAGTGCCCGAGGTGCTGAGTGGATTCTGCTTTTAGCATCCTTTGGTACAAGCAGTTTCATTGTGAGTGAGGGCAGCAGGGCTTGTTGGGACCTTCTGGGGACCGGAGGAGAAGGAGAAGGAAGCATCTCAAGATTTGGCTCAGTGAGAGGTTGGATGGCTTTAAAACTGACCTGACAAAGTTCAGACAAGAAGACAGAATACTCTGTCCAAATGTCAGGGGAAGCCTAGCGTAACTCTGGCTTGGGAAGCTGAACCTGGAATATTATAGGTGAATTCCCAAGGAAGGTTGAGTGTACATCTACACCAGGAGGCTCGGACTATATCAAAAAGGAGATAGATCATGTGCGGGGAGGGAAAATCTGGCAAGCATTTGTGTTGTGCCATACTTGTACATATTTTAGTTTAATGTGCGACTGTAGCATCTAATGGATCTGGGTCCTGTTTCTGGACCCTCCTGAGCCTGTCATTTCAGCCAGGACATGGGAGTAAAATGATTGGTTTGGTTGCATCACCTGCTCAGTTCTTTCTTTTGTAGGGAATGGTTGCTCAATCCACTCCCGTCAACTTCATACAATGGGTTCCCTGTGGGAAGGAAGAGTCCAGTTTCCAGATCCAGATGGGTATGGAGCCCAACACAGTGGGTGCCCAGCCCATGGCTGACTTCTCAGTCCTCTCTGATATTGGTGCCTGATGTTTATCTCTGCTCTGAGGGCAGAATGGGCCACTTGGGGGAGGGGCATCAGAAACTCGACCTTCAATGATCTGGGAAGTGTGAGATGAACCACAACAGAGTGTTTAATCTAATTAAAGATGAATTTCCTACTTCTTAAGAGAGCACTCAAAGGTGATTCCTTTCCTCAGATTGAATGGGCCGCTGACATAGATCATGAACTCACCTGCAGGCATGAATAAAGCAAAAACAAGGTGCAGAAGGAAAGGAGGATCCTGGTGCCAGGGAGAATCAGGGTGCCGTTCTTACTATCCTGGTGTATTGACAGGGAGGAGAGGCATGGTCTATCTTATGCCAGCCTTCTGGCAGCCGCCATGGAGGGCTGGCTCACTGGAGCTGGTGGGGAGGACAGTTATCCCCACAACCTACAACCCAGGGAGGGAGGTAAACTGAGGGCCAGATGCTGCATGCTGAACCTGGCACTGTTTGTGTGGAGTGTGAAGGAGAAGTCTACTGAAAGCAGGGAGATTGGAATGGTTCACAAGAGGAGTGCCATGTTCTGAATAAGGCAGTGAGAACCAGGACAGGTGGGTAGAACATCTGTTGAACACCAAGTTTAATAAAAGAGGGATATGCTAGCTTCAGTTCACTGTTTCATCCAAGGACCTACCAAGGGCCAGCTAGTCTGTCTGTCTGTTTATATATATACATACATGTGTACACACACACACACACACACAATACATGCGAGGGGACTTCATACAATTCATGGAAAATGGAATTCAAATATGAGTTTATTTTCATGCAAAAACTTTTGAAATCCATGCATAGTTTTTTTTCATAAACTTTTTGAAGACTCCCTCCTGTGTGCGTGTGTACATGTGTATCTACTAAATGACACAAGTGTTCCTGTGGTCTTAAAAAATAGGGTTGAAGGAATTGGTGAATGGGACATGTAACAAATAAATATTCTCTGCCTGATTTAGAGAATGTAGGGAGGAACTTTCTATGAAGTTAGTCTCAACTGGTCATCTTTTAATACGCTCTAAAGATGGGAATGCTGACTGTGTGTGTGTGTGTGTGTGTGTGTGTGTGTGCACGCACATGTGTGTACATGTGTGCTGGAGATGAGGTTGGAGGATGGCAGCCCCTCACTCATCGTTTCTATCACTAGCTCTGTGCTTGCTGGCCTTTGGCTTTTGAGGTGCCTGTCCCCGGGCCCCTCCACGCCCTGCACCTCTGGGCTAATTCTCAGTTACTTAGGTTTCCAGTCCTGGCGTACCCCATGGGCCTATGCAGAGCCGTCCTTCCCCACTCTGGGACTTTTAAATGTTGCCTCATTTTTATACTCCCAGCATTTGCCAGCAAATTCATTTGGACTCATTTTTAATAAGCTCTTGGGCACTTGGCTCATCCTTAAATATTTTACTTGATTTGTGTTTGAGAGGGCGAAAAAAATCACAAACACACACAAAATGATGGGCCTATATAAAATGACAAATATTTATGGGAATTTTCAAAATGCACCCAATACTTTTAAAGGCCTCTGAGAAAATATTAAATGAAAAACTGTCTGTGCATTGAACAACCTGTGAAATCAAACACTTTTGGTACTCGAACTACACTTCCTCATTGGTATGTATGGGTTTAGACCACTTGGCCTCAGCGGACTTTATAAACAGAGAGAAAGTGGTAATGAAACATCGTTTACATATTAACAATTCTTCCTTGTGGGACAACTGGAAAAAAAAACTGAAAATACTCTCACACACCACATTCTTTCTTTACTCTTTCTTTCTCAGTATGAATTCCCTTCTACAGTTCAATAGACCTGGAGAAATTGATCTACAAAGAGATTTTTAAATCTATAATTTTACCACAGCTGGGAGAATATGAATAGCATAATTGACTAAACACAGTTCTCATCTCTAAGGCTCACCAGGGATACGTCAATATTTCCTGAAAAGAAAGAAAGCAACATTTTTTGAGCACCTACTATGTACTATATATTGAGCTTAGTGCTCTCCTGATCCATCCTCACTTCATCTTCATGATGATGCTGTAGCGACCGTATTATCTCTGTCTCATAGATTAGAGAAGAGCCATTGGGAGATCTGAGCATCTTGCTCAGGCTTATTCAAAAGGTAGGAGAGGCAGAATACAGCAATTCAAAATGATGTGTGCTGCTTGCTTTTGATTCAAGTAGTGGCTGTGGTCTCAGTAAGGGCACTGACAGGTTAGCATCAACTTCATGACTGGTCCCTGGCTTTGTCAGTTTCCGTGAGCCTGACGTTGTGAATAGGAGTTTGGGCTCTGGACTCAGGTGACATCAGTTTGAGTCTTGTCTCTGCTACCAGTTCTATGATCTCAGGCAAGTAATTTAATTTCCGGGTCTCAGTTTACTAAAATGGAAGGTAGATTTTGTTATAGTATTTGCATGCCCAGAGAGTTGTTTTAAGAATTATAGTAGATGTTATTTAGGAAAAAAATACTTTCACTATAGTAGATATTCAACAAATATCAAGCATTTATTTTTCCTGAGTGAGTTACTTCCCAAACCTCTACATTTCAACTTTAAATTGAGGGATTATAGTGGGAATTACTTTACAACACTTATGGTACTTGAACGATTAAATGAAATAATAACATGTATTTTCTCTCTCCCTCTTTTTCTACTTATCTGTTCATATTTATGAATTGCATATGCTTATCATTTTGGAGGCCTTAAATGGTCTGCACCCAGCGCTCTATCTACTTTGACCTGGTGCTTTTTGACTGGTTAGGGCATGTGTTAGTGTCTTAGGGCTTCTGTAACAAATTACCACAAATTAAATGGTATAACATACACACGTTACTCTCTTCTGATCTGAAGTTTGGGTATTTGAAATCTGCCTCACTGGGCTGAAATGGAGGTGTCGGCAACGTCAAGCTTCTCTTGGAGGCTCCAAGATGGGATCTATTTCTCGCATCTTTCTAGCTTCTGGCCATTGTTCCTTAACTCATGGCCATGTCACTCCCAACCGCCTCCGGGTAGCATTGCCTTCTCCTCTCTGTTCAAATCTCTGCCTTCTTGTTATGAGGATCCTTGTGATCACATTAAGCTAACCCCAAAAAATCCAATATAATCTCCCAGTCTTGGGGTTCTTAATCACGTAGGCAAGTCTCTTTTGTTGTGTAAGGTATTGGCATTTCTTGTTCTGTAGACATCTCACGTCAATCTCCACCTCTCACCATGTTGCCCGCTTCTCTGTATCTCTGGCTATCCATTTCTGTTTCTTGTAAGGACACCCTTATTGGGTTTGTAGTTCATCCAGTATGATCTCATCTTAATCCTTACATTTATTATACCTACAAAGACCTGCTTTTCAAATAATGTTTCATTCTGGGATTTTGGATGAGCATAAACTTTTTGAAGGACACTATTTAACCTCTTACAGATGGATATTACAATATTTATGGTATTAAGAAAACACTTAGGTCTGGCCCTGTAGTGTAGTGGTTAAGTGCTGAACATTGAAAGCGGATCCCACATGGCTGACTGAGGTTGGAATCCCTCTCCCAGTAGGTTGCAAAATATGCGAGGCATGTGTGTATGTGCTTGCCCCAGATCCTGATGGGTTGGCTAAATGGAGGAAAAAGGATTAAAGTGTGACTACTTCCCTTTGAAAGGTGCTTTTTTTCTCTCTCTTTGGTGAATACATGTGTCTATTGGCAATTAAAAACAAACACACAGTATGTAAGTACAATACTATCAATATTTGATGCTTGATTTTACCTTTTGTACTTTGAAATAAAAATATTGTTCTTCTTTAATAGATTGAAGAGGATCAATTTATTAATAGACTTCCTATTATTAAATAATACTTTTATGATGGTATTGAGCTCGCCTTCGAGTGTAGTATTATTTAAATACATGGCTGGATTCAATTGATAATATATTATTTAGAATTTTTACATCTATATTCTTAAATGAAATTGAATTTTAGTTTGTCCTTTGGAGTTACAGAGCTGTATTAACTTCTTACAGGAGGATTGTCTACACTTTTTATATGTTCTGGATCAGGCTGTATAGTGTAAAAATTAGTTAATCCTTGAAGATACTTCCCTATTAATCTTCTAGATCCAAGACCATTTTACCTAAGTGATTGTATGATACTCTTTTTTCAATCTATTCAAATAAATAGTTATTGATCTAGGTAGATAAATCAATTTTAATAGCCTCCTAAAAATGTTTCAGCATTTCACTGTGAATTTTCAAATTAATTAATAGAGTTTCATATATATAGTTTTCTATTTTAAACGCTCTGCCTTTGGGGCCAGCAGGTGGCATAGTGGTTGGGGGCACTAACTCCCATGTGCCCAGCTGCAGTTCGAGTCCCAGATGTGGCGGCTGTCTTTCTCTCTCTCTCTCTCTCTCACTCTGCTCCTCTCTGGTGAAATTAAAATAAAGGAATAAATAAAAATAAAAATAAATAAAATGTTAAGTGAAATAATTCTTCTTTTATTTTTTTTTTCTGAGAGGTTTTTGCTATAGGGTGCATGTACTTGCCAGAAAGACAGAGAGAGACAGAGACAAAAAGCAAGAAATCACTCCCCAGGGGGAATGGCCATGCCACAATCCCTTCTCCCCCATCCTCTTGGGATTGTGGGCACATACGCACATGTGCCCGGCAAGAGTTTAAGCCTTTGGACCTGGACTCTAATTGCAGTCAATTACATGGGAGTCCAGCGACATAGTCATTATGCTAACTGCTAGTCCCGTGAAATAATTCTTAAAAAAAAAAAAGAAACAACTCTGCCCTGCTTCTTGTATATTTGCTGTGATTCTATGTTTTCTGTTTTCTATTTTCTCCATTTTGGGGGAATTACTTGACTTCCCAAAGTTTATTTTCTGCCCTGCCACATAAAAAAATCAAGTCTTAGGGAACCAGCAGTTAGCGTAATGGCTATGTCGCTGGACTCCCACGTGGTCGACCACGGTTCATGTTCCGGACCCGGTGGCTTAAAACTCACGCTGGGCGCGTGTGCGTGCATGCCCAAGATCCTGAGAGGAGAATGGAGGAGAGGGGATTGCGGCATGACCATCCCCCCTGGGGGGTGATTTCTCGCTTTCTGTCTCTCTGTCTCTCTCTGTCTGTCTGGCGAGCACACGCGCCCTATAGCGAAAACCTCTCAAAAAAAAAAAAAAAATCAAGTCTTAGACATTTTGATTAGTTGTGTGTTTTATTTGTTTCTCAATGTACTAAGTTATTACTTGTTATATTCTTTTCTCTACTATAATTTCATAGGCTTTTTCTTTTTTGTTTTAAAAGTACTTTATTGGGACTAGCAGTTGGCATAAGGGCTATGTCGCTGGACTCCATGTAGTCGATTGTGGTTTGAGTCCTGGACATGGTGGCTTAAACTCATGCCAGGCACGTGTTTTTCCAAGATCCTGAGAGGAGAACGGAGGAGAAGGGATTGCAGCATGGCCATTCCCCCTGGGGGGTGATTTCTCACTTTCTGTCTCTCTGTCTCTCTCTTTCTAGAGAGTGCATGCGCCCTATAGCAAAAACCTCTCCAAAATAATGTACTTTATTAAAGTATGATTGACATACAGAAGGCTCTATATAATGTATACAACTTGATGAGTGTGAAATAAATGTGAACCCATGAAACCTTACAATAAATGCTATAAACACAGCTATCACCTCCAAGATTCTTCCTGCACATTGATCTATGATTATTGTTTTATTGTGAGATAAGCAAGTAACATAAGATCTCCTCTTGTAGTAATTTTTAAGTACTTTTATTGTAGAATATAGGCACTACATTACATACATATATATATATATATATACACACATATATATATATATGTATATATACACACACACACACACACAGGATATATATATATATATATATATATATATATATATTTAACAGAATATATGGAAAGCTTATAATTTTTTTCATTCATCTCAGATATACTTCACATGTATTTATAAGTGTATAAAACATTTAAAGGTATGAATGTGCTTGCGACATAAGCAGTTAATACCTCCTGGAAGGACTATTTGTCATGTATTGGCATTCTATATGCTATATAACCCCCCTTTACTTACAAGTACAGGTGCAAGTATTCATTTTGATCTTTCTCTGATCCATGAGCTATTTAAAAGTGTGATTAATCAAAATGATGGTAAATTTTGCTTTGATCTTTTGCTCTGTTTGTTTAGTCTCATTGCTTTCTGAGTAAACCATGGTGCTTGGGAACTTGTGTTTTTGGAGATTTATTAATTCATTTTTGTAGATATGCTAGGTATATTTGGGGGGAAAAGGATAAGGCATAGAATTATTATGTAGATTTTTAAATCAATCCTGCATATGAATGAAAACATTCTATATCTTAGTTAAATTTGTGTCTCCCTGATCTTACAAAGCGTGTTATTTTATGCTGTTTCACAGAGTCAGTCATTTGACGACTCATTAGTTAGAGCCTAAACTGATGTGTTTCTAAGTCGGATTTAAGGCTGTGGACAATGCTTTCTATAGAATTCATATCTCCCAGATATTTTTGTCATTTTTTTCTTCTGTTTATAATACTTTTTTATATTATGCATTTTAAACATATTATGTTTCCCATAGCACTGTTTGACTATTATATTAAATTCAGATAATTTCTTTATCTATGCTAAGTGAGACTGCTGCCTTTACTCTTTAATGTATTTTCTTTTTGATTCTACCTTAGCTCCCTGACATCAGATTTCATTCTTCAAGTCCCATTCTCTGTGATTATCTGGTATACATGTGTATTCTGGAGAACGGCTGTCTCCCACACCATTTCCCCAAGTCCTCATGCCCAGTATTTGAAACTTTCTCTGAGAACAAAGAAATGAGAGCAGGGCACAGTTCAACAATGCCTCCGTATTTTACAAGGTGGACTGTTCATTCTGCTGCATTCTTTCCAAATAAGCTGCTTGTGAGATCCCAATGTGTGTCTTCTGAAAGTTGAGGTCTATGTCCTGGATTCTGTGGGTCTGTCCTGTACTGCAGTGCTTTGGTGTGTAAATGACCCAAATGAAAACTCCTACAAGACCGACACAGTGTATAGGCAACCTCTGTGTGCAAACCGACTCTGGTGGCCCTATTTATTTCTTTGAAACATTCTGTATTTTGGAACACATTTTTTGAAAAAAATAAATAATAAGTCATCTCACCTCACTTTCCTTATTCATTCATCAACTTTACTGTGGATCCAACATGGACCCACTAGGAGTTTAGTCCTCAAACGAAAACATGAGTTACACGGATATACTAGGGACGTTTGATCCCCTCATGCTAGGAATAGCCTCTCCCATGGGGAGATAAAACCAGCAAAGCTACAGTTGTAGGTCACTTGTTTGGAAGAATCACACTCTTGGTGGGGAGATGAAGTAGAGCTGGATTCTATGATTTCCACATGTCTTGAAGAAGACAGTAGGGCAAGATGATTTTTGTGATGAGGAACTGCTGGTGAGGAAAGTAATGTGACAGAAAGTGTCATAGCCTTGGGCTAAGAGAAAATCAGCAATTAGCCAGAGAGAGACATGCCCCCCCCCCAAAAAAAAAAAATTGAAGATGGGAAAAATGCTCCTTAATTTTTATACGTATGCAAGGAAAGGGGAAGATGTGGGGAGCGAGCTCCCTTGCCCTGGGTACAGATATGACTGTAATTCATCAACACGTCCTGGCAGAGTGAACGGAGAGGACTGGGAAAGTCCTGAGGTTACATTTTTCTTTTTGAAGAAGGCTGCCAAATTGCTAATTTGGACTCACGTTCTTTTTCTGCAACAGAGCTTTCCCTGACCTCGAAGGAGCTTGAGTGTAGGCAGCTGAGTGTCTTAATGTCTGAGAACTGCCAACTCTGCTTCTCCTCCTATAAACTCTCGAGTGGATTGGTCCATAGGGTTAAATGGCTCATTGCAATTCAGCAAAGTGGGTTTTATGTGCAATTAATGTTTGTTAATTTGGTTAAATGTCAAAGTATACATTTTTTTGGGGAAAAAAAAAGTTCTTGTAATACAACCTCTACCCCCAGCCCCTTTAAATATCAAGGGGTGAGAAGTTATTCTCAAACAAATGCAGAGCCGATCATATTCAGCGTCTGCTTGAAATTGAATGGACAGTACCTAAGTGAAATGTCCCTCTTGGGAGAAGAGACAATAATATGTCAGCACATCTGAGTTCAGAGTCAAACTTCAGGGGACAGTTGAGAAAGCTCTAGAAAGATGTTTTCTTTATTATCTGGTCCCTGGAGAAAAAAAGAAGGATTTGACTCAATCATTGACCTCCTCGTAGTGAGTCCCCATCTTTTCCCTAATTTTTCATTTTTACAATTTTACCACACAATGCATGCACTCACCAGAGAGAGACGGTGAGAGAGAAAATGAGAAATCACACCCCAGGGGGGATGGCCATGCCACAATCCCTTCTCCTCCATTCTCCTCCTGGGATTTTGGGCACGCACATACACGTACTTGGTATGATTGCCAAGCTGCCAGGTCTGGGACTCATACCACAGTGAGCCATGTGTGAGCCCAGTGCCTTAACCACCAAATACCTACTGGTCCCTTTTCCCTAATATTTTAATAATTCTCTTTTATGATTACATTTTACATGGCCTGATTTTTTTTCTTAATCCACGGTATGATCATATCTATATATTCTGATTCTATTTGCTTTGACCCTACAGGTTCAGAGATAATTATTGTATCCCCTTTATAATGGCCATTTTTTAAAAAAAATAAAGTTTATCATACATTTACGGAGAATATACACAGTAAACATAAATAGGCTAAACAAAGCACTTGAATCTTCAACATAGATCTGTTGCGCAAGTAGAAAAAAATAGTTGCCTTTTCAGAATCTACAGAGTAAAAGTAAATTTAAGGGTCTCAGTCTTGGAACGTCTCTTATAGTTTAACTTTTCTTCCCTTAAGCATTCCTTCGATTCTGCTACAGCTCCATGCTGGTTAAGTTGCATGTTATATCCACCCTCCAGCTGGGGCTTAGATGTGACTTCTGGATGTCCCATGTATTTATGATTCCATGTCTCATCTTCTTTCTGAAGTGTCATTCTCTTTGCACTGCCCTTCTCTCTTGTTCCTCCAGGACACAGTGCACTGATTAAGTTCTAGCTTTTTACCACACTGCTAGCTCTCTCTCCTGGATAGAGGGTAGGTCAAGTCCTCGAGCCTCAGTCATGTGTTCTTTCTTCCTTCTGTTGTGCCAGTTGCCTCACACTAATTACCCCCTTTTTATTTTAACCTCATAAAGAAAGACCCCAGAGCCAAAATGTGGATCTAAGGAGTCCTGTTTTACTTTGCTCATTAGGTTGAAGGGACAAAGCCCATCTTGCTGGTTCTTCTACATTGTGAAGGGGCCCCAAAAGCCAGCTCATCATAAAGAACATATATGTTCTTGGTGTGTCCTCTATTTGGACCATTCCTAGACATCCACAGCAATGGCTTGTTTTTGATTCTTGCAGGGCCAATTTCATGGTGTGCAATTGGTCTCACACTCAAAAGGGTCCCACACTCAAAAGGCGCCACATTTGGTTTAATACTCTGCTGTCCACCATCTTAAAAATTCTTAATCATTTTGAACAAAGATTCTACATTTTGATTTTGCATTGAGTTCCACATAGCATGGAGCAAGTCCTAATTCTTGGGTTGACGATTCCTCTTTGTATAGCGTAGCCCTAGCAAATGCATTTGGCTGATAAATGGGAGTTCCCATTTATGTCCTCCTCATCTTGGGAGGGTCAGGGACATATATGTACCTCCCAGGACCTGGGAGAACACATTAATATTCCAAAGTTCAAAGGGAAAAATTAAGTTCCACAAGGATTTACCTTCACGTGCCAAAGAATAGACAATTACATTGAGTAATAAGCTGATAACATTTTTATGAATGGGTGGAAGCTAAGTCCAAGGTGCTTTTCAGTTCTGTGGAAATCAGTACTGGCATGCCTGGGAAGCTCTCTGAATTTTGAAGTCCTGTAATTATTGAAGGGGACTTCATCTTAGGCTTGCTATAGAGTCTTATGTTTTACTTTACTTATGCAACCATTAGCTTTTCTTTGTTTGTTCTATCAGTATCTTCCTAAACTTTGTAGAAGTGACCTGTGAATTTCATGCAAAGATTACACCATTTGCTTTTCATCCTGGCATACTCTGTCCTGAAGTTAGGTGATGGTAATCCAACAGGAAATGTCTTGTTTGCATTTGTCCTGTACCTCTGTCCCAGGTTCAATTAGATTTCCATCACCTCCTGGAAACAAGCAAACAAACAAATGAGGCAAACTCTGTTAAGAATTCAAGACACATTTTAATCTGCCTACAATTTGTTTTTCAATAGAAATTTCTAACTTCTGGGCTTGGGAGAACATTTTACCAGGCTTGGAGAAAATAAGTTACATATTTCCTGGGAAATGTGAACTTGCAAATGTGACCGGTTGGTCTTTACTTAACAATGAGCAGACAAGTTGGTAAAGAGAATGGACCAGCTGGCTTTCCATCCTGAAGGCATAATCCATGATTTCTCTCTTTCTGTGACTCTGCCTTTGATTTCCATTTGTGTGTGATGAGATTTTAATTGGGTTGATGAAGGAAAGAGGGGAAATGATCCCCCTCCAGCAGAATGCTCCACTGTAGTATTCCTGTGTAGTAGGTAAAATTCTGGGCAGAATTGTGTTTATTTATTTCCTGGGTTTTGCCCAGTGTTTGACTTGGCAGAGGAGAAGTTCCTTTTTAGAAATGCCATGCTGGTTTAGACTCACTGTCTATCCTACCCAGATTTCTCTTTTCAAGAACTGGGACTGTGGCATTGTGGGGATAGGAAATAAGGATTCAAGTCTCAACCCTGTGAGTAGCTGTCAAATTTTCTGAGTCTCATTTTCACCATCCTCAAGAAGGGGTGGGATGAAGTTTATGCATCTGAGGGAGGACTGTGATGGCAATAGGCTATAGTCTATGAACAGTCTCTAAGCTGTTCAAATTGTATTTAATTGAAACAGAGCAGAGGTAGAGCTAGCTCAGTGTTGGTGCACTTATTATTATTAAACATCTTTCTAACACTAATTTGGAAACTAGTGTTGTTCAATAGTTTTTCTCCACTTGCCCACCCATTTCCCTGTGAATTTTCTAAGGGATATACATACAAATCCAACAGGTTACCGTAACTGATATTTGTACCCTCAGTGCAGGGAAATATGGTGAGTTGGAGCATGCTGAAATCCTTTCAACTAATATGATCAGGCTTAAATATGTCCTGAACCATGTAACATCCCCACCAGCACTAGGAGAAGGTTAACAGAGGACAAAAAGGAATCTGTTAACTCCAGCCTGCAGTTGGATAGAGGTTCTGCATTTGCTTGACAAATAGATAGGAAAGGGGAAGATGGTACCAGTCAGCCTTCAGTAGGGGGACCCAGCCTGGTTCTACATGAAAGACAGAAGAGAGAAAGAGAAGCAGAGGCAAAACAAGAAGAGAGAATAGCTCACAAAACGGGGCACTCGAGTGCACAGTGACCCTACCCACACACATACACACACACCCACACAACTCAGTCAAATACTGGCCCAGATTCTGGCTAATCCTTAGCGAAACTTTCTTCTGGGGAAAAGGGACAGGTCAGAGAGGAGGGTTAGAAGACCAGAACTTCATCCTCCCCAGCCCTTCAGAGACCACTCTTTATAGATTTTATTTGATATTTCTAGAGGGAAGCTCAGATGTTTATCTTCATGGGAGAATTCTGTAGCAGGTTACACTCTTTGGGGGTCTTTCTTTCCCCTCCCGAATAAGAAAGGGACATATTTTAGGCTTTCATGGAATTTCAAACTCAGATTCCAAGAAGAAAATTCCATTTGTTCATATAATAAATAATAGAGCATTTGGACCTGGCAACCACTAGGCAGAGCTGCAGAAGATATATAATACAATTAGCCCTGGCTGGGAGTTGCCAGCTGACAATGAGGCCAGATTTATGTGTTTGCTTTTTCCATAAGTACAATTTTATTTGATAAGTGCAGTCCAAAGATATAAAGAATTAATCCAGGGTCTGCATTGTGGGGTATTTCCTCTGTAATATTAAAATAAATATTACCCCTCTATCCAATTACATAAAATTATGTTAATATTATCTTCTTTGTTGTTGTTGTCTGTCTGTTTCATCTCTGTAGCCAAAGAGTTTATTAAAAGCAGTGCCTGGCTTCCTTTCAGAGAGAGGTAAATTTTTTTTTTTTAATCATCCTAGTCAGACAAGTGTAATTATTTCTTTTTAAACGAAATATTCCCAACTAGGGTGGAGGGTCTGGTGACCACCAGGGCTGGTTTTCAAGAGGTGGTCTTTGTTCCAAACTCTCCTAACTTCTAGATCCTTTCTTATGACAAATCTGAACTTTTGGGAATGGCATAGTCATACTCTGCTTTGAATGTGATGTAGAGCTCAGGAGATAAAGAAGTAGCTGTGAGCATTTGATCAATTTGAAGGATTCGATAGGTAACAAACTTTTAAAAGTAGATGTTGCAGTGTGGGGGCCAGATTTAGGAGAAGGGACTGTGGCATGGCCACCCCCTGGTGGGGGTTATGTCACACTTTCTCTCTCTCCTTTCCTCTTTATCTCTCTCCAGTGAACACACACATGCTATAGAAAACAAAGAAACAAAAATTAAAACATCGAAGAGGCTTGCAAATGCTGGTTAACCAGATTAGAGTTTTGAACTTGACTTAAAAACTTGGTCCAGCTCCTAACTTCTGCTTCCAGGGAGGGGAAGAGTGAGGAGAAAGTAGGATTTAATGCCGTATGTGGTGTCTCAAATGTATATATTAAGCCCTTGCAAACATGCTTTGGGGAAGTGTAACGAGTCATTTCAGAGATGAGAAGACCAAGAGAACAAGAACTGCATAGCTTGAAGGGAGTGGAGGCAGGTTTCTATCCCACGAGGATGTTCCTTTTCTTCCTGGAATCAGTGAGCTGGGTATCCAGAAAACATGTTTGAGGGACTCTTCAAAAGTTGATGGAAAATGCATTTTATGAAAAAAAAAAAAAACAACTTAATTTCAAGTTTTTTCTTTTTTTAATTTTGCATCAGAATAAATTTACACTTTAATCCCATTTTTCTACAGCATGGAGTTCCTTGAAGGCAGTAACTCAATAATTTTTCCTGAAGATCCTCTGAACATACTTAGCTCTTTTATGAATGAGATACCTAATTTACGGAGGGGGTAACTGATTGGTGAAAACCAAGCCCAGCCGTGTCTAACACTAACTCTGTTTAGTACGAGGAGGTTTGACCAAGCTGTTCGTGTCTTAGGTTTCTTACCCAAACAAACTGAACACAGCCACCCAGTGTGAGAGGTAGTGATCGTCACGGACAGTTGTGCAGGTTGTGCACAACACAACGTCAAGGGTCACACTGATATGATCATCCCTGTGATGGATCTGGTTCATGGCTCACCCTGTATGGCTGACTCAATGGGTTGGCGAGGTCAGGCCACAGTCTGAAAGCTGTTGTTCAAAATGGCCCCAAATGCACAAGCCCCAGATACACCCGCAGAAAACACAGAGCTCTTCCCTGCTTTCAGCAAAGATATGCCTCGATGCCCCCATCCCCCAGCCCTGTGCTGCTCCCATTGTGCTACTCCTGGTGCAGGTCACTGGGCAGAAACAAAGCACAACGAGCTTGTGATACACCCTTTGTTGGCCCTTTAATCTCTGGCTCACTGTGCTTTTCTGAAATGTGAAAGTAGATTACGGGCTGTGAACCACTATAGAACTCCGTTAGGTAATGATTAAAATGTGGCAAATGCTGCCAACGATAATAAAGGAAGAATGAGGTCATAGGAAAACTCACTCACGTTTTAGCTACTTGTTGTTTCAGAAGATCCAGATTCCCCAAGAAGAATAAAACAGGCATTTGTTCTTATTGATATCTTGATTGCCCTCTCTTAGTAAAACAGTGCAGCACTGGCACTCCATAAATGCTGACAAATGAAAGAAGAGACAAAAAAAAGGGGGGGGGGCGGTGAAGTGATTCCGAAAGCAAGTTTATGGGGAGAGCAGACTAGGAACCTTCTGCCTGGATGTAATAGTTTTGCAGTGGGAGTCAGGTGTAGGTTGTACAATGGTATTTCTTCTGCAGTGAATTAGTTTTCATGGAAACCAGTGTTTATTGAGCCCAAGGATGTGTCAAGTGCTGTGTTACCTCACAGTGTAAGTACTTTCATCTCCACTTGACAGGCTAACTGGCTTTCAGTCCATACTTGCAAGTGACAGATTCGCAATTTGAACACAGACCTTCATGACTCCAGAAACTATGCTTTTCTGCCATATTTGCTTTTTTATTATTTTTAAAATATTTTATACATCCAATCAGTGTATATTATTACAGCTTGCAAAATGAATTTTCCCAGGGGACCAGCAGTTAGCGTAATGGCTATGTCGCTGGACTCCCACATAGTAGACCGCGGTTCGAGTCCCGGACCCGGCGGCTTAAACTCACGCCGGGCGCGTGTGCGTGCGTGCCCAAGATCCCGAGAGGAGAATGGAGGAGAAGGGATTGCGGCGTGGCCATCCCCCCTGGGGGGTGATTTCCTGCTTTCTATCTCTCTGTCTCTCTCTGTCTGTCTGGTGAGCGCACGTGCCCTATAGCAAAAACCTCTCCAAAAAAAGAAAAAAAAAAAAAAAAAAAAGAATTTTCCCAGCATGAATACACTACATATTAGTTCACTTAAAGATATTATTATGGGGAGCAGCAGTTAGCGTAATGGCTATGTCGCTGGACTCCCACGTAGTAGACCGTGGTTCGAGTCCCGGACCCGGTGGCTTAAACTCACGCTGGGCGCGTGTGCGTGCGTGCCCAGGATCCTGAGAGGAGAATGGAGGAGAAGGGATTGCGGCGTGGCCATCCCCCCTGGGGGGTGATTTCCTGCTTTCTATCTCTCTGTCTCTCTCTGTCTGTCTGGCAAGCGCACGCGCCCTATAGCAAAAACCTCTCCAAAAAAAGAAAAAGAAAAAAAAAAAAAAGATATTATTATGTACATTGTCATTAAAAGATAATTTTCCAATTTTGTGTCCCTGAAATGTTTTGGTTCTTTCTTTACCCCCTTGACTCCCTCTCGTATTTGTTAAGACAAGCAAAAGCAACTTAAATTTATATAGAGATACTTAAACTTTCTTTTTGAACTCACGAGCTTTTTGGGTGTTAGAGATTTTACCTTTGTATCTATTGTTAGGTTCTTGTCTTTTCTGAGAAATCCTTTCTTCCCCACACACCTGGGGAGTGTTGGCCAGCAGAACAGAACACAGAACTATGGGTCTTGCTATGTGGCTGGCTCTGGGCTGGATTTTGTTCCAGCTTCGGAGTCCCGCTGCTGCCTGGAAGCTCTTCCTCGACAGAGGCCTGAGTTGATGGCTGAGAAGGACTGTTGACAGATTGGTGTGTGCAAGTGGGAAGATCACAATAAAAACGCTTTGAAAGAATGAAAACAAAGAGGGAGGAAGAAAATAAGGGAATGAGTAAGGAAGGGAGGAGCGGAAAGAAGGGCGAAGGAAGGAAAGAAGCGACAGCAAGAGGAAACCTTTCTGAGTTGATCACTGAATTACTCGATTCCTCTTTTCCTTCAGTGATCTGTGGTGGAAAACACGGGGACCACTAAGACTTAGAGAAATGAGATAGGAAAAGGAGAATCATCTCTTGGCCTTATCATACGAGGCCACTGGATAGCGAGGTGGGTCCCAAAGTGCTGCCTGTATTTTGTTGATGTGGTTAATTTTAACTCTTGGAAGTCTGAGGGTAGGCCTGAGAAGGCAGGTGGTTGTGGGGAAAAAGGAGGAAAGGCAGGGCATGCAGGCGGAGGGAGAGCAGACTCTGCAAGTGCCAGTCTCAGTCAGTCTTGTAGCCCATCATCTTAGTGTCACACTAAGTGTCTGGGCCTGGCACTGCCCCTGTGGCCCACATCATCCCTAATCTGGGATGCTGTTGTTGTTGGGGGCAGTTTACAATCCCCTCTCCCTTCTCCTGCTGATGTGCAGAATATTAGCCCTCCATGCCCATCTCTCTCACTGCCCTACAGACCTCCTGGCCTCTGAGGCTGTACGTCATAGAGGGCCCCATGCTGGGTGGACAAATGGGGAACATTTCAAGGATAAGCGAGTGCTCCTTTTCCATCACTGCTAAAAGAAGCAAGGCCCTGGCACGGTCAATTTTCAGTGATATTTATTTATTCAACAGTAAATTTTAGGATTAAAGGCAATCGAAAGGAAGTTGCCAGTGGTGTGCGTGGGCCTCTCAGTGATGCTGCATGTACCCAGCGCTGTCAGGGAGCCTGGGAGGCGTCTCAGTATCCTGTGCTCCACATTGGAAGCATCTTATGCTTATGGTTTATTTCTTCAAACCGTGTTTTAAAGGTATCTCCCAGAGTCCTTTTAATTCTTAGCCACATGGTGACATCTTCTAGTATTTTTACCGTGTGTTCTTCATCCTGAGTTCTTCTTAAGGGTTTCAGAGCAGCATGCGCATGTGCTGTGTATTCAAAGTCCCTGTTGTAGCCAGGATCCTCTAGAGGCTACCTCCCAATGGCTCCTGCAAAGCTGACTCTGTGTCTCTTGCTTGTTGGGTAGAAGCTGGATGGGTTACCTTTAGAACTATCTCTTTTCCCTCCAGTTGGGGAGTTGGAGGTGAGGGGAAGAAAAGAAAACCCTATAGTTGTCTGCTGTGAAATTCTGTCTCCAATAACCCAGTGTGTCTAAAGCCTTTATAACTCTTGGGTACTCTTAGGGAGCTTCTAGAAGAAACTAGCTGGTTTTGTGTAGTTGGGAAAGCAATGGGTTTAAAGTTTATATGCTTGCTAGGAACGTTAAACCTCACACAGGATCTGTGTCCAAGGACAGCAGGGTCACATCCTCTTCTGTGATTGGATGACCTTGTTCCTACGTACATTTGGATGAGCTTGGTGTGGTAGCTGAAAGACCACAGCGCATGCATGGCTATTCCTCCCGTAGAGACATGGAGTCCTGCATCCCTGCTCTTGGGTCTTAGTGGCCTGTGACTTGTTCAACCAGTAGAAGATGACACAGTGATGTTCAGGGGCATCCAGCATCATGCTCTGCAAACTTTGCATCTTCAGACTAGGCCTCTTAAAATACTCACTCTAGACATGTTTGCTCTGGGAACCAAATGGCTGAGCTCCAAGGAGAAACCAGATGCAGATGGTCTGCTCTACAGCCCCAGACAGACTCCGAGTCAGCAGGCAAATGCAGTGGCCAGCCCTCCCGGCCCAGGCTCTGGGCCTTGGAGTGAAGATGCCACCTCGGAAACAACTCTAGAGCTCATTGCCTGGTGGGTATCACTCCAGATCAGAGATGAACCTCCCAGCTAAACCCAGTCTGAATTCTTTTTCCACAAGACTGTGAACAAGAGAAACTAGCCTTTTATTTAAAGCCACTAAGTTTTGGGGGCAGTTTGGTCTGTAGCATTAGGTAACTAAGACACTTGGTGAACAGAAATGGCAGTCTTGGGGAGCCCAGACTCAGAGTCAACACATCTAATCATAGGAGAAAGGAAGTAAAGGACTCTGCTATGTGTTTATTATTTCTTTTTTAAAAAATTATTTATTATTATCATTTTTTAATTTGACCAGAGAGAGAGAGAAAGAGAGACGAAGGGAAAATGAGAAAGCAAGTCACCAGGTCCAAAAATCAAACTGCGATCAGCCATGTGGGAACCCAGTGCCTTAACCACCATGCCACCTGCTGGCCCCACGTGTTTGCTGCTTCTATGTCACCTCTTCATTTCTTACTATACATCCAACCCAATTAACTATTTTACCTAGAATTGTGGGGGTTTTTTTGCTTTTCTTTTTAAAGAATTTATTTATTTATATTATTTTAATTTGCTATAGGACATATGTGCTCACCAGAGAGAGAGAGAGACAGAGAATGAGAGAAAGAGTCAGAAAGCAAGCTGCCAGGTCCAGAACTTGAACCACCTTTGGCCATGCAGGAGTCCAGTACATTAACTACCATGCCACCTGCTGGCCCCTGTTTCTTGCTTTCAAGTGGCCTTGTAAAATGCAGAAGCAGAGATTTTTAGGTGTGGAGTACTTGCTTTCAGAGGTGAGTGTTCACTGAGTTTTACAAGACAAATCCTTGCCCTCACTAGACAGAGAGAGAAAGTGGTTCTAGCTTTGGAGAATTGCAGGCTCTGCTAAATGGGAAGATGGGTTTATTTCCCAGATCCAGCGCTATCCTCTGTAGCAGCTTCCTGTAGTCTCATATTGAAGAGAATTCTCAGGCTCACCCTCAGCTCTGTGAGGAAGAATGAACAGTTATTGGTGATGTCTGACATAGTTAGGACTCACTTGTGTGATGGGTGATGTCTGACATAGTTAGGAGTCCCTTATGCAACAAATTGAGATCAGGACTCTACCAGTGATGGCTGAGACTGTGGCAAACTTAGATACTCATTGAGCTACTGAACTCGCAAAGAGGATCATCAACCTTGGAAAGCTCCTGAAAAAGTTTCAGGAAACTATTGCCGTGAAGCTTAAGAGCAAGCCCGAGGAGCATTTGACTTGTCTGCTTAAATACACTTGGCTATCTAAATCAGTGAGTTTGGTAGTGTGTAAACTGTTTGGATCAGAAAAAAATTATAAAGTATTACACTTGTCATGGAAGTTTATACTAGACCATAACCAAACACACATACTCATCCCTGACAATGGGGGCCGTAGTGGGGTGTACATGGAGTATAAAATGAGAAACCTGGGGTATTAGTTTGCTCAGTCTATTCTAACAAAGTACCACAGATTGGTACTAGCTTAAACATGGAATTCGATTTCTAATAGTTCTGGAAGCTGGAAGTATAAGGTCAAGGTGCCAGCAGGTCTGTTTCTTCTGAGGCCTTTCTCTTCCTAACTGTTTTCATGGCTTCAAGCAGCGGTAGTGGATCATCTTGTGCCATTCAACTTCAGCTATAGATCTGGAAGGTGTGAGCAGGTCTGAGATCAGGAATCCAATGAGGTTGACAGAGACACAGAAGGTCAGCAAATACTTATAGTTGGAGGCTGAAGGTCGATGGGATTTAGCATGCTTTTTCCATGTTGCTTTCTTACTGTAAAATGAATCATACAGAAAGCCCCAAATATGCTTTGCTGTGCTCTATCTTCTTTAGTAATTTCAGAATTTGATTCCAATGACTTCTCATCAACACTCCCATTTATGGCTGTGAAGAAAGGCCTTATCAAAAGCTCAAAACTATTATCTTGGGGAGGTCCGTGAGAAGAAAAACAATGTCTTATCAACTGGGAGCCAAGTTAATGTTTCTCCATTTATTTTAGGCCTTAGAGGGAGGATCCGAGGGCTAAAGGGATGCATGAGTCATGAGAAGACCTTAGTTCATTGCACTGGCACATTTCAGAGGAGACCTGCCTTCGTTCTAGGACTAAAGAGGCCTCTGCTTTGGGAATGACTTTAAGGGAAGAACCAGCCAGGGGGCTCTGTTTAGGGGGTTGTGGAACATTAGAAGATGTCATAAACTCATTATCATACCAAATATGAATGCCAACATCTCAGAGAGCCTATGGTGAACTGATTATATATATATGTATACATATTTAATGTGGGCTCTGAAGTCAGCCCGTTTTAGGAGGAAATCATGGCTCCATGAAAAATAAATGGTTAAGGTCCGGTAAATTTCTTCAGGCCTAAGTTCTTCACCCACTATTAGAGGGGATATAAACGGGGTGCTTGACCTAAAGTCCATTTTATATTAAGAGGTCAGTAATGGACAGCTAATCTTTATCACCATCACTATATTATCATTACCCCCATCCTCAACACCATCATAACCGTCATCATCATCACCACCATTATCACCATCCTCAACACCATTATTATTATCATCACCATCACCATCATTACCACCACCTTCACCACTATCACTATTCACCATTACCACCATCATCAATGCCACCATCATCACCATTAGACCGGATTATGCTTATGTTAAAGAAAGTTGAATGAGTCAAGATTCAGTGTTACTTGGTTTGCTTAGGCTAATACCCAGCTTTATGTAACATTGTTGCTTCTTTGAGAGAGAAAGTTATTCCCTTTTAAGCTTCTTTTCAATCTTCCTAGGTATCTGAAGGAGAATGTCACCATTTGGTGCTAAAAGGGTTTTTTTTTTTTTTTTTGGAGAGGTTTTTGCTATAGGGCGCGTGCGCTCGCCAGACAGACAGAGAGAGACAGAGAGATAGAAAGCAGGAAATCACCCCCCAGGGGGGATGGCCACGCCGCAATCCCTTCTCCTCCATTCTCCTCTCGGGATCCTGGGCACGCACGCACACGCGCCCGGCGTGAGTTTAAGCCGCCAGGTCCGGGACTCGAACCACGGTCGACTACGTGGGAGTCCAGCGACATAGCCATTACGCTAACTGCTGGTCCGAACTAAAAGGGTTTTAATGTTTCTCTAACATTTGTTAATAAAGAGAAGGCAGGCCAAAGGCTCAAAATTCTACAAAGAAGATGGTATATAGCAGAATTAACAACACTGCATTTATCGTAGCTTCTTTACATTTTCTTATAATGTATAGCAACTAACAACAGTTTTACACTCAAAATGGGGATTAAAGTTTTTAAACAATATAATTAAGGGGAAGGGTAAAATAATGAAATGAAAAATAAGTAAAAAATAGTACAGAATATACATGGATATGACAAACATGATCATGATGCTACAACTATACAACTGTATATAACTGTAGAGTTTTGCCTCCCCAAACCAAATGAATCTTGGCTCTAGGCTCAAAACTGTAGTACTTTAAAAACAAACAAACAAACAAACAAACAAAAAAAACTGTAGTACTTTTCTATCTTTCTCTACTGGGAGACTTCAAAAAGTTCATGAAAAATGGAATTAAAGTAAATGTTTATTTGAGGGCAAAAATGTTTGTAATTCATGTATAGTTTTTATGATATACATTTTTTAATGAACTCAAAGACCTCTGTATTTCTGTTTCTCCCAAAGAAGCCCAGCACTGTCAGTGACATCCTATTAGTAGCATGAAATTAGCCATGGTGGGAGTATTTACACCAGGATATCCAAAAATTCCACAATCAGGATTTTTTTTTTCCTAACTGCTAACCATTTACCAGCACACCACTCTGCTGGGCAAAACCTACTGAGTCGGAAACTCTGAAAGGAGAGCCCCAGAATCCCTGCTTGTTAAGCCCCCACCCAGGTGATTCTGCTGCTCTGTTTACATTTTTAAACCCCTGTCTGAGTCTTAGAAATGCTCAGGACCTGCAACTTTTGCTTTCTGGGAACCACTTTCCACGTTTCACCCAGCCCCA
Source organism: Tupaia tana (assembly GCA_026018925.1). Taxonomy (NCBI): domain Eukaryota; kingdom Metazoa; phylum Chordata; class Mammalia; order Scandentia; family Tupaiidae; genus Tupaia; species Tupaia tana. The sequence goes on from JAKSZU010000018.1 coordinate 7,731,028, forward strand.
GGCCCCTAGGCCTATGAAAGTTCAGCTCTCAGGAGAGAAAACGCTGCCAAGGCTTCTCTACCCAATGAAGCTGAAAGACTCTGGGCAGGGAGGGAGAACACTCTCATTTAAACACAAATAGCTGAAATAATTGCTGAGCAAATCTAGAAAATGACTGGCTAAGTAAATTGCTTTTTTGTGTCAAGTTTCTTTGATTTGCCCCTGGGGGCAGGGTGAAGGGGTGACTCCTCCAGAGGCCCAGAAGGATGCAGTTGACTCCCTGGCTCGGCCCCCTGAGCTTCACAGGCATTTCCTAGGGCTCCAGGTCAGCTCTGCTCTCCCTTCAGGGCAGCTGGGCTTCCTGTGGAGAGTCTGGGAGGACGGAGGGGTTACTGCCAGACTGAAATATCCACCTGGACTGTCATTGTGTTGGATTCCCAAAGCCATGTATCATGGTTGGTATGAGATTCAGATTGGTATGTGGCCCCTGAAACGGTGTACTAATCGTTCTGCAAAAAGTCAAAGGGGCATCACATTACTGAGTATCTAGTATGTGTTGTTTATTGTGCTAAGGTAATTTTCATTCAGAACTAATAGCAACTTTACATGGGAAGGGCATGTGAGGTACTATTTCAAGCCCCTCTCCATACAACGACTTCTTTAGAAGGTATGACAACTCTGTGAGGTATAAATTCTCCTCCTCCACCGAGAGACCAGAGTTAGGTCACTTGCTGAAGGTCACAGAGCTGGGATTCCATTGTAGCCAGCCACCCCCGCAGTGCTCGAACTCTAAATCACACACAGCTTAATCACCTCTCACATGCAGGGCCGCACATTCTCTCTCTCTTTTTAACGGATTATTTTTATTTATTTTATTATTATTTTTTAAGTTGCTATTAGGCACATTCTCTTTAAAATCCTGTGAACTAGGTAACACTTGTGGTTGTGCGGCAGAGGAAAGTAACCTTCAAAGAAGTGAAAGGGACTTGCCCAGAGAATGAAGAGAAGAGCCAGAAGGAAACAAAATTAAAAAGCTGAAATGACCCAGAATCTGAGGACAGTCTCCTGTTTTGTGTCGAGCTTTGCTGCCTCATCCTCATTGGAGGGAACATCCTGGAAGCTTTGGACCGGTGCTGGTACCACAGAGGCTAAAGTACCTCTCCCCTCTGTCACATTCTAGTTTTGTGTCCCTGCCAAGTCTAAGACTCTGTTCCCTTCCTGTAAAGTGGCCGTTATGATATATTAGCACAGGATACCTCTGTGAACATTTAATTTACACAACTCCACTAGCAAAATTCCCAACCAAACAGAAAAACAAAAGCAAAAATATTTTTTCAACCCAAAGTTGGATGTTTTTTGTGTTTGTTGTCCTGAAGATTTTAAGAAAAATCTCTCAAAGTCTGCTTGTCCGCTCAGTTGGTCCTGAGATAAGCCCGAGACCTGACTGGGGATTTCTTCCTGGCTCTTATCCCACAGGCAAACATTAACTTGAGAGAGGGGCTGATTGATGGCAGGGTAGGGAGGGCCTCACCCGCCATCCTCTCGAGAGGCTGACTGGACCAGAGCAAATTCTGGTCAAGCCTCCTGGGCTGGGGGGAGGGATGTATGGGTTGGTTTTACCTCCTGGGGGACCTCCAGGATTTGTCACCACTGGGCTCGACCTTGGGGTTGGCCCAGTTGCCCTTCACACAGTGACAGGCTCAATGTGGACCCAGCTGGGAATCATTGGATGGCAGGGTGATCCCCTCAGACCCAGAGTAAACGCCCCTTTCCTGTCTAGTGGTTGGAAGCCGGCATGAAGGCTGCCTTGTCTCCTGCCAGACTGTGTCGACATATTAGCTTCAGTCTGTGGTCCTAGAATGTCAGCAGTTGTAATGCCATGCAAGCGGTGTAATGCAAGAAGCTTCCCCGGGGCTTCTCATTCTTACTGTTGCTTTTAAATTCTCTAGAATATTACAATACTTGATGATTGAGAACAATTTAGAAAATCCTAACAAACTAAAGAAAATAATGTCACTAATCTTACTTTGCATAATCATAAGGTGTAGTGTGATCTTCCTTTTTTCTTAGTTGCTGGAGGGTGAGAAAAAAGGAGAGAAGCCCTCAGTGAGGCACAGTCATGCTCAATCTTTTTTCCTCCATTTCTTCTTCCTGAAAGGATTTTGAACACAGATGCACATGTGCATAGTGTTTTTCAAGCCACCAGGGGCCAGGATTTTTTTTTTTTTTTTTAAGAATTATTTAATGGGAACCAGCAGTTAGCGTAATGGCTATGTCACTGGACTCCCACGTAGTTGACCATGGTTCGTGTCCCGGACCCAGTGGCTTAAAACTCACACCGGGCGCATGTGCGTGCGTGCCCAAGATCCCGAGAGGAGAATGGAGGAGAAGGGATTGTGGCGTGACCATCCCCCCGGGGGGTGATCTCTCGCTTTCTGTCTCTCTGTCTCTCTCTCTGTCTGTCTGGCGAGCGCACGCGCCCTATAGCGAAAATCTCTCTCAAAAAAAAAAAAAAAAGAATTATTTATTTATCTTTTTTCAATTTGACCCCAGTAAAAAATACAAACAAACAAACAAAAAACAGAGAGAGAAGGAAAATGAGAAAGCAAGCTGCTAGGTCTGGGACTCTAACCATAGTAACCATAGTAGACAATGTGGGAGTCCAGCACCTTAACCATTCTGCCCCCTGCTGACTCCTTCTCATTTATTTATTTATTTATTTATTTATTTATTTATTTTTACTTATTTATTTTTTAAGGGTCAGGATTTGAAGTGTGGCCAGCCATGTGGGATCTGGCTCCCTGTGCTTAGGTTTTAACCACTGCCCTCCTCTGGCTGGCTCCTGTTAGTTTAAATTCAACTCCAATTCTCTTTCCCTCCCTCTAAGACAGGGTCTCCCCACATTGCCATCCTCCTGCCTCAGCTTCTCAACTCAGACGACAGCCTCATGCCACCATGCGCTATTCTTTTTCGGGCAGGGTCTTGCTATGTTGTCCAGGCCAGCCTCAAGCTCCTGATTCTCCTGCCTCAGTTTCCCTACTCACTGAGATTACACGCACATGCCCTCGTGCCTGGCCTTCAACTCCAATTCTCTTATAAAGTAATGGAACAACTGTTTACAAAGTAATGGAATAAATAAACAGCTACAAATGAAGTGGTCAAACAGTCTTGATTTCTCTGCTTCAAAAATTCACATGGGAGCGATCCCTATAGCTTGTGGGTTAAGGGAGCTGGATCCCACATGGCTGACTGTAGTTCAAATTCCAGCCCTGGAAGCTTGAAAAACACACAAAACGCGTGTGTGTGCACATTCATAGTCCTGATAAGATGGAGAAATGGGGAAGAAAGGATTATGATGTGTCCCTGCCTCACTAGGGGGTGCTTTTCTCTCTCTCTCTCTCCCCCCACCCCACTCAATCTCTCTCTGGTGAGTGTGCACACCCTTTGGCAGTTAATAAAATTCACATAGATGAAAACTTTGGATACATGGCCTGGATTTTGCAAAGGAAAGTGTTGTTCTTGATCCCTTTTTTTTTTTTTTTGAGAGGTTTTTCGCTATAGGGCGCGTGCGCTCGCCAGACAGACAGAGAGAGACAGAGAGACAGAAGGCGAGAAATCACCCCCCAGGGGGGATGGTCACGCCGCAATCCCTTCTCCTCCATTCTCCTCTCGGGATCTTGGGCACGCACGCACACGCACCCGGCGTGAGTTGTAAGCCACCGGGTCCGAGACGCGAACCGCGGTCGACTACGTGGGAGTCCAGCGACATAGCCATTACGCTAACTGCTGGTTCCCTTGATCCCTTTTTGATAGAGGTTTCAGGCTGACATGGAATAGTGAATCTTAGCTTTCCTCTGGTACCCATAGAAATGTGTTAATCCAGAGTCTGTAAAGAGCATTTATATTCCAAAATGACTTTCATCCTCAAGATTAACGATGGTGGTGGATTTAGGTCTGCTGAGCACAAGACAAGGCTCATTCTCTACCTACTCATCAACCCATCCTTCAGTCTTCCTGATCTGCAAAGAGAGAGGAGGGGAAAAAGAGAATGAGGAAGGAACAAGAGAGGCTGAGAGTTCACAGGGAGGACAAGGCTGACAGACTACCCACTGGCAACACCTTGGTAATGTCATCTTGACCTGAGGTGTATCCTTACAGCTGCAAGCTCAGATTATCACTGCTTTGCAGACAGGGTTCCTGTCGTACAACTAGCCTAATTTCTAGCTCTTGAATGACTTCAGGGGAAGCCAAATTGCAATCAGTCGATTGCTTGCAAGTTTGCCGTAAGAGCAAAGCAGATTGGGTAACTGAAGCAGCTGGTGCCTTCAAGTTCAGCCTGCCATCTCTGCTATGGCCAAGAAGTCGGGATGTTGGAGACAGCCTTGGGCTAGACGCTGTTTTTCATGTCTTTTCTGTTTATGTGGCAGGATTTGAGACAGGCGATCTGGGGTAAGTCACTTAAGTATTCTTTGCCTCGAGTTCATCACCTGGAAATGGGATTGATATAGTATCTACATATTTTGATTTATGTAAACTACCTGGCACACTGCAGTATTGTTACCAAGCATGTTTTCTCTGTTTCTTACATACATTTTTTGTCTGTTTTTATTTATAGTTAGGTAATCTATTAATTTATTCTAAGTTCTTGCTTAGATCAGGGAACATTCATTTCCATTAAAGTAACCCTTAGCCTTCAGCTTTAAGCTGCAGTACTTTCAGTACTTGCTGACAATCTGTCTGTGTCTTCCTCATTTTGTTCTCAATCCTAAAACCTGTTCATGGTAAAGAAGAAATTCAATGGCCTTCGGGAGAGTCAACATGTTCTCAACATACCCAGAAATGGAACATTTCTTGTCATCTTTATTCTCGCTGGCCTTTTTACCAGGCACCCCGCTTTCCTTTGTTCTCATTTTGTGGGAGAAAATACACACAAATTTAAGACAAAAATCCTAGCATCTGACGAAGGGGCACTGCCATTAAGACACAATGACGTTTGATTCAAAACAGAACACAATCTCCCACATCTCTTGGGCTGCATATTGTTTACGAGAAAGTATTATAAGGCATTTCAATGATGAAGAATTAATGTAAAACCAGAAAGGAGTAAGTTTTGTAAGCAAGCAGAAATATCTTATTCACTTTAATCCACCCTGGGACCTGATGGTTATCCTACAGAAAACTGGTTTGAAAGCCCAACCATTTGTATGTGAACTCTCTCCATTAGTGACGCTAACTGCTTGAGGGCTTGCCTTCTATTTACCCATTTTCTTCTTGCCAAAAGCCCCTTGTGGTCCCTGTTAAGGACTTAGCTTGTTGTATATTTTCAAGGAGATGCCTATTTTGGCAACAGTCCATGGTGTATGAAAATCTCTTCTCTGTTTTCCACCCATGTTTTAAGATAACATTTTACAAGGTAAAGGAAAGACCCTTATTCCCAGAGATGTCCTTTCCACTGGCAGTGCCTTTGGTTTAGTTGGTACATAAGGCCGTAGATTACGAGAACTCCTCATAAGACCATGTTTTCCTTTTCAATTCTCTTTGAACATCCCTGAATGTGCCTAGGAGAAAAGGTCAGATCAACTCCTTTTCTAGGATTGCCAGACTTAGCAAGTTAAAGTACACGCACCTAGCTAAACTTGAATTTAGGATAACAATACATTTGTAGTATAAATATGTCCCTAATAGTACCCGGGACATAAAAAGTACCTGTCATTTTTCAATGACAACAATTAAATTTCAATTTTAAGTTTGAAATTCAAACTTACCCGAGTATCCTGTATTTTATCAGGCCACTCCCATCACTTTCTGATTTCTACTAATCTTTTAAAGAAAGATTGGGCAGGCTTCAGTCTGCCTATGGCAGGGAAGGCTGTGTAATTAAAATGCAATAATAAGGTTTTGTTTTCATGTTATTTACTCTGGCAGGAATCTTTTAATTTAGGAAAAAGAACACCAGCCATGTATTCAGAGTAGTTAATTTTTAAATTAAGTTAGTTTGAAAATAAATTTAAGTTAAAACTAAAACATGGATGGATTGAAAAGAAGTTAGCATGGTATGAATTTGATTGTGGTCCAAATATACTGAGTATGAGACACACTGCTTTTCTTTTGCTGCAGTTAGACTTACGTCGTATATAAACATGGGATGAAGTGTATCTGGAGATAAGTTAGAGGAACCTATTACTCTTTCTATAGATTCTTAAAATTTAGGAAAGAAGAAGAATCCAGAATTCCCACATCTTTTACTGTTATCTCAGGACCCAATGAGACTGCAACTCCTGAGTGAAAAAAAAAAAAAAAAAAAAGTTAAAAAATGTTTATTTCTTCAAAAAAAAAAGAGAGAGAGACAGGGAGACATCACTCAAATGGGCTCTCCATACCCTGATCCACAGCCTCACCAAGCCCTGGATCATAGGCCCTTGCTTGCCCTGTGTGCACAGGGAGGTCTCCAGGAGTAAACCTCCAACCTCCCTTGTGAGTCAGCCTCACAGAGAGAATATCCTACCCCTAAACATCTGGTCCCTGCCCAAGTTTTCTTAGTTCAGTGATATAAAACGTAGGCCTTGGACAAACTGTGCATTAGTTGGGAGCGAGTTAGAAATGCAATGTTTCAGGTCTCATGTCAGACCAGCCACCTCTGTTTTCATAAGCCCTTCAAGTGGCTTTTTTTCTGGTTGAGTCTGTCATTTTATTAACTTTGTTCTCTGTCATGAGATAGAGCATGTGCACACATGTGTGAAGGAGAGAGAGAAAGGGGCGAGTACCCTCAATAGGGATTTGTCACACCTTGCTCTCCCTTCTGCCGTCCTCTAGCCTGTTGGGTCTCAGGCACTCCTGCACGTGCCCAGTGTGTTTCATGGTTGCAGGCTGACTGGCTGAAGATTTGAACCACAGTTGCTATGTGGGTTCAGGCTTTTCAGGTGCAGCGTGTTACTGCTGTGCCACAGAGCTGGCCTTTCAGGAGATTCTACAAAAAAGGAAAGAAAAACATATTTGTGATCCTCATTGTGATTCAGACATAAAATGCAAAGTTGCAAAGCAACATCCCTTTTGTAGCATCCTCTGCATTTCTTAGCTGGAAGCCTGCCTTTCTTTATCTGATTAGTCATAACAGTTTATTTGAATGTCCTCTGAGTATTTATTATTCTTCTTGGACACTGTAATTGCTATAGGTAGTACTGAGCATCTGGTTTTACCAGGCACACTCAGAGGAGAGGAGCACTGTAGACATAGAAATTGAATTTACCAAGAATATGTCAGAATTTACAAAGTACGTTTCCTTATCTGGCAATGGGTTTTTGAAAATAAATTAATAAAAGGGTTTACACATATAAATCATTAAGAAAAAAACCCCCCACAAAACCTTAGTAATAACATCTTGGGCTTAAGATACAATAAGATAGGACACAGAAGAAATGCAAATAGCCACATGCAAAAATATTCAGTCTCCCAAGAAAGTAAATTAAAGCAAATTAGGGTAGGAATAAAGAAACATTTTAGCTATCAAATTAGCAAAGATTTAAAAATGGCAATATTCAGGTTTGGCAAGAAGGCAGAAAAATAAACATTCGTATAAAGTGCTGGAGGGAATTTAAGTTATACAATCAATATGGAAAGCAATTTGGCAGGATATCTAGAGAGCATAAGTAAAGTTCATACCCTTTGACACAGTAATGTTTCTTCTTGGGGAAAAGTCAGAAATGCATATGAATATTTATGCACAAATATGTTCATTGCAACATTATTTATAAATAGCAAAAATGTGGGAATGGAATGCATGCCAAAAGTGGTTAAATAAATTATGTTAAATAGAAATGATGGAACATATGCAGTCATTAAAAAAATAATGTTTTCAAAAGATATTTAATGCCATGGAAAAATTGCCTCTTAAAACATTAAGTTAAAAAAGAAAGCAAGTTAAACATTTGTATATACAGTATCATAAGAATTATGTTAAAATGTGTGTGGGTGTGTGTGTGTTCTGAAGAAAATAGGCCAAAATGTTGGCAAAATTAGCTCAGAATAGTTGGAAATTCTGTTACTATGAGATGCTGTACCTCTTTATTTTCTCCTGGATTTACTACTTTTTTGTCCATTTTCCTCTATATTTTTGCAGTTTTCTACTATGAGCACATAGAACCGTCACGAAACTTAATATTGTCTAAAATTTTCCAAATTTAATGAAAATTGTTAATCTATGGCTATTGGAAGCTTACTGAACCTGAAACCATGTAAATACAAAGCAAAACACACAGATCATAATGAAACTGTTGAAAATCAAAGATAAAGAGAAAATCTTAGAAGCAAACAGAGAAAATGTATACATTACACACAGGGGCAAAGATATAATGGTTTCTGATTTCTCATCAGAAACAATGGCATCTGTAAGACAATAAAGTAGCATTTTAAAAGTGCTGAAAGAAAGAAAAAGACTAATCCAGAATTTTATATTCAGCAAAACTATGTCTCAAAATTGAGAATGACAAAATATTTTCTTTAGATAAATGAGAACTGAGATACTACTTTACCAAAAGACCCATACTATAAGATATGCTGAAGGAAGTTCATCTGTTTGAATGGAAATCACACCAAAGGGAATGCCAGACTTCAGGATAAAGAGCAGTGAAAATCTTAAGGGTTAAAATGAGTTAAAAATGATAAGTGCATAGATAAATTATTTTAAAATTGTTCTTTTAAAAGAAATAGTTATTTAAAGGAAAATAAAATATTATATTTGGGGCTAAATATACATAATTATACCTTAAAGAATGGAAGGAAATGAATAGAATTACACAGTGTAAAGTTACTACATGTTATATGACGTAGTAACTCTAAGTACATGGTGATAATTTATTGCAATCATTAGAAGAACATCTAAAAACGGTGCAAAGAAGGACAGCACAAAAGCCAGTGAAATCAGTAAAAGAGAATACAACAAAGAGAATAAATTAATTAAATGAAAATTCCAAAAAGAAGTAAGAAGACTAAAGAAGGATTAAAAATAGGTGGATTAAATAGCATGACATACCCTCAAACCTAATTACAGAAAAAAATAAATGTAAGTGGTATAAACACTAAATAAAAAATAGTAACTGTTAGAGAAGGTTAACTATATGTTATTGATGAGCAAAAAAAGCTGACAACACTGAAAAGAGAGGATCAGCCAGTGGTGTAGTGGTTAAGATGACAGGATCCTACATGGCTGACTGAGTGGTTTGAATCCCAGACCAGGGTGGCTAGAAAAACATATATGCAAGCCCAAAATCCCAAGAGGAGAATGGAGGAGAAGGGATTGCAGTATGGCCACTTTCCAGGAAGGGGAGTGTCTTCTTACTTTCTCTCTCTCTCTCTTTCTAGCAAGTAATCACAACCTATAGCAAAATAAAAAATAAATTAATTTGAGATGGATCATAGGCTTAAATGTAAAACCTAAAACGTTTTAGAATAAAACATAGACAACTATCTTCAAGGCTTTGAGGTAGGAAAAGATTTTTATAGGGAGAGGGCATAATGAGGAGTAGCACTGAGTGAAAATATATCCATCTCACGTTATTTCAATTGTCTTAGCTAACCTTTCAAATAAGAGCCAGAAATTTTGCGTTTGTCATTCATAGGGTGTTTGTATGTGGTTTTCTTCTTAAAAAAACTTAATTTCTCTTTCTCTGAAGGATGCATCTAGTAGTGCATTGGCGGGGGCGGGGGAGGTGGAGGAGTAAGGAAAGAGACATTAAAGAGTAGCCAAAAAACCACATGGTTTGGAGCTAGGAAGACATAGCTTGGAATAGGGGCTCCACTTTCAGCCACGTGAGAGAGTCTGTCAGTCTCAGAGTTTCTCAGACAGTTGAGCAAAACAACGTACATAAAGGGACTTACAAATAAAGTAGTGTCTGGCAGATGACAGGTGCTCAAATATTAGTTCCCTTTCCTCACCTCCATTATCCAGGCATAAATGTTGTCATGTCCTGACTGATGTGTTGATGTCACCAAAATAATTAGTAAGTCATGGTTAAGGATATGGGTTCTGGAATAAAGCTCTTTGAATTGATGTCTCCAAAATTTTTATAAAAAATTTCTTTGGGCTACAGTTTCCTTATAAATAAATAAAATACTGAATTCACCAATAGGTTGTATGACAAATCAAATAACCTCTACAAAGTGCTTATTAGCACAGTGGCAGAACATATAGTAAATGCTAAGAGATGTTAGCTACAATGATACAGGATCACTATCCTAGGATGTCCAACAGCATTCTATTCCAGTTAAGTAGTAGAAATAGGTGCTTGGGACCTCAAAGGGCTGTCTGAGTCACGGGGATGCCTCAGCTCTCCAAGGCCACACTGTTAGTGTTCTCAGTGTCAACTGGAACCAGGAGCACAAGTTTCATGGAACCCAGAACAGCAAGGTCATTCTACTTAGCCCAAGTGACAGCTGAATTATGAATGTTTCTCATGTCCTCATCTCTGGGTCATGATAAATTATGCTCTATTTTTCCTTATTATTTTCATGAGGTCAGACTGTGACACTGCCTCTTAAAATCCTATGGTGTAGAATCCTTAAGACGAATAACAGCTGTGGAAAAAGTCCAGCATGGAACCCGAGGCTGGATGTTCTCCGTCTGCTTCCTTGACCGTGCTGGGGAAGAACCATCTATAGTGTGTTCTTTGTTGATACCTATTTGTAATGATGGATATATTGGCTCTGACAGTGGGAACATGAATAGGTGTTTTGTCTCTGAGTAGGCCTTTATATATAAGAAAAAATCTCATTGGATATCCAAAAATCAAAACAAAATTTAGTTATCCATCTCACCCTAGAGGGGTATAAAGAAGAGGGTTCCTAGTGCAGTGATAAGTTATAATTCTCAGCACTATGGGTAAGAAAATGACATTGACAGTGAAGGCCATGTTGCATCCTGAAAGACTCTGGGTTCTCCTAGTCTAGAAAGAGCCATTAGTTTAGCAATTAGTTTCCAGTAGGCAAAGCCATAACATCATGACTCAGAAAGAGGACAGAGGGGCTTTTGCTTTGGTGGTCTGGACTTATGTAGTCATAACTTTTTTTCTTTTTTCTTCCTTTTTTTTACATTTAATCCTTGTATGTTATTATAGCATACAAAATGAATTTTCTCAGCATGAATACACTATATATTGGTTCAATCAAAGATATTATTATCATTATCAGCATATTATCATCAATAGGTAGTTTTCCATTTTTGTGTCCCTTAAGTATTTTGCTTCTTTCTTTTTCCCCTTGATACCTTCTCTCTCACTTTCCTCCATTTCCCACCCTCCTCCCACACTGCCTCTAGTATTCACAGTTGCTCTCCATGTTTTTATATTTTCCAACCTTTCAGTTTCTGCCATAGAGTGTAGATATTCAGTATATATTAAATGGAGACATACAATGCCTTCCTTTCATAGGCTGGCTTACTTTGCTTAGCAATGAATCCTCCATATTTGTCCACTTTCTGTCAAATGCCGGGTTCTTTTGTTTTTAAAGGCTGATTAGCATTTCATAGTGTATATATTCCATACTTTTTCGGTCCATTTATCTGTTCGTGGACATTTGTGTTGGTTCTGTGTCTTAGCAATTGTGAATAGTGTTGCAATAAACTTGGATATGCCAGTGTTTTTCCAATTGAGTGTATTCCTATCCTTTATATAGATACATAATAGTGGAATTGCTGGATCATATGGTCGTTCTGTTTGTATGTCTTTGAGGAACCTCCATATTGTTCTCCACAGTGGCTGTACTAACTTAAATTTCCCACCATCAGTATAAGAGAGTTCCCTTTTCATCACTGGCTCAACAACATTTATCATACTTTTTTTTTTTTGAGAGGTTTTTACCTTAGGGCATGTGCACTTATGAGAGAGAGAGAGAGAGACTGTGAGAGAGACTATGAGAGTGAAAGTGAGAAATCACCCCCCCAGGGGGCATGGCCATGCCACAATCCCTTCTCCTCCATTCTCCTCCTGGGATGTTGAGCACATATGCACACATGCCCAGTCTGAGTTTCAAACTACTGGGTCTAGGACTTAAACCGCAGTTGACTGTGAGGGAGTCCAGTGATGTAATTTCTATGCCATCTGTTGGTCCCACATTCTTAATTTTTAAAATTTTAGCCATTCTGATTGGGATTAAGTGGTAGCTCATTGTGGTTTTGATTTGCATTTCCTTTATGAAAAGAAATGTTAAACATTTTTTCATATTTGGCAGTTCGTATGTCTTTCTTGGAGAGTTGTCTGTTCAGCTTATTTGCCCATTTTAAAACTGGATTATCTATTCTTCTGTAGAAATTTCAGAAAGGACCCAAGTATCCCAACCAAGCACCCAGGGTACACTTTCATAAGAGGCTAATGAAAGATGTAACTGAAGTATGGTATTCAGGGCTTAGTCTATGGCGTGGACAATCCATGCAGGGTATCAGGACATCCTGTTAATCAGTCCCTTGAAGTATGTCCTCCTCTTTATCCCCAAAGCTGTCACCATTTTTAAAGTCCTCATCTTCTACTTTGACCACTGTAAGGCCTAGTATTTAGTCTCCTTGTAGTATGGACTTCCTATTCTCCCTCTAGTTCACTTCCTATAATGTTCTCAGAGACTGGGATACCTAAAATACAAATCAGGACATGTCACCTTTCTTCTTGAATATGCTAATGTCTCCATTAGTCCTAGGAAGTCTGTGTGTTCCATTCTACTATTCAAGATGCTCACCAATGGTTTTGGCCTCACTTCCTAAGTGCTTTCTCATTACACACATCAGCCAGTAAGTATGTCCTATGTTTGCTGAACCTAACCAACCTGTATACAGATCCTTGGGTTCAAGTTTCCACTCCATCACTGACCAGCTCTGGATCAGTGGTCAAAATACTCATCTTCTCAGGCTTCTATGGTTTCCTTCTCCATAGAATCAAAATCAAAATGATACTCTCAGATAAGTTGGGAAAAGGAATTAAATAAAATGACTTTTAAATCATGTACAATGTTTTAAATGATGCTTGGAATGCAGTAAATATGCAGTCAGTATTAACTATTATCATCATCATATCATCATCACCACCAATAAAAGAAACATCATGATCAAACAAATAAATAAGCCACTGTTTTGATTTCTAGACCTCCAACTATCTTCAATTCCTGATTTTGCTACTTCATCCACTCTCTAAAGCTACACTCCTCTAATAAAAGTACAAAACAAAGATGATAATTCTAGAAATGGTTAATGAATAAAATGATGCCTCGTTAATGAGCCCTTAATCATACCTCCTGTGGAGCTCCTAAAAAATAGAAATAGCTGCTTCTTGGAAATAATGTCTTTTTCTTCAAAATAGAACAGGCAGGGCTTTCTGGGCTTCAGTCTTGGGCTGCCCACACAGGGCCCCAAAGGCAGAGGGCATGAGCTCAAGATGGCTGGAACAGGGGATTTTAGCTGTACCACCCAGCGTGGCTCCACTGACCTGCCATCGGGAGAGATGTGGCAACCCCATTATTCATTACTAGTTGGGAATAGAACATCATTGATGAGATAAGAGCAACAATAGCTTTCCATCCAGAGATAAATTACTAACGGTCGCATTATTTTCCCTTATTTATATATGGGTCTCTTTATTGAATTTACTTGGAGATAAATAAACGATCTGCCAAGCGTCTGGTTAATATTACTTCTCGGGGGCTCATTTGAGGCCCAACTAGACTCCCACTGATAACATCTGTAAGCTTTTCAGGAGGGAGAGACATAACATTTGTTTCTGACAAGAACTCTCTGTTTGCCTTATCTGTTTCATTTGAGAGGCCATCGACCCCTAGCTTCTCTGGTTGAAATGAACTCTTTCCAGCCAAGGAGGAGTTCTTGAACTTGACTCTAGCCACACAATGTGACTGAGTGCTCCAGCTGCAAATCTGAGGACCTCTGTCATCCACAGCCAGACTTAACACTTCCTGTTGGCCATCAGGAAACAGCAAGGACACAGTGCTGAATGTCTCTCCCTAAAATACATGAAAACAAACATGCAGCTTTGTAATCCGAACTTCCTTCTGTCTGGGTAGACTTTCATTTTCTTTTATTCATGACATTTACTGTTTTTAATGCAAATCGTTGATACACCCTGATTGAGAAACATGGAACTGTTCTATGGCAATGATCAGAAATGATATCCTTAAGCTTCTATTAATTTGCTACACTAAGGCTGTAAACTCAGAGCCCCTCTTTAAAGTTGATTTCTGACATGAATGATAGAGGCAGAGAGGAAGAGAGAGACAGAGACAGCCTTCCCGATAGTGTCTTGGTGCTGTGATCTGCCCTCTGCTTCCACCAGCCTCGGTCAGCCCCAGATCATCCTGCATGACAGATGCCTCAGGAGTGAGGACCTGGAGCCTCTCCGTCTGCATCAGCCTTGCAGAGCACGGCATTTTATCGCCGCACCACCGTCCAACCTCCATGCTCTCTTTAACATTTGCCATTCTAACACTCTGGCTGTTGGTATACCATATTTTACTAAAGAATTATCTATTTAATTTTTATTTATTATCATTAAATTTGCTATAGTGTATGTGCACTCCTGAGAGAGAAAGGGAGGGAGGGAGAGAGAGAGAAGGAGAAGAAGGAGAAGGAGAAGAAAGAGCGAGTGAGCGAACCTCTAGGTTCAGGACTTGAACTGTGGGCAGTCAAGTGGGAGTCCAGCACCCCAACCACCATGCCACCTACTGGCCTGGCATACCATATTAAAGTCATATTCCTACACGTGTCTGAGGAACTGCCCCTTTGCAGGACTTTCAGAGGTAACAGCCTCTGAAAACCTTTCTCTGATCTTAGATCTGTTTCTCCAAACAGCCTGACAGTTTGCCTCACAATGCTTGCCCAGATCACACTGCATTGCTGTGGGTACATGGCTCCTTCTTATTCCTGGAGAATGCATTCAGCATTACATTCTATTGAACTTGTAAGGTCTAGTTGAGGGTTTGGTGTGCAGTAGGTGCTATTTATTTATTTGAGAGATTTTTGCTATAGGGCACGTGCGCTTGCCAGAAAAATAGAGAGAAAGAGAGACAGAAAGCAAAAAATCACTCAATAGGAGGTATGGCTATACTGCAATCCCTATCCTCTTGGGATTTGAGGTATGCGTGTACAAATGCCCAGTGTGAGTTTCAGGCTGCTGGGGGTCTGGAACTTGCAACACGGTCAACTATGTGGGAGTCCTGCGACGTAACCACTATGCCACCTGCTAGTCCCCATTAGGTGCTTAATACGTATGTCTAGGTCATGTTTCTTTATTATAAAGTCTAGTGAGACAGTTTCTTCCCTTGAGTGAATTTCTAGTTTTTCTTCCCTCTAGAATTGTTTATTATAATACATCTCTGTCTCACCAAACTCCAAGCTCTGTGAGAGTGGACATTGTGTCTTTGTATACATCATCCCCCCCCCAACATCTACCACCATACCTGGCATCTAGGTGGCAGAGAGCATATGGTACCAACTGCACAAATGAGTGAGGGAAAGGCATTAGAGCTTTGGGTTCAAGACCCATGCATGTGGAGAAATGTCACAGTCTTAACAGAAGATCACACATTTGAATCAGGACTGGTTCCAATACCAGCTCCGATATAGCCTTTAGGAAGGTGCAACTTAGCATCTCTTTACCTCCATGCCATCCTCTGCAAAGAGTGAGCACAAGTTCAGGGATGGTGATAAGCATAAAGAATCAATGAATCTCAAACTTCCTAGCTCATTTGGAAGGATGTGGGTGTTAGTGACTCTCCTTGAGAGAGTCAGCACCAACCACTTCCTCATACAAATGTCAATACATAGTAAAATAGGCCCACATGAGGCTCAGGGAGAGGTCAAGACTGGGTGATCCTGGGATCGTGACGTCCATGGTCAGAATGTGAGAGATTTGGATGGAGGAAGAGGCTGCATTGCATGGCAACAAGACATGTCCCTTGGCCTCTTCTGACCTTCACTCTTCTTTGGTACTCATTGCTCATTGTCACCCAGATCCTGGGTTCTCTTGATTTCTTATAAAAGGTCCAGTTTATTCCCATCTCATAGTTCCTTTTTCTTGTAATTCCCTTTCTTTCTTTTCTTTTTTTTTTTGGAGAGGTTTTTGCCATAGGGCACGTGCACTCGCCAGACAGAGAGAGACAGAGAGAGACAGAAAGCAAGAAATCACCCCCCAGAGGGGATGGTCACGCTGCAATCCCTTCTCCTCCATTCTCCTCTTGGGATCTTGGGCACACACGCACACACGCCTGGCATGAGTTCTAAGCCACCGTGTCCAGGATGCGAACCGTGGTCGACTACATGGGAGTCCAGTGACATAGCCATTACGCTAACTGCTGGTCCCCGTAATTCACTTTCTGATCTGCATATGATTTTCTCTGGACTACATTCAGATATTTTCTCAAGAGGCTGATCTTCAGAGATCTTCCCTATCCTCTTATGAAAGTTTTACTCCCCACCCCTCTTAATTCCTTTGGAAATAGGATATCCGATCCTTGCATCAGTATCTAATTCCATTTTCAGGTATGTCCCATGAAGGCAGGGGTTTTATTAGATGGTTTTTATCTCCAGAACCTAAGAAAATGCTGAGCAATAATAGAGGCTCTTTGGGACCAGCAGATAGCATAATGGTTATGACGCTGAACTCCCATGTAGTTGACTGCAGTTTGAGTCCCAGACTTGGCACTTAAACCTCATGTTGGATAGGTATATGTGCATGCCCAAGATCCTAAGAGGAGAAGAGATTGTGAGGTAGCCATCCTCCCTGAGGGGTGATTTCTTGCTTTCTGTCTCTCTCTGTTTCCCCGGCAAGCACACATGCCATATAGTGAAAATTTCTCTTAAAAATAAAAAATAGAAGTCTTTATCTATTTGTAGAATTCAATTTGTAGGGTTAGGCCAGCCTTTGACCAGCCATTGTGGTTAAAATTGTTGGATCCCATATGGGCAATTACACAGTTCAAGTTTCACACCTAGCAGCTTGAGAAACACGCCAGGTACATGTATGTGTGTGCCCAAGATCCCAAAAGAAGAAAGAGATGATGGAGAAGAAATTGTGGTGTGACCATACCCCATGACAGGTGCTTTTTCACTTTTCCTCTTTTTCTCTGTACTTCTTCAATGAGTACATACAGCCTATGGTAAGGTAAAAAACAATTTTTTGTAAGATTCATGAATGAAATGAAAGGATTTTAAGCCAATGTGTGACATGGTCATAGTTGCATTTGCCAAAAAACAAAGGAGGTGCTACTTTATAGTATGTTCATTCTACTCACCGAGTTTTATGTCTGAAGTCAGACATGTGTTCACAGATATGTATATGTCAGCTGCACTTGCTATTGAAAATAATTAATTAAGATCTTTTGTGAATCAATAAAACATGAAAAATAAAATTTAAAAAAGAATAGATACACATGATGTTGAAAATAGTTGCAATATATTTATGCTATATTTAGTCTCCTGTAGTCCACTTTCTGACCAAAATTATTTACATTCATCTCATAAGTAAATTAGTCTGACTCCTCTCAGAGATCCCTAAACTTCATCCAATTATGGAACTGGGTTCAAAGTCAAGTATTTAATGATCCTCATCTTGTCCTGGCACTTGAGTGTGATTCCTTGGGGGAGGATCTTCTTGATCCAAAGCAATGTGAACTAAATTGATTATTTATACCCTAACTTCACCCCTAATGTATAATGATGAGGCAGACATGGGATGTCAGTGGTAATTTTTCAAGATCAGAAAGAAATTGAAATACATAGCAGTCACTGGGTAGTGGTTCTGAAGTCCAGCCAGATACCTTCTCCTGGTTCTCCCTAATCTAGAAACAGATTTTTTTAGAGAGATTTTTGCTATTAAGGTACATGCACTTGCCAGAGAAAGACAGATAAGCAAGAAACCACCCCCTGTGGGGACATGGCCACTCTGTAATCCCTTCTCATCCATTATCCTCTTGGAATTTTGGGGACATATGCACACGTGCCCAGTGTGAGTTTCAAGCCACCAGGTCTGGGACTCAAACCACAGTCGGCCATATAACTCCAACACCTCAACCACTATGCCACCTGGTGGTTCCCAGGGCAGAGAATTATTTTTCATTAATATCCCTTCATTTTCTCTCCAGTTGGTTCTATTGTCTAGTGTTCCCTGTTAGTCTGGTCTCTGCCCTCTGGGCTTTTGGCTCCAGAACCTAGGAAAATTCTAGGCAATTGTAGAGTCTCCTCATATTCTCTGAAAAGTCTTTGCTTTTCCATAAACAAGATTCTATTTCAGCTAAGTAGCTTTCCTAGAATACCTGTGTTATATAGGAGGAATCCCGGGGATTCTTCATTTTGAGCTATTGTACTGTTTTTTGGTTCAAGTATCAATATTTTCACTAACAAATGCTCTTAAAACTTTGTGAGTTTCCTGAAATCTGATTGGATTTTCTCCAGTCCTCAAAAATGACATCATTAATTCTTTTGATATAAGCTATGTCTACTCTGAGCTATAAGAGGCCTACTGTGAGATGTATAGAATTATTTTTACCAAAGAAGACTGGGAATGAATGGCAATTTTAGTTTTCAAACCCCACATATTTCTTACCTTCCTTATTTTCTCTAATTTCTTCTTGAAAACTAAGTAACTCCTTCTTTAGTTTGTTTCTCTATTCATGTACCTTACCATATACCATTAAGAAGGTAAACTAACATTTTCAACTTTTGTCTTTTGATTCCTTCGCCAGACCTATGAATTTATTAAGCATATTTTCTTTTTTCTGTCGATATTTTTGTTACAGTATAACATAGTTATCCTTCTCTTAGCTTCTAGAGTTCCTTCACCATTTTCCAAGTTTTTGCTTGCTATGTGATCCTAAAGCCAATGTCACATGTTTTAAGTTTTGTACATCCCACTTTTGACACCAACTTCTGTATTAGTTATTTATATCTGCATAATAAGCCACACACACACACACACACACATAAGAAATTAATGTAATTTTAAGTTTCTGTTTGTTGACTTAACTCAGCTGAGTGGTTCTTCTATTGCTGTGACCTGGGATTAGTTATGTGGATGCAGTCACCCAGCAGTTTGTCTGGGGATAGAAGACTTCAGATGGGTTCAGTCACAAATCTGGGTCATACGAGGTAACTGTTCTCGCTGATTCTCATCCTTCAGTAATCTAACTCTGGCTCTCATAAATTGTGGCAGGAGCATTCCATAAGAGCAAGAGCAGAACTTGCAAGGTACCTTATTTTCTCAGTTGGTCTTTCTAGAAACCTACCCTCAAAAGGCACACAGTGCCACTTATGCCACACTCTGTTGATCAAATCATGTCACAAATACGGTACAGATTCAAGTCTGGTGTGATAGAGCCCACCTCCTGATAGAAGGGACAACAAAATCACATTGCAAGGGTCATGGACAAAGGGAGCTATGGTTCACTGGGAGCTCTTACTGTTATAGCTTGTTGTAGCTCACTGTAGGGACAGATTATAGTGTCAGAGTAGAGCCACAGAACCCAGATAGGAGGCTATTGCTTATTTTTTAAAAAAATTATATTTTCTATTATTATTCATATACATCCTCATCAACAGATAATAAGTATTATCTATGTCCCACAAGTGTTTTCTCTCTCATTTCCCCCCCAAATTTCCTACATATTGGTTCTGAGTCTAGGTGAAGTGGCTAGATTAAAAATAATTGTATTTAAATATCTTCAATGTCTTTTTGATTCATATTTCACATTGCTACCAACATTTTCTTTTTTTTTTTTTTTTAAAGCTTCCTTCTTTCTTTCTTTTTCTTTCTTTCTACTTAGAGAGAGAGAGCAGGACCCAACAGGGTTTTCAGGTGATGATCCACTGCCAGCTTCAGGCAGCCCTGGACCATTGGCACATGTGTACCTGGAGTGTTCAGTGAGGTCTCCATATATGAACCCAGAACCTTCCCATGTGAGTCAGCCTGGCAGAGTGTTGCATTACCACTCTGCCACTGCCTGGCTCCCAAAGTTATTTTTTTAGAACCAAACTGGAAACATGATATGCTCTTTATCTCATCCTTTGAATGAGTTTCTAATTCTCCAGGTTAAACTTTCTATGCCTCTCCCTGAGATGTAATGTTATCTATATAATGGGCCCTTAGCACAATGGGCCTCAGCTCTCTAACCTCATTTAGCTCTGAATCCTACTAATAGCATATCATTTGGGGGAAAAAGGGAACAGGGGACAGTCCAGTATCCCCATCTTTTTAAATCTCTATTTACACTATTTGTGGCCTAGTACACCTTCTTCAGGGTTTTAAAGCCATGTTCATTTTTTAACATCTATTCAATTATCATCTTCTCTAGAAAAACCTTCCCCGGGTTACACAGTTAAAATAAATCACTCTTTAAACTTGCTCCCAGAACAATTTGGTGTGGTACCATGTAGCCCATGACAGCCTGTGTAGTCATAGTTATGTTATTATCTTAGTTTGGCCATGATGGTTCTGACAGTCGAGAGTCATCAAGGTACCAGCAGTTTCAAGGGTTATAGATGTTTCCCTTCTAACTGTATCTTCTATGGCAGAGAGAGAGGATCTTTCATGCCTCTTCTTATAAGGACACCAATGAAATTCTTGAGGCACCTAGTTATCTCCCAAAGAACCCACTTCCACATACCTTCATGCTGGAGATTTAGGCTTCAATATAGGAATTTCGAGAAGACACAGATATTCAGCTAGAGAATGAAGTTCTTGAAAACCGTTTCCTGATCCACTCTACCCCTTAGCTCAGAGTCTGGGACCCAGTGCACGCTAATGCATCTATGGGAAATGAATCTGGATAGTTTTCCCATAGATATCTTTTCCCCTTTTATTGCCAATTCCTTTTAAATAACTACTTATTATGGAAATTTTCAAAATACACAAAAGTTGAGAGACTAGTTAGATGTATCATGTATTCATCATCCAGTTTCAAAAATCTTGGCTATCCTTTTAGAAGCAAAACTCCTCTTTTTAAAACAAAGTCTTTGGCAGTAAGGGGCATAAGGACACTATTCCATGGTTCTCAATTAATTCATATCAAGTTTGGGTACAGTTTTCTCCCCCAGAATAACATGAATAGAACTCCCAGCAAAAGGATGTCTTCCTGAGGTAATTCTGAAGACAAAAAAGCTATAGAAGAACACACTTCCCAATAATGTGAAGATCTATGACTGTGCTAAATAAAAATGTTCCCTTAATGTACTGTAAAAAAAAATAAAGATGTTTGGCTAGATTTATCAGCCTGCTCCAGGAACAGAATTAAGTTTTGTTGCTACATTTTTTGTACTTATTTAAAAACACCTGAGTTGTTATATAGCTAGTCAGACAAGCACTTCATTACATAAATATAATGTAGGCCTGCCCTTAAGATGGATGGTTTTAAAAAAGGCTTCTGTTTTCTCAGGCCCGTTGGATAACTTGTAAATGATGATTTCTAAGGACACAGATATGGGTGCAATTAGGTAGGCATTAATGCTGGTTATATAATAGCAAGGATTTTAATAGATTAATAAGACTCTAAAAGTAGTTAATGTACTGGAAGTACTGACCACATTTCTACAAAATGAAATTGAAGCCAACTCTTAAAATTTGAAGTTATGTAGCTTGGCAATAGAATGGAAAGCAGGCTGGGGAAAGACATCTTCATTCTCAATGGAATGGATCACCCCAGGAGATTCATAGTGAGCAGCAGCCAGGGGATGTGGGTATTGACATGCCATTATATCATATTCTCATTTTAGAATCACATGAAGTTCACGGCCCAGAGTTCCAACCAACAGTCCACGAAGAAGGATTTTTCTTATGTTGTTGCTCCTTACATAAACTGTTCACCAGTGCTGCCTGCAGCTTCTAACCCAGGCAATTCACAGGTCATGAGATGATTGAAAACAATCCAACACAGAGCGCTAAAACAGTGACCCAGTGGCCACCAACCTCCTCGAGGGAGAAAATGAATGAGCAAAGGGGAAGGTTGGAGGAGGCTGGTGAGAAGCTACAATAGCGTGAGGGCAAGAATCAGAATGGATGAGGTTTCATCACTTCTTAGAGCCAACAATAAATTCCATTTATGATAGGGCCAGGAGACTTGGAATAAAACAAACTGAGTAGACTCTGGCTTCTTCCCCTAAAGGCTTCCACAAACCTGGATTGGTGGAGTATTAATTTGTTGGGTATTTTATTTCCTTTTCTTTCTCTCTCAGTGTGAGCCCCAGAGACAGCTAGAATATAGCATTTCACTGGGAAAATCACTCCAAACTCATCTTAGCAGCTCTACCTCAAGCAATAATCCTGCTTATGAACGTAGCACAGTGTAGATTCCTCATGAGCCTTCATCAACAACTAATTGATTTGCTTAAGTCTGAGTAATGGATGATCAGTCCCTGTGGGCCCCCTCTTCAAGTTCTCCATCCCACCCGGCTGGGGCTAACATGTCAATGTAATGAACTGCCTTCATCCTCTTCTCTTCTAGCCATGGAAAACACCATTCCTTCCAATTAAAATCTGCATGATTTATGGAAACCTGTAAGTTCACCTGCCTTAATTTCTCCTGGTCACACAATCCTATTAAATTTCCTTTTTAATCTCTAGCACTCCAACTCTGAAATACCATGGGTGGTTATGTAACAAAACAATTGGAAAAGAAAGCAGGAATGACTGGGTAGGTAGTAATTCTTTTGACTGGGAAGGCCCATGTGCCAGACTATGCCCTGGGCACTTTTGGTAAGTAGTTTATTCATTAACTCATTAAATCTCTATAACTCTTCAAGGAGGAGGATGCAATCTCTATTTTATATGTAGGAAACTGAGACAGAGAGAGACATATGGGTTTTCATTTATTTCCTTAAGTTTATTTATTTCTTCCATGAGTAAGACAGATAGAGAAGAAAGGAAAGGAAAGGAAAGGGGAGAGAGAGAGAGAGAGAGAGAGAGAGAGAGAGAGAACCCCTAACAGGGTCCTGATATTGTGATTCACCCTCAACCTTCAGCCAGGCCTGGTTTGTGGGCACACACGTGTCTGGTGTACTCAGGGAGGTCTCTGGACTCAAACTGGAATCTAGGTTACATAGTAAAGGCAGAGTAAGACAAGAAAAGTGCCTGGCATGTATGACAGATCATCAAAAATTTCATGGAAAATGCCATGTTAGAAAAAAATAAAAAAACTATGCATGGGTAGTCAAAAATGTTGTACATCCAAATAAACATGTACTTTTATTTCATTTTTCTTTGAGCTTGTTGAAGGCAATCATACTATTCCCAGTTGCTGTGAGTAGCATTAGAATGTTAGCATTAGAATTTTCTAAAATGCATTGATTACTAATCTTTCTTAGCTAGCATTTGGTATCTATTGCTTGCATACTTCTAGAGGTTTATGAAAGTATTATTGGGGTTTCAAAAGCCATTTTAAGTATTTCAAACACACAAATAACTCATGTTTACCTACAAAGAAGGTGGCTCAGTCTCACAAAATGTATTAATTTCCTCTGGATTGGAAATTTATTGACTCAGGGCAATAATTCTGGTGATCCATGTTATAAAAAGAACCAGTCAGAAAAAAGTAATCTCTACTTAATAAATGCAGTTGGCGAACCAGTAAATGGTGTAGTGGTTATGTTGTAATCCGATATGGTTGACTGTGGTTTGAGTCCTAGACCCAGCTTCAAAATCATGCTGGGCATGTGTGTGTGCATGCCCAAGATCCCATGAGGAGAATGGAGGAGAAGAGACTGTGGTGTCGCCATCCCTCCTAGGGGGTGATTTCTTAATTTTCCTCTCACTAAGTCTGCCCCTCTCTTCAGTGAGTGCACAGGCCCTAAGGCAAAAACTCTAAAAACAAATAAATAAATAAGTGAGTTGGACCTTCAAATAAGCAAGCAAAGTTCAGAACATGGTTCATTAAGAGCATTTATAAAAACAGCTAGAAAACAACAAATGGCCATCTGTACCTATCAATAACTACTCTGAATGTATATGAATTATATTCTCTCTACTCAGAAGACAAAGAGAGGCTGTATGGATAATAAACAAGTGCCAGGAGCCAGATAGTGGCATAGTGCTTATGAAACTTAATCTACATAGGAAAGTTCTGGGTTGACATCCTGGGACCTTCCTAAGCACACCAGGTGCGTGCCCATGATCCTGAATAGCTGAGACTGGGGGGGAATTGTGATGTGAAGACTCTGTTGGGTGTGCCTCTCCATTTCTTTGTCTCCTATGGAAGAAATAAGTAGATAAATGTTAAAAAAAAATAAGATCCAGTTCTATGCTATCTACAAGAGTCTCAATTCACCAGAAGGACACACCTGCACTGAAGGAAAAGAACTAACAAAAGATATTCCAGTCTAAAGGAAACCAAAAGAGAGCAGGAATAGCCAAATTTATAGCAGATAAAGAGAACATGAGTTCATTTGACAAAATGATAATAACACTAATATGAGGTATTATCATGAGGCTGTTAGTAGGTACCTGTGCGAAGACAAAGGACAAATTCCAGAAACGCATACTTCTACCTAGATCTATACGAGCAATTGCTCTGTATACTCCCTTAATTTGTATATCCCTAGGAATTCTGGATAAATACTAAAATGGAGTGAGTAAAGTCAAGGCACTATCTAAACAATAAGTTTTAAGCTGTACCTTTATAAAAGAGTGCAGACTGCGTTGGAAGAATGGAGTGGATATGTGTTTCCATTCAAAGGAGGACATGTGTATTTTAACAGCAACCTCACTTATTCATCATACTTGGATAGCAAGGGTGTGTGAGGTCAGGCCCTCAACTACGTGCTGGTGAATGATGAATGCTCTACCCTCTTGAAGGATCTGTGACTGGAAGTTTGTCAGGAGGTAAAGGAGAAAAAGACAAACCCAGCCATTGAAATGAGACATTACAGTGGACACAGGCATTCAGTGAATTCAACTTTGTTTCCAAATCATTTCAAAACAAATGAAGTTTTAGTTGGCCATTGGTGGACATGAAGATGTGCCTTGTGGTTCAGTGGGATTCTTGAAGCCATGAACCTTGTTTCATTTCTGCGTCCTCAGGAAAGCAACTCGCATATAGTAGCTTATCAATAAATATCTTTTTTTTTTGTAGAGGTTTTTGCTATAGGGCGCGTGCGATCGCCAGATAGACAGAGAGAGACAGAGAGATAGAAAGCGAGAAATCACCCCCCAGAGGGGATGGCCATGCCGCAATCCCTTCTCCTCCATTCTCCTCTCGGGATCTTGGGCACGCACGCACACGTGCTCGGTGTGAGTTTAAGCCACCGGGTCCGGGACTCGATCCGCGGTCTACTACGTGGGAGTCCAGTGACATATCCATTACGCTAACTGCTGGTCCCTCAATAAATATCTTTAGAACTCATGGTTGGACCCTTATTTCCAGAATATGGAGTACAGTAGCTAGTATTATAATTTTCTAAAATGCATTTGACATTTGAAACCTTAGAAGAAAGTGGTGTTACACATCTGATTTAACAGGCATGAGTCTATGCAAAGAGCTTGGTTGGAACAACAGGAAACAGTTCTTGTTCTGACTGGGCAACCATTCTGAGTAAAATGATTATGAGTTCATGATATTTTATGGCCTATGTCCCATATAAAATGGTCTCTTCAACCTCATCTTCACAGAGTGGTTTCTCACTAGACACTGCATTCAGCAAAGTCCAAACCTCAGAAGGGTTTGACTTCTCTGCTCTAGCATGTATTCTTCCTGGAGCCATGTAAAGCCATGAAAGAAGATAAACTTATGCCATGAACAATTTCCATGTACATGTGCATAAAATCCCAGTTTTTCTATATATAAACAGGTCTCTGGGAGTATCAAGAAACACTGAAATGATGAGTGGCTTGGGGGCAACTTCCCTTCACCCAGGGTGGGACAGAGCACCTTCAGGTTTTGCTTCATTAAAATGACAGATGCAAAGGTTAACTGCACCATCTCAGAGAGCCATGTACATTTATAATCAAGAGAGTTTCAATCACCAGAAATATACCACCTTGACACCCAAGGAATTGTAAATTTTCATTTTCAAATATGCATCTTCCTGAAATTTTCTGGAGCCCACTCTGTTGCTAAATTAAATATTAAGTATACTCAATAGTAAATGCTTGACTATTAACAGGTTTAAGTTGAATTTTGTTAATCATTTAAAGACCATCTCAACTTGGGATCTGTGGTCACGGCATTTCTTTACTTTCTACCAAACCAAATTCTCATAGTTTTACCTCCTTCTGAGAACCTTCCCACACGTATCTTTTAAATTCCTTTAGTACTGACACAACCCTAGAAGGCATCTTTGAATAAGAATCATTCTTTCTCTCTGTTTATTTCATGTCTGTGCAATCTGTGCCCTCAAACCAACCATCTGCCCCCTATGGCCAAAGGCACATCTATTCCATCTGGTGTAACCTCCATTGAGCTGACCCTTGAGCAGAACATGGGACAGGCCCTCAACAAGGACTAGTGGCTATCTAGTCTATGCACAATGACATAAAAGTATACGAAAACAAGTATATAATGAATTCTTAGACTGTATGCTAGGTCTCGGGACTGTTTTTTTTTTTTTTTTTTTTTTTTTTTTTTTTTAAATGTATTATTAATCTGTATTTCTTCAGCAGTCCTGAAAGGTAGTATTCATGTTTGAGAGATGAGAAAACAGTCAAGGAATGTTAATAAACAGAAGAACCAGTATCTGTAGCAGGTCAGCCAGGCAAGTTTCTGTCAATTCTATGCTGTCTTTTATTCTGACTAGGGGCTATTTGAGTCCCTGATTGTGGCTAATATACTGCAGAGGAAGTGAATTTAAAGGATAAAGTGTGAAATAAGTCTGTGTTCAGTGCTAGATGCTTATTCCCCAATTGCCACTGCACGTGAGTGGTATTGATAGGAGACCCAGGAAGTAAACTAGAGCAATAAATTATATGGCTTATTATAGAAGGTACAGTCAATAATTATTATGGGGCCCACTTTCAGCAAGATACTTGCTCTCAAAGTCGCTTTACCCATGGCCACCTCTTCCAATTAAATACAATCAATGAGGAGAGAGAATCAGGAGAAGAGTTGTGGCCTCCAAAGGATTTGGTTTTGTATTCTCCGTCTCTGACTCCTGGGGTTTTAATTGGTTTTTTGTTACCAGGACATTCTGAAGAAATAATTTTTTTATGGCTCCTGAGAGGTCTGGCAGTCATTGCTTTTCCTAACATCGATTTGAATATTCAGATATTCAGCCAGACATGCATAGAGTGAGAGTGGTCTTTGCCTGTGGTTCTGATTGCGGTGGCCGTCTCATGCCTCTCTGCCTTTGCCCCTGCTGGGCCTTCTGCCCGTGATGCCCTCCCTTCAACCCTGTTGGCCAGATGAAGAGACATCCCTTCTTAATATGCTGCTCAAACATCACCTTCTTTGTAAAGACACTCCTCAACCCTCCCACTCCCCTGCCAAGCAGAGAGAGATCATTCTACTCTTGAGGTTCCGACAGCTCTTATACTGTAATATTTATGGACACATGGATCTCCACTCAGGATCACTAATTGTTTGAGGAGGCAATTGGTTCTGACAGCTCTCACACTGTAATATTTATGGAGGCAAATGGATCTCCACTCAGGACCACTAATTGAGGTGGTGAAGACTCCTACTCCAGACTCTGCTTCCCCACTTATAAAAAGGGGATAGCACCCATCTCTTGGGTTGTTTAGAGAATTACATGAGAAGGGTGATCCTGGTAAAATGCTTAGTATGTGCACTCAACTGGTGTCAGCTACCTGTATTGCTGTCCATTCAGCTACCTCGGGGCCCCTTTGACCATCTACTCTGTGCAGAGAGCTGAGTATAACCTGATATAACTTGGGGCTCATGATTCAATACCCCAAGGAGACCTTGTTTGTTTATTTGTTTGTAACTGGGTATGTCCCCAGTTCTGCACTTGGCACATGCCATTGGTTGTGCTTGGCATGTCTTTCCCAGACTGCGAGATTCTGACCCTTACTGCAAAGCCTGGCCTGAGATGCATCCCCTTGGAAGAGTCCCCTGACCCACCCAACCCTAAGGATCACAGTATAAATTCCCATAGCATTTATCTGGGATCACTAGTCAGCAAATTTAATCTTTTCTTACCGGGTTGCTTCACGAATGTCTACATTTAATCTCAGATTCCTGGCGAGAAGCCTGAAAGTGAGGATTATGTTGGATTCTCTTTGTCTTCTCAGAGTTTGAAGAAGAATTGCCCCATGTACTCTCAGAAAGGTGGTTATCACAGATTCCAGGTCTTTCTTCAGTTAGCACTTTCTACTAGCTCCTTTCACTCTGCAAGGTACTGGAGCACAACCACGAGTAGGATAGACAAGGCAGGCCCCTCTACTCCCAGGGCTTCTGTCCTCGTGTAAGCTACAGTCCAATAAGCAAATCAACACATAATTGAAGGCGATAGTTTGAGATAGTTTAAATGATACTGAGAAAATACAGCAAGGTGGTGTGTTAGAGAATGCCCATATGCAACCTCCTTTTCCTGTTACTCAGGAATCAAGCCCTGTATTTTCTAAGAAGTGCCCTGTTCATCAGCCAGTTGCTGAACAAATGCTCAACGGAGGAAAAAGGAGGGGCTCTATTGGTAAATGCAGTGGGAAAATATAGCGTCTGTATTTATCTCCACAAGCATTTATGATCATCTGTCACTGCATCGTCCTCTGAAAACTACAGCCACTAGCTACATGTGGCTTTTTCAATTACAAATCAAATTAATTTAAAATTCAATAAAATAAAAAATTCTGTTTCTCTGTGATACATGTCACATTTCAAGTATTCCATGGCCACTCCATGTGGCTGGTGGCTGCAGTAATGGGTGACACTGATAGTGTCATTTTCACAGCAAACTCTATTAATGGTATGGCACTGTATAAAATTTTGCCCCTACCGTTGTTCTTATCTGATTTCAGCTGCTCTTACCCTTAATCTCTCTCTTCTAGCCATAGTGCCTTTTGTGTATCTTTCCGAATGTGCCAGGTACAGTCCTACTCACCTATCTGTTCTTTCCTCCGTCCAAGATGCTCCTCCCCATGAGGCCACCTGGCTCACGCCCTCATTTCTTGCAGTGTTTTTCTCTGCTGTCACCTTCTCATTGCTGCCCTCATAACAACCATACTGAAAATTGCATGTCTGCTTCTGATACTCCCATGCCCCCTTCCTACCGTACATTGTTTCCCTGTAGCACATATCATCATCTGACTTACATACCTCTTACACCATTATATACCTTTATATTTGTTTACTTTTTCTTTTAGATTTATTTATTTATTTATTTATTTTTTTTTGCCATAGGGCACTTGTGTTCACAGAGTGAACAGAGAGACAGTGATAGGGAACATTAGAAATCACCTCCCCAGGGGGTGGCCATGTGACCGTCCTTCTCTTCCATTCACCTCCTGGGATTTGGGGCATGTACACACATGCACCCAGTGATCTTCAAGGCATCAGGTCTAGGACTTGAATCATGGTCAGCCGCCATTTGGAAGTCCAACACCTAACCACTGTATCACTTTCTGGTTCCTATTTGCTTAGTTTTTCATATTCCATGAGGACAGACTTTTTTTTTTATTTCACTGTTGTATTCTTGTACTGGAAAGGGTGTTCTGAACAAAGCAGGTGCTTGGTATATATTTTTTAAATGAGTGAACAAATGAATGATGGAGATTTACAGGGGAAAGAAATAACAGCATGATAACAACAGATAGAGGTGATCACGTCAGGTAGGGATAAGTGTCACAGGGGGAAAATCACAGCCACGTCATGAAAGTTTCATCTTCATTTTTTTAAAAAAGTTTTTTGTTATATGGCCTGTGTACTCTCCAGAGAAAAATAGGGAAAGAGAGAAAAAGATAAATCATCCCCCAGGGGGAAGGGCAAACCACAATCTCTTCTCCTCTGGTCCCCTCTAGGATCTTGAGCATGCATGCCCATCCAAGCACCTGGTGTGATTTTCAAGCCAATAGGTTTGGGATTCAAATCTTACAGTTGGCCATGTGGGATCCAGCACCTTAAACTCCATGTCACCTGCTAGCCCCATTTAAAAAAAATTGCCTAAGAGCATATACTCTCACCAAAGAGAGACAGAGAGAGAAAAAGAGAAAGTGAGAATCCCCTCCCCCCATAGGGAATGATCACGCTGCCGTCCCTTTTCTATTTCTCTCTCCTTTCAGGATTTTGGGCATGCACACACACATATCTCATGTGATGTTCAAGTTGTGGGGTCTGAGACTTAAACCACACATGTAGCCATGCAAAAGCCAGCCACTGTAACCACCATACCACTGGCTGTTCCTCATGTTCATTTTTAACAGGCAGAAGAAAGTTAAATAAACTTCCCATGATCATTTTCACAATTGGTCAATCAGGATTTGAACTTATATCCAGTATTGTACTGGGTAATATGTAACAACAGGCTCCCTGAAAAAATATAAAGCACCACGCAAGTGCTTGTCTATTTCCATGGTGTAAACAGTCCCGCTATGGTGGATTTTGAGCCACCTATGCATTGTCATTGACTATGGAGTTGGAAAGAGGTGAACACAATCTGCTCACATGAGCTGGGATGAGCCAGCTCAGGGGTCATTCTATCTGACCTTGAAGTCCAAACTCAACCTCTGTACCATGTAGACACACCTTGAAAGAACTGAACCTCACTGAAGAATTTTCGCTTTCTGTAGACCAGGTGACCATCACAATCTGCATGATCACCTTTACTGATCTTTCCAGTCTGCCAAACTGGTGGAGTTTATAGTCAACCTGTTCAAATTACGGCATTTTCCTTCTAAGAGGATCATGTTTATTTGACTTGACAGAGAAAGTGGGTCTCTGGGGATTCTGCTCTGCATGCCGGCCTTTGAGGTGACTGCCTGGATGGCACAGGTAATCCTGCTGGACTTTGGGGGCCCAGATGGACTACTTTCTAATTGATAATTCCATGTTTCTATAATAAGTGGGCTCCTTAATAAGAGCCTGCCACGTCATGTGTGATGATTGCTAATTTAGGTTTTCAGGCTTCCTGGATGTAATGAGCTCTAATAAGCTCGAGACTTGTCACAGACTCCAGAAAGCCTGTTTTCCCCCTTGAAGCCATGATTTCCCTCAATCCCTGGACACAATTGGGCACACTCTGAAAAATATTAATAAGTGTGACTGGGATGTTCACCCCTTTCCAAATAAAACATAAAGTCCTGGTTTCATTAAGCCAAGCTATTAAATTAAGAAAGTGTTTTTAATTATCTGAGCATTTCAGGGAGCTCATAAAACATTTAAGGACCTCACCGGGCGGTGCTGAAGCCCTTTCAGAGTGAATTAGAGCTTCGACTTCTGGAGCTGGCTGGAAAGGACTTGGGGCTGTGGCTGCGGATTCTACTTGGCCCAGAGCACTGGCCTGAGC
This sequence comes from Tupaia tana, assembly GCA_026018925.1. Classification (NCBI taxonomy): domain Eukaryota; kingdom Metazoa; phylum Chordata; class Mammalia; order Scandentia; family Tupaiidae; genus Tupaia; species Tupaia tana. The sequence continues at coordinate 7,762,424 of JAKSZU010000018.1, forward strand.
AGAAAGAAAAAACTGCAGATCCAGTTCTTTGGGAGGTGGGTCTGTGTCCAGGCTGCAGAGGAAACTAGCTGAAGTTCTCCTCCAACAAACAAACAAACAAAAAACCCTGAACACATCAAAAGAAACATTGCACTGCTTCTTCTGAGCCTGCTCTCTGCTGGATGCTGGTGCTTTAAATGATCAGCACGACTCTGTTTACATGACCTCAGATCATCCTTGTAAGCGTGAGCTACCTGGGGACCAGCAGATGGCGTAATGGTTATGTTGCTGGACTCTCATGTAGATGACTGCAGTTCGATTTCTGGAACCGGCAGCTTAAAACTCACACCGGGCACATGTGTGTGCGAGCCCAAGATCCTGAGAGAATAGAGGAAAAGGATTTGAGGCGAGGCCAGCCCCCTGGGGAGCGATTTCTGGCTTACTGTCTCTCCACCAAGTGCGTGAGCCCTATAGCAAAAATCTCTCTCTTTCTAAAAAATAAAAGTGAGCTACCTTATAAAAAGGTGAGCTACTGGGGCCAGCAGGTGGCACTGGATCCCACAAGGCCAGCTTCATAGCTCAAGTCCCACCAGACTTAGTGGCTTGAAAATCAGGCAGAGCGCGTGTGCATGCGTGCCCAAAATCCTGAGAGGAAACCGGGAAAGAAAGGTTGCCGCGTGGCCTTCCTTCCTCAGGGGCAATTTCTTATTTCCTCCCTGCCTCTCTGGGGAGCACCCATGCCCTACAGCAAAAATTCAACCAACCAACAAACACAAGCTAACAAACAAAAACACAGATTTTCCTATTTCTTTGAGTATTTGGGTACACTCTCATGCCATGTAAAGCTTATATTAAAGAAAATCACATGCTAAAAAAAGAAGTGAGTTACCTGTTCTCACCCCTGTTGGATAGTTTAGAAAACCGAGACTCGAAATGACCCCAACAGAGCAAGTAGCGAGGCTAGATCTCAAGCAGAAACCTAGTTCTGTTTGACCCTAGCTCCGTGTACCTTACACTGATGAGCGAGCTATAGCTCACACCCCAAAGCCAACCAATCCTACTAACGAGAATCACAATTATTATGGGATAATAAACGCGTTTATGTGTGTTTCCAGTGTGCCAGGCACAGTACTGGGTGCGGCACAGAGTTTACCTCATCTAATTCTCCTGATGGCCCTATGAACTTATTATCTTGCATATTATAAATGAAGACTGAGTCATGGAGCGAGGTCTAGGACCTTCTACAAGGCTGCACAAAGTACTAGGAGGGGCTTGTCTAGGACTGTGTGAGTCTAGTGGCTCTTCCTCACACTCACCCCAAATGTGCTGTATGAGCCTAGATCACCAGTAGCCTTCCCAGTGTTTTACTAAGCAGCTGCATAGTAAATCACACTCGTGCATGCACAGCACAAAATGCTTTGGTGTTAATTTGATTAGGGATCCATTTTAAAATGATAAAAGTGGCACAGAAAACACTCTCTTTTCTGGCCCAGCTGTGGTGGTAAGTGTTGCAAGGACGCTGAGTGCTGTAGACTACATGGGGAAGCCTGAGTTCCAATCCTGGTCCAACCTAGAGGCTGGTGTGGTGGCATGCCCCTGCAATTGTGGCATAGCCGTCCCCCCTGGGGGTGACTTCTTACTTTCTGTCCCTCTGTGGTGGCATGTGCCTGTAGTAACAGCTGCAAGGTTGGGGCAGAAGAATCTCATACAGAAAGGGGAACAATATCTCTATCTTCCTTGAAATCCCAGTTTTCTATGTGATGACAGACAGGTGTGCAGAGACCTTGATAGCCTTGACCATGGGGTATCCAGCTCCACGTATCCTCAGTCAGAACAGCTTTGTTAGTGCACTCTGGTGTGCCGCTCAGATACCATCATCTGCATGGGTCACACACAATTACTAAGCACTTAAGACATTTAAGAAAAATCATCCTTTATCGACATTCTGGAAAGCTTGCTCTTGTAAGAAAAAATGTCATTTAAAACCCCTATGGAGTGCAACTTAGCAACATGGATCACAACTCTAAATACATAAAATTTCAGATATTGCCTGTCTTCTAGGATCATATTTGTAGCTCTGCTTGCTGAGGCAATATTGTTTAAAGTAGCAAAAATACACACTAATTTTCACTATAGGAATTGGGACTGGTTTGCATATATTATGAAACATCCAAAGAATGGAATACTATGCAGCTATATAAAACGAGACATCAGTTTGTGGACTGAAATGAAGCAATCTGTAAAGTATATTGTTAAGTAAAGAGGAAAAATGTGTAGGTTTGTGTATATCGTACTACCCTTTGGGTACAACTGGGGAGAAAAGAATCTGTGTGTGTGTGTGTGTGTGTGTGTGTGTGTGTATGTGTATGTGTGTGTGTGTGTACGTGCATTTGGGTATGTTTTAAAAATCTTTTAAAGAACATGGATGACAGGTGAGATCTTATACTTAGTGATGGCAGGGATCAGGTTTGAGTTGGGGAGAACCCGTGTTTGACTGTAGGCATGATGAGTCTAAGTTCCTTTCCTTTGTGGAGATAGAATAAAGGTGGTTGGAGTTAGAGTTCTGGAATTTGGAGGAAAGGGTCAGTCTGGAGATCACATTCAGAAGACATGCACACAGATGGGACCGGAGGGTATGCACAGGGCTGAAACTTTATGGGGCACGAATAGTAACCACGTTCTTTTTCCAGGGCTGTGAAGAGAGTCCAGGAATTTATAAGCATGCACCATCTACAGTATAGGTGCTTCTTGCTGTCTAATCAGTTAGAGGGGCAGCCAATGGCTACTATGTGGGGGATGTCCTATGCCCTTGCTATTCGTCCCAGTTCACCCTTTCAGTTAGGGAGCCCCTTCTCTGTCCCTGGGTCTGTCTCAATACCACCCAGAGAGTCCCTTGCCCTGGCAATGTTGTTCCTGCTGCTCAGAGGTGATCGGGCATACATCTCAGACCAGCACCTCTTTCTGGGCACCTCTCAGACCAGCCAGCAGCAGTGTTCTCCGGGAATGGTTGATATTACAGAAAACACAGGGCTGGGTGCCAGTTTCACATTCTCCAAACATTTAATGATTCAACCTTTGCAGTTTCATCAAAGCCAAGCTTGAAAACTCCTCCAATGATTTGCTGCTCACAAAGAGCAGGTGCCTGTTTTAGTGTCCCTGCTCCTTAGATTTCTGTGGTTTGGATGAAACCTTTGGCTAGATGATGGCAGCTAAATGACCTCTTTGGTGACTTTGTGCCCACTCAGGGGCCTCAGGTTTGGCAACCTGGCCAGGTACGTCCACTCCTTGTATGGCACTCGCTGCACCATCCTGTCTTGAACATCCAGAGATTGGCATAGGTTACTACTTATTTATGTATTTATTTTTTGGTATTTGTTTAAGCAGTCAAGACAGGACACAGCGGTTTGTGACAGTGGAAAGGAAGCCCAAGGCAGCCTGGTTGGGTAATAGAAACAAGGGGTGGGGGCATCTATCTTAGAAGTGTCCAGGCCACCAGGGAGGTAAGTAAAGGGAGGGGAAAGAGAACTAGACAGAGATACCAAAGAAGTGGGACCGAATGGGAAACTAAGAGAGAATGGAAGGCAGGCCAACAACACAACAGAGAGAACGAAAGACAGAGAAAGGCAGTAAGAGACAGAGAGATGGACAAAAGGAGGCAGAGAAGTAAAATCGGAAATCAGAGATAACACACTGCAGACAGAAACTGGGGAGGAACTTGGCACAACCAACTTATCAAACCTAAGACCACCCACTGGGCAGAGACAATGAATGAGATACTGGGTTTTCATGCTTTGTTTTATTCTTATCCAAAGTGATTTATGTTGAATGCTGAGCCCACAGCATGCACTGCTGTTGTTCACAGTAACCATGGTGGTAGAGGTCAGTGTCATCCTAGAAGTAGAACTTGCTTTTATAGAGAGATTTACAGGTGCTCTGCAGCAACCATCCAAGGCATACCTTATAATCCCTGCTGGCGATTTATGGTATAGAAAACTGATGGTCTCAGAAGTCAGATCACTTTTAGAAACTCACACAGCTGGTCAGAAACAGAGTTCTTGAGTTAATCACTCTCTCTCTCTCTCCCTCCCTCTCTCTCTGGATATTTTCATTCCACCTGTCTTATCATATAAGATAAATGTATTTATTTGAATACAAATAGACATAAAAGGAAAATGAAGTTACAGTGGTAACATGACATCCATTTACAATAAAGCTCTAGTTTGCAAATATTTTCCACGGCATCCAATGTACATGAATTAAACACTCGAGAATAGTGAAGGAAGAGAAAGAAATGAGATAGAAGGGAGAGCCGGAAGAAGGCAGAGGACGATGGCGCTAGCTCTTGGGGGTGTCTGCACAACATTCCCCATCAGAGCAGACAGGTGTACCATGGGCCATGCCTACCAAGTGCCAGAAGATGGGATCAGGACTGCAGCAGGATGATGAGGTCTTCACTCATGGAGTGCTTGAGATCTGACACGATAGGCCAAGAGCCTGGGATTTGGGAGCTGAGCTGTGTCCATGGTATCTCTTTGGAGCTGCTGGTCTCAGATATGCCATGAGTCCCACCCTCTCAAGGCCTCCCTGAATTCTGAGGTTCCTCAGCTTCCCTCAGTACTCAGGGTGTGCAGCTGATTCAGAACTCCTCTTTGGGAAACCACTCCTTTCCTGGAGGGGAGGAGAGGTGGGGATGGGAGTGGGGAATGTGTGTGTGTGTGTGTGTGTGTGTGTGTGTGTGTGTTGTCATTTGGCCAATCAGAGTCACTATCTTTCTACACCTCAAGGTTGGTTCTTAATGGTTGGGCCAATCAGAGATCTCTCTCTCAGGGACCCTCAGTTGCATGAACTAAAAGAGGGTCTACAGAGGATGAACATTTTTTTTTTAATTGGAGCTCCAGAATTTAATTGTTTCAAACCAGAATGACCCCCTAGAATCAAGAGCCACCTCATCCCTTATTTTCTCTTATTTTAGTTAGAGTTTCATTTCTGTCCTTGTAACTAGAATAGTCCCGACAAATGTATGTTGTGTTGATTTCCTCTTTTAATTGTTTAAACTACTTCAATTTGTTTTCTACCGTTGGAGTCTAAAAATGTCCTTTCTGTTAGTAGCTTTGGGATATCATTTCTTGACTCAAAGCAGTTTCTAAGTGACCTTATAAGTGTTACTATATGTGAGCATGCTTGAAGACAGAGTCAGTTTCTCTGACTTTTTTTAAACTGGAATCATACATAAAGTCCACTAGTCATTAACAGAGAATTTAAATCCAAAGAGGGTTTGTGTGTGAAAGGTGTTAGATGGAAGCTTCTTCTACTTGGTGGCTTCTAGCAGTTAGTTATTGCTGCATAACAAACAATCCCATACCCAATGGCTTAAAGTAATAAGCCTTTAGTTCTAAGTGTGCATATGAGCAGGCAGTTCCACTGGACTGAGCAGGACTTGGTGGGGCATGCCCATTTCCCTGTGGTTGGGTGTAGGCTGGTTAGGCAACTGTACTGATTTGACTGGGTTTTTCTACATGTTCTAGACTCTGGTTCTTGTGTTTTCTCATCCTCTGGCAATAAGCCCAGGCTTGTACTTATGGTGAAGACATAAGAAAATAGAAATGATTCTTTAAACTTGTGTTTGTACAGAATTTGTCCTGTCTGCTGAAGCAAATTACCTGGTGAGCCCAAAGTCATTGTGGGAGGTACCACTGAAGGTGTGTGAGTACCTTCTGTTCTCTTGGTGAGCATTCAGAAAGCCTTAGGAGAGAAAAGACTCACTGGGTTGGAAAATGCCTTTTACTGATGTGAGATACCAAGAATTTAGAATTTTCCAAGTAGGGGAGATTAACGTATGGAGAGGAGAGTGGACCTTTCAGCCCATAGTGGTGAAAAAAAATTACAACTACATGTGTTAGTCTTCTTTTGAAAGTATTTCACACAGAAACTGTTTTCCTTTTTATTTAAATTTAGTTTTTAGGTTTTTTTTTTTAAATAACTGTTATAATGCCTTTCATCTTTCTTTCCAGAACCGAGAATGCTTTCTTATCTTTTAAGAAAAGAGAGTCCTCAAAAAACCTATAGTCCAGAAAGGAAGCAGGTGCATAAACATAAGAAAACAGACAAACAAAAAACAAACAAAAAACACTTAAGATCAAGAAATAAGGGTTGAGGCAGGACTAAGCATAATATGCTTTGGGAGTCTAGAGGTGGAGCACTTAGCCCAAGCAGGCAAACCATTTAGAGAAATCTATTTTAAATTGATTGTTTTATTTGCTGGATTTTATATTGACATGTTTTGCTTTGTTCTCAATGTGTTCTGGGACTGCAGCCTATTCATTTATTATTAAGAGAACGGTAATTATTTCCAGGAGCTCCTGAGAATACACTTTGCCTCCCCTTTGCCTGTTCTCTGCTGAATCTGGTGTAACCTTCATATCTCTGAGGATGTCTGTGGCAAGAAGTGATAGCCCCCTTGTGCCTGGTAGAATACACCAAAGACCCTTCTCTGGAAGGAAGGCTTACAGACCACTGCTTCTCAAACTTTAATGAGCATATAGGGCCCCTGGGATCTTGCCAAAATGCAGAATCTGACTCAGGGGGTCTGGAGTGAGGACTGAAATTCTTTTTTTTTTTTTTTTTTTTTCTAAAAAGCTTGCAGGTGATGCTGTTGCTGCTGGTCTGTGGACCATATTTTGAGACTGCAGGTGATCAGCACAGCTTCTCCACTGCAGAATGCTGTAGCAGGACTGGGCAGAGGCTTATCTGTATCTCCCCTGTCTATCTTGGTGGACTGCAAACTCAGTGGGGACAGCACATGTTTCTCATCTACAATTATATCCAGTGCCATGCACATACAGAAATCTTACAAAATATTTGCTACATGTGTGTCTCCTGTTCCTACTTGATAGATGTGTGCATGTGAGATGCGCCTAATGTCCCTCCAACTTGATGCTATAAACTGAACTTGGACCTATGTTCATCCTATGGGCTGAGTATGGACCCTTCATCTACTTTTTTTTCTTTTTAGAGATTTTTGCTATAGGACACACATGCTTGTCAGAGAGACAGAAGGCAAAAATCACCCCCTGAGGGGATGACCATGCCACAATTTCTTCTCCTCCATTCTCCTCTTGAGATTTTGGGTATGCACATACACGTGCCTGGAGTGTTTCAAGCCACTGGGTCTGGGACTTGAACCATGGCTGACCACATGGGAGTCTAGGATCTCAACCACTATGCCACCTGCTGCCTCTCCCCACCACCTAATTTAAGATAGCCTGGAAGTCTAGGGCTGAACCATGTGTCCTGTAGCCCTCTCCTGGTCTTGGTCACACCTCATCTTAATGACTGAGCATCTCTGATAGAAGAACCTCCTTGTATTTTCTACTACATAGTTCCCTGTCACAAACTCATGCACCAGACCAGCTGGATACGGATCCTCCAGTTCCTTATATCCTATGAGATAAAATGATTGACACTGCTGATCTCTCTGTATTGCAGATATGAATTCCCCCAAACTTCATAGCACCTCCCATCTTCCTTACTTGGAAATCCCAGTGAAGCTGCATGATTGGTGCTGGAGCTGGGCCAGGGATGACGTGAAGGATCAGCACTACATTATAAGATCATCCCTAGCATCTTAGCTTGAGTTCCCACCCAGAAACTTGGCACTCTCTCCCTGGAATGCATTTGTAAAAGCCCCAAACAATTAGCCATTATGCAAACTATCTAATATCAGTGTACTCAACTGCAAAATGGGAATAGTTGCACCCTTCTTATGGCATTTTAATTGAGATTAAATTGTGGTAAAATAGAAATAAACTGCCTGGCTCAGAATCTGACACACAGAAAGAGCTTCATAAAAGACTTCTTTTTATTTTCACTTTTCAGTGGGGAATCCTGAAGTCCACAGAAGGGCTCCCATGAATCCAGGCTCATACATCTCACAGCTCAGAGGAGGGTGGATCCAGTAGAGGACAAAGAATAAACACCAGAAGTAGCTAAAGCACAAAACTTGTACTCTTCCAGGTAGCCCCTGTGAAGAAAAATAAATGGAGCTTGAATCTAGCCAATAGGGTAGCTCTCAGGTGTCCATACTTTCAGAAGTCTCTTAGACTTCTTCTTCTATAATGCCTGTCCAATCTTCCTGCTGTGAGTGTGGCCTGTACTTGTATAAACCCACCTGACACTTCAGAAATGCTTTTACCGTGATGTTTATATTTTCTAAGTAGTCTGGATCATCTTGGATTTTATTCCTATCTTCCAAATTTTTTCACCATCATAGAATATCATAATTTCACTTATTTAGTCAGTTAACAAATATTCAGTGAGTGTTTTCTTTGTGACAGACCCTGTCTTAGGACAGAATTATGTCCAACACAAATCAAGTCAGAGAAAGGTCTTGTCTTATGGAGCTTAAATGTATTTTTGGAAAAGTGATAATAGATTTTTCACCTAGTCAAGAATCAAGATCATGTCTAGAACAAATCTGAGCTTGGGAGAGATTCCAGCGGGAATGAGTATGCAGCAGGTATTTGTTGACTGACTCACTGATATGCAATTGTACGGGCTGTAAGGAAAACATAGGAAAAGAATCACCAGGAGCCAGCCCACCATTTTCCTGAGAGTAACTCATACATTCAGTCATGTATTGACCAAGAACATGCATTCCTCAGTCTACAAAAGAATGAGACTGGCTTTGAGTGTTGACCAAGTACTATTATAATTGAAAGACAAATAATACACCAAACAAGTCAGTCTCATTACTGTCTTCATCATGCTTGATGCCCAGAAAAGCATTACTTCCTGGTTTTCCTTATGTATGAATGAGCTCAGGACCCCTTATCATGTCATGTCAGATGCTGGATGGATTCATGTTGATCATAATTTTCATTGAACACATCGTGGGGTATGAGAACATTTGAGATGCATTTTTGAAACAACTAGGTATACAATGATGAGCTGACTATTCCAAGTTTTAAATTTTACATCTTAACATACATTTAAAAAACTATTCTGGGGGCCAGCAGGTGGCATGGTGGTTAAGAGCAATGGACTCCCACATGGTAGACCGTGGTTCGAGACCCGAACCTGGTGGCTTGCTTTCTCACTTTCTCTCTCCCTCTCTCTCTTTCTCTGTCCCTCTCTGGTCAAATTAAAATAAATAAATAAAGTTTAAAACAAATAAATAAAAACTATTCTGGTAAATGAACAGCCAGAATTTCAATTGAACTTCATCTGATAAAGTTTCTCGCTCCATCTTGGACTGTCCTTAATTATTAGATTGTTGAGAAACTCATGACGTGTTTTTCTATGCAAAAATACATCATGACTTTCTTGACAACCCAATACATTAAGTCAGTGTTTCTAAGCCTTGACATGATTGGCATTTGGGGAAGGACACTCCTTTGTCCTGTATGTTGTTATATATGTAGCAGCAGCACTGGCTTCTGCTTACTAGATGTCAGTGGCATTCCCCTCCCCATTGTGACAACCAAAAATGACCTCAGGCATCATCAAATATGCCCCAGTAGAAAAAAAATGCCCATAGTTGAGGAACACTGCATTATATTTATCTATATTTTTAATAATGATAAGGTTTTGCGGTTATAGCTGATCTGGTAGTGAGTATTAACTCTGTTGTGATATTGGACAGGCCTAACCTGAGAGTTTGTTATTAATATTAACAAAGGAGGCACCAACGTCTATGATTTGAACTTGTGGTAAAGTTTAAAAGACAATGCATGTAAAGGGCCTTGGCAGTTTAAATCACATCTTTTTCTTGAGCCAATAGAGGTGGCCATTGTCCCAAACTGTGTACTTGGAAAATATGTGTATGTATAGGTCCAGGGGATAGCTGAGAGAAAACCAACGTCTGTGTGGCTCAAGATGTCCCTGGCCAAGCCTCAGTGATCTGGAACAACAATGAAGAGCACAACCTTTGGAGAATCACAGAACAGGATTTGACTCCTGGGTCCACCACCCACCTGGGATGATCTTGGGCAAGTTGTGCAACCTCTCTGCTTCTATTTCCTTATCTAACAAAGGAAAAGCAACAATATCCATCTCGTAGTTAGGGAGTTGTGAGGATTAAATGAGATCATGAATGCAAAACACTTAGCACCAAGCCTGTGTCCCAGAGTCAAGTTTGCTCAATAACTAATAGTTGGTGTTGCTATTATTATCTGCATTATTTCACCCATGGGTACATCCCTGGGGGTAACTTCAAAGCAGATAGTGGCCTCTTTCCAGGGGTTTCCTATCTTGCCAGAGTAGCTCAGTCAACAACTTCCCTAATGAGCTCAAGACTACATCAGTGGAATCCTTTGTTTTCCTAGTAACTCTCTGTCAACATACTTTCTTTCCTGCATCAACATTATACCAATTGCATATTCACCAGCCTGCACTGGGCCCAAAACTATCAATTGCTACAACCGAGTAAATGATATTCATTGTTAAAACAGGGTAAATGCCTACTTCCTTTACACAATGGAAGGAGCTGTTGTAGGCTATTAAGTAAATAACTATAAATAACACACTATAAAATGCTTTACATATGCCTTATCGCACCAACTGCAATGCTCTGAAGTAGCTGTTATGGCTGGGTAAATTATACATGTTTTTAAACACTGTCCAAAATACATATTTACACATACTTAAAGTCCTACACTAAATAGTCTCTATAGCAACCAGAAAAACACAAAAGCCTTATTAAGCATTCTTTGTAGTATTTTTAGGAGTTTAATCATTAGTAGAAAGCTCATAGGCCATGTAGACACTAGGGAACGCGAAGAAAGAAAGTCTTTACAGGAACAAAAGAATGAGGCTGGCTTTGAACCTGGTGGGAGAGGATTTTATTTTTTAAAAACTAATAATCACCAAGGGCCTTCTCTTTGGAAGGCAAAGCTATGTTTGGGGTACATCAGACACAATTTTGAAATTACAATCTGGTTTTGCAAACAGAGAAAAGAGATTCTTCAATTAACATTTTCCAGCAAAAGACCACTTTCAAATTTTTTTCTTTAGTCACAGTAAAACAAGATTTCCTTGCCATTCAAAAATGAAGCAATATGTAATGTCTGTGTTGAGCCTGAGTCATACGAATCTTCAAAGAGAAATTCTAGTGGCTTCATTGGGGTGGAGCCATATCCCATCATTTGAATACTGGATTTATCCAAGCAATCTAAGGCATGCTATGATGGCGATGTAGCAGAAATATCAGTAACTTAACACTGCAAATATTGTCTTGCTCATGCTAGATGTCCACTGCTAGTCAGTGGCATTTCTGCTCCAGGCAGTCACTCAGGGACCTAGGGAACCCTATTACCTTATGATGCTACTACCTCAACACTTGCTTCCAAGGGTTCTGCAGCAGGGGCAGAGAGAATTGGAGAGTAGTTTGGTGGTCCAGAGTAGCATCTTCACTTACATCTCACCACCCAGAACTCACATCATACATTCCAACAGATCTGCAACAAAGGCTGGAATGGTAGTGGAACACATAGACTTGAGCACTCAATAGCTTTAGGCTAACTATCACTTAAATATCAAAACTACTAGATACTTTACATTATTTGTTTTTCTCTTGAAGACAGCTTTGTAATGTGACATTTTCTCATTCACTAGTGGGGAAACAGGCTGAGGGGTCTTAAATGACTTGTTTAAGGTCGGTCAACCAAACACTGGAGGGACAAATTTGACATTTAGGTCATATAAACTGAACATAAAATACTCTGTCACTCAGCAGTGCCAAACTTTCCAGAAAGGTATATATTCTGTAAAGTGAGTGTGTGTGTGTGTGTGTGTGTATATACACACACACACACACACACACACACACTCATTCTTTTTTTATACCAAAAATATAGATTTTTCATAGAAACTGACTATGTAATAGCTCCAAAGTGAGAACAATTCAGTATCTACCAACAGTGGAACAGATAAATTGATTGTAGTATGTTAACCCAATGGAATACAATGTAGGACTGAAAATGAATGAAATACGGCCACATACATCATGGATGCATCTCACACATATAAGGAGACTTCAAAAAGTCCATAGAAAATGGAATTAGAGTACAAGTTGATTTTGGTGCACAAAAATTCGAAACTCATGCAGTTTTTAAATGATGTACATGCTCTATGAACTTTTTGAAGATCCCTCATACTATGTTGAATAAAAGAAGCCAAAAAAAAAAGTTCATACTGCATTGTTCTATACTATATAATTCAAGCAACCAAAATTAATGGAAGGTGATAGCCATCAGGATAATGGTTGCTTTGGTTTGCTAGTGACCAAGAGGGTACATAAGTGGTGTTTCTGTGTTTGCTGTTGTGCTCATTTATCTGGGTGCTAGTTAGGTGGGTGTGTTTAGCCTGCAAAGATTCTTCTAGCTGTATACTTATAATTTTGGATATTGCTTTGTATAAAAATTATACGTGAAAAAACAGAACTTGCAAAATATAAATTATAGGTTCAGATCAAACTAATTCCAGAGCCCTGCCTTTTATCACGTAGCATCTATCTCTCCTACAACCTCATTAAAGTGAAGCTTATCCACACCCTTAAATAGTACAATTTGTTCCCACTTCATTGATACTGGCCATCCATTAAGATGGTTCTTTGGAATCATGTTTAGATAGAAATTTTCAGCAAATTTAAGAAAATTGTCAACGTTAACTATAATCCACATTAATGCTGACTTTGGTGAGCTAGTTCTCTTCCTTGAATTCTAGGGAAAACTGGGTGTCCACAGGGGATGGAGAGGAGGATAATGGAGCCCTCTGTCTCCTCGGGCCAGAAGAATGAACAGTCAAGTGTGAGAATGAAAGGAGAGAGTGAAACCTATATGTAAAAATATCCCAACCAAGACAAATAATATAGACTGGGACTGGGGGTGTTTCCATCCATTTCATTTGGAGCCATGATAAAACTAAAAAATCATTGTTCTTACCAGCTAAATGAACTAACAGCTGAAGATTAATCCTATTTTTTTTCTGCCCTTTCCCTATCTCTTAGCACATTTGCCACCCAAAACAGCAATTTGGCAGAGTCCTGACTGCCAAGAGACAACACTGTCTCAAGGAAGGTATTAGTGGCAAACCCTCAAGTTGTTGTTTAAGCACCTCCCAGGTTGGCAACAGAAAGCTAAACACAAAATTGCAAGATGAGCTAGAATTTAATGTTGCAGTTTTCATTCTGTCATCATGTTATGACAGTTTGGTATTTTAAGCTTTACAGCAGCCAAAGGTTAGGGGTACAATATTCATACTGAGAAGGGCTTCTTTCCCATCTGTTCTGTCCTAGAAACTATGCTTGTAGAATCATGGTTTTCAAAAATCTAGCAAATGTCTTCATCAGAAGCTACTTTAAAATTCTTTTGGATTGTTAAAAGGCACATTTTCTCAGATTGTGCATCTGAATAAAATAGTGCAGTTCAATTAAACAAATAATTAATAAGCAGCTACTGTGTACTCAGCATTGGACCAAGGGCCGGGCATTTACATAAACTCTCCCTGACAGAAGAAACTGTAAATACCATTGATTATCATTCACTGTAATGAGTGTTCATATAAAAGATATATCAGAATGTCATGGAAGAATAGAGTTTGGGGCCGTAGCCCAGCATATAGTTCCATTTGAGTTGGACTTGAAGTTCCATTTGAAGGTAATTTCTTGAAAATACAGATGGAACTTGAGAAATCTGACTGCATGTGAGAAATGGAAAAAGAATGATATGTAATGAGTAAAGGGGATAAGAAGACAGCATGAGCCATATCCAGATAAGTCTTGTATAGTATGCTAATAATTGTTGTTATTGTTAAACATTCTCTTGTTGGTAAAGTGTACCCATTAAACAATTTTTAGAGGAAGAGTAAAATCTTATTTTTCTTTAAGTTATTATTTTTAATACCAGAGGGCATGTGCACTTGCCTGGAAAAATGTTGGGTGAAGAGAGAGGAAAGCCCCTCCCCCTGACTGGGATGTAGTCATGCCACAATCCTTTTCCTCCATTTCTCCTTCCCATCAGGATTTTGAGCATGCATGCACTTGTGCCCAGGATGTTTTTCAAGCCATTATGGCCAAAATTCAAACTGAAGTTGGTCATGTGGGATCCAGCTCCCAATGAGCAATACTTAACCACCATGCCATGGAGCTGGCCTAAGATTTTATTTTAGAGAGAGAGTCTGGCTACTGGAATGCTATGATAACATGTGCATTTTAGAAAGGGAAAGCCAGAAAGATAAGGTGAGCTACAAGGAGATTGTTGCAGGGACTCAGGTGCATGAGATTGGAAGCAGTTGCATTTGTCAGAATTCCCTTCTGGGGAGCACTGGGGAGCATTCTGTGTATTCTTTGACTATTCCTACTGGGGGGTAGCTCAGACCTCAGGAGAATCTGTGTGAGCTGAGTGAGAAGAGTAATGTTTTACTTGTGCTAGAGGAGATGAGGAAGAGGGGGAAAAGAAAAGAAGAAAGAGAAAAGAAGGGTGTAGTGGATGGGGACTATGCAGTATTTTATAAGTCTTTTTTTTTTTTTTTTTTTTTTTTTTTTTTTTTTTTTTTTTTCCTCCTTGTAGCTTCCCATGTCTTCAGTCCAAGTCCACACATACTCTGTGGCTCAGGGGAGTAGATGCTTAATTTTAAAAGGGCAGAATTCTTTTTATCATAGTATTGGGGACTAAAATAAACACAGCCTGCATAGATAGCCCAAGTCAAGATTTTGGCAGGGAGGGAGAAAAATTGATTGACAGCATCATTAGCCACCAGTGAATATGAAAATGTGGCTTTGTGTTAATTAAATTCATGACTAGCTCAGTGGTACTGAGGTGCCGGAGTGCCTGACCTGTATTTGCAAACAGTTCCAAGAATACTGGGAGAGGGTGAGACACTCAGCAAGAACAGTAATATCTTGTGTAACTAATGAAAGTTTGGGTCTGCACAACTATAAGGGGTGACCATCTAATATTCAAGGTAGATTTTAGTTATTCTCAGGGTCTGAGAGAAGGAAGAAGAGGAGGGAAATGAAATGCTGAGGGATGATGAAAATACCTCCCAATTAAAACAGACTTTCCCTTGGTCACAAAATCCTTTTTTTTTTTCCCCAACACTTTCTTCCCAAACTGATACTATCCTTTGCTGCCCTGGGCCTTTCTCACCCCTTCTAAATAGAAATAGATTACTGTACCACAGAGGGTTGTAGAGGTTAAATGAAGTCACACACACTGAATGCCCAGCATAGGGTCTGCCCATGTCAGTTGTTTGAAGATTTCAGTTTCCTGTCTTGCCTCTTTTTTGTGTTTATCACCTCCAGTCTTCCACAAATTTTTTCCCTTCTTTTCCTTTTTACAGTTTAAGGAACAATCAGGGCATTTAAAACTGTTGAACTCCAAAGGGTTGTTGTGAAGGGAGACATTTCTCACACTTTGTTCATTCATTTATTTCATCAGCATATTTTTATTAAACACCTATTTCATCCCAGGCAATATATGTTCCTCCAAGCATGCACTGGTGAATATATAAGATGTACTTTCTGCCCTTGGAAACTTCTGATACAGAAGGAGAAATGGATAAGTAGGTGGGAAATTCCAAGAAATAACAATGAATGCTGCAAGTGGGATTACATAGTTTGCCCTGTGCACCATTAAGGAGAATGGCTACAACACTTGGAAGAATATCACATCTTGGAAGTAAGGACATCTAGGCTAACGCATGAATAATTCAGTGATGAGGTATTGATTATGTCCATGTGCCAAACACTGCACTAGGCTTGGGAAGGACAAATAGATTACTCAGGTAGAGTGTAGTTTTGACATAGGATCAAAATAATGGATTATTTCAACAGATTAATGAATTTCACTAGGATGTTTTGGGCCTAGCTGGGAAGAGATAATGTCTGAGTTAATTCTAGATAACTGAGTAGTAGTTAGAGGAGAAAATATGGAGGGAGAAAACAGAGGATGTTGTAGCAGAGGAAACAGCATGCACAAGGCACAGAGTCATCAAGCAGTGGATCTATGAGGGGTACTTTATATTTAGTATAATTGGCATAAATTGAAGCTGGTGGCAATGGAATCTGAAAAGCCCACAATATGGCAATTGCAGTGAACTGTGGGAATTTTAGTGAACCAATGATTAGTGGTGGCTATGGTTTGATCGTATTGACCTTGAAAGGATCACTATAATACCAGTATGAAAAGAGGATACAATTGGAAATGCAAATTGGCATGACCATTTTATACGTGGTACCTACAGCCTATGCTTTCTTTTCCCCTCCTTCTATCTTCTGGACTCCTAGAAACAAAATATAACCCAGAGAAAGACACTGAAAAGAGAACAACCTGTTATCTTACATTTCCTCTGTAGACACATGGCCTTGGTGTGGATTTATACAACTGCATTTAGGGCTGATGATAGAATCATTGTTTTTTTTTTTTTTCTTTCTTTCTTTCTTTCTTTTTTTTTATTCCTTTCATGACACAAACCAAGAAAAAAATCATAATAAAATTTTACAAGTTAGCTGCCACCAAGAATAAACAAGAGAGCACTATAAGAAATGAATCAGAGGCTCTAACCGAATCTTCTCTCAGGACAATAACTCTAATGCAAAGCCGGGGTCTGAGGAGGTCGCAGTAGAAAACTCTCCTGGGGCATTTCTGAGGAGAAAGGAAATATTCTCCTCCTGTCATCTTCACTTCATGTCCTAATACGTCTGTGGATGTGCGGAGAAAACATAATCTGCGGCCTCTGCTCTGAATCAAGGTTTGGATAACCAGGGCTATTAAGGCATCCCCAAGGATCCCAGAATTAACCCTCTGTGAACCCAGGGAAGCCATGGCTGCTAAAACACCAGGGAAAACCTCCTTGATTCTAATCATGGCTGAGCCAAAATGCCACTTGCCATTAGGTTCAATAGGCTTTTTTTATTTTTCCTTTTTAAATTACAAGATTACCTTTAAATTGTGTACAGGAGCTCATAACCGCTGTCCATTGGAGGTAATCGGGAGTGATTTCATTTTACTCATGGACTGGCTGCTCTTCTAGAGTCTTTGTTCATTACGCCGCTGTCTATCTCAGTTCCATTTAAGTATCATTGAGGAATAAATTCTGTAGCAGACATTGTATGTTTTCTTTTTGAGTCACCTCTTTTGTAGGTGGATGATTGGTCAGAGCGGGCTGGATTATTCTGGAATCTCTCAAGTGGAAATGGTAGATATGCATGCTTAGGACCTCTGGGAGGTCATTCAGACGTGGAAATTCAGCCTGGTCACTGGGCTGACCGTATGAACTTTCCAAAAAATCACTTGGGAAGACAGATATAACCCTCCAGTCATTTTTTCTTACCTTTCATTGAAACAACTTGAGTGTGACTTCATATAGACCAAGGCATAGCATTACTTACCTATTTACTCACTCATTCAGTCATTTATTCATTTGATATGAATATTGTGCACCAAGACACTAAGCCTGACAGTGAATGCAGTGGTTAACTGGGAGCTCACTATGGCAGTTAATAGACAAAACTAAACAAGCTATTCCAGTACAGTATGAGAAGGGCTATGTATGATATGGAGAGAAGGAGGGACAGCCTCTGTACGTTTTCTGTAGAGTTGAGGCCACAGGAGAGGCTTCTCAGAGTGGAGTACAACTGAGCTGAGGCCTGAGGGTTGAAAGAAGTTTCACTGGCTGAAGGAGTAACTTGGACAAGCTCCCTCAGTGAGGTGAAGGTTCAGGGAGGCAGAGAATGAAAGTAGGTATGCTGCATAAGGAGGCAGAGCAGGGATTCAGGGTGTTAGGGAGGGATGAGAATGGCTATATCATGAAGAGCTTTGTAAGTCTTGTTTATGAGCAAGGATTTCACCCCATGGGCCAAGAAGAAGAGAGGAGGGGTATAACCAGATATGCATTTTGAAGAATCACTGTGTTCATTCCCATCATAGTGGGTGGTGGGTTCTCCGGGGATCTGATGCATTCATAAACAAGATGAGACCTCAGTTACAATAGTCCTTGCCCCAGAAACAACCTCTAACCAGCTACACTCTTTGGTTTTGACGTCTTTCTCCAAGAATGCCCTCTGTGCTCCATTTATTTCAATTCTGAAAGTGCCGGAATGTGTTTGTAATAAGAACCTATCTAAAGAGAGTCAAAGCCAAGAATTGAAGGCATGACAACATGAACATCCATGGCCCAGCACCCAAGACAGAGGCCACTGGTGGCAGCAGAAGTCTTAGGATTAAGTATTGTCAAGTCCTCTTGTCTGATCTTAGCCAAAGTCATGCTGGAGAGACCTCTGGATTCAGAGTCCAGTTCTGTCACTGAACAGTTTAGATAACTTACAAGATTTTGTATTCCATTTTCTCCCACCTAAAAAATTAGTGTAACTCCTACAATTCGAGATGTTGTAGGGATTAAATGCTGTATGCATAACACATTGCAGATATTTATAGAATGAATAGAAATGGGATACTGGAGAAACTCTGATTATATAGGCTTTAGTCTCCTTGTCTATAAAATAAAAAGATTAGGCTAGATGATTTCGAATGCTTTCCAGCTCAAATAATCTATGACTTTTTGATGGTTGCCTGTTTGAAGTACTGTGCTGACCAATGGTATACTACACTAATTAGAAGAAAACTTGGTTTGGTACCTTATAAAGTCAAAAGACAATCAAAGATTTCCTACATAAAAAACTTTAATGACTATTCTGACTCCATGAAAATTGTCCTTATTTCAAAAGCCAGTTGATTAGAGGAATGTAGATTTGCGCTGTAGCTGGTTGGACTTGACTTCCCTGGTGAAGACATGGTCTCAGAGGATGCAATGAACAGCAAATTTCCTGTAAGACCACTTTGCCCTGTAGAAAACAAAATGGCTTTATCCTTTTATGTTATCTCATGAAGTGCTATTGATGTTCATGCTAAAAGCTCCATGTTTTTTTTTTTTTTTTCAGAGTAAAGTCTCAAAGATGATTCTGCACACAGAAAATCTGATATTGACTGATGGGGTGTTTCAGATGCTTGTTGGCATCTGAAAGGGGGATATGACTTAGAATTTGAGTACCTCTGAGAGTTACTCCTATGTAGCAGCTTTGATGTGTACATAATCTTTCCTTGCCTTTTTAAAAGAATCCATCCTCCCTTAGTAGGTAGACACTGGTGTTATTTAATATTTAATGCCATAGTGGACTGGCCTTTGCCATGACAATGTAGCTAAAAACAGCCACAAGTGGAATTATCCTAAAGAAATGAGAATGGCAAGTTTTGGAGAATAGATTATCCCATCTACTCAGGAATGACTGAAATATGCCCCAATCGCAATTTAAATATCTCTTGGTCACAGTGAGGGATCATCTTCTGTATTGCTAGGCCTGGTATTTTTACGTACTATCTGTATTTTCATTTTCAGTGCTTCAGAGAAGGCAGACTAGAATGTTGATAGGACCATCCAGAAGCCTATGGTAGAATACAGTCCTCAAACCTTAGGAAACAATGCTGAAAAACAGTTAACCCGGAGAGCAAAATCTCAATGTTATTTTCTCTGCGAGTGTGAGATGGTCCCTCTGTAGATGCTTCCCCAATATGTGGCCCTGTGGCACAAGCTTTGTTGCCATTATTTTTTTGGTATCCATTTCTTATCTTGAACATGACAAATCCAGGGGTAGGAATCCAAGTTGCTCCTGCATCTCTATTATACATTGTCTGGCTCATAGTAGGTACACAAAATAATAGCCCACTAAGTGCATGTACCTATCAGTACTGTGTTATAATTGTTTCATTCCCTAAAATGCAAGCTCCATAAAATAGAGATTTCATATTTTTCAAATACTATATGAAAAGAATGCTGCTTACTTGGTGGTAGTTAATAGTTTTAGAACGAATACATGAATGTATAAATGCACATTAGTAAAACAATCAAGTTAAAAGGGAACAAGATGACCAGGTTGGTTATTTAATAGTTAGGCATTCAGTTTCCACTCCCCAGAACAAATGCTAAAAAGTGGTTGTTCAAATTTGTTTACCCACCTCTTTATCCTGAATCATCAATTCACTTTGCATTATATGTACAGATGGCTCCTAACTTACCACTTGCTGTTGGACTTCACAATTTTTTGACTTTATAATGATCCAAAGTAAAATATTCATTCACTAAAAACTGTATTTCAACCATGCAACCATTCTATTTTTCATTTTCAGTACAGTAGTCATTAACTACATGGAATTTCAAGCACTTCATTATAAAATAGTCTTTGTGTTAAATGATTTTGCCCAACTGCAGGCTATTATAAGTGTTTTGGGCACATTTAAGGTAGACTAGGCTAAACTGTGATGTTTGGTAGGTTAGTCCTATTAAATCTATTTTTATTTAAGATATTTTCTGCTGACAATGAGTTTTAATGGGGTGTAACTCCATTGTAAGTTGAGGAGCATCTCGGGGGCTGGACTGTGGTGCAGCTATGAAATGCTGCACTCTGTAAGGTTTACCCACATAGGAAGGTTCTGAGTTCAAGTACAGAGGCCATCCTGAGTATGCCAGGCACATTCATGCCCAGGATCTGGCTATCTAAAGCTGGGTGTAGATTGCAAGTTCAAGACTGTTGGGGTTGTTATCTCTCTTTCACTCTTCCTGGCTTATCGTAGAAATATATAAAGTTAAGAAAAAGAATTCTGGCACTAAAATCATTTTTATATCTATTATTTAAAAACTGTTCTATTAAATTATTATTGACAAAAAATAAGATGCACATACTTAAAATGTATAATTTGATAAGTTTCAATACATCTGCACTGAGAGGAAAACATCACATAACCAGGATGAATATTTCTATTACTCCCGAAATTTCCATGTATCCTTTGCAATCACTCCTTCCCATTAGGTAACCATAAATCTGCTTTCTGTCACTATGTATTAGTTTGTATTTCCTAGAATTTCATAAAATGAAATTATACAGTAAATACTCATTTTTGTTTGATTTCTTGCATCACCATTATTATTTTGAGATTAATCTGTGCCGTAGTGTATATCAAGAGTTCATTTTTGTTTTGTCGAGAAATATGGCATTGTATGAACATACTGCAGTCAGTTTAACCATTCACTTGTGGATGAGTATTTGGGAAGTTTCCATTTTGAGGCTTTTACAAATAAAGCTTCTATGGACATTCTTGTCAAAGACTTTGTGTGGACAAATATTTTCATCTCTCTTAGGCAAATACCTAGGAAATAAGTGGTTGGATCATATGGTAAGAGAATGTTTAACTTTAAGAAAAACCTGCTAGACTGATTTTTGTTTTACATTCCTGCCAGCAGCGTATAGGATGTCTAGCTTTCCCACATCCTTTGCAATGCTTGGTGTTACTGGTCATCTTGATTTTAGTCATTCAAATAGGTATGTAGTGTTTTAATGTAGTTTTAAATTTTACCCCCTATTGCTAATGATGTTCGGCACCTTCGTATGAGTTTATTTCCTACCTACATATCTTGTAATTTTTTGGTCATTTTCTTATTATTGACTTTCAACTTTCAAAAGTGCTTTATATATTTTGGATACAAGTTCTTTTTTTAAAAAAAAATTTTCTAGAGGGTTCATGCCCTGGCTAGAGGAGATAAGAGGGAACAAGAGAGAGAGAAAAGGTGAGAAAGCATCCTTTATGAGGGGGGATGATGGAGGTATTTTGCGGCTTCATAAAAATTTTAGGGTTGTCTTTTCATTTTTGTGAAAGATTCCATTGGGTTTTTGATAGGGATTGCACTGAGTCTGTAAATTGCTTTGGGACATTTTAACAATATTAATTCTTTAAATCTGTGAACATGGGATATGTTTCATATATCTGAGTCTTCTTCAGATCCTTTCATCAGTGTTTTAGAGGGTTTTTTTAGCATATAATTCCTTTTCTTTCTTGGTTACATTTCTTTCTCAATGTTGTGTGTGTGTGTGTGTGTGTGTGTGTGTGTGTGTGTGTATTTGGTGCTATTGTAGACGGTATTGTCTTGGTAGTTGGTTACTAGTGTATGAAAATGCTACTGGGGTCAGCGTGGCACAATGATAAGGCAACAGGACTCACATGGGAGAGGTCCTGGGCTGACGTGCATGCATCCCTGGGCCAGCAGAAACTGGGGCAGTTCATAGCATAAGGACCTCGTTGGGCATCTGTCTCTCTCTTTCACAGAAGAAGTAAACAAACTTTAGAAAAACACACTACTGATTTTTTTTGTGTTGACTTCGTATCTTGCAACTTTATTGAATTTGTTTATTAGTTCTAACAGTTTTTATGGTGGAGTCTTGAAGATACTCTGTGTATATATCATGTCATTTATAAACAATGGCAGATTTAGTTCTTTTCCAATTTAGGTGCTCTCTCTCTCTCTCTCTTTCTCTCTCTCTCTCTCTCTTTTCTGCCTAACTGATCTGGATATTTCTCCTATACCTAGTCTACTGAGAGATCATCATGAAAGCAGCTAAAATTTGTCAAATGCCTTTTCTTCATCTGTTCAGCTGATCATATAACTTATCCTTTATTCTGTTAAGATGCTGTATCATATACTGCATCATATATTACTGATTTACGTATGTTGAACTGTTCTTTCACCTTGAGAATAAATTATAGCTGATAATAGTGTATGATTATTTTTATGTGCTGTTGAATTTGGTTTGCTAATGTTTTGTTGAGTATTTTTGCATTTATGTTTATCAGGGATATTGGCCTATAATTTTCTTTACTTGTAATGTCCTTGTCTGGTTTTTCTACCAGGGTAATGGTACTCTCATAAAAGGAATTTGACAATGTTCTTTGTTTCCAATTTTTAGAAGTCATTGAGAAGAATTGGTATTCATTGTTCTTTAAATGTTTGGTAGAATTTACCAATGAAGCCATCAGATCCTAAGTTCTCTTTCTTTGGAGGTTTTGATTACTGATTCAATCTCCTTGCTCATTATTGTTATGGTTAGATTTTACATTTCTTTATGATTCAGTCTTAGTTGTATGTTTCTAGAAATCCAGACATTTTTATTGTTAGTATATAGAAATACAATAGATTTTTTATATATTTTGTGTTGGGCAACCTTGTTAAACTCATTTTTTAGTTCTCGTGTTTTGTGTGGATTCCATCAGATTATATAAAGAAAAGAGTGTGTCACTTATAAATAAAATATTTTAAGTTAATTTTGTCCAGTTGGGACTGCTTTTCTGTTTTTTGTTAGTTTACCTTTTTGCACTGGCTACAAAATCCAGAAAAACATCAGATTCAAGTGGTGAGCATGGATATCCTTATTCCTTTCCTTATCATAGAAGGGAAAGAATTCAGCTTTCCCCATTAGGTGAGATGTTAGCTGTAGATACGCACAAGCTTTAACTAGCAGGGTTGTACTGTATAAAGCAAGTTCTGTTCCTCATTTAAAAAAAATAAGATAAATGCACATAAGGTATGGAGTAGATGGATGTTATTATCTTGGACTGTATGGTTGATTGGGCCTCCGACAGCTATTTCTTATGCACCCACTATATGAGGGTACCAGGTACACTTCCAGGCCTTGAAGACTTGGCTGTGGACAAAGGCATGCTACTGAAGGAGTGGGGGCTCTTATTCTGGTTCAGAAAAGGGAAGCTATTACATAGGTTAATGGTAAGATCATTCCAGATAATAGAGATTACATTGAGTTTTGGTTCATGTAGAAGAGAATGCCTGTGCAAAGGAGATGTTTTAGATCTAAGGAGTTCTCTATGAAGAGTTGACATTTGAGCCAAGACCTAGTGATATGCAAAATGCAATTGTCCCAAATTTTGAGAGAAGCGCATTCCATATGTCTAACTAGGTGATAAACAAAAGATTTAAGTAGAATACAATACTGAAGTACAGAAACACTCCCTTCCCCAACACAGACTAAGAACCTAGTGAGAAAGGACTGTAGATTAATATCAGAACTGTGCTGTGGATTATTGAAAACTTGATCGTATAAGGGTGATAGAAAACATTCTAAGAGGGCTCTGCAGATTCTTTAGCTCACATGGTCTGCTGCCTGAGGCATGATGGTTGAGAAGGCACCTGAATATAGCTCCAGATCCGTATGTGTGCAGTGACGTGCTAGGGCTGGCTTGTACAGACCCTCCAGAGCTCATCTGTGCATCTCTTTCCAGCTCACAGTTCGTTGATGTCATCTTGATGGTCTGAAATCAACCATATGGGAGTATCTAAAACCTTGAAAATGGCAACTCCTACAAATCAGGAACTTTTTTTTTTTTCCAGATATCTGGTTGTTAAACATTGATCACTATACCACTATATACTCTGTATGTAATTCTTAAGATAGATTAATATATCCATAGAGATCATATTTCATTGTATCTAAGAGTGAGACACAGCATGATTGTATGTATATCTAAGAAAGAAAAATTTCTGCCAGTTAAAATTTTAAGTTTCCACTGATAGTAGATACATCCCATCTTCCACTATGTTATAATGTGAAAAAACTCTGGACTTTAGCAACAATGTCTTCATATAAGAAAGATATATAGTTTATAGTTTATGTATCAGTCATTCACATAGAATGCCTAGTTCTTACCACGTAGTCCTAAATTTAGAATGCTAAATTTTTTGGACTTTAATGAAAGTATTTTGGGACCAGCAGGTGGCATGGTGGTTAAGGCACTGGACTTCCATATGGCTGACCTTGGTTTGAGTCCTAGACCTGGAGTCTTACATTCTCACTTCACCTCTCTCTCTTTCTCTCTCTCTCTCTGGTCAAATAAATAATAATAATTATGATGAATAAAATTAAATAAAATAATTCTCCAAATAAAAAAAAAAGGTATTTGAACATGGTGAGCCCAATTCATAATAAAAATTTGGGGACCTAATATGGGAAAACTTATAATGTGATTTTCCCTTTCACCTACTTCCACATAGCACCCACAGCTTTTTATTGGTAAAATCTGTTTAGTTATCCATCTTTCCCAACTAGAAAATAGTATGTTTGAAAGTAAAAATCTTTACACGTCTTATTACCTTTTATACTCCCTTTTTGAAATCATTGCTTAGTTTATGAAATGTCAAGTGAAAAAAAACAGCCATCAGTCTTCATTCTCTCGTCTTTATCATTGCACATCATTATCTGTCACCTCTCTATATCTATCTATCTTCCATCTATTACCTAGAATGACCCCTAAACAAGGGAAATTCATACTTGGGTATACTGTAACATACAGATGGCAACATCAAGGTGCTACTTTTTTTTTTTTTTTTTTTTTTTGAGAGGTTTTTGCCATAGGGCGTGTGCGCTCGCCAGACAGACAGAGAGAGACAGAGAGACAGAAAGCAAGAAATCACCCCCCAGGGGGGATGGCCACGCTGCAATCCCTTCTCCTCCATTCTCCTCTCGGGATCTTGGACACGCACGCACACGCGTCCGGCGTGAGTTTTAAGCCACCGGGTCCGGGACGCGAACCGCGGTTGACTACGTGGGAGTCCCAGCGACATAGCCATTACGCTAACTGCTGGTCCCAAGGTGCTACTTTTATAGCTCTTTATCGAGACTTCCACGTCAGATACATTCTTCAGTACCATCTTTTCTCCTGACAGCCTTGCCAGAGAGACCAGCATACAGGGTGAGCCATACAACCCAATTGGTAGGGTCAGATGTTTCTGACAGTCGAGTTGAGTATGGACACAGTAAAAACACGATTACATTGAGTTCTGAGAGGTGTAGATTTGTCTTCTTGCTCTTTTCTTATGGACTAAAAACAGGTCAATGTCTTCCTTAGTCAGTCTCCATATCTCAGGTTTCTTAAGATATAAGAAAGAAAGTCTTGGGGCAGCTTTTCTCAGGTACTCTGGTTCAGTGTCAAAGAAACTAACCACAGCTCCCTGGTACCAGGCAAAGACATCACTGAATAGATTCATTTGGACATGGTGGCTTCTTTCCTTTTCTTTTTCCAGAAGCTGAAAATATGCCCTGATAGCTGAACAGCGAAGAATAAATTGTCCTTGTGTATTTACACAGTAGAGAAGATTTTCCTCATTGTATTTGCAATTCCATCTCGTACGATGACCTCCATTTTCATAATCCTTCATGGAGTATCATGATTTAAAAAGCTTTCTCTCCCTGCTGTTTTTGTTAAAAGGTTTTCCAGTGCAATTCTTGGGAAGTAAAATTCTGCATTTAAATGTTATATTTTCGCAGATATAATATACAGGAGGCCATACTTCTAGCATGTTTGTCTTCTGGGATAGTAGCAAGCGATTCCCCCCTTCTGCATATATTGTTAACCAAGCCACGACAGCGTACAACAGCTTTAATAGCAAAGCAGTTGTGATTACATCTTGCTCATAATTACATTTATTTGCTCACATATGTCCAAAAAGGCAAGCATTAGTCAAACCATATGAGTATGTGTTTGTGCAAAGAAAATCGTATGGCAGATTGATGGTGAGGAAAATAGCTTTCAACCACTCAGGTCTCCCCTGTCACGGACACTCGGAAAGACTGTCAGAGCTTACTTCGTTTTTGCCTTCATGCTTCTAAAATCGATTGCATTTGGAAAGCGGGGGAATTTATTATGGGTGATAGATTTGCATCAAAATAATCAAAATATTAGGGGCTGCATGTAACGAGATACTTGTCTGTGATCCCAAAGAGAAGAGAGTTGAGAAGTACCACCGTGCAAAGCAGCTTTAGGGATGGCCACTGTCCCGTCAGAGGGAAGCATGTGTGAAGCCTCTCAGGGAATTTGAAAGAAAATAAGAGGGTTAAATATGTGAAAGAAGTTTAGATCTGCATTGTTGAGCTGTCCCTAAGGAAATGAGACAGTGGGGGAAACGGCATTGGCTTTTCGTGAGACAGATGGGTTTGGAGCCTGACTGGACCATTTAATGCAAAGAACTTTGGAGAAGTTACTTTTTTTTTTTTCTTACCACTAGAAGGAATCTAACAATGCCAAGCTGTTTTTCATTTATTACTCATGGAACTATGAATAAGTTTCCTAACAGAAGAGACTGAAATTGTTTGGGCCACTAACATATCCTCAGAACTTGGCACACTTTTCTGGAGCATCACACATATTTTTTAAAAAATAAATGGGTGCAAATTGCTTTACATATGCACAACTCAACATACAGTATTGTTATTTTCCTGTTGCTGCTATAAAAACTTACCATAAACTTTGTGGATTGAAAGGACACAGAGCTCTTACCTGACAATCCTGGAGGTCAGAAGCCCTAAAACCAAGGGACTGGCAGGGTTATATTCCTTCTGGAGCTAATAAGGGAGTATCTGTTTCTTTGATTTTTTTTCAGCTTTCTAGAAGCCACATGCATTCCCTGGCTCATGGCCTTTCCTCCACCCTTAAAGTCAGCAGCACAGCATCTCCCAGCCCCTCTCTGACTCCCGCCTCCCTCCTCTAAGGACCCCAGGGACTACATCAAGTTCACTGGGTAACCTGGGAGAATCTCCCCATCTCAAGGTCCTTCATCACAGCTACAAAATCACCACATAAAGTTACATCTTCACAGGTTCTTGAGGTAAGGAGATGGGCATCTTTGAAAGATGTATCACAAATATATATTACAGAATAGAGCCTACCTCATTTACTGTTAACATTCCTTTTTTTTTTTGAGAGGTTTTTGCTATAGGGCGTGTGCGCTAGCCAGAAAGACAGAGAGAGACAGAGAGACAGAAAGCGAGAAATCACCCCCTGGGGGGGATGGTCACGCCGCAATCCCTTCTCCTCCATTCTCCTCTCGGGATCTTGGGCACGCACGCACATGCGCCCGGCGTGAGTTTTAAGCCACCGGGTCCAGGACGTGAACTGTGGTCGACTACGTGGGAGTCCAGCGACATAGCCATTACGCTAACTGCTGGTTTCCTGTTAACATTCCTTTTAATTACCTGTTTGAAAGCTTCAATTTTCCTAAGTAACAGCAACATTTCCAAATTCTTCTTTCCCTCCATGGCACCAGCTGGACATGCCAGACAACTACATCATGTTAGGCCTTAGTGTTTGTGCTTCATCTCACTTACATTAGGAGGTAGGAGGGCATTTTGTTGGGTTGAAGGAATTTCCCTCAGCAGTTGGCGAGCCTTGGCACTTCAGTAATTGCCTGTGGAAGGAGTGATGGAAATCTATCTTCTAAGAACACTTCTGATGATAAGCAACTCTATATAGAAATTTATTTTTGTGATCAGCAGAAAAGCCATACATATTAGTAAGCACACACTTTCAGGGACTCCCTTATCAAGACTATGTTGTAGTGATTCATGGGCCTCTGTTCTCTGGGACTGAGAACTTTTTATACTCAGAGTTTGAGTCCTCAGTGCCTGAATACTTGCGGAATAGAACTGAATTTTGTAGGAGTCAGTCTGTGACCTTGTGTTTAAAGCACCTGGGTCCCATTTGGCTGACTGTGTGGCTGGAGTCCTGGATCTGGTAACTTAGAAAACACACTGGGTGCATGTGTGTGCATGCCCAAAATACCAACATGATGACAAAATGGAAGAGAAGGGATTGTGGTGTGATCATGCCCTGGTGTGTGTGTGGGGGGTACTTTCTTACTTTCTGTTTGTCTGTCTCTCTCTGGGGAGGGCACTTTATTATTTTCTGTTTGTCTGTCTCTCTCTGGGGAGTGGTACCTGCCCTCTGGCGAATTTAAAAAATATTGAATTGTGTAAATAATAAATAATTCATAAAAAATCAAGATAGTATACAAATTTTAAGCTGGGGTAGAGTTAAAGGGTCATTCATCAGTTTCAGCGTTTGGCAGTCTTTTCATTTTCTGGCCATGCAGCTTTAAAAACAAGCCATTGAAATTCTTCTATGGTAATGTCAGAATGAAGTGAGATTTTCTTTGGAAAATCTGGTGGGAGTTCATTCTTTTATTCTTCTTTTAGGTTTATTTATTTCTTCCAAGAGCCAGTGAGACAGAGAGTAAGAACCTGAGAGACAGTACCTCCACCCGGGTCCTGGTGCCTTGACCAACCTCTGCTTCAGCTGGCCTAGATCATGGGCATGCACATGCTCAGTGTATTCAGAGAGGTCTCTTGGATGTGAATGCAGGACCTTCCCATGTGGGTCAGCCTTGCAGAGGGTCATGTTTTATTGTGGTACCACCATTGGCCCCAAATTCATTTTCGTGTTAAACCAAAATGCTCTCCCTATAGAGACTCTACACATGTGTTCTGTTTTTATGCAGTTTCCTCTGGAACCTTCCAGGGCCTTCTCATCTCCAGACAAAAGACTGACTTCTTTTTCCCTCCACTCCCATACATCTCATGTAGTTCCCATTGCTTCTATAATGTCAGCTTACAAGGGATTGTTTTCA
The DNA here is from genome assembly GCA_026018925.1 of Tupaia tana. Taxonomy (NCBI): domain Eukaryota; kingdom Metazoa; phylum Chordata; class Mammalia; order Scandentia; family Tupaiidae; genus Tupaia; species Tupaia tana. Next base: position 7,791,692 of record JAKSZU010000018.1, read on the forward strand.
CGTCTCTTTTATAGGCTGTAAATCCCCCCAAAGTGGACTAGTTTTGTTTTTGAGGATTCAGAGCTGAGTGGAGTGAAAGATCTGTAACACAGGCCTGGACAGGTGTGGCTGAATTCATGCCACTGGCAACTGGGCATAATGGACTGCCCAGAGCTCCAGGTGAAGAGAATTGGTTTGAGGTTTGACCGCACTGCTTTGGACATGTACGAAGTGGGCAAGCCCACCCTCTGTCCCCAGTGACAGACTCCTGTGTCTGTATGGCAACCACACGTGATTGTTATGGAGATTAAACTGTGAGTTATGGGAGTGTATTATGCAAATGTGAAGGGTTATGTCAGTGCCCTCAAAACCTCATGGAACAGATCTATTTCTTTTCTATTTGGCAGCCCTTCAAATATTCAAAGGAAGGGATCTCACACTCCCTGTCCCAAGCTAACATATATATATATATATATATATATATATATATACACACACACACACACACACACACACACACACATACATACACACACATATATATAAATATATATAATTTATATATATATAATATATATCACAACTACAACTAACTGGTACCCACCAAATACTTGTGGAATAGAATTTCATTTCATTTATTTATTTATTTGTTCAGTTTTACATATATTTTTGCTGTAGGATGTGTGCATTTGCCAGGGAGACAGAGAGACAGACAACAAGAAATCATCCTCTGGGGGGATGGCCATGATGCAATCCGTTATCCTCCAGTCTTCTCTTGGGATTTTGGGCATGCACATATATGCACCTGGTATGTTTTAAGATGCTGGGTCCAGAGTTTGAATAGCAGTCGACTACATGGGAGTCCAGTGACGTAACCATTATGCCGTTTGCTGGTCCCCAGAATTTTATATGGGTGATGTGAAGATGGGATTAGATATTGAAGATTCAACCTTAGGAAAATTTCTAGCACACAGCAATCAATCAATCAGTTATTGTTAGTATCATGGTCACTTTTTTTCCTAGTCATTATTCTCTAAAAGTAGCAAACAGGTTTCATCTTGTATTGCAACTGTAGCTGATTTATAATGACTGCCTTACACTTTGTGTTAAGAAGGATTCTTGGGTTCTACATGGGTTCAAAAGAATGTGGAAAAAAAAACTACCAATCCTTTTCAACAATGGAGAGATGATAGTGCCCAGGCCCCAAGTATGTTGATGGCTCCTCCTTTTACAATCCTAAGTACATCTAGTTTACATTCTTTTCTTTTCCTAGTGGTAGACCATATGTTATGTCAATTTACCCAGAGATTAGTTCAAACATATGAAAAGAAGTACTGGTCTAGGCAGTGGAAGAAGTGTTGAGGCAGCTGGATCCCATGTGTCTGACTTTGCAGTTCAAGTCTGACCTGGAGGCTTGAAAAACATGCAGGGCACATGTGCCTGCATGTCCAAAATCCTGAGAGGAGAGTAGAGAAGGGATTGCAGAGTGGCCATACCTCCTGGGAGGTACTATCTAACTCTCTCTCTCTCTCTCTCTCTCTCTCTAGTGAGAACCCCTACAGCAAACAAAGGAACAAAAAACAGTACCTGTTAAGTATCAGGTACTCTCCTAGGTATTATTTATTCAGAGCAAATCTAAACAGGTTTGCTTGTTAATAGTGTTTACATTCACATGACACAAGAGGGAATCAACTAAGGAAATAAATTTGAAGCTAATTGCAAATAGTGATAAGTACTAAGTGAAAAATCAAAAGGAGATATTTTGGCAGTGTCCGTGGGAGAGAGGAGGGGTGTATAATTTAGACCAAGTAGCCAGTAAGGACTTCTAGAGTGGGACAGATCCAGTTTTCTACGGTCACTGTAACAATGACCACAAATGCGGCACTGCTGAAAACTATACAAATTTATCTTATGTTTAGGATACAGGTCTGGCACAGGTCTCACTGTGTCCAAATTCAGATGTGTTCAGGGCTGCATTCCTTTCTGGGGGTCTTAGGAGAGAACTCATTTCCTTGAGTTTGAGCTTCTAGGGGCTGCCTTCGGTCTGCGGCTGTGGCTCCTTTCTTCATACTTAAAGCCAGCAACGGTGCTTCTAGTCCATCACACATCACAGCTCTCTGACTCTTCAGCTATCTATTTCGACTTATAAGGACTCTTGCAATTACATTGTACCCACTTTAATTATGTAGGATAAGCTGCTTTTTGAAAATTTTACTTTTTGTTTCAATGTTCTAAACAGAATCACAAATATTTAGGTAACAACAATATTGTTATTGTGTATTAATACACAGAAAGATTTCATTATATGTCTTTTCATTGTGCTAATTTAGTAGAGGATGCATGCACTTTCTGGAGAGAGAGAGAGAGAGAGAGAGAGAGAGAGAGAGAGAGAGAGAGAGGAGAGAGAGAGAGAGAGAGAGAGAGAGAGAGAGAGAGAGAGAGAGAGAGAGAATGAGTAACCCCTGTGCAGAAGGAACACATCACAATCCCTACATCCTCATTTCTCCCTTTTGGGTCTTGAGCATCCATGCATACGTGCCTCATGTGTATCTCAAACTCTTGGTCTGGGACCCAAACTGTGCAGTTGACCATGTGGGATCCAGCTCACATAAACACTATGCTACCAGCTGGCCTAATACGCCTTTTCTTAAGGTCTTTAACTTGGTCACATCTGCGAAGTCTCTTGAAATATAAAGTAACATCTTTGTGGGTTCTGGGGATTGAGACAGGGATACCTTTGGGGGCCGTATTGCATGCTTTTAAGAGTCCACGGGAGAGGTTTCACCAGGCTAAGGCGCTAGGAAGAGTGTCTAAAGTGCACTTAGAGGAAAGAAAGAAAACCAGTGTGCCGGTTGCCTGGGAGCAAAGAGAAGAATGACAGAAGGTAAAAGTCATGCTTATTGGGCCAGCAGGTGGAGTGGAGGGTAAGGTGCTGGATCCCTCATGGCTGACTCCACAGTTCAAGTCCTGGACCCAATGGCTTGGAAAACACGCCAGGCATGTTCTCCAAATCCTGAGAGAATGGAGGAGGAAGGATTGCAAGCATGGCCATCCATCTCCCTTGGGAGGTAATTTCTCACTTTCTCTCTCTCTGTCTCTATTTCTCTCTCCAATGAGCATATGTACCTTACGGCAAAAAAAAAGTATGCTTGTTATCATTTATTGAGAAATTATTGTGTGTCTGTCTCTCAGTAAGGCTTTATATATTAGTTCTTAGGTTGCCATAAAAGCCCCATGAGAAAGGTGTATTATTCCCTTTCTACCTGAGAAGAAAATTGCTGCTCATAGATCACAAAGCTAATCCCCAGTCAAGGTAAAATATGAACCCAAGTACTCAATATATGACCCTGTGTTCTTGACCTCTGAGCTTTCCTGGTCCTAATCCCTACAATGCATGTGCTTAGAAGCAGATGTCAGTGTAAGTGTGGAAAGGGTGATCTGTGGGCCATCAGGGTGAGCTATTACTTTGATGTCTGTTTCTTAAGTGTGTTTTGAGACTTCTTGCTGATTTTGACATTTTCCTGAGAGACAACAATTCGTTGAGTAAGAGAAATTGCTGAGAGTGAGGAGCTGACCTAACATCCAAAGTTAGATCTTCTGGGGTCAGGTGGTAGCATAGCAGTAATGCAATTGAAGCCACATGGGAAAGGTCCTGGGTTTGCATCCTGAGACTTCCCTGAGCATCCTACATGTGTATGCTTACACCTGTGATCTGGGTCAGTGAAGACTGGGGGTAGATGATGATGTGAGGACCCTGTCAGGATGCATTTCTCGTGGAAAAAAATGAATAAACTTTTAAAAAGCTAGATAGGTACCAGCAGATGGTATAATGGTTACATTGCTAAATTCTTACATAGTTGATTGTGTGGTTCGAGTCCCGGACCTGGAGACTTGAAACTCATGCTGGACACATGTGTGTGCTTGCCCAGCATCAGGAGAGGAGACTGGAGGAGAAGGGATCTCAGTGTGGCCATCTCCCCTGAAGGGGTGATTTCTCACTTTCTGTCTCTCTGTCTCTCCGGTGAGTGCATGCACCTTGTAGCAAAGATCTCTCTAAAGAAAAGAAAATAATAAAATAAAATAATTTAAAAAGCTAGAAATTTGTAATTCTAAGAGCTTGCCTGGTACTCACAGCTAGGATATGGTATTTTTCTGTTGCACATACAGACATTCGTGGAATATCATCATCATACAAGACCAAGCTTTAACCATGATGGAGTAAAGCAAAAGCAAGACTACTCTGTAATCATGGCTCAACACACACAAGACCTACATATTGTCCAAGCCACTAAATACCTACCTTCTCCCTTTCCCAACTAATATCAGTGGTTGCCACTTGTTTGCCAATCACCGTTGAAGCCTTGCCCTTGCCTGCCTTCACTATAGATCAGCTGTAGTAAGATATACATTGTAGAATTACCTCCATTTTTTCACAGTGCCTAGTTTAGAAACTCCTCCTTTCTTGAATCTACTTCAAACTTGCCTAACACAAGCACACATTTTAATGGTCTTTTCTCTACCCTGTTACTGAGACCCACTGGTATGGGTTCCCTCTTATTCCAGCAAGACAGTAAACCCAACTTCATGGTACAGGTGGGTTCCTGGGTGTCACTGACTAACAGGCATCATCAATTAAGAAGCACAAACGCCTGCAACAGTTCCAACAAACCCAATATTCTTCTTTGTGCTACTGGGGAATATTACAGGTTGGTTGGGTCTTATTTTGAGGAAGGTACATGAAACAATTCAGTGATAAAATACAAGGAACACAATTCTCAGAGTACTCAGATACGGGAGTACTCCCGTAGAGAGATAGACTACTTAGGGTTCAGTTCTTGAGTCTACATGACCTCAGGCAAATTGCTTAATCTCATACGGCTCTGCTTTATCACCTTCAAAATGAGCATCATAGTATAGCTTCTTACAAGAATGTTGAAATTAAATGAGCTGAACTATGAAAATAACTGAGTACAAAATGTACCAATAGCAGGCATAAGATAAATACTGGCTAATGGGGGGAGGGAGAGACTTAACTGGAGATCGTATAGTTAGGAGTGCGTTGCTGGAAGAAGCAGACCTTAAGAAAAGCTCTGAAGGCAAGGTAAGTCTGAGGAAGTGGGTGCAAAGAGAGGTGACACTTCAGGCTTCCAAAACAGTTTTGGAAGTCCTCCCTGGTCAAAAGAGATGAAGAAGCATTCCTCTAAATTCATCCTCTAGGTGAGCTCTTTCACCTTTTCTATGAGCATGACTAACTCTTTAGATTATATTTTAAACTTCGTTTAATAATTGTCAAACAGCCCAGTCTTTGGAAAAGAAAAAAAACCTTAAATAATGAGAGGTTATTGTGAATTAAAGCTGTTTAGTGAAAACAAACCAAAAATGCAACATGGTTTGGGGTAGAAATACCTGGGTTTGAATCTTGTCTTCCCGTGCTCTGTGACATCCCTGTACCATTCCGGATTCTTGGGCAAAAAAGGAATGATATAGTACCTGCAGTTTGGCATTGTTGTGTTGTTGAAGGGGACAGTGTATCTGAAAGGTTTACCATATCAGGCACACAAAATATCTTATGTCACTTGTAATGAGGTGGTGACAATGGTGGTGGGATGGTGGTAGTGGTGGTGCTGGCTATGCTGGTGGTATTAGTGGTGGTGGTGGGGTGGTGATGGGGGTGGTGGTGGTGTTATTTGTAATGATTGCCGTGATGATGATAGTGGCAGTGGTGATGACGGAGGTAGAGGACACAAGAAAATTGTGTAGCAATTTGTGGACTCACCCTAAATTCCAAAGTATCAATCAAATCACATTTTAATTCAGCTGAAGATTGCGAAGTTCATGGTTCTCTATTCTTCAAGCTTCATCGTCCACTGACCTGGTGTTCTGAGTTTCCCATGCATACCACAAACTGAGGTGACCAGAAAGAAAGGAAGGAGGCTCGCAGTAATATTTGGGGTGTCAGTACTAGTATCTCCTTGCCATATCTAGAGATGCAGTGGAGACACTCAGATAGTGTTTCTCGCCCTCTTCAAGGTGCCCTTTTGCTTCTGACTGAAAGTAGTTAGATTATTTCTGACTCCTTTAAAAGTGCCATCAAGTGCCCCGCATTAGCTCCACCTTTCTGATTCCTTCCTTCTGCTCATAAAAGGCACTTCAAGTGCTCCAAGAAGGGAGCTCCTTCTCCTATCACAAAAGAATCCTCAACAAACCCACACTTGTACCACTTGAAATTACAACATTAACTTCAGCATAAGATGAACAAGGATTTGCACCAAATCACAATGCTCCGCTCCTGAGCGGTAGACCCTGGCTTTATTCACACAATGTGAAAGCCAGCCACATCCTGCGATCTGTCCTCTCATTTTTTTTCCCTCTCTCCACAATATAATAAATTAAACATAGTATGAAATGCAAAAAGGTTACATTGAGACATATACTATTTGAAGATTTAATTCATTTTTCTAGTGTATAAGACACAAGGCTATTAAATTTTTAAAGCAGTGATCTCCTAAACTCTCTACTTTATGAGGGCTTTCTTCATAAAGATAAATGGTCTCTTTGCCAAATCAAATGCAGATTTGAAACAAATTAAGTTAATGTTCAATGGTACAAGGTAGAATGGATGGAGGAGCTGTTTTATTTTGCATTGTAATAACCATACACACCTAAATCAATAGCTGTGGAAAAAAGGCAATAATATCGCGTAACTGCAGGAAATGAAATATAGTGGTTGGGTGGGGGAGAACAGGCTGCAAAAAGAAAGGGTTTGTATTGGAATAATGACATTTCATTAAACAGAGAAGGAGTAGTATTGAAGAGAAGTCCATAGCAGTAAATTCTGTTTCTTATAATAACACTTGAGACGAGTTAAAGTTGGCTGGGTATTGTGATAAAGGATAATGCTGCCATCCTTCTGTGCATTGTGCTATAATTTCATGTTTAAAGAAAACCTGAGATATTAAAGAGGCAGTGCATGTTCTCAGAGCATGTCCTCATTCTCCTAATCTTTTGCTTAATTTTGTACTGGGTAGTAAAATCTATCATAGAGCCAGTACTCAGATAAGAAATGTACTTGTTTGGGTTTTCTTTTTTTTTTTTTTTTTTTTTCCTTTTAAAAATTGCATTTGGATGAAAGTCAAATTCCTTTCAAATTTTTTTTTTTCTTTTTGATGGAAGACAGGGCAGAAACAAAAGAATTTGCTAATAATAAGAGGGGTTTCCTCAACAATTATCAGAGAGAGAGTCACTACCCTAGCTGGCAGCAGAGAATCGCTATATATTAATTGCTCCCTGGACCTCTTTCTGTTCTCTTCTCTGGAGGAGACAGAGGACCTTTTCTGTCTAGCACCTATACTGCTCCCCCCATACCCAGAGCTGGGCTTTAGGGGTGCTAGTAGGAGATGTGAAGGGCTAGAGGTATTGCCTCCTCCAGGAGGTCTTTTCTGCTCTCCTAGTTAAATGAACTGTCTCCATTTATAGGGCTACTTTCAAATGGGAAGACGGTTCTTGCATTTTACTCTGTTATCCCATCACCCTGCCTGTGTGATGGGAAATGGTACCACAGAAGGTAAGCACACAGGCTCTGAGAGACAAACCAGTCAAATGCAAAATAGTACTTTGTGACCCTCATGGGCTCTGCAGTCTTGAATGATTCCCTTAACCTTTCCATTTCTCGGTCTCCTCATCTGTAAAATGGTACCTATCCCTCAGGGATGTTGTGAGGCTTGGGGAAAGGATGCCAGAAAGCAATTAGTTTGGTGTCCGGCATGCAGAAAGTTTGGCAATCGTTCTGTCTTAGATGCTATTGGTATTGGAATCATTGTCTTCACTATTAAACCCCTACGAAGCATTGTTCTCCCCAATTTATTAATATAGTTGAGAAATTGAAGCTCACCAGTGCAAACAGCACATAGAAGGCATTCAGTAGAAGTCCCTTCCCTCTCATTATCCCCGGCTCTTTTCCTAGCACATCACAATGCTGTAGGGTACTTTTATATGCAGAAGAGATCCCTCTCCCGTGCTCATGACTATAAAGGGTTGTGCTGTGGAGTCGGAAAGGAGTGTCAGGTTGGTTTGTTTAATACATGAATCTGAGAGTAATGCCTCAAGTGTCTCCACCCCAGACAGGTGTCTCAACGCTTCTGGGCCTCTCAGCCTCCCAGAGTAAGCCCATTTGCCAAATGCTGTTTTAATGACGAGGAAGCATTACACAAACTTTAATAAAAGAGCTCTGAGTAGACAACTGAGGGTATTGCATAAACCAACCACATTTAATTATCCACCGAGAACAGATCCTGGAGTTAAGTTACACAGTTATGCTGGTCCTATATACCAGTCATTCCCCTAGTTCTGGACAACCTCTCAAAGCCCCAGCCCTTAAACAACTGAGACTGGGGGTGAGGGGGGTGCACAGTAGGGGTCTGACACTGGAAAATGCAGAAGAGGCTGTCCAGCCCAGCCCCCAGGGCTAGATCAGGCATGGGTGTCCAACTCTCAGGGCAGGCACAATATGTGGACGCCTGTGACAGTCATGTAGTCCCCAGGCACCAGGCTGTGGGCATATCGCATCTATGGGAACATGTCTGTCTTTGCAAATTCTTCAAAAATATATGGCTAGAGAGGGCGTGCATCTGGTGCTTAATCCCAGGCACCATTTACCCTCGCACTCCTGCTGGCATGGTAGGGAGAAAAGGCATTATATTTTTCCCATCTGGATGTGGTACAGCTAGGTTTGTGCTGAGCAAGGATCATTCTCTTAACTCTCTTGGCCTCCACTCCTACCCAACTAAAGGCTTAGCTCCTCAGCTCATTTGCATCTGATGCCATGTGTATTAAATGGTTGAGCGTGTGGACTCGAGTACCCTGTCTGGTTTCTATCAAAAATCTACTCCTTCCTAGCTGTGTAGCCACAGAAATGAACTTGACCTTTCTGAATCCCTGCTTCCTCATTTCTTGAATTAGGACTGCCACAGTGATGATTTGAGGATCGAGTTGGGCAACCCATGCAAAAGATGTGGGATTGTGTTTGGCAATGGACCCACGTTTAATGAGTGCCAGCTATTGCTAATAGCTAAAGCTGAGGAGCCATTTACAGGTGCACAAGGGGCAAGAGTGGACAGCTCAGGAGAGAACTTCTCATTATCACACACCCCAACATCTCTTGTACTGAGCAGAAAATACGCTGTGGTCTCATCTGATAGATGCAAAACCTAGTGTTTAGCATTTGGACTCTGCAACCAGACATCCTGAGTTTGAATCCCAACTCCATTCCCTGTACCTTTGCTAACTTTGTAACTCATTTTCAACTTCTGCAAAGTGGAGCAAAAATAGAACTTTGCTCATAGGATTCAAGGTGAGGATAAAATGAACTAATGTAAGTGAAAGCCTGGAATGAAGTTGAACACAAAGAAAATGCCCCAAATATGGCAATGACAACAGATATTGTTGCCTGATATGTATAATCAGTGTGTGGTGAGAAGAAATATCTCGGGCCAGTTGATGGCCTGATGGTTAAGACTGCTAAACCCCATGTGGTTGACTGCACTGTTTGAGTCCCAGACTTGGTGGCTTGAGAAACACACCAGCTGTGTGTGGGGGCATTTTTCTGTCTACAACAAGTACTACGGAACAGATGAGATCTTCCACAAGAGGCCTGAAGGGGGATTTTGCAGAAGTACAGGGTGATCCACTAAAGGCTTTGGCAAGTGGAAGTTTTTTGGGTATATTTGCAGGAAATAGGGGGAACATTTTCCCATTTGAGTTTTTTTTTTAATCACACTTTTCACAAGAGGACATTTCTATTTTAGGTAGGAGAGGTCATTGTGATGCTAACTGCCCTTCACTAACATCCTCAAAAAGTCGCTCATTTTGCAAAAGGCCTAACCACAGACACTCACTTAACCTTAAAGACTGACTACCCAACAAGCATTATCTCCATCCTATTCAAGGACCTGTAGGAAATACTGTGCAGCTGACCTCTGAATCTGTTTGTCTGGCTCGCAAGCCCAGAAGCCTTGCCATAAAGCACAGATGTTCCTGGGAAAGAATTCTTTATTTTTTTCATGGATTGGGCTACTGGTCAAAAGTCTCTGTTTCTCAGTCAGATGTGTACAGACACAAAGAAGCACAAATGTCTTTTTTGCTTGAACTTCAGCTCAGGGGGAGGTCTGGACTGGCAAGAGCCCAGTCACCTGTTCTCTTCTCTCTGCCCTTCAAGAAGCCCATGAAGGCAAGATTTCCCCTGCACCCAACATCAAAGGTTCTAGTTGGAGCTCCCTGGGTCAGAATGTTCTTAGCATGAGATTTTAACCAAACACACTTCACCCCTGTGTTTGTCAGAGGTGGTTGTGTCTTTGACGCAGCCTCATTCCTTGGACTTAATTAAAACCCAGTTCCCTCTTTTATTCGATTTATGAGGCCTAGCCTGCAGGATTAAGCGATTACAGACAAAAAGCCCCATTTGTGAAACACTCCTAAACTCAAGCTGTTACGCTCTTACTTGTACTCCATTAAATTAATAAGGAATGAATCGGCTGATCCATTATGAATAAAGCAGTGGGGAGTCTTTGCCCGGTTCATACTTTCTGCTCCCTCCTTGGAGAACATTTGTGTAAAATGATTATGTTCATATTCATTCAATTGGAATTCTCTAAAAGTGGAATGCATAAATTACTCTAAAGACACAGAGTTTATCTTAAACATTAACTAGGAAGGGTGAATTAATAAGACTATTATAAAACCATTAGCAGTCAATGTATTTACCTACAACTACAGTGTACCTAAACTAAATTCAACCCACAATTGCCATTTGTGTTGGGTGATCAAGTTGGTTTATTTTAGCTCTCAGTTCATTTAAACTCATAACACAACCTTGAATATTCAGTTTTTCTATTAGCTTCTTTCTTATTTAAGGATTCTCTCAGTTGGAAATTTACTTTTGTTTTGTCCTGATTCACCCACAAACCTCTATCAAGCAATTTTAATGCTCACATGTTTCAAAATATTGGTTCTTTAACTCTATAAGATAGGAACCAAGGCTGGAACCTTAGTTGGGTGAACTTCAGTGTCATATGCTGAGTTCTAAAAATCATCAGTTATTTAAGAGACTATATGGGGGACATAAACAATTGGGGAGGTGGGGCATTTAGAGATTTATATTTATTTTATTTTATTTCAAGAGAGATTTTTGAAATAGAACACATGTGCTCCCAGAGAGACAGAGAGAGACAGAGACAAAAAACAAAACAAAACAAAACAAAACAAGAAATCATCCCCCGGGGGGAATGGCCACTCCACGATCCCTTCTCCATTTACTTGGGATCTTGGGCATGCGCACGTGCCTGGTGTGAGTTTTAAGCTGCTAGGTCTGAGACTCAAACCGTGGTTGACTATGTGGGAGTCCAGTGATGTAACCATTGTGCTATCTGATGATCCTTAGGGATTTTTAGTTGACCACAGTCCCAGGCTATTTTTAGAGGGTACTGTGGCTTTGAACACATTAAATATCATTTTGACCCAGGATTTTCCCACCAAGGCATCTTTGGGCTGTATTAGTTTTGAATGAGGGCTGTCCTGTGCATTGTAGGAGGTGTAGCAGCAATCTTGTCCTATTCATCAGGTACCAGCAGCAATACCTCCCTTTTTCCTCAGTTGTGATGCCCTAAACTGTTTCCAAATATGGCCAAGTGTCTTCTGGAGAAGGGGGACACTTCATCTTCATCATTCATAGTTGCAAACCACTGCCTTAATCTATTATTAGAAGTGAAAAGTCATATAACCTCTTTAGGACTTGTCTTTCTTACAGTAAAATGATAAAAAGAGGCCTTTAAAGGATACTTACACTTTCCAAATACTAGCTATCATGGAATATAAACCTGCTCAAGGATGGTTGGTTCTTTGTCCTTCTTCTGATGAGGACACAATAGCTTGGAAAGACACACTACTCTGTTCCTTAACATCACATCCTTCTCTTTGCCCCATTCTTTCCTCTGGCAAAAAAATAATGTTTTATTCCAGCATGGAGCGGTAAAATGGAAACTGTCAGAAGAGAATTTCCACATGCTTTAACCACCTTTCCACCTGTGTCTACACCCATGCACTCTCCTTTCCTCCTGTTCCTGTGACTTGGAACCAAGTCTGCCTGATTCCTGATCCTTTACTGTCACTCAAGTGAACTTATGCAGGAGATGCTTCTGAACAAGGGTGAACACATTATCTCTTTCCTTAAGAATTCCAACACAAACACATGAGCACACACCTATTTCTAAAAACATAGAACTTCAAAGTGAGTCCTTCCTGGAGGCTCCACAGCTGTCAGAAGGAAACTCAAATGTCTTAAAATCAAGCTATCTCAGCTTTGGAGTGGCAAGTTCTTCTCCTTTGACTGCAAAATTTACACTATATTCAGTTCACTTCAGAAATAGGTAGTCACGTTTCCAAATTATGTTCATAGGAGGAAGATGGGGTAGGAGGTCAATTTAAAGCTGGTAGGAATTCTCTCTCTCTCCGTTCTTTAAAAAATCTATTTTATACATTTAATTACTATACATTACTTTGCTTGTAAGTTGAATTTACCCAACATGAATAAGCTTCACACCAGTCCAGTTGAGAATACAACATAAATTATCATCAACAGATAATAACCCCATTCTGTGTCCCATAAATGTCTTGCCTCTCTATTTTCCTCCTTAATTTCTTTCCTTATACTCTCTCCCTTCTCTCACCTTTTTCCCATATTGTCTCCAGGATCTATAACCATTTTAAATGCTTCTATATCTTCTAATCTCTCAGTTTCCACCATAGAGTGCAGACAATTTGTATATGCTGAGTGGAGACATACAATGTCTATCCTTCATAGATAGTCTGGCTTGCCTCACTCAGCAGTAAATCTGCCATATTCATCCACTTTCTATCAAATGCCAGGGTCTTCTTGTTTTTTTTTTTTTTTTTTTAATGGCTGAGTAGTATTCCATAGAGTACTGAAGGCTTCTATTTTCCCTCTTAGGTCTGGAGTGGGAATGTTATCAGGGGTAGTTATCCTTGCTTTGGGGACAGAAGTTGAGACAGAAATAAATGAGGTAATATGCACAGTGACATATTTAGTGAGAGGCAGGAACAGGTATAAGCCCCAATGGCCTGAAACCAAGGCCTTGACTCTTTGACTATAGCACATTTCTTTCTTAGGACCTTCAAATTACTAGAGTCATTGTAACCATCAAAATCCAACTCTTTATTGCCAGATCTAATTCTCATTAATTAAGAGCTTTTTAAAAGTTTGCTAGAGGACATACACTCACTGGAAAGAGATATAGACAGGGAGGGAGGGAGGGAGGGAGGGGGAGAGAGAGAGAGAGGGAAAGCACCTTCCATGGGGAAATGGTCACACCATAATTTCTTTTTCACCATTTTTCCACCTTTTGGGATTTTGGGCACAAATGCACACATGCACACATGCCTGCTATGTTTTTTGTTTTTTGAGCCACTGCATCCTGGACTTGAATTGTATGATTGGCCATGTTGGGTTCACCCGTCTTAACTACCATGCTGCCAGCTGGCCCTGATTAAATATTTTAAAAAATCTTTTTATACCCATCGAGTTCTTGCATTGACTTTTTTTCCCTTTCTGTCTTTTTTTTCTTTAAAATAATAATCATTGGCAGGTTTTTATCTTTTACCGCTGATGTTTTTCCTTCTCTTCCCTTAGTCAGCTGCTACCATGTCCTGCATGTTATTAGTTTTCAGAAGGAGGGGAGAAGCCAGGTCAATGATAATCAGCAACATGGATCATTTGCCACTAGCTAATTGGCAGAATGCAGCACTTGGCATCATTGAGTGCAGGACAGTGTATCCATGCAACAGAGACTTTGCAGTCAGCGAGGGCAGGGACACCCCCCAGCTCAGCATCTTACTAGCTGGACACACTTAGGCAAGTTACTTAACGTGTGAGTCCTAGTTTTCTCATCTCTCTTAAATACTCCTAATCTAGGCTCCTCAGTGCTACTTTGAGGAAAAAGTGAGAGAATGTGTTAAATGATATCCTCACACCACTGACGAGTGTGCCTGTTACGTGGTCTTCACACACTCTTTAAGCATGTAACTAAGGTCAGAGAAGCACTCTCTCCAAGAGGCCCCTCAACTCCTTATCCCCAGCCTAGTGGGGAGGATTAACAAATTCTTTTTTGAAAGAACTTACATGTACACATAGAATTGGCAAAAGTCTGGCTCTTTGGCCCAATTCCAAGCAAAACTAATCATCAGAAACTTCATGCAGATTTACGATTACTCGTTCTATAACAGGGTTAGGCCCAGGCTGCTGAGACAGAATTAAAAAAGGCTGCTGCAAGCGGTGAGGGCTCAGGTCTTCACAAAGAAGCATTTTCCAACACGGCACCTGGCGTGGACACTCTGACTCCAGGTTGGCTGTAAATTAATGTCAAATGTTAAAATAGCCTAACTCCTCTTTCCTAAGGTTGTGGTGATAGGCTCTTACCACTGGGTTATGGGCTTTCATTTAATCCTAATAAAGAGGCACATAGGATCTTCTCGATAAGTGTATTTAATTCAAGACATAATTTAAGTTTATGATGGCTGATTTATCTCAATTAAATCAAATGTGTGTGTGGAGATCTTTCTTATGGTGGGTGAAGTGGGAACAGCCCTGAGCTGGACTCCAGAACATGGCCTGCCCACATACTAATAGTGTGGTTTGTGATGGGCCATCTCCCTCTTCTGCAGCCTGGTCTTCCTTTCCTAGAATGGTTTGTTAAGATCAGAATAGAGGATGACAATGGCAGACAGCCTGCGGAAATCGTTTGTGGCACACCAGCTATACACTGCTAAGAAATGCTGAATTTATTACCCATACTAAAAATTCTACATAATAGAATAGAGTTCACATTTAAAAAAATAGATTTTTTTTTGCTCTCTCTCTAAAAGAACTGAAGGATCTGGCAAAAAGATGGATTTCATTCCAAAATCGCAGCGGTTGAACAGAGGTGATCAGCAGTTGCTGCATTTTGCTGGGTTTTGCTCTCGCTCTCCAGTTTGCCACAGTCTCCCCTACTCTCTATTATGCATTTATATCTTTTCTGGCTTCTGTATTATGGTTTGTGAGCTTTGTATGGCAAAAGTCCTTCCTTCTCAAATGATTTAGGACTTTTGAGAGTCAATGTAATTTGGAAATTTCTGGGTGAAAATACTCTTGCTGGGTAAATGTTTTAGGGAGGTAAAAAATCGGCTATTCCTCTACTGACAAACCTAAGAATACTTTTTTTTCTGTTTGCTCAAGAACCTTTATATGCAAGCCTACTGTATGAAAAGTGCTTGCTGAAATATGCTGGAGATGTAATCAGGAACACAATGGTTGCATGAGCCTGGTAGAAAATAGACTAGCAAAGAGACAAGTTAATGTTAGTGAAATTAACACCAGAGACAATCCCAAGGTAAAGAAAGAGCAGAGATATATGAAAAAGAACCATGTCTTTCTACTTAGTCTGAGGAGTTGTCACTGGAGCTGAGAACTGCAGATGTAGAAGAAGCTAGAGCATGTCATAGACAAATTGTGGGTGAGAGAATGTGGACACAGACGCGTGGACACGAAGTTCCTGTCCTCTCGGCACGTGATGCTCTGTGCCACCACAGGACTCTGCAGGGTCCCCACCAACAAGCAGACCCTCACTAGGTGCAGCTCCTTGTTTTTGGACCTCAAAAACTGTGAGCGAGGGGACCAGCAGATGGTGTGATGGTTGTGTGGCTGGACTGCCACGTAGTCAACTGCAGTTCGAGTCCTGGACCCGGTAGCTTAAAACTCATGCCAGGCATGTATGGATGCATGCCTAAGATCCCGAGAGAATGGAGGAAAAGGGATTGCAGCATGACCTTCCCCTCCCTCACCCAGGGAGGGGTGATTTCTCACTTTTTGTCTCTCTGGCAAGTGCATGCCCCTATAGCAAACTTATCTCTCTAGAAAACACACACACACCCCAAAATAAAAAAAAAAAAAAAACTGTGAGCAAAATAAACTCCTATTATTTGTGTGACTCAATGTGGTATTCAGCAGTTCACAGAAAACAGACTAAAGTCATTCTCATGAGTCATGGTCAGCTTTAACACATCCTGTCACACAGTCTTCTGTCTCTGTACTTTTTATGTATATTTATTATTTGGATCCTCATATCATCCTTTGAAGTAGGTATTTTATCCCTTTTTAACAGATAGAAAAAACAAGGGCTCAGAAAGACTCGGCCAGGGCATGGACTTGGCCCGTTCTGGCTGCCCTAACCATGCTCTCCACCACAGAGTGAACTGCAGAAGACCCGTTAGCTGTGCAGCTGCTGCTTCACCAAGGCCCTCCAACGCTAAAGCTGCCTCTGTCACCTTTCTTGATCTGGTGAGGAGGAGTTAATGGCACACGCTTTCTGTTCCCCAGGCACCTTCTGGGTGTCGCTGTATCTCCTCTCATAGATAGTGTCGCAGGTGGTGAAGGAGGCTGGCTCTGTACCTGGAAGACCTGAGGCTGAGTCTCAGCCCTTCTGAGACTAACACAGACTTGGAGCAAGAGTGTTTATCCATCAATATCGTAGGAGTCATAATGATGGAGACCTCATTGGTTTGGTAGGAAGATTAAATGACATGATCTAAGTGTTGTTCATAAAGAGCGTCTGGTATATAGTATAAGCACTCAACAAAAGAAACAGATGGACAGATGGAAGATAAATGGATAGGGACAAGACATTCTCACTGACAGAACAATGTAACACAGTTGGGGTATCTACATGTCTGGGCCTACCTTTTATATCACTTTGTACTTTGCAGGATTTGGCTGCTCTCCTTTTAGGTGTGTCACTCACTATCTTCCTCTGTCATTGGAGACATGTGAATAGATTCAGATTTAACAAACATCTGTGGAACATCTACACTCTGCCAGGAACTTCAGAACTTCTGTGTCCATTAGCTTGTTTTCACTAAGTAAACCTGAGGGCTTCATGCCCATTTAATAGATAGGGCAAGTGAGACTCAGAGAGGGAAAAGAATTTACCCCAAGTCACCAGCTATGAGCAGTAGAGATACAATTCATTTCCAAGAGCAGTATAAGTCTCTTATTTCCTGTACTTTATTATTCCCCTATAGAGGCTTTGGTGTGTTCCTGGCTGAGAAGAATTTTTCAGAGGTCTGTCTGTGCTTGTGAGAGATAGTTTGGAGCCAGCCTGCAGTAAAAAAAAATAAGGAAAACTGGTAGGAACTCAGTGGAGAGCTGGAAAGCCAGGGACAGTGTGAGTGGCTGTGGCATCACAGCCCTGTGTCCCCCGTGGGAGTAGGTTCACACCCAGAGGGGTCCAGCTCAGCTCCTGTCTCTGTTACTGTTGTTGGTTGAACAGTATCTCCTAAATTCATGTCCATCCAGACCCTCAGAATGTGGCTCCATTTGGAAAGAGGATCTTTGCCATTGTAATTAGTTGAGGACCTTGAGATGAAATGGATGAGTGTTAACCCCCAACCCAAAGGCTGACATCTTTATAAGAATAGGAAAGAACACAGAGACACAGAGAGAGGAGACCATGTGAGAAAGAGGGCTGAGGCTGGGATAATCTGTCT
Source organism: Tupaia tana (assembly GCA_026018925.1). Taxonomy (NCBI): domain Eukaryota; kingdom Metazoa; phylum Chordata; class Mammalia; order Scandentia; family Tupaiidae; genus Tupaia; species Tupaia tana. The sequence goes on from JAKSZU010000018.1 coordinate 7,809,260, forward strand.
ATAGCCAAGGAACGGGAATGATGACTGGCAACCACCGGGAGCTGGGAGACTATTTCTCAGGATCTTCAGAAGGAACCAACCTTGTTCATGTCTTGATTTGGAACATCTCTCCAGAAAGAATATGTTTCCATTGCTGTAGGTTCCCCTGTTTGTGGTCATTTGTTATTATAGCGGACATAGGGAATGGATATAATTAGCAACCGTGTCCACTGGTAGAAATCTTGAAGCTCTCTGAGCCTCGGGTGGAACAACTCCATTGTCCCTCCAGAGAGGACCCTTTCTGGCTCTGCAGACACCATGGCCCTCTCAACCCAGCTCCCCAAAACAACTCCCATCAGCCCAAGTTATGTATTCTGGAGATTTTGAGGTGGTTTCCAGAATCAGTAAGCCCTGTTGCTTTTAGTTGCAAGCACGTACCGCCAAAGTCTCGTATCCCCTTTAGAACCATAAACACTCTAATAGCAGTAACAGGGCAGCCTCGATCATGACCAAACGTGATTATGTTCCACATAAAAATATAAAAGCTCATTTGAGCCGGGGCTCCCTCTGGGCCCGTTGCCTGCACTTTTATTGAAAAGCCCACATTCCTGACTCTGTGAGCACTGATGTAAGGACCCAGCAAGGCTGCATCCCACCGACCATCGTAAAGCACCAGGAGGGCCCCATGGGCTGGACTCGGCTGAAAATCCCCATCTCTGCTATGTTCTTTGTGGTTCAAAGACTCATACTTTGCCCTCTCGTGACTCCTATATGCCTAGTTGCTGCTTTTTGGTTTACTCCCCTGTAAGATAAAGCCTTAGGAGCAGGGAGCTGGTCTGTGTTTCCCCCTGCTCTGCCCTCAAGGCCCAGCACAGTTCAAGGTGTAAAACTGATCTGGCCTTAGAGAACCCCCTCCCCTTCCCTTCCCTTCCCTTCCCTTCCCTTCCCTTCCCTTCCCTTCCCTTCCCTTCTCTTCCCTTCCCTTCCCTCTTCTATAGGCTTGTTCTCTCTGCCTGCCATCTCATAGTCCTGCTCGTTCATCCCTAACCCACTCTAGAGTCTCATATTTCAGCTCTACTTCACGATCCAAGATCTAGCCGCTGTTAACCTCTTTGGCTGCTCCAAGTGTCATGTCATTCACCTCCTGGCATCCACATGTGCTGGGCTGGCTCTCCCTCCTCTGGTCTCTCTCTCTCTGCCTCTTGAATAACCCCTTCCAGCCAGTAACCACAGCCTGCTCACTTCTGTGGGCATCTCCCTCCTGGAGAATGCTTTCCTCAACCGTCTGCCCCTGGGCTCAGCAGAGAGTCTGGTTCATGATGGTCATGGACATGCATTGATCAGACACTGACAAATTGCTGAGAGATGAACAAGTCTCCACAGAGGTGAACACAGAGGGAGGTAGAATGTTTGATTGACCTGATGTCAAGACAGTAAAATGTGATTTCTCAAGGAGTATATGGTGCCACTGCTATAACCACCAAGTGAGTAAGCTAATATTCTTTGCCTCTCTCGCACTCTCATTTGATCTTATTTATTTTTTAAATTTTTGCCAGGGGCATGTGGCACTCCCTAGAAAGAGAGAGGAGAGAGAGAAAACACCTCTCATGGGGTATAGTTATGCCTTAATCTTGTCTCCTCCATCTTTCCCTTCTTTCAAGATTTTGGGTGCACACACATACACACACACACACACACACACACTCACAGCTGGCATGTTTTAAAAGCCACGACGTCTGTGACTTGAATCACACAGTTAGCCATGTGGGATCCAGCTTCCTTAGCCACCAGGCCAGGGACTCGTGCCCTCTTTTTTACACATGAAGAAAAAGTGTCGGAGAAGTAAACTTGGCCAGCACCAACAGATGGTAAGTGAGCAGGCCAACATTTTATTCTAGATTGGTGAGACTCTAACTCCAAATTCACAGCAAGGTCAGGGTGTGAAAAACCTAAGGGACAAAACTCTAGTCAATATTTCTAGAGGGTGGGATTGATGGAAAAGTGCAGAAATAGTGGTCAAGGCATTTGTTTAGCCAGAAGCATCTTGGGAGGTTCTGGGCCTTGGTTTTCTCCTCTGAGATGAAGTCTGGAGACATTTGGGCAATACATGAGGTGATTTTAATGCCCACCCAGCTCCAAAAATACTCAGAAATTATACACAATTAAGGGGAAAACAACATGTATTTTGAAATTCGGCGATTGACGCAACAGCTGTCAGCATGAGATTTTCGTTCTCTGCCTTAAAAATAGATTTTACAGAAGATGTGTGTGTGTGTGTTGTGTGTGCATGTGTGCATGCATGCGTGTGTGTGTGTAAATGAGCTCTTGATCTTAAAAATGACAATTGTGGCTGTGGCTACAGTTTTATCTGCTGCCGTCCCTAAATATTCTCAGGAAAAAAAAAATAAACAACTGCTGATAGGGTGAGCATGCCCAAAATCCCCAAAGGAGAGGGAAATAGAGGATTAAGACCAAATGTGGGTCCTGTCAAGGTGTTTGTCTTGACTAACCTGGATCCCTGTTCAAGTGGCATCTCTTTTCCAACTCAAAGATACAATCCTTTCAACAGGCAAAGTTGTCAGTACCAGGGACTGGGAGGCGATGCTGAAGAAGCCCAATGGAATGGGAAAAGAAGGCAGGCCAGATCCAGGGAGTCATCCCTAACAAAGAGGGAAGGCTGCTCAGTGCCAGTAGTCCCTCCTCTGCTTCATTTGCTGTAACAAGAGTGCCATAGTGGTTTCCAAAAATATACATATGCTAAATGGATGCTTGGTGAGCTTTGGATGGTTTACTCTGCAAAGTGTTTTCTTCTGATTAAGGCATTACCTCATTAGTTCACATATTGTAAACAGAGACACACACATACACATTCAAAGTGACAGATAGCGTATGTAAGAGTGGTAGGAAGTCTTTTTCTAGTGGAGCTCATAATTCCTTTGGAAAGTGTGGTTGGCAGAAAAATGACTCTTGTCCCACATGAACCCATCCTAATCCCAGAACCTATAACAATATCACCTTACATAGCAGAATAAATTTTGCAGATGTGGAAGATCTTCAGATGAGGAGATTATTTTACCTTGTCCAGGTGGGCACAGTGTAGTCACCAGGGCCCATAAGATGAAAGAAAAAAGCAGAAAAATCAAGAGACTTTGGAGATGGGAAGGGGCCACGAGTCAAGGAATGCATGTGCATCTAGAAACTTCAAAAGGCAAGGACACAGATTGTCCCTTAGGGCCCTCAGGAATAACACAGCCCTGTGGACCCATCCAGACTTCTGACCTCCAGAACCATGAGAGAATGCATTTATGTTATTTTAATCCGTTACATTTGTGAAAACATTCTAAACAGCAGTTATAAACTAATAGAGGGAGAAAGATGAACTAAAAACTCAGAGGACTAAATATATGATTACATAGTGTGAGAAGTGATGGGAAGGAGAACAAGATGACGTGAGAAGGTCCAGTGGAGATCCAGGAAACCAGTGATTGAGGAACTCTTCCCTATGCTTTCCCAGATAAAAGGACATTGGCACTTGGCACTTTTGTGAAGGTGTCCACTTTTGTGAAGGTGTCCTTTTGTGAAGACGAGAAGAAAACTCCACAGTGGGTATATTCTTTGTGAGGGCCCCCTGCAGTAAAGGAATATGGCATGGTTTTTAGGAAGTGCAGGAGACCAGAGCACTTGGTGCACAGAGTGTGAGGAAAGATTAATCCAAACTTAGGCTGGTACACTTACCCTCAGAGCCTTGTCAACTGGGGTAGGGGTTTGGATTCTCAACCATAAAGGAATGGAAATATTTTGAATGGTGTTAAACCATAGCAAGACTTTATCAGATTTTTTTTAATATTAGTTTGTTTATTGGGGGCAGGGGGAGAGACATAGAGAGAGAAGCAGAGAAAGAGAGAGACAGAGAGAGAGAGAGGGAGAGAGATATCCCCAACAGTGTCCTGATGGTGCAGTCACACTCCCAGACATCACACACTGGGCATGTGTGTGCACAGATAGATCTCAGGACACAAACCCGGATCCTATCATCTGGTCTCAGCATCACAGAGTATTGTTACTGCTGCACCATCCCGGATGGCTTGGTCTGATTCATACTTTAGAACTGAGCTGTGCAGTTCAGTTGCCCCTTGCTATGTGCAGCTATGTAAATTGTAAAGGCTAAAAATTTAATTATTTAGAAAATTCAGCTCCTCCATCTCACCAGCCCCATTTTGCATGGCCAATAGCCACTTGGGGCCAGGAGCTACACATAGGATGGCACAGATACAGAACTCTCCCAGCCTCACAGAACGTTTAATTGGGCAGTGCTGCCTTAGAGGATACAGAGTAGGTAAGGACTGGGCATAGAGGTAAGACAGCCTGTGGGAAAGCAGGTAGGGAAAAGCTGCCCAGTATTCCACGTGCAATGTGATGGTAGTTCAACCTAAGACAGTAGTAGTGGAAATGGATGTAAGTGGATAGATTTGAGAGGAACTTAAGAGGTACCTATGGATTTTGATACCCAGATTTTGGGACATTTCAGTTCCACTTTGGCTCTTCATTAGAAGTGTTATCTAAGATGAGTTGCCTTAGTTCTCAGACTCTCGATTTCCTCACTTGTGATTTGGAATAATTCCTGCTTTGAAAGGGATAGCGTGGTATAAAATCCCTGGAATGATGAGTGTTCAATAAAGGGTATGTCTCATGTCCTTTATAAATATCCAACTTAAAATGGTCTGTCGAATACTGTTGAGAGGAAGCTGCTCCTGGTGGAGTGCCTTTGGCATGGTAAACACCTGCTGACCAGGTGTGCACTCTCTCCAGGGCAGAGCTTGATCAGAGGCTCTCACACTCAGCTGCACAGGGCCTTGCTCTACAGCTGCCCTTCAGAATGAAGGTCATGAGGACAGGTACAGAAGGAAAGAGCCATATGCAGAAATGAGCAATTCTGTTTCCACCATGACGGCAGGGCGCCCGAATGGAGCTATTTTGCAGTCGGAATGCCATGTAGGACCACACTAGGAGAGTGTGCTTGGGGGAGGCAAGAAGGAGCGCGTGCCATCCGTGTAGAGAAGATAATTGAATCCATGGGAGGTCGCCTGGGGCTCATTTCACAGAGAACCGCACAATAGCACATGGCTCACTTGGAGACAATACAGGCCTTCAAAGAGAACGTGAAAGGGAGCGCATTTCTATATTAAGGGCACCACATACTCTAAGTGAGACACACTGTTATGCCTCTTCTTCTCAGCCACAGCCTGGAAATAGCCATAAAAGAAATGAAGTATATTTGCCTTGTTAACACAGTTTGTATTACATATTCATAAACCATTTTGTGAAACTGCAAGGGAAAGATTCAATTGTCTTGGAAGCTGATAATGGCCAAACAGCCATACAGAAAGCAGAAAGCATGTTATGGAATTAGCTGCACAATGAATGAAATGCAACGCCTATAATAAACCCATTCAGATATAAATTATGGTAGAGTAGATGCAATGTTTGTTAAGCAATAAAGCTCACCGCCCTACACAGGAAATTGAATGAGATTTATCATAAAAGATGGTGGAAAAGGCACTAAGAAGCTGGCTCCCCAAATTGGGCTCAATCAAAACTATCCAGAGAGCAGGCTTCCAGGAATAGGTATTGTGGCCCCAAATACCCTTGCTCTCCAGAAATTCCACAGAGGACGTTAGCATTTTGGAAAAGTTTTATTTTGACTTTTCCTTTGAGAATTACCAAAATATCTTGAGCTCTGGGAATATAAAATTTAACCAACAATTGGCTTCCTGGTTGTATAGGGTAACAACATAGTACATGAACAGGGAACTTGTCCAAGTGACATTGGGTTCTTCGTTTCCCTAGAAAATGGTTGAGGTTATTGATCCCTAGTGACACAAGTGACTCTAAGACTGCCTTGTGGATGTTCTACTAGGTCCTCAAAGGATGCAGCCTTTATTTCTTCAGAAGGCCTCCTGGAACCATCCACACACACTGCTAAATGGATATGAGGAGACTTTGAGCGTTATCTCCTGTAGCTACGAGCTTGGTTTATCTCAGTCTCCACTTTCTGGGAAAAATAAAATGAAACCAAATAAAATAAAACAAGAATTAACCCAGCATGATGTAGGCTTTCTGGTATTGTTACTTGAAAATAACTGCAAATATTTTATGGTTTTACAAGTTGAAGTCAATGTTTTTAGTGTATTGAGAACAATGAAAAATACCTTAGGAATGTATTATAGTCCCAGAGTTGGATTAAGAGTGTTTGGAAGCCAAAAGGAATTTTCTGCCTGCTAATAACATTACCCTGCAATCTAATGAAATAATCTCCCTAAAGCCAAGTTTATGGAATAAGCTGATTTCCCATTTGCTGTTAAAAATAAAACAAACAAATGTCTTCTTTGGTCAGCCCACCACTCAGTCCATATACTGTTAAACGGTGCTTCACATAGCAAAACGGGGTGACCTAATGAGTTGATTAGGAGGTTTTAGAAATACAGATGGTTTTAGACTATCAGTGAGGTAATCAGAGGGTTTGAATTTGGCAACATGCTCTACCACACTCCCAATGAAGCTTTACTTATAAAGCACATATTTTAGAATTGTTACTGATGAAATCACTGTATCTCCCTAGTATGTGAGTGTGTATACACACATATATAGACTCATACCTATACACATACATCTGCATATATATATATATATATATATATATATATATATATACATACATACATATAATTATACACACACATATGTGTATATGTGTGTGTGTGTTTGTAAAGAATCTGCCAGAAAAGCTAACCATTAACAAAAAGATTGGAAAACTAAAAAGATATAAGATTCTAAGCTACTAACTAAAGAATCTCCACTTTCTTCTTCTCATCAAAACCCATTCTCTACACTCCTTTTCCCGACTAAGATAAAACAATTGCCAAGTGTTCGGAAAGGCAATCATAGTAACAGGGTACTGAAATCACACACAGAGACACAAATGCCTTTTTATAACTCATCTAGAAGCATAACACCAACCACCTGCCTTTATACGGCTATTTATTTCTTCCTTGCTATCATCTCATTTATGTCTCATGAATATCTCTTCAGACCAGAAATCACTATTGCTATTCTATAGACTAGGGAATTGAGAACGGTCATGTATCATCAAGAAAATAAAATCATTTTGGGTGCAAGAACAGACGCCTGAACCTGGTGAAACAGCAGTTTACCTATCCTCTAGAGCAGACGTCCGGTGTTAGGTAATTTGCTGACCAATACCTGCACTTTTTTTCTCCTTCCTCAGCACCATCCTGTAGACTTTTCAGAATAAAAAACTGACATAAGGTAGTGGGTGAGTAGCCACACTTATGGGATGTGTCCTTTTATGTCCCCCAAATGAAAGCTTCCCCAGCCTATGGTGCAACTGTTCTCTTTTATTTTTCTCTCAAAATTTTATTATAAAAAATGTCCACCAGACAGAAGAGTTGGACTTTCACAGTCACCACAGAATGCCCACCACCTCAAGTCTGTCATCAGCATTTTACTATGCATGCTTTATGAAATGTTTCTATTGATCCATCCCTTCCTCCATCAGTCCATCTGGAATGGTATGCATTTTTAAGTAAGTTACAGAAACGGAAATGAGTTTTAAAACTATAAGCCAATCATGTGAGGACTCACTGGATTTTCGACGACACCTCCTTTCTCTAAAGGCAAGAGCCTGAATGCCACGTGATGATTTTTTTTTTTTAAATTTTATTATTTTATTTTGAATTTGACCAGAGAGAGACAAAGAGAGAGAAGGAAAGTGAGAGAAAGCAAGTTGCCAGGTCCAGGACTTGAACCATGGTCAGTCATGTGGGATTCCAGCTGCCTTAACCACCACGCCACCTGCTGGCCCCCCACGTGATGATTTGAGAGTGCCTCCAGGTGAGCCTCTCCGCCAATCTGCTTCCTATTTTTACTCTAGTAAGACTGAATTGCATAAAGTTCTGCACTGCTTACAAGTTTTCTGACCTGCTCTTGGTCCTTTTCATGAGTTTGTCCTCAGCTTCCAGAACCTCACACACCCCCTTCCCCAGAAAGCCTTTCTCGAATCTTCGCTCCTCCCCTACACTAGTGAGATGCACCTCCTATCTGAGTGCATAGCAGCCCACAGGGCATACCTCAATCACTGCATTTATCTCAATAAATTGTAATGGTCTGTCCATCTATCTTCCCATCCTCACCACTACCCACAGCTGAGAGCTTCCTGAAAATTTAGGGTCCTGCTTTATTAGCCTATTGTTCCGGGCACCTCACTCCGTGGCATATATGGGAACTCCATCAGTGTTTGTTGAGTCAATGTACACTTGGTTCTGTAAACGTTTCTGCTTTAGATTCATCAGTCAGGGTCAGGGTTTGTTACCTGACTACTCTTTGTGGGGAAACAGCCAGAGAGAAGGGGCTAAGACAAGGGGTCAGGTCAGCCACCCAGCAGTGTCTGCCACACTCAGGAAGGTTTAAATTTTGCAGAAGTTTGTGTCTTTTAAGGGTTAATATAGGGACCCGTGGACTCTTTCAAAGCTGGTATTTTTCACTATACCTACCAATCTGAATTATAACAGCAACATTTCCTGTTCTTTAGGCTCAATATGATACCTTTGTTAAATCAAGGAAGTGTCAGAATCTGTGTGATATTATGCACAAATTAAACGTTAATCTGACTTTGCCCAGTTGGCATGATCTGTATAACAGAGATTATACTGAATTTAGAGATTGCACTGAATTGGATAGGCTCTGACATCGAGGATTCCTAAGTCCTGGTTTATGATGCAGAATGAGTTTAATCGATATGGATAATTTAGCATAATTTCTGAACCATTTGGCTTTTATGGAAAGACTGGGGGAGGCAGCTGTTGGGCCTGATTTTTGGAACCTTCTAAGCACTCGGAGGTCTACTTCCAGTTGAAAACCCTAACGTGTTATATTCCCCTCTGAAATGAGCACAGTATGTCCCACACTGTGATGTGTACGATAGATTAGTTAACCAGTATAATTGTGATTGCATAATGGAGTATCAGCCATTTTCCCTCACCTGGAGAAGGAGCAGAAATTTTTAGAGTTTATTTATTTATTTCTTACATAGGTGAGAGAGAGAGAGACAGAGAGAGAGAGAGAGAGAGCACCCTTAACAAGGTCTTTCACTGTGATCCACCCCCCAGCCTTCAGCCAGTCCTGGCTCATGGGCAAGCATGTACCTAGACTACTCAGGGAAATCTCTGGACTTGAACTGGGAACCTTTCCTTCCATGTGAGATTGCCTCACAGAGTGTCACATTTTACTGCTGACCTGGCGGCTTAAACTCACACTGGCATGTGTGCATGCGTGCCCAAGATCCCGAGAGAATGGAGGAGAAGGGATTGTGGCATGGCCATCCCCCCGGGGGGTGTTTTCTTGCTTTCTGTCTCTCTTTGTCTTTCTAGTGAGTGCATGCACCCTATAGCAAAAATATCTCAAAAAAAGAAAAAAAAAAAAAGAACTTTTTTGATATTAACTGATCTTCACTAGTAAGTGTGTGATAAATGAACCATGATCCCATGTGGCCATTCTCCACAGCATACTCTCCCATGCAATATGTATGTTGAAGGGAAGAGAAAGGAGCTGGAAAAAAATAAAACATGCTACAGGCTTCACTTGCATCATCTAAGACAATCTTTAGGGAAATGCAGAAAACACATGTGACATCCCAGTACTTACGTCATCAACACATAGTCCAAAGCACTGGCTGTCTGTTTAGTAGACAGACAGTCTACTAAACAGTAGACTGAGACTGAGGTGGACTCTTTCTCAAGTTTCACTTATCGTTGTGCAGGAAACCACACTAAAATTTAGGACTTGAGACAACAAGCACGCCTTGGCTCATGGTTTGGCAATGTCAGCAAGGTTGGGTGGGGGTGGCTTGTTCTGTTTCAGGCAATGGGCTGCCAGGTGACTCCTTGATCAGGACAATCTGCTAAGAGCACTGGAATGGCTTGGGATGGCTGATTGTCTTTCTGTGCCTGTGTGGTCTCTCACTCAGGAGTCTAGTCTGAGTTTTTTTATGTGACAACTGGATCCCAAGAGAAAGAAAGTAGAAATGTCCAGGCCTTTTTTGTTTGTTTGTTTGTTTTGCTATAGGGCATATGTGCTTGCCAGAAAGACAGAGAGAGACAGAAAGTGAGAAATCACCCCCAAGAGGGGATGGCCATGCCACAATCCCTTCTCCTCCACTCTCCTCTCAGGATCTTGGGCACACAGGCACACACGCCCGGCGTGAGTTTAAGCCACCAGGTCTGGGTCTTGAACAGCATTTGACTACATGAGAGTCCAGCGACATAGCCATTACGCCAACTGCTGATCCCTGTCCAGGCCTTTTAAGAACTAGATTTCAGAACTCACCCATCTCTCTGAAACATGGCATTGATCTTAAGACACAGGCCAATCCAGGTTGCAGGGAAGGTAAAATACTCCAACTCTTCATGCAGACAGTGATGCAGATTCACGAGGATGGGAAGAATGGTTGGTGACCATCTTTGCAGACAACTTATACACCTGTATCATCTCCATCTGAAGGCTTTGTCAGTCTCAGAGAATCATCCTTGTTCTCCCAGGCACCTGTGCATCTCAGATGGAGCAGATGTACTGTGTAAACATTCAGAGCAAGGGGACTTGCTCTGAACTTTAGAGATGGAGTTCTAGATTCTGTGTCTCACTCTCCTCCTTGCTTGCCATCATATCTTCATCAAGTTATTTAATGTCTTTGGACCTCAGTATTCACCTAAGTCAAAGGAAGACAATGGCAGTGCCCTCCTCACAAACTACATGAAGCATTTTACAGAGTTAATCCATGTGAACCATTAAGGGCAGTGCATGCCTACTGGGGCTCACCCTGCCCTCTCCTCTCTTGTGAGCTTCCAAAGGTGATACTGGCATCATCTTGGTGCTCCTGTGGTCTTATAAAGATTAGAATGTGGTGGCTGCTAAGCAAATATGTGATCACTAAATTAATTATGAACTGGGGTGTCATTTTCTTTAATTTCCTTCTGAAAGCAAATATTTCTTTTCAAAAAAGTATAAATTGGATTAGAATATGTCATGTATGTTAGAGGCAATTGCACTTATTCATTTATCCAGCAAATGTTTACTGAACACTTATTATGAGCGAGGCAGTTCATCAGGTTCTGGAGATATAACAAGGTGAATTAGCCATGCATGGCCCCTGCCCTTATGGTACTTATAGTCTAGTGGGAGGAGTAAAGTAAGTAAATGGAAGCCCAGAAAATAACATTAGATAGCAATATGTTTTGAAGAAAACAGTTGTAAGATAAATGGATTTTTCTTAGCCTAGAAGGAGGAATGAGATGTTACTTTGAGCTGGTGAACCAATTTTGGAATAGTTGAAATTTAAGCTGAGACTTGAAGGAGGAGAAATTGTCAATCACTGGGAGATATGTGGATACAGTTTCCAGGAAAAGAGAGAAGTAAGAACAAAGGCTTGTGGTAGAGGTGAGTGTAGAGGGTTCTACAAACATGAAAAGCCTCGTGTGCTTTGAGTCTATGAGCAAAGGAGAAGAGAGGCAGGCAGGGGCTTACAGGGTAGCACCTTTAATTGAAATGTTACTCTGCAATAGACTACTATTGGAGGGGTTTACTATGAAAGTTGCAAATTGCTCTCCTTCCTGGGAGTCTATTCTTGGATCATTTTATTACTGTTAGGCACCCAATATAGCCAACATCCTGTATACCAAGTTGAGAAATTGAGGTATAGTGTGTGAGTATGAGGTGGCAGTGGTAGCAACCTAGACTAGGAGGAGAGGGTCCTATTCCATCAACATTGGAAATGTGTTGATTTCTTGGAGCAAAATTAGATCATTGATTCTTTTTACACCAAGAGTGAAGTGATGACCAAGATGACCGTTTATTTCACTCTCTGTGCCAGGAACTCCTGAGTGTGTTGTAGACTCCCTTGCATAGCTTCTCAAAGCTCGCAAGGTCACTCCTACTGGCCTCTTTCTTTTACAGATGGGCACACTGAGTATAGATAAGGTGAGCGCATGCCTAAGGTTAAGCAGTTGGAGGTTTGATTCTGAGTGCCTGGGCCTCCTTTCTCCAGCACATTTCACAATTCTTCTCATTTGTACCTCCTGCCAAAATGCCTCCCCAGACAGCCCAACTAGATGGGGAATGAAACTGGATGAGAAGTCACAAGATGTTCTCTAGATCTTGCAGAAATCACGGGGCGAGAGATCTGTACTGGTTTCCGACAATGCTCCTGATGAGCAATTTAGCGATGAGCGGTGCACATGTGTGGGAGGGCCTGAAGCACAGGCTGCCTTCGGCACACATTTGTGCCATTGTCTGGTGTCTGCATACAACTTGAGATTTCCAAAATGCTCTCCGAGGAAGTGGATGAATGGCTTTTCTTCGGTTTTTAGACTCAGGGCTGAGGCAAGCAAAACATTGGCCTTAAGTCACACAAGCAGGATGATGGCAGCCACAGAGATCCACATGGAGAAGCCATATATCCCATGTTCTTCCAGCTAAATGTTAAGTGACTTGGCCTTCTGGTGAGGTCAGTATTTCCAGAAAAATGTTTCTGGATCACACATTGAAAACTACTTCTTTGAGGGCCAGGCAGTGGTACAGTGTTAAAAATGCAACCCTCTGCAAGGCTGAGCTGCACAGGAAGGTTCAGGATTCACATCTGAGGACCTCCCTGAGCACACTGGGCAAGTGTGTGCCCATGACCTGAGGCTGGCCAGTGCTCAGGTGGATTGTGGCATCAAGACCTATTGGTCTACTGGGGGTGATGGCTTTCCATCTTTTTTTGTCTATTGCTTATGGAAGAAATCAATAAATAAACCTTAAAAATTTGTCTGTTCAATAAGCATTAAATGTCTACCAGATCTCAGGCACTCTGGTAGGCAAAGGAGTATGGGGATGAATTAGACATAGTCCCAACCAGTGAAAAGCTGCCTATTCGTTCCATTTTGATATCTGCCCTTCTTTGACCTCAGCATCTCCTAATCCAATCTGAGAGTGAGTAGGATGTGGGCTCTGAGATAAGACTGCCTGGGTTCAAACCTTGGTGCCTTGTGACTTTGGGCTAGTGCCTTAATTTTTCTGTCCCTCAGTTTCCTCATCTATAAAGCTATGAAAATAATACTATATACATAAAACAATTGTTTTGTAAATACAATGATGTAGTGCAACATTTTCTGTGGTTATTTGATGATGAGTATCACCTAGGGAACTTGTTCAAAATACAACTTCCCTTTGGACCAGGTAGTGGTACAGCAAAAAAGCAACTGGACCCATAAAAGAAGGTTCTGGGTTGAAGTACTAGGAATTCGCTGAGCACGCTGGGCATGTGGGTGCCTATGATCCTGGCTGGGATAGGCTAGGGGTGGATGGATCAAGCATGAAAACTATTGGGGTTACTCTCTCTCTCTCTTTGAATAAATAAATAAATACATGTAAAAGTAATACAGCTTTGCATACAAATTCTGATTAAGTACTTTGGAGCCTAACACTTCTTTATTTTATTGCTAGAGGGCATGTGTACTCACCAGAGAGATACACAGAGTCAGAGAGATCAATAGAGAGAGGAAGAAAGTACCCTTTCATGGGGTGTGGTCATACCATAATGCCCTCCCCTTTATTTCTCCATCCTGTCAGGATTTGGGGCATGCATGCTCATGTGTATGGTTTGTTTTTCAAGCTACTGGGCTGTCAGTAAACTTTAGCTGGCCGTGTGGGATCCAGCTCTCTTAATCACTAGGATATGGGGCTGGCTATTGTTTGTTTTTAAACAATATTCCAGATGATACTCGTTCTTAGGATAATCTGGGAAACACTAATACAAGGCATGGATTGGTTCTCAAGGCAATGATTCTTGATCTTAGCAGCACATTGAAATTACCTTTGGAACTTTAAAGATGTTGATACCCAACTTCCATGCAAGAGATTCCACTTCAGTATCTTGGGGTATATATGAATGAATATGAATACGAATGAGATGTTTAAGGGTTCTCCAGGTGTTTGTACAGCATAGCTGAGGTTAAGATACCTGATGGAAAGAAGAAGCTGGAGAGCCTCCAAAAGTCTTGACAGGACATTATCTCAGCAGTGGTGAGGAGGAAAGATTGGATGGGGATATTACTGGAGAACACAGGATGGGTCCTTGGCTAAGTCTTTCCTTCTTAAATAGGGTGGGTGACACACATGTTTACCACAGACAGAATCAAAACAAAAAGAAACAGTGGTGAGGTCAGTACACACAGCACACAAATCCACGTCGTGCCTTCTGTGGTAGACCCCTGGATGGAGGAAGGCCACACGTTTTCATCTGGATGTTCTGAGAGCCAAGCGCATGTCCAACCCTAGCTGTTACTGACACCAGAGATCAACCCCCCTTGGGTTCTGAGCATGAAACACTCTTGAAAAGTGCTGACTGTCACTCTTAACAGCAGAGAGGCCATGGCATTGCTTAACAAAGGAGATGACAGCATGTGTTCTGCTCCACCTCAATCTGAGAGTATCTACTTTTCAGGATTTGGACACTCAAATTTAACCTTTTTAAAGCATTCATGCATGTTATTACATTCCACATTTTATGCATTACTATATGTAGATAAACATTTCTTAATAAATTTATTGTAAAATCCTATTTTTGCTTCCTAAAAGTAATGATAGGCTCTTGAAAGTCAACTAAATAGTACATTCCATTTTATTGCTAGTGCTGGAAGTATCAGGCTGGACTTTTCAATATGTATACTGTTACTTCTCCATGTCATATCTTTTTTTTTTTTTTTTAGAGGTTTTTGCTATAGGGCACATGTGCTCGCCAGACAGACAGAGAGACAGAGAGATAGAAAGCGAGAAATCAACCCCCGGGGGATGGCCACGCTGCAATCCCTTCTCCTCCATTCTCCTCTTGGGATCTTGGGCACGCACGCACACGCACCCGGCGTGAGTTTAAGCCACCGGGTCCGGGACTCAAACCATGGTCGACTATGTGGGAGTCCAGCGACATAGCCATTATGCTAACTGCTGGTCCCCCTCCATGTCATATCTTAAGCATTCATTATCAAATGCCAATAGTTTCTGTGGTATAGTAACAGGACTCTTTCTAATGAGATATTAAGCAGGATGGTAGCATCCTAGCCTTGCTCCCTTAGTGGCTTTAAAAATTATTTGCCCCCTGTTTGTGTAGAGTCTTAAACTCTTCTGTTTGAGGTTGCCTAAAGTTTATGTAGCCATGGACACTTTTCCTTGTCCTTACTATTTCCTAGTCATAGGATGTTGCAAACGGGGCTTCCGTGAGGCTCCTCACACTTCAAATGTCACCCCATCATTGCTGTAGGAAAGCGACATCACAGAGGCAAAGGGGGAAGAAGAAGCAATGAAGAAATAGTAATTAAGTACCTGTCCTGTGTCAGGCACTTTATGCATTATGCATCTGAATGAGAGAACACACTAAACTCGCATTAGTTATCCAGTTTAACAAGGAAGGCAAGTGAGGCTTACAGAAGGCAAACAGCATCTCCAAGAGCGCACAGCAAGTAAGAAATCAGAGAAAAATGGAATCTTAAATCTAACTTTCATGCCCAAGTTCTGTACCTGGTGGCATACATTTCTGAGGCTAAACCTGAAAACGTAGCCCAGCTGGTTTCAATTCCACACTTCGTTCTAGCCCTTCCACTGAGTGGAGCTATGAAAGCTCAATACAATACTTGGGGAAGCTATTTGAAGGCTCCAAAAGTAGTACACAGTTGGGGAAGACGACCAGCATTCGAAGTGCCAATGAACCTGTGGTGAGTTTACCACCTCCTTTCCTTTGTCCCACAGCCTGTACTCCAGGCAGCTCAAAACACAAAAGTGGATATCAGTAATACAGAGAGAGCAACAAAAGGTGTTTAGCTCTGACATATGGAGCAGGAATAGGGACTCTTGATGCTGGTAACATTATGAAAAAGACCTTTACTTCCTTGAGCTGCAGTGTCCAGACAATCATCACATGGCGGTGGCAGGGCAGTGTCATTAATGGCAATGAAAGTCTGCCAGTTTCTGAAATGCTGAGGATGCGTTAGAGGGAAACTTCTCTAATGGATTCCAAGAGGCTGTGGCAAATCCCCATTGCTTTGTGCCCCTCCTGACTTCCTTTCACTTGTACATGGCTGAAGACACAGTCGTGGGAAGGACATGGTAGGGTAAGGTAACTAGAACCCCCACTTCCGATAGGAGGACCGAAAAGGGGGGGGGGACTCAAAAAAAGTGGGATGTAGTAGGAAATTATATAGAAGAAACCTATTGCATTGTGAATGAACTGGGCTCACTCCCACATGGAACATGTGTTTCTAATCCCAAAGGGCATACGAAAGATTTTGGGAACTGAACTAAGGGAGAGACCACCACCCTGATAGCTCACTGGGTGGGATGCTAGTGGGACAAATCCAAATAGCAGTGCATGGGCTTTGAAAATGGGACTGGAATTAAAACCGCAGGCTATAAAAGTCTGGGGGAAATTTGTAGCCTTAACCAACAAGGTTGGCTGTCTAGTTAAACAGAAATGTCAGCCCAAATGTGGTGGCAAAAGCTGATAAGGTGTGAGCCACACAGGCAGAGACCACAAGGGAGGCCTAAACTTGATTCCTGGTTCAATCTAAAGGCCAGGGATGATGGCACGTGTCTGTAACCCTGACAGTTCAGAGAAACTGAGGCAGAAGGATCATAAACTAGAGGCTGGCCAGGGCAGCGTAATGAGACCCTGTCTAAGAAAGAACTGGGTGTGGTTGCATATGCCTTTACCCCCAGTTTAAAGGCTGAGGCAGTAGGCTCCACCATGGTGATGCTCTGTCTTAGAAAAATTAAAAAGTTAATATTAACTGTATGATTTAACAATTTCCAGTGTCTTCTACCAATAATCAAATATCCAGGATACAACCCAGCATTATCCAACATTACCAGGTATATAAGGAACCAAGAATATAACTTACATGGGAAAAGATAATAAAATGCCAATGCCAGAATGAAAAGATATTCAATAAAGGCCATTTTTTCTTTTCCTTTCTTCTTTAGTTATTATTTTTTCTTTAGTTTTTGCTATGGATTATGCACTCATACTCAAGAGAGAGGTAGAGAGAGAGAGATATCACACGCAGGGTAAATGGTCATGCCACAGTCTCTTCTTCTCAACTCCGTTTTGGGCACACACATATACACTCCTGGCATATCTCTTGAACCATTCAGTTGGCTATGTGGGGTCAGCCCACCACCATGGTACTTAGCTGGCCCAATATCCAATAAAAACTTTAAAACAACTATTATTAAAATCATCCTGGGAACCAGCAGTTAGCGTAATGGCTATGTCGCTGGACTCCCACGTAGTCGACCGCGGTTCGCGTCTCGGACCCGGTGGCTTACAACTCACGCCGGGCGCGTGTGCGTGCGTGCCCAAGATCCCGAGAGGAGAATGGAGGAGAAGGGATTGCGGCGTGACCATCCCCCCTGGGGGGTGATTTCTCGCTTTCTGTCTCTATGTCTCTCTCTGTCTGTCTGGCGAGCGCACGCGCCCTATAGCAAAAAAAAAAAAAAAAACCTCTCCAAAAAAAAAAAAAATCATCCAAAAAGTAAAACTATACTTTTTTATATTCTAAATTACTTTAATGATGGTCTTTACCATGTATATTGGTCAGAGAGAGAGAGAGAGAGAGAAAGAGATATATATAGAGAAAGAGCACTTTATTATGAGGAATTGGCTCACATGATTGTGGAGGCTTAAGAGTCACAAGCTCTACAATCCGAAGACCAGAGAAGTAGGAGAGCTTATAGTGTAATTTCCAGTATGGATCTGAAAGCGAAGAAGACAAATGTCCCAGCTCAAGACTGTAAGGTAAAGAAACAAAATCTCCCTCTCTCTGCCTTTTCCTACTTATGCCTTCAATGAACCAGATAAAGCCCACCCACAATGGGGAGGGCAATGTGCCTTACTCAGCCTACTGGTCCAAATGTTAATCTTATGTAGGCATACCCTCACAGACACAAAAACTGTACACTTTCGAAAAGAATGAAGTAATAGATGTGTTTGCCAACAGAAGCTATATAAAAAATGCAAATTTAAAAAATAAACAAAAAACCCTCACTGAATATATTTTACACCAGAATGGAGACTAAAGAGAAAAGAACGTAGAGTGAACCTGAAGATAGAGCTATCAACAGATAGTACTCAGTCTGAAAAACTGGAAGAAAGAGATTGAGGGGCTACCATTAAAAAAATAATAATAAAACCATGGCATTTGATAGAAAGTGGACAAATACGGAAGATTTATTGCTGAGTGAAACAAGGCAGGCTGTGAAAGAGAGACATTGTATGTCTCCACTTAACATATACTAATTGCACTCTATTGTAGAGACTGAAAGATTGGAGGACATAAGTGCATTAAAAATAGTTACAGACACTGGAGACAGTGTGGAAGAAGGGTGAGAGGGGAGAAGACTTTAGGGAAGGAAATTAGGCAGAAAAAATAGATAGGTAATACATTTGTGGGACAGAGAAATGGTTTATTACCTGTTGATTATAAAGTGTGTAGTATTCTCAGTGGGACTGGTCTGAGGTGCATTTCATGTTGTGTATATTCTCTTTAAAAGCTAAATGATCTATAGTGATTGAATGTATAAAATAATAATAATAGTGATAAGTAAAATTTAAAGAGTAATTAATTAAAAGTGACTCTCAAAATGGAAAAAAATAAAAAGAAAGAAAAAAAGAGATTGAGGGACTGGGTGGTGGTATAATAATAATGCAGTGCTGTAAGGTTGACCCACATGGAAAGGTTCTGGGTTCGTGTCTACAGACTTTCCTAAACACACATCAGGCATGTGCATGCATATGATCTAGGGCTGGCTGGAGCTGGGGGTGGATTTAGCATGAAGTCCTTGTTGGGGGTACTTATTTCCCTATCTCTCTGTCTCTTTCACTCATGGAAGAAACTTTTTTAGAAAGGGAAAAAGTTATTGAAAATTTAAAAAAATCCTTGGGACCAGCAGTTAGCATAATGGCTATGTCGCTGAACTCCCATGTAGCCAACTGCAGTTCGAGTTCTGGACCTGGTGTCTTAAACTCATGCTGGGTGCGTGTGCGTGCTTGCCCAAGATCCCAAGAGGAGAATGGAGGAGAAGGGATTGCGGTGTGGCCAACCCCCGGGGGCGGGGGGTGATTTCTCGTTTTCTATCTCCCTGTCTCTCTCTGTCTTTTAGATGAGCGCAAGCACCCTATAGCATAAAAAAAAAAAAAAAAAAAAAAACCCTACCCCCCACCCCCCCAAAAAAAATCCTCAGGAAGCCATGAGACAACAGCAAAATGCTTAACTTTGTATTATAGAAGTCTCAGGAGAGGAGAAAGTGTTACACAGAAAAAGATATCTGAAGATATTAAAGAGTAGCTAAAAACACTCCAAATTTGACAAACGATATAACTCTACTGATTGATGATTTTGGTGATTTTCAAAGAGAATAAATCTAATGAAATACATGCCAGGTACATTATAATCAAAGAATTAAAATCTGGGACCAGCAGTTAGCGTAATGGCTATGTCGCTGGACTCCCACGTAGTCGACCGCGGTTCGAGTCCCGGACCCGGCGGCTTAAACTCACGCCGGGCGCGTGTGCGTGCGTGCCCAAGATCCCGAGAGGAGAATGGAGGAGAAGGGATTGCGGCGTGGCCATCCCCCCTGGGGGGTGATTTCCTGCTTTCTATCTCTCTGTCTGTCTGGCGAGCACACGCGCCCTATAGCAAAAACCTCTCCAAAAAAAAAAAAAAAAGAAAAAGAAAAAAAAAAAGAATTAAAATCTAAGATAAGAAAAAAATATCTTGAAAACATTCAGAGGAAAACATATTATTCACAGGGGAATAATGATTTGAATAACTGTGGTTTTCTCCTCAGAAACTATTGTGACTATAGGAAATGGAGCATTTTTAAAAAGCTTCAAGAACAGGATTGCTTTCTAGAATTCTATAACCAGGGAAAATATCCTCTAAGAATAAAGATGAAATAAAGAAACCTAGGGAACCAAACATCATGGTTTACCCAGGACTTGAGTTGTTTTTCACAATGTAGGACTTTTAGTGCCCAAACTAGGCAAACCTGAATAGTTGGTCCCCATAACATTTTCAGATGAAAGAAAATGAGAGAAGTTGTTGCCATCCGACTTGCTCTAAAATAAGTTCTGAGGGAGATTTTTTATAAAAGAAGGAAGTGATACCAAATGGAAACTTGGAGTATCGGAAATGAGGAAGAGTAATAGAAATAGTAAATACTTTTAAAATAAAATGGAAAATTCTTCTCCTTTGTTAATAAATATTATTTATGGTTGAAAGTAAAAATACTAGGGCCTTGATTGAATGTATAAAAAGTAAGAATAATAATAAAAAACAATAAAGAGGAAAGTAAAAATATAACATTTTCTGATGAAGCTTTCAATGTATACATGGAGATAGAATCACACTTAATGATGAAAGACTGAATGCTTTCTCCCTAAGATTTGGAACAAAGAAAACCAATCGATCTTGGCACTCATATTCAACATTTTTGTTGATGTCCCAGCCAATACAGTGAAGTAAGCAAAAAAACAAAAGTAAAAATAACATTTATATAGGTTGGAAAAATCATTCCTATTTACAGAATACATGACTGGATTTGTAGAAAATTCCAGTGAATTTATAAGTAACAGCAACAACAATATAAACTCTTAGTACTCATAAGTTAGTTTAGAAAAATTGTAAGAAGTAAAATTAACATAAAAACCACATTATATTTCTATATATTAGTAATAACAAATTAAAACCAAAATTGAAAACAAACAAATGAACAAATAATTCAACACACAATAGCTGCAAAGGATAAAATGCTTAGTTACAAATCTAAAAGCCATATATGAGATTAGTATGCTGAAAATTGCAAAATACAGATAAAGTAAATTTAAAAACCAACTAAATAAAAAGGCATACTATGAAAATGAATTAGAAGACTCAAGACTCAATGTAGAAAAACGTCACTTCTCCCAAGTTAATCCATATATTCACTTCACTTCCAGTAAATAGGATTTTTTTTTTATGTAGACAAATTGATTTTAAAATCTGTATGGAAAGACAAAGAAACTGAAGTAACCAAAAGAAGTTTGTGAAAGAAGAAAAAAGTCTGAGAAATCACTCTACTCAGCAGTAATACTTACTTATACATATCTACAATAGTCAAGTTAGTGTGGTACTAGTTAAGGGAGAAATTTACAGATTAAATGGAACATAAATGCCTAAACATCTGGATCATCAGTATCCAGGAAGGTGAAGAAACTAATAAGGTCATTGATAATCTATTCCATGAAATCCTGGAAGAAAACTTTCCAAACCTAGAGAGGCACTCAAATATCCAGACCCCCCCAAAATACAAAGGACCTCGCATAGAATCAACCTAAGATCTTCCCCAAGGCACAACATAGCCAGATTGACTAAAACCACAGACAGAGACTAGATACTAAATTTTGCAACAGAGAAACATCAAGTTATTTTCAAAGGATATCCCATCAGGCTAACATTGGACCTCTCATCAGAAACAATGCAAGCAAGGAAAGAATGGGAAAATATATACAAGTGTTAAGTGAAAAACAATTTCAACCAAGAATACTATACCCAGCAAGATTATCTTTCATATAGGAAAAAAGAGACAAAAACATTCTCAGATAAACAAAACCTGGAAGAATTTACCAACACCAGACCAGCTCTCCAAGAAGGGCTGAATGGAGTGCTATACCAGGAAAACTAAAGTCGGACACAGAGATAAGAATACAAGAAACAACTAAAAGAATGGCCAGCCTAATGGTAGGGACAAGTTTGGAGTTGAAGGTTAACTTCCAGAGTTTAAATGGAAAGATCAGACAGACACTGCAGATTCAATAGAAGAGAGATTAACTACATGAGACTGAACTAGTGAAATAGAATTTTCTGACTTCAGACTAAAACATTGCTAATTTTCTTCAATGCTTTGATTTCCATTTTTTTTTTTTTTTGAGAGGTTTTTTTGCTATAGGGCGTGTGCGCTCACCGGACAGAGACAGACAGAGAGACAGAAAACAGGAAATCACCCCCCAGGGGGGATGGCCACGCCGCAATCCCTTCTCCTCCATTCTCTTCTCGGGATTGTGGGCACGCACGCACACGCGCCCGGCTTGAGTTTTAAGCCACGGTCCGGGACGCGAACCACAGTCGACTACGTGGGAGTCCAGCGACATAGCCATTACGCTAACTGCTGGTCCCTTGATTTCCATATTTAAGGATTTTTGTCTTCTCTTGAATTGTTGATAAGTTCATCTACCTACTATTTGAACTGAATTCCAACCTTTTTCCTGGCTTTAAGTTTTAAGCAAATTTCTCTTAATATTTTTTGATTTTGGTCTATTAAAATGAAACAGTTTCCCTTGAAATTAAAAAATGCTTTAAAAATCTATTAATACCTATTTAATGACTGCAGTAAGCTATATAGCCCCAGCGAGTTGCTACTTATAGTATGTTCACTTTACTCACTGAAGTTTATGCCTAAAGTCAGACATGTGTTCATAAATATGTATATATCAGCTGTGCTGGCTATTGAAACTTTTTAAATTAATTAAGATCTTTAGTGAATCAATAAAATATGAAAAAAGGCATGGTGAACAACCATAGATACCAGAGACAGTGTGGGAGAAAGGGGAGAATT
This sequence comes from Tupaia tana, assembly GCA_026018925.1. NCBI lineage: Eukaryota > Metazoa > Chordata > Mammalia > Scandentia > Tupaiidae > Tupaia > Tupaia tana. The sequence goes on from JAKSZU010000018.1 coordinate 7,831,991, forward strand.
GGCAGAGGGTGAGAGGTAGGGAATCAAGGGGTGGGGGGAAAGCAAAATATATAAGAAACAAGAAATAGAAAATTATTTGTTAACAATAACATGTATGATTTATTGAGCCAATACACAATGTATTCTGGATGGAAAATCTCATTTTGTATACTGTACTAATGTACAGTGAATGAAAGTAAATTCATAAATTAAAATAAAAAAGGTAAAAATATAATAATAATAACAAATAAAATTCAATAAATAATTTAAAATTAATAATGATGAATAAAATAAAATTTAAAAATTCTTTAAAAAGAAAAATTAATTCAAACTGTTTAATCCATTTAAAAGTAGAATGTAAAATAAAACTTGTAGAAGAAATGGGAGGAGAAAAATCCTTGTCACTTGGAATTAGGAAAAGACATCTTTAACAAGATATAAAAAGCACAATTCATTATAGAAAACTAATTACAATTGGACTTTATCAAATTGAAAATTTTTGCCACTGCTAAAAGAATAAAAAGATAAGTTAATAACTAGGAGAAAACATTTGCAAATCACATAACCAATAAAGGACATATATAGAATATGGAAAGAATTCACAAAACTCAACAGTAAGAAAGCAAATAATCTAATGGGTCAAAAGCGTGAACAGATTCTTCACCAGAGAGGATATACAGAAGGCAAATTAGCATATGAAAATATTTTCAATCATTTACAATTAAGGGAATGCAAACTATCAAAACCATGATTAGATATCACTACACAGTGGCAAAATAAAATAAAAAAAAGTACTGACCATGCCAGATGATGACAAGAATGTGGAGCAGCTGGAACTATCATATGTTGTTGGTCATAATCTAACATGACACAACCATTCCGGAAGAACATTTGCCAATTCTTCTAAAGTTAAACACACATCTTAGAAGATCTAGAAATCCTACTTCTGGGTATTTACCTTAGAGAAATAAAAACTTCTGTTCACACAATAACTTGCATGTGAATATTTATAAAAGTTCTACTTATAATTGCTAAAAGTGGGAAACAACCCAAACGTCCATCAGTGGACAAATGGTAACCAAAGTGCAGTAAGTCTGTCCAGTGGATTAGGCTCAGCAGCAACAAGGAATAAACTGTTGATAAACACAACTGGATGAGCTGAAAAGGCAACATGATGAGTAAAAGAGTGAGTTTCCAATGGTTATGGTATATTCTGTTCATATGATGAAATTACAGTGTCAGAGAACAAATGAATGGCTGTCCGGTGTTAGGGATGGAAGAGTCCTTAGCACAAAACCCCTGAAGAGGTCCTTTTGTTGAGGTGATAGTGCTGTTCTGTGTCTTGATTGCAATAATAGTTATATGAATTTATACATGTATTAAAATTTACAGAACCACATCAAAATATTTTTTAAGAAGAGCTAATTTTACTTTATGTGAATCTAAAACAATTTACAGATAAGTATGGCAATTATTTCTTTGCAATTTTTATTTTCAGTTACAATGTGTTTCCTAAATATATTCTTATTGCAAAATAAATGATAACAAATAAAAATAGTGATAATAATGGAATTAAAGTCTCTGCTCCACCTTGAGTAAAACCGCCAATTTCTCTTCACCAACAGTTACCCCTCTTACCAATTCATACACTGGGTAGTTGTGAAAGTCATGACACATTTTTGCATAGAAAAACATAGAAAATTAATATATTCTCCCAAAGCAGCAATGATTTCTAAAGTTTGGAGTTGTGTCTCAAAAGCTCACTTCTTTAATTATAAAATAAATACAAATAAACAAGATAAAGCACCCTAGCATTTAAATATGTTGAAAAGATTAGTGCAAAGTGAGTAATAATACCATTGTTACAGAACAAACCTGTGTCTACCTTTATGAAACTTCTTTTCATACTTATTTTCTATTACCATCCACCATATTCTCTTCAAACCCCAGCTCTGTTAGAATTGTTATATTATTATTTTATAAGACTCCTTTCACTTTGTGTAAACCTTCCCATCTGAAATTTCCCCCATCAGTCAAGCACTATCATGAGATCAGTCTCAAATGTTTTGAACCCTGGCTTTTACGCTACAGATGCAAAATTACAACAGAAACAAATCACTTCCTTTGGTTGCAATTCTTTTATGCTCTCTTTTGACCTTTGAGTTTTGGATATTTTCCATGACATCTTTTACTTAGTGTCTCCAACTAAACACACCGAGTTTTCACATTTTTGGTCTTAATTGAGCTCCATTTTCTGGATTCTTATAATCTCTTCTGTTTTTGTGTGGAGTTATTGCAGACTGGACTGATGATGCCACCTCAGTTTGGTTCACACGTGGGGACTCCCCTGCGGATCAGCTAATTGCCCCATGGGGTGATCTTGTGCTAATACAGAGCAGTGTTCGGGCCAACACACAGGCGTCTGGCATGGGAAATCTTTTTCCTGTCTTGCATATTTACTTTATGCATTTTTTTTCCTCTTTGCTCAATCATAGATGGTATCTTTATGCTGCCACTAACTCAACCATACTTTAATCACATTAGTTGGTTCAATTGTCAAATGGCGGAAAATAGATTAGTAGCTTGAACAGTTGAGCTAATATAGTTACCTCATCCTTGTGGTTGTAAGGGTTCAGTGATTGTCATAGGATCAGGGTGAATATTTGGGACCTGAACCACTGAATAGAAGTTGACCTAAGCCGTCAGTTTGTTCTTTTGGTTAGCACCAAACTTGGTTCTTATGTTTGGGCTTCATTTTTCTCAAAAATATCAAGAGACCATTTTCAATGATCATTTGTTGTGATTCATGCCTTGATTTACATGAATCTTCTTTGATAAACAGTGTCATATTATAAAAGATACAATGATAACGTGCTATGTATATTTTTTCTAGTCTCCACATTCTTGTCATACTCATTCTATAGCTTTTAATAACAAAATGACAACCCAAACAGAGGCTACTTTTATGAAAGGATCTGTAAAAGGATAAACTTCCTTCACATTTTAACCCCCACAAAAAGAACTATCTTCCCTCTCTTACCCATGGCTGTACTTCCTAGCACTGAAACAAGAACTTTGCACATAGCTTATGCTCAGAAGTCTCTATGAGAAGAATGAATGAATGCTTATATAGGGAAGTACAGGACAACTGGCTGTTGAACTCACTGAAGGCTAAAGAACGTTTTATTTTGTTTGACTTTTGCAGGGCAGGACAAGTTAACGGTACTAGCCTGCCTCTCTGGTGTAAGCCCAGACACTGGGCATAAGATATTTGTCCAAATTGCTTTGAAGAAACTTTGCTGCAAGCTAAAAGCAGCAGGAGACTCTCCATAGGAGGTGATCATAGTGTGACACTCTTAGGATGTATTTTGTTCTCATATCACACTTGGGAAAGTGAAAGGCAGAACGTAAGGTATCAGACAGTAAGGTATCACACACTTCACTTGTATGATCTCTTTTAAATTCAATAATTCTATTGAGTTTATGATTTTATTTCTATTTTACAGGTGGGAAAACTGAGGCTCAGAATCAGGGCTACCACAAGTCTAGCTGGTGACTTTGCATGAATGAGAACCTCTATAAATAGTTTCATAACTTGATGAGTGGGCACAAGCAGGATTTCAGCTTCACTTGCACCCTTGGTCGGGAAACTTTTGTAGTGAGAAAAAGTTTAAAAAGACTTCTCAAAAAAAAAAAAAAAAAAAAAAAACTGACCTAGGTCTCTAATCATAAACCAAGGTTTGGGGCCAGCAGGAAACATGGTGGTTAAGGTGCTGGACTCTGACATGGCCAAATGTGGTTTGAGTCTCAGACCTGGTGGCTTGCTTTCTTCTCACTTTCTCTCTCTCTCTCTCTTTCTCTCTCTCTCTGGTGAGTGCATTTACCCTAAGGCAAATTTAAAAAATAATAATATAAATAAAATTAAATAATTACTTAAAAATCAATTAAAAAGTAAACCAAGGTTTAACTGACTCTGATTTCATGTTCTATTTTGACAAGCTCATACTTGAAAATGAATAAAAGTTCATGGTATCCTCACATTGAGAATATTCCATGATCCAGACTCTAAAAACGTTTAGAGATTAGATATAATAAGATACATATAGTTAGTTTGTCCAAATTTAGTTCCAGCTGCCTCTGAGAATCTCTTTATTTTTGCATGTGTGGTCAACCTTAAGTTCCAATGGATCAAGATTAAAAACTGCCTCCTCCCACACCGTATTTCCCTACTCCTTAACTTCTGGGTCCTAGTTCAACAATAACTATGCTTTGTGTTATGTACAGGTCTCTGAAATATAGGCAGTGGCATCAGTGAAAGCGACAGCAGCATTAGGAGAATTCAAAGAAACTGATTTTCTTTCAGTAGCTCAAATAGTCAATGCTTTCCAAAAATATCTGGACCTTTGTCTAATGCAGATTTATAACCTGACTCCTAATAAAGCTTTATTTCCCCTAAGTTGTGGTGTTTAAAATTCACATGATGTAATGCTGTTAACTAATGCTGCAATTTATTTCTATTTAAGGCATTATGCAGAGGAAACATAGAAGAATAGCTTAACGGGGGTGATTCAGAATGATATTAAGTGTTAATCAAAGCACAATGAAGTAAAAATGAGTAGGATTTTCCCACCGAGGTTGGAAGTAAATTCTCCCTGACTCCTGCCCACCTCCTTATTAATTTGGCCTGCCCCTTTGATCATTGCCCACTGCATCTGCCTCTTGGCAATTTGGGTCCGTGATTCACTACGTATGCCTTCAAGAGTTCTCGTTAAAAGAACACACAGCCAGATGGGACACAGTGCATCCATTTGATTAATAAATAGGCAAGTGTCTGGCATGGACATGTGAATTTGCTGGTAGAAAACACATTTAAGGAATAGCTATCCAACAGAAATGCAGATGTGTTAACTGAGAGACAGGCAACACAATGTTCTTAGGAGAAATCAATGTCATAACCAAATCTGTCCAACAACAGTGGAAAGAGCCTCTGGAGGGCATGGCACATGATTGTCCATGTGGGATCTGGCTTCCTTAACCATTAGGCCATGGGGCCACTCCCTTACATATATACTTGATTCACTAATTTCTTACATGGTAAGCCATATCAATTTGTGGTTTTTCAGAAAATATCTATTACCCCTACTGGGATGAACTTTGAGAGAGGCAGGAATGGGTCTGGTTCATAGAGCATTGGACACATTGTAGATGTTAGGAATGGATTTGCTGTGTTGAACTACTATCCAGTGTCATTTTCTACTCTTCTCCATCTGCCCTCTTCACTCCAACCTAACTAGGGTGACTAACCATCCTGACTTGCCTGAGATTGAAAGAGTTCCTGGGACATGAGCTT